>CANJKZ010000737.1:0-1407500 GCA_947471745.1 Closterium sp. Naga37s-1
GTGATGAGAGAAGATATGATGGAGAGAGTGATGAGAGAAGGATATGATGGAGAGAGTGATGAGAGAAGATATGATGGAGAGAGTGATGAGAGAAGATATGATGGAGAGAGTGATGAGAGAAGATATGATGGAGAGAGTGATGAGAGAAGATATGATGGAGAGAGTGATGAGAGAAGATATGTGGAGAGAGTGATGAGAGAAGATATGATGGAGAGAGTGATGAGAGAAGATATGATGGAGAGAGTGATGAGAGAAGATATGATGGAGAGAGTGATGAGAGAAGATATGATGGAGAGAGTGATGAGAGAAGATATGATGGAGAGAGTGATGAGAGAAGATATGATGGAGAGAGTGATGAGAGAAGATATGATGGAGAGAGTGTGATGAGAGAAGATGTGATGGAGAGAGTGATGAGAGAAGATGTGATGGAGAGAGTGATGAGAGAAGATATGATGGAGAGAGTGATGAGAGAAGATATGATGGAGAGTGATGAGAGAAGATGATGGAGAGAGTGATGAGAGAAGATATGATGGAGAGAGTGATGAGAGAAGATATGATGGAGAGAGTGATGAGAGAAGATATGATGGAGAGAGTGATGAGAGAAGATATGATGGAGAGAGTGATGAGAGAAGATATGATGGAGAGAGTGATGAGAGAAGATATGATGGAGAGAGTGATGAGAGAAGATATGATGGAGAGAGTGATGAGAGAAGATATGATGGAAGAGTGATGAGAGAAGATATGATGGAGAGAGTGATGAGAGAAGATATGATGGAGAGAGTGATGAGAGAAGATATGAGGAGAGAGTGATGAGAGAAGATATGATGGAGAGAGTGATGAGAGAAGATATGATGGAGAGAGTGATGAGAGAAGATATGATGGAGAGAGTGATGAGAGAAGATATGATGGAGAGAGTGATGAGAGAAGATATGATGGAGAGAGTGATGAGAGAAGATATGATGGAGAGAGTGATGAGAGAAGATATGATGGAGAGAGTGATGAGAGAAGATGTGATGGAGAGAGTGATGAGAGAAGATATGATGGAGAGAGTGATGAGAGAAGATTGATGGAGAGAGTGATGAGAGAAGATATGATGGAGAGAGTGATGAGAGAGATGTGATGGAGAGAGTGATGAGAGAAGATGTGATGGAGAGAGTGATGAGAGAAGATATGATGGAGAGAGTGATGAGAGAAGATATGATGGAGAGAGTGATGAGAGAAGATATGATGGGAGAGAGTGATGAGAGAAGATATGATGGAGAGAGTGATGAGAGAAGATATGATGGAGAGAGTGATGAGAGAAGATATGATGGAGAGAGTGATGAGAGAAGATATGATGGAGAGAGTGATGAGAGAAGATATGATGGAGAGAGTGATGAGAGAAGATATGATGGAGAGAGTGATGAGAGAAGATATGATGGAGAGAGTGATGAGGAGAAGAGATATGATGGAGAGAGTGATGAGAGAAGATATGATGGAGAGAGTGATGAGAGAAAGATATGATGGAGAGAGTGATGAGAGAAGATATGATGGAGAGAGTGATGAGAGAAGATATGATGGAGAGAGTGATGAGAGAAGATATGATGGAGAGAGTGATGAGAGAAGATATGATGGAGAGAGTGATGAGAGAAGATATGATGGAGAGAGTGATGAGAGAAGATATGATGGAGAGAGTGATGAGAGAAGATTGATGGAGAGAGTGATGAGAGAAGATGTGATGGAGAGAGTGATGAGAGAAGATATGATGGAGAGAGTGATGAGAGAAGATATGATGGAGAGAGTGATGAGAGAAGATATGATGGAGAGAGTGATGAGAGAAGATATGATGGAGAGAGTGATGAGAGAAGATATGATGGAGAGAGTGATGAGAAAGATATGATGGAGAGAGTGATGAGAGAAGATATGATGGAGAGAGTGATGAGAGAAGATATGATGGAGAGAGTGATGAGAGAAGATATGATGGAGAGAGTGATGAGAGAAGATATGATGGAGAGAGTGATGAGAGAAGATATGATGGAGAGAGTGATGAGAGAAGATATGATGGAGAGAGTGATGAGAGAAGATATGATGGAGAGAGTGATGAGAGGTGAAGGGGGGAGAAGATATGATGGAGAGAGTGATGAGAGAAGATATGATGGAGAGAGTGATGAGAGAAGATATGATGGAGAGAGTGATGAGAGAAGATATGATGGAGAGAGTGATGAGAGAAGATATGATGGAGAGAGTGATGAAGAGAAAGATATGATGGAGAGAGTGATGAGAGAAGATATGATGGAGAGAGTGATGAGAGAAGATATGATGGAGAGAGTGATGAGAGAAGATATGATGGAGAGAGTGATGAGAGAAGATATGATGGAGAGAGTGATGAGAGAAGATATGATGGAGAGAGTGATGAGAGAAGATATGATGGAGAGAGTGATGAGAGAAGATATGATGGAGAGAGTGATGAGAGAAGATATGATGGAGAGAGTGATGAGAGAAGATATGATGGAGAGAGTGATGAGAGAAGATATGATGGAGAGAGTGATGAGAGAAGATATGATGGAGAGAGTGATGAGAGAAGATATGATGGAGAGAGTGATGAGAAGATATGATGGAGAGAGTGATGAGAGAAGATATGATGGAGAGAGTGATGAGAGAAGATAGATGATGGAGAGAGTGATGAGAGAAGATATGATGGAGAGAGTGATGAGAGAAGATATGATGGAGAGAGTGATGAGAGAAGAATGATGGAGAGAGTGATGAGAGAAGATATGATGGAGAGAGTGATGAGAGAAGATATGATGGAGAGAGTGATGAGAGAAGATATGATGGAGAGAGTGATGAGAGAAGATATGATGGAGAGAGTGATGAGAGAAGATATGATGGAGAGAGTGATGAGAGAAGATATGATGGAGAGAGTGATGAGAGAAGATATGATGGAGAGAGTGATGAGAGAAGATATGATGGAGAGAGTGATGAGAGAAGATATGATGGAGAGAGTGATGAGAGAAGATATGATGGAGAGAGTGATGAGAGAAGATATGATGGAGAGAGTGATGAGAGAAGATATGATGGAGAGAGTGATGAGAGAAGATATGATGGAGAGAGTGATGAGAGAAGATATGATGGAGAGAGTGATGAGAGAAGATATGATGGAGAGAGTGATGAGAGAAGATATGATGGAGAGAGTGATGAGAGAAGATATGATGGAGAGAGTGATGAGAGAAGATATGATGGAGAGAGTGATGAGAGAAGATATGATGGAGAGAGTGATGAGAGAAGATATGATGGAGAGAGTGATGAGAGAAGATATGATGGAGAGAGTGATGAGAGAAGATATGATGGAGAGAGTGATGAGAGAAGATATGATGGAGAGAGTGATGAGAGAAGATATGATGGAGAGAGTGATGAGAGAAGATATGATGGAGAGAGTGATGAGAGAAGATAGTGATGGAGAGAGATGAGAGAAGATATGATGGAGAGAGTGATGAGAGAAGATATGATGGAGAGAGTGATGAGAGAAGATATGATGGAGAGAGTGATGAGAGAAGATATGATGGAGAGTGATGAGAGAAGATATGATGGAGAGAGTGATGAGAGAAGATTATGATGGAGAGAGTGATGAGAGAAGATATGATGGAGAGAGTGATGAGAGAAGAAGTGATGGAGAGAGTGATGAGAGAAGATATGATGGAGAGTGATGAGAGAAGATATGATGGAGAGAGTGATGAGAGAAGATATGATGGAGAGAGTGATGAGAGAAGATATGATGGAGAGAGTGATGAGAGAAGATGTGATGGAGAGAGTGATGAAGAGAAGATATGATGGAGAGAGTGATGAGAGAAGATATGATGGAGAGAGTGATGAGAGAAGATATGATGGAGAGAGTGATGAGAGAAAGATATGATGGAGAGAGTGATGAGAGAAGATATGATGGAGAGAGTGATGAGAGAAGATATGATGGAGAGAGTGATGAGAGAAGATATGATGGAGAGAGTGATGAGAGAAGATATGATGGAGAGAGTGATGAGAGAAGATATGATGGAGAGAGTGATGAGAGAAGATATGATGGAGAGAGTGATGAGAGAAGATATGATGGAGAGAGTGATGAGAGAAGATATGATGGAGAGAGTGATGAGAGAAGATATGATGGAGAGAGTGATGAGAGAAGATATGATGGAGAGAGTGATGAGAGAAGATATGATGGAGAGAGTGATGAGAGAAGATATGATGGAGAGAGTGATGAGAGAAGATATGATGGAGAGAGTGATGAGAGAAGATATGATGGAGAGAGTGATGAGAGAAGATATGATGGAGAGAGTGATGAGAGAAGATGTGATGGAGAGAGTGATGAGAGAAGATATGATGGAGAGAGTGATGAGAGAAGATATGATGGAGAGAGTGATGAGAGAAGATATGATGGAGAGAGTGATGAGAGAATATATGGAGAGAGTGATGAGAGAAGATATGATGGAGAGAGTGATGAGAGAAGATATGATGGAGAGAGTGATGAGAGAAGATATGATGGAGAGAGTGATGAGAGAAGATATGATGGAGAGAGTGATGAGAGAAGATATGATGGAGAGAGTGATGAGAGAAGATGTGATGGAGAGAGTGATGAGAGAAGATATATGATGGAGAGAGTGATGAGAGAAGATATGATGGAGAGAGTGATGAGAGAAGATATGATGGAGAGAGTGATGAGAGAAGATATGATGGAGAGAGTGATGAGAGAAGATATGATGGAGAGAGTGATGAGAGAAGATATGATGGAGAGAGTGATGAGAGAAGATATGATGGAGAGAGTGATGAGAGAAGATATGATGGAGAGAGTGATGAGAGAAGATATGATGGAGAGAGTGATGAGAGAAGATATGATGGAGAGAGTGATGAGAGAAGATATGATGGAGAGAGTGATGAGAGAAGATATGATGGAGAGAGTGATGAGAGAAGATATGATGGAGAGAGTGATGAGAGAAGATATGATGGAGAGAGTGATGAGAGAAGATATGATGGAGAGAGTGATGAGAGAAGATATGATGGAGAGAGTGATGAGAGAAGATATGATGGAGAGAGTGATGAGAGAAGATATGATGGAGAGAGTGATGAGAGAAGATATGATGGAGAGAGTGATGAGAGAAGATATGATGGAGAGAGTGATGAGAGAAGATATGATGGAGAGAGTGATGAGAGAAGATATGATGGAGAGAGTGATGAGAGAAGATATGATGGAGAGAGTGATGAGAGAAGATATGATGGAGAGAGTGATGAGAGAAGATATGATGGAGAGAGTGATGAGAGAAGATATGATGGAGAGAGTGATGAGAGAAGATATGATGGAGAGAGTGATGAGAGAAGATATGATGGAGAGAGTGATGAGAGAAGATATGATGGAGAGAGTGATGAGAGAAGATATGATGGAGAGAGTGATGAGAGAAGAAGTGATGGAGAGAGTGATGAGAGAAGATATGATGGAGAGAGTGATGAGAGAAGATATGATGGAGAGAGTGATGAGAGAAGATATGATGGAGAGAGTGATGAGAGAAGATATGATGGAGAGAGTGATGAGAGAAGATATGATGGAGAGAGTGATGAGAGAAGATATGATGGAGAGAGTGATGAGAGAAGATATGATGGAGAGAGTGATGAGAGAAGAGTGATGGAGAGAGTGATGAGAGAAGATATGATGGAGAGAGTGATGAGAGAAGATATGATGGAGAGAGTGATGAGAGAAGATATGATGGAGAGAGTGATGAGAGAAAGATATGATGGAGAGAGTGATGAGAGAAGATATGATGGAGAGAGTGATGAGAGAAGATATGATGGAGAGAGTGATGAGAAGATATGATGGAGAGAGTGATGAGAGAAGATATGATGGAGAGAGTGATGAGAGAAGATATGATGGAGAGAGTGATGAGAGAAGATATGATGGAGAGAGTGATGAGAGAAGATGTGATGGAGAGAGTGATGAGAGAAGATATGATGGAGAGAGTGATGAGAGAAGATATGATGGAGAGAGTGATGAGAGAAGATATGATGGAGAGAGTGATGAGAGAAGATATGATGGAGAGAGTGATGAGAGAAGATATGATGGAGAGAGTGATGAGAAGATATGATGGAGAGAGTGATGAGAGAAGATATGATGGAGAGAGTGATGAGAGAAGATATGATGGAGAGAGTGATGAGAGAAGATATGATGGAGAGAGTGATGAGAGAAGATATGATGGAGAGAGTGATGAGAGAAGATATGATGGAGAGAGTGATGAGAGAAGATATGATGGAGAGAGTGATGAGAGAAGATATGATGGAGAGAGTGATGAGAGAAGATATGATGGAGAGAGTGATGAGAGAAGATATGATGGAGAGAGTGATGAGAGAAGATATGATGGAGAGAGTGATGAGAGAAGATATGATGGAGAGAGTGATGAGAGAAGATATGATGGAGAGAGTGATGAGAGAAGATATGATGGAGAGAGTGATGAGAGAAGATATGATGGAGAGAGTGATGAGAGAAGATATGATGGAGAGAGTGATGAGAGAAGATATGATGGAGAGAGTGATGAGAGAAGATATGATGGAGAGAGTGATGAGAGAAGATATGATGGAGAGAGTGATGAGAGAAGATATGATGGAGAGAGTGATGAGAGAAGATGTGATGGAGAGAGTGATGAGAGAAGATGTGATGGAGAGAGTGATGAGAGAAGATGATGGAGAGAGTGATGAGAGAAGATATGATGGAGAGAGTGATGAGAGAAGATATGATGGAGAGAGTGATGAGAGAAGATATGATGGAGAGAGTGATGAGAGAAGATATGATGGAGAGAGTGATGAGAGAAGATATGATGGAGAGAGTGATGAGAGAAGATATGATGGAGAGAGTGATGAGAGAAGATATGATGGAGAGAGTGATGAGAGAAGATATGATGGAGAGAGTGATGAGAGAAGATATGATGGAGAGAGTGATGAGAGAAGATATGATGGAGAGAGTGATGAGAGAAGATATGATGGAGAGAGTGATGAGAGAAGATATGATGGAGAGAGTGATGAGAGAAGATATGATGGAGAGAGTGATGAGAGAAGATATGATGGAGAGAGTGATGAGAGAAGAATGATGGAGAGAGTGATGAGAGAAGATATGATGGAGAGAGTGATGAGAGAAGATGATGGAGAGAGTGATGAGAGAAGATATGATGGAGAGAGTGATGAGAGAAGATATGATGGAGAGAGTGATGAGAGAAGATATGATGGAGAGAGTGATGAGAGAAGATATGATGGAGAGAGTGATGAGAGAAGATATGATGGAGAGAGTGATGAGAGAAGATATGATGGAGAGAGTGATGAGAGAAGATATGATGGAGAGAGTGATGAGAGAAGATATGATGGAGAGAGTGATGAGAGAAGATATGATGGAGAGAGTGATGAGAGAAGATATGATGGAGAGAGTGATGAGAGAAGATATGATGGAGAGAGTGATGAGAGAAGATATGATGGAGAGAGTGATGAGAGAAGATATGATGGAGAGAGTGATGAGAGAAGATATGATGGAGAGAGTGATGAGAGAAGATATGATGGAGAGAGTGATGAGAGAAGATATGATGGAGAGAGTGATGAGAGAAGATATGATGGAGAGAGTGATGAGAGAAGATATGATGGAGAGAGTGATGAGAGAAGATATGATGGAGAGAGTGATGAGAGAAGATGTGATGGAGAGAGTGATGAGAGAAGATATGATGGAGAGAGTGATGAGAGAAGATATGATGGAGAGAGTGATGAGAGAAGATATGATGGAGAGAGTGATGAGAGAAGATATGATGGAGAGAGTGATGAGAGAAGATATGATGGAGAGAGTGATGAGAGAAGATATGATGGAGAGAGTGATGAGAGAAGATATGATGGAGAGAGTGATGAGAGAAGATATGATGGAGAGAGTGAGAGAAGATATGATGGAGAGAGTGATGAGAGAAGATATGATGGAGAGAGTGATGAGAGAAGATGTGATGGAGAGTGATGAGAGAAGATATGATGGAGAGAGTGATGAGAGAAGATATGATGGAGAGAGTGATGAGAGAAGATATGATGGAGAGAGTGATGAGAGAAGATATGATGGAGAGAGTGATGAGAGAAGATATGATGGAGAGAGTGATGAGAGAAGATATGATGGAGAGTGATGAGAGAAGATATGATGGAGAGAGTGATGAGAGAAGATATGATGGAGAGAGTGATGAGAGAAGATATGATGGAGAGAGTGATGAGAGAAGATATGATGGAGAGAGTGATGAGAGAAGATATGATGGAGAGAGTGATGAGAGAAGATATGATGGAGAGAGTGATGAGAGAAGATATGATGGAGAGAGTGATGAGAGAAGATGTGATGGAGAGAGTGATGAGAGAAGATATGATGGAGAGAGTGATGAGAGAAGATATGATGGAGAGAGTGATGAGAGAAGATATGATGGAGAGAGTGATGAGAGAAGATATGATGGAGAGAGTGATGAGAGAAGATATGATGGAGAGAGTGATGAGAGAAGATATGATGGAGAGAGTGATGAGAGAAGATATGATGGAGAGAGTGATGAGAGAAGATATGATGGAGAGAGTGATGAGAGAAGATATGATGGAGAGAGTGATGAGAGAAGATATGATGGAGAGAGTGATGAGAGAAGATATGATGGAGAGAGTGATGAGAGAAGATATGATGGAGAGAGTGATGAGAGAAGATATGATGGAGAGAGTGATGAGAGAAGATATGATGGAGAGAGTGATGAGAGAAGATATGATGGAGAGAGTGATGAGAGAAGATATGATGGAGAGAGTGATGAGAGAAGATATGATGGAGAGAGTGATGAGAGAAGATATGATGGAGAGAGTGATGAGAGAAGATATGATGGAGAGAGTGATGAGAGAAGATATGATGGAGAGAGTGATGAGAGAAGATATGATGGAGAGAGTGATGAGAGAAGATATGATGGAGAGAGTGATGAGAGAAGATATGATGGAGAGAGTGATGAGAGAAGATATGATGGAGAGAGTGATGAGAGAAGATATGATGGAGAGAGTGATGAGAGAAGATATGATGGAGAGAGTGATGAGAGAAGATATGATGGAGAGAGTGATGAGAGAAGATATGATGGAGAGAGTGATGAGAGAAGATATGATGGAGAGAGTGATGAGAGAAGATATGATGGAGAGAGTGATGAGAGAAGATATGATGGAGAGAGTGATGAGAGAAGATGTGATGGAGAGAGTGATGAGAGAAGATATGATGGAGAGAGTGATGAGAGAAGATATGATGGAGAGAGTGATGAGAGAAGATATGATGGAGAGAGTGATGAGAGAAGATATGATGGAGAGAGTGATGAGAGAAGATATGATGGAGAGAGTGATGAGAGAAGATATGATGGAGAGAGTGATGAGAGAAGATATGATGGAGAGAGTGATGAGAGAAGATATGATGGAGAGAGTGATGAGAGAAGATATGATGGAGAGAGTGATGAGAGAAGATGTGATGGAGAGAGTGATGAGAGAAGATATGATGGAGAGAGTGATGAGAGAAGATATGATGGAGAGAGTGATGAGAGAAGATATGATGGAGAGTGATGAGAGAAGATATGATGGAGAGAGTGATGAGAGAAGATATGATGGAGAGAGTGATGAGAGAAGATATGATGGAGAGAGTGATGAGAGAAGATATGATGGAGAGAGTGATGAGAGAAGATATGATGGAGAGAGTGATGAGAGAAGATATGATGGAGAGAGTGATGAGAGAAGATATGATGGAGAGAGTGATGAGAGAAGATATGATGGAGAGAGTGATGAGAGAAGATATGATGGAGAGAGTGATGAGAGAAGATATGATGGAGAGAGTGATGAGAGAAGATATGATGGAGAGAGTGATGAGAGAAGATATGATGGAGAGAGTGATGAGAGAAGATATGATGGAGAGAGTGATGAGAGAAAAGATATGATGGAGAGAGTGATGAGAGAAGATATGATGGAGAGAGTGATGAGAGAAGATATGATGGAGAGAGTGATGAGAGAAGATATGATGGAGAGAGTGATGAGAGAAGATATGATGGAGAGAGTGATGAGAGAAGATATGATGGAGAGAGTGATGAGAGAAGATATGATGGAGAGAGTGATGAGAGAAGATATGATGGAGAGAGTGATGAGAGAAGATATGATGGAGAGAGTGATGAGAGAAGATATGATGGAGAGAGTGATGAGAGAAGATATGATGGAGAGAGTGATGAGAGAAGATATGATGGAGAGAGTGATGAGAGAAGATATGATGGAGAGAGTGATGAGAGAAGATATGATGGAGAGAGTGATGAGAGAAGATATGATGGAGAGAGTGATGAGAGAAGATATGATGGAGAGAGTGATGAGAGAAGATATGATGGAGAGAGTGATGAGAGAAGATATGATGGAGAGAGTGATGAGAGAAGATATGATGGAGAGAGTGATGAGAGAAGATATGATGGAGAGAGTGATGAGAGAAGATATGATGGAGAGAGTGATGAGAGAAGATGTGATGGAGAGAGTGATGAGAGAAGATATGATGGAGAGAGTGATGAGAGAAGATATGATGGAGAGAGTGATGAGAGAAGATATGATGGAGAGAGTGATGAGAGAAGATATGATGGAGAGAGTGATGAGAGAAGATATGATGGAGAGAGTGATGAGAGAAGATATGATGGAGAGAGTGATGAGAGAAGATATGATGGAGAGAGTGATGAGAGAAGATATGATGGAGAGAGTGATGAGAGAAGATATGATGGAGAGAGTGATGAGAGAAGATATGATGGAGAGAGTGATGAGAGAAGATATGATGGAGAGAGTGATGAGAGAAGATATGATGGAGAGAGTGATGAGAGAAGATATGATGGAGAGAGTGATGAGAGAAGATATGATGGAGAGAGTGATGAGAGAAGATATGATGGAGAGAGTGATGAGAGAAGATATGATGGAGAGAGTGATGAGAGAAGATATGATGGAGAGAGTGATGAGAGAAGATATGATGGAGAGAGTGATGAGAGAAGATATGATGGAGAGAGTGATGAGAGAAGATATGATGGAGAGAGTGATGAGAGAAGATATGATGGAGAGAGTGATGAGAGAAGATATGATGGAGAGAGTGATGAGAGAAGATATGATGGAGAGAGTGATGAGAGAAGATATGATGGAGAGAGTGATGAGAGAAGATATGATGGAGAGAGTGATGAGAGAAGATATGATGGAGAGAGTGATGAGAGAAGATATGATGGAGAGAGTGATGAGAGAAGATATGATGGAGAGAGTGATGAGAGAAGATATGATGGAGAGAGTGATGAGAGAAGATATGATGGAGAGAGTGATGAGAGAAGATATGATGGAGAGAGTGATGAGAGAAGATATGATGGAGAGAGTGATGAGAGAAGATGTGATGGAGAGAGTGATGAGAGAAGATATGATGGAGAGAGTGATGAGAGAAGATATGATGGAGAGAGTGATGAGAGAAGATATGATGGAGAGAGTGATGAGAGAAGATATGATGGAGAGAGTGATGAGAGAAGATATGATGGAGAGAGTGATGAGAGAAGATATGATGGAGAGAGTGATGAGAGAAGATATGATGGAGAGAGTGATGAGAGAAGATATGATGGAGAGAGTGATGAGAGAAGATATGATGGAGAGAGTGATGAGAGAAGATATGATGGAGAGAGTGATGAGAGAAGATATGATGGAGAGAGTGATGAGAGAAGATATGATGGAGAGAGTGATGAGAGAAGATATGATGGAGAGAGTGATGAGAGAAGATATGATGGAGAGAGTGATGAGAGAAGATATGATGGAGAGAGTGATGAGAGAAGATATGATGGAGAGAGTGATGAGAGAAGATATGATGGAGAGAGTGATGAGAGAAGATATGATGGAGAGAGTGATGAGAGAAGATATGATGGAGAGAGTGATGAGAGAAGATATGATGGAGAGAGTGATGAGAGAAGATATGATGGAGAGAGTGATGAGAGAAGATATGATGGAGAGAGTGATGAGAGAAGATATGATGGAGAGAGTGATGAGAGAAGATATGATGGAGAGAGTGATGAGAGAAGATATGATGGAGAGAGTGATGAGAGAAGATATGATGGAGAGAGTGATGAGAGAAGATATGATGGAGAGAGTGATGAGAGAAGATATGATGGAGAGAGTGATGAGAGAAGATATGATGGAGAGAGTGATGAGAGAAGATATGATGGAGAGAGTGATGAGAGAAGATATGATGGAGAGAGTGATGAGAGAAGATATGATGGAGAGAGTGATGAGAGAAGATATGATGGAGAGAGTGATGAGAGAAGATATGATGGAGAGAGTGATGAGAGAAGATATGATGGAGAGAGTGATGAGAGAAGATATGATGGAGAGAGTGATGAGAGAAGATATGATGGAGAGAGTGATGAGAGAAGATATGATGGAGAGAGTGATGAGAGAAGATATGATGGAGAGAGTGATGAGAGAAGATATGATGGAGAGAGTGATGAGAGAAGATATGATGGAGAGAGTGATGAGAGAAGATATGATGGAGAGAGTGATGAGAGAAGATATGATGGAGAGAGTGATGAGAGAAGATATGATGGAGAGAGTGATGAGAGAAGATATGATGGAGAGAGTGATGAGAGAAGATATGATGGAGAGAGTGATGAGAGAAGATATGATGGAGAGAGTGATGAGAGAAGATATGATGGAGAGAGTGATGAGAGAAGATATGATGGAGAGAGTGATGAGAGAAGATATGATGGAGAGAGTGATGAGAGAAGATATGATGGAGAGAGTGATGAGAGAAGATATGATGGAGAGAGTGATGAGAGAAGATATGATGGAGAGAGTGATGAGAGAAGATATGATGGAGAGAGTGATGAGAGAAGATATGATGGAGAGAGTGATGAGAGAAGATATGATGGAGAGAGTGATGAGAGAAGATATGATGGAGAGAGTGATGAGAGAAGATATGATGGAGAGAGTGATGAGAGAAGATATGATGGAGAGAGTGATGAGAGAAGATATGATGGAGAGAGTGATGAGAGAAGATATGATGGAGAGAGTGATGAGAGAAGATATGATGGAGAGAGTGATGAGAGAAGATATGATGGAGAGAGATGATGAGAGAAGATATGATGGAGAGAGTGATGAGAGAAGATATGATGGAGAGAGTGATGAGAGAAGATATGATGGAGAGAGTGATGAGAGAAGATATGATGGAGAGAGTGATGAGAGAAGATATGATGGAGAGAGTGATGAGAGAAGATATGATGGAGAGAGTGATGAGAGAAGATATGATGGAGAGAGTGATGAGAGAAGATATGATGGAGAGAGTGATGAGAGAAGATATGATGGAGAGAGTGATGAGAGAAGATATGATGGAGAGAGTGATGAGAGAAGATATGATGGAGAGAGTGATGAGAGAAGATATGATGGAGAGAGTGATGAGAGAAGATATGATGGAGAGAGTGATGAGAGAAGATATGATGGAGAGAGTGATGAGAGAAGATATGATGGAGAGAGTGATGAGAGAAGATATGATGGAGAGAGTGATGAGAGAAGATATGATGGAGAGAGTGATGAGAGAAGATATGATGGAGAGAGTGATGAGAGAAGATATGATGGAGAGAGTGATGAGAGAAGATATGATGGAGAGAGTGATGAGAGAAGATATGATGGAGAGAGTGATGAGAGAAGATATGATGGAGAGAGTGATGAGAGAAGATATGATGGAGAGAGTGATGAGAGAAGATATGATGGAGAGAGTGATGAGAGAAGATATGATGGAGAGAGTGATGAGAGAAGATATGATGGAGAGAGTGATGAGAGAAGATATGATGGAGAGAGTGATGAGAGAAGATATGATGGAGAGAGTGATGAGAGAAGATATGATGGAGAGAGTGATGAGAGAAGATATGATGGAGAGAGTGATGAGAGAAGATATGATGGAGAGAGTGATGAGAGAAGATATGATGGAGAGAGTGATGAGAGAAGATATGATGGAGAGAGTGATGAGAGAAGATATGATGGAGAGAGTGATGAGAGAAGATATGATGGAGAGAGTGATGAGAGAAGATATGATGGAGAGAGTGATGAGAGAAGATATGATGGAGAGAGTGATGAGAGAAGATATGATGGAGAGAGTGATGAGAGAAGATATGATGGAGAGAGTGATGAGAGAAGATATGATGGAGAGAGTGATGAGAGAAGATATGATGGAGAGAGTGATGAGAGAAGATATGATGGAGAGAGTGATGAGAGAAGATATGATGGAGAGAGTGATGAGAGAAGATGTGATGGAGAGAGTGATGAGAGAAGATGTGATGGAGAGAGTGATGAGAGAAGATATGATGGAGAGAGTGATGAGAGAAGATATGATGGAGAGAGTGATGAGAGAAGATATGATGGAGAGAGTGATGAGAGAAGATATGATGGAGAGAGTGATGAGAGAAGATATGATGGAGAGAGTGATGAGAGAAGATATGATGGAGAGAGTGATGAGAGAAGATATGATGGAGAGAGTGATGAGAGAAGATATGATGGAGAGAGTGATGAGAGAAGATATGATGGAGAGAGTGATGAGAGAAGATATGATGGAGAGAGTGATGAGAGAAGATATGATGGAGAGAGTGATGAGAGAAGATATGATGGAGAGAGTGATGAGAGAAGATATGATGGAGAGAGTGATGAGAGAAGATATGATGGAGAGAGTGATGAGAGAAGATATGATGGAGAGAGTGATGAGAGAAGATATGATGGAGAGAGTGATGAGAGAAGATGTGATGGAGAGAGTGATGAGAGAAGATATGATGGAGAGAGTGATGAGAGAAGATATGATGGAGAGAGTGATGAGAGAAGATATGATGGAGAGAGTGATGAGAGAAGATATGATGGAGAGAGTGATGAGAGAAGATGTGATGGAGAGAGTGATGAGAGAAGATATGATGGAGAGAGTGATGAGAGAAGATATGATGGAGAGAGTGATGAGAGAAGATATGATGGAGAGAGTGATGAGAGAAGATATGATGG
The DNA here is from genome assembly GCA_947471745.1 of Closterium sp. Naga37s-1. Classification (NCBI taxonomy): domain Eukaryota; kingdom Viridiplantae; phylum Streptophyta; class Zygnematophyceae; order Desmidiales; family Closteriaceae; genus Closterium; species Closterium sp. Naga37s-1. Next base: position 15,028 of record CANJKZ010000737.1, read on the forward strand.
AGAGAGTGATGAGAGAAGATATGATGGAGAGAGTGATGAGAGAAGATATGATGGAGAGAGTGATGAGAGAAGATATGATGGAGAGAGTGATGAGAGAAGATATGATGGAGAGAGTGATGAGAGAAGATATGATGGAGAGAGTGATGAGAGAAGATATGATGGAGAGAGTGATGAGAGAAGATATGATGGAGAGAGTGATGAGAGAAGATATGATGGAGAGAGTGATGAGAGAAGATATGATGGAGAGAGTGATGAGAGAAGATATGATGGAGAGAGTGATGAGAGAAGATATGATGGAGAGAGTGATGAGAGAAGATATGATGGAGAGAGTGATGAGAGAAGATGTGATGGAGAGAGTGATGAGAGAAGATATGATGGAGAGAGTGATGAGAGAAGATATGATGGAGAGAGTGATGAGAGAAGATATGATGGAGAGAGTGATGAGAGAAGATATGATGGAGAGAGTGATGAGAGAAGATATGATGGAGAGAGTGATGAGAGAAGATATGATGGAGAGAGTGATGAGAGAAGATATGATGGAGAGAGTGATGAGAGAAGATATGATGGAGAGAGTGATGAGAGAAGAAGTGATGGAGAGAGTGATGAGAGAAGATATGATGGAGAGAGTGATGAGAGAAGATATGATGGAGAGAGTGATGAGAGAAGATATGATGGAGAGAGTGATGAGAGAAGATATGATGGAGAGAGTGATGAGAGAAGATATGATGGAGAGAGTGATGAGAGAAGATGTGATGGAGAGAGTGATGAGAGAAGATATGATGGAGAGAGTGATGAGAGAAGATATGATGGAGAGAGTGATGAGAGAAGATATGATGGAGAGAGTGATGAGAGAAGATATGATGGAGAGAGTGATGAGAGAAGATGTGATGGAGAGAGTGATGAGAGAAGATATGATGGAGAGAGTGATGAGAGAAGATATGATGGAGAGAGTGATGAGAGAAGATATGATGGAGAGAGTGATGAGAGAAGATATGATGGAGAGAGTGATGAGAGAAGATATGATGGAGAGAGTGATGAGAGAAGATATGATGGAGAGAGTGATGAGAGAAGATATGATGGAGAGAGTGATGAGAGAAGATATGATGGAGAGAGTGATGAGAGAAGATATGATGGAGAGAGTGATGAGAGAAGATATGATGGAGAGAGTGATGAGAGAAGATATGATGGAGAGAGTGATGAGAGAAGATATGATGGAGAGAGTGATGAGAGAAGATATGATGGAGAGAGTGATGAGAGAAGATATGATGGAGAGAGTGATGAGAGAAGATGTGATGGAGAGAGTGATGAGAGAAGATATGATGGAGAGAGTGATGAGAGAAGATATGATGGAGAGAGTGATGAGAGAAGATATGATGGAGAGAGTGATGAGAGAAGATATGATGGAGAGAGTGATGAGAGAAGATATGATGGAGAGAGTGATGAGAGAAGATATGATGGAGAGAGTGATGAGAGAAGATGTGATGGAGAGAGTGATGAGAGAAGATATGATGGAGAGAGTGATGAGAGAAGATATGATGGAGAGAGTGATGAGAGAAGATATGATGGAGAGAGTGATGAGAGAAGAAGTGATGGAGAGAGTGATGAGAGAAGATATGATGGAGAGAGTGATGAGAGAAGATATGATGGAGAGAGTGATGAGAGAAGATATGATGGAGAGAGTGATGAGAGAAGATATGATGGAGAGAGTGATGAGAGAAGATATGATGGAGAGAGTGATGAGAGAAGATATGATGGAGAGAGTGATGAGAGAAGATATGATGGAGAGAGTGATGAGAGAAGATATGATGGAGAGAGTGATGAGAGAAGATATGATGGAGAGAGTGATGAGAGAAGATATGATGGAGAGAGTGATGAGAGAAGATGTGATGGAGAGAGTGATGAGAGAAGATATGATGGAGAGAGTGATGAGAGAAGATATGATGGAGAGAGTGATGAGAGAAGATATGATGGAGAGAGTGATGAGAGAAGATATGATGGAGAGAGTGATGAGAGAAGATATGATGGAGAGAGTGATGAGAGAAGATATGATGGAGAGAGTGATGAGAGAAGATATGATGGAGAGAGTGATGAGAGAAGATATGATGGAGAGAGTGATGAGAGAAGATATGATGGAGAGAGTGATGAGAGAAGATATGATGGAGAGAGTGATGAGAGAAGATATGATGGAGAGAGTGATGAGAGAAGATATGATGGAGAGAGTGATGAGAGAAGATATGATGGAGAGAGTGATGAGAGAAGATATGATGGAGAGAGTGATGAGAGAAGATATGATGGAGAGAGTGATGAGAGAAGATATGATGGAGAGAGTGATGAGAGAAGATATGATGGAGAGAGTGATGAGAGAAGATATGATGGAGAGAGTGATGAGAGAAGATATGATGGAGAGAGTGATGAGAGAAGATATGATGGAGAGAGTGATGAGAGAAGATATGATGGAGAGAGTGATGAGAGAAGATATGATGGAGAGAGTGATGAGAGAAGATATGATGGAGAGAGTGATGAGAGAAGATGTGATGGAGAGAGTGATGAGAGAAGATATGATGGAGAGAGTGATGAGAGAAGATATGATGGAGAGAGTGATGAGAGAAGATGTGATGGAGAGAGTGATGAGAGAAGATATGATGGAGAGAGTGATGAGAGAAGATATGATGGAGAGAGTGATGAGAGAAGATATGATGGAGAGAGTGATGAGAGAAGATATGATGGAGAGAGTGATGAGAGAAGATATGATGGAGAGAGTGATGAGAGAAGATATGATGGAGAGAGTGATGAGAGAAGATATGATGGAGAGAGTGATGAGAGAAGATATGATGGAGAGAGTGATGAGAGAAGATATGATGGAGAGAGTGATGAGAGAAGATATGATGGAGAGAGTGATGAGAGAAGATATGATGGAGAGAGTGATGAGAGAAGATATGATGGAGAGAGTGATGAGAGAAGATATGATGGAGAGAGTGATGAGAGAAGATGTGATGGAGAGAGTGATGAGAGAAGATATGGAGAGAGTGATGAGAGAAGATATGATGGAGAGAGTGATGAGAGAAGATATGATGGAGAGAGTGATGAGAGAAGATATGATGGAGAGAGTGATGAGAGAAGATATGATGGAGAGAGTGATGAGAGAAGATGTGATGGAGAGAGTGATGAGAGAAGATATGATGGAGAGAGTGATGAGAGAAGATATGATGGAGAGAGTGATGAGAGAAGATATGATGGAGAGAGTGATGAGAGAAGATATGATGGAGAGAGTGATGAGAGAAGATATGATGGAGAGAGTGATGAGAGAAGATATGATGGAGAGAGTGATGAGAGAAGATATGATGGAGAGAGTGATGAGAGAAGATATGATGGAGAGAGTGATGAGAGAAGATATGATGGAGAGAGTGATGAGAGAAGATATGATGGAGAGAGTGATGAGAGAAGATATGATGGAGAGAGTGATGAGAGAAGAAGTGATGGAGAGAGTGATGAGAGAAGATATGATGGAGAGAGTGATGAGAGAAGATATGATGGAGAGAGTGATGAGAGAAGATATGATGGAGAGAGTGATGAGAGAAGATATGATGGAGAGAGTGATGAGAGAAGATGTGATGGAGAGAGTGATGAGAGAAGATGTGATGGAGAGAGTGATGAGAGAAGATATGATGGAGAGAGTGATGAGAGAAGATATGATGGAGAGAGTGATGAGAGAAGATATGATGGAGAGAGTGATGAGAGAAGATATGATGGAGAGAGTGATGAGAGAAGATGTGATGGAGAGAGTGATGAGAGAAGATATGATGGAGAGAGTGATGAGAGAAGATATGATGGAGAGAGTGATGAGAGAAGATATGATGGAGAGAGTGATGAGAGAAGATATGATGGAGAGAGTGATGAGAGAAGATGTGATGGAGAGAGTGATGAGAGAAGATGTGATGGAGAGAGTGATGAGAGAAGATATGATGGAGAGAGTGATGAGAGAAGATATGATGGAGAGAGTGATGAGAGAAGATATGATGGAGAGAGTGATGAGAGAAGATATGATGGAGAGAGTGATGAGAGAAGATATGATGGAGAGAGTGATGAGAGAAGATATGATGGAGAGAGTGATGAGAGAAGATATGATGGAGAGAGTGATGAGAGAAGATATGATGGAGAGAGTGATGAGAGAAGATATGATGGAGAGAGTGATGAGAGAAGATATGATGGAGAGAGTGATGAGAGAAGATATGATGGAGAGAGTGATGAGAGAAGATATGATGGAGAGAGTGATGAGAGAAGATATGATGGAGAGAGTGATGAGAGAAGATATGATGGAGAGAGTGATGAGAGAAGATATGATGGAGAGAGTGATGAGAGAAGATATGATGGAGAGAGTGATGAGAGAAGATATGATGGAGAGAGTGATGAGAGAAGATATGATGGAGAGAGTGATGAGAGAAGATGTGATGGAGAGAGTGATGAGAGAAGATGTGATGGAGAGAGTGATGAGAGAAGATATGATGGAGAGAGTGATGAGAGAAGATATGATGGAGAGAGTGATGAGAGAAGATATGATGGAGAGAGTGATGAGAGAAGATATGATGGAGAGAGTGATGAGAGAAGATATGATGGAGAGAGTGATGAGAGAAGATATGATGGAGAGAGTGATGAGAGAAGATATGATGGAGAGAGTGATGAGAGAAGATATGATGGAGAGAGTGATGAGAGAAGATATGATGGAGAGAGTGATGAGAGAAGATATGATGGAGAGAGTGATGAGAGAAGAAGTGATGGAGAGAGTGATGAGAGAAGATATGATGGAGAGAGTGATGAGAGAAGATATGATGGAGAGAGTGATGAGAGAAGATATGATGGAGAGAGTGATGAGAGAAGATATGATGGAGAGAGTGATGAGAGAAGATGTGATGGAGAGAGTGATGAGAGAAGATGTGATGGAGAGAGTGATGAGAGAAGATATGATGGAGAGAGTGATGAGAGAAGATATGATGGAGAGAGTGATGAGAGAAGATATGATGGAGAGAGTGATGAGAGAAGATATGATGGAGAGAGTGATGAGAGAAGATGTGATGGAGAGAGTGATGAGAGAAGATATGATGGAGAGAGTGATGAGAGAAGATATGATGGAGAGAGTGATGAGAGAAGATATGATGGAGAGAGTGATGAGAGAAGATATGATGGAGAGAGTGATGAGAGAAGATATGATGGAGAGAGTGATGAGAGAAGATATGATGGAGAGAGTGATGAGAGAAGATATGATGGAGAGAGTGATGAGAGAAGATATGATGGAGAGAGTGATGAGAGAAGATATGATGGAGAGAGTGATGAGAGAAGATATGATGGAGAGAGTGATGAGAGAAGATATGATGGAGAGAGTGATGAGAGAAGATATGATGGAGAGAGTGATGAGAGAAGATATGATGGAGAGAGTGATGAGAGAAGATGTGATGGAGAGAGTGATGAGAGAAGATGTGATGGAGAGAGTGATGAGAGAAGATAAGATGGAGAGAGCGATGATAGAAGATACGATGGAGAGCGTGATGAGAGAAGATATGATGGAGAGCGTGATGAGAGAAGATATAATGGAGAGAGTGATGAGAGAAGATATAATGGAGAGAGTGATGAGAGAAGATATGATGGAGAGAGTGATGAGAGAAGATATGATGGAGAGAGTGATGAGAGAAGATATGATAGAGAGAGTGATGAGAGAAGATGTGATGGAGAGAGTGATGAGAGAAGATATGATGGAGAGAGTGATGAGAGAAGATATGATGGAGAGAGTGATGAGAGAAGATGTGATGGAGAGAGTGATAAGAGAAGATGTGATGGAGATGAGTGATGAGAGAAGATATGATGGAGAGAGTGATGAGAGAAGATATGATGGAGAGATGTGATGAGAGAAGATATGATGGAGAGAGTGATAGAGAAGATATGTTGGAAGAGAGTGATGAGAGAAGATATGATGGAGAGAGTGATGAGGAGAAGATATGATGGAGAGAGGTGAATGGAGAGGAAGATATGATGGAGAGAGTGATGAGAGAAGATATGATGGAGAGAGTGATGAGAGAAGAAATGATGGAGAGAGTGATGAGAGAAGATACGATGGAGAGAGCGATGAGAGAAGATATGATGGAGAGAGCGATGAGAGAAGATATGATGGAGAGAGTGATGAGAGAAGATGTGATGGAGAGAGTGATGAGAGAAGATATGATGGAGAGAGTGATGAGAGAAGATATGATGGAGAGAGTGATGAGAGAAGATATGATGGAGAGAGTGATGAGAGAAGATATGATGGAGAGAGTGATGAGAGAAGATGTGATGGAGAAAGTGATGAGAGAAGATGTGATGGAGAGAGTGATTGAGAGAAGATATGATGGAGAGAGTGATGAGAGAAGATATGATGGAGAGAGTGATGAGAGAAGATATGATGGAGAGAGTGATGAGAGAAGATGGATGGAGAGAGTGATGAGAGAAGATACGATGGAGAGAGTGATGAGAGAAGATACGATGGAGAGAGTGATGATAGAAGATATGATGGAGAGAGTGATGAGAGAAGATGTGATGGAGAGAGTGATGAGAGAAGATATGATGGAGAGAGTGATGAGAGAAGATATGATGGAGAGAGTGATGAGAAGAGATATGATGGAGAGAGTGATGAGAGAAGAAGTGATGGAGAGAGTGATGAGAGAAGATATGATGGAGAGAGTGATGAGAGAAGATATGATGGAGAGAGTGATGAGAGAAGATATGATGGAGAGAGTGATGAGAGAAGATATGATGGAGAGAGTGATGAGAGAAGATGTGATGGAGAGAGTGATAAGAGAAGATGTGATGGAGAGAGTGATGAGAGAAGATATGATGGAGAGAGTGATGAGAGAAGATGTGATGGAGAGAGGGGTGGGGAATGGTATAATGTAAAGGAAAAGCGAAACATATGTGATTTTCACTTTATTTATACAGAGAAAATGATGCGTGGGTCGGTTCGGTCAGTATGCACACTTGTGTGCAGGTACAAGGCGGAGCTGGAGCTTTGAAATCTCGCAAATTATGTGGATCTAAAAGGTTTGAACCTATTATTGTTAAAGTAGATGGCCTAATCTGGTGGACTGGTAAGAAAATGGTACTTACTTCTGTCAACGGGAGAGAGTGATGAGAGAAGATATGATGGAGAGAGTGATGAGAGAAGATATGATGGAGAGAGTGATGAGAGAAGATATGTTGGAGAGAGTGATGAGAGAAGATGTGATGGAGAGAGTGATGAGAGAAGATATGATGGAGTGAGTGATGAGAGAAGATATGATGGAGAGAGTGATGAGAGAAGACATGATGGAATGAGAGAGTGATGAGAGAAGATATGATGGAGAGAGTGATGAGAGAAGATATGATGGAGAGAGTGATGAGAGAAGATATGATGGAGAGAGTGATGAGAGAAGATATGATGGAGAGAGTGATGAGAGAAGATATGATAGAGAGAGTGATGAGAGAAGATATGATGGAGAGAGTGATGAGAGAAGTATGATGGAGAGAGTGATGAGAGAAGAATGATGGAGAGGAGTGAGAGAGAAGATATGATGGAGAGAGTGATGAGAAAGATATGATGGAGAAAGTGATGAGAGAAAGATGTGATGGAGAGAGTGATCAGAGAAGATGTGATGGAGAGAGTGATGAGAGAAGATGTGATGGAGAGAGTGATGAGAGAAGATGTGATGGAGAGAGTGATGAGAGAAGATATGATGGAGAGAGTGATGAGAGAAGATATGATGGAGAGAGTGATGAGAGAAGATGTGATGGAGAGAGTGATAAGAGAAGATGTGATGGAGAGAGTGATGAGAGAAGATATGATGGAGAGAGTGATGAGAGAAGTTATGATGGAGAGAGTGAGAGAGAAGATATGATGGAGAGAGTGATGAGAGAAGATATGATGGAGAGATGTGATGAGAGAAGATATGATGGAGAGAGTGATGAGAGAAGATATGATGGAGAGAGTGATGAGAGAAGATATGATGGAGAGGAGTGATGAGAGAAGATATGATGGAGGAGAGTGATGAGAGAAGATATGATGGAGAGAGTGATGAGAGAAGATATGATGGAGAGAGTGATGAGAGAAGATGTGATGGAGACAGTGATGAGAGAAGACTGTGATGGAGAGAGTGATGAGAGAAGATATGATGGAGAGAGTGATGAGAGAAGATATGATGGAGAGGGTGATGAGAGAAGAATATGATGGAGAGAGTGATGAGAGAAGATGTGATGGAGAGAGTGATGAGAGAAGATACGATGGAGAGAGTGATGATAGAAGATATGATGGAGAGAGTGATGAGAGAAGATATGATGGAGAGAGTGATGAGAGAAGATATGTTGGAGAGCGTGATGAGAGAAGATGTGATGGAGAGAGTGATGAGAGAAGATATGATGGAGAGAGTGATGAGAGAAGCTATGATGGAGAGAGTGAGTGATAGAGAAGATACGATGGAGCGAGTGATGAGAGAAGATATGATGGAGAGAGTGATGAGAGAAGATATGATGGAGGAGTGATGAGAGAAGATATGATGGAGAGAGTGATGAGAGAAGATATGATGGAGAGAGTGATGAGAGAAGATATGATGGAGAGAGGATGAGAGAAGATGTGATGGAGAGAGTTGATGAAGAGAAGATGTGATGGAGAGAGTGATGAGAGAAGATATGATGGAGAGGAGTGATGAGAGAAGATATGATGGAGAGAGTGATGAGAGAAGACATGATGGAGAGAGTGATGAGAGAAGATATGATGGAGAGAGTGATGAGAGAAGATATGATGGAGAGAGTGATGAGAGAAGATATGATGGAGAGAGTGATGAGAGAAGATACATGATGGAGAGAGTGATGAGAGAAGATATGATGGAGAGAGTGATGAGAGAAGATATGATGGAGAGAGTGATGATGAGAAGATATGATGGAGAGAGTGATGAGAGAAGATATGATGGAGAGAGTGATGAGGAGGTGATGGAAGATGTGATGAGGAGAAGATAGATGGGAGAGTGAGAGAGAAGATACGATGGAGAGAGTGATGATAGAAGATATGATGGAGAGAGTGATGAGAGAAGATGTGATGGAGAGATTGATGAGAGAAGATATGATGGAGAGAGTGATGAGAGAAGATATGATGGAGAGAGTGATGAGAGAAGATATGATGGAGAGAGTGATGAGAAGAGATATGATGGAGAGAGTGATGAGAGAAGAAGTGATGGAAGAGAGTGATGAGAGAAGATATGATGGAGAGAGTGATGAGAGAAGATATGATGGAGAGAGTGATGAGAGAAGATATGATGGAGAGAGTGATGAGAGAAGATATGATGGAGAGAGTGATGAGAGAAGATATGATGGAGAGAGTGATGAGAGAAGATATGATGGAGAGAGTGATGAGAGAAGATATGTGGAGAGAGTGATGAGAGAAGATGTGATGGAGAGAGTGATCAGAGAAGATATGATGGAGTGAGGATGAATGAGAAGATATGATGATGGATGAGTGATGAGAGAAGGACAGAGGAGAGAGTGATGAGAGAAGATATGATGGAGAGAGTGATGAGAGAAGATATGATGGAGAGAGTGATGAGAGAAGATATGATGGAGAGAGTGATGAGAGAAGATATGATGGAGAGAGTGATGAGAGAAGATATGATAGGAGAGAGTGATGAGAGAAGATATGATGGAGAGAGTGATGAGGAGAAGATATGATGGAGAGAGTGATGAGAGAAGATATGATGGAGAGAGTGATGAGAGAAGATATGATGGAGAGAGTGATGAGAGAAGATATGATGGAGAGAGTGATGAGAGAAGATATGATGGAGAGAGTGATGAGAGAAGATATGATGGAGAGAGTGATGAGAGAAGATATGATGGAGAAAGTGATGAGAGAAGATGTGATGGAGAGAGAGTGATCAGAGAAGATGTGATGGAGAGAGTGATGAGAGAAGATGTGATGGAGAGAGTGATGAGAGAAGATGTGATGGAGAGAGTGATGAGAGAAGATATGATGGAATATGAGAGTGATGAGAGAAGATATGATGGAAGAGAGTGATGAGAGAAGATGTGATGGAGAGAGTGATAAGAGAAGATGTGATGGAGAGAGTGATGAGAGAAGATATGATGGAGAGAGTGATGAGAGAAGTTATGATGGAGAGAGTGATTGAGAGAAGACATGATGGAGAGAGTGATGAGAGAAGATATGATGGAGAGAGTGATGAGAGAAGATATGATGGATGAGGAGTGATGAGAGAAGATATGATGGAGAGAGTGATGAGGAGAAGATATGATGGAGAGAGTGATGAGAGAAGATATGATGGATGAGGAGTGATGAGAGAAGATATGATGGAGAGAGTGATGAGAGAAGATGTGATGGAGACAGTGATGAGAGAAGATGTGATGGAGAGAGTGATGAGAGAAGATATGATGGAAAGAGTGATGAGAGAAGATATGATGGAGAGGGTGATGAGAGAAGATATGATGGAGAGAGTGATGAGAGAAGATGTGATGGAGAGAGTGATGAGAGAAGATGAGAGAAGATACGATGGAGAGAGTGATGATAGAAGATATGATGGAGAGAGTGATGAGAGAAGATATGATGGAGAGAGTGATGAGAGAAGATATGTTGGAGAGAGTGATGAGAGAAGATGTGATGGAGAGAGTGATGAGAGAAGATATGATGGAGAGAGTGATGAGAGAAGATATGATGGAGAGAGTGATGAGAGAAGATACGATGGAGAGAGTGATGAGAGAAGATAATGATGAGAGAGTGATGAGAGAAGATATGATGGAGAGAGTGATGAGAGAAGATATGATGGAGAGAGTGATGAGAGAAGATATGATGGAGAGAGTGATGAGAGAAGATATGATGGATGAGAGCTGATGAGAGAAAGATGTGATGGAGAGAGTGATAAGAGAAGATGTGATGGAGAGAGTGATGAGAGAAGATGTGATGGAGAGAGTGATGAGAGAGATATGATGGAGAGAGTGATGAGAGAAGATATGATGGAGAGAGTGATGAGAGAAGACTATGATGGAGCGAGTGATGAGAGAAGATATGATGGAAGAGAGTGATGGAGAAGATATGATGGAGAGAGTGATGAGAGAAGATATGATGGAGAGGAGTGATGAGAGAAGCTATGATGGAGAGAGTGATGAGAGAAGATATGATGGAGAGAGTGATGAGAGAAGATATGATGGAGAGAGTGATGAGAGAAGATGTGATGGAGAAAGTGATGAGAGAAGATGTGATGGAGAGAGTGATGAGAGAAGATATGATGGAGAGAGTGATGAGATGAAGATATGATGGAGAGAGTGATGAGAGAAGATATGATGGAGAGAGTGATGAGAGAAGATGTGATGGACGAGAGTGATGAGAGAAGATACGATGGAGAGAGTGATGATAGAAGATATGATGGAGAGAGTGATGAGAGAAGATATGATGGGATGAGAGTGATGAGAGAAGATATGATGGAGAGAGTGATGAGAGAAGATATGATGGAGAGAGTGATGAGCGAAGATATGATGGAGAGAGTGATGAGAGAAGAAGTGATGGAGAGAGTGATGAGAGAAGATATGATGGAGAGAGTGATGAGAGAAGATATGATGGAGAGAGTGATGAGAGAAGATATGATGGAGAGAGTGATGAGAGAAGATATGATGGAGAGAGTGATGAGAGAAGATGTGATGGAGAGAGTGATAAGAGAAGATGTGATGGAGAGAGTGATGAGAGAAGATATGATGGAGAGAGTGATGAGAGAAGATATGATGGAGAGAGTGATGAGAGAAGACATGATGGAGAGAGTGATGAGAGAAGATATGATGGAGAGAGTGATGAGAGAAGATATGATGGAGAGAGTGATGAGAGAAGATATGATGGAGAGAGTGATGAGAGAAGATATGATGGAGAGAGTGATGAGAGAAGATATGATGGAGAGAGTGATGAGAGAAGATATGATGGAGAGAGTGATGAGAGAGATATGCTGGAGAGTGATGAGAGAAATATGATGAATTGAGAGTAGAAGATGTGATGGAGAGAGTGATGAGAGAAGATATGATGGAGATAGGATGAGAGAAGATATGATGGAGAGAGTGATGAGAGAAGATATGATGGAGAGAGTGATGAGAGAAGAATGATGGAGAGAGTGATGAGAGAAGATGTGATGGAGAGAGTGATGAAGAGAAGATGTGATGGAGAGAGTGATGAGAGAAGATATGATGGAGAGAGTGATGAGAGAAGATATGATGGAGAGAGTGATGAGAGAAGATATGATGGAGAGAGTGATGAGAGAAGATATGTGGAGAGAGTGATGAGAGAAGATGTGATGGAGAGAGTGATGAGAGAAGATATGATGGAGAGAGTGATGAGAGAAGATATGATGGAGAGAGTGATGAGAGAAGATCTGATGGAGAGAGTGATGAGAGAAGATATGATGGAGAGAGTGATGAGAGAAGATATGATGGAGAGAGTGATGAGAGAAGATTGATGAGAAGTGATGAGAGAAGAATGAGAGAGTGATGAGAGAAGATATGATGGAGAGAGTGATGAGAGAAGATATGATGGAGAGAGGATGAGAGAAGATGTGATGAGAGAAGAGTGATGAAGAGAAGATATGATGGAGAGAGTGATGAGAGAAGATATGATGGAGAGAGTGATGAGAGAAGATATGATGGAGAGAGTGATGAGAGAAGATATGATGGAGAGAGTGATGAGAGAAGATGTGATGGAGAGAGTGATGAGAGAAGATATGATGGAGAGAGTGATGAGAGAAGATATGATGGAGAGATGAGTGATGAGAGAAGATCGTGATGGAGAGAGTGATGAGAGAAGATATGAGGGAGAGAGTGATGAGAGAAGATATGATGGAGAGAGTGATGAGAGAGATATGATGGATGAGAAGTGATGAGAGAAGATACGATGGACGAGAGTGATGATAGAAGATATGATGGAGAGAGTGATGAGAGAAGATATATGATGGAGAGAGTGATGAGAGAAGATATGATGGAGAGAGTGATGAGAGAAGATATGATGGAGAGAGTGATGAGAGAAGATATGATGAGAGTAGAGTGATGAGAGAAGATAGTGATGGAGAGAGTGATGAGAGAAGATATGATGGAGAGAGTGATGAGAGAAGATATGATGGAGAGAGTGATGAGAGAAGATATGATGGAGAGAGTGATGAGAGAAGATATGATGGAGAGAGTGATGAGAGCTAGATATGATAGAGGAGAGTGATCAGAGAAGATGTGATGGAGAGAGTGATGAGAGAAGATATGATGGAGAGAGTGATGAGAGAAGATATGATGGAGAGAGTGATGAGAGAAGATATGATGGAGAGAGTGATGAGAGAAGATATGATGGAGAGAGTGATGAGAGAAGATATGATGGAGAGAGTGATGATGAGAAGATATGGATGGAGAGAGTGATGAGAGAAGATATGATGGAGAGAGTGATGAGAGAAGATATGATGGAGAGAGTGATGAGAGAAGATATGATGGAGAGAGTGATGAGAGAAGATATGATGGAGAGAGTGATGATGAGAAGATGTGATGGAGAGAGTGAGAGAGAAGATATGATGGAGAGAGTGATGGAGAGAAGATATGATGGACGAGAGTGATGAGAGAAGATATGATGGAGAGAGTGATGAGAGAAGATATGATGGAGATGAGTGATGAGAGAAGATAATGAGAGTAGTGATGAGAGAAGATATGATGGAGAGAGGATGAGAGAAGATATGATGGAGAGAGTGATGAGAGAAGATATGATGGAGAGAGTGATGAGAGAAGATATGATGGAGAGAGTGATGAGAGAAGATATGATGGAGAGAGTGATGAGAGAAGATATGATGGAGAGAGTGATGAGAGAAGATGTGATGGAGAGAGTGATGAGAGAAGATGTGATGGAGAGAGTGATGAGAGAAGATATGATGGAGAGAGTGATGAGAGAAGATATGATGGAGAGAGTGATGAGAGAAGATATGATGGAGAGAGTGATGAGAGAAGATATGATGGAGAGAGTGATGAGAGAAGATATGATGGAGAGAGTGATGAGAGAAGATATGATGGAGAGAGTGATGAGAGAAGATATGATGGAGAGAGTGATGAGAGAAGATATGATGGAGAGAGTGATGAGAGAAGATATGATGGAGAGAGTGATGAGAGAAGATATGATGGAGAGAGTGATGAGAGAAGATATGATGGAGAGAGTGATGAGAGAAGATATGATGGAGAGAGTGATGAGAGAAGATATGATGGAAGAGAGTGATGAGAGAAGATATGATGGAGAGAGTGATGAGAGAAGATCTGATAGAGAGAGTGATGAGAGAAGATGTGATGGAGAGAGTGATGAGAGAAGATATGATGAGAGAGGTGATGAGAGAAGATATGATGGAGAAAGTGATGAGAGAAGATGTGATGGAGAGAGTGATCAGAGAAGATGTGATGGAGAGAGTGATGAGAGAAGATGTGATGGAGAGAGTGATGAAGAGAAGATATGATGGAGAGATTGATGAGAGCTGATATGATAGAGAGAGTGATGAGAGAAGATGTGATGGAGAAAGTGATGAGAGAAGATGTGATGGAGAGAGTGATCAGAGAAGATGTGATGGAGAGAGTGATGAGAGAAGATGTGATGGAGAGAGTGATGAGAGAAGAATGTGATGGAGAGAGTGTTGAGAGAAGATATGATGGAGAGCGTGATGAGAGAAGATATGATGGAGAGAGTGATGAGAGAAGATATGATGGAGAGAGTGATGAGAGAAGATATGGTGGAGAGAGTGATGAGAGAAGATATGATGGAGAGAGTGATGAGAGAAGATGTGATGGAGAGAGTGATGAGAGAAGGATATGATGGAGAGAGTGATGAGAGAAGATTGATGAGAAGAAGATATGATGGAGAGAGTGATGAGAGAAGATATGATGGAGAGAGTGATGAGAGAAGATATGATGGAGAGAGTGATGAGAGAAGATACGATGGAGAGAGCGATGATAGAAGATATGATGGAGAGCGTGATGAGAGAAGATATGATGGAGAGAGTGATGAGAGAAGATATAATGGAGAGAGTGATGAGAGAAGATATGATGGAGAGAGTGATGAGAGAAGATATGATGGAGAGAGTGATGAGAGAAGATATGATAGAGAGAGTGATGAGAGAAGATGTGATGGAGAGAGTGATGAGAGAAGATATGATGGAGAGAGTGATGAGAGAAGATATGATGGAGAAGTGATGAGAGAAGATGTGATGGAGAGAGTGATCAGAGAAGATGTGATGGAGAGAGTGATGAGAGAAGATGTGATGGAGAGAGTGATGAGAGAAGATATGATGGAGAGAGTGATGAGAGCTGATATGATAGAGAGAGTGATGAGAGAAGATGTGATGGAGAAAGTGATGAGAGAAGATGTGATGGAGAGAGTGATCAGAGAAGATGTGATGGAGAGAGTGATGAGAGAAGATGTGATGGAGAGAGTGATGAGAGAAGATGTGATGGAGAGAGTGTTGAGAGAAGATATGATGGAGAGCGTGATGAGAGAAGATATGATGGAGAGAGTGATGAGAGAAGATATGATGGAGAGAGTGATGAGAGAAGATATGGTGGAGAGAGTGATGAGAGAAGATATGATGGAGAGAGTGATGAGAGAAGATGTGATGGAGAGAGTGATGAGAGAAGATATGATGGAGAGAGTGATGAGAGAAGATATGATGGAGAGAGTGATGAGAGAAGATATGATGGAGAGAGTGATGAGAGAAGATATGATGGAGAGAGTGATGAGAGAAGATACGATGGAGAGAGCGATGATAGAAGATATGATGGAGAGCGTGATGAGAGAAGATATGATGGAGAGAGTGATGAGAGAAGATATAATGGAGAGAGTGATGAGAGAAGATATGATGGAGAGAGTGATGAGAGAAGATATGATGGAGAGAGTGATGAGAGAAGATATGATAGAGAGAGTGATGAGAGAAGATGTGATGGAGAGAGTGATGAGAGAAGATATGATGGAGAGAGTGATGAGAGAAGATATGATGGAGAAAGTGATGAGAGAAGATGTGATGGAGAGAGTGATCAGAGAAGATGTGATGGAGAGAGTGATGAGAGAAGATGTGATGGAGAGAGTGATGAGAGAAGATATGATGGAGAGAGTGATGAGAGAAGATATGATGTAGAGAGTGATGAGACAAGATATGATGAAGAGAGTGATGAGAGAAGATATGATGGAGAGAGTGATGAGAGAAGATATGATGGAGAGAGTGATGATAGAAGATATGATGGATAGAAGATATGATGGATGAGGTAGAGTTGATGAGAGAAGATATGATGGAGAGAGTGATGAGAGAAGATATGATGGAGAGAGTGATGAGAGAAGATATGATGGAGAGAGTGATGAGAGAAGATATGATGGAGAGAGTGATGAGAGAAGATATGATGGAGAGAGTGATGAGAGAAGAAGTGATGGAGAGAGTGATGAGAGAAGATATGATGGAGAGAGTGATGAGAGAAGATATGATGGAGAGAGTGATGAGAGAAGATATGATGGAGAGAGTGATGAGAGAAGATATGATGGAGAGAGTGATGAGAGAAGATGTGATGGAGAGAGTGATAAGAGAAGATGTGATGGAGAGAGTGATGAGAGAAGATATGATGGAGAGAGTGATGAGAGAAGATATGATGGAGAGAGTGATGAGAGAAGATATGATGGAGAGAGTGATGAGAGAAGATATGTTGGAGAGAGTGATGAGAGAAGATGTGATGGAGAGAGTGATGAGAGAAGATATGATGGAGTGAGTGATGAGAGAAGATATGATGGAGAGAGTGATGAGAGAAGACATGATGGAGAGAGTGATGAGAGAAGATATGATGGAGAGAGTGATGAGAGAAGATATGATGGAGAGAGTGATGAGAGAAGATATGATGGAGAGAGTGATGAGAGAAGATGTGATGGAGAGAGCGATGAGAAAAGATGTGATGGAGAGAGTGATGAGAGAAGATATGATGGAGAGAGTGATGATAGAAGATATGATGGAGAGAGTGATGAGAGAAGATGTGATGGAGAGAGTGATGAGAGAAGATGTGATGGAGAGAGTGATGAGAGAAGATATGATGGAGAGAGTGATGAGAGAAGATATGATGGAGAGAGTGATGAGACAAGATATGATGAAGAGAGTGATGAGAGAAGATATGATGGAGAGAGTGATGAGAGAAGATATGATGGAGAGAGTGATGAGAGAAGATATGATGGAGAGAGTGATGAGAGAAGAAGTGATGGAGAGAGTGATGAGAGAAGATATGATGGAGAGAGTGATGAGAGAAGATATGATGGAGAGAGTGATGAGAGAAGATATGATGGAGAGAGTGATGAGAGAAGATATGATGGAGAGAGTGATGAGAGAAGATGTGATGGAGAGAGTGATAAGAGAAGATGTGATGGAGAGAGTGATGAGAGAAGATATGATGGAGAGAGTGATGAGACAAGATATGATGAAGAGAGTGATGAGAGAAGATATGATGGAGAGAGTGATGAGAGAAGATATGATGGAGAGAGTGATGATAGAAGATATGATGGAGAGAGTGATGAGAGAAGATATGATGGAGAGAGTGATGAGAGAAGATATGATGGAGAGAGTGATGAGAGAAGATATGATGGAGAGAGTGATGAGAGAAGATATGATGGAGAGAGTGATGAGAGAAGATATGATGGAGAGAGTGATGAGAGAAGATGTGGTGGAGAGAGTGATGAGAGAAGATATGATGGAGAGAGTGATGAGAGAAGATATGATGGAGAGAGTGATGAGAGAAGATATGATGGAGAGAGTGATGAGAGAAGATATGATGGAGAGAGTGATGAGAGAAGAAGTGATGGAGAGAGTGATGAGAGAAGATATGATGGAGAGAGTGATGAGAGAAGATATGATGGAGAGAGTGATGAGAGAAGATATGATGGAGAGAGTGATGAGAGAAGATATGATGGAGAGAGTGATGAGAGAAGATGTGATGGAGAGAGTGATAAGAGAAGATGTGATGGAGAGAGTGATGAGAGAAGATATGATGGAGAGAGTGATGAGAGAAGATATGATGGAGAGAGTGATGAGAGAAGATATGATGGAGAGAGTGATGAGAGAAGATATGTTGGAGAGAGTGATGAGAGAAGATGTGATGGAGAGAGTGATGAGAGAAGATATGATGGAGTGAGTGATGAGAGAAGATATGATGGAGAGAGTGATGAGAGAAGACATGATGGAGAGAGTGATGAGAGAAGATATGATGGAGAGAGTGATGAGAGAAGATATGATGGAGAGAGTGATGAGAGAAGATATGATGGAGAGAGTGATGAGAGAAGATGTGATGGAGAGAGCGATGAGAAAAGATGTGATGGAGAGAGTGATGAGAGAAGATATGATGGAGAGAGTGATGATAGAAGATATGATGGAGAGAGTGATGAGAGAAGATGTGATGGAGAGAGTGATGAGAGAAGATGTGATGGAGAGAGTGATGAGAGAAGATATGATGGAGAGAGTGATGAGAGAAGATATGATGGAGAGAGTGATGAGACAAGATATGATGAAGAGAGTGATGAGAGAAGATATGATGGAGAGAGTGATGAGAGAAGATATGATGGAGAGAGTGATGAGAGAAGATATGATGGAGAGAGTGATGAGAGAAGAAGTGATGAGAGAAGATATGATGGAGAGAGTGATGAGAGAAGATATGATGGAGAGAGTGATGAGAGAAGATATGATGGAGAGAGTGATGAGAGAAGATATGATGGAGAGAGTGATGAGAGAAGATGTGATGGAGAGAGTGATAAGAGAAGATGTGATGGAGAGAGTGATGAGAGAAGATATGATGGAGAGAGTGATGAGACAAGATATGATGAAGAGAGTGATGAGAGAAGATATGATGGAGAGAGTGATGAAAGAAGATATGTTGGAGAGAGTGATGAGAGAAGATGTGATGGAGAGAGTGATGAGAGAAGATATGATGGAGTGAGTGATGAGAGAAGATATGATGGAGAGAGTGATGAGAGAAGACATGATGGAGAGAGTGATGAGAGAAGATATGATGGAGAGAGTGATGAGAGAAGATATGATGGAGAGAGTGATGAGAGAAGATATGATGGAGAGAGTGATGAGAGAAGATGTGATGGAGAGAGCGATGAGAAAAGATGTGATGGAGAGAGTGATGAGAGAAGATATGATGGAGAGAGTGATGATAGAAGATATGATGGAGAGAGTGATGAGAGAAGATGTGATGGAGAGAGTGATGAGAGAAGATGTGATGGAGAGAGTGATGAGAGAAGATATGATGGAGAGAGTGATGAGAGAAGATATGATGGAGAGAGTGATGAGACAAGATATGATGAAGAGAGTGATGAGAGAAGATATGATGGAGAGAGTGATGAGAGAAGATATGATGGAGAGAGTGATGAGAGAAGATATGATGGAGAGAGTGATGAGAGAAGAAGTGATGGAGAGAGTGATGAGAGAAGATATGATGGAGAGAGTGATGAGAGAAGATATGATGGAGAGAGTGATGAGAGAAGATATGATGGAGAGAGTGATGAGAGAAGATATGATGGAGAGAGTGATGAGAGAAGATGTGATGGAGAGAGTGATAAGAGAAGATGTGATGGAGAGAGTGATGAGAGAAGATATGATGGAGAGAGTGATGAGACAAGATATGATGAAGAGAGTGATGAGAGAAGATATGATGGAGAGAGTGATGAGAGAAGATATGATGGAGAGAGTGATGATAGAAGATATGATGGAGAGAGTGATGAGAGAAGATATGATGGAGAGAGTGATGAGAGAAGATATGATGGAGAGAGTGATGAGAGAAGATATGATGGAGAGAATGATGAGAGAAGATATGATGGAGAGAGTGATGAGAGAAGATATGATGGAGAGAGTGATGAGAGAAGATGTGGTGGAGAGAGTGATGAGAGAAGATATGATGGAGAGAGTGATGAGAGAAGATATGATGGAGAGAGTGATGAGAGAAGATATGATGGAGAGAGTGATGAGAGAAGATATGATGGAGAGAGTGATGAGAGAAGATGTGATGGAGAGAGCGATGAGAGAAGATGTGATGGAGAGAGTGATGAGAGAAGATATGATGGAGAGAGTGATGATAGAAGATATGATGGAGAGAGTGATGAGAGAAGATGTGATGGAGAGAGTGATGAGAGAAGATGTGATGGAGAGAGTGATGAGAGAAGATATGATGGAGAGAGTGATGAGAGAAGATATGATGGAGTGAGTGATGAGACAAGATATGATGAAGAGAGTGATGAGAGAAGATATGATGGAGAGAGTGATGAGAGAAGATATGATGGAGAGAGTGATGAGAGAAGATATGATGGAGAGAGTGATGAGAGAAGAAGTGATGGAGAGAGTGATGAGAGAAGATATGATGGAGAGAGTGATGAGAGAAGATATGATGGAGAGAGTGATGAGAGAAGATATGATGGAGAGAGTGATGAGAGAAGATATGATGGAGAGAGTGATGAGAGAAGATGTGATGGAGAGAGTGATAAGAGAAGATGTGATGGAGAGAGTGATGAGAGAAGATATGATGGAGAGAGTGTTGTGCCAACACATTACAGTGGCACGGTCATCGCACTCCCATTCGGCCTGCAAGCCTGCTCAGCTTCTGGAATTTTGTGGGGAGGTTGTTCAACACGTTTTCTTCAAACCCTCAAAGTTTCAGAGTTTTTGAAGCAGTTACCAAGGCATGACAACATTTTATGTTTCAAGACTTATGGCATCCCGGAAGTGTGTGTTACTCCTTTTGGTAACACCCGAGTTCACCATTTCGGCTGCTGACTCGTCTACCGAGATCTGATTGGTCTGAAATTCGGTCTGGCAGTCCTTTGCCCCGCTGTGCAAGTGGTCACCAAGTTTCAGAACGATCCAACATCTGAGCATTGCGTGACAGCTGCCGAAATTCACTGTTCCGTAGTCATGGTGCACTGTTGGCAGCATTTCCCTTGCCACCCTTTCATTGTTGTCATGCCAATGGTGCAGGGACAGAGAATGAGACAAGAAGTACAGGTGGTCAAGTGGGACTCTATAACCCTCTTTTTGAGAAGTGTGGTCTTCCTGGAAGCAACTTGCAAGAGGGTGCAAGTGGGAAGACAAGCTGACTCATGTTGGCTTGACTCACTATTGGTAGCCTTGAGTACAGCTCTGAACATCCAAGTGTGGTTGGCTTTGCTGACCTAGCTAGGACGTTTCCCATTCTTCTCTAGCCTTTCTCCCCTAGGACTCAACCTTCTCTGAGTTCCAGGATGACCCAACCCCTTATGAGTCCCCTAGGCAATGTTGTACTCATCTCTTCCTTGCATCAATGAGAATACACGTTTTTTCAGCCGAGCTTACGTTTTCGTTCACTGCGTAGTGCACACACCTCTGATAATAGCAAGTAATATACCGTTGGAAAGCAGACACCTAAGGCTAACCGCTGTCCAAGTTTCAGCTTCGTATGTTCTCGGAGCTGATCGTGACGGCGTTTTGAACAGAGGCGGTTTGAAGACGTCAGATTCTGCTTAGGCGGTTTCATGGGCATCCGCGACCCCTAAGTGGACTGCAGACTATAACAAGTGGTATCAGAGCTGTTCTACTCTGTTCGTGGGTGAAAATGGAGGCTGAAGGTTCTGCTCCAGCTGGTCCCAGTGGCAGTGGTGGCGTGAGAGGCGCTGGGGAAGCGGGAAGAGGCGTTGCAGGCGGATCTGCGCCAATGGCTTCAGTTTCAACATCAGCTAAGGATGATGTGAAGGCATTCAACCTGGAGAAGTTCTCTGGGGATGATTGGGCATCATGGAGCTTCAGGATGGAGCTCCTCTTCAACCATTATGGGCTGCTTGAAGTGATGGGTGGAGAATTCAAGAGGCCTACGAGCGAAGGAGCGACCAAAGAATGGGATCGCCGGTCCAAGGATGGATTCTTCCTTCTCTCCCAATGCCTCTCATCCAACCAGCTGCACCACATCAAGCATCTCATCAAGGAAGCTGAGTGTGGTCCTAAGGCATGGAGGATATTGAAGGATGTCCATGCCCCCAGCAGCGAAGCAATGGTGGTGGTGCTCGAGCGACAACTCCATGCGGTGAAGATCAACGAGGGTGATGCCGTACAAGGAGCGTTCGATCAACTCCGGGACCTCTATGTGAAGCTCTCAGCTGCTGGTGTGGACTACCCTGAGAAAATCAAGTGCTACAAGGCTCTCTCCCTGCTGCCGGAGTCGTGGGGGCCCTTGGTGGTCAACCTTAATGGGATGAAGGACTCGTGGTCCCTTGAGTGGATTCGCGCACAAGTTCTTCAAGAGGAGTTTCGGAGGAAGGAGCTGACCGCCGCTGCCGGTGAAGGTGGAGGCTTTGCCTATGGCATGAAGGGCTTCAAGGGGCGTGGCAGCAAGAAAGGGAAGTCCAAGGAAGGCTCATTCGGGAGGGAAGCGTGGCAACAAGGGAGGCAAGCGGTGTGGCTGCAAGTGTTGGTATTGCCATGTGGAAGGGCACCCATGGTTCAAGTGCCGCAAGCTACCTGACGGTTGGAGGCCTGGTCAGCCATCAATTGAGGGCTCCAAGGGTGTTCATGGAGCTATGGGAGAAGGCATGGGCAGTGAGGATGGCGAAGGAGGTGCTGGCGGATACGGCGGCATGTTCTACCATGTAGGGGAGGCGTGCCCCGAGGACATGGTTGTGCCGGCCAGCAAGATTGCTCTTCACCGCTCCTCCCATTGGGTCATCGACACGGGAGCCTTCATGACCATGACCAACCGAGAGGATCTACTGGATGAAGTTAGGCCATCAAAGGCAGCCACCGTCGTTTCAGCCACCGGCCAAGTTGTACCCGTGCGTGGCGAGGGGAGAGCCATGTTCATGGGTGCGGATGGGAGGCTTCTGGGGCTGAAGCGTGTTCTCCTTGTTCCTGGATTGTGTGCCAACCTCCTCTCTACCAAGGCCCTAAGTGAGGCAGGGATGAAGATGGAGATGTTGGGCACAAAGGTTTTCAAGGCAACTCTGGATGGGCGCGTATTGTGGGACCTCCGAGGCGGCAAGGACATGCACCGGTCCATGTGGGAGATACCGGTGCTGCCATGGAAGGAGGCGGCTGCGCGCTTGGCTGCTGGAGATGTGAGAGGAGGGCGTGTTAACCACGTGGACAATGGAGGGGGTGGTGATGACAGTGATGGTGGGCTCCTTGGGCATGGAGGGGCTGCGCTTCCAAGTGTAACTCCTAGCACGGGTGAGACGGATTGGCTCACCGCACACCGTCGCTTTGGCCACGTGGCGCTACCTCAGTTGCAGCAGCTGTTTAAGGAGGAAAGAGTCAAGGGGCTGAGGATAAAGGGGGAGCCCAAGGAGGTGGGATCTTGTGAGACTTGCTTGACCAGCAAGTTTCACGGTTTCCCTTCCATTCGGTGGAGGGGAAGTCGAGTGACCCGGTGGAGCTCGTGCATGTGGATCTCGTGGGACCCATGAAGGTGAAGGGAGATGGTGGGGCCCTGTATTCTATGACCATGGTGGATGACAACACAAGGCTCACCTGGTCCTTTCCACTTGCAAAGAAGAGTGATGCTGCAAGGGTCATCATTGAAGAGTGGCTGCCCATGGTGGAGCGAGAGAGCGGCAAGCGGGTGAAGGTGATACGTAGTGACCGTGGTGGGGAGTTCTTGGGAGCGGAGTTCCGGAGCTGGCTGAAGCGGCATGGCATCAAGCAGCAGCTCACCACGGCCTACACCCCTCAATCCAATGGCGTGGCAGAGAGAGCGAACCGGACCATCTTGGAGGGCGGGGAGAACGATGTTGGTAGACTCGGGTCTACCCTTACGGTTCTGGCCCCTCGCTATTCGCCATGCCACCGTCATCAAGAACCGAGTATTGACTCATGTGAGAGGGCAGCATTGGGTCCCTATGGAGAAATGGAGGGGCAAGAAGCCTCTGGTGGATATGCTTCGAGTCTTTGGGTGCATGGGACTCGTGCACGTCCCTAAGGAAAAGCGTGACAAGCTTCAAGCGGCGGCGGTGTGGGCTGTTCATTTGGGACTTGCACAAGGGAGCAAGGGGTGGCTCATGTGGGACCCAATAGCCAACACCATCTTCACCACCAGAGATGCCAAGTTCATGGAGGGGCTCATGTTCAAGGAGTGGTTGGAGCGAGGGAGGAGCAAGGTCACCATTCCGCTCGGAATAGAGGTGGGAACGAATGACCCACTCTTCATTCCCATCGAGTTGTCTTCGTCTTCAGAGGTAACGGAGGTGTCACATGACTTGGGAGGTGCTGAAGGGGAGGCAGTAGAGGTGGAGGGAGTGTTGCAGCAAGAGAAGGCCCCTGTAGCTGAGAGAGGTGATGCCGAGGAGGAGGTGCAGCAGCCTACACCATCCCCTACTCTTCCACCAAGGCGGACAACCCAAGGGAAGCGTGGTGCTGTCCGTGGTGGAGCTAAGGAGAGTGCAGCCAAGGAGAGGCCCAAGAGAGCTGCTCACCCAAGGGATTTCCTCAAGTATGAAAGGCTTG
Source organism: Closterium sp. Naga37s-1 (assembly GCA_947471745.1). Lineage (NCBI taxonomy): Eukaryota > Viridiplantae > Streptophyta > Zygnematophyceae > Desmidiales > Closteriaceae > Closterium > Closterium sp. Naga37s-1. Next base: position 39,540 of record CANJKZ010000737.1, read on the forward strand.
GGGGTCCCAAGGCATTGCTGGTCCAGGAGGAGGAAGATGATGAGGAGAAGGGAGCCGAGGGAGAGATGGAGCAGATTTGTTGCTTCGGTGTCAACTTACCTCATGAACCGGCTTCGATGGAGGAAGCACTTGCTGGAGATGATCGAGAGGCTTGGTTGGCTTCAAGGGAGGATGAGTTTAAGAGCCTCATGGAGAATGGAACGTGGACCCTCACCAATCTGCCCCCGGGAAGAAAGGCATTGGATTGCACGTGGATATTACGTGTGAAGACCGATGTGGAGGGGAAGTTGGAGAGGCGCAAAACAAGACTTGTGATCAAGGGTTTCCAGCAGAGGGAGGGGGTTGACTTTAAGGAGGTGTTTGCTCCTGTTGCCAAGGCTCCTACGCTCCGGGTGTTGCTGGCAGCAGCTGCCGTTTGTGGTTGGAAGGTGGAGCAAATGGATGTGAAGACGGCTTTCCTCTATGGCGTGGTAGATGAGGAGATTTACATGAAGCAGCCAGAGGGGTACGACGATGGGAGCGGACGTGTTTGCAGGCTCAACAAGGCCATCTATGGCCTCAAACAAGCTCCAAGGTGCTGGTATGCAAGGCTGGTGGAGGCGTTGGAGGCTCTTGGCTTCAAAGTTAGCGGGTGCGACGAGAGTCTCTTCATAACCGAGGGGGATGAGGAGAAAGTGTTTCTCCTTGTCTACGTCGATGACATTCTCCTCTTCTCTCCATCCCTGGAGAGGATCAAGGAGGTGCAAGGGAAGCTGAAGGAGACCTTTCAATGCAAGGCCCTTGGACCAGTGGGGTATTACCTTGGTCTTCACGTGGAGCGGGACGAGGTGAAGGGATGGTTGAGGCTTCACCAACACAAGTACCTTGCAGCCATGGGGGAGAGGTATGGGCTGGAGGAAGGGAGGAGTGTAAAGACTCCACTACCCTCAGGATTTCAGCTACACCTTGATGAAGAGGAGGGTGAGGTGTTGGAGCCCGAGTTGCAGCGTCGGTTCCAGTCAATGGTGGGGAGCTTGATGTATGCTTCGGTCAACACTCGCCCCGATATTTCATTCGCGGTTTCGCAGCTGGCTCGTGTGGTGTCTAGGCCCCTTCAAGAGCACCTTGATGCAGCAGAGAGGCTGGTGAGGTACTGCATGGCAACCTCAAGGGTGGGGCTGCAATATTCAGTGCATGGGCAGCTGAAGCAAAAGGGAGTGGAGGAGGTGAGCACGAAGACCGGTGCACCTGCAAGGCGTGGACACTTGTACCTCTCGTGCTTCACCGATGCTACCTGGGCAAGTGACATCAGTGATGCAACATCCCACGGTGGCTATGTATGCTGTGTTGGAGGGAGTCCAGTGAGCTGGAAGTCTAAGAAGCAAGGGGAGATAGCTCACTCATCAACGGAGAGCGAGTACATGGCGTTGTTTCATGGGGTGAAGGAGGTGGTTTGGATGAGGAGGTTGCTTGAGGAGTTGGGGCAGGAGCAAGAGGGTCCTACACCTGTGTTTTGTGACAGCCAAGGAGCAATTGCAATGGCTCGCAATGCTGTGCTCCATGGGCTGAACAAGCACATGCATATCAAATGGCATTGGGTGAGGAAGGAGGTGAAGAAGGGCACGGTCTCCTTGCACTACATCAACACTACCAAGCAACCTGCAGATTTTTTGACGAAGCGGCTTGCAGAGCATCAGCATTGGACCTGCGCCACCTTGTGTGGCATGTCCTTCAACTAGGGGAGGCAGCTTCAGGGAGCAGCTAAGGGATGAATGAGAGCACGATGAGGGGGAGTTTGTTGTGCCAACACATTACAGTGGCACGGTCATCGCACTCCCATTCGGCCTGCAAGCCTGCTCAGCTTCTGGAATTTTGTGGGGAGGTTGTTCAACACGTTTTCTTCAAACCCTCAAAGTTTCAGAGTTTTTGAAGCAGTTACCAAGGCATGACAACATTTTATGTTTCAAGACTTATGGCATCCCGGAAGTGTGTGTTACTCCTTTTGGTAACACCCGAGTTCACCATTTCGGCTGCTGACTCGTCTACCGAGATCTGATTGGTCTGAAATTCGGTCTGGCAGTCCTTTGCCCCGCTGTGCAAGTGGTCACCAAGTTTCAGAACGATCCAACATCTGAGCATTGCGTGACAGCTGCCGAAATTCACTGTTCCGTAGTCATGGTGCACTGTTGGCAGCATTTCCCTTGCCACCCTTTCATTGTTGTCATGCCAATGGTGCAGGGACAGAGAATGAGACAAGAAGTACAGGTGGTCAAGTGGGACTCTATAACCCTCCTTTTGAGAAGTGTGGTCTTCTTGGAAGCAACTTGCAAGAGGGTGCAAGTGGGAAGACAAGCTGACTCATGTTGGCTTGACTCACTATTGGTAGCCTTGAGTACAGCTCTGAACATCCAAGTGTGGTTGGCTTTGCTGACCTAGCTAGGACGTTTCCCATTCTTCTCTAGCCTTTCTCCCCTAGGACTCAACCTTCTCTGAGTTCCAGGATGACCCAACCCCTTATGAGTCCCCTAGGCAATGTTGTACTCATCTCTTCCTTGCATCAATGAGAATACACGTTTTTTCAGCCGAGCTTACGTTTTCGTTCACTGCGTAGTGCACACACCTCTGATAATAGCAAGTAATATACCGTTGGAAAGCAGACACCTAAGGCTAACCGCTGTCCAAGTTTCAGCTTCGTATGTTCTCGGAGCTGATCGTGACGGCGTTTTGAACAGAGGCGGTTTGAAGACGTCAGATTCTGCTTAGGCGGTTTCATGGGCATCCGCGACCCCTAAGTGGACTGCAGACTATAACAGAGAGTGATGAGACAAGATATGATGAAGAGAGTGATGAGAGAAGATATGATGGAGAGAGTGATGAGAGAAGATATGATGGAGAGAGTGATGATAGAAGATATGATGGAGAGAGTGATGAGAGAAGATATGATGGAGAGAGTGATGAGAGAAGATATGATGGAGAGAGTGATGAGAGAAGATATGATGGAGAGAGTGATGAGAGAAGATATGATGGAGAGAGTGATGAGAGAAGATATGATGGAGAGAGTGATGAGAGAAGATGTGGTGGAGAGAGTGATGAGAGAAGATATGATGGAGAGAGTGATGAGAGAAGATATGATGGAGAGAGTGATGAGAGAAGATATGATGGAGAGAGTGATGAGAGAAGATATGATGGAGAGAGTGATGAGAGAAGATGTGATGGAGAGAGCGATGAGAGAAGATGTGATGGAGAGAGTGATGAGAGAAGATATGATGGAGAGAGTGATGATAGAAGATATGATGGAGAGAGTGATGAGAGAAGATGTGATGGAGAGAGTGATGAGAGAAGATGTGATGGAGAGAGTGATGAGAGAAGATATGATGGAGAGAGTGATGAGAGAAGATATGATGGAGAGAGTGATGAGACAAGATATGATGAAGAGAGTGATGAGAGAAGATATGATGGAGAGAGTGATGAGAGAAGATATGATGGAGAGAGTGATGAGAGAAGATATGATGGAGAGAGTGATGAGAGAAGAAGTGATGGAGAGAGTGATGAGAGAAGATATGATGGAGAGAGGGATGAGAGAAGATATGATGGAGAGAGTGATGAGAGAAGATATGATGGAGAGAGTGATGAGAGAAGATATGATGGAGAGAGTGATGAGAGAAGATGTGATGGAGAGAGTGATAAGAGAAGATGTGATGGAGAGAGTGATGAGAGAAGATATGATGGAGAGAGTGATGAGAGAAGATATGATGGAGAGAGTGATGAGAGAAGATATGATGGAGAGAGTGATGAGAGAAGATATGATGGAGAGAGTGATGAGACAAGATATGATGAAGAGAGTGATGAGAGAAGATATGATGGAGAGAGTGATGAGAGAAGATATGATGGAGAGAGTGATGATAGAAGATATGATGGAGAGAGTGATGAGAGAAGATATGATGGAGAGAGTGATGATAGAAGATATGATGGAGAGAGTGATGAGAGAAGATATGATGGAGAGAGTGATGAGAGAAGATATGATGGAGAGAGTGATGAGAGAAGATATGATGGAGAGAGTGATGAGAGAAGATATGATGGAGAGAGTGATGAGAGAAGATATGATGGAGAGAGTGATGAGAGAAGATGTGGTGGAGAGAGTGATGAGAGAAGATATGATGGAGAGAGTGATGAGAGAAGATATGATGGAGAGAGTGATGAGAGAAGATATGATGGAGAGAGTGATGAGAGAAGATATGATGGAGAGAGTGATGAGAGAAGATGTGATGGAGAGAGCGATGAGAGAAGATGTGATGGAGAGAGTGATGAGAGAAGATATGATGGAGAGAGTGATGATAGAAGATATGATGGAGAGAGTGATGAGAGAAGATGTGATGGAGAGAGTGATGAGAGAAGATGTGATGGAGAGAGTGATGAGAGAAGATATGATGGAGAGAGTGATGAGAGAATTTATGGAGAGAGTGATGAGACAAGATATGATGAAGAGAGTGATGAGAGAAGATATGATGGAGAGAGTGATGAGAGAAGATATGATGGAGAGAGTGATGAGAGAAGATATGATGGAGAGAGTGATGAGAGAAGAAGTGATGGAGAGAGTGATGAGAGAAGATATGATGGAGAGAGTGATGAGAGAAGATATGATGGAGAGAGTGATGAGAGAAGATATGATGGAGAGAGTGATGAGAGAAGATATGATGGAGAGAGTGATGAGAGAAGATGTGATGGAGAGAGTGATAAGAGAAGATGTGATGGAGAGAGTGATGAGAGAAGATATGATGGAGAGAGTGATGAGAGAAGATATGATGGAGAGAGTGATGAGAGAAGATATGATGGAGAGAGTGATGAGAGAAGATCTGATGGAGAGAGTGATGAGACAAGATATGATGATGAGAGTGATGAGAGAAGATATGATGGAGAGAGTGATGAGAGAAGATATGATGGAGAGAGTGATGATAGAAGATATGATGGAGAGAGTGATGAGAGAAGATATGATGGAGAGAGTGATGAGAGAAGATATGATGGAGAGAGTGATGAGAGAAGATATGATGGAGAGAGTGATGAGAGAAGATATGATGGAGAGAGTGATGAGAGAAGATATGATGGAGAGAGTGATGAGAGAAGATGTGATGGAGAGAGTGATGAGAGAAGATATGGAGAGAGTGATGAGAGAAGATATGATGGAGAGAGTGATGAGAGAAGATATGATGGAGAGAGTGATGAGAGAAGATGTGATGGAGAGAGTGATGAGAGAAGATGTGATGGAGAGAGTGACGAGAGAAGATATGATGGAGAGAGTGATGAGAGAAGATATGATGGAGAGAGTGATGAGACAAGATATGATGAAGAGAGTGATGAGAGAAGATATGATGGAGAGAGTAATGAGAGAAGATATGATGGAGAGAGTGATGAGAGAAGATATGATGGAGAGAGTGATGAGAGAAGAAGTGATGGAGAGAGTGATGAGAGAAGATATGATGGAGAGAGTGATGAGAGAAGATATGATGGAGAGAGTGATGAGAGAAGATATGATGGAGAGAGTGATGAGAGAAGATATGATGGAGAGAGTGATGAGAGAAGATGTGATGGAGAGAGTGATAAGAGAAGATGTGATGGAGAGAGTGATGAGAGAAGATATGATGGAGAGAGTGATGAGAGAAGATATGATGGAGAGAGTGATGAGAGAAGATATGATGGAGAGAGTGATGAGAGAAGATATGTTGGAGAGAGTGATGAGAGAAGATGTGATGGAGAGAGTGATGAGAGAAGATATGATGGAGAGAGTGATGAGAGAAGATATGATGGAGAGAGTGATGAGAGAAGACATGATGGAGAGAGTGATGAGAGAAGATATGATGGAGAGAGTGATGAGAGAAGATATGATGGAGAGAGTGATGAGAGAAGATATGATGGAGAGAGTGATGAGAGAAGATGTGATGGAGAGAGCGATGAGAGAAGATGTGATGGAGAGAGTGATGAGAGAAGATATGATGGAGAGAGTGATGAGAGAAGATGTGATGGAGAGAGTGATGAGAGAAGATATGATGGAGAGAGTGATGAGAAAGATATGATGGAGAGAGTGATGAGAGAAGATATGATGGAGAGAGTGATGAGAGAAGATGTGGTGGAGAGAGTGATGAGAGAAGATATGATGGAGAGAGTGATGAGAGAAGATATGATGGAGAGAGTGATGAGAGAAGATATGATGGAGAGAGTGATGAGAGAAGATGTGATGGAGAGAGTGATGAGAGAAGATGTGATGGAGAGAGTGATGAGAGAAGATATGATGGAGAGAGTGATGAGAGAAGATATGATGGAGAGAGTGATGAGAGAAGATATGATGGAGAGAGTGATGAGAGAAGATATGATGGAGAGAGTGATGAGAGAAGACATGATGGAGAGAGTGATGAGAGAAGATATGATGGAGAGAGTGATGAGAGAAGATATGATTGAGAGAGTGATGAGAGAAGATATGATGGTGAGAGTGATGAGAGAAGATCTGATGGAGAGAGTGATGAGAGAAGATATGATGGAGAGAGTGATGAGAGAAGATATGATGGAGAGAGTGATGAGAGAAGATATGATGGAGAGAGTGATGAGAGAAGATATGATGGAGAGAGTGATGAGAGAAGATATGGTGGAGAGAGTGATGAGAGAAGATGTGATGGAGAGAGTGATAAGAGAAGATGTGATGGAGAGAGTGATGAGAGAAGATATGATGGAGAGAGTGATGAGAGAAGATATGATGGAGAAAGTGATGAGAGAAGATGTGATGGAGAGAGTGATCAGAGAAGATGTGATGGAGAGAGTGATGAGAGAAGATGTGATGGAGAGAGTGATGAGAGAAGATATGATGGAGAGAGTGATGAGAGAAGATATGATGGAGAGAGTGATGAGAGAAGATGTGATGGAGAGAGTGATAAGAGAAGATGTGATGGAGAGAGTGATGAGAGAAGATATGATGGAGAGAGTGATGAGAGAAGATATGATGGAGAGAGTGATGAGAGAAGATATGATGGAGAGAGTGATGAGAGAAGATATGGTGGAGAGAGTGATGAGAGAAGATGTGATGGAGAGAGTGATGAGAGAAGATATGATGGAGAGAGTGATGAGAGAAGATGTGATGGAGAGAGTGATGAGAGAAGATATGATGGAGAGAGTGATGAGAGAAGATATGATGGAGAGAGTGATGAGAGAAGATATGATGGAGAGAGTGATGAGAGAAGACATGATGGAGAGAGTGATGAGAGAAGATATGATGGAGAGAGTGATGAGAGAAGATATGATGGAGAGAGTGATGAGAGAAGATATGATGGAGAGAGTGATGAGAGAAGATGTGATGGAGAGAGCGATGAGAGAAGATGTGATGGAGAGAGTGATGAGAGAAGATATGATGGAGAGAGTGATGAGAGAAGATGTGATGGAGAGAGTGATGAGAGAAGATATGATGGAGAGAGTGATGAGAAAGATATGATGGAGAGAGTGATGAGAGAAGATATGATGGAGAGAGTGATGAGAGAAGATGTGGTGGAGAGAGTGATGAGAGAAGATATGATGGAGAGAGTGATGAGAGAAGATATGATGGAGAGAGTGATGAGAGAAGATATGATGGAGAGAGTGATGAGAGAAGATATGATGGAGAGAGTGATGAGAGAAGATATGATGGAGAGAGTGATGAGACAAGATATGATGAAGAGAGTGATGAGAGAAGATATGATGGAGAGAGTGATGAGAGAAGATATGATGGAGAGAGTGATGATAGAAGATATGATGGAGAGAGTGATGAGAGAAGATATGATGGAGAGAGTGATGAGAGAAGATATGATGGAGAGAGTGATGAGAGAAGATATGATGGAGAGAGTGATGAGAGAAGATATGATGGAGAGAGTGATGAGAGAAGATATGATGGAGAGAGTGATGAGAGAAGATGTGATGGAGAGAGTGATGAGAGAAGATATGATGGAGAGAGTGATGAGAGAAGATATGATGGAGAGAGTGATGAGAGAAGATATGATGGAGAGAGTGATGAGAGAAGATGTGATGGAGAGAGTGATGAGAGAAGATGTGATGGAGAGAGTGACGAGAGAAGATATGATGGAGAGAGTGATGAGAGAAGATATGATGGAGAGAGTGATGAGACAAGATATGATGAAGAGAGTGATGAGAGAAGATATGATGGAGAGAGTAATGAGAGAAGATATGATGGAGAGAGTGATGAGAGAAGATATGATGGAGAGAGTGATGAGAGAAGAAGTGATGGAGAGAGTGATGAGAGAAGATATGATGGAGAGAGTGATGAGAGAAGATATGATGGAGAGAGTGATGAGAGAAGATATGATGGAGAGAGTGATGAGAGAAGATATGATGGAGAGAGTGATGAGAGAAGATGTGATGGAGAGAGTGATAAGAGAAGATGTGATGGAGAGAGTGATGAGAGAAGATATGATGGAGAGAGTGATGAGAGAAGATATGATGGAGAGAGTGATGAGAGAAGATATGATGGAGAGAGTGATGAGAGAAGATATGTTGGAGAGAGTGATGAGAGAAGATGTGATGGAGAGAGTGATGAGAGAAGATATGGTGGAGAGAGTGATGAGAGAAGATGTGATGGAGAGAGTGATAAGAGAAGATGTGATGGAGAGAGTGATGAGAGAAGATATGATGGAGAGAGTGATGAGAGAAGATATGATGGAGAAAGTGATGAGAGAAGATGTGATGGAGAGAGTGATCAGAGAAGATGTGATGGAGAGAGTGATGAGAGAAGATATGATGGAGAGAGTGATGAGAGAAGATATGATGGAGAGAGTGATGAGAGAAGATATGATGGAGAGAGTGATGAGAGAAGATATGATGGAGAGAGTGATGAGAGAAGATATGATGGAGAGAGTGATGAGAGAAGATATGATGGAGAGAGTGATGAGAGAAGATATGATGGAGAGAGTGATGAGAGAAGATATGGTGGAGAGAGTGATGAGAGAAGATGTGATGGAGAGAGTGATAAGAGAAGATGTGATGGAGAGAGTGATGAGAGAAGATATGATGGAGAGAGTGATGAGAGAAGATATGATGGAGAAAGTGATGAGAGAAGATGTGATGGAGAGAGTGATCAGAGAAGATGTGATGGAGAGAGTGATGAGAGAAGATGTGATGGAGAGAGTGATGAGAGAAGATATGATGGAGAGAGTGATGAGAGAAGATATGATGGAGAGAGTGATGAGAGAAGATGTGATGGAGAGAGTGATAAGAGAAGATGTGATGGAGAGAGTGATGAGAGAAGATATGATGGAGAGAGTGATGAGAGAAGATATGATGGAGAGAGTGATGAGAGAAGATATGATGGAGAGAGTGATGAGAGAAGATATGGTGGAGAGAGTGATGAGAGAAGATGTGATGGAGAGAGTGATGAGAGAAGATATGATGGAGAGAGTGATGAGAGAAGATGTGATGGAGAGAGTGATGAGAGAAGATATGATGGAGAGAGTGATGAGAGAAGATATGATGGAGAGAGTGATGAGAGAAGATATGATGGAGAGAGTGATGAGAGAAGACATGATGGAGAGAGTGATGAGAGAAGATATGATGGAGAGAGTGATGAGAGAAGATATGATGGAGAGAGTGATGAGAGAAGATATGATGGAGAGAGTGATGAGAGAAGATGTGATGGAGAGAGCGATGAGAGAAGATGTGATGGAGAGAGTGATGAGAGAAGATATGATGGAGAGAGTGATGAGAGAAGATGTGATGGAGAGAGTGATGAGAGAAGATATGATGGAGAGAGTGATGAGAAAGATATGATGGAGAGAGTGATGAGAGAAGATATGATGGAGAGAGTGATGAGAGAAGATGTGGTGGAGAGAGTGATGAGAGAAGATATGATGGAGAGAGTGATGAGAGAAGATATGATGGAGAGAGTGATGAGAGAAGATATGATGGAGAGAGTGATGAGAGAAGATATGATGGAGAGAGTGATGAGAGAAGATATGATGGAGAGAGTGATGAGACAAGATATGATGAAGAGAGTGATGAGAGAAGATATGATGGAGAGAGTGATGAGAGAAGATATGATGGAGAGAGTGATGATAGAAGATATGATGGAGAGAGTGATGAGAGAAGATATGATGGAGAGAGTGATGAGAGAAGATATGATGGAGAGAGTGATGAGAGAAGATATGATGGAGAGAGTGATGAGAGAAGATATGATGGAGAGAGTGATGAGAGAAGATATGATGGAGAGAGTGATGAGAGAAGATGTGATGGAGAGAGTGATGAGAGAAGATATGATGGAGAGAGTGATGAGAGAAGATATGATGGAGAGAGTGATGAGAGAAGATATGATGGAGAGAGTGATGAGAGAAGATGTGATGGAGAGAGTGATGAGAGAAGATGTGATGGAGAGAGTGACGAGAGAAGATATGATGGAGAGAGTGATGAGAGAAGATATGATGGAGAGAGTGATGAGACAAGATATGATGAAGAGAGTGATGAGAGAAGATATGATGGAGAGAGTAATGAGAGAAGATATGATGGAGAGAGTGATGAGAGAAGATATGATGGAGAGAGTGATGAGAGAAGAAGCGATGGAGAGAGTGATGAGAGAAGATATGATGGAGAGAGTGATGAGAGAAGATATGATGGAGAGAGTGATGAGAGAAGATATGATGGAGAGAGTGATGAAAGAAGATATGATGGAGAGAGTGATGAGAGAAGATGTGATGGAGAGAGTGATAAGAGAAGATGTGATGGAGAGAGTGATGAGAGAAGATATGATGGAGAGAGTGATGAGAGAAGATATGATGGAGAGAGTGATGAGAGAAGATATGATGGAGAGAGTGATGAGAGAAGATATGTTGGAGAGAGTGATGAGAGAAGATGTGATGGAGAGAGTGATGAGAGAAGATATGATGGAGAGAGTGATGAGAGAAGATATGATGGAGAGAGTGATGAGAGAAGACATGATGGAGAGAGTGATGAGAGAAGATATGATGGAGAGAGTGATGAGAGAAGATATGATGGAGAGAGTGATGAGAGAAGATATGATGGAGAGAGTGATGAGAGAAGATGTGATGGAGAGAGCGATGAGAGAAGATGTGATGGAGAGAGTGATGAGAGAAGATATGATGGAGAGAGTGATGAGAGAAGATGTGATGGAGAGAGTGATGAGAGAAGATATGATGGAGAGAGTGATGAGAAAGATATGATGGAGAGAGTGATGAGAGAAGATATGATGGAGAGAGTGATGAGAGAAGATGTGGTGGAGAGAGTGATGAGAGAAGATATGATGGAGAGAGTGATGAGAGAAGATATGATGGAGAGAGTGATGAGAGAAGATATGATGGAGAGAGTGATGAGAGAAGATGTGATGGAGAGAGTGATGAGAGAAGATGTGATGGAGAGAGTGATGAGAGAAGATATGATGGAGAGAGTGATGAGAGAAGATATGATGGAGAGAGTGATGAGAGAAGATATGATGGAGAGAGTGATGAGAGAAGATATGATGGAGAGAGTGATGAGAGAAGACATGATGGAGAGAGTGATGAGAGAAGATATGATGGAGAGAGTGATGAGAGAAGATATGATTGAGAGAGTGATGAGAGAAGATATGATGGTGAGAGTGATGAGAGAAGATCTGATGGAGAGAGTGATGAGAGAAGATATGATGGAGAGAGTGATGAGAGAAGATATGATGGAGAGAGTGATGAGAGAAGATATGATGGAGAGAGTGATGAGAGAAGATATGATGGAGAGAGTGATGAGAGAAGATATGGTGGAGAGAGTGATGAGAGAAGATGTGATGGAGAGAGTGATAAGAGAAGATGTGATGGAGAGAGTGATGAGAGAAGATATGATGGAGAGAGTGATGAGAGAAGATATGATGGAGAAAGTGATGAGAGAAGATGTGATGGAGAGAGTGATCAGAGAAGATGTGATGGAGAGAGTGATGAGAGAACATGTGATGGAGAGAGTGATGAGAGAAGATATGATGGAGAGAGTGATGAGAGAAGATATGATGGAGAGAGTGATGAGAGAAGATTTGATGGAGAGAGTGATAAGAGAAGATGTGATGGAGAGAGTGATGAGAGAAGATATGATGGAGAGAGTGATGAGAGAAGATATGATGGAGAGAGTGATGAGAGAAGATATGATGGAGAGAGTGATGAGAGAAGATATGGTGGAGAGAGTGATGAGAGAAGATGTGATGGAGAGAGTGATGAGAGAAGATATGATGGAGAGAGTGATGAGAGAAGATGTGATGGAGAGAGTGATGAGAGAAGATATGATGGAGAGAGTGATGAGAGAAGATATGATGGAGAGAGTGATGAGAGAAGATGTGATGGAGAGAGTGATGAGAGAAGATGTGATGGAGAGAGTGATGAGAGAAGATATGATGGAGAGAGTGATGAGAGAAGATATGATGGAGAGAGTGATGAGACAAGATATGATGAAGAGAGTGATGAGAGAAGATATGATGGAGAGAGTGATGAGAGAAGATATGATGGAGAGAGTGATGAGAGAAGATATGATGGAGAGAGTGATGAGAGAAGAAGTGATGGAGAGAGTGATGAGAGAAGATATGATGGAGAGAGTGATGAGAGAAGATATGATGGAGAGAGTGATGAGAGAAGATATGATGGAGAGAGTGATGAGAGAAGATATGATGGAGAGAGTGATGAGAGAAGATATGATGGAGAGAGTGATGAGAGAAGATGTGATGGAGAGAGTGATAAGAGAAGATGTGATGGAGAGAGTGATGAGAGAAGATGTGATGGAGAGAGTGATGAGAGAAGATATGATGGAGAGAGTGATGAGAGAAGATGTGATGGAGAGAGTGATGAGAGAAGATGTGATGGAGAGAGTGATGAGAGAAGATATGATGGAGAGAGTGATGAGAGAAGATATGATGGAGAGAGTGATGAGAGAAGACATGATGGAGAGAGTGATGAGAGAAGATATGATGGAGAGAGTGATGAGAGAAGATATGATGGAGAGAGTGATGAGAGAAGATATGATGGAGAGAGTGATGAGAGAAGATGTGATGGAGAGAGCGATGAGAGAAGATGTGATGGAGAGAGTGATGAGAGAAGATATGATGGAGAGAGTGATGAGAGAAGAAATGATGGAGAGAGTGATGAGAGAAGATATGATGGAGAGAGTGATGAGAGAAGATATGATGGAGAGAGTGATGAGAGAAGATGTGATGGAGAGAGTGATGAGAGAAGATATGATGGAGAGAGTGATGAGAGAAGATATGATGGAGAGAGTGATGAGAGAAGATACGATGGAGAGAGTGATGAGAGAAGATATGATGGAGAGAGTGATGAGAGAAGATATGATGGAGAGAGTGATGAGAGAAGATATGATGGAGAGAGTGATGAGAGAAGATATGATGGAGAGAGTGATGAGAGAAGATGTGATGGAGAGAGTGATGAGAGAAGATGTGATGGAGAGAGTGATGAGAGAAGATATGATGGAGAGAGTGATGAGAGAAGATATGATGGAGAGAGTGATGAGAGAAGATATGATGGAGAGAGTGATGAGAGAAGATATGATGGAGAGAGTGATGAGAGAAGATATGATGGAGAGAGTGATGAGAGAAGACATGATGGAGAGAGTGACGAGAGAAGATATGATGGAGAGAGTGATGAGAGAAGATATGATGGAGAGAGTGATGAGAGCAGATATGATGGAGAGAGTGATGAGAGAAGATATGATGGAGAGAGTGATGAGAGAAGATATGATGGAGAGAGTGATGAGAGAAGATGTGGTGGAGAGAGTGATGAGAGAAGATGTGATGGAGAGAGTGATGAGAGAAGATATGATGGAGAGAGTGATGAGAGCAGATATGATGGAGAGAGTGATGAGAGAAGATATGATGGAGAGAGTGATGAGAGAAGATATGATGGAGAGAGTGATGAGAGAAGATATGGTGGAGAGAGTGATGAGAGAAGATGTGATGGAGAGAGTGATGAGAGAAGATATGATGAAGAGAGTGATGAGAGCAGATATGATGGAGAGAGTGATGAGAGAAGATATGATGGAGAGTGATGAGAGAAGATATGATGGAGAGAGTGATGAGAGAAGATATGATGGAGAGAGTGATGAGAGAAGATATGATGGAGAGAGTGATGAGAGAAGATCTGATGGAGAGAGTGATGAGAGAAGATATGATGGAGAGAGTGATGAGAGAAGATATGATGGAGAGAGTGATGAGAGAAGACATGATGGAGAGAGTGATGAGAGAAGATATGATGGAGAGAGTGATGAGAGAAGATATGATGGAGAGAGTGATGAGAGAAGATCTGATGGAGAGAGTGATGAGAGAAGATACGATGGAGAGAGTGATGAGAGAAGATATGATGGAGAGAGTGATGAGAGAAGATATGATGGAGAGAGTGATGTGAGAAGATCTGATGGAGAGAGTGATGAGAGAAGATGTGATGGAGAGAGTGATGAGAGAAGATATGATGGAGAGAGTGATGAGAGAAGATATGATGGAGAGAGTGATGAGAGAAGATGTGATGGAGAGAGTGATCATAGAAGATATGATGGAGAGAGTGATGAGAGAAGATATGATGGAGAGAGTGATGAGAGAAGATATGATGGAGAGAGTGATGAGAGAAGATATGATGGAGAGAGTGATGAGAGAAGATATGATGGAGAGAGTGATGAGAGAAGATATGATGGAGAGAGTGATGAGAGAAGATATGATGGAGAGAGTGATGAGAGAAGATATGATGGAGAGAGTGATGAGAGAAGACATGATGGAGAGAGTGATGAGAGAAGATATGATGGAGAGAGTGATGAGAGAAGATATGATGGAGAGAGTGATGAGAGAAGATATGATGGTGAGAGTGATGAGAGAAGATCTGATGGAGAGAGTGATGAGAGAAGATATGATGGAGAGAGTGATGAGAGAAGATATGATGGAGAGAGTGATGAGAGAAGATATGATGGAGAGAGTGATGAGAGAAGATATGATGGAGAGAGTGATGAGAGAAGATATGATGGAGAGAGTGATGAGAGAAGATATGATAGAGAGAGTGATATGTACAGTGCATGCATGGTGTGCGTGGTTCAAGAGTGGTGCGTGGATGGAAAAAGCTGGCTTTACCTGTTGGCCTACGGCCGGCAGCGTTTGTCCTCTAGCTTGCACGCGGTGCATGCCAACATGCACCACTGGAATGATGAGGGGCGGCACAGTGCACTGCGCTGCCAGCCTGGGGGAACCATAGAGGGGAAAGGGGTGGGGGGGGGGGGGGGGGGGGGGGGGGTAGGAAGGAGGGGTTTGGGGGGGAAGGGGGCAGGTGGTGGATTCATGGGGGGCGGCGTGTGCACTGCGCTGCCGGCCTGGGAGACAGTCACCACGGGGAAGGAGGGTGTTCGCAAGAAGGGGGGTGTTTGGGGGGAGTGGAGGGGTATGGGTAGGACGGGGGATGGGTGGGCGAGTTAATGAGTGGCGGCACTGCGTGCGTGCTAGCAGCTTGGGAATCACAAATGGGGGGTGCTAGCACCCTGGGTATCATGCAGTGGAAAATCATGGTGGGGGTGCACGGGGGTGATGACGGGGGTGGTGGGGGTGATGAGTGGAGGTGGACAGCAGCAAGGTGTGAGAAATGGCTCAAAAATCGAAAGGCTAAATGCACTGATACCAGGCAGTGCACCACACACATCCCACATCCACCATCCCACATCCACCATCCCACATCCACCATCCCACATCCACCATCCCACATCCACCATCCCACATAGGGATGAGCAAGGGGCGAACACGAACATGTTCGTGTTCGCCCCTAGACGAACACATCCGTTTGCCGAACCGAACACTGTTCGGTTCGGCGAACACTTTAAGCAAAAACACGTGTTCGCCGTTCGCCTGTGAAGGCATGTTCGGGCGAACATCGAACACGTTCGTGTTCGTCGCGGGGCAAATTGTAGCAGCGGCCCGAACACGAACATGTTCGGGCGAACATCGAACACTGTTCGGCGAACAATTTAAGCAAAAAAAACAAACCTGTTCGGTTCGCCTCGAACACGTTCGAGGCGAACCGAACAGGTGTTCGCCCTTGTGCTCATGGGGATTCCCACATCCACCATCCCACATCCACCATCCCACACACACCATCCCACACACACCATCCCACATCCACCATCCCACATCCACCATCCCACACACCATCCCACACACACCATCCCACATCCACCATCCCACATCCACCATCCTACATCCACCATCCCACACACACCATCCCACATCCACCATCCCACATCCACCATCCCACACGCACCATCCCACATGAATCATCAGACACGCACCAATATATTTGCTCATATTTCATCGCACCAATATATTTGCTCATATTTCAATGCACCAATATATTTGCTCATATTTCATCGCACCAATATATTTGCTCATATTTCAATGCACCAATATATTTGCTCATATTTCATCGCACCAATATATTTGCTCATATTTCATCGCACCAATATATTTGCTCATATTTCATCGCACCAATATATTTGCTCATGTTTCATCGCACCAATATATTTGCTCATATTTCATCGCACCAATATATTTGCTCATATTTCATCGCACCAATATATTTGCTCATATTTCATCGCACCAGAATATTTGCTCATATTTCATCGCACCAATATATTTGCTCATATTTCATCGCACCAATATATTTGCTCATATTTCATCGCACCAATATATTTGCTCATATTTCATCGCACCAATATATTTGCTCATATTTCATCGCACCAATATATTTGCTCATATTTCATCGCACCAATATATTTGCTCATATTTCATCGCACCAATATATTTGCTCATGTTTCATCGCACCAATATATTTGCTCATATTTCATTGCACCAATATATTTGCTCATATTTCATCGCACCAATATATTTGCTCATATTTCATCGCACCAATATATTTGCTCATATTTCATCGCACCAATATATTTGCTCATATTTCATCGCACCAATATATTTGCTCATATTTCATCGCACCAATATATTTGCTCATATTTCATCGCACCAATATATTTGCTCATATTTCATCGCACCAATATATTTGCTCATATTTCATCGCACCAATATATTTGCTCATATTTCATCGCACCAATATATTTGCTCATATTTCATCGCACCAATATATTTGCTCATATTTCATCGCACCAATATATTTGCTCATATTTCATCGCACCAATATATTTGCTCATATTTCATCGCACCAATATATTTGCTCATATTTCATCGCACCACCCTCACCCTTCCACCTTCCTCCAGAGTCCATTCCCTCCACACCCCCCCCACCCCCAACTCCCCCACGTCATCCCCACCTCTCCCACTTACTGCCTGTCAGAGTTATTTGACATAGCTACTGTAGGCTATAGTGGGGTAGCACATATGGGGTACAGTTTCCTAGGGTTTGCCTTTTGTACCCAACTTTCACTTAGTCATTTCATTCCTGTTTTTTCTTGATTCACATGGTATAGAGCTGGTTCCTACATGGGACCGTTCCTTCCTAAGGGCCCACCATAAGATTTTTTTTTTTAGCTGCCCGCGCACATTGCGCCCTGCCCTAAATTTTTTTTTTAGCAGCCCCTACGCTGCCCCTACGCGGCCCCTACGCCGCCTCCCACGCGCCCCCTATGCGGCCCCTGGCGGCGCCCTGACGAGGCCCCTGCCGGCGCCCTATCGCGGCCCCTGACGCGCCCCCTGGTGGCGCCCTGACGCGGCCCCTGGCGGCGCCTGACGCGGCCCTGACGCGGCCTGACGCGGCCCCTGGCGGCGCCCTGACGCGGCCCCTGCCGCGGCCCTGACGCGGCCCTGCCGCGGCCCCTGACGCGGCCCTGACGCGGCCTGCCGCGGCCCCTGCCGCGGCCCTGAAGCGGCCCCTGACGCGGCCCTGACGCGGCTCTGCCGCGGCCCTGACGCGGCCCTGACGCGGCCCTGCCGCGGCCCCTGGCGGCGCCCTGACGCGGCCCCTGACGCGGCGCCCTGACGCGGCCCCTGCCGCGGCCCTGACGCGGCCCTGCCGCGGCCCCTGACGCGGTCCTGACGCGGCCTGCTGCGGCCCCTGCCGCGGCCCTGCAGCGGCCCCTGACGCGGCCCTGACGCGGCTCTGCCGCGGCCCTGACGCGGCCCTGACGCGGCCCCTGACGCGGCCCCTGCCGCGGCCCCTTACGCGGCCCTGACGCGGCCCTGCCGCGGCCCCTGGCGGCGCCCTGACGCGGCCCCTGACGCGGCGCCCTGACGCGGCCCTGCCGCGGCCCCTGACGCGGCCCCTGCCGCGGCCCCTGACGCGGCCCCTGACGCGGCCCCTGTCGCGGCCCCTGACGCGGCCCCGCCACCTACCTTTCCGGCCCCGCCGCCTCCTCTCAGCGGCCCCGCCGCCTCCTCTCAGCGGCCCCGCCGCCTCCTCCCAGCGGCCCCGGACGCCGCCCTCTCAGCGGCCCCGCCGAGCCGCCCAGCAGCCTAGCCGCCCAGCAGCTGAGCCACCGAGCCGCCCAGCAGCCGAGCCGCCGAGCCGCCCAACAGCCGAGCCGCTGAGCCGCCCAGCAGCCGAGCCGCCGAGCCGCCCAGCAGCCGAGCCGCCCAGCAGCCGAGTCGCCGAGCCGCCCTGCAGCCGAGCCGCCCGAGCCGCCCTGTCCGGTAAGAGCAGCGCCTCTCTCACAGCACTGCCCTCACCCCACTGTTTGCGCTGCTAGTCTACTGCTGTCATGGCTACCCCTAGTGTCCTCGCTTTTGACGCTGAGGGTCGGGCCATTGACTTTGACGTCTGGATAGATGACCTGCAGCTTTTCTTACAGTGCGATAGGGCAGACGGCCTCTCCCTCTTTGACCTCACTTCTGGTGCCTCTCCTGCCCCCGCCACTGATGCTGACGCAACTGTTCGCTCCCAGTGGGCCACGCGCGATGCTGCTGCACGTCTTGCTGTGCGTCGCCACCTGCCTACCTCTGAGCGTGCGCACTTTAGCCAGTACAAGAGTGCTCAGACCTTGTACGACGCTGTAGTTGCACGCTACTCCTCCCCTGCCACTGCTGCACTGAGTCGCCTCATGCTACCGTACCTCTTCCCTGACCTTGCTGCCTTTCCCACAGTCGCTGACCTCATTACGCACCTACGCACTAGTGACACTCGCTACCGCGCTGCGCTTCCTGCTGAGTTCTACGCCAAGAACCCCCCCCCCATGTACATCACCCTCTACTACATAGTCACCCGGCTCCCTGACTCCCTTCGCGTAGTCAGGGACCACTTCCTCTCAGTTTGCCCCACCGCTCTCACCGTTGACCTCCTCGAGAAGTCCCTCCTAGCAGTAGAGAAGAGCATAGTAGCTGTAGGAGCCTCTCGTGGTGACCCTCGCACCCCCATCTTTGAGGGGTGTTCCCCCTCCCCCCTTTTGCCCTCTGTTGCCTCTGCTGCTGCGGCCGACCTCGTTGGGCTTGAGTCGGTCGGTGCGGCGTCTACCCCTAGCGTGAGACGTCGCCCTGGCAAGGGCAAGGGGGGCAAGGGCGCTGGAGGAGCTAGCGGGGGCGGTGGAGGCGGCAGTGGAGGAGGTGGAGGAGGTGGCGGTGGCGGTGGGGGTGGTGGCGGGGGTGGAGGTGTCGGTGGCGGCAGTGGAGGCGGAGGCGGCAGCGGCAGTGGCGGAGGGAGCGGAGGTGGCGGCGGTGGAGGAGGAGGCAGCGGAGGAGGTGGAGCTGGTCGGGGTGGCGCTGCGCAGAGGGTCGGCTCCGGTGGTGGTCAGCGCCAGCAGCAGCAGCAGCAGCAGCAGCGCACTCGTGACATCCCCTCCCCTCAGCAGCTCCGTGAGTGGTACACTGCACGCCAGAGGGGTGGGGGTACTGGTCCGTGCACCTACGTCCTCCGCACCGGCGACCGCGCGGGTGAGCAGTGCGGGGGTGCGCACTCCACCCAGCGCTGCTTTGGCCGCCTGACGGACGCTTGGCGTCACCAGTTCCCTGAGGCCACTGAGATCCCCCGCTGGGGTGAGCTGTCTAGGGCGGGTGTGGCTGTCTTTGACCTTGACTTTGATGCTATTCTTGCTGCCATGTATACTGTGACTATTAGTAATGAGGGTGACTGTTACAGGTGTTTTCCGCCCGACCCGGGCATCGAGACTGCTGCTCTAGGTACTGGTGAGGCTGCTGCTCTAGGTGCTAGCGAGGCTGCTGCTCTAGGTGCGTCTGCTCCCTCAGGTGCTGGTGAGTCTGCTCTCTCAGGTTCTGCGTCGGCTTCGGCCTCCCACACCTTCACCCTTGACTCGGGGGCTTCTCGCTCCTTCTTTCGAGACCGCACCACACTCACGCCGCTTAGCCGGCCAGTTGCAGTCTCTCTGGCAGACCCCTCTGGGGGTCCTGTCCTTGCTCACTTCTCCACTGTCCTCCCGTGTCCGGCGGCCCCCTCTGGCACCCTGTCTGGTCTTTACCTTCCCTCGTTCTCTACGAACTTGGTGAGTGGTGCTGACCTACAGGATGCGGGGGTTCACCAGTTCACTCCTGCGAGTCAGCGGGTGACCCACTGCACGGACGCTCGGACAGGCCGCCACCTGGCCACGTTTACACGTCGGCCAGGGTCGAGCCTGTACACACTGACCACTGCGTCTCCTCCAGTCCCTGCGTCTGGTCAGGTAGCTGCGTCGGGTCAGGTGTTTGCTGCAGCGTCCAGGTCTGGTCCTGAGTCTGCCCCCTGCTCGTGTCGCCTCCTGTCTCACGAGACTCTCCTCTGGCACCACCGCCTTGGTCACCCCTCCCTGCTTCGTCTCCGGAGCATGGCCTCCCGTGTCCTTGTCTCTGGTCTTCCCCGGTCCCTCCCTCCCCTTCCTCCGGGGCCTGGCCCTACCTGCGTCCCCTGTGTCGAGGGACGGCAGCGGGCTACCCCTCACTCCTCCCAGTTTCCTCCGACAGAGGCCCCGCTGCAGACGCTTCACATGGACGTGTGGGGCCCGGCCCGCGTCCGTGGACAGGGTCACGAGCGCTACTTCCTGCTGGTGGTTGACGACTACTCGCGTTACACCACAGTCTTCCCCTTGCGCAGCAAGGGTGATGTCACTGAGGTGTTGATCGACTGGATCCGCGCAGCTCGTCTCCAGCTCAGGCGGAGCTTCGGCTCGGACTTTCCTGTTCTGCGTCTGCACTCTGACAGAGGTGGAGAGTTCTCCTCTGGCCTTCTGCGAGCCTACTGTCGTGCACGAGGCATCCGCCAGACCTTCACGCTTCCGGACTCTCCACAGCAAAATGGGATTGCTGAGCGCCGCATTGGCATGGTCATGGACGTCGCCCGTACGTCCATGATGCATGCGGCTGCCCCCCATTTTCTGTGGCCGTTTGCGGTTCGGTACGCGGCGCATCAGATCAACCTTCAGCCCAGGGTCTCCATGCCGGAGACCTCCCCAGCTTTGCTGTGGACGGGGAAGGTTGGCGATGCGTCTGCGTTCCGTGTCTGGGGATCTCGGGCGTTTGTCCGCGACTTGTCTGCGGACAAGCTGTCCCCTCGTGCTGCTCCTTGCGTCTTCCTGGGTTTCCCCCCTGACGCCCCAGGGTGGCAGTTCTACCACCCCACCTCTCGCCGTGTTCTGTCCTCCCAGGACGTCACGTTCGACGAGTCGGTCCCCTACTACCGCCTCTTCCCCTACCGCACTCCGTCCCTCCCCCCGCCACCGCTCTTCCTTGTACCAGGTCCCCCCCCGGTAGACCCCCTCCCCCCTCAGGGTCCTGCCCCTTCAGGTGTGTCCCAGGTAGACGCTATTGAGCCTGTCGAGGTCGCTGGTGACTCTGGTGCTGCTGAGGGTGCTGAGCCTGGGGGTGCTGACTCTGGGGGTGCTGAGCGTGTGGGTGCTACGCCTGGGGGTGCTGAGCCTGGGGGTGCTGAGTCTGGGGGTGCTGAGTCTGGGGGTACTACGACTGGGGGTGCTGAGCCTGGGGGTACTACGCCTGGAGGTGCTGAGCCTGGGGGTGCTGCGTCTGGGGGTGCTGAGCCTGGGGGTACTACGCCTAGAGGTGCTGAGCCTGGGGGTGCTACGCCTGGTGGTGCTGTACCTGGCGGTTCTCCGGGTGCTCCTTCTCGTCGGGAGCCACTCTCTCCCCAGGAGCTGCGTGAGTGGTTTGCCCGGCGCTGGAGGCGAGCTGCTGGAGCTGCTGGAGCTGGAGGTGCTGCGGGTACTGGAGGTTCTGTTGCTGCTGAGGGAGCTGGTGCCACGGGTCCCGGAGGTGCTCGTACTGGGAGTACTGGAGCTGCTGGACCTGCGGGTACTTCTGGAGCTGGAGTTGCTGCGGGTGTTGGCGCGGAGGCTACTGCTGTCGGTCCTGGAGGCGGTCCTGCTGGGGGTACTACTGGTGCTGCTGGGGGTTCTGGAGCTGGAGCTGCTACTGGCACTGGTGCTGCCACTGGGGGTGCTGGTGCTGTCCCTCCTGTGCCTGGAGTCGCCGCGCGGCCTCGGCCGTACTTCGTTCCGCTCCTTCAGCAGGTTCTTGGTCTCCCGCCTTCTACTGGTCCTCCTCCTCCCTTAGAGTGTCCACAGCCTGTCCCGTCGCAGTTACAGTTACAGCTGGCCTCCCCACTGCCTGCTCCGTCTCCCTACACTGGTCCTACTGGAGGTCTTGCTGAGCGTCGTGAGCCTGCTTCTCGCCCTGCGTCGCCTGTCCGTGCTGCTCGCACTAGTGGTCGCGGTTCGCGTCAGCGTCCTCCTCCTGTCCCTGGCACGCACCGGATGTCTCTGCGTCCGTCCACTGCTCCTCTGCGTGCCCCTTTGCCTTCTCCTCCTGAGTCTTCTCTTCCTGCTCTTGCCGACCCGGAGTCGGACTCTCTTCGCGCTGCCAGTCCTACTGTCACGCGTCTCCTTGCTACTGTTGTCACTGACCCTTCCTTTGAGTCCACTGCTGCGTCTGCTCTAGTTGCTGAGCTCGTCGACTTTGCTGCTCGCTGTCGCCTAGACTACGTCGCCAGTCTTGTTGCTGAGTCTGAGTCTGTCTGTCCTCCGTCCGTCGGGGGTGAGTGTGCCCTTGGCACGGACGTCCTTGAGGACAGGCAGGAGGAGTTCCAGTGCTTGGCCGCTGCTTCACCTCATCTCGTGTCCGTACTGCTTACCCCTGAGGGAGACCCGGATGCACTTGACATCCCGACTTCGCGCTCTTACGCGGAGGCGATAGAGGGTCCCTACTCCTCTCAGTGGCAGGGAGCTATGGACGCAGAGATGGCTTCCTGGAAGTCCACAGGCACCTACGTTGACGCTGTTCCCCCTCCTGGGGCGAACATCGTCAGTGGCATGTGGATTTTCAGGGTGAAGCGACCGCCGGGTTCTCCGCCTGTCTTCAAGGCGCGTTACGTGGCTCGTGGCTTCAGTCAGCGGCAGGGAGTTGACTACTTTCAGACCTTCTCTCCCACCCCGAAGATGACCACTCTTCGGGTACTGCTGCACGTAGCTGCTCACCGTGACTACGAGCTACACTCTCTTGACTTCAGCACTGCTTTCTTGCAGGGCAGCCTGCACGAGGAGATCTGGCTGCGTCGCCCACCTGGCTTCACTGGGTCTTTTCCTCCTGGCACCCAGTGGAGCCTACGGCGGCCAGTCTACGGTCTCCGCCAGGCACCGCGTGAGTGGCACGACACACTGAGGACTACACTTGCGGCTCTTGGGTTTGCTCCCTCTACTGCCGACCCGTCGCTGTTTCTGCGCACCGACACTTCTTTGCCGCCGTTCTACATCCTCGTGTACGTCGACGACTTGGTCTTTGCCACAGCTGACACTGCAGGACTAGCCCACGTGAAGTCCGAGCTGCAGAAGAGACACACGTGCACTGACCTGGGTGAACTGCGCAGCTACCTTGGCTTGCAGATCACTCGGGACAGAGCACGCCGCACCATTACCCTGACTCAGTCACACATGGTGCACCAGGTCCTTCAGCGCTTCGGCTTCACGTACTCCTCGCCTCAGGCCACTCCTCTGCCTACTCGCCACTCGCTCTCAGCTCTGCCTTCGGATGAGTCCGTAGAGTCGAGTGGCCCGTACCCAGAGCTTGTTGGCTGCCTCATGTACCTGATGACCTGCACACGACCTGACCTTGCATACCCTCTTAGCATTCTTGCACGCTATGTTGCTCCTGGGAGACACAGACCGGAGCACATGGCTGCAGCGAAGAGGGTGTTGCGCTACTTGTGCAGTACGTCGGGCATGGGGCTTGTGCTTGGAGGGCAGAGTCCAGTGGTCCTTACTGGGCACGCAGACGCTTCTTGGGCTGACGACCAGGCTATGCAGCGGTCGTCACAGGGTTACACCTTCAGCCTTGGTTCCGGCTCTGTTTCGTGGCGGGCTACTCGCTCGTCTTCTGTTCTCGGCTCCAGTTGTGAGGCTGAGATCTACGCAGGAGCCATGGCTGCACAGGAGCTTCGCTGGCTCACCTACCTGCTGACTGACCTCGGAGAGTTGCCTCGTTCTCCTCCAGTGCTGTACGTAGACAACAAGGCCATGCTGGCCTTGTGTCGGGAGCAGCGACTGGAGCACAGAACGAAGCACATTGCTCTCCGCTACTTTCTTGCTCGTGAGCTGCAGCAGCGTGGTCAGCTGCGTCTTGCGTACGTGGCCTCTGAGGCCAACACTGCTGATATCTTCACCAAGGCACTTGCGCCTTGTGATCATCAGCGCTTCTGTACTCAGCTGGGTCTTGTGCCTACCTTGCCTCACTTGCTCACCTCTTGACCTTGTTTGTACTGTTGCATATATATATACTCCTGCTCTTGCTTGTTTAGCCTTATATATATATGTAATCCTGCATGTGAACTGGCCTTGAACTTGTGCTCGGAATGTGTGGTGACTTTGTGATCCACCCTGAGCTTGCTTTGCTTTGCTTGACTGGTCTTGTGACCCCTTGTTCTCCCCCACTTTGCCTATGGGGGTGTGTCAGAGTTATTTGACATAGCTACTGTAGGCTATAGTGGGGTAGCACATATGGGGTACAGTTTCCTAGGGTTTGCCTTTTGTACCCAACTTTCACTTAGTCATTTCATTCCTGATTTTTCTTGATTCACACTGCCCACGCCCTCCTCCTCACCATGCCACGCCTCTGCGCATGGGTGCAACGGTGCGCCCGCCATCCAGCGACCGAGTGCCTTCCGGGAAAATGTGCACCCACCCGCCCTCGCTCAGGCGCTGCGCTGCTGCCCGCATGCCCTGAGGGGGTTGGGGGGGGGTTCGCAAAGGGTGTAAGAAGAATGCATGAGTGGGTGACAAGGCATGAGATGGCACAGCAACTGATGCATGGCAATGGGTGGCAATGCCTTCCATCTACGAATCCCATGCATACCCTGCTGTCCCCTCCCTACCCCCACTCACCGGCTGCTGCTGTCCCCTCCCTTGTTCCACCGGTAAGGCTCGGAGCGAGGTGAAGAAAGAGGAGAAGCAACGATCGGAGGCACAGAGGGCCCAGCGGAGAGACGAGGGGCGGAGGGGAGGAGAGGTCACTGCTTGCTGGACCCCCATCACATCCCCCTCTCCTCTCCACCCCCACATATCTACCCTTCCCCTCCACACAACCCCCCCCCATGCACTCACCGGCTGCTCCAGCCCCCCTCCCCGCTCCACTGGTAGAGCCCGCAGCGACGTGAAGAAAGCCGAGAACAGGGGCGAGGAGAAGCAGCGGTCGGTGGCACAGAGGGTCCAGCGGAGAGAGGCGGGGCGGGCGAGCATGAGGGATGGCGGCACCACCGCTGCCATGACCAGTGGGTCGTCCATTGCTGCCACGTGATTGGACACCTGGTGAGGTGAGGGGGTGTGCAGTGGAGAGAGCACAGGTGTGCAGTGGAGGTGGAATGGTGTGCGGTGGAGAGATGGAATGGTGTGCGGTGGAGAGATGGAATGGTGTGCGGTGGAGAGATGGAATGGTGTGCGGTGGAGAGATGGAATGGGGTGCGGTGGAGAGATGGAATGGTGTGCGGTGGAGAGATGGAATGGGGTGCGGTGGAGAGATGGAATGGTGTGCGGTGGAGAGATGGAATGGTGTGCGGTGGAGAGATGGAATGGTGTGCGGTGGAGAGATGGAATGGGGTGCGGTGGAGAGATGGAATGGTGTGCGGTGGAGAGATGGAATGGTGTGCGGTGGAGAGATGGAATGGTGTGCGGTGGAGAGATGGAATGGTGTGCGGTGGAGAGATGGAATGGTGTGCGGTGGAGAGATGGAATGGTGTGCGGTGGAGAGATGGAATGGTGTGCGGTGGAGAGATGGAATGGTGTGCGGTGGAGAGATGGAATGGGGTGCGGTGGAGAGATGGAATGGTGTGCGGTGGAGAGATGGAATGGGGTGCGGTGGAGAGATGGAATGGTGTGCGGTGGAGAGATGGAATGGTGTGCGGTGGAGAGATGGAATGGTGTGCGGTGGAGAGATGGAATGGTGTGCGGTGGAGAGATGGAATGGTGTGCGGTGGAGAGATGGAATGGTGTGCGGTGGAGAGATGGAATGGTGTGCGGTGGAGAGATGGAATGGTGTGCGGTGGAGAGATGGAATGGTGTGCGGTGGAGAGATGGAATGGTGTGCGGTGGAGAGATGGAATGGTGTGCGGTGGAGAGATGGAATGGTGTGCGGTGGAGAGATGGAATGGTGTGCGGTGGAGAGATGGAATGGTGTGCGGTGGAGAGATGGAATGGTGTGCGGTGGAGAGATGGAATGGGGTGCGGTGGAGAGATGGAATCGTGTGCGGTGGAGAGATGGAATGGTGCGCGGTGGAGAGATGGAATGGTGTGCGGTGGAGAGATGGAATGGTGTGCGGTGGAGAGATGGAATGGTGTGCGGTGGAGAGATGGAATGGTGTGCGGTGGAGAGATGGAATGGTGTGCGGTGGAGAGATGGAATGGTGTGCGGTGGAGAGATGGAATGGTGCGGGAAGGGATGGGAGGGTGCGGGGGAGGGATAGGAGGGGGTGCGGGAGGGAAAGGAGGGTGTGACGTGAATGAAGGAGGGTGCTGCCACGACTACAGATCATCCATGGCTGCCACGTGATTGGACACGTGGCGGTTGGATAGACACGTGAATAAGGGACATGTGGCGGGGGGGGGGAGGGAGTGACACGTGGCGGGACAGAGGGGAAGGTGAGGGGTGGGTGGGTGCCATAGCATTCGAAATAAGGAGCACAGGTGGGTGGATGGATGAGGTGGCAGGTGAGGGGAGTGGGAAAGGGCAGGTGGGGGGGAAGAGAAGGTGGCAGGGAGTAGGCGGGTGGTGGAGAGCGGTTCATACAGGACGTGCAGGCGAGGAGAGAGATGGGAGGGTGAAGAGGCGTGACGCATGGAGGCAAACGGCAGCGCACACAAAGAGGGGGGGGAGGGGGGAGAGGGCGGGGGCAGCAGCACAGGGGGGAGAGGGCGGGGGCAGCAGCACAGGGGGGCAGCAGCACAGGGGGGGGAGGGCGGGGGCAGCAGCACAGGGGGGCAGCAACGCATACACAGGGGGGGGGGGCGGGGGGGGGGGTGTGGAGTCAGCAGTGGTACCGTGAGGAGGGGTGTGCCGGGGGGGCGGTGGGCGATGGCGTTGGTGAGCTTGTGAGCGTTGATCACCTGGTGGGGGGAGAGGGTGTGCGGGGGAGGGTATGGGTAGAGGGGGATGGGCGGAGGGGGATGGGCGGATGAGGATGGAGGGTGGATGTGTGAGTCAACTCAAAAGGTGGGTGATGGCGTTGGTGAGCTTGTAGCCTGTGTGCATCGATCACCTGGGGGCCTGTGTGCATTGATCACGCACTGCACAAGGCGCAAGGCGCCTGCCGCCACGCATACACATCAGCCCGCCTTGGTACGGTTGAGCGCACCTCAGTGCGGTTGAGGCCGTGCATGAAGGCGTGTGACACGGCGCCCAGAGCTGGCAGCAGAACAGCCTGCGCCATGCGCACTGCCGCGCTCTGCTCCTCGCCCTCTTCGCCCCCCACCACCAGCGCCTGCCTCCCCCCATCTGCTCCACCCACTCTGCTCATCCCGCCCACCCCTTCTGCCTCGCCTCTCTCCCCAATCTCGCCCGTAGCCTCTATCCCTGTTGCTGTCAACGCCTCTGCTGCTGCTCCTGCTGCACGTTGCCCATCCGCCGTGTCAGTCAGGAGTCCCACCGGCCCCTCCACAAATCGCGCCGTGATTCGCGCCTTGAATTGCGCGAGCACGCTGTTGCCTTTGAACACGCGCACCGCCGCCAGCGACGACGTCGCCGCAGCCGCCGCCGTCGCCATCGCCGCCTTGCGGCCGCCGCCCGCCGCGACGGACGCTTGAAGCGAGCCGTAGGGAGCAGATCCGTAACCGTTGTGGTAACCCGACGCGTACAACCCCTGCGCGCGACACTTGACGCGATCCTTCCATTCGCGAAGCCGCTGGCGAATGGTTACACGGTTCGAGCAGAGGTGCTGTTCGTCCACCCCACGTGACATAGAACGATTCGCTCTTTCCATGACGCGGAAAGAGAGGGAGGCAGTCGCGTGGCTTAATCGCGTGGCGAAGAGGAGTCGACGGCGGGCGGAGAGGAGTCGACGGCGGGCGGAGGGAAGTGAAAGACGAGTCGTCTGCTGGGCAAGGCGCGGCAAGAAACAGAGGTGCGCTGAGAATTCGAGCTTGCTTCTGCACACCCAGGCACTTCAACACGAAGCGCCAGCAGCTGTGATGGGTGGCACATCGAACTCGTGGAAACGGTGGCACGGAAAGTTAAAAAAAATCTACGAAGGGAAACTGCTTTTATGTGGTTAGTTGATGCTCAAATGGAGTGCCTTCACGCTGAGAGTGACAACTGTGACGATGAAGAGCTTTTGTCGACTAGGAATGAAGCAAATTGACAAGCATAAAGAAGCCACAACACAGAAATATGCTTTGATTGACTGATTAGTTTTGCAAAAGTTGACCGCGTAATTCTCCGAACGAGGTCGCCCTCGTCTGTAACCCGAGCGGGGGCCAATCCTTGGAGTTGTCGCTCACCTGCGAGACCCGTCGCCTGTCACGTCGATGACTCGTTCACTTTATGCTGAGAGTTCGTAACGTCATCTGCTCGGAAGAGCCAGGTGGTGTGACGATTAGAGAGGGGGGCATCGCGTGAGGCGGGAAACCGAGCAGCAAAAACCTCCCGCTCCCAACGGTGGAGGGATAGCGAGGCTGAGTGCGCGGCGGTGGTTTCACTCACAGGCTCGTGCCACGAGACCACTAACCTTTTTGACCCCACCTTCTCTTCACTCCCTTCTCCCACCCCTTTTTTTCTCACCCCCTTTTCCCACCCCCTTTTCCCACCCCGCTTTTCCCACCCCACTTTTCCCACCCCGCTTTTCCCACCCCACTTTTCCCACCCCGCCTTTCCCACCACACCCATCTCATTGCTCTTCGCACTGCGAGATTCACTCCTCTTCGTCACTGCCTCTCGTCGCTGCCTCTCTAGTCAGGTCGGATACAAAAGCATGAAGCTCATGATGTCGCCACTCCTCGTTTCGCTCATCAGCGCGTACGCTTCGAAATGCCTTACTGTGATTCATGTGAAAGAATAGTGGCGGAGAGCGCAGGTGCGCGGAATGCTGTGCGCGCCCATGGCGCGCGCGCGTGTGGTGTCATGGTCGCATGCTCATGGTCGCTTGCTCATGGTCGCTTGCTCATGGTCGCATGCTCATGGTCGCTTGCTCATGGTCACATGCTCATGGTCGCTTGCTCATGGTCACATGCTCATGGTCGCATGCTCATGGTCGCTTGCTCATGGTCACATGCTCATGGTCGCTTGCTCATGGTCACATGCTCATGGTCACATGCTCATGGTCGCTTGCTCATGGTCACATGCTCATGGTCACATGCTCATGGTCGCTTGCTCATGGTCACATGCTCATGGTCGCTTGCTCATGGTCACATGCTCATGGTCGCATGCTCATGGTCGCTTGCTCATGGTCACATGCTCATGGTCGCTTGCTCATGGTCACATGCTCATGGTCACATGCTCATGGTCGCTTGCTCATGGTCACATGCTCATGGTCACATGCTCATGGTCGCTTGCTCATGGTCACATGCTCATGGTCGCTTGCTCATGGTCACATGCTCATGGTCGCATGCTCATGGTCGCTTGCTCATGGTCACATGCTCATGGTCGCTTGCTCATGGTCACATGCTCATGGTCACATGCTCATGGTCGCTTGCTCATGGTCACATGCTCATGGTCACATGCTCATGGTCGCTTGCTCATGGTCACATGCTCATGGTCGCTTGCTCATGGTCACATGCTCATGGTCACATGCTCATGGTCGCTTGCTCATGGTCACATGCTCATGGTCGCTTGCTCATGGTCACATGCTCATGGTCGCATGCTCATGGTCGCTTGCTCATGGTCACATGCTCATGGTCGCTTGCTCATGGTCACATGCTCATGGTCGCATGCTCATGGTCGCTTGCTCATGGTCACATGCTCATGGTCGCTTGCTCATGGTCACATGCTCATGGTCACATGCTCATGGTCGCTTGCTCATGGTCACATGCTCATGGTCACATGCTCATGGTCGCTTGCTCATGGTCACATGCTCATGGTCGCTTGCTCATGGTCACATGCTCATGGTCACATGCTCATGGTCGCTTGCTCATGGTCACATGCTCATGGTCGCTTGCTCATGGTCACATGCTCATGGTCGCATGCTCATGGTCGCTTGCTCATGGTCACATGCTCATGGTCGCTTGCTCATGGTCACATGCTCATGGTCGCATGCTCATGGTCGCTTGCTCATGGTCACATGCTCATGGTCACATGCTCATGGTCGCTTGCTCATGGTCACATGCTCATGGTCGCTTGCTCATGGTCACATGCTCATGGTCACATGCTCATGGTCGCTTGCTCATGGTCACATGCTCATGGTCGCTTGCTCATGGTCACATGCTCATGGTCGCATGCTCATGGTCGCTTGCTCATGGTCACATGCTCATGGTCACATGCTCATGGTCGCTTGCTCATGGTCACATGCTCATGGTCGCTTGCTCATGGTCACATGCTCATGGTCGCATGCTCATGGTCGCTTGCTCATGGTCACATGCTCATGGTCGCTTGCTCATGGTCACATGCTCATGGTCACATGCTCATGGTCGCTTGCTCATGGTCACATGCTCATGGTCGCTTGCTCATGGTCACATGCTCATGGTCACATGCTCATGGTCGCTTGCTCATGGTCACATGCTCATGGTCGCTTGCTCATGGTCACATGCTCATGGTCACATGCTCATGGTCGCTTGCTCATGGTCACATGCTCATGGTCGCTTGCTCATGGTCACATGCTCATGGTCGCATGCTCATGGTCGCTTGCTCATGGTCACATGCTCATGGTCACATGCTCATGGTCGCTTGCTCATGGTCACATGCTCATGGTCGCTTGCTCATGGTCACATGCTCATGGTCGCATGCTCATGGTCGCTTGCTCATGGTCACATGCTCATGGTCACATGCTCATGGTCGCTTGCTCATGGTCACATGCTCATGGTCGCTTGCTCATGGTCACATGCTCATGGTCGCATGCTCATGGTCGCTTGCTCATGGTCACATGCTCATGGTCACATGCTCATGTTCGCTTGCTCATGGTCACATGCTCATGGTCGCTTGCTCATGGTCACATGCTCATGGTCACATGCTCATGGTCGCTTGCTCATGGTCACATGCTCATGGTCGCTTGCTCATGGTCACATGCTCATGGTCACATGCTCATGGTCGCTTGCTCATGGTCACATGCTCATGGTCGCTTGCTCATGGTCACATGCTCATGGTCACATGCTCATGGTCGCTTGCTCATGGTCACATGCTCATGGTCGCTTGCTCATGGTCACATGCTCATGGTCGCATGCTCATGGTCGCTTGCTCATGGTCACATGCTCATGGTCACATGCTCATGGTCGCTTGCTCATGGTCACATGCTCATGGTCGCTTGCTCATGGTCACATGCTCATGGTCGCATGCTCATGGTCGCTTGCTCATGGTCACATGCTCATGGTCACATGCTCATGGTCGCTTGCTCATGGTCACATGCTCATGGTCGCTTGCTCATGGTCACATGCTCATGGTCACATGCTCATGGTCGCTTGCTCATGGTCACATGCTCATGGTCGCTTGCTCCCACATGCTCCTGCTCTCCCCTGCTCCACCTCCCTCGCCCCTTCCTATTCCTGCTGCTGCCGCTGATCATGCGGCTGCTCCTCCCCTTCCCTCTCCTACCGACGTCAAGCATATTCTCCCAGCACAACCTGCTCCTCCCATGCCCCGTCCACAGCACTTTGATACCGACGTCAAGCATATTCTCCCATGCTCCCTACCGAGATTCCATACTGACATGGTTGATAGAGGAGGGGAGGGATGGAGGAGAGTTGGCACAGTGGAATGGGCGGTGGAGGAGGGAACACGGCGGGCAGTGCAGCTGCTTCGGCGCGAAGAGGAAGCAGAGCCGAGATAGGACAGAGGGAGGCGGATGGAGAGGATACAGTGGCGCAGGGACGGGAAGGAATGGGTGGGGCGGCTTTTGATTCTCAAGATCCACATGTGGAGGAGGCAGTGGCGCGGGGATTGCGGGGAATGGGTGGGGAGGAGAGAGGGGCGAGGAGGAGGAGCAGCGGGAGTGATGGGGGGGAGAGGCGGTGTGAGTGGAGGAGGAACGAGTGCATAGGGAGTGTGCATCCGATGCTGGGTGAGAGAGGGGTGCTGATGGGTGCTGATGGGTGGGAGATGGATGGGAGTTTGGGAGTGCTGGTGTGCGTGGGGTGTGTGGGGCATGCTCGAGGGGTACATCATATCATATCATATCATGGGTCGTTGCCTCGCCATTAAGCAATGCTCCCATGGCTGTGCCGGATGGCTGCATCCACTTCCTCAGTCGCCCATCCCCTCATCCTCCATCCCCTATCTCCATAATCTTCCATCTCCCCATCATCCCCCATCCCATCATCCCCCATCCCATAATCCCCCATCCCATAATCCCCCATCCCATAATCCCCCATCCCATAATCCCCCATCCCATAATCCCCCATCCCATTATCCCCCATACCTTCATCCCCCCATTCCCCATCCCCCATTCCTCCATTCTCCCAATCCCCAATCCTCCATCCCCCATTCCCCCATCATCCCCCATTCCCCATCCCCCATCAGCCCATCCCCCTCCCACACTCCCCGTGTCCCGTGTTCCTCTCCCACCCTCTTCCCCAGCTAGCAGCAGTGCACCCCTTGTTCCTGCTGCCCCTTTTTCATCACTTCCCTTTCCATCCGCCACTCCCCCTTCCCCCCCACCACCACCACCTTCCCTCCCCCCTCCCTTTTCCATTCCACCCCCCTCCTCAGCTATCAGCAGTGCATTCCGTGCGTCTGCTGCCTGTGTGCCCCCCGCCCTGCCGCTGCCAGCACATGTGTCTGAGGGAGGGGCGGCCTTGCCCTGCCCCGGCCACAGGCCTGGGCGGCAACAGGCAGGGCGGCAGCAGGTAGGGTGGCAGCAGGAAGAAATGGAAGCTAGTGCGGGTGGGAGAGGGTGGAGGGCGGCAGCGGGTAGAATGGATGTTCGTGCTTCAAGGGAGGGCGATGGTAGGGGGTGTGCTGGTGTGATGTGTTGTGTGAAAGAAAGGAGGAAGAAGCGTTTGGTGGTGGGAGAGAGGGAGGAGGTGGAAGAGTGTGAGATGCAGGAAGAGGAGAATGAAGGGAATAAGGCGGAGAAAGAAGAGGGAGGAGATGAGAGAGAGGCAGAAAGGATTGCGGAGGAAGAGGGATTCAGGGAGGAGTGTGCAGAGGAGCATTTGGGTGGGGGGAAGGGGTGGTGGCGGCATGTGGTTGAGGCGTTGAGGGAGGAGGAGCGTGTGGGGGAGAGGGGTGTGGTGGAGGGGTGCTGGAAGGTGGGGTTGGGAGGCTGGGAGGTGAGACGTGATGACCAAAGGGGGTGAGTGTGAGCGAGGGAATGGTGTGAGCATGGAAGGGAGTGGTGAGAGTGAGAGGGAGGGGGAAGGGAGGGCAGAGAGCAGTGAACTGAGAAGTGCAAGGAGGAGGGAATGGGGGGGCAGTGGAGACAAGGCGAGTGGAGATGAGTGGTTGGATTGGAAGGCGATGATGGGTGTGGATGGGATGATGAGGACGAGTGGGAGCGAGAGGAGCAGGAGGGGTAGGAGGGGCATAAGGGGCAGGAGATGGAGGAGGGGCAGCAGGTGTGCGGGAGAGAGGAACGGGATCAAGTGAAGCATGAAGAGCAAGAGGAGTGGGTCCGAGCGGGGCGTTTGTTTACCTTTCTGCACGAGGAGAGGGGCAGCAGCAACGAGGGCAGTGGGGGGAGGCAGCACAGGGTGTGTGGGGCGTGTGGGTGCAACACTGAGAGGCATGGCGTCCTGGTGGCACGACTGCTATGTTCCCTCGGTAACCCTCCTGCTGAGACTAGTTGGTTCTCTAAAACCTGAAACTTATTGCTGCTAACCTCCTAATGCCACCGCCACACGCCCGTCTCCTTGCGCCCGCACTCCTCTGCCCTCTTTGTGGATTCCAGCACCACATCGCGCATAGCGATTGCGGAGTCGACCCAATCATGGCGTCCCTTCCCTTACGCCCTCCTCCTGCCGCATCCAGCACTTTTTCAGCCCTTCCCATCCCTTCCCTCACGCCCTCACTCATGGCGACCCGGACTATTTCATCCATGACTCATGGCTCAATCTCATCCATTTCATCCCTCCTCCACTTGTTATGGCATCTCCCTACCCCCGTTCCTCAATCTTCTCACGTGCACCCCTCCTCCCCTGTGGTATTTTCCCTCTGCCCCATCACTTTTTCCCATTCCTTCCTAATTTTATCCATATTCCTGCCCCATTGTCGTCTCCCTCTGCCCAAACACACACCTCCCCCTTGGGGAGGAGGGGGAGTGTGGGAGGCGGAGAAGCGGGAGGGGCAGGTGGTGAGTGGAGTCACCCAGGGGCACTTGGGTCCAAAGGCCGCAAGGGGAGGGGGGGTGTGGGAGACGGAGGAGAGGGAGTTACAGCGGGGGGTGCGGCGACTGGAGTGTGAGCGAGAGGGGGTTGGAGGTCGGTGTGAGTAGCATGGGATGGGGCAAGGACGGGGGGAGGACAGGGAGAAGGAAGGAGGGGAGTGGTGAGAGGAAGTGGGATGCTCCTGATGTGGAGAGTGAGGGAGATGAGGGTGAAGGGGAGGAGAAGTGGGAGGAGAAAAGGGAGGAGAGGGAGGAGGACAGAGAAAGGGCTAGACATGAGCAATGAGCGAACCGAACACGTTTGTCTTGAACAGTTTGCGAACACTTGGTCAATTCGAACCGAATTGAACACGTTTGACTCCAACAGTTTTCCTAAATGTCAGTGTTCCCCGTTCGGGTATAGGGTCGAACAGTTTTGAGGCAAGGCCGAACACTAAGGTGTTTGACCCGAACTCGAACAGTTTGCCTGGGGGGGTTCTTTCAGTATAGTCACATTCAGGCAGGGCAAGTGTACTAGAAGCGATGTCATGTTCCCTATAGCCCTACAAGAGATTTAGTTAGGCTTGGTGCAGATCTGGTGGATATCCAATTTTGCCTTGCTAAACTCCAACCTAAACCGTAATGCCCTTAGTTTCTTTTTTCAACTCTCTCCTACCCTAATCCAACCTTATACCGTATCACCCCGGATATAAGCGCACCTGCGCTTATAATAAAACATGTTTTTTCAGGAGGGTGCGCTTATAATTGAGTAAAAAATATAAACGCATGCGCTTATAAAATAACAAATAAACAATTTTAAACTACTAGCACGAAAACGTTGTTCGCATCATTGCGCACCCAATCGGGTCGATTTGAAACAGGGTTGTGGGTGAAAAACTCTCGCTACTTGGCAGGGAAAGATTCCCTGCCATCACATACACTCAAAATGAGTCACTAGTGTCAGAACATTATAGCTTTTACATTTGTGTAGGCTATAGTGGGGTAGCCCATAAGGGGTATAACCCAATTAGGGTTAGTACTTGTACCCAACTCTTTGCTAGTTCATTCATTCTCGTTCACAACATTCAACATGGTTTCAGAGCAGGTCCCCTAGGACCGATTTGTTTTTGGGCCCACCACCTACTGCCCTGCTAGCCTAGGCCCGCGCCCGTTGCCCCTAGGCCCCGGCCCGTAGCCACCCCTAGCCCGGCCCATCGCCCCTTGGCGTCGCCCCTAGATCGGCCCCTTGGCCCCGTCGACCCTAGCTCGGCCCCTTGGCCCCGTCGACCCCGTCGCCCCTAGCCGCGCCCCTAGCTCGGCCCCCGTCGCCCCTAGCTGCGACTCCGTCGGCCCCGTCGCCTCGGCCCCTTGGCCCCGTCGACCCCCGTCGCCCCTAGCTTGGCCCCTCGGCCCCGTTGGCCCCGTCGCCCCTAGCTCGGCCCCGTCGCCTCGGCCCCTTGGCCCCTTCGACCCCGTCGCCCCTAGCCGCGCCCCTTGGCCCTGTCGACCCCGTCGCCCCTAGCTCGGCCCCTTGGCCCCGTCGGCCCCGTCGCCCCTAGCTCGGCCCCGTCGCCTCGGCACCTTGGCCCCGTCGACCCCGTCGCCCCTAGCCGCGCCCCTTGGCCCCGTCGACCCCGTCGCCCCTAGCTCGGCCCCTCGGCCCCGTCGGCCCCGTCGCCCCTAACTCGGCCCCGTCGCCTCGGCCCCTTGGCCCCGTCGACCCCGTCGCCCCTAGCCGCGCCCCTAGCTCGGCCCCGT
The DNA here is from genome assembly GCA_947471745.1 of Closterium sp. Naga37s-1. Classification (NCBI taxonomy): domain Eukaryota; kingdom Viridiplantae; phylum Streptophyta; class Zygnematophyceae; order Desmidiales; family Closteriaceae; genus Closterium; species Closterium sp. Naga37s-1. Next base: position 76,154 of record CANJKZ010000737.1, read on the forward strand.
CGCCTCGGCCCCTTGGCCCCGTCGACTCCGTCACCCCTAGCCGCGCCCCTCGGCCCCGTCGGCCTCGTCGCCCCTAGCTCGGCCCCCGTCGCCCCTAGCCGCGACCCCGTCAGCCCCGTCGCCTCGGCCCCTTGGCCCCGTCGACCCCATCGCCCCTAGCTCGGCGCCGCGACCCTGTCGGCCCCGTCGCCCCTAGCTCGGCCCCTCGGGCCCGTCGCCCCTAGCTCGGCCCCTCAGCCCCGTCGCCTCGGCCCCTTGGCCCCGTCGACCCGGTCGCCCATAGCTCGGCCCCTTGGCCCCGTCGGCCCCGTCACCCCTAGCTCGGCCCCTCGGCCCTGTCGCCTTGGCCCCTTGGCCCGTTACCTCGGCCCCTTGGCCCCGTCGGCCCCGTCGCCCCTAGCTCGACCCCTCCACCCTAGGCCCTAGGGCCCTCGGCCCCTCGTCCCTAGGCACCAAGGCCCCCCCTTGGCCCCTCGTATTTGGCCCCACGGCCCCTTGGCCCCTTGTGTACCTGGCCCCGCGGACAGTCACCCCTCGGCCCCTCGGCTCCTCGGCTCCTAGGCCCCTCGGCCCCTTGGCCCCTCTTGTTTGGCCCCTTGGCCCCTCGGCCCCTCGCCCCTAGGCACCATTGCCCCCTTGGACCCTTGGCCCCTCGTGTTTGGCCCCTCGGCCCCTAGGTCCCAGGCCCCTAGGCCCCTTGACTGCTACTGCTGCTACAGCTGCTCCTGCATACTGTGCCACTATGGCCTCGCTTTGAGTTCTCGCATTCGATCATGAGGGTAGACCGGTTCAGTTTGACACGTGGCTCGACGACCTACAGCTGTACCTACTGAGCGATATTAAGGACGGTGTTTCCCTGTTTGACCACGTGTCCGGTGCCGCTACTGCCCCTCCCACCACACCTGACAGTGAGACTCGCTCCCAGTGGCTTTCTCGCGACGCTGCTGCCCACTTAGCCATTCGCAACCACCTGCCGTTAGCCGAATGCGCTCACTTCGGACAGCACAGGACCGCACGGGCACTGTACGACGCTGTAGTCGCTCGCTACTCCTCCCCTGCTACTGCTGCTCTAGGTCGCCTGCTTCTGCCTACCTGTTCCCTGAGCTGTCTGCCTTTGCCACAGTCGAGGACCTCATTTCCCACATTCGTGCTAGCGACGCTCGCTACCGCACTGCCATCCCTGCTGAGTTTCTTGACAAGAACCAGCCCCCGATGTTCATCACCCTCTACTTCATAGTCACCCGCCTCCCTGACTCTCTTCGCTCTGTCAGGGACCACTTCCTCTCTCTTGACCCCACCTCCCTCACTGTTGACCTCCTCGAACAGCATCTCCTCGCAGCTGAGACTAGTGCAGTTGCTGTAGGTGCTGCTCGTGGCACTCCGCGCCCGCCCTTCTTTGAGGGTTGCTCCCCCTCCCCCCTTGCCCCCTCCTACGCCTCTGCTGCTGCTGCTGCTGGTGTCTCTAGTGCTGAGGACGTCGGGGCTGCTTCTGCTAGTGCGAAGCGCCGCAGCGGCAAGGGAAAGGGTGGCAAGGGTGGTGGAGGTGGCAGCGGCGGTGGTGGAGGTGGCAGCGGGAGCAGTGGTGGGGGCAGCAGTGGAGGTGGTAGCGGCGGTGGGACTGGTGGAGGGAGTGGGGGCTCTGGTGGCGGCGGTGGAGGTAGCGGTGGGAGTGGTGGCAGTGGCGGCATTGGGACTGGTGGTGGTGGGACTGGAGCTCGGCGTGTTGGTTCTGGAGGTTGCCAGCGTCAGCAGCAGCAGCGCCAGAGCGAGACCCGGTCGCCCCAGTAGCTTCGTGAGTGGTTTTTGCGTGGGGCGTCTGGGGGTAGTTGCCCGTATGTCATTCGCACGGGTGACCGTGCTGGTCAGACTTGCGGGCGGCTTCACACTCAGCACCCCTGCTTCTCCCGCCTCGACGACGCTTGGCGTGCTGAGTTTGGTGACGACGTCAAGCTCCCTCGCTGGGCAGATCTGCTTAGGTCTAGGATTGCTATCTTTGACCTAGACTTTGATGCTATTCTTTCTGCTATGTATGCTTTGTCTGCTAGTGCTAAGGGCGACTGTTACCGGTGTGTGCCGCCTGACCCATGTATATCTGCTGCTACTCTAGGTGCTAGTGAGTCTGGTACTCTCCCTGGTACTGCGCCTGCTCAGGCCTTGCACACCTTCACGCTGGACTCAGGCGCCTCGCGCTATTTCTTTCGTGGCAGCACCACTCTCACTCCCCTCTCTACACCTGTCCCGGTCCGACTGGCTGACCCCTCTGGGGGCCCGGTCGTAGCCCGTTCCTCCACTGTCCTCCCGTGTCTGGCGGTTCTGTTTGGCTCACTTTCCGGTCTTCACCTCCCCTCGTTCTCTGCAAACTTGGTGAGTACCGCTGCCCTCCAGGATGCGATGGTCACTACCACCACTCCTGGGGGTCAGCGTGTGTCGATGTGCATGTGCACACGGACGGGGCGTCACCTAGCCACGTTCACTCGTCGGCCAGGGTCGAGTCTGTACACACTCGCTACTGAGCCTTCTCAGGTAGCTGCGTCTGCTCAGGTGTCCACGTCAAGTCAGGTTGCCGCCTCTTGCTCGTGTCACCTCCTGTCGCACCAGACTCTTCTGTGGCACCACCGCCTGGGTCACTCCTCCCTGCCACGCCTTCGTGGCATGCACTCTTGTCTTCTTGTCTCTGGTCTTCCCAGGTCCCTGCCTCCCCTGCCGCCCTCGCCTGCCCCGCCCTGCCTTCCTTGCGTCAAGGGGCGGCAGCGCGCCGCTCCTCACTCCTCCTCGTTTCCCCCGACGACTGCTCCCCTGCAGACTCTCCACATGGACATGTGGGGCCCAGCCCGCGTCAGTGGACAGAGCCGCGAGCACTACTTTCTGCTGGTCGTTGACGATTACACTTGGTACACCACGGTCCTCCCCTTGCGCAGCAAGGGTCAGGTCGTTGATGTCTTGATCCATTGGATCCGCACAGTCCATCTCCAGCTCCGCGAGCGTTTCGGCCAGGACCTTCCTGTCCTGCGTCTGCACTCTGACACAGGTGGTGAGTTCTCCTCCAACCTCTTGCGGGACTTTTGTCGTGGGGAGGGCATTCTCCAGTCGTTCACGCTTCCAGACTCCCCTCAGCAAAATGGGATTGCTGAGTGCCGCATTGGCTTAGTCATGGAGGTCGCTCGTACCTCCATGATCCATGCAGCTGCTCCCCATTTTCTGTGGCTGTTTGTGATCCGGTATGCTGCGCATCAGCTCAACCTCTGGCCTCGTGTCTCCTTGCCGGAGACCTCGCTCACACTGCGTTGGATGGGGGAGGTTGGCGATGCATCGGTGTTCCGGGTCTGGGGATCTCGTGCCTTTGTTCACGATACATCCGCGGACAAGCTCTCCTCCCGTGCTATCCCCTGCGTCTTCCTTGGCTTTGTCCGTGACGCGCATGGCTGGCAGTTTTACCACCCCACCTCGCGCCGTGTCTTCCCTTCTCAGGACGTCACGTTTGACGGGTCGGTTCCCTTTTACCATCTCTTCCCCTACCGCTCTGCCCCTCCTCCGCCCCCGCCGCTCTTCCTTGCTCCCGGTCCCCCTCCGGTAGACCCCCTCCCGCCCCAGGGTCCTGCTCCCTCAGGTGTGTCTCAAGTAGACCCTCTCCCTGGTCCGGCGCCTGTTCAGGTAGCAGTCGGCTCAGATGCTGCTCGAGGTGCTGCGTCTAGGGGTGCTTCGTCTGGGGGTGCGGAGCCTGGGGGTGCGGAGTCTGAGGGTGCTGAGACTGGGGGTGCTGAGCCTGAGGGTGTTGAGACTGGGGGTGGTGAGCCTGGGGGTGCTGAGCCTCAGGGTTATGAGCCTGGGGGTGCTGAGCCTGAGGGTGTTGAGCCTGGGGGTGCTGCATCGGAGGGTGCGGAGTCTAGAGGTGCTGAGCCTCAGGGTGCTGCTTCGTCTGGAGGTTCTGCTGGTGCTTCTCCGAGACTGTCTCCGCAGCAGCTGCGTGAGTGGTTTGTTCGGCGCGCACGCCTTCGGAGTGGAGCTACCGGAGCTGGAGGTGCTGGAGCTGCTGGAGCTGGAGGTATTGGAGTTGCTGCTGGAGCTGGTTTTACTGGAGGTACTTCGGCCACTGGTCCTGGAGGTGCTCGTACCCAGGGTTCTGGAGCTGCCGGGACTGGTGGTGTTGAGGGTGCTGGAGCTGGAGACCCTACGAAGTCTGGAGCTACTGCGGCTGGCGGCTCTGGAGCTGGTCGCACTGGAGCTGGAGGAGCTGGAGTTGGAGGCATGGGTGCTGGAGGCAATGGAGTTGGAGGCACTCGTTTTGGAGGTCCTGGAGGTGGAGGAGCTGGAGCTGCTGACCCAGGTGGCGCTGTGCGGCGGCGACCATACTTCGTTCCCCTTCTTCAGCAGGTTCTTGGTACCCCGTCTCCTACTAGCCTTACTCCTCCCCTCCTGTGTCCACCGCCTGACCAGTCTCAGTCGCCGTTGCAGCAGGCCTCTCCACTGCCTGCTCCTTCTCCATACACTGAGCACTCCGGCGGTCTTACAGAGCGTCGTGTGCCTGCGTCTCATCCTGTTTCGCCTGTTTGCACTGCTCGCCGTGTTCCTCGTTTGCGTCCTCCTCCTGTCCCCCACACGCACGCTATGACCCTTCGTCCTTCCTCTGTTCCCCTGCGTGTTCCTTTGCCTGCTCCTTCTGAGTCCTCTCTTCCTGAGGTCCCTGACCCTGAGTCTGACCGCGCTCGTGCTACCAGTCCCACTGTCTCTCGTCTCCTCGCCACTGCTGTTACAGACCCTTCGTTTGAGTCTGCTGCTGCGTCTGCTCTCGTTGCTGAGCTGCTTGACTTTGCTGCTGCCTGCCGTCTAGACTACGCCACTGCTCTGGTTGCTGAGTCTGCGTCTGCCAGTCCTCCGTCCGTCGGGGGTGCGTGTGCTCTTAGCACGGACGTCATTGAGGACAGGCAGGAGGAGTTTGAGTGTCTTGCAGCTGCTGTACCTCGTTTCGCTTCCATGCTGCTTGCCCCAGAGGGAGACCCGGATGCACCAGACATCCCGACCCCGCGCTCTTACGCAGAGGCGATTACGGGTCCTTACTCCTCTCAGTGGCAGGCAGCCATGGATGCCGAGATGGCATCCTGGAAGTTCACAGGCACCTACGTCGACGAGGTTTCCCCGCCTGGGGCGAACATAGTCGATGGCATGTGGATCTTCAGGGTGAAGCGGCCGCCGGGTTCTCCGCCTGCCTTCAAGGCGCGTTACGTTGCTCGAGGCTTCAGTCAGCGACAGGGAGTTGACTACTTCCAGAACTTCTCCCCCACCCCGAAGATGACTACTCTTCAGGTGTTGCTGCACGTTGTTGCTCAGCGTGACTACGAGTTGCACTCTCCGGACTTCAGCACAGCTTTCCTGCAGGGCAGCCTGCACGAGGAGATCTGGCTGCGCCGCCCACCTGGTTTCACTAAGTCTTTTCCTGCAGGGACTCAGTGGAGTCTTCGGCGGCCACTCTACGTTCTCCGCCAGGCGCCTCGCGAGTGGCACGACACACTGATGACTACACTTGCGGCTCTTGGGTCTACTTCTTCTACTGCTGACCCGTCGCTGTTTCTACGCACTGACACCTTACTGCCGCCGTTCTACGTCCTCGTCTACGTCGACGACCTCATCTTTGCCACTGCTGACACTGAGGCCCTGACCCTTGTGAAGTCGGAGCTGCACAAGAGACACACCTGCACTGACCTGGGTGAACTGCGCAGCTATCTTGGCTTGCAGATCACCCGGGACAGAGCTCAGCGCACCATTACCCTGACTCACTCACACATGGTGCACCAGGTCCTTTAGCGCTTCGGCTTCCAGTTCTCCTCTCCACAGCCCACTCCTCTGTCTACCAGCCACTCGCTCTTAGCTCCACCTTCGGATGAGTCTGTAGAGCCGAGTGGTCCGTACCCAGAGCTTGTGGATTGCCTCATGTACATGATGACGTGCACTCGACCTAACCTCGCGTACCCTCTCAGCGTCCTGGCTAGTTACGTGGCTCCCGGTAGGCACCGAAAGGTGCATTGGGATGCTGCGAAGAGGGTACTGCATTACTTTTGCAGTACGTTGGGCATGGGGCTCGTGCTTGGAGGACGGGGTCCAGTTGTCCTCACCGGTCACGCAGACGCCTCCTGGGTTGACGACTCAGCTACGCAGCGGTCGTCACAGGGTTACACCTTCAGCCTTGGCTTTGGCTCTGTTTCTTGGCGGTCTACCCACTTGTCTTCGGTTCTCAGCTCCAGCTGTGAGGCTGAGATCTACGCCGGGGCCATGGTTGCACAGGAGCTACGCTTGCTCACCTACCTGCTGACTGACTTGGGAGAGCAGCCTCATTCGCCTCCAGTTCTGTACGTAGATAACAAGGCCATGATTGCCTTGTGTCAAAAGCACAGACTGGATCACAGAACGAAGTGTTATGTGATGCTATCATTTGCATTCACGTCTGTCTGCCTCCCATCATATGTTCGTCTGTTGCATGCGTGGTGTGAGCGTGTGCAAGAATTTGTGTTTGGTGTTGTTTGGATTTTCTGAGTGTGTGTGAGTGTTATTTGCCTTGAGCAGATATCTGAAGTGACTCCTCTGCTTGAGAGCTTTCCGACGAACCGAGAATCGCCGCGATCGGAGCAAGAACGAGAAAGATACGATCGTTCGAAGTTTTGATTGAGATGCGGCGACTATGGGAATTTGTGGGTTGACTCAATATGGGGTACAGACTTTTGGGGGTTGGGAAATTCGTCACCATCACTGCAGATGATGCCAAGTGGTTGGGAGAAGCCAAACGAGGTTGGCAAGTGTGGCCAAGCTGGGTGAGGTGGATGGCATGAGTTGGGAAAGTGACAAATGTCAAAGTTGGGGTGCCTATAGAGAGGGGAATTGTGTGGTATGGGGTTTCCTTGGTTGGGGACTCCCTTGGGACCTTCCCTCTCGTCCTCCTCATCCCCTCCTACCTGGTTCAATTGCTACTCCAACTTTCTTGTGTGAACTTGTGAGATAACTTTGTGATTGAATTAAGTTTCAATGGCAGCATATCCCCTAGTGATTCATAACTCAAATTATACTCCATATTTTGATACTATCCAAATTGGGAAAGATAGCCACGGTCAAGGGCTACAGCATATTCGAGTTTGAAAGAATTCGAACAGGGAGGTTTTTTGTCGACGACGTTTCTGTCCAGAATTATAGTTGACGATTTTGAGATATTTCGGCCCTTAATCTTCATAGACTCCATCCTTAGTATCTAACACGAAGCACATCGCTCTGCGATACTTTCTTGCTCGAGAGTTGCAGCAGCGTGGCCAGCTTTGTCTTGCGTACGTGGTGTTTCATGTGCCTCAGGAGAAGAGGGGAAAGTTGGAGGCTTCTGGGAGATGGGGAGTACACTTGGGGCTTGCTAAGGATCACAAGGGCTGGTTGATATGGGTCTTGACCAGCCAGCAGCTGACTGTGTCAAGGGATGTGAAGTTCCTTGAGTCCTTGTGCTACAAGGAGTGGAAGCAGCAGCAGCAGAAGCTTCCTACTACACCGCTGATCATTGAGGCCGATGAGGTGCAGCGGCCTTCGAGGCAAGTGCAGGTCACTGTCTCAGATGAGGATATCTCTGGGTTGACTGAGGATGGGGGAGAACCTGAGGTGGAGCAGCAGCAGCAGCAGCAGCAAGATGCTCCACCACGTACCCAACGTCCGCCAGACCGTCCTAGGAGGGATGTGCGCCCTCCTAACAGGCTGACCTATCCTAGTTTTGGAAAGCCAAAGGTGGTATGGGCTGGGAGTGTGGCTGAGCAGTGTGATGAGGATGAGATAGCACACTGCTACTGGGCAGCCATCCCTGAGCCCAAGACGCTAGCTGAGGCCTTGAGTGGGCCCGATGCTGAGAAGTGGAAGCAGAGTGTGAAGGAGGAGTATGACTCTCTGCTGGAGAATGAAACGTGGGAGTTGTGTGAGCTGATTCCCAGAAGGCAATCTCTTCGAAGCTGATCTTCAGGCACAAGTATGGACCTGATGGGGAGCTGACCCACTACGAGTCAAGGCTTGTGGCTAAGGGGTTCCAGCACACAAAGGGGAAGGACTTTGACGAGATCTTTGCTTCTGTGGGGAAAGGAACTATACTAAGGGTGATGTTAGGAACGGCTGCAAACCGTGGATGGAGGATCAAGCAGATGGACATCACAACTGCTTTCCTCAATGGGATCATCCTAGAGGAGTTGTACATGGTGCAGCCTGAGGGGTTGGATGATGGGAGCGGCAGGGTGTGCAGGCTCAAGAAGACCATCTATGGCCTGAAGCAGGCTCCTCGCGCATGGTACCACAAGCTGGAGGAGACACTGCTGGCTGGGTGTTTCAAGAAGAGTGAGTGTGATCACAGCTTGTTCCTGCTGCAAGAGAAGGAGCAGTTCCTCATGCTCCTTGTGTATGTGGATGACATCCTTCTCTTCTCTGAGTCGTCTGCAATGATTGAGCGTGTGGAGGAGATGCTAGAGATGCAGTTCAAGTGCTCGAAGATGGGAGATTTCAAGTATTACCTTGGGATGCATGTGGAGAGAGACCTTGACAAGGGAGTGTTGAGGTTGCACCAGAGGAAGTACTGTAAGGGGCTGGCTAAGAAGTATGGGCTGCAAGATGGAGGAAAACCAGCCACCCCACTACCTTCGGGTTTCACTGTGGAGCCTTGTGCTGATGAGGAGGTGGTGGGTGAAAGTGACAGGAAGCTGTTTCATTCCATGGTTGGGGCACTCAACTATGCGGCTAACCACACGCGGCCTGACATTGCCTTTGCTACATCCAGGCTTGCCAGTGTGGTCTCACGCTCCAGTCATGAGCAGCTAGAAGCGGCCAAGAGGTTGGTCTGCTATGTGAGTGCTACAGCATCTGTGGGTTTGGAGTACAGTGCTGTGAGGCAAAGGCAGCAATGGGGTGCTGCTGATTTGGGCAAGGGGGAGATTCTCTTGACTTGCTACACCGACGCTAGCTTCAACTCTGTGAAGGCGGATGGCACCAGCATTGGAGGCTATGTGTGCCTGTTTGGAGGTGGTGCAGTGAGCTGGCACAGCAAGAAGCAGAACGAGGTGGGGCTGTCCTCGTGTGAGACCAAGTACATGGCCCTTCATCATGGGGCTAAGGAGGTGGTGTGGCTGAGGCGTTTGTTGGAGGAGATCGGAGTGTGCAAGAAGGAGCCGACCGTGATTTTTTGTGACAATGAGTCGGCTGTGAAGCTTGCAAAGAATGCTTGTCTTCATGGCCTGACAAAGCACATCAGGCTAAACTGGCATTGGACGAGGAGGCTCCTGGACAAGGAAGTGCGGTTGGAGATAGTGAAGACCCAGCTGCAGGCGGCAGACATTCTCACCAAGTGCCTGGCTGAAAATGAGCATTGGAAGGGGATGAAGCTTGCTGGAATGAGTGTGCATTGATTGTGCATGCATGAGCTATGGCATGTGGGATGATGGTAGGCAGCTAGAGGGGGAGTTCGTTATGTAATGCTATCATTTGCATTCACGTCTGTGTGCCTCCCATCATATGTTCGCGTGTTGCATACGTGGTGTGAGCGTGTGCAAGAATTTGTGTTTGGTGTTGTTTGGATTTTCTGACTGTGTGTGAGTATTATTTGCCTTGAGCAGATATCTGAAGTGACTCCTCTGCTTGAGAGCTTTCCGACGAACCGAGAATCGTCGCGATCGGAGCAAGAACGAGAAAGATATGATCGTTCGAAGTTTTGATTGAGATGCGGCGACTATGGGAATTTGCGGGTTGACTCAATATGGGGTACAGACTTTTGGGGGCTGGGAAATTCGTCACCATCACTGCAGATGATGCCAAGGGGTTGGGAGAAGCCAAACCAGGTTTGCAAGTGTGGCCAAGTTGGGTGAGGTGGATGGCATGAGTTGGGAAAGTGACAAATGTCAAAGTTGGGGTGCCTATAGAGAGGGGAATTGTGTGGTATGGGGTTTCCTTGGTTGGGGACTCCCTTGGGACCTTCCCTCTCGTCCTCCTCATCCCTCCTACCTGGTTCAATTGCTACTCCAACTTTCTTGTGTGAACTTGTGAGACAACGTTGTGATTAAATTAAGTTTCTATGGCAGCATACCCCATAGTGCGCCAATTCATAACTCAAGCTATGCTCCATATTTTGATACTATTTTAATTGTGAAAGATAGCCACGGTCAAGGGCTACAACATATTCGAGTTTGAAAGAATTCTGACAGAATTTTTTTGTCGACGACGTTTCTTGTGATGACGATGTTTCTGTCCAGAATTATAGTTGACGATTTTGAGATATTTCGGTCCTTAATCTTCATAGACTCCGTCCTTAGTCTCTAACACGAAGCACATCGCTCTGCGATACTTTCTTGCTCGAGAGTTGCAGCAGCGTGGCCAGCTTCGTCTTGCGTACGTGGCCACTAGAGCCAACACTGCTGATATATTCACCAAGGCACTTCCGTCTGGTGATCATCAGCGCTTCTCTACTGTGTTAGACCTTGTGCTTACTTTGCCTCACTTGCTTACTGCTTGACTCTACTTGTAGTTTGATATATATATATATACCAGCATGCTTGCACTTGCTATGATATGATCACTGTATTGTTTGCTCTCTTTATATCACTCTGCATGCGAACTGGCCTGGTGGCCCTTTGCTTGTGCTCGGACTGCGTGGTGACTTTGTGATCCACCGTGAGGTTGCTTTGCTTTTCTTGACTGGTCTTGTGACCACTTGTTCTCCCCCACTTTGCCTATGGGGGTGTGTCAGAACATTATAGCGCTTACATTTGTGTAGGCTATAGTGGGGTAGCCCATAAGGGGTACAACCCAATTAGGGTTAGTACTTGTATCCAACTCTTTGCTAGTTCGTTCATTCTCGTTCACAACATTCAACAACTAGGAGCTTCTCACAGCATTTGCTGACTGGACGTGCAGCCTGTGCAGGGTTTTAATGCGAAGGAAATCTGATTTTCAACTCATCGCCTCCTAAAGTGAACTTTGTTTCAGTAATTTGACAGTTTTTCAAATTTAAAACAAAAATGCGCTTATAATAGACTATGTTTTTTAAGGGGGTGCGCTTATAATTGAGGATCGGGCATAAGCGCATTGCTCCAGATAGAAGCGCATGCGCTTTTAATAGGCCTGCGCTTTTATCCGGGGTGATACGGTGTTGGAAACAAGTAATTTAATGCTTCTGAAGTATCGAAGTAATAACACGATCGAAGCAGACTACAGTGAAGCAACAAGCGGGTCAACAAACGTAACAGCTAGAGGTTACGCGAAGGTCAAAGGTCAGCGACCTTTGACTCGACGAAAATACAGCGCGACAGCAAGGACAAACAACTGCTTCGGTATTGAGCAGTTGCCCGAGTCGCTACTGTATCGAACCACAACAGTAAAACAGTTAATCGCACCTCTTCGTGTTCCTTGTAATCATATATATATATTCTTGTATCTCTTTGCTTTAACAATTTTTCTTGCTCTCACACACTAGTGCAAGGTGGTTCAGCAACTTTATACGCTTCTGTAATTACAACATCGCTACTCCAAGTCTTAGCCTTGAAAGATCCTAAGGGCTTTTATCAGCCTCCAAGGCAAGATCAACTACTCAAACTCCTACAACAGCTCAAGGCATGGCAACTCAGAAGGAGAGGAGTTCCTCCAACGGATCTCCCGGCACTACTCTTACTCCACCTCCAGCCTCTGGCCTACAGACAGAGGAAGGCACAGCAACAAGACCAGCTGCGGAGTCTACCGAAACTCCCGGGAATCAAACAACAGGCTTCGACCCAAGTATGATGGAGATTTTTTTCTCCTTCATGTCCTTCTACGAGCAGCACTAGCAAGCAGCACCTGAGCAATCAAACAACAACGATAACAACAATGAGGTTACTCCAATGTGCCTTGACGGTTCATCCTATACGCGCAGAAACAAGCAGCAACCTACCTTTGCCTCGTACAAACCTCAACGTGGCTCCATCAGCTTCACGCTACACCAATAGCTTTCGTCTGGACAAGAGAAGACACTGGACGCGCTTCAGGTTCAATCACAGTTCGCACACTTTCTGAAACTGCAAACATCGACACCCTTTGACGGAAAAGACATTTATACCTCGTCATTCGAGTTTGAGCTAATGATAGAAGGCGCGCAGATTCTCGGATTCTTCGACAGGTCCCTACCATACCCAACACACGGGACGCAGTACGACAAGCAACAGTATACGTAACAGTCACTAATGGCGTATACAATTCTTCTGCGAAACGTAACTCTGAACGAACAGCAGAACATCCGGTCTTATCGAGGGTACGGCAACTCCGCCGAGCTCGCGTACAACCACATGAAGGACCTGTATCAAGCAACAAACAGTGTTAATCAAAGTCGTCTCATGGCACAGCTGACAACAATGGAAATGAAACTCGGTAAAAAAGGGATGGCGTGTATCAGCCGTTGTCGTGGACTGCGCGACAGACTCCTTCGATGCGGAGGATCGATATCCAAAGAAGCCTTCGTGGCAATTGTCATCACTGGCCTCGGTCCTCATTGGCGCTCCACTCGAGCTATCCTCCGAGCTCACGGGAAGATCTCTGAAGTGGCACTCTGAGCCAAAATTCACGCTGAACAGCAGGATATGGACCTACACGAAGAACGACACAAGAAAGAGCGTCAACACCAGAGTTTGCGTTTCATACTCAACGGCGCTACAACAACAACAATCGACATAACAATCATCAAGCTCAACAGTACGTACCACCGTTCTGCCATCTCTGCAAGACGCCAGGACACCCTCGCACTCACTGCCCAAATCAGCAGCAGCCAACGCCGCCGCAACGACAACTTCGGCCATCAAGCAGCCAAGTGGCTTCTACACAGGCGCATCCCACCAATCAAGTACAGTCTTCAACGACATCAACGAAAAAACCTGCACAAGGTACAAGAAACATCGTGAGCTGCATGACAAGAATGACAGACTCCTGCATCACCGGATCACCACCGTACTAATCACTAGAAAAACAGCTCGACGAGAGAACGCCTCGCCGCGAATCACTGAAGCCCAACCCGACATATGCAGCCATCGTCCAGAGCGAGCCGTCCGGAAAAGATACCTGGTTCTTGGACAGCTGCCGCGGACAGCACATGTGCTCCTCGGGTCGCTTTGTTCAACGTGAACACCAACTTCAGCGCGAAATCGTAATCACCGTCGCCAACAACCAGAATCTGCACGCACGACGACAGGGGATAGTTCAAATTCAATCTCGAGAAACCAACGTTATTCAGCAAATGTCTAAGGTCTTAATTGCAGAAGGACTCGATTATAACTTACTCAGCGTCAGTCAACTCATGGCGAAGGGAATTCATCTCGAAGCAGACAACACCACTCAGGAGTTCAAGCTGTACCACGGGAAAGGCGGACTCTACATTGGCAAGGCAGTCTTGAAGAACAATGTCTTCGTCCTTGACCTCGTTCCAGACCAAGGCACCGCCGACAGCGATGCCATCGTCAACTTCACCTCTTGGACACATCCACCAGATCTCGACCCCGAGTTCAGTCCTGAAGGATTTTGGTACTCACACACCATACCTGAAGCAGAAAGAACAAGAGCGTTAGCAACAATTCGACAAGCAGAGACAATATCAACAGCAGCAGAGACAACATCGGCAGCATTAACAACAACTACGACACCAATCGCGGGTTCTTCAACGGCACCAGCTCTCATCGACGATACTCCACTGACTCCTGCGCAGCAGTTGACTCCCCAACTGTTACGCGGCATGCGACTGCCCAACCACTAGTGGCCCGAGGCGATGGACCACGCTGTCATGCTGCACATCTTGCTCTCGTCATCATCGCTCCCGAACAACGCATCACCGCACCTACTGTGGACGACACAAAAATGTTACGAGTTTTTGGGTGCATGGTACAATACCGACCGCACACTGCAAGGGCCGGAAGATTTTCACAACGTGCACAGTGGGGGCTACATCTGGGCATCGAAAAACATTACAACGCATGGAAGATTTTCGCCGTCCATTCGAAGGAAACAGTAGCAGCACGTGATGTCATTTTCTACGAACGACTCTCCCGTCAAACGTACCTGGACAATCTGGCAGCAGATCGAGACCTCACGGGCGGCTTCTGTGGCAACCGAGCCTTCGCTTCGGCAACAAATGAAGCTGAGTGGGATGAGAAGAACGTGGACGGAGCTTCGGAGGAAGCCGGACCTCTTCCGTACTGCTCAGTAGATATTCCCATGGACAACGACAACCCTCGCGAAAGTGTCAACGCCGAAGTCTACTACGACTTCGCCGACAACGGTTACATTACACCCCAACCGGTCGACACCAACATCTCCGAACGCATAGGGCCCAACTTCTTACCTGATCCAGAAGCAGGAGATGAAGCAGCTTATCCCAAGGACGCAAACCTCCCTCGCTACACACAAACAGGGCTGCAGATACTGGGACTCGTCACCGCTGTCCTCTGAGCAACACCACCTAAGGAGCCCGCCACTATTCAGCAGGCTATGGGGGGGGGAACACAGGGAAAAATGGCGCGAAGTCATGGACACAGAATTAAAGGCTCTGCAAGAACGCAACACCTGGAAAGTCGTGCCTATTGGAGTGGCACGCAACAAGACCATTCTCACCGGAAAATGGGTTTTCCGCGTGAAAACGAAAACTGACGGAACGATAGACAAATTCAAGGCACGCTGGCTCGTGCGCGGCTTCGACCAAGAGCACAGACAAGACTTCACCGAAACATTCGCACCAGTTAGCCAACACACCTAACTGCGGATTCTCCTCGCGATAGCCCCCATGAAACAGAAGAAGCTCTGCCAAATCGACGTCGCCAACGCTTTTCTATATGCTCACGTCGACGCTGAGATTTTTGTCGAAATACCACACGAACCTAACGCGGACCCCAATCAAGTTTGTCAGTTGAAAAAATCACAGTACGGCATCAAGCAAGCCCCGAGACTGTGGCAGCAGTACCTTCACACCTGACTAATCCGCACCGGATTCTGTCAACTACCACACGACCAAAGGATGTATCGTCTCACGAAGGGTACCGACTACATCTTACTCATAGTCTATGTGGACGACCTGCTTTACATCGGCTCTACCGACAACGTCACGACCTGGTTCGAAAGGGAGTTACAGCGGGACCTCACACTCACCGTCTCGCCTACCGTGACACAATACCTAGGACTCAACATACAAGACAGGGAAAACGCAATCTACCTCAGCGCCGCAAAATACTCCGACACCATCGCCAAACGCTTCAGTTTAACTCCAGCTACCATCACCATGCCATATTGTTATACCAACGGAAATCGCAAGGAATTCTCCGCCCAACTCAAACCCGCCGACATTCAAGACTACCAACGAAAGCTAGGCTGTCTACTCTTCGCAGCCATTACCTGCCGACCGGACCTATCTTACTCAGCTAGTCAACTCGCCACCTATCTCAAAAATCCTGAAGCAAATCACATGGCGGAGCTCGACCTCGTCAGTGTTATAATCACAATAGGCTTGAATGTGCCTTAAACGAAAGATAGAGTGCACAGTCGGATTTCTGCACAGCGGCTTCAAACGTTGATGGCGTTCTATTCACAGCTTTAAATGACCTGATTCAACTTGGATCTAGAGCGTCTTAACTTCGCCTACAATAAGCAATTTAGATGGCACGATTTCATTCAGAATTGACGACAAAGCGTTGGTTTGAACGAACGGTACTATGGTAGCCATTATAGTCTTAGAACACAAATTAGGAAAAGTTAGGAGTTGGGAATGACTCCCAGCTCCTACAAACCCCAAGAGCCGAGGTACAGTGATGTGGAACAGTGCCACACTGTCCCCAACCACGAAGGGTCTCGAAACTACCCTCCTCAAGGGCCTACACCAAGAGAAATGTTACACTACAAAAAGTAATGCAACTATTCTCACTATCTTAAAGTTTACCCTTTTGGAGAGCTGCGAAATCACTTGATTCTTGAAACCAAGGCTCTGGTTCTTCAAGATAAATTCTTCCTTGAGTTCTTGGAAGTCTGCTGCGCACACCTGCGACACGCCGAACGTTCCACACACGACAAAATAGAAAACCGCACACGACACGCAAACGACGACGTGACACGCGACTAGCAATAACTCGCTATTGACTCGACACACACATTCAAAATCATGCCTCATCATTCATACACTATTGTAAGCATTAAATATTTATTATTTCATGCCCTCATACCATTCCATGCACACACGCATGCATGCACACGGACAACAAGCCGAATGCAAACCGTAGGGTTGCACCAACAAACTCCCCCTCGGATTGTTGGCCTTAGGAACTTGCTCTCTCAGTTCAGAGCCATCCCAGCTAGCTTGCAACACTTCCAATGCTGCTGCTCCACCAGCCTCTTGGTCATCATGCCAGCCGGCTGCCCCGTCGTCTTTACCTAGCGCAATTCAACTTCACCCGCGGCCACCATGCTCCTCGTCCAATGCCACTTCACCCTCATGTGCTTGGTGAGGCCATGCAACACAGGGTTCTTAGCAAGAGCAATGACACCCTGGCTGTCACAGTAGAGTGGGGTAGTTCCTTGCTGCTCCTCCCCCAATTCAGCCAACAAACGCCGCTGCCACACAATCTCCCGTACCGCACGGAAGAGTGCCATGTACTCAGACTCCATCAAGATCAATGCTTGATCCACCTCCTTCTTGCTCTCCCAAGCAGTTGGGCCTCCACCAACATAGAAAATGAACCCTCCAACACTTGTCATGTCCTCTGGTTCCGATGCATAAGAAGCATCCGAGAATGCGGTGAGGAACAAAAGCCCGGGTTCAACACCATTCGCGCCCTTTTGGCGCCTTTGCGCCACCGCCGATTATTGCAGCCCAACGGTCGGTGTTTGGCCAAGATACTTGGCCACCCTCATTCCATCTGCTACCTGCTCCTCGTCAGGGCATTGAACAACCCTTGCCAACTGTTCGGTAGCAAACATGACGTCCGGTCGGGTGTTTACCGCCGCGTACATGAGGCTGCCCACCAACGAGTGAAAACGGCGCCTCTCCTCTTTACCAACGCTCTCCTCCCCTGGTCCCTTCACACACTTGAACCCAGAGGGAAAGGGTGTAGCCACATGGCCTTCACTCTGCCCAAAGTTGGCAGCCAATGCCTCCAGGTACTTTCGTTGATGCACCCGCATGCACCGCTTCTCCACATCGCGTTCAATGTGAAGCCCGAGGTAGAAGCTCACGTCACCAAGGGCCTTGCACTTGAACTTGCCTTGAAGCTTCAGCATCACCTCCTTCACAAGGTCAGAGGAGGGTGAGAAAATGAGGATGTCATCCACATAAACCACCATGAAACTCCTCTGCTCCCCCTCGCCAAGCATGAACAAGGAATGATCGGCGGATGAGGGAGTGAACCCGATCTCCTCCAAGACTTCATGCAGCTTCAAGTTCCACTGCCTAGGGGCTTGCTTGAGCCCATAGAGCGCCTTCTTCAGCTTCCACACTCTGCCACTACCATCATCAAACCCCTCTGGCTGCGCCATGAAAATATTTTCTTCGAGAATGACATTGAGGAACGCGGTTGTCACGTCCATTTGTTTCACCACCCATCTTTTGATGGCAGCACCCGCGAGTAGGGTTCTCAGCGTCGTCGGCTTCACCACAGGAGCAAACAACTCCTTATAGTCCACCTTCTCCTTCTGCTGGTACCCCTTGGCCACAAGCCTAGACTTGTAGCGCTCGATTTTGCCGTCGGCGTCGGACTTGATCTTGAAGAGCCACTTTGACGTAATCGCCTTACGTCCCTCCGGTAGCTCCACCAATTCCCACGTGCCATTCTCCTCAATGCTCTTCAGCTCACTCTCCATTGCCTTTTTCCACTCCTTAGCATCACTACTCTCCAAGGCCTCCTTGAGAGTTGCTGGTTCCACCGGAGAGAAGAACGCGAAGGCACACTCGTCGTAGTCACTCTCCACGTCATCTCCAACCATAAGTGCCGCTCCGGCCAGAGCTGAATTGGCTGGCTTTCCCAATGCATCATAGGTCAGCCTATTAAGGGCTTGGATTCTCCTCTTGCCCCTTCCTTCCTCCTCAGCTGCAGGGACATGAAGGCCTTGGCGTTGCTGCGGGGTGACTCGGATCCGTGGAGCACTCGTAGTGCGAGAAAGAAGTGTTGGTGCACGCTCGCTCACTTGCTGCACCTCCTCCTCTTCTTCCTCTGCATCCTTGGCCTCCTCTCCCCTATTCACAAGTGAAGATTGCCTTGTGGTGGTGCTGCCGCTGCTCATCTCTAAGGGCAGCTCCACATGCTCAAAACCGGAACTCTTCACCTCCCCAAACCGCATGCCTATCTTCGCCTCATTCTCCGCCTTCCAATCCTTATACATCAGGTTCTCCATGAATTTGCAGTCCCTACTCACCAAGAATTTCTTGGTGAATGGGTTCCAAAGAAGCCACCCCTTGCTGCTTTGAGCCATGCCCAAGTGCACAGCCCATATCACCTTGGCACCGAGCTTGTTGTGCCGAAGATGCTTAGGCACGAGCGCCATGCACATGCACCCAAACACCCGAAGCATATCCACCTTTGGCACCCTTCCAATCCAATCCACATAGGGCAACCATTTGTCTGCTCCCACATGAGTCAAATCTCTGTTCTTTGCCACACACGCACTCCGCACCGCATCAGGCCAGAAGTAGTCGGGTAGCCCGGCTTCAATGAGCAACCCGCGTGCCGTCTCCGCGATTGTGCGGTTCGTTCGCTCGGCGATGCCGTTCATTGCAGGGGAGTATGACATGGTGAGGGAGTGCCTTATGCCATTCTTCTTCAACCACAATCCAAAATCCTTGCTCAAGTACTCTCCCCCTCGAT
This sequence comes from Closterium sp. Naga37s-1, assembly GCA_947471745.1. Taxonomy (NCBI): domain Eukaryota; kingdom Viridiplantae; phylum Streptophyta; class Zygnematophyceae; order Desmidiales; family Closteriaceae; genus Closterium; species Closterium sp. Naga37s-1. The sequence continues at coordinate 94,996 of CANJKZ010000737.1, forward strand.
CGGTGCGGATTGACTTGACTAGCCGGTCTTGTTGCCGCTCCACCATCGGCAACCAATCGGTCTTCACCGTTTCAGCCACATCGCTCTTCTTGGACAGTACGAACACCCAAGTCATGCGGGTGTGTAGACGTCCACAATGGTGAGAAAGTACTCAGCTCCAGCAGCTCCAAGCTTCAGGGGGCCCACCACGTCCATCACCACCTCATCAAGTGGTGCCTTAGCCATTGCCTCCGAACTAGAGAACGGGTAACGGGTGAACTTGGCTTGCATGCACGTCGGGCAGCCAAGTACCTCATCGGGCTCCCCCTTCACACGTATGCCAGCAAACATCTCATTCTTCATTAGCTGCTGCAAGATAGGCAGGGCCACATGCCCCATGCGCCGATGCAAGGTCAACCAATCACACTCCCCCGTAGCCGAAGTCGGATTGGAAAATGCCGCACTCGCAATAGTGCCCCACATGCTCTCTCCGTACTCCTCCTCCGCTGCTGCCTTGGGGTTCTCCTCACCCTTGTGCTACTTCTAAGCTGCTGCACCACTCTCCTCGTGTTCACCGAGCTTGCTGGTCCCTCCAAGATTGCACTTCTTGGACTCAATCTCCTTAGCGCGACCGTTCGCGCCATCGCCGCTACCAACCGCTTCACCCTTGGTGCTGATGCTTGCTGCCACCTGCCTCTCCTTAGGCATGGGGACCACAGGGATCTGCCACATCTCGTTGTAGACATCCCTATCCTCGTGAAGGGCCCAAAGAATCCACTCGCCAAGCCTCGCGGTATAGGTCTTAGCTCCTTTCGAGCTCGTGTCCATGCCGGCCTTTTGCAACCGCCGCACGGAAATCAGGTTGGCAGCAAGGTTAGGCACCCAAAGCACGTTCTTGAGGCCCACCATCTTCCCATCAGCACCCTTGAACATGGCCTTGCCCATGCCTTTCACCTCTGCTCGCTGCCCCAAAGCCGATGTGACATGCTTGACCGGTGACGGTTCGAGTTCGGTGAGCAAGTCCGCACGAGGTGTCATGCTATAGGTAGAGCTTCTATCGATCACCCAATAGTCCAGGGAGTGTAGGGTCACCTTCCCCACAGCAGCAGGCTCCTCAAAGCTTCTTTGGTGCAGCCGGTGCTTGCGTCGACACGAAGAAGAATTGACCCGGAAAGCGATCGTCCCTTGACTCGCTCTCGTTGTCACCGTTCCTCATATTTGCAGCACCACCTCCGCGACCGCCATGGCCTCCACGGCCTCTTCCTCTCCCTCCTCCTGCTCCTCTACCCACTTGGCCTTGAGCAGGGGTCCATCCATCAGGGAGCTTGAAGCAATCGCGCCACATATGTCCGCTCTTGTGACAATAGTGGCACTCGCCGTCGAACCATCCGCGACCGCGTCTGTAGCTCTTGTTGTCGCTGCCGTATTCGCCACTCCCGCGGCCTCTATTGAAGTTGTTGCTGCCAAATCTGCCCCCCCCTCGTCCTCTGCCCCTTCCACGGCCATACCCTCGGCCGATGCTTGCTGCCCCGGCGCCATCTGCACTTGCCAACCCACGGCGGCGGAAGTCCTCTTGAAGGATCGCTCGCTTCACGTCTTCAAGCGAGAGGCAAGGAAAGTCACGATTGAGGTTGATGATGAGCGAGGACCATGACTCTGGGAGTAAGGCCAGCAACTTGGTCTTCTTTTGGAGGTCACTGTAGTTCAAACGTTGATAGCGTTCTGGTCACAGCTTCAAATAACATTATTCAACTTGGATCTGGTGCGTCTTCACGTCGCCTACAATAAGCAATTTAGATTGCACGATTTCATTCAGAATTGACGACACAACGTTGGTTTGAACGAACGGTACTATTGCATCCACTATAGTCTTAGAACACAAATTAGGAAGAGTTAGGAGTTGGGAATGACTCCCAGCTCCTACAAACCCCAAGAGCCGAGTTACAGTGATGTGGAACAGTGCCACACTGTCCCCAATCACGAAGGGTCTCGAAACTACCCTCCACAAGGGCCTACACCAAGAGAAATGTTACACTACAAAAAGCAATGCAACTATTCTCACTATCTTAAAGTTTAACCTTTTGGAGAGCTTCGAAATCACTTGATTCTTGAAACCAAGGCTCTGGTTCTTCAAGATAAATTCTTCCTTGAGTTCTTGGAAGTCTGATGCGCACACCTGCGACACGCCGAACGTTCCACACACGACAAAATAGAAAACCGCACACGACACGCAAACGACGACGTGACACGCGACTAGCGATAACTCGCTATTGACTCGACACACACATTCAAAATCATGCCTCATCATTCATACACTATTGTAAGCATGAAATATATATTATTTCATGCCCTCATGCCATTCCATGCACACACGCATGCACGCACACGGACAACAAGCCGAATGCAAACCGTAGGGTCGCACCAACAGTGAGCACCCCGACGATCGGCCTAACCTACCAGAAGACCGGAACTACGACTGATCTGCAAGCCAAGATAGCTGCGCACCTCACCCAGGTCAGTGCAGGTGTGTCTGTTCTGCAGCTCCCACTTCATAATGGCCATTGCCTCAGCAGTGGCAAAGACCAAGTCGTCGACGTACACGAGGACGTAGAATGGCGGCAGCAAAGTGTCGGTGCGTAGAAGCAGCGACGCGTCAGCAGTAGAAGGAGCAAACCCAAGAGCCGCAAGCGTCGTCATCAGTGTGTCGTGCCACTTGCGAGGTGCTTGGCGGAGACCGTAGACTGGCCGCCGGAGGCTACACTGGGTACTTGCAGAAAACGACCCAGTGAAGCCAGGTGGGCGGCGCAGCCAGATCTCCTCATGCAGGCTGCCCTGTAAGAAAGCTGTGCTGAAGTCAAGAGAGTGAAGCTTGTAGTCACGCTGAGCGGCGACGTGCAGTAGTACCCGAAGAGTAGTCATCTTTGGGGTAGGGGAGAAGGTCTGGAAGAAGTCAACTCCCTGTCGCTGACTGAAGCCTCGTGCAACGTAACGAGGCTTGAAGGCAGGCGGAGAACCCGGCGGCCGCTTCACCCTGAAGATCCACATGCCATCGACTATGTTCTCCCCAAGAGGGGGAACTGCGTCAACGTAAGTGCGTGTAGACTTCCAAGATGCCATCTCTGCGTCCATGGCTGTCTGCCACTGAGAGGAGTAGGGACCCGTAATCGCCTCTGCGTAAGAGCACGGGGTCGGGATGTCTGGTGCATCCGGGTCTCCCTCAGGTGCAATCAGCATGGACACGAGATGAGGTACAGCAGCTGCAAAACACTCAAAGTCCTCCTGCCTGTCCTCAAGGACGTTCGTGTCAAGAGCACACTCACCCCCGACGGACGGAGGACAGTCAGACTCAGACTCAGCAACAAGACTAGCGGCGTAGTCGAGACGACAGGCGACAGCAAAGTCAACAAGCTCAGCAACGAGGGCAGACGTAGCAGCAGTCTCAAGCGAAGGGTCAGTGACAACAATGGCCAGAAGACGTGGGACAGTAGGACTGGCAGCACGAACTAAGTCAGACTCAGGGTCCGGACCGTTAGCAAGAGAGGACGAAGGAGGAGACGGTAAAGGGACACGCAGTGGAACAGAGGAAGGACGAAGTGCCATATGGTGCGTGTCGGGGACTGGAGGAGGACGCGGACGAGGAACACGACGACTAGTGCAAAAAGCGCGAACAGGCAAGGCAGGATGAGACACAGGCTCATGACGCTCTGTAAGACCTCCGGTCTGCTCAGTGTAAGGAGAAGGGGCAGGCAGTGGGGAGGCTGGCTGTAACGGCGGCTGCGACTGGTCATGCGGTGGACACAGTAAGGGCTGGCCAGTAGAAGACGGAAGACCAAGAACCTGCTGAAGCAGGGGAACGAAGTACTGTCGCGGCCGTCGAGAGTCACCAGAACCACCACCAACAGCACTAGCACCCCCAGGGCCAGCGCCTCTAGCTCCGGGGTCCCTAGCTCCAACGCCTGCAGCACCACCAGAACTGTCAGCTGTTGTCGCCGAGCTCCCCTCGTCGACCGCTGCTCACTTCTCAGGTCGACGGACTGCTCCGTCGACCTCCTGGTCGAATTGCCCCTCCTGGTCGATGGCCCACCCGTCAGTTGCATATGTCGAGCTCCCTGGTCGTCAGCAACACCACAGCAGTCCCCTGTAGCTCGACCAAGCCTATCGTGCACCACACACACAGCACGCCGTCACTGCACCAGCCGTGCAGAAGGGCACGGCACCTACTGCTGCACATCATCGTTGCCGTCGCCGACGTCGGCCAGACGAACTTGGCCGATGGCGACAGAGCACCGGTTGAAAGCCAGAAAATGCAGCGCCTTCGTCAGGAAGTCTGCCGGCTGCTCGGTGGTCGGGATGTACTTCAGTACGAACTTCTCGCGCTTCACCATGTGCTGCAGCCAGGCATAGCGTCGCTCCATGTGCTTGAGGTTGTCCGTCAGCCCCAAGCCTGCAGCGACCGTAATTGCCGACTTGTAAACGCGAAGGATTGTCGGCTTCCCAGCGTCGAGCAGCTTGAATTCCGCAAGAAGGAAACAAAGTCGGCGTCCCTCCTTGCCTGCATTTGTGGCCGAAACGTACTCCGACTCTGTCGACAACAATGTAACGCACTTGATGCGCGAGCTCGACGAGGAGACGGCGGCCCCTCCGTAGACGAATACGTAGCCGCTCGTGCTCGTCCGCTTCTGCTTGTCGCCCGCGTCGTCGGCGTCTACGTAGCCGATAAGCTCCAGCGACTCTGGTCCACCGCCGAACTCCAAGGCGGTGTCGCGGGTGTCAGCAAGGTAGGCGAGGCAGTGGTCGACCTCGCGCCAATGTTGGTCGCTCCTCACCGTGAGGCCGCTCCCCAGCTTGCTGCAGGCGAACGCGATGTCCGGCCTCGTCGTCGTCGCCGCGAACTGCAGCGAGCCAACCTTCTGCCGGTTATCCTCCTCCTCGCGCTCCTGCGCCTCATCGTCGTCGAATGTCAGCTCGTCGTAGGCATCGACCGAGACCGGCGTCTTTGGGACTTGACCGCCCTGCTCCTCGCCAATGAAGCCACAGCTTCCTCGCTGGCCTATCGCGCACGATCTCTAGTCCGAGGTACTTGACGACCGGCGAAATCTCGCGCAGCTCGAAGGAAGCTTCCAGCAGCTCCTTTAGCTCCTTCAGCATCGCAGGGCTGCTGCTGGCGGCGAGCAGGTCGTCGACGTAGACCAGCACCCTGCAGGTCACTCCAATGTCGCCGGCCTTGAAGTAGAGCGCCTCGTCGACCTGGCTCTTCTTCCAGCCAGCGCCGAGCAGCATACCGTCGAGTGCCCTGAACCACAGCAGCGGCGACTGCTTCAGCCCGTAGAGGCTCTTCAGCAGCTTACACACCCGGCCAGTCCCATCATCAAAGTAGTCCGGCTGGTACATGTAGAGCACCCTGTCGAGCTTGCTCTACAGGAAAGCATTCTTCATGTCGAGCTGCATCAGGTTGAGGTCGAGGACGGCGACAATGCTGAGGAAGATCCTCAGCGTGACGTAGCCGCTCACCGGCAAGTACGTCTCGTTGTAGTCGGCACCGCACACCTGCGTGAAGCCCTTCACGACCAGCCTCGCCTTCTCGCACTCGACGGTGTCGTCAATGTGGTACTACAGCTCCCCTTCTTCGTCGCTGGCCAAGTCGTCGACCAGCTGCTTCGAACCTTCGACCAGCTGCTCACCTCCTGCTGACGTCGGCCGCTCCCCTGTCTGCTTCTCCCCTGTCGACGACGGCTTCTCATCCTGGTCGATGAGCTTGGCGCCTTGTCGACCACTGGTGATGCAACTGGCCGGCGCCACAGGCGACGCCTAAAGGCTCCCCTCATCGCCGGTGGCCAACACAGGTGTCGACGCAGGCCGATCAGCGACGGGGAAGGGAGGAGCAAGAACAAGGGGAGGTGGAAGAACCTGCACAACATCCTCATCAGCAGGCTCATCGACTTCGGCGAGCAAAGGAGCCGTCGCCGTCGAGGTGTCAGTCGGCGGGTGTGCCTGCGTCCGCCCCGACGCCGGCCCAAACTTCACCTTCCACACCTCCAACGACAGCGTCTCGTAGAAGATCACCTTGACCGATGTGACCACCTTGTTGTCGATCAGGTGGAGCACCTCCCAGCCCTTACTCTCCGGCGACACGCCCAGGCTAAACCCCCAGCGAGCTTTCGATGCCAGCTTCCCACCGCGCTGCTGCTCAGGAACCATGAACTGCACCATGCAGCCCCACACCCGCGCCAGCGCGAGGTGGGGCTTCTTCCCGGTTAGCAGCTGGTACGGAGTCGTCCCCGGCGGCGTCGTCGCCCGCTCCAAGTAGTTGCGCACCCAGACAGCTTGTCGTAGAGCGAGGTGCCACCAGTGGTGATGCACGCCCATGTGCAGCAGCATCGTCCTCACGGACTCGACGGCCGTGTGCATCTCCTGCTCAGCCATGATGTTCTGCTGCGGAGAGTAAGGGCACGTCAGGTTCTGGACGATGCCCTTGCTGTCGACGAAGTCGGTGAACTCCTTCCCGAGGAACTCCCCTCCCCGGTCTGAGCGGAGCATCAGCACCGACTTCTTCGCCTGCCGTTCCACCAGCACCAGCCACATCTAGAACTCCCGCAGCACGCCACTCTTCTTAGCGACCGGCATCACCCACACAAATCTGTCGAAATGATGAACGAGAATGAATGAACTATGAAACAGTTGGGTACAAGTACTAACCCTAATTGGGTTGTACCCCTTATGGGATACCCCACTATAGCCTACACAAATGTAAAAGCTATAATATTGTGACACACCCCCATAGGCAAAGTGGGGGAGTACACGTGGTCACAAGACCAGTCAAAAAAGCAAAGAAAGCTCAGGGTGGATCTCAAATTCACCACACATTCCGAGCACAAGCAAAGGGCCACAAGGCCAGTTCACATGCAGAGTGATATAAAGAGAACAAACAATACAGTGATCATATCATAGCAAGTGCAAGCATGCAGGTATATGTATAGATGACATTACAAGCAGAGTCAAGCAGTAAGCAAGTGAGGCAAAGTAGGCACAAGGCCTAACACAGTAGAGAAGCGCTGATGATCACCATTCGGAAGTGCCTTGGTGAATATATCAGCAGTGTTGGCCCTAGTGGCCACGTACGCAAGACGAAGCTGGCCACGCTACTGCAACTCTCGAGCACAGAAGTATCGCAGAGCAATGTGCTTCATTCTGTGCTCCAGTCTGTGCTCCTGACACAAGGCAATCATGGCCTTGTTGTCTACGTACAGAACTGGAGGCGAACGAGGCTGCTCTCCCAAGTCAGTCAGCAGGTAGGTGAGCCAGCGTAGCTCCTGTGCAGCCATGGCCCCGGCGTAGATCTCAGCCTCACAACTAGAGCTGAGAACCGAAGACGAGCGGGTAGACCGCCAGGAAACAGAGCCAGAACCAAGGCTGAAGGTGTAACCCTGTGACGACCGCTGCGTCGCTGAGTCGTCAACCCAGGAAGCGTCTGCGTGACCGGTGAGGACAACTAGACCCCGTCCTCCAAGCACGAGCCCCATGCCCGACGTACTGCACAAGTAGCGCAGTACCCTCTTCGCAGCATCCCAGTGCACCTTTTGGTGCCTTCCGGGAGCCAAGTAGCGCGCCAGAAGGCTGAGAGGGTATGCGAGGTCATGTCCTATGCACGTCATCAGGTACATGAGGCAACCCACAAGCTCTGGGTACGGACCACTCGGCTCTACGGACTCGTCCGAAGGTGGAGCTGAGAGTGAGTGGCTGGTAGACAGAGGAGTGGGCTGTGGCGAGGAGAACTGGAAGCCGAAGCGCTGAAGGACCTGGTGCACGATGTGTGACTGAGTCAGTGTGATGGTGCGCCGTGCTCTGTCCCGGGTGATCTGTAAGCCAAGATAGCTGCGCAGTTCACCCAGGTAAGTGCAGGTGTGACTCTTCTGTAGCTCCGACTTCACAAGGGTCAGTGCCTTGGTGTCAGCAGTGGCAAAGACGAGGTCGTCGACGTAGACGAGGACGTAGAACGGCGGCAGCAAGGTGTCGGTGCGTAGAAACAGCGATGGGTCAGCAGTAGCAGGAGCAATCCCAAGAGCCACAAGTGTAGTCCTCAGTGTGTCGTGCCACTCGCGAGGCGCCTGGCGGAGATCGTAGAATGGCCGCCGGAGACTCCACTGAGTACCTGCAGGAAAAGACTCAGTGAAGCCAGGTGGGCGGCGCAGCCAGATCTCCTCGTGCAGGCTCCCCTGCAGAAAAGCTGTGCTGAAGTCCGGAGAGTGCAACTCGTAGTCACGCTGAGTAGCGACGTGCAGCAACACCCGAAGAGTAGTCATCTTCGGGGTGGGGGAGAAGGTCTAGAAGTAGTCAACTCCCTAGCGCTGACTGAAGCCTCTAGCAACGTAACGCGCCTTGAAGGCAGGCGGAGAACCCGACGGCCGCTTCACCCTGAAGATCCACATGCCATCGACTATGTTCGCCCCAGGTGGGGGAACCTCGTTGACGTAGGTGCCTGTGGACTTCCAGGATGCCATTTCGGCATCCATGGCTGCATGCCACTGAGAGGAGTAAGGACCCGTAATCGCCTCTGTGTAAGAGCGCGGGGTCGGGATGTCTGGTGCATCCGGGTCTCCCTCCGGGGCAAGCAGCATGGAAGCAAATCGAGGTACAGCGGCTGCAAGACACTCAAAGTCCTCCTGCCTGTCCTCAAGGACGTCCGTGCCAAGAGTTCACTCACCCCCGACGGACAGAGGACTGTCAGACGTAGACTCAGCAACTAGAGCAGTGGCGTAGTCTAGACGGCAGGCAGCAGCAAAGTTAAGCTGCTCAGCAACGAGAGCAGACGCAGTAGCAGAATCAAAGGAAGGGTCTGTGACAACAGTGGCGAGGAGACGAGAGACAATGGGACTGGCAGTACGAGCGCGGTCAGACTCAGGGTCAGGGACCTCAGGAAGAGAGGACTCAAGAGGAGCAGGCAGAGGAACACGCAGTGGAACAGAGGAAGGACGGAGTACCATAGCGTGCGTGCCGGGGACAGGAGGAGGACGCAAACGAGGAGCGCGACGAGCAGTGCGAACAGTGCGAGACAGGACGAGACGCAGGCTCACGACGCTCTGCAAGACCGCCAGACTGCTCAGTGTAAGGAGAGGGAGCAGGCAGTGGGGAGGCTCGCTGTAAGGGCGGCTGCGACTGGTCGGGCGGTGGACATAGTAAGGAAGGAGTAAGGCCAGTAGAAGACGGGACATCGAGAACCTGCTGAAGTACGGGAACGAAGTACGGTCGCGGCCGCACAGTGCCTCCAGTACCTCCAGCTCCATGGTCAACAGCTCTAGCTCCGGCAGCTCCAGCGCCTCCCGCGCCAGTGCCTCCAACTCCAGCTCCTCCAGCTCCAGCGCCTCCAGCGCGAGCTCCACCAGCGCAAGAGCCTCCAGCTCCAGCAGCTCCAGGCTCTGTAGGGTCTCCAGCTCCAGCGCCCCCAACACCACCAGTCTCGGCAGCTCCAGCACCCCTGGTACGAGCACATCCAGGACCAGCAGCCGCAGTACCTCCAGGACCACGAGCTGCAGCAGTAACTCCAGCACCTCCAGCTCCAGCGTCTCCAGCTCCGGGAGCTCCACTCCGAAGACGTGCGCGCCGAACAAGCCACTCACGCAGGTGCTGCGGAGACAGTCGCGGAGAAGCACCAGCAGGACCTCCAGACAAAGCAGCACCCCGAGGCTCAGCACCCCCAGACTCCGCACCCTCCGACTCAGCACCCCCAGGCTCAACACCCTCAGTCTCAGCACCCCTAGGCTCCTCACCCCCGGGCTCAGCACCCCCAGACCCAGCACCCTCAGACCCCGCACCCCCCGGCACCGCACCCCAAGACGCAGCATCCCCAGACGCAGCACCTGGAGCAGCATCTAAGCCGACAGCTACTTCGACAGGCGCAGTACCAGGGAGAAGGTCTACCTGAGACACACCTGAGGGAGCAGGACCCTGGGGCGGGAGGGGGTCTACCGGAGGGGGACCTGGAGCAAGGAAGAGCGGCGGGGGCGGGGGAGGGGCAGAGCGGTAGGGGAAGAGACGGTAAAAGGAACCGACTCGTCGAATGTGACGTCCTGAGTCGGGAGGACACGGCGCGAGGTGGGGAGGTAAAACTGCCAGCCAGGTGCGTCAGGGACAAAGTCAAGGAAGACGCAGGGGATAGCACGGGCGGAGAGCTTGTCCGCGGACGTATTGCGAACAAAGGCACGAGAACCCCAGACCCGGAACACCGACGCATCACCAACCTCCCCCGTCCAACGCAGTGTGGGCGAGGTCTCCGGCAAGGAGACACGGGGCCAGAGGTTGAGCTGATGCGCAGCGTACCGGACCGCAAACGGCCACAGAAAATGGGGAGCAGCCGCATGGATCATGGAGGTACGAGCGACCTCCATGACTAAGCCAATGCGGCGCACAGCAATCCCATTTTGCTGAGGGGAGTCCGGAAGCGTGAACGACTGGAGAATGCCCTCCCCACGACAAAAGTCCCGCAAGAGGTCGGAGGAGAACTCACCACCTCTGTTAGAGTGCAGACGCAGGACAGGAAGGTCCTGGCCGAACCGCTCGCGGAGCTGGAAACGGACTCAGCGGATCCAAGGGATCAAGACATCAACGACTTCACCCTTGTTGCGCAAGGGGAAGACCGTGGTGTACCGCGTGTAGTCGTCAACTACCAGCAGAAAGTAGCGCTCGCGGCCCTGTCCACTGACGCGGGCTGGGCCCCACACGTCCATGTGGAGAGTCCACAGTGGAGCAGTCGTCGGGGGAAACGAGGAGGAGTGAGGAGCGGCGCGCCGTCGCCCCTCGACGCACGGAAGGCAGGGCGGGGCAGGCAAGGGCGGGAGGGGAGGCAGAGACCTGGGTAGACCAGAGACGAGAAGACGAGAGTGCATGCCACGAAGGCGTGGTAGGGAGGGGTGACCCAGGCGGTGGTGCCACAGAAGAGTTTGGTGCGACAGGAGGCGACACGAGCAAGAGGCGGCTACCTGACCTGACGCGGACACCTGAGCAGACGCAGCTACCTGAGGAGGCTCTGTAGGAAGTGTGTATAGACTCGACCCTGGCCGACGAGTGAACGTGGCTAGGTGACGTCCCATCCGTGTGCACGTGCAGATCGACACACGCTGACCCCCAGGAGTGGTGGTAGTGACCATCGCATCCTGGAAGGCAGCGGTACTCACCAAGTTCGTAGAGAACTAGGGGAGGTGAAGACATGGTAGTGAGCCGGATAGAACCACCGGACATGGGAGGGCAGTGGAGGAACGGGCAACGACCGGGCCCCCAGAGGGGTCAGCCAGTCTGACCGGGACAGGTGGAGGAAGAGGAGTGAGACTGGTGCTGTCACGAAAGAAACAGCGCGAGGCGCCGGAGTCCAACGTGAAGGTGTGCAAGGCCTCAGCAGGCGTAGTACCAGGGAGAGTACCTGACTCACTAGCACCTAGAGCAGCAGCAGCTATATCTGGGTCAGGCGGCACACACCAGTAACAGTCACCCTCAGCACTAACAGACAAAGCATACATAGCAGAAAGAATAGCATCAAAGTCTAGGTCAAAGATAGCAATCCTAGACCTAAGCAGATCTGCCCACCGAGGGAGCTCGACGTCGTCACCAAACTCAGCACGCCAAGCGTCGTCGAGGCGGGAGAAGCAGCGGTGCTGAGTGTGAAGCTTCTCGCATGTCTGACCAGCACGAACACCCGTGCGAATGACATACGGGCAGCTACCCCCAGACGCCCCACGCAAAAACCACTCACGAAGCTGCTGAGGCGAAGGGGTCTCGCTCCGACTCTGCGGCTGCTGACGCTGGCCACCTCCAAATCCAACACGCTGAGCGCCAGTCCCACCTCCACCAGTCCCACCGCCGCCACTGCCGCCACTCCCACTGCTGCCTCCACCGCCGCCACCAGAACCCCCACTCCCTCCACCAGTCCCACCGCCGCCACCACCTCCACTGCTGCCCCCACCAGTACTCCCGCTGCCACCTCCACCACCACCGCTGCCACCCCCACCACCCTTGCCACCCTTGCCCTTGCTGTTGCGGCGCTTCGCACTAGCAGAAGTAGCCCCGACGTCCTCAGCAATAGAGACGTCTACAGCAGCAACAGAGGCGTAGGAGGGGGCAAGGGGGGAGGGGGAGCACCCCTCAAAGAAGGGCGGGCGCGGAGTGCCACGAGCAGCACCTACAGCAACTTCACTAGTCTCAGCTGCGAGGAGACGCTGCTCGAGGAGGTCAACAGTGAGGGAGGTGGGCTCAAGAGAGAGAAAGTGGTCCCTGACAGAGCGAAGAGAGTCAGGGAGGCGAGTGACTATGAAGTAGAGGGTGATGAACATCGGGGGCTGGTTCCTGTCTAGGAACTCAGCAGTGACGGTAGCACGGTAGCGAGCGTCGCTAGTGCGCAGGTGGGAAACCAGGTCCTCGACTGTGGCAAAAGGTGACAGTTCGGGGAACAGGTAGGGCAGTAGCAGTCAGCCTAGAGCAGCAGTGGCAGGCGAGGAGTAGCGAGCTACAACTGCGGCGTACAGTGCCTGTGCTGTCCTATGCTGTCTGAAGTGAGCGCATTGTGTTAACGGCAGGTGGTTGCGAATGGCAAAGCGGGCAGCAGCGTCGCGAGTAAGCCACTGTGAGCGAGTCGCACTGTTAGCTGTGGCGGGAGGGGCAGTAGCAGCGCCTGACGCTAGGTCAAACAACGAAACACTGTCCTTAGAATCGCTTAGTAGGTACAACTGCAGATCATCAAGCCACGTGTTAAACTGAAGCGGTCAGCCCTCATGATCAAACGCTAGAACTCGAAGCGAAGCCATCGGGGCACAGTACGGAGGAGTAGCAGTGGCAGCAGTAGCAGTAGCAGTAGTAAGAGCAGCAGCTGGGGCCGAGGGGCCTGGGGTCAAGGGGCCAAGGGGCTGGGGCCTAGGGGCCAAGGGGCCTAGGGGCAGAGGGGCCGAGGGGCCTAGGGGCCGAGGGGCCAAACACGAAAAGGGGGGGGGGGGGGGGGGGGGGGGGGGGGCGAGGGGGGATAGGGGCCGAGGGGCCTGGGGTCTAGGGGCCGAGGGGCCAAACACGAAAGAGCAGCAGAAGGATCCAAGGGGCCGAGGGGCCGAGGGGCCTAGGGGCCGAGGTGCCGGGGGCCTAGGGGCTGAGGGGCCGAGGGGCCGAGGGGCCGAGGTGGTATAGGGGCCAAGGGGCCGAGTGGGGTCGACGGGGCCGCGGGGCTAGGGGCGACGGGGGCCGAGGGGCCTGAGGGGGGGTCGACGGGGCCGCGGGGCCAGGGGTGACGGGGGCCGAGGGGCCTTAGGGGGGGGTCGACGGGGCCGCGGGGCCAGAGGCGACGGGGGCCGAGGGGCCTAGGCTAGGGTCGATGGGGCCGCGGGGCCAGGGGCGACGGGGGCCGAGGGGCCTAAGGTGGGTCGACGGGGCCGCGGGGCCGGGGCCTAGGCGAGGGGCAACGGGGCCGCGGGGCCAGGGGCGACGGGGGCCGAGGGGCCTAGGGGGGGGGGCGACGGGGCCGCGGGGCCAGGGGCGACGGGGGGCCGAGGGGCCTAGGCTAGGGTCGACGGTGCCGCGGGGCCAAGGGCGACGGGGGCTGAGGGGCCTTAGGGGGGGGTCGACGGGGCCGCGGGGCCAGGGGCGACGGGGGCCGAGGGGCCTAGGCTAGGGTCGACAGGGCCGCGGGGCCAGGGGCGACGGGGGCCGAGGGGCCTAAGGTGGGTCGACGGGGCCGCGGGGCCGGGGCCTAGGCGAGGGGCAACGGGGCTGCTGGGCCAGGGGTGGCGGGGGCCGAGGGGCCTAGGGGGGGGTCAACGGGGCCGCGGGGCCAGGGGCGACGGGGGCCGAGGGGCCTAGGCGGGGGTCGACGGGGCCGCGGGGCCAGGGGCGACGGGGACCGAGGGGCCTTAGGGGGTTCGAGGGGGCCGCGGGGCCAGGGGCGACGGGGGCCGAGGGGCCTAGGGGGGGGTCGACGGGGCCACGGGGCCAGGGGCGACGGGGACCGAGGGGCCTTAGGGGGGTCGACGGGGCCGCGGGGCCAGGGGCGACGGGGGCCGAGGGGCCTTGGAAAGTCGACGGGGCCGCGGGGCCAGGGGCGACGGGGGCCGAGGGGCCTAAGGTGAGTCGACGGGGCCGCGGGGCCGGGGGCTAGGCGAGAGTCGACGGGCGACGGGCCTAGGGGCCGGGGCGTAGGGTAGGGTCGACGGGCAGCAGGGGCAGTACGAGGGCTGCAGAGGGCGGCTAGTGGGGTAGCGCTGTGGTGGGCCCATGAAAGAAAACCGGTCCTAGCGGAGGACCTGCTCTGAAACCATGTCGAAATGATGAACGAGAATGAATGAACTATGAAACAGTTGGGTACAAGTACTAACCCTAATTGGGTTGTACCCCTTATGGGCTACCCCACTATAGCCTACACAAATGTAAATGCTATAATGTTATGACAAAATCGGGTCTGGCGATCCTTCAGCACCAGGAAGTACAAGCTGCCATCCTTGGCAGCGACCCGAAATGGCCCGCACAAGTCAATGTGCACGACAGCCAGCGCCTCCTCAGCGTCCGAGCCTTTGTCGGGGAAGGTGTGCCGCGCCAGCTTTCCTCTGACGCACGAGACACACGGCGGGTCTTCTCCGGTCGACGGCTTGATGTTGAGCCCAGTAGCAACTTCATGCTTCGCCGAGCTCTTGATCGTGTCGACGCCGACGTGCGCGAGCCTCGCATGCAACCAGTCAGGGGTCGACTTCGTCGCAGAGACGATCGTCCGTAGAGCCACCACCTCGGTCGGCGACGATCACGTCGAGCAGGGGCGAAGGTCGGTGCAGAGGACTCGTCCGTTGTAGCGTGCTCGACCGAGCACCTCCCTGGTCACAGCGACAAGCAGCATCTCGTCGCCGTCGCCTTGCAGCTGCACTCCGCTCTCCTTCAGCTGGCCGGCAGATAGCAGGTTCCCCTGTACGCCCGGAACGTAGAGCACGTCGGGGATGAGGACCCGCTTTCCGGCCTCCCCTTGCAGAGCGACGGTTCCGCAGCCCTCAACAGGCTGTAGTGCCCCGTTGAATCCACGCACGTGCTTCACGCCGTCGCTCGGCGCCATGTCGACGAAGACCGCCTTCGTCCCCATGAGGTGGTGGGAGCAGCTATCGAGAAGCACCGCCATCGGGTTGGCTTGCACAGCTGCCGCCACCACCTGGAAGTCCTCGCCAGCCTCCGGCGCCAGCGAGACCGTCGGCTCCGCTACACCAACCATCGAGCACGACGCTTCCCCGCCGCTGGAGTTGTCGACGTCCTTCGTCGACAACGTCTTCTTCGACGTTTGTTTCTCCTTGCGCGGCTTCGCATCTCGTCGTGGGCGACGGCTCGTCGATGGACCGCGGCCTCCCTTGGTGTCGTCCTCGTCGCTGTCATCGCGGTCGGGACACTCTTAGGAAAGGTGGTTGGGGTCGTGTAAGATCCAGCACTCCCGCCATCGACCACCACCTCCTCGGCCCTTGTTCCGTGTCGACCTCTTCTCGTCGACGTCCTTCGTCGACTGCCCACCTCCGCTACCACCTCTGCCCGGCTTCCCGCGCTGCCCTTGCTGCTGATTCAACTTCGTCGGTGCACCGTAGTTTGCCTGAGGAAGGAGCTCTGTGGGCTGTTCGGCCTCCTGCATCGCCTCGTCTTGAAGAATGTGGCTGGTGATGGAGTCCTCGTCAAGGGACTCGCGCGTGCCGGGTACCATCATCATCCTCTTCATGAGACTGTAGCCACGCGGCAGGCCCTTGACGACGTGGGAGATGTAGGACGCCGTCGAGTATTCGGCGCCCGCCATCCGCATCTTAGCCAGGATCCGTCAAGCACGGTTGCAGTAGTCCGTCGCCGACTCCTGCTCGCCCATCCGAATGTGAGTCATCTTCTCCTCCAGCTGTGCGATGTACAGGTCGTCCCTGACCTGGTACATCGACAGGATGAAGTGCCATGCCTGGTGACCAGTATCCAGTTGCTCTCGAAAGCTCCTGAGCGCCAGCTGCACCACTGGCGAGCAACACCTTGAGATGACCATGAAGGTGAGCAAGTGAGCTGCACGAAACCCCCCACGTAGCTCGACATTGTCCACAAGCGGAATTGGCACTGTGCCGTCGGCGAAGCCCTTCAGCTCAGCGACCTCCAGCTGAGGTTGTATCGACTCCCTCCAGGTGATGAGGTCCCGTCGACCTTGCAACGGTGCGACAGTGATCCGATCCGGCAAGAACTTGAAGTAGCCATAAGTCGGTGCAATCCCGCCCGCCGTCACATGCGTCGTCGCCGAGAGCGACGTCGACCATCAACATCGGCACACGAGCTGCCTGTAGCTGCCGTTGACTGCTTCACTCGCGCCTGACTCCTGTTGACGCCACCGTCGACCTTGATCACTCCTCTCTGCTTCGTTCCATTGTTGCCGCTGAATCGTGCACCGCCGTCGACCTCGTCGTCGACTCCACCTTCGTTTCGCACCGGTCGAGGAGAAGAAGGACGAGAAGGGTGTTCCATCGCCCACTGCGACCGGATGCCCAACTCAATGATTAGCAAGGGGATCGTCCCGTACTCGCCATCCACGTGGCGTTTCCTCGCATCAGCCAAGCGTGCCTCCAAGGTGTCCGCTACGCCCGCATTAGCTACGGGGTCGACCATGGTGACTATCGCTGCTGCCGGCCTACAAACGACTTAGTAGGTGCAAATTTTGGCTCCTATCTGAAGGTCGCGTGTTTATTCCACGCTAACCGCACCATGCAAAGAAACACTCTACAACGGTAGTGAGCTAGACTACGGGGGTTGGCACGAACTAATATGAGTGATCGAGGCTTTGCCTAGTTCCTTAGTGCTTGCACAAACACGGGAGAAATTGGCAAGAGTTTCCACTAGCAAAGTTGGAATTACAGAATTGTTGAACAAGCAATTGCAACAATGAGTACATCGGGCACCTAGCAACTCTGCAGCTAGCCTGGTCGACCGCCAGCACAGCACGGTCGTAGAGGAGCCGCGCCAGCACTGCAGAATGGCGACCTGCCAACACAGCAGGTCGACGGTGTGCCAACGCTGCAGCAGAGCGGCTGTCCAACGTTGCCCCGTAGAAGACAGTAGTGCGCACGCTCGCAGATGCGCGCAGACGATTGGCCCGACTTGCACCGTTGTGCATCCGTCGGCTGTTGTCTGAGCCTGACAAGCCACATCGACTTCAGGATACCAACCCGAAGACGCCTTCGCCATCGCAACCTCGACGACATTTGCGTGCCCCCGCAGAACTCGCCGAGCAGGTTACCTGGTCGACCTGGACAACCCCAGGTGCTCTGATCGACCACTAAGTGCCCCTGGTCGACCACAGCTCCCGTCGAGCTACCCTCTGGTCGACGGACCCCTTACGTCAACCAGAACTGTCAGCTGTTGTCGCTGAGCTCCCCTCATCGACCGCTGCTCACTTCTCAGATAGACGGACTACTCCGTCGACCTCCCGGTCGAACTGCCCCTCTTGGTCGACGGCCCACCCGTCGCCCAGACCAGTCAGTTGCAGCTATCGAGCTCCCTGGTCAACAGCAACACCACAGCGGTCCCCTGCAGCTCGACGAAGCCTATCAAGGAGCTCTCCCACTATGGACTGTCGGCTGCTACTCCCGTACATCCGACGATGTCGTCGGCGTTGCCCAAGCGAGGGCGAGGCCAACACTCCACTCCCGTTAACAGGGAGGGGGTCTACAGGAGGGGGACAAGGAGCGAGGAAGAGCGGCAGGGGCGGGAGTGGGGTAGAGCGGTAGGGGAAGAGACGGTAAAAGGGAACCGACTCGTCAAACGTGACGTCCTGAGAGGAGAGGACACGGCGCGAGGTGGGGTGGTAAAACTGCCAGCCAGGCGCGTCAGGGGGAAAGCCAAGGAAGACGCAGGGAATAGCGCGGGCGGAGAGCTTGTCCGCGGACGTATCACGAACAAAGGCACGAGAACCCCAGACCCGGAACACCGACGCATTGCCAACCTTCTCCATCCAACACAGTGTAGGCAAGGTCTCCGGCAAGGAGATACGGGGCCAGAGGTTGAGCTGATGCGCAGCGTACCGGACCGCAAACGGCCACAGAAAATGGGGAGCAGCCGCATGGATCATGGAGGTACGAGCGACCTCCATGACTAAGCCAATGCGGCGCTCAGCAATCCCATTTTGCTGCGGGGAGGCCGGAAGCGTGAACGACTGGAGAATGCCCTCCCCACGCCAAAAGTCCCACAAGAGGTCGGAGGAGAACTCACCACCTCTGTCAGAGTGCAGACGCAGGATAGGAACGTCCGTACGGAACCGCTCACGAAGCTGAAGACGGACTGCGCGAATCCAAGGGATCAAGACATCAGGGACCTCACCCTTGCTGCGCAAGGGGAAGACCGTGGTGTAACGCGTGTAGTTGTCAACAACCAGCAGAAAGTAGCGCTCGCGGTCCTGTCCATGGACGCGGGCTCGGCCCCACACATCCATGTGGAGAGTCTGCAGGAAGGGAATCGTCGAGGGAAATGAGGAGTGAGGAGCGCCGCGCTGCCGCCCCTCGACGCAAGGAAGAAATGGCGGAGCAGGCGAGGGTGGGAGGGGAGGCAGTGACATGGGAAGACCAGAAACAAGGAGGCAGGAGTGCATGCCACGGAGGCGTGGCAGGGAGGGGTGAGCAAGGAGGTGATGCCACAGGAGGGTCTTGTGCGACAGGAGGCGACGCGAGCAGGGGGGTGCAACCGGACCTCACGTAAACACCTGGGAAGACGCAGCTACCTGAGGAGGCTTGATAGCCATTGTGTACAGACTAGAACCAGGCCGACGGGTGAACGTGGCCAGGTGACGACCCGTCCGTGTACACGTGCAGATCGCCACACGCTGACCCCCTGGAGTGGTGGTAGTGACCATCGCATCCTGGAGGGCAGCGGTACTCACCAAGTTTGTAGAGAACGAGGGGAGGTGAAGACCTCAAAGTGAGCCAGACGGAACCGCCGGACATGGGAGAACAGTGGAGGAACGGGCAAGAACTGGGCCCCCTGAGGGGTCAGCCAGTCTGACCGGTACAGGTGCAGAGAGAGGAATGAGGGTGGTGCTCTCGCGAAAGAAACAGCGGGAAGCACCTGAGTCAAGCGTGAAGGTGTGCAAGGCCTCAGCAGGCATAGTACCAGGGAGAGAAGACTCACTAGCACCTAGAGCAGCAGCCTCTATACCTGGGTCAGGCGGCACACATAGGTAACAGTCACCCTCAGCACTAACAAATAAGGCATACATAGCAGCAAGGATAGCGTCATAGTCAAGATCAAAGATAGCAACTCCAGACCTAAGTAGTTCTGCCCAGCGGGGGCGCTCGGCCTCGTCACCAAACTCTGCGCGCAAAGCGTCGTCTAGGCGGGAGAAGCAGCGGTGCTGAGTGTGAGGCTTCCCGCATGTCTGACCAGCACGGTCACCCATGCGAATGACATACGGGCAGCTAACACTACCCCCAGACGCCCCACGCTAAGCAAACCACTCACGAAGCTGCTGGGGTGAAGGGGTCTCGCTGCGACGCTGCTGCTGCCGCTGGCCACCGCCAGAACCTCCCCTCTAAACAGCTCTACCCCGACTGCCACCACCCCCGCCGCCGCCACTACCGCCACTCCCACCGCTGCCACCACCGCCGCCACCAGAGCCCCCACTCCCGCCACCACTCCCACCGCTGCCACCACCTCCACTACCTCCACCACCTCCACTGCCGCCCCCACTACCACTCCCGCTGCCACATCCACCACTCCTGCCACCCCTGCCCTTGCCGCTGCGGGGCTTCCCACCAGCAAAAGCAGCCCCGACGTCCTCAGCACCAAAGACGTCAACAGCAGCAGCAATGGCGTAGGAGGGGGCAAGAGGGGAGGGGGAACACCCCTCATAGAAGGGCGTGCAAGGAGTGCCACAAGCGGCGCCTACAACGATTGCACTAGTCTCAGCTGCAAGGAGGTGCTGCTCGAGCAGGTCAACAGTGAGGTCCGTGGGGTCAAGAGAGAGAAAGTGGTCTCTGACTGCGCGAAGAGAGTCAGGGAGGCGGGTGACTATGAAGTAGAGAGTGATGTACATCGGAGGGGGGTTCCTGTCAAGGAACTCTGCTGGGAGGGCAGCGCGGTAGCGAGCGTCGCTAGTGCGAAGGTGGGAAACGAGGTCCTCTACCGTGGCAAAGGCGGATATCTTGGGAAAGAGGTAGGGCAGTATAAGACGGCCTAGAGCAGCAGTGGCAGGGGAGGAGTAGCGGGCGACTACAGCGTCGTACAGTGCTTTAATCGTCTTGTGCTGTCCGAAGTGAGCGCATTCGGCTAACGGCAGGTGGTTGCGAATGGCTAAGAGAGCAGCAGCGTCATGGGTAAGCCACTGTGAGCGAATCGCATTGTCAGCTGTGGCGGGAGGGGCGAGAGAGGCGCCAGACGTGTGGTCAAACAACAAAACGCTGTCTCTAGAGTCGCTCAGTAGGTACAGCTCTAAGTCGTAAAGTCATGTGTCGAACTGGATCGGACGGCCCTCATGATTGAACGCAATAACGCGAAGAGAAGCCATAGCAGCGCAGCATGCAAGGTGGGCAGGAGCCGGGCAGCGCAAGGAACAGGGCAGGCAGCAGCAAGGGGCGGCAAGCGGGCTGCTAGTGGCGGTGCGCAGGCTGCAAGAGGGGCGGCTCGCGGGCCTAGGGGCGGCTGGCGGGCCTAGGGGCGGCGGGCTGGTCGCAAGGGGCGGCGCGCGGGGCTGCCGGGGCGGCTCGCGGGCTGCAGGGGCGAAGGATGGGCCGCAAGGGGCGGCGCGCGGGGCCTAGGGGTGACGGGCGGGCCGCAAGGGGCGGCGTGCGGGGCAGCAGGGGCGGCGGGCGGGCTGCAAGAGGGGGCGCGCGGGGGCTGCAGGGTCGGCTTGCGGGCTGCACGGGCGAAGGGCGGGCCGCAAGGGGCGGCGTGCGGGGCCTAGGAGCGACGGGCGGGCCGCAAGGGGCGGCGCGCAGGGCAGCAGAGGCGGCGCGCGGGGCTGCAGGGGCGGCGAGAGGTCTGCAAGGGGCGGCGCGCGGGGTTGCAGGGGCGGCTCGTGGGCTGCAGGGGCGAGGGGCGGGCCGCAAGGGGTGGTGCGCGGGGCTGCAGGGGTGGCAAGCTGGGCAGCAGGGGTGGTGCGCGGGGCCTAGGGTCGACGGGCGGGCTGCAAGGGGCGGCGCGCGGGGCAGCAGGTGCGGCGCGTAGGGCAGCAGGGCAGCGCGCGGGGCTGCAGGAGCGACGGGCGGGCCGCAAGGGGCGGTGCGCATGGCTGCAGGGGCGGCGGGCGGGCAGCAAGGGCGGCGCGCGGGGCTGCAGGGGCGGCTCGCGGGCTGCTAGGGGCGGCGCGTGGGGCTGCAGAGGGCGGCGCGTGAGCCAGCAGGGCGGCGTGCTGGTAGGGCAAGGCAGCTAGTAGGGCAGCTTTGTGGTGGGCCCTAAAAAAAAACGGTCCTAGGGAAGGACCTGCTCTGAAACCATGTCAGAAGAATGAACGAGAATGAATGAACTATGAAAGAGTTGGGTACAAGTACTAACCCTAGTTAGGTTGTACCCCTTATGGGCTACCCCACTATAGCCTACACAAAGTAAGCATTATAACAATTTGACAAGTTAAAGCGATCAAAGCATATAATATATATGCCCTAAGCACATTTTTCATGGTGTTTTGCATGTTCCTGCCATTTCGTCATGCGTCGTAGGTCAACGCTGAGATCCACCTGATGGGAAGCTGAAGCGAGCACGGTCTGGATGAAGAAGTAATGACACGAAACTAAGGGCGTGTTCCTACGGCCCCTTATCAGGCACCTCTTATCAGACTTGTCTGGTACAACGTGTTAATACAGAATTAATATTATGTATATCAATCAGCCGGTTTGCTGGGGGAGTGCACAACTCCATTTTCAGGTAGCAGTTGAAACGGTGTAGCGGATCGACCACAACTGAGGGTTCAAACACGCATTTCTGCTTCGACCAATAAGAGCAGCCGATTCTGCTCACGAAGTCAGCTTGAAGTTAAAAGTTTCATCTCGGCTAATCAGAGCAGCAAAATCCGTTCGTGCGGCTAGTTCATTACTGTTCAGAACATCACTGTTCAGAACACTCCTGTTCAGAATACCGCTGTTCAGAACATCATTGTTCAGAACATCGCTGTTCAAAACGCAACTATTCGAGGAAGCTGATTGGGTACCACTCGAACCAACTTGTTCGCGTGCACTGAACCGCCGACGCGTCAGCTACACTGAACACTAAGCGCTGGCACACCTGCCCATGCGTTTTGAATGGGAAGCAGCTCGCCAGTGGAGTTTCGAGCTTGACTTCTCGCACACCGTTTGAACAAGATCGATCCAAACCGTTATAAAAATGGCGCCAATTTTCCCTCCCGAATCGTGGTCGTCAAAATAAGTCTTGGCGCGAGCATTTTCGAAATGTCTCGCTAGCGAATCGCCAACCCGCCAAGTCACAAAATAAATTTAGCAAAACGCGAAATGCTCGCGCTGCGTCAACAATAGGAATTGTTCAGAGGTATTAGATAGTTAGCACTAGCAACAGCGTAGAGACTATATAAAATGTATGCTTTGAATTATGAAGTACACACTTTGCCTATCAAACGCTACTGGCGCATTGCTACCAGATTAACGTCAAAGGATTCTCTGCCTACGCCGTGTTAAGGAGTTTCACCGCTGCAACTCTACGTCGTTGAGTTACACTTCCGACAAACTCGGACCCTTGGATAGGGGCTGACTTCGGTCAGCCACCCAAGGACCCTCGGAGGTGACCCCGAGAAGAGTTTTCTCAGTGATAGTAGAGACATCAGCAGTAGAAACTAGGTGAATTTTCGTAACACAATGCGCGAAGGGTTTATGGTTTGCGCGGATCTCAGTGTGACGTTTTGCGAGCTCGATAAGCAGTGGCCTGATAAGGGGCAGTAGGAATACGCCCTAAGTTCTTGAAGATTTTGGTACACAACGTTTTTCCACATAGTCCCCCACCACGCGTGATATTCCGACGCGTGATACGGCCTTACTCTGAAATTTATGAAATATGTTACACTTCTTGTCATGAATTTTGAATCGCGAATAATATTCTTTTTTTTTACTTGCTGGCCTTACTATAGATTGGCCTTAGCTGGGATGTCTGAGGGCCTACAATTTCGCCCCGATGCGCCATCACACAATTAGCCACCTTTCCGAGCCTCGTTCAGCCAGTCTTCCTCGCCTAGCTCGTTCGTGTCGAAGAGAAAGGTCCCTGCCCTAGCTTGGGCGCAGCCAATCTCTGCGTCGACGAGAAGTACTCGACGAAATGGTCTCCGAGTGGGCTTCTGCTAGTCAACGGAGGTAATGGTCGAGTGGCCCTTCTCGACAGGACTGGTCGACGAGCCAGGCAACGGGCGGTGGTCAGTGAGTCAGTCGAGAAGTGCTGGTCGACGAGCACTGTTCAACCTCGTCTCGGCTAACACTGGTCGATAGGGCGGCGTCGAAGTGGTTGACCGAAGCTGATATGCCTTGAAATTTGGCATGTGCGCGAATTTTGTCAAGTCGACCTTTGGAATGGCATCACATGCTCGACGGTGGGCATCTCTTGAAATCGTCCACACATGTGCTACATGGCACATGCGCAGTGAGTAACAGTTGGACCTGCACCTACTGGGCTGGTGACAACGTGGCTCACATGTTCACCTGCAACCGCAGTGCTGGTAGATCGCCCTGCTGCAGCGTCGGCAAGCCGCACTTCTGCTGCACTGGCAGATTGCCCTCGCACTCAAAAGGCCCGTCCAGTAGTCGCCACTTCGACTTCAGGTGCCCATTGACCTGCTCCACCACCATCCTTGCTCGCGACTAATGTAGGTTCTAGACTCGCTGTCCTGCTGGCATATGGCGTCCCATTGTAACTTTGTTGTATGTCGTGTCTGATACTATAGCTAGTGTAGTAGTCCTCGCTCTTCAATGTGTGTCCTTGCCGGGATGTTTTGGAAGATGCGAGCGTCGTTGACACTACCAGGCCACCCAACAAAGAAGTCCCATATTAGGTGGTGACAGCCGGAAATTAGCTGCAAGTTGTGAAAATGATCGCAATGTGGGCCAAAGCCACGACAACGCTTGTAGGTGCCATCCATGGCACCTTCCACTCCAGGAATCTCTGCAAACATGCGAAACTCCCTTCCAAAGAGTTCAAACATCTCCCTGTCCGGCCACCCAACCCAACGAGGGGTCATAACCTCTTCCACAAATTTATCGAACAATTTGTGGGTGTAGGAGTAATTGTACTCGAAATGCAACCCAATATTACGAAAATAACACTCATGGCCCAAATTGCTAAGTGCCATGGCGATGTGTACAAAGCTGTACACCGAATTCTGCCAAGTTGCGAACCTGCTGCTCCAGTACTGCCGAACCAAATATGTGAAGACCCGTTTGTCCACCCGCATGTACTTGTAAAAACTCCTGTCAGACACGACAATGACGAGCCGAAACCAGCGCATGCGGCGTCAAGGTGATCTCCCAGGACGAATACGCATGTTTGGCAGAGAGTGACGGCAGCGACGAGTGTTGGGAGCGCAGTTCCAATATCGACAAAAACTGGCAACAGGAGCAGTCGCATGTATCCATGCCACAAGATGCTGTTAAATTAGATTGCATATCCTATTATATCTGCCTACAGCTTGCTGCTAGTATATTAGTTAGATATTATGACCAACTGTTGGTGGTGTACCCTTTTCTATTCTCTTACCTATTTGTACCATTTCCTCTATACTGAAACCCTGTTCCATTCTCCAAATCTCCCTCTTCAAGCTTCTCCTGTAACTCCCCTCCTAGCCATGGCTCCTCAGATTTCTCCTAAGCTACATCTCCTTATTTAACATGGCTTCGGAGCAGGCCTCAGCCTAGGCCTTTGCTCCTAGTTTTAAGAAATATGGGCCCACCCTTCCCGCAGCCCCTAATGCGCTCCGCAGCAGGCCCTATGGCGCGACACGCACGCCGGCGCGCGACCGGCACCAGTAGCGCGCGCCCCTCCTTTCAGCTCGCGACCAGCAGCAAAAGTGCCCGCGCTGCCTTCCAGCGCGCGACCTGCAGCAGGAGCGCGCGCCCCTCGTCAGCGCGCGACCGACAGCAAAAGCGTGCACGCCCCTCGCTAGCTAGCGCGCCCTAGCTCGTGTGCGCTTACGCGCACCAGCGGGCAGCGCCAGTGCGCGCACTTACTATCAGAATAATGAACGAGAAATGGATGAACTAGCAAACAGTTGGGTACAAGTACTAACCCTAATTGGGTTGTACCCCTTATGGGCTACCCCACTACAGCCTACACAATGTACATTATAGCTTTTACATTTGTGTTGGCTATAGTGGGGTAGCCCATAAGGGGTACAACCCAATTAGGGTTAGTACTTGTACCCAACTGTTTCATAGTTCATTCATTCTCGTTCATTACTTTCAACATGGTTTCAGAGCAGGTCCCACGCTAGGACCGCCTTTCTTTCCTTGGGCCCACCACCTGCTGCCCTGCCAGTAGCCCCTTGGCCCCGGCCCGTCGCGCCCCATAGGCCCGTCGCGCCCCTTAGGCCCCGGCCCCTTGGCCCGTCGCGCACCTTAGGCCCGTCGCGCCCCTTAGGCCCGTCGCGCCCCTTAGGCCCCGGCCCCTTGGCCCGTCGCGCCCCTTAGGCCCCGGCCCCTTGGCCCGTCGCGCCCCTTATGCCCGTCGCGCCCCTTCGGCCCCGGCCCCATGGCCCGTCGCGCCCCTTAGGCCGTCGTGCCCCTTAGGCCCGTCGCGCCCCTTAGGCCCCGGCCCCTTGGCCCGTCGCGCCCCTTAGGCCCCGGCCCCTTGGCCCGTCGCGCCCCTTAGGCCCGTTGCGCCCCTAGACACCTCGGCCCCCAAGGCCCGTCGCGCCCCTTAGGCCCGTCGCGCCCCCAAGGCCCCGTTGTTTTTCCTAGGCCCGTCGCGCCTCTTGGCCCCTTCGCCCCTAGGCCCCGGCCCCTTGGCCCGTCGCGCCCCTAGGCCAGTCGCGCCCCTAGGCCCATCGCGCCCCACGGCCCCGGTTCCGGCCCGTCACGTCCCGAGGCCCCGGTTCCAGCCCATCACACCCCCAGGCCCCTCGACCCGCGCCCCGTGACCCGCGACCCAGGCCCCTCAGCCCCTAGGCACCTCGGCCCCCAGGCCCCTCGGCCCCTAGCCTCGGCCCCTCGGCCCCCACTCTTCGTGTTTGGCCCCTTGGCCCCTTGGCCCCTAGGCCCCTCGGCCCCTTCTGCTACTAGTGATACTGCTCCTGCTACTACTGCGGCTACTACTGCTTCTGCTGCTGCTGCTCTTGCATACTGTGCCACTATGGCCTCGCTTCGAGTTCTCGCATTCGATCATGAGGGTAGACCAGTTCAGTTTGACACGTGGCTCGACGACCTGCAGCTGTACCTACTGAGCGATATTCAGGACGGTGTTTCCATGTTTGACCACGTGTCCGGTGCCGCTACTGCCCCTCCCACCACAGCTGACAGTGCGACTCGCTCACAGTGGCTTTCTCGCGACGCTGCTGCCCGCTTAGCCATTCGCAACCACCTGCCGTTAGCCGAATGCACTCACTTTGGACAGCACAGGACCGCACAGGCATTGTACGACGCTGTAGTCGCTCGCTACTCCTCCCCTGCCACTGCTGCTCTAGGCCGCCTGCTTCCGCCCTACCTGTTCCCCGAGCTGTCCGCCTTTGCCACAGTCGTTCACGCTTTCGGACTCCCCTGAGCAAAATGGGATTGCTGAGTGCCGCATTGGCTTAGTCATGGAGGTCACTCGTACCTCCATGATCATTGCGGCTGCTCCCCATTTTCAGTGGCCGTTTGCGGTCCAGTACGCTGCGCATCAGCTCAACCTCTGGCCCCGTGTCTCCTTGCCGGAGACCTCGCCCACACTGCGTTGGACGGGGGAGGTTGGCGATGCGTCGGTGTTCTGGGTCTGGGGATCTCGTGCCTTTGTTCGCGATACGTTCGCAGACAAGCTCTCCCCCCGTGCTATCCCCTGCGTCTTCCTTGGCTTTGTCCCTCACGCGCCTGGCTGGCAGTTTTACCACCCCACCTCGCGCCGTGTCTTCCCTTCTCAGGATGTCACGTTTGACGAGTCGGTTCCCTTTTACCGTCTCTTCCCCTACCGCTCTGCCCCTCCCCCGCCCCCGCCGCTCTTCCTTCTCCCGGTCCCCCTCCAGTAGACCCCCTCCCGCCCCAGGGTCCTGCTCCCTCAGGTGTGTCTCAGGTAGACCCTCTCCCAGGTCCGGCGCCTGTTCAGGTAGCTGTCGGCTCAGGTGCTGCTCAAGGTGCTGCGTCTGGGGGTGTTGAGTCTGAGGGTGCTGAGACTGGGGGTGCTGAGCCTGAGGGTGCTGAGACTGGGGGTGCTGCGCCTGGGGGTGTTGAGACTGGGGGTGGTGAGCCTGGGGGTGCTGATCCTGAGGGTGTTGAGCCTGGGGGTACTGCGTCGGAGGGTGCGGAGTCTGGAGGTGCGAAGCCTCAGGGTGCTGCTTCGTCTGGAGGTTCTGCTGGTGCTTCGCCGAGACTGTCTCCGCAACATCTGCGTGAGTGGTTTGTTCGGCGCGCACGCCTTCGGAGTGGAGCTACCGGAGCTGGAGGTGCTGGAGCTGCTGGAGCTGGAGGTGCTGGAGTTGCTGCTGGAGCTGGTGCTCCTGGAGGTACTGCGGCCACTGGTCCTGGAGGTGCTCGTACTCGGGGTACTGGAGCTGCCGGGAGCGGTGGTGTTGAGGGTGCTGGAGCTGGAGACCCTACGGAGTCTGGAGCTATTGAGGCTGCCGGCTCTGGCCCTGGTGGCGCTGGAGCTGGAGGAGCTGGAGTTGGAGGCACTGGTGCAGGAGGCGCTGGAGTTGGAGGCACTGGTGTTGGAGGTGCTGGAACTGGAGGAGCTGGAGCTAAAGACCCTGGTGGTGCTGTGCGGCCGCGACCGTACTTCTTTCCCCTGCTTCAGCAAGTTCTTGGTACCCCGTCTTCTACTAGCCTTACTCCTCCCCTCCTGTGTCCACCGCCAGACCAATCTCGGCCGCCGTTGTAGCCGGCTTCTCCACTGCCTGCTCCTTCTCCTTACACTGAGCAGTCCGGCGGTCTTATAGAGCGTCGTGAGCCTGCGTCTCGTCTTGTCTCGCCTGTTCGCATTGCTCGCCGTGTTCCTCGTTCGCATCCTCCTCCTGTCCCCGGCACGCAGGCTATGACCCTTCGTCCTTCCTCTGTTCACCTGCGTGTTCCTCTGCCTGCTCCTCCTGAGTCCTCTCTTCCTGAGGTCCCTGACCCGGAGTCTGACCGCGCTCGTGCTGCCAGTCCCACTGTCTCTCGTCTCCTCGCCACTACTATTACAGACCCTTCGTTTGAGTCTGCTGCTGCGTCTGCTCTAGTTGCTGAGCTGCTTGACTTTGCTGCTGCCTGTCGTCTAGACTACACCACTGCTCTAGTTGCTGAGTCTGCGTCTGCCAGTCCTCCGTCCGTCCAGGGTGAGTGTGCTCTTAGCACGGACGTCCTTGAGGACAGGTAGGAGGACTTTGAGTGTCTTGCAGCTGCTGCACCTTGTTTTGCTTCCATGCTGCTTGCCTCGGAGGGAGACCCGGATGCACCAGACATCCCGACCCCGTGCTCTTACGCAGAGGCGATTACGGGTCCTTACTCCTCTTGGTGGGAGGCAGCCATGGATGCCGAGATGGCATCCTGGAAGTCCACAGGCACCTATGTTGACGAGGTTCCCCCGCCTGGGGCGAACATAGTCGATGGCATGTGGATCTTCAGGGTGAAGCGGCCGCCGGGTTCTCCGCCTGCCTTCAAGGCGCGTTACGTTGCTCGAGGCTCCAGTCAGCGACAGGGAGTTGACTACTTCCAGACCTTCTCCCCCACCCCGAAAATGACTACTCTTCAGGTGTTGCTGCACGTCGCTGCTCAGCGTGACTACGAGTTGCACTCTCTGGACTTCAGCACAGCTTTCCTGCAGGGCAGCCTGCACGAGGAGATTTGGCTGCGTCGCCCACCTGGCTTCACTGAGTCGTTTCCTGCAGGAACTCAGTGGAGCCTCCGGCGGCCAGTCTACGGTCTCCGCCAGGCGCCTCGCGAGTGGCACGACACACTGAGGACTACACTTGCGGCTCTTGGGTTTACTCCTGCTTCTGCTGACCCGTCGCTGTTTCTACGCACCGACACCTCGCTGCCGCCGTTCTACATCCTCGTGTACGTCGACGACCTCGTCTTTGCCATTGCTGACACCAAGGCACTGACCCTTGTGAAGTCGGAGCTACGGAAGAGACACACCTGCACTGACCTGGGTGAACTGCGCAGCTATCTTGGCTTGCAGATCACCCGGGACAGTGCACGGCGCACCATCACCCTCACTCAGTCACACATGGTGCACCTGGTCCTTCAGCGCTTCGGCTTCTAGTTCTCCTCGCCACAGCCCACTCCTCTGTCTACCAGCCACTCGCTCTCAGCTCCACCTTCGGACGAGTCCGTAGAGCCGAGTGGTCCGTACCCAAAGCTTGTGGGTTGCCTCATGTACCTGATGACGTGCACACGACATGACCTTGCATACCCTCTCAGCCTTCTGGCTCGCTACGTGGCTCCCGGCAGGCACCAAAAGCTGCAATATGATGCTGCGAAGAGGGAACTGCGTTACTTGTGCAGTACGTCGGGCATGGGGCTTGTGCTTGGAAGACGGGGTCCTGTTGTCCTCACCGGTCACGCAGACGTTTCCTGGGTAAACGACTCAGCTACGCAGCGGTCGTCACAGGGTTACACCTTTAGCCTCAGTTCGGCCTCTGTTTCGTGGCGTTCTACCCACTCGGCTTCGGTTCTCAGTTCCAGTTGTGAGGCTGAGATCTATGCCGGGGCCATGGCTGCACAGGAGCTACGCTGGCTCACCTACCTGCTGACTGACTTGGGAGAGTAGCCTCGTTCGCCTCCAAATCTGTACGTAGACAACAACGCCATGATTGCCTTGTGTCAGGAGCACAGACTCGAATACAGAACGAAGCACATCGCTCTGCGATACTTCCTTGTTCGAGAGTTGCAGCAGCGTGGCCAGCTTCGTCTTACGTACATGGCCACTAGGGCCAACACTGCTGATATATTCACCAAGGCACTTCCGCCTGGTGATCATCAGCGCTTCTCTACTGTGTTGGGCCTTGTGCTTACTTTGCCTCACTTGCTCACTCCTTGACTCTGCTTGTACTGTGATTTATATATATACCTGCATCGTACAGCGTCGTACAAAGACTGAGCAGTCTTGTACTGACCAAAGTGTGCGCGCTCAGCAGGCGGCAGGTGACTACGAACAGCAAGACGAGCAACAGTGTCCCAAGTGGTCCACTGCGAGCGAACAGTACTGTCAGCAGTGACAGGAGGAGCAGTGGAAACACCGGACGTGTGATCGAAAAGGGATACCCCATCCCTAGAGTCACACTGAAGAAAGAGCTGTAGGTCATCAACCCATACGTCAAAGTCAACTGCACGTCCCTCAGAGTCAAAGGTGAGAACTGTAGGACTAGCCATAGCAGCAGTGGAAGCAGTAGGAAGAGGAGCAGCAGTAGCAGTAATAGCAGTAGTGCAGCAGTAGTAGCAGTAGCGGCAGCAGCAGCAGTGCAGCAGTAGCAGCAGTGGCGCTGCTCGGCTCACCAGAGACAGGTGCAGGCGTCGGCAGGGGTCGGCAGGGGCTCGTCAGCAGGGTCCGGCAGGGGCCAGTAGCGGCACGCCAGAAGGGGCCGCGCGAGTTGGGGCCGAGAAGGGCCGGCAGAGGGGTCGCGACGGGCCGGCAGAGGGGCCGCGACGGGCCGGCAGAGGGGCCGCGAAGGGCCGGCAGAGAGGCCGCGAAGGGCCGTCAGAGGGGCCGCAAAGGGCCTCGAGGGGCCGCGATGGGCCTGAAGAGGGGCCGCGAAGGGCCGTAGGAGGGGCCGCGACGGGCTGAACAGGGGCCGCGATGGGCCTTAAGAGGGGCCGCGACGGGCCTATTGAGGGGCCGCGACGGGCCTATTGAGGGGCCGCGACGGGCCTATCGAGGGGCCGCGACAGGCCTATTGGGGGGCCGCGACGGGCCGTAAGAGGGGCCGTGACGGGCCATAAGAGGGGGCCGCGACGGGCCTTACTAGGGGGGGCGCGACGGGCCTTAAGAGGGGCCACGACGGGCCTTAAGAAGGGGCCGCGACGGGCCTTACGAGGGGGCGCGACGGGCCTTAAAAGGGGCCGCGACGGGCCTTAAGAAGGGGCCGCGACGGGCCTAACGAGGGGGCGCGACGGGCCTTAAGAGGGGCCGCGACGGGCCTTAAGAAGGGGCCGCGACGGGCCTTAGGAGGGGCCGCGACGGGCCTTAAGAGGGGTCGCTAAGGGCCACTAAGGGGCGACGACAGGCCACCAGGGGCCTCGAATGGCAGGCACTAGGGCGCGGCTCGGTCAAACGCGACACGCGCCTCGGGCAGGAAAAAAAATTCGAGTGGTGGGCCCTAAAAACTCGAACCAGCTCTATACCATGTGAGAATCGAGAATGGAATGAGTGAACTAGAAAAGGAGATGGGTACAAGTAGGAAGCACAAAAGTGTTGTACCCTCTAAGGACTACCCCACTACAGCCTAAATAGGCTATAGTATATATAAGTTTGACACTACTGCCCTACCTGTTTCCCGAGCTGGCCGCCTTTGCCACGGTAGAGGACCTCGTTACCCACCTTCGCACTAGCGATGCTCGCTACCGCGCTGCCCTTCCAGCAGAGTTCCTTGACAGGAACCCGCCCCCAATGTACATCACTCTCTACTTCATAGTCACCCGCCTCCCTGACTCTCTTCGCGCAGTCAGGGACCACTTTTTTGCTCTTGACCCCACAGCCCTCACTCTAGACCTCCTCGAGTAGCACCTCCTTGCAACTGAGACTAGTGTAGTCGCTGTAGGTGCCGCTCGTGGCACTCCTCGCACGCCCTTCTTTGAGGGGTGTTCCCCCTCCCCCCTTGCCCCCTCCAACACCTCTGCTACTGCTGTTGACATCCTTGGTACTGCGGATGTCGGGGCTGCTTCGGCTGTTAGTGGAAAGCGCCGCAGCAGCAAGGGCAAGGGTGGCAGGGGTGGTGGCGGTGGCAGCGGGGGTGGTAGTGGGGGCGGCAGTGGAGGTGGTGGAGGTAGCGGAGGTGGTGGCAGCGGTGTGAGTGGTGGCGGGAGTGGGGGCTTTGGTGGCGGTAGTGGTGGAGGCCGTGGGGGTGGCGGTAGTGGCAATAGTGGTAGTGGTGGCAGTCGGGGTGGAGCTGTTCAGAGGGGAGGTTCTGGCGGTGGTCAGAGGTAGCAGCAGCAGTGTCGGAGCGAGACCCCTTCGCCCCAGCAGCTTCGTGAGTGGTTTGCTAGGCGTGGGGCGTCTGGAGGTAGTGTTTGCTGCCTATATGTCATTCGCACGGGTGACAGTGCTGGTCAAACATGCATGAAGCCTCACACTCAGCACCGCTGCTTCTCCCGCCTAGACGACGCTTGGCGCGCAGAGTTTGGTGACGAGGCCGAGCGCCCCCGCTGGGCAGAGCTGCTTAGAACTGGAGTTGATATCTTTGCTCTTGACTATGATGCTATCTTTGCTGCTATGTATGCCTTGTCTATTAGTGCTGAGGGTGACTGCTACCTATGTGGGCCGCCTGACCCAGGTATAGAGGCTGCTGCTCTAGGTGCTAGTGAGTCTTCTCTCCTTGGTACTGCACCTGCTGAGGCCTTGCACACCTTTACGCTTGACTCAAGTGCTTCCCTCTGTTTCTTTCGCGACAGTACCGCCCTCACTCCACTCCCTGCACCTGTTCCAGTCAGACTGGCTGACCCCTCGGGGGGCCTAGTTCTTGCCCGTTCTTCCAATGTTCTCCTGTGTCCGGCGGTTCCGTCCAGCTCACTTTCGGGTCTTCACCTCTCCTCGTTCTCTACGAACTTGCTGAGTACCACTGCCCTCCGGGATGCGATGGTCACTACCACCACTCCTGGGGGTCAGCGTGTGTCGATCTACACGTGTACACGAACGGACCGTCACGTGGCCACGTTCACCCGTCGGCCTGGGTCGAGTCTGTACACACTGACTACCGAGCCTACTTAGGTAGCTGCGTCTGCTCAGGTGTCCGCGTTAGGTCAGGTAGCACCCCCCTGCTCGTGTCGCCTCCTGTCACACCAGACTCTCCTGTGGCACCACCGCCTTGGTCACCCCTCCCTGCCACGCCTTCGTGGCATGCACTCCCGCCTCCTTGTTTCTGGTCTTCCCAGGTCTCTGCCTCCCCTCCCGCCCTTGCCTGCCCCGCCCTACCTTCCTTGTGTCGAGTGGTAGCAGCGCGTCGCTCCTCACTCCTCCTCATTTCCCCCAACGACTGCTCCCCGCAGACTCTCCACATGGACGTGTGGGGCCCAGCCCGCGTCAGTGGACAGGGCCGCGAGCGCTACTTTCTGCTGGTTGTTGACGACTACACGCATTACACCACTGTCTTCCCCTTGCACAGCAAGGGTGAGGTCCCTAATGTCTTGATCCCTTGGATCCGCGCAGTCCGTCTCCAGCTCCGCGAGCGGTTCCGCTAGGACCTTCCTGTCCTGCGTCTGCACTCTGACAGAGGTCGTGAGTTCTCCTCCGACCTCTTGCAGGACTTTTGTCGTGGGGAGGGCATCCTTTAGTCGTTCACGCTTCCGGCCTCTCCGCAGCAAAATGGGATTGCTGAGTGCGGCATTGGCTTAGTCATCGAGGTGGCTCGTACCTCCATGATCCATGCGGTTGCTCCCCATTTTCTGTGGCCGTTTGCGGTCTGGTACGCTGCGCATCAGCTCAACCTCTGGCCCGGTGTCTCCTTGCCGGAGACCTTGCCTACACTGCGTTGGACGGGGAAGGTTGGCGATGGGTCGGTGTTCCGGTTCTGGGGCTCTCCTCCCATGGTATTCCTTGCGTCTTCCTTGACTTACCCCCTGACGCGCGTGGCTGGCAGTTTTACCACCCCACCTTGCGAGGTGTCCTCCCCTCTCAAGACGTCACGTTTGACGAGTCGGTTCCCTCTTACTGTCTCTTCCCCTATTGTTTTGCCCCTCTCCCACCCCCGTCGCTCTTTCTTGCTCCATGTCCCCCTCCGGTAGACCCCCTCCCCCCTCAGGGTCCTGCTCCCTCAGGTGTGTCTTAGGTAGACCCACTCCCCGGGACTTTGCCTGTCGAGGTCGCTGTAGACTCAGATGCTGCTAGAGGTACCGCGTCTGGGAGTGCTGAGCTTGGGGGTGCTGAGCTTAGGGGTGCGGAGCCTGGGGGTGCGGAGCGTGGGGGTGCGGAGCGTGGGGGTGCGGAGCCTGGGGGTGCTGAGCTTGAGGTTGCGGAGCCTGGGGGTGCTGAGTCTGAGGGTGCGGGGTCTGGGGATGCTGAGCCTAGGGGTACCGCTTCTTCTAAAGGTCCTGCAGGTGCCTCACCGCGACGATCTCCGCGACCGGAGCCTCTCTCCCCGCAGCAGCTGCGAGAGTGGTTTGCTCAGCGCACACTTCTTCGAAGTGGAGCTGCCAGAGCTGGAGACTCTGCCGCAGGAGGTGCTGGAGTTCCTGCTGTAGCTGGAGGTACCGGAGGTGCTGGAGTTGCTGGTCCTGGAGGTGCTCGTACCAGGGGTACTGGAGCTGCCAGGGCTTGTGGTGTTGGAGGCGCTGGAGCGCGCGACGCCCTGCCTGCCCGTCGTGCGCCCCGTGGCGCGCGACGGTTCCCTGCCCGTCGTGCGCCCCGAGGCGTGCGGCGGTTTCGTCGCCTGTCGCGGCGCACCGGGGGCCCGCGCACCCCCCCCCCCCCTTTTCCCGTCGCCTGTCGAGGCGACCCGGGGGGGGGCGCGCGTCGCCCCTTCTTTCGCCCGTCACGGCGTCCTGGTGGGCCGCGCGTCGGCCCCTCCTGTCTTCGTTGCGGCCCTGCCCGGCCCTGCCGTCCTGCCCCGGCCCTGTCCCGGCCCTGCCCTGCCCGGCCCTGCTCAGTCGCGGCCCTGCCCCCGTCTTCGTCCACTTGTTCTCCCCCACTTTTCTTGACTTGTCTTGTGACCACTTGTTCTCCCCCACTTTGCCTATGGGGATGTGTCAAAATGTTATAGTGCTTACTTCGTATAGGCTATAGTGGGGTAGCCCATAAGGGGTACAACCCAATTAGGGTTAGTACTTGTGCCCAACTGTTTCATAGTTCATTCATTCTCGTTCAGTAATTCCAAGAGGGTGCGCACAGGCCGTACGTGGCTGCGCGCGGGCCGTATGCGGCTGCCCGTGGCTGTACGCGGCTCTGCGCGACCGTACGGAGCTGCACGCGGCTGTGCGCTGGTTGGCCGCTGTCACGCTCGGCATGGGATGTTGGTGCGACGGGGCAGCATGCGGGGTGTCAGAACATTATAGTTTATACATTTGTGTAGGCTGTAGTGGGGTAGCCCACAAGGGGTACAACCCAATTAGGGTTAGTACTTGTACCCAACTGATTGCTAGTTCATTCATTCTCGTTTGTTAATTTGACATGGAATCAGAGCAGGTTCCTTGGGCCCACCACCTGCTACGCTGCTAGTACCCCTCCTAGGCCCGTCGCCCCTAGGCCCGTCGTCCCTAGCCTACGCGCCCGGCCCGTCGACCCTAGCCTACGCGCGCCCGGCCCGTCGCTGCTAGCCTACGCAGCCCGTCGACCCCTAGCCCGCGGCCCGTGGACCCCTAGCCCGCGGCCCATCAACCCCAGCGCTCGGCCCCGTCCCTAGCCCGCGCTCGGCCCCGTCGGCCCTTAGCCCCGCGCCCGGCCCCGTACCTAGCCCGCGCCCGGCCCCGTACCTAGCCCGCGCCCGGCCCCGTACCCAGCCCGTGGCCCGTCGACCCCAGCGCCCGGCCCCGTCCCTAGCCCACGCACGGCCCCTTACCTAGCCCGCGCCCGGCCCCGTCCCGAGCCCGCGCCCGGCCCCGTACCTAGCCCGCGCCCGGCCCCGTACCTAGCCCGCGCCCAGCCCCGTATCTCGCCCGCGGCCCGTCGACCCCAGCGCCCGGCCCCGTCCCTAGCCCGCGCACTGCCCCGTACCTAGCCCGCGCCCGGCCCAGTACCTAGCCCGCGCCCGGTCCCGTACCTAGCCCCGCACCCGGCCCCGTTCCGCACCCAGCAACCGGCCCCGTACCTTCCCAGCGCCCGGCCCCGTACCTAGCCCGCGCCCGGCCCCGTACCTCGCCCGCGGCCTGTCGACCCCAGCGCCCGGCCCCGTCCCTAGCCCGCGCACGGCCCCGTACCTAGCCCGCGCCCGGCCCAGAACCTAGCCCGCGCCCGGTCCCGTACCTAGCCCCGCGCCCGGCCCCGTTCCGCGCCCAGCAACCGGCCCCGTACCTGCCCAGCGCCCGGCCCTGTCCCTAGCCCAGCGCTCGGCCCCGTACCTAGTCCACGCTCGGCCCCGTAACTAGCCCCGCGCCCGGCCCCGTACCGCCCCAGCGCCCGGCCCCGTCCCTAGCCCAGCGCAAGGCCCCGTACCTAGCCTGCGCCTGGCCCCGTACCTAGCCCCACGCACGGCCCCGTACCTAGACCCGCGCCCGGCCCTGTCCCTAGCCCAGCGCCCGGCCCCGTACCTAGCCCGCGCCCAGCCCTGTCCCTAGCCCAGTGCCCGGCCCCATACCTAGCCCGTGCCCGGCCCCGTTCCGCGACCAGCGCCCGGCCCGTACCTTCCCAGCGCCCGGCCCCGTTCCTAGCCCAGCGCCCGGCCCCGTATCTGCTCAGCGCCCGGCCCCGTCCCTAGCCCAGCGCCCGGCCCCGTCAGTGCTGCTACTGCTACGGCTGCTGCTGCTGCTACTGCTGCTACTACTATCCTGCGTGCTACACAGCTATGGCTTCGCTTCGGGTTCTCTCGTTTGATCATGAGGGCAGACCGGTTCAGTTTGACACGTGGCTAGACGACCTGCAGCTGTTCCTATTGAGCGATTCTAAGGACAGTGTCTCGGTGTTTGACCTAGCGGCAGGCGCTGCTACTGCCCCTCCCGTTACATCTGACAGTTCGACTCGCTCACAGTGGCTTACTCATGACGCTGCTGCCCGCTTAGCCATTCGCAACCACCTGCCATTAGCTAAATGCGCTCACTTCGGACAGCACAGGACAGCGCAGGCACTGTACGACGCTGTAGTCGCCCACTACTCCTCCCCTGCCACTGCTGCTCTAGGCCGCCTCCTTCTGCCCTACCTGTTCCCCGAGCTGTCCGCCTTTGCCACAGTCGAGGACCTAGTTTCCCACCTTCGCGCTAGTGACGCTCGCTACCGCGCTACCGTCCCTGCTGAGTTCCTTGACAGGAACCAGCCCCCGATGTTCATCACCCTCTACTTCATAGTCACTCGCCTCCCTGACTCTCTTCGCTCTGTCAGGGACCACTTCCTCTCTCTTGACCCCACCTCCCTCACTGTTTACCTCCTCGAGCAGCATCTCCTCGCAGCTGAGACTAGTGCAGTTGCTGTAGGTGCTGCTCATGGCACTCCGCGCCCGCCCTTCTTTGAGGGGTGTTCCCCCTCCCCCCTTGTCCCCTCCTACGCCTCTGCTGCTGCTGCTGCAGACGTCTCTGTTCCTGAGGACGTCAGGGCTGCTTCTGCTAGTGCGAAGCGCCGCAGCAGCAAGGGCAAGGGTTGCCGGGGTGGTGGTGGTGGCAGCGGCGGTGGTGGAGGTGGCAGCGGGAGTGGTGGTGGGGGCAGCAGTGGAGGTGGTGGCGGTGGTGGGACTGTTGGTGGGAGTGGGGGCTCTGGTGGCGGTGGTGGAGGCAGCGGTGGGAATGGCGGCAGTGGAGGCGGTGGGACTGGTGGCGGTGGGACTGGAGCTCGGCGTGTCGGTTCTGAGGGTGGCCAGCGTCAGCAGCTGCAGCGTTAGGGCGAGACCCCGTCTCCCCAGCAGCTTCGTGAGTGGTTTCTGCGTGGGGCGTCTGGGGGTAGTTGCCCGTATATCACTCGCATGGGTGACCGTGCTGGTCAGACTTGCGGAGGCTCCACACTCAGCACCGCTGCTTCTCCCGCCTCGACGACGCTTAGCATGCTGAGTTTGGTGACAACGTCGAGCTCCCTCGCTGGGCAGATCTGCTTAAGTCTAGGATTGCTATCTTTGACCTAGACTTTGATGCTATTCTCTCTGCTATGTATGCTTTGTCTGTTAGTGCTGAGGGTGACTGTTACCGGTGTGTGCCGCCTGACCTAGGTATAGCCGCTACTGCTCTAGGTGCTAGTGATTCTGGTACTCTCCCTGGTACTGCGCCTGCTGAGGCCTTTCACACCTTCACATTGGACTCATGCGCCTCGCGCTGTTTCTTTCGTGACAGCACCACCCTCACTCCTCTTCCTGCACCTGTCCTGGTCAGACTGGCTGACCCCTCCGGGGGACCGGTCGAGGCCCGTTCCTCCACTATCCTCCCGTGTCCGGCGGTTCCGTCCAGCTCACTATCAGGTTTTCACCTCCCCTCGTTCTCTACGAACTTGGTGAGTACTGCTGCCCTCCAGGATGCCCTCCACGATGGTCACTACCACCACTCCTGGGAGCCAGAGTGTGTCGATCTGCACGTGCACTCGGACGGGCCGTCACCTGGCCACGTTCACTCGTCGGCCAGGGTCGAGTCTGTACACACTGGCTACCGAGCCCTCTCAGGTAGCTGCGTCTGCTCAGGTGTCCGCGCCAGGTTAGGTAGCCGCCTCTTGCTCGTGTCGCCTCCTGTCGCACCAGACTCTTCTGTGGCACCACCGCCTGGGTCACCCCTCCCTGCCTCGCCTTCGTGGCATGC
The DNA here is from genome assembly GCA_947471745.1 of Closterium sp. Naga37s-1. Lineage (NCBI taxonomy): Eukaryota > Viridiplantae > Streptophyta > Zygnematophyceae > Desmidiales > Closteriaceae > Closterium > Closterium sp. Naga37s-1. The sequence goes on from CANJKZ010000737.1 coordinate 133,629, forward strand.
ACTCTCGTCTTCTTGTCTCTGGTCTACCCAGGTCTTTGCCTCCCCTGCCGCCCTCGCCTGCCCCGCCCTGCCTCCCTTGCGACGAGGGGCGGCTGCGCGCCGCTCCTCACTCCTCCTCGTTTCCCCCGACGACTGCTCCCCTGCAGACACTCCACATGGACGTGTGGGGCCCAGCCCGCGTCAGTGGACAGAGCCGCGAGCGCTACTTTCTGCTGGTAGTTGACGACTACACGCAGTACACCACGGTCTTCCCCTTGCGCAGCAAGGGTCAGTTCGTTGATGTCTTGATCCCTTGGATCCGCACAGTCCATCTCCAGCTCCGCGAGCGGTTCGGCCAGGACCTTCCTATCCTGCATCTGCACTCTGACAGAGGTCGTGAGTTCTCCTCCAACCTCTTGCGGGACTTTTGTCGTGGGGAGGGCATTCTCCAGTCGTTCACGCTTCCGGAATCCCCTCAGAAAAATGGGATTGCTGAGCGCCGCATTGGCTTAGTCATGGAGGTTGCTCGTACCTCCATGATCCATGCGGCTGCTCCCCATTTCCAGTGGCCGTTTGCAGTCCAGTACGCTGCGCATCAGCTCAACCTCTGGCCCCGTGTCTCCTTGCCGGAGACCTTGCCTACACTGCGTTGGACGGGGGAGGTTGGCGATGCGTCGGTGTTCCGGATCTGGGGTTCTCGTGCCTTTGTTCGCGATACGTCAGCGGACAAGCTCTCCCCCCGTGCTATCCCCTGCGTCTTCCTTGGCTTTGTCCCCGACGCGCCTGGCTGGCAGTTTTACCACCCCACCTCGCGCCGTGTCTTCCCTTCTCAGGACGTCACGTTCGACGAGTCGGTTCCCTTTTACCGTCTCTTCCCCTACCGCTCTGCCCCTCCCCCGCCCCCGCCGCTCTTCTTTGCTCCCGGTCCCCCTCTGGTAAACCCCCTCCCACCCTAGGGTCCTGCTCCCTCAGGTGTGTCTCAGGTAGACCCTCTCCTTGGTCCTGCGCCTGTTCAGGTAGCTGTCGGCTCAGGTGCTGCTCGAGGTGATACATCTGGGGGTGCTACGCCTGGGGGTGCTGAGCCCGGGGGTGTTGAGACTAGGGGTGCTGAGCCTGGGGGTGTTGTGACTGGGGGTGCTGAGCCTGGGGGTGCTGAGCCTGGGGGTGTTGTGACTAGGGGTGCTGAGCCTGGGGGTGCTGAGCCTGGGGGTGCTGCGTCAGAGGGTGCGGAGTCTGGAGGTGCGGAGCCTATGGGTACTGCTTCATCTGGAGGTTCTGCTGGTGCTTCGTCGAGCCTGTCTCCGCAGCAGTTGCGTGAGTGGTTTGTTCGGCGTACACGCCTTCGGAGTGGAGCTTCTGGAGCTGGAGGTGCTGGCCCTGCTAGAGCTGGAGGTCCTGGAGTTGCTGCTGGAGCTGGTGTTACTGGAGGTGCTGCGACCACTGGTCCTGGAGGTGCTCGTACCCGGGGTACTGGAGCTGCCGGGACTGGTGGTGTTGAGTGTACTAGAGCTGGAGACCTTGCGGAGTCTGGTACTACTGGCGCTGGAGTTGGAGGAGCTGGAGTTGGTGGCCCTGGCGCAGGAGGCGCTGGAGTTGGAGGCCCTGATGTTGGAGGTGCTGGAGCTGGAGGAGCTGGAGCTGTTGACCCTGGTGGCGCTGTGCGGCCGCGACCGTACTTTGTTCCCCTGCTCCAGCAGGTTCTTGGTACCCCGCCTTCTGCTGCCCTTACTCCTCCCCTCCTGTGTCCCCCGCCTGACCAGTCGCAGCCGCTGTTACAGCCGGCCTCTCCACTGCCTGCTCCTTCTCCTTACACTGAGCAGTCCGGCGGTCTTATAGAGCGTCGTGAGCCTGCGTCTCGTCCTATCTCGCCCGTTCGCACTGCTCGTCGCGTTCCTCGTTCGCATCCTCCTCCTGTCCCTGGCACGCACGCTATGACCCTTCGTCCTTCCTCTGTTCCTCTGCGTGTTCCTCTGCGTGCTCCTCCTGAGTCCTCTCTTCTTGAGGTCCCAGACCCTGAGTCTGACCGCGCTCGTGCTGCCAGTCCCACTATCTCTCGTCTCCTCGTCACTGCTGTCACTGACCCTTCTTTTGAGTCTTATGCTGCGTCTGCTCTCGTTGCTGAGCTGCTTGACTTTGCTGCTGCCTGTCGTCTAGACTACGCCACTGCTCTTGTTGCTGAGTCTGTCCCTGCCAGTCCTCCGTCCGTCGGGGGTGAGTGTGCTCTTGGCACAGACGTCCTTGAGGACAGGCAGGAGGACTTTGAGTGTCTTGCAGCTGCTGTACCTCGTTTCGCTTCCATGCTTCTTGCCCCTGAGGGAGACCCGGATGCTCCAGACATCCCGACCCCGCGCTCTTACGCAGAGGCGATAACGGGTCCTTACTCCTCTCAGTGGCAAGCAGCCATGGATGCCGAGATGGCATCCTGGAAGTCCACAGGCACCAACGTCGACGAGGTTCCCCCACCTGGGGTGAACATAGTCGATGGCATGTGGATCTTCAGGGTGAAGCGGCCGCCGGGTTCTCCGCCTGCCTTCAAGGCGCGTTACGTTGCTCGAGGCTTCAATCAGCGACAGGGAGTCGACTACTTCCACACCTTCTCCCCCACCTCGAAGATGACTACTCTTCGGATGTTGCTGCACGTCACTGCTCAGCGTGACTAAAAGTTGCACTCTCTGGACTTCAGCACAGCGTTCCTGCAGAGCAGCCTGCACGAGGAGATCTGGCTGCGCTGCCCACGTGGTTTCACTGAGTCTTTTCCTGCAGGTGCTCAGTGGAGTCTTCGGCGGCCAGTCTACGGTCTCCGCCAGGCGCCTCGCGAGTGGCACGACACACTGAGGACTACACTTGCGGCTCTTGGGTTTGCTCTTGCTACTGCTGACCCGTCGCTGTTTCTACGCACCGACACCTCGCTGCAGCCGTTCTACGTCCTCGTCTACGTCGACGACCTCGTCTTTGCCACTGCTGACACTGAGGCACTGACTCTTGTGAAGTCGGAACTGCAGAAGAGACACACCTGCATTGACCTGGGTGAACTGCGCAGCTATCTTGGCTTGCAGATCACCCGGGACAGAGCTCGGCGCACCATCACCCTGACTCAGTCACACATGGGGCACCAGGTCCTTCAGCACTTCGGTTTTCAGTTCTCCTCGCCACAGCCCACTCCTCTGTCTACCAGCCACTCGCTCTCAGCTCCACCTTCGGACGAGTCCGTAGAGCCGAGTGGTCCGTAGCCAGAGCTTGCGGGTTGCCTCATGTACCTGATGACATGCACTCGATTCGACCTCGCGTACCCTCTCAGCCTCTTGGCTCGCTACGTGGCTCCCGGCAGGCACCGAAAGGTGCACTGGGATGCTGCGAAGAGGGTACTGCGTTACTTGTACAGTACGTCGGGCATGGGGCTCGTGCTTGGAGGACGGGGTCCAGTTGTCCTCACCGGTCACGCAGACGCCTCCTGGGTGGACGACTCAGCTACGCAGCGGTCGTCACAGGGTTACACCTTCAGCCTTGGTTGCGGCTCTGTTTCTTGGCGGTCTACCTGTTCGTCTTTGGTTCTCAGCTCCAGTTGTGAGGCTGAGATCTACGCCGAGGCCATGGCTGCTCAGGAGCTACGCTGGCTCACCTACCTGCTGACCGACTTGGGAGAGTAGCCTCGTTCGCCTCGAGTTCTGTACGTAGACAACAAGGCCATAATTGCCTTGTGTTAGGAGCACAGACTGGAGCACCGAGCGAAGCATATCGCTTTGCGATACTTCCTTGCTCGAGAGTTGCAGTAGTGTGGCCAGCTTCGTCTTGCGTACGTGGCCACTCGGGCCAACAATGCTGATGTCTTCACCAAGGCACTTCCGCCTGGTGATCATCAGCGCTTTGTTACTGTGTTAGGCCTTGTGCCTACTTTGCCTCACTTGCTTACTGCTTGACTCTGTTTGTACTGTGATCTATATATATACCTACTTGCTTGCACTTGCTAGGGTATGATCACTGTATTGTTTGTTCTCTTTATATAACTCTGCATGTGAACTGGCCTTGTGGCCCTCTGCTTGTGCTCGGACTGTGTGGTGACTTTGAGATCCACCCTGAGCTTGCTTTGCCTTTCTTGACTGGTCTTGTGACCACTTGTTCTCCCCCACTTAGCCTATGGGGGTGTGTCAGAACATTATAGTTCATACATTTGTGTAGGCTGTAGTGGAGTAGCCCACAAGGGGTACAACCCAATTAGGGTTAGTACTTGTACCCAACTGATTGCTAGTTCATTCATTCTCGTTTGTTAATTTGACACGGGGTGCGACTAGGCACGCCATGACAGATCGCGAGTTTGGTGAGCCCATTAAGTACAGGTCCTGGGAGGAACCATGCTCTGATACCATGTTAAGATTAGGAGCTTAGGCTTGTACTGAGGTTTAGGAGGTGTTCAGCAAGGAGAACCATGGAGAGGGAAGTTGGCCAAAAGAGGGCTTTCATTATGGAGTTGGGAGTACAAATAGGAAGGAGAGGAAGGGAAAAGGGTACACCACCAGCAGTTGGTATCTAATAACTAATCTAGTACACTAGCTAACTGTAGGCAGTTATAAGGTATGCAAATACAATTTAACATTTATTATACCCCCAGGGGCGGGTATATCCGGGTTATGATGGTTTTTGCTATACAAGGTCGAATTTCGATAATCAACCATTGTTTGTTACACGTGCTTATTGAAAGGTGATGATGCGGTTTGACCATCAAAGGTCGAGATAGTCGACTAGAGGTAGACCAATGTTAATCTGTATAAATTCGGACAATAAACCTGAACTTTTAAATAGACAGAAGGACACTCGCCCTTATGAGCAGAATTTTATAAAGAGAGCCCTTCAAGCGAGGATCTTTTTCCTCGTGACAACGTTTGAGATAACTCAGAAGTCCGCTCGATAGACGGACGTTATGGTCGCCGAGCTTTGTAGGCGAAGGGTCTTCAAGACTTGAGTAGACTCGATAGGGGCTTCAAGGCTTTGTAGGTAGATAGAGCGGCGAGTGAGTCAGCGGAAACACGTCCCAGCGGCCAAGCCTCGAGGCGGCGTTGGAATGAAGTCGAAGGCGTCGCTTCGAGACCGTTGCGAAGCCGAGTAAGGGAGCAACGCGAGGCAGCCACTAGCTGCTGAGAACGCCTCGACAGGCGGTTCGCGAAAAACGGGATAGCGCGTTCGTGAGAAACGGGACAGCGCGTTCGCGAAAAAACGGGACAGCGCGTTCGCGAAAAAACGGGACAGCGCATTCGTGAGAATGAAGCCGAAGGCGCGGCTCCTGGGCCGCAGCGGCAGCAAGAAGCGGCTAGTCGTGCCACCGTCGCCGGCGCCGGTGGTTGCGGCGGAGGGCGGGATGGACGAGGGGAAGGCGGAAGAGAGGCGGAAGGAGGCGGAGCGGGAGGAGGGGAGGGAGCGCGAGCGCGGGTTGCTGGGCGTGCGGCGGAACAAGGGCGCTGGCGCGCGGTCGTGGCTGCGGATCGACCAATCAGGGCAGACGCAGGTGTGGGTCATCTGTAACGAGGGCTTGTGATTGTGTCGAAGGCGCCTTCAAAGAGAGCTGGCGTGAGGGCATGGAGCCCTTCGCCGCCCATCTGCCAGTACGTTATCATGCAGCTGATCCATCTGGCTGCGGCATGCCCCTACCCTCTTCCCTTCCCCGTCTCTCCCTGTTCCGCCCCCCTTTCCCCTCCTCTCCCCCCCTCCTCCCCCCTTTCTCCCCCCCTCAGGTGATAGAGGCGGACAAGTACGCCATCATGCGCCGCTGCTCCATCCCAGCGCGCGACCTCCGCATTCTTGACCCGCTGCTCTCCTACCCCTCCACGCTGCTGGGCCGCGAGCAAGCAATCGTGGTCAATCTGGAGCACATCAAGGTAATCTTCCTTTGCACCATACTCTCGTGCGACTCTTTCCCGTGCGTGCCCTCTTCCTTCTCCATTCCCCTGTTGCTCTCCTACCCCTCCACGCCGCTGGGCCGCGAGCAAGCAATCGTGGTCAATCTGGAGCACATCAAGGTAATCTTCCTTTGCACCATACTCTCGTGCGACTCTTTCCCGTGCGTGCCCTCTTCCTTCTCCATTCCCCTGTTGCTCTCCTACCCCTCCACGCCGCTGGGCCGCGAGCAAGCAATCGTGGTCAATCTGGAGCACATCAAGGTAATCTTCCTTTGCACCATACTCTCGTGCGACTCTTTCCCGTGCGTGCCCTCTTCCTTCTCCATTCCCCTCTTGCTCTCCTACCCCTCCACGCTGCTGGGCCGCGAGCAAGCAATCGTGGTCAATCTGGAGCACATCAAGGTAATCTTCCTTTGCACCATACTCTCGTGCGACTCTTTCCCGTGCGTGCCCTCTTCCTTCTCCATTCCCCTGTTGCTCTCCTACCCCTCCACGCTGCTGGGCCGCGAGCAAGCAATCGTGGTCAATCTGGAGCACATCAAGGTAATCTTCCTTTGCACCATACTCTCGTGCGACTCTTTCCCGTGCGTGCCCTCTTCCTTCTCCATTCCCCTCTTGCTCTCCTACCCCTCCACGCTGCTGGGCCGCGAGCAAGCAATCGTGGTCAATCTGGAGCACATCAAGGTAATCTTCCTTTGCACCATACTCTCGTGCGACTCTTTCCCGTGCGTGCCCTCTTCCTTCTCCATTCCCCTCTTGCTCTCCTACCCCTCCACGCCGCTGGGCCGCGAGCAAGCAATCGTGGTCAATCTGGAGCACATCAAGGTAATCTTCCTTTGCACCATACTCTCGTGCGACTCTTTCCCGTGCGTGCCCTCTTCCTTCTCCATTCCCCTCTTGCTCTCCTACCCCTCCACGCTGCTGGGCCGCGAGCAAGCAATCGTGGTCAATCTGGAGCACATCAAGGTAATCTTCCTTTGCACCATACTCTCGTGCGACTCTTTCCCGTGCGTGCCCTCTTCCTTCTCCATTCCCTGTTGCTCTCCTACCCCTCCACGCCGCTGGGCCGCGAGCAAGCAATCGTGGTCAATCTGGAGCACATCAAGGTAATCTTCCTTTGCACCATACTCTCGTGCGACTCTTTCCCGTGCGTGCCCTCTTCCTTCTCCATTCCCCTGTTGCTCTCCTACCCCTCCACGCTGCTGGGCCGCGAGCAAGCAATCGTGGTCAATCTGGAGCACATCAAGGTAATCTTCCTTTGCACCATACTCTCGTGCGACTCTTTCCCGTGCGTGCCCTCTTCCTTCTCCATTCCCCTCTTGCTCTCCTACCCCTCCACGCTGCTGGGCCGCGAGCAAGCAATCGTGGTCAATCTGGAGCACATCAAGGTAATCTTCCTTTGCACCATACTCTCGTGCGACTCTTTCCCGTGCGTGCCCTCTTCCTTCTCCATTCCCCTCTTGCTCTCCTACCCCTCCACGCTGCTGGGCCGCGAGCAAGCAATCGTGGTCAATCTGGAGCACATCAAGGTAATCTTCCTTTGCACCATACTCTCGTGCGACTCTTTCCCGTGCGTGCCCTCTTCCTTCTCCATTCCCCTGTTGCTCTCCTACCCCTCCACGCTGCTGGGCCGCGAGCAAGCAATCGTGGTCAATCTGGAGCACATCAAGGTAATCTTCCTTTGCACCATACTCTCGTGCGACTCTTTCCCGTGCGTGCCCTCTTCCTTCTCCATTCCCCTCTTGCTCTCCTACCCCTCCACGCTGCTGGGCCGCGAGCGAGCAATCGTGGTCAATCTGGAGCACATCAAGGTAATCTTCCTTTGCACCATACTCTCGTGCGACTCTTTCCCGTGCGTGCCCTCTTCCTTCTCCATTCCCCTGTTGCTCTCCTACCCCTCCACGCTGCTGGGCCGCGAGCAAGCAATCGTGGTCAATCTGGAGCACATCAAGGTAATCTTCCTTTGCACCATACTCTCGTGCGACTCTTTCCCGTGCGTGCCCTCTTCCTTCTCCATTCCCCTCTTGCTCTCCTACCCCTCCACGCTGCTGGGCCGCGAGCAAGCAATCGTGGTCAATCTGGAGCACATCAAGGTAATCTTCCTTTGCACCATACTCTCGTGCGACTCTTTCCCGTGCGTGCCCTCTTCCTTCTCCATTCCCCTCTTGCTCTCCTACCCCTCCACGCCGCTGGGCCGCGAGCAAGCAATCGTGGTCAATCTGGAGCACATCAAGGTAATCTTCCTTTGCACCATACTCTCGTGCGACTCTTTCCCGTGCGTGCCCTCTTCCTTCTCCATTCCCCTCTTGCTCTCCTACCCCTCCACGCTGCTGGGCCGCGAGCAAGCAATCGTGGTCAATCTGGAGCACATCAAGGTAATCTTCCTTTGCACCATACTCTCGTGCGACTCTTTCCCGTGCGTGCCCTCTTCCTTCTCCATTCCCTGTTGCTCTCCTACCCCTCCACGCCGCTGGGCCGCGAGCAAGCAATCGTGGTCAATCTGGAGCACATCAAGGTAATCTTCCTTTGCACCATACTCTCGTGCGACTCTTTCCCGTGCGTGCCCTCTTCCTTCTCCATTCCCCTGTTGCTCTCCTACCCCTCCACGCTGCTGGGCCGCGAGCAAGCAATCGTGGTCAATCTGGAGCACATCAAGGTAATCTTCCTTTGCACCATACTCTCGTGCGACTCTTTCCCGTGCGTGCCCTCTTCCTTCTCCATTCCCCTCTTGCTCTCCTACCCCTCCACGCTGCTGGGCCGCGAGCAAGCAATCGTGGTCAATCTGGAGCACATCAAGGTAATCTTCCTTTGCACCATACTCTCGTGCGACTCTTTCCCGTGCGTGCCCTCTTCCTTCTCCATTCCCCTCTTGCTCTCCTACCCCTCCACGCTGCTGGGCCGCGAGCAAGCAATCGTGGTCAATCTGGAGCACATCAAGGTAATCTTCCTTTGCACCATACTCTCGTGCGACTCTTTCCCGTGCGTGCCCTCTTCCTTCTCCATTCCCCTCTTGCTCTCCTACCCCTCCACGCTGCTGGGCCGCGAGCAAGCAATCGTGGTCAATCTGGAGCACATCAAGGTAATCTTCCTTTGCACCATACTCTCGTGCGACTCTTTCCCGTGCGTGCCCTCTTCCTTCTCCATTCCCCTGTTGCTCTCCTACCCCTCCACGCTGCTGGGCCGCGAGCAAGCAATCGTGGTCAATCTGGAGCACATCAAGGTAATCTTCCTTTGCACCATACTCTCGTGCGACTCTTTCCCGTGCGTGCCCTCTTCCTTCTCCATTCCCCTCTTGCTCTCCTACCCCTCCACGCTGCTGGGCCGCGAGCAAGCAATCGTGGTCAATCTGGAGCACATCAAGGTAATCTTCCTTTGCACCATACTCTCGTGCGACTCTTTCCCGTGCGTGCCCTCTTCCTTCTCCATTCCCCTCTTGCTCTCCTACCCCTCCACGCTGCTGGGCCGCGAGCAAGCAATCGTGGTCAATCTGGAGCACATCAAGGTAATCTTCCTTTGCACCATACTCTCGTGCGACTCTTTCCCGTGCGTGCCCTCTTCCTTCTCCATTCCCCTGTTGCTCTCCTACCCCTCCACGCTGCTGGGCCGCGAGCAAGCAATCGTGGTCAATCTGGAGCACATCAAGGTAATCTTCCTTTGCACCATACTCTCGTGCGACTCTTTCCCGTGCGTGCCCTCTTCCTTCTCCATTCCCCTCTTGCTCTCCTACCCCTCCACGCTGCTGGGCCGCGAGCAAGCAATCGTGGTCAATCTGGAGCACATCAAGGTAATCTTCCTTTGCACCATACTCTCGTGCGACTCTTTCCCGTGCGTGCCCTCTTCCTTCTCCATTCCCCTGTTGCTCTCCTACCCCTCCACGCTGCTGGGCCGCGAGCAAGCAATCGTGGTCAATCTGGAGCACATCAGGGTAATCTTCCTTTGCACCATACTCTCGTGCGACTCTTTCCCGTGCGTGCCCTCTTCCTTCTCCATTCCCCTGTTGCTCTCCTACCCCTCCACGCTGCTGGGCCGCGAGCAAGCAATCGTGGTCAATCTGGAGCACATCAAGGTAATCTTCCTTTGCACCATACTCTCGTGCGACTCTTTCCCGTGCGTGCCCTCTTCCTTCTCCATTCCCCTGTTGCTCTCCTACCCCTCCACGCTGCTGGGCCGCGAGCAAGCAATCGTGGTCAATCTGGAGCACATCAAGGTAATCTTCCTTTGCACCATACTCTCGTGCGACTCTTTCCCGTGCGTGCCCTCTTCCTTCTCCATTCCCCTCTTGCTCTCCTACCCCTCCACGCTGCTGGGCCGCGAGCAAGCAATCGTGGTCAATCTGGAGCACATCAAGGTAATCTTCCTTTGCACCATACTCTCGTGCGACTCTTTCCCGTGCGTGCCCTCTTCCTTCTCCATTCCCCTCTTGCTCTCCTACCCCTCCACGCCGCTGGGCCGCGAGCAAGCAATCGTGGTCAATCTGGAGCACATCAAGGTAATCTTCCTTTGCACCATACTCTCGTGCGACTCTTTCCCGTGCGTGCCCTCTTCCTTCTCCATTCCCCTCTTGCTCTCCTACCCCTCCACGCTGCTGGGCCGCGAGCAAGCAATCGTGGTCAATCTGGAGCACATCAAGGTAATCTTCCTTTGCACCATACTCTCGTGCGACTCTTTCCCGTGCGTGCCCTCTTCCTTCTCCATTCCCCTCTTGCTCTCCTACCCCTCCACGCTGCTGGGCCGCGAGCAAGCAATCGTGGTCAATCTGGAGCACATCAAGGTAATCTTCCTTTGCACCATACTCTCGTGCGACTCTTTCCCGTGCGTGCCCTCTTCCTTCTCCATTCCCCTCTTGCTCTCCTACCCCTCCACGCTGCTGGGCCGCGAGCAAGCAATCGTGGTCAATCTGGAGCACATCAAGGTAATCTTCCTTTGCACCATACTCTCGTGCGACTCTTTCCCGTGCGTGCCCTCTTCCTTCTCCATTCTCCTGTTGCTCTCCTACCCCTCCACGCCGCTGGGCCGCGAGCAAGCAATCGTGGTCAATCTGGAGCACATCAAGGTAATCTTCCTTTGCACCATACTCTCGTGCGACTCTTTCCCGTGCGTGCCCTCTTCCTTCTCCATTCCCCTCTTGCTCTCCTACCCCTCCACGCTGCTGGGCCGCGAGCAAGCAATCGTGGTCAATCTGGAGCACATCAAGGTAATCTTCCTTTGCACCATACTCTCGTGCGACTCTTTCCCGTGCGTGCCCTCTTCCTTCTCCATTCCCCTGTTGCTCTCCTACCCCTCCACGCTGCTGGGCCGCGAGCAAGCAATCGTGGTCAATCTGGAGCACATCAAGGTAATCTTCCTTTGCACCATACTCTCGTGCGACTCTTTCCCGTGCGTGCCCTCTTCCTTCTCCATTCCCCTCTTGCTCTCCTACCCCTCCACGCCGCTGGGCCGCGAGCAAGCAATCGTGGTCAATCTGGAGCACATCAAGGTAATCTTCCTTTGCACCATACTCTCGTGCGACTCTTTCCCGTGCGTGCCCTCTTCCTTCTCCATTCCCCTCTTGCTCTCCTACCCCTCCACGCTGCTGGGCCGCGAGCAAGCAATCGTGGTCAATCTGGAGCACATCAAGGTAATCTTCCTTTGCACCATACTCTCGTGCGACTCTTTCCCGTGCGTGCCCTCTTCCTTCTCCATTCCCCTGTTGCTCTCCTACCCCTCCACGCTGCTGGGCCGCGAGCAAGCAATCGTGGTCAATCTGGAGCACATCAAGGTAATCTTCCTTTGCACCATACTCTCGTGCGACTCTTTCCCGTGCGTGCCCTCTTCCTTCTCCATTCCCCTGTTGCTCTCCTACCCCTCCACGCTGCTGGGCCGCGAGCAAGCAATCGTGGTCAATCTGGAGCACATCAAGGTAATCTTCCTTTGCACCATACTCTCGTGCGACTCTTTCCCGTGCGTGCCCTCTTCCTTCTCCATTCCCCTCTTGCTCTCCTACCCCTCCACGCTGCTGGGCCGCGAGCAAGCAATCGTGGTCAATCTGGAGCACATCAAGGTAATCTTCCTTTGCACCATACTCTCGTGCGACTCTTTCCCGTGCGTGCCCTCTTCCTTCTCCATTCCCCTCTTGCTCTCCTACCCCTCCACGCTGCTGGGCCGCGAGCAAGCAATCGTGGTCAATCTGGAGCACATCAAGGTAATCTTCCTTTGCACCATACTCTCGTGCGACTCTTTCCCGTGCGTGCCCTCTTCCTTCTCCATTCCCCTCTTGCTCTCCTACCCCTCCACGCTGCTGGGCCGCGAGCAAGCAATCGTGGTCAATCTGGAGCACATCAAGGTAATCTTCCTTTGCACCATACTCTCGTGCGACTCTTTCCCGTGCGTGCCCTCTTCCTTCTCCATTCCCCTCTTGCTCTCCTACCCCTCCACGCTGCTGGGCCGCGAGCAAGCAATCGTGGTCAATCTGGAGCACATCAAGGTAATCTTCCTTTGCACCATACTCTCGTGCGACTCTTTCCCGTGCGTGCCCTCTTCCTTCTCCATTCTCCTGTTGCTCTCCTACCCCTCCACGCCGCTGGGCCGCGAGCAAGCAATCGTGGTCAATCTGGAGCACATCAAGGTAATCTTCCTTTGCACCATACTCTCGTGCGACTCTTTCCCGTGCGTGCCCTCTTCCTTCTCCATTCCCCTCTTGCTCTCCTACCCCTCCACGCTGCTGGGCCGCGAGCAAGCAATCGTGGTCAATCTGGAGCACATCAAGGTAATCTTCCTTTGCACCATACTCTCGTGCGACTCTTTCCCGTGCGTGCCCTCTTCCTTCTCCATTCTTCTCTTGCTCTCCTACCCCTCCACGCCGCTGCTGGGGCATCGATGCTGCTTGAGCGAGCCCTCTCGTTGCCAATCTCGAGCACGTCAAGTCAAGGTGAGTGAGTGAGAGTCCTATGTAGATGGAGAGTCGTTTGCACTCGTCAAGAGCATGGCATCCACGCGACCTTTGCTTGAACTGCCCCATTGGCCCATGTGCAATGCAGCATTCAATGGGATTCGCATTCATCCCCTCCAACACCCCATTCCCCACCCACCGTCCCCACCTCATCCCCCAGTGCAAAGTAATGGCGGAGCAGGTGCTTCTGCCCAACTGGCTTCCCTCGCATCCCCTGTCGCGCCCACACGTCCCCAACCCCCGTCCCCCCATGCTCCTCACGTCCGCCCTATTCCCCCCCACATCCCCCCTATTCCCCCCCACATCCCCCCTATTCCCCCCCACATCCTCCCTATTACCCCCCACATCCCCCCATTGCATGATAATGGCGGAGGAGGTGCTGCTGTTCAAATGGTTTCCCTCCCCCGCTCTGTTCCCCCCATACCACCTCCCGCCCAACCCCCCCGTATCCCCATCCCCATCTCCCCCATTCCCCCCCATCCCCTCCCCCCAGTGCAGGATAATGGCGGAGCAGGTGCTGCTGCTCGACAGATTTTCCTCCCCTGCTCGCATCCACTCCGCCCTCCTTCTCTACCCCTCCCTTACCCTCCCCCTACACCCCCGCCCGCCCGGTGTAGGAAAATGGCGGAGCAGGTGCTGATGCTCAACTGGCTGCACTCCCCTCCTGGCTATATTGGTGTGACTTTTGAGAATTCTCAAAATTCACCCCGGTGCTGCACTCCCCTCCTGGCACCCACCCCCCTTTCCCCCCGCCCATCCCCCGCCCGCCCCCCTCTCCTCTCCCACATCCTCCCCCTCTTCCCCCGTCCCCCCAGTGCGTAATAATGGCGGAGGTGATGCTGCTGCTTCACTCGCCTCTCTCTCCCGCCCCGCTTCCCCCATCCCTTCCCCCATCCCCCGTTCCCTTCCCCCCACCCCCGCCCCTCCCCCCCCCCAGTGTCTAATATTGTTGGAGCAGGTGCTGCTGCTCAACTGGCGGTACTCCCCTTCCTCCCTCCCTGCCCATCCCCCGCCCATCCCCCTCTCCCACATCCTCTCCCCCTCCCCCCAGTTTATAATAATAGTGGAGGTAATGCTGCTGCTTCACTCGCTTCTCTCTCCCGCTCCGCTTCCCCATCCCTTCCCACATCCCCTCTTCCCCATACCCCTTTTCCTCTCCCCTTCCCTCCCAGTGCATAGTAATGGCGGAGGAGGTGCTCCTGCTTAATTGGCTTCCCTCGCCGGCCCTTCTCCCCACATACCCTCTCCCGCCCATCCCCCCATCCCGCCCTCTCCCTCCCCTTTCCCCCCAGTGCATAGTAATGGCGGAGGAGGTGCTGCTGCTTAACTGGCTTCCCTCCCCCGCCCTGCTTCCCGCATACCGTCTCCCGTCCATCCCCCCATCCCCCCATCCCCCATCCCCCCATCCCCCATCCCCCCCTCTCCCTCCCCCCATCCAGTGCATAATAATGGCAGAGGAGGTGCTGCTGCTCAACTGGCGGAACTTCCAGGTGGCGAGGGTGGTGGAGGAGCTCAAGGCGCGCTTGCCCCTCCATCTCAATGCCGCAGGGCAGCAGGTGGGTGGGTGGTGAGGGCAGCAGATACCACAAGGTGCGTGCTAGTTTCAATCAGTCCTATTCCATGGCACAGCACATCTCGAGGCACATCACATGAGGCACTTGCAGGTGGCGCGGGTGGTGGAGTGGAGGAGCCCAAGGCGCGTCTACCGCTGCACCTCCACACAGCAGGCCACCAGGTGGGAGGCTGGCTGCTACTACAAGGTACGTCCATGTCTCTCTCCCATTGCACCGCACCGCACCGCACAGCACTGCACGGCACATCTTTCTGCCCTTCCAGGTGGCGGAGGTGGTGGAGTGGAGGAGCTCAAGGCACGCCTGCCTCTGCACTTCCACACACACAGCAGGCCACCAGGTAGCAAAGCAACCAAGTGTGGTGAGGGCAGCAGTTACAAGGTGTGTGTGTGTGCATGTTTCCATTTGTCCCATTGCTGAGCACATCTGCAGCGCAGCACTTCCAGGTGGCCAGGGTGGGTGGGTTGGTGGGTGGGTGGAAGGGGAGAGGGTGGGCAGGTGAGGGAGCTCCAGGCGCACCTGCTGATGCATGTATGTTTCCCTCCCATTGCACAGCACACATCTCTAGGCACTTTCATGTGCCCAGGGTAGGAGGGTGGTGGGGGGAGCTCCAGGCACGCCTGCTGATGCATTCGAGCGCTGCGGGCCAGCAGGTAGCAAAGCAAGCAAGGGTGGTGAGGTGTGGGCTACCTGCAGGTACATGTTTCGTTTGAGGTTGATTTTGAGAATTCTCAAAATCAACCTCAAACAATGCGGGCCAGCAGGTAGCAAAGCAAGCAAGGGTGGTGAGGTGTGGGCTACCTGCAGGTACATGTTTCGTTTGAGGTTGATTTTGAGAATTCTCAAAATCAACCTCAAACAATGCGGGCCAGCAGGTAGCAAAGCAAGCAAGGGTGGTGAGGTGTGGGCTACCTGCAGGTACATGTTTCGTTTGAGGTTGATTTTGAGAATTCTCAAAATCAACCTCAAACAATGCGGGCCAGCAGGTAGCAAAGCAAGCAAGGGTGGTGAGGTGTGGGCTACCTGCAGGTACATGTTTCGTTTGAGGTTGATTTTGAGAATTCTTAAAATCAACCTCAAACAATGCGGGCCAGCAGGTAGCAAAGCAAGCAAGGGTGGTGAGGTGTGGGCTACCTGCAGGTACATGTTTCGTTTGAGGTTGATTTTAAGAATTCTCAAAATCAACCTCAAACAATGCGGGCCAGCAGGTAGCAAAGCAAGCAAGGGTGGTGAGGTGTGGGCTACCTGCAGGTACATGTTTCGTTTGAGGTTGATTTTGAGAATTCTCAAAATCAACCTCAAACAATGCGGGCCAGCAGGTAGCAAAGCAAGCAAGGGTGGTGAGGTGTGGGCTACCTGCAGGTACATGTTTCGTTTGAGGTTGATTTTGAGAATTCTCAAAATCAACCTCAAACAATGCGGGCCAGCAGGTAGCAAAGCAAGCAAGGGTGGTGAGGTGTGGGCTTCCCGCTACACTCCCTCCCTCCCAGGGCACGTTCCACCTCCTGCCCCACCTCAGGTTACATTCCTTCCTTAAAGCCCCGGCATGAACCCGGCGGTTGGCCATGGGATGGCGAAGCAGCTTGAGGTTTTCCTTCTTATCCACCAACCCTCCGCCACATACCCTCCTCCTCCCCACCGTTCCTTTCGTGTTCCCCTTTCCTCTCAGGTGCTAGGGCATGAGCTCATTCCCCCGCTCACTCTCTCGCCACCCTCAACCTCCCTTCCTGCTCCTGCAACGGTGGCTGCTGCTGCCACACCCACATCAGCAACTGCCACCTCAGCAGCTGCCACCTCAGCAACTGCCACCTCAGCACCAGTGTCTGCCCGTGCTGCTGCAAGCATCCCACTCCACTCATTTCCTCCCCCTCCACCCTCCTCTGTTGCAGCAGCTGCCAACCTTGCTGCTGCTTCAGCACCACCCACATCCACCATCTCTCCACCACCACCATCGGCAACACCAGCAACAGTGGGAGCACCAGCAACATCAGCACCACCAGCAGCAGCGGCAGCAGCAGCGGTGGCGACAGCAGCAGCGGTGGCCGCGGCGGCGGCAGGAGCGCCAGCAGCAGCAGCAGGAGGGCCAGCAGTAGAGGCAGCAGGAGAGGGGGTGGGAGCGGCGGCGTTGGAAGCAGGGGGGATGGCGTGGCGGGGCCCCAACGCGCTGCCCTTTGAGTTCCGGGCGCTCGAGGTCTGCCTGGAGTCTGCCTGTGGGACCCTCGACGCTGAGGTGAGCCTCAGGGATGGTGTGAGGGCAGAGGCGTGGGTAGAAAGGGGTGGAATGGGTGTGCTGGTGTAACCGGGGCCCAACGCGCTGCCCTTTGAGTTCCGCGCTCTGGAGGTCTGCCTGGAGTCTGCTTGTGGGACCCTTGACGCTGAGGTGAGGGCTGCTGAGGGGAGTGGGTGGGTGCAGTGGTGGGAGTGAGAGGGTTTGATTGAAAGGGAGGGAATGGGCTCTCGGGCGTGGCGGGGCCCCAACGCGCTGCCCTTGAGTCCCGCGCACTGGAGGTTTGCCTGGAGTCTGCCTGTGGGACCCTCGACGCTGAGGTGAGGGCTGAAGGGGTTAGTGGGGCAGGGGGTGCTGAGGTGAGGGGCGCTAAATGCTCTAGGTGTGCCTGGAGGCCGCTTGTGGTAAGCGTTGCCAAGGTAAGCGTTGCTGAGACGACTGTTGTCCAGGTCTAGTGTTGCTGGGGTTCAATGCGTTCCTCCTCGCCATTCCCTCGGCCTCTCCAGACCACCTGAGTGGAGCAGGAGCAGGAGGAGGTATATCCTGCACTGGACGAGTTGATCGCATCTTTCCCCCATTCGTGCACGCCGCACCCCTGTCACCGCCTTTGTTCTCCCCCTTTGCCGCCTTCTCCTCCAGACCACTCGAGTGGAGCAAGAAGCATAACCAGCACTAGACGAGCTCACTGCGACATGTCCCCATTCGCTGCACCTCTTTCACTTTCACCTCTCTCTCCCCCACTCTTCCCACCAGACCACCCGTGTGGAGCAGGAGGCATACCCGGCACTGGACGAGCTCACAGCGTCCGTGTCAACGTTGAACCTGGAAAGGGTGCGGCAGATCAAGAGCCGCCTCGTTGTCATCTCGGGCCGTGTGCAGAAGGTGGGGGCTTGCAGGCTGCCGCTAAGGTGGGCTTGCAGGTTGCGTGTGTGCCTGTGCAGAAGGTGGGGTTGTCCGGGTGTGGTCTATCATTCAAAGAAAGTGGATGCTCGTGTCGACTCTCAACCTGGAGAGGGTGCGGCAGATCAAGAGCCGCCTCGTCGTCATCTCGGGCCGTGTGCAGAAGGTGGGGGCTTGCAGGCTGCCGCTAAGGTGGGCTTGCAGGTTGCGTGTGTGCCTGTGCAGAAGGTGGGGTTGTCCGGGTGTGGTCTATCATTCAAAGAAAGTGGATGCTCGTGTCGACTCTCAACCTGGAGAGGGTGCGGCAGATCAAGAGCCGCCTCGTCGTCATCTCGGGCCGTGTGCAGAAGGTGGGGGCTTGCAGGCTGCCGCTAAGGTGGGCTTGCAGGTTGCGTGTGTGCCTGTGCAGAAGGTGGGGTTGTCCGGGTGTGGTCTATCATTCAAAGAAAGTGGATGCTCGTGTCGACTCTCAACCTGGAGAGGGTGCGGCAGATCAAGAGCTGCCTCGTCGTCATCTCGGGCCGTGTGCAGAAGGTGGGTGCTTGGAGATGGGGCTCTTGCAGGTGAGGCACTGAGGGTACCAGGTGGGTGCTTGAAGGGGGCGGGTAAGGTGTGGCTGTGAGGCTGGTCTATGGTACAAGGTGTGTGCTCTTCTCAACGTTGAACCTGGAGAGGGTGCGACAGATCAAGAGCCGCCTCGTCGTCATCTCTGGCCACGTGCAGAAGGTGGGGCTGTGAGGGGTTGTGAGTGCTCTGAGGGTGCACTAGGTGGGTGTTTGCTGGCTGCCGCTAAGGTGGAGTGCAGAACGCTGGGTGGTGGAAAGGGCGTGTCTGTGTCTTTGCTGTGCTGCGGTATTCTGCACTCGTGCATGCTGCTGGTAAGGTGTGTCACTGCAAAGGGGTTTTCTTTTCTGGTGTAACGCTGCATGCAGAAGATGGGAATGGGCATGTTGAAAGGCATGCAGTCTCCTCGCTGCATCGTCTGGCCTCGTCCTTATTACTGGCAGGTTCAAAACAATCTACAACAACTCCCGACAGTGATGCAAACATGAATTGATGGTCCCCGACTTTTACGCATGCATAAATTCGTTTGTATTTGATTGAGTAGTCGCTATTGGCGGGTACGAGACGAGCTAGAAAAGCAGCCAGGTAATGACAAGCACAGCAACACGACTCACAACTCACCTAAAACCTTCACCGTCTCCAGCCTTATCTCATCCCCTTTATTGGCAGGTTCAAGATGTTTTGGAGTAGCTGTTGGACGACACAAAGGACTTGGACGAATGTACCTCACAGACAAGTGGCCCACTGCACATTATTCCTTGCTGTACCGTGTCCGCTGCTTTACCACATCCCCTTTATTGACAGGTTCGAGACGAGTGTTGGACGATGATGAGGATGCGGACGAGATGTACCTGACAAACAAGCTGCTTCTGTGTGCCCCCCACGCTACTATGCCCCCCTTATTAACAGGCTCGAGATGAGTCAGAGCAGCTGCTAGACGATGATGAGAACATGGCGAAATGTACCCCACAGACAAGCTGTTGCAGCATCTCCCCTGCTTTACTTTGTCCCCTGCATCATCCCATCCCCTTTATTGGCAGGTTCGAGATGAGCTAGAGCAGTTGCTAGACGACGATGAGGACATGGACGAGATGTATTTGACAGACAAGCTGCTGCAGCAGCGGCAGGCGGCGGCAGAGCAGCAGCAGGAGGAGGAGGAGATGCGCGAGGAGGAGGAGCGGCAGCGGCTGCTCCAGCAACATCAGCAGCACGTGCACGGGCGGGCAGAGGATAAGTTCAGCTTTGGCGTGCCATCCCACTCTGGATCCTCTGCCTGTGGAGGGAAAAGGGGAGGAGGAGTTTCTGAAAGGGAAGAGGATTGTCCGAGCTCTGGTAGTGCTTCTCCTCCTGAACTGGATAACATTCCTCCGGATGGAGATGGTTCGGAAGGTGCAGGTTCGGAAGGTGTAGGCTCAGAAGATGCAGGTTCGGAGGATGTAGGTTCGGAAGGTGTAGGTTCGGAGGGTGCAGGTTCGGAGGGCACAGGTTCAGATGGTGCAGGGTCAGACGGGCATGAGCCGTTGCTGCTAGCGATTGGTCGACATGACCATGCAAGCTCAGAATCGCAGCACCGTCCCCCTTCGTCCCAGCATTCAAATCCGACCGTCCATTCGTCTCTCTCTCACCTCTCCCCCACAGGACCCTCTCCCAGCCTTCCCCGCCTCTCCATCTATTCTGCCAGCGGCCGCTCACACTCTCATTCTCACTCGCACTCGCACTCTCGCGGGCACTCCCACTCGCGCTCCCACGCACAGCACCCTGACCACCACCGGCATTCAACTCACTCTCTTCCCAGCGTGGCTGAGCATGGGCCAGGGGTAGGCTCAGTGGGTTCTCTTCCGGGTGGGATCGGTGGTGAGGTTTTGGGGTCAGAAGAGGGAAGTGACGGTAGAGGAAGTGGCAGTAAAGGGAGCAGAGGGAGCAGAGGCAGCCGCAGTCGCAGCCACAGCCGTGGGAGTGGTAAGAGTGGGAGTGGTAAGAGTGGGAGCAGCAGGAGTAGCAGCAGTAGCAGCAGCAGCAGCAGCAGCAGCAGCAGCAGCAGCCGCAGCAGTGGGAGCAAGAAGTGGGATGTAGAGGAGCTGGAGATGCTTCTAGAGGCGTACTTCGTGCAGATTGAAGGAACACTCAACAAGCTGTCATCGGTACGTGTTGTTAACGTATCGCGCGTAGTCTCATCGTAAGCCATTGACCTATCATGTGTGAGTTGAGCTGAGTGGGATGTAGAGGAGCTGGAGATGCTTCTAGAGGCGTACTTCGTGCAGATTGAAGGAACACTCAACAAGCTGTCATCGGTACGTGTTGTTAACGTATCGCGCGTAGTCTCATCGTAAGCCATTGACCTATCATGTGTGAGTTGAGCTGAGTGGGATGTAGAGGAGCTGGAGATGCTTCTAGAGGCGTACTTCGTGCAGATTGAAGGAACACTCAACAAGCTGTCATCGGTACGTGTTGTTAACGTATCGCGCGTAGTCTCATCGTAAGCCATTGACCTATCATGTGTGAGTTGAGCTGAGTGGGATGTGGAGGAGCTGGAGATGCTTCTAGAGGCGTACTTCGTGCAGATTGAAGGAACACTCAACAAGCTGTCATCGGTACGTGTTGTTAACGTATCGCGCGTAGTCTCATCGTAAGCCATTGACCTATCATGTGTGAGTTGAGCTGAGTGGGATGTAGAGGAGCTGGAGATGCTTCTAGAGGCGTACTTCGTGCAGATTGAAGGAACACTCAACAAGCTGTCATCGGTACGTGTTGTTAACGTATCGCGCGTAGTCTCATCGTAAGCCATTGACCTATCATGTGTGAGTTGAGCTGAGTGGGATGTAGAGGAGCTGGAGATGCTTCTAGAGGCGTACTTCGTGCAGATTGAAGGAACACTCAACAAGCTGTCATCGGTACGTGTTGTTAACGTATCGCGCGTAGTCTCATCGTAAGCCATTGACCTATCATGTGTGAGTTGAGCTGAGTGGGATGTAGAGGAGCTGGAGATGCTTCTCGAGGCATACTTTGTGCAGATCGAAGGCACGCTCAACAAGCTGTCATCGGTATGTGTGGATGGCTCATCACTTATGTTTTGTCGGCTTAACATGTGTGAGTTGAGCTGAGTGGGATGCGGAGGAGCTGGAGATGCTTCTAGAGGCGTACTTTGTGCAGATTGACAGCACGCGTCATAAGCTATCATAGGTAGGTCGAATGGCTTATCATTGGCTTATTCGAATGGTTGAATGTGACTCTGAGGAGGTAGAGTCGCTGCTAGGTCGGTATGTACATGTGCATGCATGTGGTTGAGCTAGCATCATGGGGACATTTCATCAAGGCATGGAGCTATCATGTGCATGTGAATGTGGCGTAAAGTGACTGGCACAGTAGCAACACATGGGTGACACGTAAGGTTGCAAATGAATGTTTTTTGAGGTGTCTCAAAAACACGTAAGGTTGCACATGAATGTCTATCCTTTCTACGCTGCTCCCATGCTTCCACATGTCTCATCCTTCAGTTGCTCGAGTTTCTGGACTAGAGGCCACGGAGCACTACATCAACAACATATTCCTCTATACCCCTCCATACCATACGGTACCCCCCTTTACCCATTTTCACCCTGTTGTCTACCCCTCTGTACCGCTCTGCACCCCCTTCCAGCTGAGGGAGTACGTGGAGGACACGGAGGACTACATCAACATCATGCTGGACGAGAAGCAGAACAGCCTGCTGCAGATGAACGTGCTGCTCACCACCGCCACTCTCTTCATCTCCTTCTTCATCGTTGTCACGGGGGTGTTCGGGATGAACATCGACTGCTCGTATTTCGACCCGGAGAACCCGGCCAATTATAGCGTGTTCTATTATGTTGTGATTGGGAGCAGTGTAGCGTGTATCGCGTCGTTTATTTTGGCGGTGGTGTACATGCGCAGCAGAGGGCTCATTGTGCCATCGGCATGAGATGTTTGGTTGGATAACTCATATGTTGGAATAACCGAAAGGTTATCGTAACATCCCCGAAAGCTCTCCACTCACGCATCACTCCGTAACGAAGTAACACGTCTGTATCAGTGCCGCAATAGCTCATATAGAGCATGCGGAAGATCGAGAGTCACCCGAAGGTGAACAGTCGAACACAGTCAACGGTCGTGGCCTTTGACCGCCCAGTAACCGCACTTGGAAGTTACGCAATGCAACATGGTAACTGTCAAGAAGAGCAATAGTCGCGGTTACTGTAGCAATGTAATTCAGTTAATAAAGTAATGTACCCCTCATAGTACATGGCTAGCTAGGACTGCTATTTATATCCTTGTACGTCTACCTTATAATTATCTTGTTCTCTTTCAACTTTTATAACAAGGTCACTACAAAGACTTCATTGTCTTCTCTTAATCTTGGCAAACTTATCCTATCCACTACGATCCTTCAGTTACAACTGGTATGAGAGCAAGAGTGAATCATAAGGCCTGTCAAGATCCCGTTCTTTCTAGAACAAACTCTTTATAAATTACTCACTAAAACTATTACAACTCTGCATCACCATGGCTCCCGAAGGAAAAGCCAGTGCAGATTTGTCAGAATCAACTGTGCAGGAATGACTAGAAACAGGGCAGTACAGGTTTGTATAGGCTAACCCGAATTGGGGTTGTACCCCGTACTGAGTAACCCACTATAGCCTAGCAAGTAAAATTGTATTTTGACACACCCCCATAGGCTAAGTGAGGGACAACTAGATGGTCACAAGACCAGTCAAGCAAGAGAACAAGCAAAACAAAGCTCAGGGTGGATCTCAAGGACACCACACAGTCTGAGCACAAGCTGTCAGAATACTGAACGAGAATGAATGCATTGAACAGAAAGTTGGTACAAGTACTAACCCTAATTGGGTTGTACCCCTTATGGGCTACCCCACTACAGCCTACACAATGTAAGCACTATAACATTTTGACACACCCCCATAGGCAAAGTGGGGGAGAACAAGTGGCCACAAGACCAGTAAAAAAACAACAAAGCAAGCTCAGGGTGGATCACGAAGTCACCACACATTCTGAGCACAAGCAAATGGCCACAAGGCCAGTTCACATGCAGAGTTATATAAAAGAGAACAAACAGTACAGCGACCACACCCTAGCAAGTGTAAGCATCCAGGTATATATATAGATCACAATACTGTCAGAATGTTATGTTTTGTCTAGCCTGCAGTGGGGTACTCAATAGTGAGTACAGCCCAATTGAGGGTTTGCTATATGTACTCAACTGCTTGCTAGTGAAGAAGTTCTCTTTCTCATTTCTAACTTTCATTCCTGTTTCTTCACATGGAATCAGAGCAGGTCGACCCCCACGGGTCGATCCTGTGGATGGGCCCACCCAATACTTCCGCTGCTGCTACTCTGTCATCGCGCGCTGCCTGGGCGCGCGGCCATTTTTTCTTCCCGCCGCGCGCCTGACCGTCGCGCCGCCCTGGGGGCCGCGCGACGCCCTACTCTGCCCGTCGTGCGCCCCGTGGCGCGCGGCGGTGCCCTGCCCGTCGTGCGCCCCGTGGCGCGCGGCGGTGCCCTGCCCGTCGCGCGCCCCGGGGCGCACGGCGGTTTCGTCGCCCGGGGGGGCTCGTGCGCGCCCCCCCCCTCGTCGCCCGTCGCGGCGTCAACGGGGGCCGCGCGCGGCCCCCCCCCCCGGGTCGCCTCGACAGGCGACGGGAGGGGCGACAGAAGGGGGCCGCGCGTCGGCCCCTCCCGTCTTCGTCGCGGCCCTGTCCGGCCCTGCTTTGCCCGGCCCTGCCGTCCGTCCCCGGCCCTGTCCCGGCCCTGCCCTGCCCGGCCCTGCCCTCGTCTTCGTCGCGGCCCTACCCAATGTTGGGGTTTGGGGTGGCGAGTATGGGGGTGAAAGCTGGGTGGAGGGTGTGTGGCATCCCCTGCTCCTCCTCCTACTCCGTCTCCCACTGCTGCAGCTGCCGCTGAGGGGGGTGAGTGTGTGTGAGTCGACGGAGTGGTGCTAGGGGGTGGAGTGTGAGTGAACCTAGGGGTGCAGCAGGGGGTGTGTGAAGGGGGGGTGAGACAGTTAGAGGGAGGTTGGGCGGAGGCAGCTGTCGTGTCGCCAGCAGCGCCAGTAGTCCGGAGGCTACAATCTCCGGTAGCCCAGCGAGCCTGCTGCGCCAGTCGCCCGTGGGTCCGTTGCTCCTGCCGCTCAGAGTTAGCCGCAGAGCCAGTTACTCCAGTAGTCCGGAGGCTACAATCTCCGGTAGCCACAGTGCGCGCCGCTCCTGTTGCCCGTGTTTCTGCAGCTTCACCTGTCGTCTCCTATCTCTTCTCCTCTCACAGTCCCTCCTCCTCCTCACTTACCGTCTGTGACTGCCTCTAGCTTTGCTTATATTTGTGAACTATAAACTGCTGCTTCTTGTACTTGTGCTCAAAATGTGTGGTGATGTTGTGATCCACCCTGAGCTTGTTTTGCTTTGCTTGTTGTGCTGATTACACCCCACTTTGGCTATGGGGATGTGTCAGAATGTTATGTTTTGTCTAGCCTGCAGTGGGGTACTCAATAGTGAGTACAACCCAATTTAGGGTTTGCTATATGTACTCAACTGCTTGCTAGTGAAAAAGCTCTCTTTCTCATTTCTAACTTTCATTCCTGTTTTTTCACAAATACAAGCAAAGTCACGCAGTGAGCATTGAGGGAAAGAACAAGGCAAAGTTATAAGAACAAGGCACTCAACTGATTACAACCTAGCAAGAGTAAACATGATGGTATAAAGATATATATCAGTGTACAACACGAGCAAGTCAAGCAACCAGCAGGTGAGGCAGAGTGGGCACACGCCCAAGAGCAGTGCAGAAATGCTGATGATCACCAGACCCAAAGGCCTTGGTGAAGACATCAGCAGTGTTGACCCGAGAGGCCACGTAAGCAAGACGCAACTGACCACGCTGCTGCAGCTCACGCGCAAGGAAGTAGCGAAGAGCAATGTGCTTCGTTCTGTGCTCCAGTCCCTGCTCGCGACACAAGGCAAGCATTGCCTTGTTGTCGACGTGCAGAATTGGAGGAGAATGAGGCCGCTCACCCAAGTTGGTTAGCAGGTAGGACAGCCAGCGTAACTCCTGTGCAGCCATGGCCCCAGCGTAGATCTCGGCCTCACAGCTGGAACCAAGCACAAAAGACGAACGAGTGGACCTCCACGAGACAGAACCAGAGCCAAGACTGAAGGTGTAACCCTGTGATGAACGCTGAGTCGCCTGGTCGTCGGCCCAAGAAGCGTCGGAGTGTCTTGTGAGTACCACTGAACCCTGTCCTCCAAGCACGAGCCACATGCCCGATGTACTGCACAAGTAACGCATTACCCTCTTCGCAGCATCAAAATGCACCTTCCGCTGTCTACCGGGTGCCACGTAGCGAGCCAGGAGGCTAAGAGGGTGCGCAAGGTCAGGTCGTGTGCACGTCATCAGGTACATGAGGCAACCCACAAGCTCTGGGTACGGACCACTCGGCTCTACGGACTCGTCCGAAGATGGAGATGAGAGCAAGTGACCGGTAGATAGAGGATTGGGCTGTGGCAAGGAGTACCCGAAGCCGAAGCGGTGAAGGACCTGGTGCACCATGTGTGACTGAGTCAGGGTGATGGTTCGCCGTGCTCAGTCCCGGGTGATCTGCAAGCCAAGATAGCTGCGCAGCTCACCCAGGTCAGTGCAGGTGTGTCTCTCCCACAGCTCTGCCTTCACTAGGGCCAGCGCCTCTGTGTCACCAGTAGCAAAAACCAAGTCGTCGACGTACACGAGAACGTAGAGCGGCGGTAGGGTAGTGTCGGTGCGTAGAAACAGCGACAGGTCAGCAGTCGAAGGAGCAAACCCAAGAGCCGCAAGTGTCGTCCTCAGTGTGTTGTGCCACTCGCAGGGCGCCTGACGCAGGCCGTATACTGGTCGCCGTAAGCTCCACTGGGTACCCTTAGGAAACGACCCAGTGAAGCCTCTGGACGGTGCAGCCAGATGGCCTCGTGAAGGCTACACTACAAGAAAGCCGTCGAGAAGTCGAGGGAGTGCAGCTCGTAGTCACGCTGAGCTGCAACGTGTAACAACACCCGAAGAGTGGTCATCTTTGGGGTGGGGGAGAAGGTCTGGAAGAAGTCGACCCCCTCACACTGACTGAACCCTCGCACAACGTAACGCGCCTTGAAGGCAGGCAGTGAACCCGGCGGCCGCTTCACCCTGAAAATCCACATGCCATCGACTATGTTCGCCCCAGGTGGGGGAACCTCGTCGACGTAGGTGCCTGTGGACTTCCAGGAAGCCATCTCTGCGTCCATGGCTGACTGCCACTAAGAGGAGTACTCACCCGAGATCGCCTCTCTATAAGAGCGCGGGGTGGGGATGTCAAGTGGATCCGGGTCTCCCTCAGGGGCAAGCATCATGGTAGCGAGATGAGGTACAGCGGCCGCAAGGCTCTCCATCTCCTCCTGGCTATCCTCAAGAACGTCACAGCCAAGGGCAAACTCACCCCCGACGGATGGAGGACAGGCAGGGTCAGGGTCAGAAACAAGACTCGCAAGGTAGTCTAGGCGGTACACGGCAGCAAAGTCAACTAGCTTAGCAACTATGGCAGACGCAGCAAGAGATGAGAACGTAGGGTCCGTCACATCTGTAGCAAGAAAGCGAGTGACAGTCGGACTGGAAGCATGAGCAAGGTCAGACGGAGGGTCAGCAACATCAGGAAGAGAAGACGCAGGAGGTGACGGTAGGACAACACGCTGTGGAACAGAGGAAGGACGGAGTGTCATATCGTGAGTGCCTGGGACAGCCGGAGCACGAGGACGATGCACACGACGAACACGAGCAGGAACGGAAGCTCTAGTCTCAGGCTCTCGACGCTCAGGAGTGGAAGCACGAGTCTCAGGCTCTCGACGCTCAGTCAAGGACTCTATCACAGCAGTGTAAGGAGCAGGAGAATGCATTGGGGAGTGAGGGAGTAGCTGTGGCTGAGACAAGTCTGCTGGTGGGAACAGTAAAGGCGGAGTAGTACCAGTGACAGGGAACTCAGTAGGAGCTGGCGGAAGACCGAGAAGGTGGCGAAGCGCACCAGCAGGTCCAGCACCTCCAGCACTAGCAGCTCCAGCACCTCCAACACTAGCAGCACCTCCAGTACTAGCAGCTCCAGCACCTCCAGCAGTACCTCTAGTACCTCCAGCACCAGCAGCACCTCCAGCACTAGCAGCTCGAGCACCTCCAGCAGTACCTCCAGTACCTCCAGCACCAGCAGCACCTCCAGCACTAGCAGCTCCTGCACCTCCAGCAGTACCTCCAGTACCTCTAGCACCAACAGCACCTCCAGCACTAGCAGCTCCATCGCCTCCAGCACTAGCAGCACTTCCAGTACTGGCAGGTCCAGCACCTCCACCACTAGCAGCACCTCCAGCACTAGCAGCTCCAGCACCTCTAGCACCTCCAGCAGTACCTCCAGCAACCGCACCACCTCAAGCACTAGCAGCTCCAGCACCTCCAGCACCAGCAGCACCTCCAGCACTAGCAGCTCCAGCACCTCCAGCACCTCCAGTACCTCCAGCACCAACAAAACCTCCAGCACCAGCAGCACCTCCAGCAGTACCTACAGGACTAGAAGCTCTAGCACCAGCAGGACCGAACCCTCCACCACCAGGACTACCTCGCTGAACGATCCATGCACGAATCTGCTGCGGCGAGAGCGTCTCAAGTAGATCAGGCTGCGGTGGCTGTCCAGCTCCAGGACCTCCAGTAGGGTCACCCACAGCTCCACCGCCACGACGACTCGCAGCACCCCCAGAGTCAGCACCCCCAGTCGCAGCACCCCCAGAACCATCACCCTCTGTCTCAGCATCTCCAGGCTCTAGCATCAGCAGTCTCAGCTCCAGAGTCCACAGCAGCAGGCTGCGGAGGTGGCGAAGACGGCCGAGGCGGAAAACCAGGGCAGGTCTCCAAGCGTGGAGAGCGGCGAGTGGCCGCCGTGTCGTCAGTGGCAGGGTCACCCCCCTCAACTGGGCCAGAGGAGTCAGAAGAGATCTCCAAAGGCTCAACCAAGGGGGGTGGGTCTACCTGAGACACACCTGAGGGAGCAGGACCCTGTGGGGGGAGGGGGTCTACCGGGGGGGGGACTGGTACTAGGAAGAGAGGCGCTAGGGGGACCGGGTGGGACGTGTGCGGGTGTAGCCTGTAGGAACAGACAGACTCGTCAAAGGTGACATCCTAGGAGGAGAAGACACGACGCGAGCGCGGGTGGTAGAACTGCCACGGCGGGGCGTCGGTGGGGAAACCAAGGAAGACGCAGCGGAGAGTGCGAGAGGAGAGCTTGCTCGTTTTGGCATCGCGAACAAGGGAGAGCGCACCCCAGACCCGAAACACCGACGGATCGCCAACCTTCCTCTTCCACCGGAGTGTGGGCGAGGTCTCTGGCTCAGAGACACGGGCCTAGATGTTGAGCTGATGCGCAGCGTATCGGACCGCAAATGGCCACAGAAAATGGGGAGTAGCCGCATGGATCATGGAGGCGCGAGCAACCTCTATGATCAAGCCAATGCGACGCTCAGCAATCCCATTCTGATGAGGAGAGGCCGGAAGCGTGAACGTCTGGCGGATGCCCTCGTCTTGACAAAACTCCTCAAGGAGGCTAGAAGAGAACACACCGCCCCTGTCAGATTGCAGACGCAGGACTGGCAAGTCCCGACGAAACCGCTCGCGCAGCTGGCGACGAGTAGCACGGATCCAGGGGATCAAAACACCGCTGACGTCCGCCTTGCGCCACAAGGGGAAGACAGTGGTGTAGCGTGTGTAGTCGTCAACAACCAGCAGGAAGTAGTGCTCCTGGTCCGTTCCACTGACGGGGGCCGAGCCCCACACGTCCATGTGGAGAGTCTGCAGAGGAGTAGTGGTCGGAGGAAACTCGGAGGAGTGAGGAGCGGCGCGCTGCCGCCCCTCGACGCAGGGAAGGCACGGCGGGGCAGGCAAGCGCGGGAGGGAGGGCAGGGACATGGGAAGGCCAGAGACAAGGAGACAGGAGTGCATGCTGCGGAGACGCGGCAGCGAGGGGTGACCGAGACGGTGGTGCTAGAGGAGAGTCTGGTGGGAGAGTACGCGACACCAGCAAGAGGCTGCAAGCTGACCAGACGCAGACACCTGACTCGACGCAGCCACCTGACCTGACTCAGCCACCTGCGCAAGCGCAGTGGTCAGTGTGTACAGACCGGACCCATGCTGACGAGTGAACGCAGCAAGTTGATGGCCAGTCAGTGAGCACGTACAGATTGCCACACACTGTCCTCCAAGAATGAAGGTGTCAACCCATACACCTGGAGAACTGCGTTGCTCAACAAGTTCGTCGAGAACGCGGGGAGGTGGAGACCTGAGAGAGACCCGGAGGGGACTGCCAAACACTGGAGTATATTGGAGGCTCGCGCAACTACTGGGCCCCCAGTGGGGTCAGCTAGTGAGACTGGGACAGGTGCTGCAAGTGGTGTGACTGTGGTGCAATCACGAAAGAAGCAACGTGACACGCGTGAGTCAAGTGTGAAAGTGTGCAAGGCCTCAGCTGAGGTAGGACCTATGGTGTGAGAATTGTACGAGGAATGCTGAAACAGAGAAGAGGGGTTTCAGTAGTAAACATTGGGATACATATAGCAAACCCTAACAGGGCTGTACTCACTATAGAGTACCCCACTGCAGACTAGAGAAATGTAACATTATGACATATGGCAGTAGACGCACTAGCACCTAGAGCGTCGGCAGACTCACGGGCACCTAGAGCTGCAGCAGACTCACTAGCACCTGGAGCGGCAGGAGACTCACTAGAACTGAGAGCAGCAGCCTCTACACAACCAGGGATGCGTCGCTCAGAGGCACAGTCGCAAAGCCGCTGCAGGGAGAAGGTGCCCTGCGGACGCTGCTACCGCCGCTGTACAGTACCCATAAAACCAAAACCTCCACCACCTGGACTGCCTCGCTGACTAACCCAATCACGAAGCTGCTGAGGGGTGGGGTTGTCCGGGAGAGGCAGTGACCGCTGCTGTCCACCCCTATCCGCTGCAACTACCGTGATAGTGGCCATGACAGGCAGTGACGGTTAGTAGCAGGTCCAGCACCTCCAGCACCAGCAGCACCTCCAGCACTCCCAGCAGCACCTCCACCAGCAGCAGCTGTAGCACGAGCAGCAGCAGTAGTAGTAGCAGCAGGGCGGCTCGGTGGGGCTGGCAAATGAGGTAGGGCGGCGTGGCTCGGGTGGGGCAGCGCGGCTCGGGCTGGGCGTGTGCTGGACAGGGCAGCAGGGCGCGCGCTGGGCAGGGCAGCAGGGCGCGACGCGCTGGGCTGCAGCAGGGCGCGACGCGTGGGCTGCAGTAGGGCGCGACACGCGGGGCAGTAGGGTGCGACGCGCGGGCTGCAGAGCGCAACGCGTGAGCTGCAGCAGGGCGCGACACGCAGGGCAGTGGGGCGCGCGCTGGGCAGGGCATCAGGGCGCGACGCACTGGGCTGCAGGGCAGGGCGGTGCGCGGGCCTAAGGGCAGGGCAGCGCGGCTCGCGAGCTGTAGGGCAGGGCGGCGCGCGTGCCTAAGGGCAGGGCAGCGCGATGCATGGGCTGCAGGGCAGCTGGGCGCGGGCTGCAGGGCAGGGCGGCGCGCGCTGGGCAAGGCAGCAGGGCGCGACTCACAGGCTGCAGTAGGGCGCAACCTGCGGGCTGCAGCAGGGGAGCGCGCTAGGGCAGGCAGTGTGAGTAGCTGCAGGGCAACGCAAGACTGTGTGAGCAAGGCCAGACAAGAACTAGCGGAACTATCAGTGGGCCCTAAAAACCTAACATGTTTCCTGCTCTGATACCATGTCAGAATCAATTGTGCAGGAATGACTAGAAACAGGGCAGTACAAGTTTGTATAGGCTAACCCTAATTGGGGTTGTACCCCGTACTGAGTAACCCACTATAGCCTAGCAAGTAGAATTGTATTTTGACAATATTCTCTGGGCCCACCACCAGCAACGCCTACTATGCCATCAGCGGTGACCTCCGTCAGCGCCGCTCTCGTTGAGCAGCTAGTCGCCCGCATCAACGCCCTTGAGAGCAATCAAGCCATGAGCATCGATGGCTCGAGCTACGCACGAGGAGTTGCTGGACTCCCTCTCCCTGGTGAAGACCGCCGAGTCAACTCCGAGAGGTCATTTACCTTTGACAATCGTCAAGCTTCAGCTCCTGCGCAAGACAGTCAACATCGCACAAAGTCAGAAACAATTGCGACAATGCAAACAAAGTTTGTTCCGACTTCAAAGCTGAAGACATCAGTTCCTTTCGACTGCAAGGACTTCGACACGTGGAGCTTCGAGTTCGAGCTCCTCGCGACAACTGCGCAAATTTGGATGTACTACGATGGAAGCTTACCGTTTCCGACGGAAGGCACCATCCAAGAGAAGAACCAGTACTACCACGAGTCTCTTCTCGCGTACACCACTCGACTCCGGAACCTCTCCCCCTCCGAGCAGCTTGGCATTCACTCCTATAAGTCAGAGTGGGCACCCGCGTACGCATCTTGGGAGCACCTGCGCAACTCGTACATGGCAACAGACCCGGTTACGATGAGTCGCCTACTCAGCCAGCTGACATCGGTTAAAATGCAACAAGGGGAGAAAGCGGGACCGTATATCAATCGGTGCCGCAATCTGCACGACCACATTAAGAACTGCGGCGGAACCGTCCCCGACGACATGTTCGTCTCGATGGTTCTCTCCGGTCTTGGACCCGATTGGCGCCAATGCCAGTCGTTGCTCCGCGCTCGAGCAACTATCTCCGAGTCTGCCCTGTGCGCCACAATTCTCTCAGAGCAGAAGGAGATCGATCTATACAATGAAAATAACAACAAACGGGAAAAATAGTGTTCTTCATTGGAGCTGAAGGGGAGCAGCATGGAAAGAAGGGAACATTATGCAAATACTGCAAGAAGCCCGGGCACACTATCGACCGCTGCTACAAACGCAAGGCTGCAGACGAAAGGCGCAACAACTCTTCTAATCAGCAGCCTTCGGCACCCTCAGCATCTCCTGCTACGACAACGACTGTGTCACCACCTTCCGTCGCGAGCACTTCGCAAACTCCTGCGCGCATTACGGTTAAGGACAAGGGAAAGGGGTCAATCATGAGCTGCATGGTGCGCCGTCGCAGAGGCATCCAATACTATGACGGCACAGAATTCCCACCTATCGCGCCCATTAACCCCATTGCGCCCAGTCCAGACAACGATCCCACCATCCACAGCTGGATCGATCGTCCAACTAACATCCCACCTGATTTTGAGTTGCCTCCACAAACCCCGGAGTCTCCTCCCAGCATTTCCGCGGGGCGATACATCGATCTCTCGCCATACACAGGGGACTTCAACCGCATCATCACTCCGAAGATAGCTGGGATCGCTCGACGGAACCGCGAAAATTACAACACCTGGTATCTCGATAGCTGGCGCGGACAACACATGGTGGGATCACCAAAGTTCATTAGCGACTCAAGGCGCATGCGGCAATCGTGCGAAATCACCGTCGCCAACAACAACCGTCTCAAGGCTTACGAAATTGGAGAGATTTACCTTGAGGCCGAAGACACACACTTCACCATCCACATTGGAGACGTCCTGGTCGTCCCTGACCTGCAATACAACCTCCTTTCTTTGGCGCAACTCATGAGATGCAGAGTCGACATTCGGAGTAACTGCAAAGACAATACCTTCAAACTATTTTGCAAAAATACTTACATCGGCAAGGCCGTCGACGACGACGGAATCTTCGCGTTAAACTTCACAGCGGAAGGGACGACAGGCGACTCCAAACGGACGTTACTTCTGAAGATGACTCCCACCGAAGCACCGACCTGGTCACATCCTGACGAGATGGATCTCGAGCGTCTTGCCTCGGATGGACTTCTCTGCCTGCGTTCCGTCCCAGCCGCCTCGACCTCCAATCAAGGCGACACCGGACCTGCGACAATGGAGGAAGACGAAAACATCGGAGGGTCAGCAACTGCAGAAGCTGACACAGGGGGAAGGGCAATAACTCCGGAAGCAGGAACCAGCTGGGGAACGCCTGCTCCTACAATCGGGCCGTGGGGAGTCATTGAACCACCCTCAACTACACCCAGAGAAGGCTGGGGACCGCCATCAGTGCCGACAAGTGTCCCGGCGGAAAGAGGCCGGGGAACCTCCAACACTCCTAACGAATGGGGCTACCCAGAAGCTCCAGGTCTTCCACCCGAACCCGTTGCTTAGCTCGATCCCTACTGGGCAACCCGCGGTACCAGCTGGGGCGGACCTCCTCTTCCAAACCAATACGCTCCTGACACACCAGAAAACGTACAAGATGAGTCAGAAGAAGTGACTTACGAGTACTTTAGCAAGGCAGCGGATCTACCAGGACCTACCGAGGAAGCACCGCCACCGGAACAAGGACCTCAACTAATATCGGTCACCGGCGACGAGTTCCTCTACCACCGCGTCCCGATGGAAGGACTTCCCGCCTCCGAATGGCCCGAAGCAGCGTCCTTTCCACAACCGCTCGTCACAGGTGACGCTGTTCACTCCGTCGATACGGACGACGTCGTTAACCTCCCAAAGACGGTCCTAGAGCACCTCTCCATTCGAGCCTTTGCAGCAGACGCCGACGCAGCCGCCGATAAGGGACCTGAAAAGGAGCAGAACGACGCGGCGGAAAGAAACAAGTACTATCAGAAGACCGTCGGTTACCGCGCGGAACTAGAAACATGGCATAAACGGCTCAGACATCCCTCTCACGCTACGCTCAAGAACTCTCTCAAGGCTGGAGTCTTTGACGAAGACGCTTTGCTCCTTCCTCGAGGAGGCTCTCTCTCAGCAGAATCGGCTAACCCGCCATGTACCATGTGCTCGACTGCGTCACTCGCCCACAAATCCTTTCCCGACTTACCTCCCGGCTACGAACGCTACAAGCCGCTCGATAAAGTCTACAACAACTTCATGGTTCTAAGTCAAGAAGGGCTCGACGGCGAGTACTACACGCTTACCTTCATTGACGCATGCACACACTACGTTTGGGCCATCAACACCGATTGCCGCTCCCTAGCCTTTGAGTGCTTCGTCGCATGGATGAAGCGGGCTGAACGTCAGTCTGGACTGAAGCTGAAAACCTACCAGACAGACGGGGGTTTGGAGTTCTTCTCAACTGAGTTCAAGGAACTCTTCAAGTAGAAGGGGATTGAGCATATGGTGTCCCTGCCCTATGCTCACGAGCAGCAAGGAGTAGCAAATCGGACAAACAGGAGCCTCGCCACAAGGATGAGGGCCCTGATGAAGCAGTCGGCCGTCCCAGCCAAGTACTGGCCATTTGCGATGAACCACGCTGTTCGGCTGCACAACCTGTTGTCCTCCCGAAGCCTCGAGAACAACAACTCTCCCTACAGGGCCTGGACTGTCAGAATGTTATAGTGGTTACATTTGTGTAGGCTATAGTGGGGTAGCCCATAAGGGGTACAACCCAATTAGGGTTAGTACTTGTACCCAACTGTTTCATAGTTCATTCATTCTCGTTCATTATTCTGACATGGTTTCAGAGCAGGTCCTCCACTAGGACCGTTTTTTCCTTGGGCCCACCACAGTGCTACCCAGCTAGCCGCCCTCTGCAGCCCTCGAGCTGCCCCTACTGCCTGTCGCCCCCCCCTAGCCCCCCGGCCCCTCGGCCCTTTGCTCCTGGCCCCGCGGCCCGTCGCCCTAGGCCCGTCGCCCCCGGCCAGTCGCCTGTCGCCACCTAGGCCCGTTGCCCCGCGGCCCATCGCCCGTCGCCCCCCCCTAGGCCCGGCCCGTAGCCCGTCGCCCCGCGGCCCGTCGCCCCTAGGCCCCGCGGCCCATCGCCCCTAGGCCTCGCAGCCCGTCGCCCGTAAGGCCCCCAGAGGCCCGTCGTTCCTGGCCCCGCGGCCCGTCGCCCCTAGGCCCCTGGCCACTCGGCCCTTCGTTCTTGCCAATACGGCCCGTCGCCCCTAAGCCCCCGACCCCTCGGGCCTTCGTTCCTGGCCCCGCGGCCCGTCGCCCCTAGGCCCCCGGCCCCTCGGCCCGTTGCTCCTGGCCCCGTGGCCCGTCGCCCCTAGGCCCCGCGACCTGTCGCCCCTAGGCCCCCGGCCCTTTGGCCCGTCGCTCCTGGCCCCGCGGCCCGTCGCCCCTAGGTCCCCGGCCCTTCGGCCCGTCGTTTCTGGCCCCGCGGCCCGTCGCCCCTAGGCCCCCGGCCCCTTGGCCCTTTGCTCTTGGCCCCATGGCCCGTCGCCCCTAGGCCCTTCGGCCTGTCGCCCCTAGGCCCCCGGCCCCTTTGGCCCGTCGTTCATGGCCCCGCGGCCCGTCGCCCCTCGGCCCCCGGCCCCTCGGCCCGTCTCTCCTGGCCCAGTGGCCCGTCGCCCCTAGGCCACGCGGCCTGTCGCCCCTAGGCCCCCTGCCCATCACTCCCGGCCCTGCGGCCCGTCGCCCATAGGCCCCCCGGCCCGTCGCCCTTAGGCCCCCGAGGCTCGTCGCTCCTGGCCCCGCGGCCCTTCCCCCCTAGCCCCGGCCCTTAGCCCCTGGCCCCGTGGCCCGTCGCCCCTAGACCCTCGAGCCGCCCCTCCTGCAGCCTGCTGCCTACCCTTTTCCTCGCGCAGCCCGGCATCTGCCCACCCTGCGTGCTGCGCCACTATGGCTTCTCTCCGCGTGCTAGCGTTCGATCATGAGGGACGCCCCCTGCAGTTTGACACGTGGCTCGACGACCTGCAGCTGTACTAGCTGAGCAACTCTAGGGACAGTGTTTCGTTGTTTGACCACACGTCTGGCGCCGCTCCCGCCCCTCCCGCCACAGCTAACAGTGCGAACCGTTCACAGTGGCTGACTCGCGACGCTGCTGCCCGCTTAGCCATTCGCAACCACCTCCCGTTGGCCGAATGCGCTCACTTCGGACAGCACAGGACAGCGCAGGCACTGTACGACGCTGTAGTCTCTCGCTACTCCTCGCCTGCCACTACTGCTCTAGGCCGCCTCCTACTGCCCTACCTGTTCCCCGAGCTGTCCGCCTTTGCCACAGTCGAGGACCTGGTTTCCCACCTTCGCGCTAGCAACACTCGCTACCACACTACCACCCCCGCTGAGTTCCTTGACAAGAACCAGCCCCCGATGTTCATCACTCTCTACTTTATAGTCACCCGCCTCCCTGACTCTCTTCGCTCTGTCAGGGACCACTTTCTCTCCCTTGACCCCACCTCCCTCACTGTTGACCTACTCGAGCAGCACCTCCTTGCAGCCGAGACTCGTGCGGTAGCTGTAGGTGCTGCTCGTGGCACTCCACGCACGCCCTTCTTCGAGGGGTGCTCCCCCTCCCCCCTTGCCCCCTCCTACACCTCTGCTGCTGCTATAGACGTCCTTAGTACTGAGGATGTCGGGGCTGCTTCTGCTAGTGCGAAGCGCCGCAGCGGCAGGGGCAAGGGTGGCAGGGGTGGTGGAGGGGGCAGCGGGAGTGGTGGTGGGGGCAGCAGTGGAGGTAGTGGAGGCAGTGGAGTTGGTGGCAGCGGTGGGAGTGGTGGAGGGAGTGGGGGCGTTGGTGGCGGCGGTGGAGGCAGCGGTTGGAGTGTCGGCAGTGGCAGCGGTGGCAGTGGTGGCAGTCAGACTGGAGCTCAGCGTGGAGGTTCTGGAGGAGGCCAACGGCAGCGGCAGCAGCGTCGGAGCGAGACCCCGTCGCCCCAGCAGCTTCGTGAGTGGTTGTTTCAGCGTGGGGCGTCTGGGGGTAGTGTGAGCTGCCCGTATGTCATTCGCACGGGTGACCGTGCTGGTCAGACATGCGGGAAGTCTCACACGCAGCACCGCTGCTTCTCCCGTCTCGACGATGCGTGGCGTGTTGAGTTTGGTGATGAGGTCGAGCGCCCCCCCTGGGCGGAGCTGCTTAGGTCTGGTGTTGCGATCTTTGACCTAGACTATGATGCTATTCTTTTTGCTATGTATGCTTTGTCTACTAGTGCTGAGGGTGACTGTTACCGGTGTGTCCCGCCTGACCTAGGACCTCTTGGATAAGGAGTTCACGCAGCAGCCGGTAAGAGGGAAGCCAAATCCGGTCAGTTCCGACCTTTAGGTGACAATCCCCTTTCTGCGTCGTGGCTTGCTGATGATTTCCAGTTGTGAAGAACGGGTCCGTAGTGTAGCTGTGAGATTTGTGAGATTGTGAGATTGTACGAGGAATGGTGTGGACTAGAAAGAAGATGGGTACAAGTATGAAAACCTAGAAAAGCTGTACCCTATAATGTCTACCCCACTACAGCCTACACAGGCTATATCATATATGTTTGACACACCCCCATAGGCAAAGTGGGGGAGAACAAGAGGTCACAAGACCAGTCAAGCAAAGCAAAGCAAGCTCAGGGTGGATCACGACATCACCACACATTCTGAGCACAAGCACAAGGCCACAAGGCCAGTTCACATGCAAAGTTATATATCAAGGTGAACAAGCAAGACACTAATCTCAACTTAGCAAGGGTAAGCATGCAGGTGCAGGTATATATAGATAACAGTACAAGAAAAGTCAAGAAGTGAGCAAGTGAGGCCAGGTAGGCACAATACCTAGCATAGTACAAAAGCGCTGATGATCACAAGGCTGAAGTGCCTTGGTAAAGATATCAGCAGTGTTGGCCCGAGTGGCCACGTAAGCAAGACGAAGCTGACCACGCTGCTGCAACTCTCGAGCAAGGAAGTAGCGCAGAGCAATGTGCTTCGTTCTGTGCTCCAGTCTGTGCTCCTGACACAAGGCTAGCATGGCCTTGTTGTCGACGTACAAAATTGGAGGAGAATGAGGCGCCTCTCCCAAGTCGGTCACCAGGTAGGTGAGCCAGCGTAACTCCTGTGCAGCCATGGCCCCAGCGTAGATCTTAGCCTCACAATTGGAGCTGAGAACAGAAGACGAGCAGGTAGACCGCCACGAAACAGAGCCGGAACCAAGGCTGAAGGTGTAACCCTGTGACGACCGCTGCGTAGCCAAGTCGTCAACCCAAGAAGCGTCTGCGTGACCAGTGAGGACAACTCGAGCCCGTCCTCCAAGCACGAGCCCCATGCCCGATGTACAGCACAGGTAGCGCAACACCCTCTTAGCTGCATCCATGTGCTCTGGTCGGTGTCTCCCAGGAGCAACATAGCGTGCCAATATGCTAAGAGGGTATGCCAGGTCAGGTCGAGTGCAGGTCATCAGGTACATGAGGCAGCCGACAAGCTCTGGGTACGGGCCACTCGGCTCTACGGACTCATCCGAAGGCAGAGCTGAGAGCGAGTGGCTGGTAGACAGAGGAGTGGCCTGAGGCAAGGGGTACGTGAAGTTGAAGCGCTGAAGGACCTGCAGCACCATGTGTGATTGAGTCAAGGTAATGGTGGGGCGTGCTCTGTCCCGGGTGATCTGCAAGCCAAGATAGCTGCGCAGCTCACCCAGGTCAGTGCAGGTGTGTCTCTTCTGCAGCTCCGACTTCACGTGGGCCAGTCCAGTAGTGTCAGCAGTAGCAAAGACCAAGTCGTCGACGTACACGAGGATGTAGAACGGCGGCAGAGTAGTGTCGGTGCGGAGAAACAGCGACGGGTCAGCAGTGGAAGGAGAAAACCCAAGAGCCGCAAGCGTAGTCCTCAGTGTGTCGTGCCACTCACAGGGCGCCTGGCGGAGACCGTAGACTGGCCGCCGGAGGCTCCACTGGGTACCAGGAGGAAACGACCCAGTGAAGCCAGGTGGGCGGCGCAGCCAGATCTCCTCGTGCAGGCTGCCCTGTAGGAAGGCTGTGCTGAAGTCAAGAGAGTGCATCTCGTAGTCACGCTGAGCAGCGACGTGCAGCAGTACCCGAAGAGTGGTCATCTTCGGGGTGGGAGAGAAGGTCTGAAAGTAGTCAACTCCCTGCCGCTGACTGAAGCCTTGAGCCACGTAACGCGCCTTGAAGACAGGCGGAGAACCCGGCGGCCGCTTCACCCTGAAAATCCACATGCCATCGACAATGTTCACCCCAGGTGGGGGAACCTCGTCGACGTAGGTGCCTGTGGACTTCCAGAAAGCCATCTCTGCGTCCATGGCTATTTGCCACTGAGAGGAGTAGGGACCCTCTATCGCCTCTGCGTAAGAGCGCGGGGTCGGGATGTATGGTGCATCTGGGTCTCCCTCAGGGGCAAGCAGCATGGACACGAGATGAGGTAAAGCAGCAGCAAAACACTGGAACTCCTCCTGCTTGTCCTCAAGGGCGTCCGTGCTAAGAGCACATTCACCCCCGACGGACGGAGGACAGACAGATGCAGACTCGACAACAAGACTAGCGGCGTAGTCTAGACGACAGTGAGCAGCAAAGTCGACAAGCTCAGCAACTAAGGCAGACGCAGCAGTCGACTCAAAGGAAGGGTCAGTGACAATAGTGGCCAGGAGACGTGTGACAGTAGGACTAGCAGCACGAAGGGAGTCAGACTCCGGGTCAGCAAGTGCAGGAAGAGAGGACTCAGGAGGAGACGGCAGAGGGACACGCTGCGGAGTAGTGGAAGGACGCAGAGCCATCTGGTGTGTGCCAAGGACAGAAGGAGGACGCGGACGCGAACCACGACGACCAGTGCGAGCAGCACGAACAGGCGACACAGGACGAGAGTCAGGCTCACGACGCTCCGTAAGACCTGTCGGACCAGTGTAAGGAGAAGGAGCAGGCAGTGGGGAGGCCGGCTGTAACTGTGACTCGGACTGGACAGGCTGTGGACACTCTAAGGAAGGAGCAGGACCAGTAGAAGGCGGGAGACCAAGAACCTGCTCAAGGAGCGGAACGAAGTACGGCCGCGGTCGCGCAGTGCCTCCAGAACCAGCAGGAATAGCACCAGCACCCTCAGCGTCAGCTCCAACTCCAGTGGCACCACCAGCTCCACCAGCACCTCCGGCAGCTCCAGTAGCGCGAACTCCAGCACCCCCAGGAGCACCGGCTCTAGCAGCACCTCCAGCTCCAGCACCTCCAGGACCACTAGAAGCCCCAGCAGCACCAGCAGCGCCAGGGCCAGCACCTCCAGTAGCACCGGGTACAGTAGTGCCGCCAGCTCTAGCACCTCCAGCAGCTCCAGCCCCAGCAGCACCACCAGGCCCAGTATCTCCAGTACCTCCAGTACGAGCGCCTCCGGGACCAGTACCTCCAGGACCCTGAGGGGGGAGGGGGTCTACCGGGGGAGGACCTGGCACGAGGAAGAGCGGCGGGGGGGGGGGAGGGGGGCAGTGCGGTAGGGGAAGAGACGGTTGTAAGATACCGACTCGTCAAACGTGACGTCCTGAGAGGACAGAACACGGCGCGAGGTGGGGTGGTAAAACTGCCAACCAAGCGCGTCAGGGGGGAAGCCAAGGAAGACGCAGGGAACAGCACGAGAGGACAGCTTGTCCGCAGACAAGTCGCGGACGAAAGCTCGAGATCCCCAGACACGGAACACAGACGCATCGCCAACCTTCCCCGTCCACCGCAGAGTAGGTGTGGTCTCCGGCAAGGAGACACGAGGCTGAAGGTTGATCTGATGCGCAGCGTACTGAACCGCAAACGGCCACAGAAAATTGGGAGCAGCCGCATGGATCATGGACGTACGAGCGACCTCCATGACCATACCGATGTGGCACTCAGCAATCCCATTTTGCTGTGGAGAGTCCGAAAGCGTGAATGTCTGGCGGATGCCCTCCGCACGACAGAAGGCTCGCAGAAGGTCGGAGGAAAACTCTCTACCTCTGTCGGAGTGCAGACGCAGAACAGGAAGGTCCGAGCCAAAGCTCTCGCTGAGCTGACGACGAGCAGCGCAGATCCAGTCGATCAGCACCTAAGTGACCTCACCCTTGCGGCGCAAGGGGAATACTGTGGTGTAACGCGAGTAGTCGTCAACGACCAGCAGAAAGTAGCGCTCGTGCCCCTGTCCACAGACGCGAGCGGGGCCCCACACGTCCATGTGAAGAGTCTGCAGGGGAGCCTCTGTCGGAGGGAACTCGGAGGAGTGAGGAGCGGTGCGCTGCCGCCCCTCGACGCAAGGAACGCAGGTAGGGGCAGGCCCCGGGGGGAGGGGAGGGAGAGACCGGGGAAGACCAGTGACAAGGACACGGGAGGCCATGCCTCGGAGACGAGGCAGGGAGGGGTGACCAAGGCGGTGGTGCCAGAGGAGAGTCTGGTGAGACAGGAGGCGACACGAGCAGGGGACAGACTCAGGACCAGACCGAGACGCCATGACCCGACGCGGCTACCTGACCAGACGCAGTAACCGGAGGAGGCACGGTAGTCAGGGTGTACAGGCTCGACCCAGGCTGACGAGTGAACGTGGCTAGGTGCCGGCCCGTTCGAGTACACGAACAGTGGGTCACCCGCTGACCTCCAGGAGTGAACTGGTCAACCCACGCATCCTGAAGGTCAGCTCCACTCACCAAGTTCGTGGAGAACGAGGGGAGGTGGAGGCCAGACAAAGAGCCAGACGGGACCGCCGGACACGGCAGAACCGTGGAGGAGTGTGCAAGGACCGGACCCCCAGAGGGGTCAGCCAGAGAGACTGCCACCGGCCGACTGTGCGGCGAGATTGTGGTGCAGTCGCGAAAGAAGGAGCGGGAAGCACCCGAGTCAAGGGTCAAAGTGTGCAAGACCTGAGCCGACGCGGTACCTGAGAGAGCAGCCTCACCAGCACCTGGAGCAGCAGACTCACTAGCACCTAGAGCAGCAGCCTCAATGCCCGGGTCGGGCGGAACACACATGTAACAGTCACCCCCAGCACTAATAGACACAGCATACATAGCAGCAAGGATAGCATCATAATCAAGATCAAAGATAGGAACCCCCGACCTAAGCAGATCACCCCAGCGAGGGATCTCAGTGGCGTCAGGAAACTGTGTACGCCAGGCGTCAGTCAGGCGGCCGAAACAGCGGAGCGTGGCGTGCGGGCCGCCGCACGTCTCTCCACTGCGGTCGCCGGTGCGGAGAACGTAAGCGCAGGGACCAGTACCCCCAGACCTCCCACGCCCAGCGTACCACTCACGAAGCTGCTGGGGCGACAGGGTCTCACGAGGGCGCTGCTGGTGCTGGCGCTGGCCACTGCCAAAGCTTCCCCGCTGCACAGCGCCACTCCAACCAGCACCACCGCCGCCGCCACCCCCACCGCCTCCGCCGCCGCCGCCGCCACCTCCACCCCCACTGCCGCTGCCTCCGCCGCCTCCACCTCCACCACCGCTACCGAAGCCCCCACTCCCGCCACCATCCCCACCTCCACCCCCACCCCCTCCACCGCCTCCATCGCCACCACCGCCACCCCCGCCATCCCCTCCAGCGCCCTTGCCCCCCTTGCTCCTGCCGCTGCGGCGCCTCCCACTAGGAGCAGACGCAGCTCCGACCGACTCGGTGCCAACGAGGTCGACAGCAGCAGCAGAGGCAACAGAGGGCAAAAGAGGGACGGTGGAGCACCCCTCAAAGAAAGGGGCACGAGGGTCACCACGAGAGGCTCCTACAGCGACTATACTCTTCTCTACTGCAAGGAGGCGCTCCTCAAGGAGGTCAACGGTGAGCGTGGTGGGGCAAAGGGAGAGGAAGTGGTCCCATACCGAGCGAAGGGAGTCAGGGAGCCGGGTGACGAGGTAGTAGAGAGTGATGTACATAGGGGGGGGGGTTCGCGACGCAGAACTCGGCAGGAAGCGCAGCGCGGTAGCGGGTGTCACTAGTGCGGAGGTGCGTAATGAGGTCAGCGACCGTGGCAAAAGCAGCTAGGTCAGGGAACAGGTACGGCAGCATGAGGCGGCTAAGGGCAGCAGTGGCAGGGGAGGAGTAGCGCGCAACAACAGCATCATACAGAGTCCTAGCGGTCTTGTACTGACTAAAGTACGCGCGCTCAGCAGACGGCAGGTGACTACGAACAGCTAGACGAGCAGCAGCATCGCGTGTGGTCCACTGTGAGCGAACTGTACTTTCAGCATCGGCAGCGGGGGCAACAGCGACGACGGACGTGTGATCGAACAGTGAGACTCCGTCCTTAGAGTCACACTGCAAAAAAAGCTGCAGATCATCGACCCAGACCTCAAAATCGATTGCTTGACCCTCAGCATCGAAGGTAAGGACATTAGGGCTAGCCATGACAGCAGGAGCAGCGCGACTTGGCAGGGCGGCGCGGGTGCGGCGGTGCACTTACCAGGGTAGGGCCGCCAAGGGCGGCGGTAGGCAGGGCCGCGACAGCGGCAGTAGGCAGGGCCGGGACTGCTGCGGTAGGAAGGGCCGCAGCAGCTGCAGGTAGGGCCGCGACAGCGGCCGAGCAGGGCCGCGACAGTTTCAGGCGAGGCCGGGACAGCAGGGTGGCAGGGCCGCGACGGCTCCAGGTAGGGCCACGACGGCAGGGAGGCAGGGCCGCGACGGCAGGATGGCAGGGCCGCGACGGCAGGGCAGGGCCGCGACGGTGGAAGTCAGGGCCGCGACAGGCGGGGCCGCGACAGCAGGGGCCACGACGGTGGAATACAGGGGCCGCAACTGGCGGGGCCGCGACAGCAGGGGCCGCGACGGCGGAATGCAGGGCCGCGACGGCAAGGGGGGGGGGGGGGGGGGGGGGGGGGGGGGGGGCGCGACGGCAGGGGCCGCGACAGCAGGGGCCGCGACGGCAGGGGCCGCGACGGCAAGGGCCGCGACGGCAGGGGCCGCGACGGTAGGGGCCGCGACTGCCGGGGCCGCGACGGCAGGGGCCGCGACGGCAGGGGCCGCGACGGCAGGGGCCGCGACGGTTGGGGCCGCGGCGGCAGGGGCCGCGAGAGCAGGGGCCGCGACGGCAGGGGCCGCGACGGCTCTAGTCAGGGCCGCGACAGCAGGGCAGGCGCACGGGGCGCAGGTAAGGCAGGCGCGAGGCGCGCGACAGGGCAAGGAGCGCGCTTTGGGCAGGGCAGAAAAAAAAAAGATTATATGGTGGGCCCTAAAAAAAACGGTCCCACTAGGGAACCCGCTCTATACCATGTGAGATTTGTACGAGGAATGGTGTGGACTAG
Organism: Closterium sp. Naga37s-1; assembly: GCA_947471745.1. Lineage (NCBI taxonomy): Eukaryota > Viridiplantae > Streptophyta > Zygnematophyceae > Desmidiales > Closteriaceae > Closterium > Closterium sp. Naga37s-1. The sequence continues at coordinate 177,628 of CANJKZ010000737.1, forward strand.
AAAGAAGATGGGTACAAGTATGAAAACCTAGAAAAGTTGTACCCCATAATGTCTACCCCACTACAGTCTACACAGGCTATATCATATATGTTTGACACGAATGGTTAATGAGTACTGCAGCAGATTGTACTGTCGGTCGGGTCAGGGCGTTGGCGATGTTATTTGCCCCCTTCTTGTACGTGATGCGGTAGGTGAAGTGGCTCTCCATATAGTCCAGCCACTGAATCTGTCTCGGGTTGAGGTTGGGCTGAGCTCGCATGTACTGTAGGGACTTGTGGTCCGTGCGAACAGTGACGTCGGCGCCCACCAGGTAGCAGCGCCACAGTTTAAACACGTGTATAATGGCGAGCATCTCCTTGTCGTGAATCGGGTAGTTGCGCTCGGCTGCCTGCAGCTTGCGTGACTCGTATCGGCTGCTGACCGTTCCCGAAATCTTGGAGTAGTATAGCTCCAATGGCAAAATCGTAGGCGTCGGTGACGACTTCGAACGGCTTCGATGGGTCGGCGATGCGCAGCACAGGAGGGGAAACAAGAAAATTCTTCAACTCCTGGAAAGCCGCCTCTGCCTCCTCCCCCCACACAAAATTCCTGTGCTTGTGCAGCAGGTCGGTCAGCGGGCCGATTATCCCTGCCATATTCGGGATAAACCGCCTGACGTTATTCACAAACCCCAGAAAACTCTGTAGTTCCGTGACGTTCGTTGGGGACTTCCACTCCTGTATGGTCTTGATTTTCGCCAGGTCGAATTTAATGCCGTCGCGGGAGATGACATGTCCCAAAAACTCCAACTCCTGCTTAAAAAACTCACACTTAGAGCCCTTGGTGATGATGCGACTCTCCTGTAACCGTTTAAACACTGCGTCAAGGTCGCGGAGATGATGCTCCCGTGTCTTGCTAAGAATGAGGATATCGTCTAAGTAGACGATGACGCATCGGTCTAGGAGATCCCGAAAAAACCTGTTCATGGTTAACTGAAAGGTCGAAGGCGCGTTCGTGAGGCCGAAAGGCATCATCGTGAATTCGTAACTCCCGTAGCGGGTGCGAAACGCAGTCTTGTGGCAATCGTCGGCGAAAACTCGGATTTGGTGGTAACCGCCGCGTAAGTCGATCTTCGAGAAAAAGCGAGCGCCGCGAAGTTGGTCAAGGAGGTCGTTGGTGCGTGGCATTGGATAGCGAGACTTGATTGTCACCCGGTTGAGCGCGCGATAGTCGATGCACATGCGAAGCCCGCCGTCTTTTTTCGGAGTGAACAGGATCGGTGTTGCGAAGGGAGATGTACTGGCTCAGATGAATCCTTTCTCCAACAGTGCGTCAATTTGACTTCGCAGCTCCTCGAGTTCCGGCTGGATCAACCGCCACTATGTCCAAACATTCAGCTGCGTGCCAGGTTCCAGATTGATTTTGTGGTCCTCAAGTCCCTCGGGTGGTAGTCGAGGTGGCAGTTCGTCGAGGAAGATGTCGGGGTACTGTTGAATCAGCTCCGCTAAATCTGGTGGTACAGCTGCACACAGCTTCTTGATGTCCTTTCCGTCGGTGTCAACCGCCAACTCGCGTAAGCAAACAGCGAACAGCTGCGCGCCCTTGTTGAAGTGGCGAGCTATAGTGATAGCTTTGACGCACGGGGCTTGGATGTAGTCAGGTGTCCATGCAGGCAGTTTAATTAGCCCCTCGTGCTTGTTGATGCTGCACGATCCCGTTGTCCAGTCGATGACGGGGTTGTGTCGTCACAGCCAATCACGTCCGAGCAGTACGTCGCAGCCATCCAGTGTCGTTGCGAGGAACTTCATGCTAAAGCCGAAAACGTCGCCGCATTCAATCCGAACCGTCCGTGTTTCTTCCAATATCGCCAGAGGCGTCCCATCCACGAGGCGAGCGTCAATTTCGGGCAGACATCTGTCAAGTTGCAGCTTTCATTTTTTTGCTGTCGCCAAGTTGAAGAGGCTATGGCTGGCCCATCCATCGACGAACATTTTTAAACTATTTTTTAACACCTTGGCAGCGACCTGCACAGGGAGATCCACATGATTATCTCCGTTATTCGGCCGAGTGCGATCGATTGCATGAATCGGAACCACGACTCGGTGGGGATGGTGGGGTGCGGGCGACGGAGCGCAGTTAGTAAAGGGCCTGCTAATTACTGACTCTTCCCATTTCCCTGCTCCTTCCTGTTGTTCCCCGTCAGTGGCGTTTTCTCGTGGCAGTCGCGCATGTAGTGACCCGTCTTCCCACACTTATAACACGGTCCTTTAGGAGGGCGGTCGGGTGTATGGACTGCGTTGATCGTGGTCCGATGGGTCTGGCCACGAAAGCGGATTCCCTCCTGGGAAGTTGCTCTCGTATACTGCATCAGCGCATCTGTTGACTCCGCCAGCCGTACTGCTTCTAGGAATGATGGCGGGCGGCTCTTGCGAACCTCGTATTGAATCTCGTACTTGAGGCCGCTGATATATTTATCCAACCGCTCTGCTTCCGACATGTCATCCACTTGGTCGGCGAGGCCCATAAATGACGTTGTGTATGTGAAAGAATAGGAATGAATGATTGACTAGGAAAATGAGTTGGGTACAAATATGAAACCCTAGAAAGCTGTACCCCATAGTGTCTACCCCACTACAGCCTAGACAGGCTATGTGATTAATGTTTGACACACCCCCATAGGCAAAGTGGGGGAGAACAAGGGGTCACAAGACCAGTCAAGCAAAGCAAAGCAAAGCAAGCTCAGGGTGGATCACAACGTCACCACACATTCCGAGCACAGGTTCAAAGGCCACAAGGCCAGTTCACATGCAGGATTATATATAAAAGGTAAATAAGCAAGTGCAGGTATATATATAGATCACAGTACAGGTAAAGTCAAGAGGTAAGCAAGTGAGGCAAAGTAGGCACAAGACCTAGCATAGTACAGAAGCGCTGATGATCACAAGGCTGAAGTGCCTTGGTGAAGATATCAGCAGTGTTGGCCTGGGAGGCCACGTAAGCAAGACGCAGCTGACCACGCTGCTGCAGCTCACGAGCAAGGAAGTAGCGAAGAGCAATGTGCTTCGTTCTGTGCTCCAGTCTGTGCTCCCGACACAAGGCCAGCATGGCCTTGTTGTCTACGTACAGAACCGGAGGAGAACGAGGCAGCTCACCGAGGTCAGTCAGCAGGTAGGTGAGCCAGTGTAACTCCTGTGCAGCCATGGCCCCTGCGTAGATCTCAGCCTCACAGCTGGAGCTGAGAACAGAAGACGAGCGAGTAGACCGCCACGAAACAGAGCCGGAACCAAGGCTGAAGGTGTAACCCTGTGACGACCGCTGAGTAGCCAGGTCGTCAACCCAAGACGCGTCTGCGTGACCAGTGAGGACCACTGGACTCCGCCCTCCAAGCACTAGCCCAAGCCCGAAGTACTGCACAAGTAGCGCAACACCCTCTTCGCTGCAGCCATGTGCTCTGGTCGGTGTCTCCCAGGAGCAACATAGCGTGCCAAGATGCTAAGAGGGTATGCCAGGTCAGGTCGAGTGCAGGTCATCAGGTACATGAGGCAGCCAACAAGCTCTGGGTACGGGCCACTCGGCTCTACGGACTCATCCGAAGGCAGAGCTGAGATCGAGTGGCGAGTAGACAGAGGAGTGGCCTGAGGCGAGGAGTACGTGAAGTCGAAGCGCTGAAGGACCTGCTGCACCATGTGTGACTGAGTCGGGGTAATGGTGCGCCGTGCTCTGTCCCGAGTGATCTGCAAGCCAAGATAGCTGCGCAGTTCACCCAGGTCTGTGCACGTGTGTCTCTTCTGCAGCTCGGACTTCACGTGGGCGAGTCCAGCAGTGTCAGCCGTAGCAAAGACCAAGTCGTCGACGTACACGAGGATGTAGAACGGCGGCAGCAAAGTGTCGGTGCGAAGAAACAGCGACGGGTCAGCAGTGGAAGGAGCAAACCCAAGAGCCGCAAGCGTAGTCCTCAGTGTGTCGTGCCACTCACGGGGCGCCTGGCGGAGACCGTAGACTGGCCGCCGGAGGCTCCACTGGGTACCAGCAGGAAACGACCCAGTGAAGCCAGGTGGGCGGCGCAGCCAGATCTCCTCGTGCAGGCTGCCTTGTAGGAAAGCAGTGTTGAAGTCAAGGGAGTGAAGCTCGTAGTCATGCTGAGCAGCGACGTGCAGCAGAACCCGAAGAGTGGTCATCTTCGGGGTCGGGGAGAAGGTCTGAAAGTAGTCAACTCCCTGCCGCTGACTGAAGCCTCGAGCCACGTAACGCGCCTTGAAGACAGGCGGAGAACCCGGCGGCCGCTTCACCCTGAAAATCCACATGCCACTGACGATGTTCGCCCCAGGTGGGGGAACCTCGTCGACGTAGGTGCCTGTGGACTTCCAGGAAGCCATCTCTGCATCCATGGCTGCCTGCCACTGAGAGGAGTAGGGACCCTCTATCGCCTCTGCGTAAGAGCGCGGGGTCGGGATGTCTGGTGCATCCGGGTCTCCCTCAGGGGCAAGCAGCGTGGACACGAGATGAGGTAAAGCAGCAGTAAAACACTGGAACTCCTCCTGTCTGTCCTCAAGGACGTCCGTGCTAAGAGCACACTCACCCCCGACGGACGGAGGACAGACACACGCAGACTCAGCAACAAGACTAGCAGCATAGTCTAGACGACAGTGAGCAGCGAAGTCGACAAGCTCGGCAACTAAGGCAGACGCAGCAGTGGACTCAAAGGAAGGGTCAGTGACAACAGTGGCTAGGAAACGCGGGACAGTAGGACTGGCAGCACGAAGGGAGTCAGACTCCGGGTCAGCAAGAGCAGGAAGAGAGGAGGCAGGAGGAGACGGCAAAGGGACACGCTGTGACGCAGTGGAAGGATGCAGTGCCATCTGATGCGTGCCCGGGACTGCAGGAGGACGCTGACGTGGAACACGACGACTAGTGCGAGCAGTATGAACAGGCGTCGCAGGACGCGACTCAGGCTCACGACGCTCAGCAAGACCTCCAGTAGGACCAGCGTAGGGAGAAGGAGCAGGAAGAGGGGAGGTCAGCTGTAACTGTGACTCGGACTGGACAGGCGGTGGACACGCTAAGGAAGGAGCAGGACCAGGAGAAGGCGGAAGACCAAGAACCTGCTCAAGGAGCGGAACGAAGTACGGCCGCGGCCGCGCAGCGCGTCCAGAACCAGCAGGGACAGCACTAGCACCCCCAGCGTCAGCGCCAACTCCAGTAGCACCACCAGCACCAGGAGCACCCCCAGCAGCTCCAGCTCCAGCAGGACCACCGGAAGACTCAGCAGCTCCGGCTCCAGTACCTCCAGTAGCACCCACTCCAGCAGCACCACCAGCTCCAGCTCCACCAGTAGCTCCAGCACCAGTAGCTCCACCAGGCCCAGCAACTCCAGTACCTCCAGTACGAGCACCTCCGGGACCTGTGGCTCCAGCACCCCGAGCAGAAGCAGAACCTCCAGCACCGGCTCCAGCAGCACCTCCAGCTCCAGTACCTCCAGCAGCAGCAGAACCTCCAGCACCGGCAGTACCTCCAGCTCCAGCAGCACGGCTCCAGCGCCGAGCAAACCACTCGCGCAGCTCCTGTGGAGAGGGAAGCTCCCGCCGGGACAAAGCACCCGAAGGACCTCCAGGTCCAGCACCGGCAGGCTCCGCACCCCCACTCTCAGCAACCCCAGGCTCAGCACCCCTAGATTCCACACGCGCAAGCTCAGTACCCCCAGAAGCAGCACCCCCAGGCTCCGCACGCTCAGGCTCAGCACCCCCAGACCCAGCACCAGAGTCAACAGCTACCTCGACAGGCTCGACTGCATCTACCTGGGACACACCTGAGGGGGCAGGACCCTGAGGGGGGAGGGGGTCTACCGGGGGGGGACCGGGCACGAGGAAGAGCGGCGGGGGGGGAAGGGGGGCAGTGCGGTAGGGGAAGAGACGGTAGTACGGAACCGACTCGTCAAACGTGACGTCCTAGGAGGACAGAACACGACGCGAGGTGGGGTGGTAAAATTGCCAACCAAGCGCGTCAGGGGGAAAGCCGAGGAAGACACAAGGAACAGCACGGGAGGACAGCTTGTCCGCAGACAAGTCTCGGACGAAAGCTCGAGATCCCCAAACACGGAACGCAGACGCATCACCAACCTTCCCCGTCCACCGCAGAGTAGGGGAGGTCTCCAGCATGGAGACCCGGGGCTGAAGGTTGATCTGATGCGCCGCGTACTGAACCGCGAACGGCCACAGAAATTGGGGAGCAGCCGCATGGATCATGGACGTACGAGCGACATCCATGACCATGCCAATGCGGCGCTCGGCAATCCCATTTTGCTGTGGAGAGGCCGGAAGCGTGAACGTCTGGCGGATGCCCTCCGCACGACAGAAGGCTCGCAGAAGGTCAGAGAAAAACTCTCCACCTCTGTCGGAGTGCAGACGCAGAACAGGAAAGTCCGAGCCGAAACGCTCTCTGAGCTGGAGACGAGCAACGCGGATCCAGTCGATCAACACCTCAGTGACCTCACCCTTGCTGCGCAAGGGGAAGACTGTGGTGTAACGCGAGTAGTCGTCAACCACCAGCAGGAAGTAACGCTCGTGACCCTGTCCACGGACGCGGGCTGGGCCCCACACATCCATGTGGAGAGTCTGCAGTGGAGCCTCTGTCGGGGGAAACTCGGAGGAGTGAGGAGCGGCGCGCTGCCGCCCCTCGACGCAGGGAACGCAGGTAGGGGCAGGCCCCGGGGGAAGGGGAGGGAGGGACCGGGGGAGACCAGAGACAAGGACACGGGAGACCATGCCTCGGAGACGAGGCAAGGAGGGGTGACCAAGGCGGTGGTGCCAGAGAAGGGTCTGGTGGGACAGGAGGCGACATGAGCAGGGGGCAGACGCAGGACCTGACCGAGACGCTGCAGCAAACACCTGACTCGACGTAGCTACCTGACCAGACGCAGCAACCGGGGGAGACTCTGTGGTCAGTGTGTACATGCTCGACCCCGGTCGACGGGTAAACGTGGCCAAGTGGCGGCCCGTTTGAGCACACGTGCAGTGGGTCACTCGCTGACTCGCAGGAGTGAACTGGTCAACCCCTGCATCCTGAAGGTCAGCACCACTCACCAAGTTCGTAGAGAACGAGGGGAGGTAGAGACCAGACAGGAAGCCGGACGAGGCCGCCGGACACGGGAGGACAGTGGAGTAGCGAGCAAGAACAGGACCCCCAGAGGGGTCTGCCAGGGAGACCGCAACCGGCCGACTGAGCGGCGTAAGGGTGGTGCGGTCTCGAAAGAACGAGCGGGAAGCACCCGAGTCGAGGGTGAAGGTGTGCAAAACCTGAGCCGACGCGGTACCTGAGAGAGCAGACTCACTAGCACCTGGAGCAGCAGACTCACTAGCACCTAGAGCAGCAGCCTCAATGCCCGGGTCAGGCGGAACACACACGTAACAGTCACCCTCAGCACTAATAGACACAGCATACATGGCAGCAAGAATAGCATCAAAGTCAAGATCAAAAATAGCTACACCCGACCTGAGCAGATCACCCCAACGAGGGATCTCAGTGGCGTCAGGGAACTGGGTACGCCAGGCATCTGTCAGGTGGCCGAAGCAGCGCTGGGTGGCGTGCAGGCCGCCACACTGGTCTCCAGTGCGGTCGCCGGTGCGCAGCACGTAGGCACAGGGACCAGCAGCCCCAGACCCCTGGCGCCCCGCGTACCACTCACAAAGCTGCTGGGGCGACGGGGTCTCACGAGAGCGCTGCTGCTGCTGGGGTCCCCCCTGCACAGTACCGCCTCGACCAGCTCCACCTCCGCCGCTGCCGCCTCCGCCGCCTCCACCCCAACCGCCACCGCCACCGCCGCCTCCACCTCCACCGCTGCCACCGAAGCCCCCACCTCTGCCACCACCCCCATCCCCACCCCCTCCTCCGCCTCCACCGCCACTACCTCCTCCCCTGCCACCTCCTCCAGCGCCCTTGCCCCGCTTGCCCTTGGCGTTGCGGCGCCTCTCACTAGGAGCAGACGCAGCGCTGACCGACTCGGTGCCAACAAGGTCGACAGCAGCAGCAGAGGCAACGGAGGGCAAAAGAGGAACGGGGGAGCACCCCTCAAAGAAAGGGGTACGGGGGTCACCACGAGAGGCTCCTACAGCGGTAATACTAGTTTCTGCTGCAAGGAGGCGCTCCTCGAGGAGGTCAACGGTGAGTGTGGTAGGGCAAAGAGAGAGGAAGTGGTCCCTGACCGAGCGAAGAGTGTCAGGGAGTTGGGTGACTAGGTAGTAGAGGGTGATGTACATGGGGGGGGGGGTTCTGGGCGCAGAACTCAGCAGGAAGCGCAGCGCGGTAGCGAGTGTCACTAGTGCGGAGGTGCGTAATGAGGTCAGTGACTGTGGCAAAAGCGGCGAGGTCAGGGAACAGGTACGGTAGCATGAGGCGGCTAAGCGCAGCAGTGGCAGGGGAAGAGTAGCGTGCAACTACAGCGTCGTACAGAGTCTTAGCACTCTTGTACTGACTAAAGTGCGCGCGCTCAGTAGACGGTAGGTGACTACGCACAGCAAGGCGGGCAGCAGCATCGCGCGTGAGCCACTGCGAGCGAACAGTACTGTCAGCATCAGCAGCAGGGGCAGTAGAGGCGCCAGACGTGAGATCGAACAGTGAGAGACCATCCTTGCTATCGCACTGTAGGAAAAGCTGCAGATCATCTAGTCAGACATCGAAGTCAACCGCTCGACCCTCAGCATCAAAGGTAAGAACACTAGGACTAGCCATGACAGGAGCAGCAGTAGCAGCAGTGCGACTAAGCGACGCGGCTAGGCAGGGCAGCGCGACTCGGTAGGGCGGCTCGGCAGGGCGGCTCGGCTCGGCAGCGCGACTCGGCCCGGCGATGCTCTTACCAGGGGCTAGGCCGGGGCAGGGCCGGGGGAGGGTCGGGGCAGGGTTGCGACAGGTCCGGGGCAGGGCCGGGGCCGGGCCGCGACAGGTCCGGGGCAGGGCCGGGGCCGGGCCGCGGCAGTGCAGGAGCAGGGCCGGGGCAGAGTCGTGGGAGGGCCGGGGCAGGGCTGCGACAGGTCCGGGACTGGGTCGGGGCCGGGGCAGGTCCGGGACGGGGCCGCAACGGGGCCAGGGCAGGGTCGGGGCCGGGGCCGGGACAGGGCCGGGACAAGGTCGGGGGCGGGGCAGGTCTGGGACGGGGCCGCGACGAGGTCGGGGCAGGGCCGGGACAGGGTCGGGGCCGGGGCAGGTCCGGGACGGGGCCGTGACGAGGCCGGGGCAGGGCCGGGACAGGGTCGGGGCCGGGGCAGGTCCGGGACGGGGCCGCGACGGGGCCGCGACAGGGTCGGGGCCGGGGCAGGACAGGGTCGGGGCCACGACGGGGCCGCGACGGGGCCGCGACGGGGTCGCGACGGGGCCGCGACGGGGCCGCGACGGGGCCGCGACGGGGCCGCGATATGGCCGCGACGGGGCCGAGTAGGGGGGAGGGGCCGCGTAGGGGGCCGCGTAAGGGGCCGCGTAAGGGGCCGCGACGGGGCCGGGACAGGGTCGGGGCCGCGTAGGGGGGGGGGGGGGCGCGTAGGGGGGGGGGGGGGGGGGCGCGTAGGGGGGGGGCCGCGTAGGGGGCCTCGTAAGGGGCCACGTAAGGGGCCGCGTAAGGGGAGGGCAGGCCGCGTAAGGGGCCGCAAAGGGCAGGGCAGGCCGCTAAGGGGCCGCGAAAGACTAGGGCAGGGCGCAAAGCGCGCTTCGGGCAGGAAAAAAAAAATTTAAGGTGGGCCCATAGGAAGGAACAGTTCCACTAGGGAACCCGCTCTATACCATGTGAAAGAATAGGAATGAATGATTGACTAGGAAAATGAGTTGGGTACAAATATGAAACCCTAGAAAGCTGTACCCCATAGTGTCTACCCCACTACAGCCTAGACAGGCTATGTGATTAATGTTTGACAGTGTAGTCTTGGACAGATGCCATCTGCGACCAGGCATGCAGCTTCATGCGAGCTTGCTCCGAGGCGGATACGTGCTCGAAGCGATCTCGTAAGGCTGCGCCCCACTCTCTCCACGTGCGTATCTTGGTCACTCCGAAGATCGGTTCCGCCACTTGATTAGTCACAGTTGAGGTTCCGTCTGCCGCATGTGTCACACCTGTCGGGGTCCCCGTTTCCAAGGTTCGGCGCCACCACTCAAGCACTGCGCCTCGCAGAAGCGAAACCGCGTAATTAATACGCGTGGCATCGTCGTTCACACCTGCTGCGGTGAAAAAGACTTCGACACCGAACAGCCACCCCTTCATCGTAGTCGTCTTGTTCGTAGGATTAAACGGGGGCGGGTTGACGGGTGTAATCTTGATCCTCGTTACTGCAACTGGCGCTGCTGCCGCTCGCTGCCTGTCTTCCTCTTCAAAGTCACGTGTGAGTGCGTCCAACGGGTTGCTCACCGCTTGACTGTTGCCCTCGCCTTCGTCATCAGTCGACTCCTGGCGCGCTTCACCTCGCGCCTGGCGTAGCTCGGCGTTTTCTCCACGTAAGGTTGTCACTTCCGCCATTAATGACTTCATGCCCTCCTGAATCTCTGCCACTTGCGCCATGAGTTTGTTAACCAACTCATGATCCACGTGTCTAGCACTACGTCTGGTGGGCAAGCGGGTCTCTGAGGCCTTCAGGCGAATGAAAAACACGAGCTATCGGAGTCGGGCAGGTTTGAATTAACAAACCTTGCGGCCAATCGTCCTGTAGTCCACTATACCAGCCACACCCGTGCCACCAAAATACCCTCGAAAAGCGGGGTGAACTAGGAAAGTAGCTCTGATACCAGGTGTTATGAGTTGTGAAGGAGAGTGCGCAGATTAACGAATAACGAGATTGTGATTCAACAGACAGAGCATACAATGAAGGCACACACTAATGTAGTGGCTAGCCTAGCTAGGAGGGAAACTCGGGTGAGCGAGGTTGGGTGCATGTTTGGCGAAGGGAAACGCCTAAGACGACGCGAGGAACCTCGGCATAGTTAATGTCGGCCAAACGTGCAGAGTCCAAAAATCGGGGCTGTACGCGAAGCAGTCAACCCCGATAAGGAATTCGGGAAAATTCTTTACAAACTGGTATCAGGTGCCCCCTTCAAACCTCCTCGTTAGTGGTTTGAAGTATGGTTGTGAGTAATGCTTGTGTTCTATTGTGCTGGTTAGGATTCCATGCGTTTCCATGTGCTGGTTTGATCCATGTAGTGTTTGATAACGGTATGGCATAGTTACCAAGTTTAGCGTTTCAACGAGAGGCGAAATATTCCTTTTCGGTAACGTCGCGTCGTCAATTCGCCACTGCCCACCACAATTGTCTTGGGTTTACATTCACCACCAGCCACCAATGCCAATGCCAGCCTCCACAGCCCTGCCGCATCTCCCCGCCATACCATGGCGGCACTCCGCTGTCCGCTGCGCTCCCGCGCGATCCCCGCGTGTCTTGGAATCCACTCGCTAGCGCAATCGTCGCTTCCGCTCAGCAATTGGCGCGCGCCAAGCTCCCCTTGCCTTTCCGCCACTCGCTCGCTGCGCGGCGCCTGCGGAGCCATTTTCCCCTCTCCCCGCACTCCCCGCGTTCCTCAATTTCCCGCCCCAGCTTCCGGCGGTTCCCGCATTTCCCGCGCTTCTCCCGTGTCAGGCGCTTCCCGCATTTCCCGCGCTTCTCCCGTGTCAGGCGCTTCCCCCGTTTCCCGTCGATCACCTCCCTCAGCAGCTGCGGGCGGGTCTATCCGGCGGGGATCAGGTTCCGCTCCCGCTGCCCCCCCCGCTTCGCTGCTGAACCTGGCGGAAGTTTCCGAGCAGCTGCCGGCGGATCTGTCGGGATACTTGGCGCGAGTTCGCGAGTGCAACGCGGGGCTGGTGGGTGGGCGGGTGTGGGGATCGGGGGGTGGGACTGCTGGGTGGGTGGGTGGCTGGCTGGTGGGTAGGTGAGTGGGTTGGGAAAGGAAGGGTATTGGGGGAAGGGGGGGAGTGGGGGTGGGTGGGGAAGAGGGGGTGGGTGGAGAAGAGGGGGTGAAAGGGGAAACAGAAGGGGGGAGAGGGGTGTGGGGGATGCGAAAAAACATGAGAGGGTTTAATTGAGACATGAAGAAGAAGGTAGTTGATGTGCCGCACGCACACATGCACCTTCTCAGAATGTGCTGTCGTGGGAACGTGCTGTGTTTCCATGACAGCACGCTCTCACCCACCCATGACACGAGCAAAACGAAAGGCTGTGTGTAACGTCCATTGCCTAGATTGTCTGGATTGTTGTTTTAACTTCCATTGCCCCTCCTTTCAAGCCACAACAACTGCCGCTCTTTCCCTCAACGACTCCTTTAATGCAACTCATACCCACCCTTTTACAAACCTTACCACCACTCCTCAACCCCACGCTCCATGCCACTACTCTCACCGCATCCTTCCATCACCTCTGTTCATGCCCCTTTTCTCTCTGTCATTCTTCTCAGGAGCGTAGGTGGGAGTTCATCCCCTTCGTTGTGAACGGGGAGGTTGTGGGATACATTCACCACAGGTGAGTGCGTGCGGAGGTGATCAAGGTGTGACTATGATGCAATTCGTAGCTGTGACTATGAAGCAATGGTACATCGATTTCTTAATAAAGGTGTAGTCTGCAGCCTTGTAGTGTGCAGCTGGCTGGCTCCTTATCACTGTCCTCCCACTCACGCCCTTTTCTCGTCCCCCATCCGCTCGCGTGCGTTGAGGCGTTTGGTATTGATTTAAGAGAAAGAAGAGAAAATAAAAAAACTCAACCGCGCCGTGCCATCTTGTGTCGTTCCGCGCATTGCAGCTTCTGGCAGCACTTGGAGCCGTTTGGCGACGTCTTTTCCCTGCACCACCACGCACCCAGCAGTACCACCGCCACCACCACTAACAGCAGTGGCACCAACGCTGCTGCTGCTGCTGCTGCTGCTGGGCGAGTGCTATCGTTTTCAGGGAGGCTGGAGGCAGCGGGGGCAGCTGAGCGCACAGAGGCGGTGGGAGGGGTGCTGCAGCGGCTGCGCGAGCAAGGCGTGGTGACTGGCTGGCGCAATGAGGTGAGTGGAGTGCGGTGGAGTGCGGTGAGTGGAGAGTGGGGGGATGTGTGGTGAGGGGAGAGAGGGGGTGTATGGCGAAGGGAGAGGGGGTATGGTTTGCGGTGAGGGGAGGGGAGAGGGGGTTGATGTCCAGGGAGAAAGCAGAGGGCGGTGGTGTGTGATGAGGGAAGAGAGTGGGTGTATGGTGAGGGTAGAGCGAAGGAGTGCGGTGAAGGTAGAGGGGGGCGTTTTCATCAGACCGCTTGGATAAAAGCGGCAGGTGCTGCTGAGCGGGCAGAGGCGATAGGGCAGGTGTCGCACCAGTATGTGATACCATGACAGGGAGAGGAAGGCAGTATGCAGAATTGGGCAGTTTATGAGATATTCTATGCCCTCCTGTTCCTCCTCCCTCCCTCCCTCCCTCCCTCCCTCCCTCCCTCCCTCCCTCCCTCCCTCCCTCCCTCCCTCCCTCCCTCCCTCCCTCCCTCGCTTCCCCCTGGCCCTGAAGGCAATGCCCTGAGCTCCAACCCACCAGTCTATGCCCTTATGCCTCACAGTCTATGCCCTTATGCCTCACAGTCTATGCCCTTATGCCTCACAGTCTATGCCCTTATGCCTCACTCTCTGTGCCTTTATCCCTTTTTTCAGCTATATCCCGTAGGTGCCTCGTTCTATGCACCACCAGCGTTCCTCATCGAGCGAGCAGCAGCGCCTCTCTTCGGTACCAAGGCATACGGCGTGCACATGAACGGCTACACACACTTGCCCTCCTCTTCCTCCTCTCTGCACCTGTGGGTGGCACGGCGGTCCCCATTAAAGCCCACGTTCCCCAACCAGCTGGATCATCTAGTGGCAGGCGGGCAGGTGAGATTGTGGGAGAGGATGGATGATAGGGTTGATTGAGAGGGGTGACGGGGGAGAGGGCTGATGGGGGAGTGACCGCTTGATTTGAGGTGGTGCTAAGTAGTGCAGTCGTCACGGGACAAGATGCATAACACTCTCACTGTAATCATATCCTTCCATTTCCCCTCGCATTTCAACCCCCTCCCTTCCCTTCTTCCCCGCCTCAGCCCCACGGCATCAGCTGCAGGGACAACATGATCAAAGAGTGTGAGGAGGAGGCAGATATTCCAAGGCACCTTGCGGAGAGGTGAGCACTAGTGCGTTAATGCCAGAAACGGGGCAGAAAAATCCTCCTGACTGGAGATGTAGCATCCGATAGAATGTGCGAGACATGACATGACGCAGTGCTTTAGGCTGCTTAGCTTAGAGAGCCAACAGAGGGGGTGCCATGAAAGGAAATGCTGATTTCGAAACCACAGAACTGCCCGGGTCGCCTGTTGCGAGCTATGTGCTTCCTACTCTGCATGATGTTGTGCTTGCGTCGTTCAATTCCCTCTCTTCTGGATGGCAGAGCATCGCGCATTTTCCTGGTTTCTCTGTGGCTTCACCTCAAATGCAATGGCATGCCTGATATACCCGGCTCGTGTTTTCTCGTGATTTTGCTGGTTGGCGCTATGGATGGATTGGGATGGAATGGAATGGGATGGAATGGGATGGAATGGAATGGAATGGAATGGGATGGAATGGAATGGGATGGGATGGGATGGAATGGGATGGGATGGGATGGGATGGGATGGAATGGGATGGGATGGGTTGGAATGGGATGGGATGGGATGGAATGGAATGGGATGGGATGGGATGGGATGGGATGGGATGGGATGGGATGGGATGGGATGGGATGGGATGGGATGGGATGGGATGGGATGGAATGGAATGGGATGGGATGGGATGGGATGGGATGGGATGGGATGGGATGGGATGGAATGGAATGGAATGGAATGGGATGGGATGGGATGGAATGGGATGGGATGGGATGGGATGGGATAGGATGGGATGAAATGGGATGGGATGGAATGGAATGGGATGGGATGGGATGGGATGGGATGGGATGGAATGGGATGGGATGGAATGGGATGCGATGGGATGAAATGGGATGCGATGGGATGAAATGGGATGCGATGGGATGGAATGCAATGCAATGGGATGGACTTGACTGGGTGGAGTGAAGGGCAGTGCCGGTGGGGGTGGTGAGCTATGAGATAGTGACAGCAGCCAACACGCTCAAGAGGGATGTGCTTTTCTGCTACGACCTCCTGCTGCCACCCGACTTCACCCCCCGAAACACAGGTGCGTTGCAGCTTGCCTTTGTGAATCGACTCAAAGTCACCTCTTAGCTACGACCTCCTGCTGCTGCCCGACTTCACTCCTAAAAACACAGGTGCCTCTTCCTTGACTTGTCAGGCGCCTTAGAAACCATCTGCGTGTTTGTCCCCTCCCAAGCACCTCTTCCCCGTTTATTAATCGACTAAAAAACACACCTAAAATTTCTACTACAGAACGACATACAGGTTTTCAGCCTCCTAAATTTTTTAGCGCTCAACATTTTTGCTGACCACTGTCAAAATCTGCTGCCGCGCAATGTTTCCCATTGCTGAAAAGTGATGCTCCATGCACCTCTGCCCCTCCAACACCTCCTTCCCAACTACCTCTTCCTTTGCTGCAAGCAGAAAATAGACCTCCGTTTCTCCGTTTCTCTGTTTCTCCGTTTCTATGTTTCTCATTCTCTCCCAGCTTTTTCTTCTAATGACTCCCTGACCAACAGATGGGGAAGTGGCGGAGTTTTCCCTGTTGCCAATTGAAGCTGTGGCTAATATCGTGGCCAACACTAAGGAGTACAAGGCAAACTGCAACCTTGTTATTATCGACTTCCTTATAAGACATGGGTGAGTGGAGTGCCGTGCTTGCCTACTCCCTCACCTGCCCATGAGATGCCTCATGGAGTGCTTTACTACTCATGACTCATGACTCATGACTCGTGACTCGTGAGGATGACTGCAGCGTGTGAAGGTAAAGCTGGTGGTGATTGCAGGGGAGGAAGTGAGAGGGTTTGTGGTGAGGGGTGGTGCAGAGAAGTGGGTGCCTTTGGTGGAGTATTCTTATTTTTTGTGCCTCAAGATACGGTAAGAGTTGCTAGTGTGTGTATCACTGTGGAAGAGAGGACCAGCACACCCATCAAGGGGCCCGCAGTGCTGCTGCTGCGCTGTAATTCTCTCCCATCCAAGGTTAAAAAATACGACCGTATTTTTGAAATTGCTGTACGATTTCTCACAGCAGCCTATTATAAGAAACCGTCTAAACGGTAACATCTAAAAAATACGACCGTAATTTTGAACCTTGCTCCCAGCCCATGGACTCACTCGCCCAGATCAAGGCTACTTGCTGCAAGCAACTCCAAGAATACCCATTGCGGTTCCCTTCTTGTTCCTCTCTTCTCATCCTCTACAACCACCTGATTTTCTTCAACACAACCCCCCTTTGCCTTGTGTTGTGAATCCCCATTGCACCAGCATGATTTCTCCGGATTCACAAGGCTATCTCGAGCTGCTGACCGGCCTTCGCCAAGGCTCCTGTGCCTGATTCGTGACCTTTTATTGAAAAACGGTGGAGAATTGTCCAAAGGCCTCCCAGATTAACAATCCTAGCAGGGGGGTGCTTGCAACGTTTTTTGGGGTTAGATGAACCATCGAAATGGTAATAGCGCTTTGATACTTCCAACATCTGCCAATCAGTCTGGGAGTTGCTACAACAGAGGGGTCGTGATTTTATAATGCATGTCCTGCGGACCACCAAAATCCAACTCCCTCCTGAGAACCCGAAATAAGCGCCAAGCACGGTTTGTCTGGCAGGTCTTTTCCATATCCGTTGCGTTCTCCGAGAGACACTCCTACACGGTGCACCCTATGAGAAGTGGCAAAATCGAGTCGCATACTCATGGCAGTCTGTGTGGCATGTCAATTACTTCAATATATGCCGCCTCCTTGAGAATCACTCCTGCACTGAGCACCTTTTGAGAATTATCAATACACATTCTGAGATACGGTACCGTATCGCCCCGGATATAACCGCAGGCCTATTATAAGCGCATGCGCTTATATATGGAGCAATGCGCTTATGGCCGATCCTCAATTAGAAGCGCACCCCTTATAAAATCGTTACTTATTATAAGCGCACCCTTGCAGTAAAAAAAAAAATACTTGATGAATATTTGTCATTATTGTTAGAGCTAAAGCAAGGCTAGCCTTCATTAGTTGTAATTTTGCCCTAGCTAAAAGTTTCACATACAATAGGGTGACTATTGTCCTAGCCTAAACACTATCTTGCATAGTCAAGCCTTAGGCCTCCACTTCCTCCACGTCCGTTTCGGGCTCCGTGTCGTTGTTGCCCCAGAACCCGTCTGCTTGGATGTCGTCGTCAACCTGTACCTCGTGGCTCAGCTGGCTTCTCCGGTGCGCCATCACCATATGGTATTCGCTCCCGTCAAGGGCATTACTGATGCCGCATGTGAGGAAGGCTTTCTTAATTAGGTCGGCGGGCACGGCCTTCCACGCCCGTGAAATCCACTTGAGCACCACTGCCGGGGGTGGTTTCTTGATGTTCCCTGCACCACATGAAAGGGAGTGGGGAACACATTAGTCCACAAGCAGGCAGACAAGCACACGAAGGGGAGACGGGAGGACATGTCCTCGCTCACCTGCAGGTGTCAGAATGTTCATGCCGTCCGCCTCAAACCAGGACTGATACTGCTGGCGAACACTTGCTTTGAAGCTCTTGTTCACCGACACATCGAGCGGCTGCACGTCTGCCGTGCATCCCGCCGGGATGACCGCCGGCACGATGTTGAGCATCGCGAATCTCGCCTTGACTTCCTTGGTAAGGTGACCACGGTAGGTGTTGAGTACTAGCATGGCGCTCCGACTCTGCACGCCGAATTTTGGTTTCAGGAACGGCACCACGCCCTCATCGAGCCACTGGATGACGCCCGTGGCCTCCATCCACCCGCTCGCTTGGCAGCCGACCACGACATCTGCACACAAGCAAGCGGTGGTTAGTCCCTTTTTTTTGTTGAACGTCCAAAACACGCACAAGAACATGTGCTTACCGTTCTGGAAGTCACCCTTAGGCAGTGTCTTGCGCTTGAAAAACACCCACGGCTTCAACTTCTCGCCCGTCGCCGTGCACGCCAGCATCACGGTGACTCTTTCTGGTAACCAGCGCTGCGGATGGGCACCGACTTCATGCCCGTCTGCTCCATGGTGGTAGTGGCCGGCATCTCCAACCAAAGAGGCGTTTGGTCGGCGTTGATTATGTATCGATTGTCGATCGCGTACTCGTTGCGTGCGTCGCGGACGAAATGCCAAAATTCTTTGCACTGCGTCGCCACGTCTGTGCACGGGGAGGGAAGGACAGATAGGAAGAAGGATGAGTACCACTACAAGATAAAGATAGGAAGTGCAGGAGCAACAACTCTTAAACCATGCGAATTCGCTCGAGGTAAGCGGGAAACAAGGCACTTACGCTCCTGCGTTTTCTGCGCCACCTTAGTTTTCATGCGCACGCTGAGGTTCCACCGCTTGCGGAACCGCTCCGACTACCGCTGACTCCCTTTCCACTTGACTTCCGGGAACAGCACCTTCATCACTTCGCGTGACCATTCTTGGAGCCGGCCGACTGAAACTGCAACACCGCGGCGTCGCCAGTCGAGGAGTTGAGCGTACACCTTTAACTCCATGGGTCTGTACCAAGAAGACCTCCCGCGCCCATGAAGTCGACACCGTGCGGCATGTGAAGCCTTGAGCTCCTCTGCTTGGGTTTTCCACTCGTCAGGCATTTGCGGTGTATGCCGGACTCCCGCGCGACCTCGCTTATTGATGCCGCCAGCTCCAGCCGCACGAGCCACCTGAGTTTCTAATATGAGGTGTAGGACTGCCGTTTATGTTGAGACGGCTTGTGCCTGGGAGAGGGGGGGCGGCCATCTCGGTTCTGGGAGGTGGGGTGGGGTCGTTTTTTGTTAATCGGCGGATACGTCGGTATCGGCATCTTCTCGCGTGGTGCGTCGCGCCACCATGACTCCACACCGTCGTCGTCCTCGGCACTTGCACCACGATCTGGGAACACGTCCTCCTCGGCGCCCGCTTCACCGTCGCCGTCGCCGCTGTTTTGTTTATCGGCGGCCACGTCATTGTCGGCGCCCACAGCCCACGAGTCGGGCTGTCCTCACCGTGGTGCAGGCAGCGGAGCCTGGATGAACACATCAGGGGCCTTGGGTGTGTCCGGTTCAGACAGCCACTCATCGAAAGTCGCTGGTAAATACAGCTGGAGCACGGGCCGTTGGTGAGCACTGGCACCGATATCAGGTGGATTTGGAGGAGCGGGAGGTGCGGAAGGAGCAGGAGGAGCAGGAGGTGCAGGAGGAGCAGGAGGAGCAGGGGGCGCTGGGGGTTCAGGTGGCACTGGAGGCGCTGCGGGCTCACGGGTATACCACCCGTCGTCGGTAAGTCGCCATGGGCGAGCTCTCTTGTTCTTGAAGAGGAAGTGCGTCCCACGGAATTCCGCCATGGCTTCGCCAGCCAGGCGGCCTACACTGGAATCTGAATGAAAAAAACGAGGGTGCACAAATGGGCAACGAAGGGGACCCCGTAAGGTTGGCGCCTCGGGGTCCTCGTCAATGACAGGCGGGAAACCCCCGCCTACCCCCGTAGAGGACCCTGCGTGGCAGCATAAAAGCTGTGCTGGCAGGGAATATTCCCCACCCTTCGAGAGGGTTCGGAAGAAATGCACATGCCACGCAATGCATGCGACTGTGATTGGGCCGCACGGCAACATCCCCGTCACTGCTGTCACGATCGATAGTTCTAGACAAAACGGTGCGGTGGGAAACCGAACCGCTGCTGTTTTTGTCTGGAAACCATGCACGATCCCACGTGTTGCATGGTCGGTTGAATTCGCCTTATTGCGGGCTTCAATTTGGTATGTTTAAAAGTGATTTTTTTTTTCCTATTACAAGCGCATGCGCTTATACACATGACTCGATTAGAAGCGCACCCCCCTAAAAAACATTGTTTTATTATAAGCGCACCTGCGCTTCTATCCGGGGTAATACGGTATCCATGCAGGTCTGTGTGGCATGTCAATTACTCCAGCATACGCTGCCTTTTTCGAGAATCACGCCGCACGGAGCAAGGCGCTTCGATCCCTTGCCTCAACCTTGCTTGCCTCCACATTCAAACGCCGCGACCTTGGGAAGCTTCCCAGCAAATCCCCAATGGTGGCTGAAGTGATGGCACCACATCCAACCATGCTCAACCACATGAGACCCTCCAGCCTAATTTGTGCAACCACCCGGTCTGATAAGCAATCATTGTTTTCCACCACCAGTGATTCCAAAACGGGACAAGCTCGGAGCAGCGGCAGCATCTGCTCCTCCCCCAAACCAGCGCAAGAAAGCAGTGATGGTTGCTTCAGCCCTCGAAAAGCAGTGATAGTTGCTTCAGCCCTCGGAAAGCAGTGATAGTTGCTTCAGCCCTCGGAAAGCAGTGATAGTTGCTTCAGCCCTCGGAAAGCAGTCTTCAGCCCTCAGAAAGCAGTGATAGTTGCTTCAGCCCTCGGAAAGCAGTGATAGTTGCTTCAGCCCTCGGAAAGCAGTGATAGTTGCTTCAGCCCTCGGAAAGCTGCTGCGAGTGAGAGGGACTCGAAGGACTGAGGCTGGGCACTCGGGCTTGGGACGGGAAACGAAGAGGAACAAGATGAGGAGGAGGGTGGACTGGGGGAGGTGAGGCACATGAGAGGGGTGTTATAGTCACAATAGGCTTGAATGTGCCTAAAACGAAAGATAGAGAGCACAGACGGATTTCTGCACAGCGGCTTCAAACGTTGATAGCGTTCTGCTCACAGCTGCAAATGACTTGATTCAAATTGGATCTAGAGCGTCTTCACGTCGCTTACAATAAGCAATTTAGATTGCATGATTTCACAAAGAATTGACGACACAACGTCGGTTTGAACGAACGGTACTATGGCAGCCCCCTACTGAAGCAGCAACATCCGCACCAGCAACAGCAGCAGCTGCTGCACCAGCAGCAGAAGCAGCAGCATCGCCACCTGCTGCTGTTGCGGGACGCCCAGCACCACTACAAGCCACGCGCGTGTGCATGCGTTCAAAGACCTCAAACGTCGTCCTCCTCTCATCAACCAGTTGCAGCATTAACGCCCGCATCACATTTAAAGCCCATGTACGAGGACTCATGTTCCCCGCAGCAGCCTCCCCCTCTCCCTCACCACCATCACCATCACCATCTCTCCCATTCACAGCATTATCAAGCAGTATACCATCGATCTCTTCAAGCAGCGTCGCTCCTCCTTCGCCCTCTCCTTCCCAAATATCCCTCTTCACAAACACGCCTGCAGCTTCGGCAGCAGAAAACACCTCAATCATCGCATCCTCCCTCTCTGTCGCTACAGCTTGCTCCAAAATCGCCACACACAGCGACCGACACAAGGCGAGAGCGGACCTAATCATGGTAGTTCCTGATTCGATCTCGCTTAGGGTGATCATCGGCTCTAGCGGCTTTGATGAACACACCTCTTATGACCTCGTTGGCCTCTTTCATTAGCTTCAACGCACAATTGCACGCCGCGATCAGGTCTGCATGCGCGGCTGCTGCTGCTGTTCGAATATCCATATACATATAATCATATTCATACTCCCTCCTCCCTTCGTTCCTTGAGTCGACAACAATTGTCGGTGCTACTGCTGCTAATGTAGTAGCTGTGCTTTCTATTCCCTCTCGAGCTGAAGCGGCTGCTGCAGCAGCAGAATCCATAGTTTCTACAGCCCCCTCACTCTTGCCTGCCTCCACTGCTTCCCTTTCCTTCACCTCACCCTCCTCCCCACCCTCTGCACCGTCATCTTTACACTCCACTCCCACTGCCCCCTCTCCCCCTCCCCTCCGCACCACCACCACCAGCATACTCACAAGGCTCTCAAGAGACACCTGCTAAATCGTTCTCGACGTTCCTCCCCCCATCAAACCCACCTCTCGCACGCCCACACTTCGATCCCCAGTCACCCAAGCCACCTCCCAACCCCACTTCAATCGTTTCATTTCCTCCCCAGCCTCATTCTCACAAGCCCTGACACTGAGACCCGACGCAACCTCCCACCTACTGGTGATCATCAAAGACTGTAGGCCACTGCAGCGAGCAAGCAGGCCGGGGCGGAATGAGGGCAGCCCTGAGAATGAGAGCGAGTGCAGGTGGGAGGGAGGGGTGCGCAGGAAAGACCAGAGGCCTTGTGTGCTGAAGAGGTGATATGTGGTGCTTTGGAGAGAGAGAGAGGAGAGGGCTGGGTTGGCTTGGGCAAGGGTGGCAAGGGAGTGACTGGAGATCAACGGGCAGTCAATTATGCCTAGTTGGGTGAGCGTGTGGAGGGAGCGAGAGAGGGCTTGCATCTCGAAAGGGTCGATGCTGCCGGAGTGGAGGTTCAGGGACGAGAGGGAGGGGAAGGAGGCGAGAGGAGCGAGGCAGGCCACTAGTTTCGCTGATTCGAGATTGAGGGTTTTGAGGGTGGGGCGGAGAGAGGAGGAGGCGAGGAGGAGAGGGTGGAGAGGGGGGGGTTGAAGAGGGAGAGAGACGTGAGGGAGGAGCAATGGGGAAGGGAGTCGAGAGGAGGGGCGTGGAGGAGGAGGGAGAGGGAGTGGAGGGCGGGGAAGGCATCGAATGGAGGGACGGAGGTGTAGTTGTTGTTATGCCTGTTGATCATGCAACCTAAGTTGGAATAAACACGTTTAGCGTTTTGTACGCTCTCGTATATACGCGAGAGTATATACGCTAGACGCTGGCCTTGAGGGGTCTGGTACGCACAAGAATACGCTTGCCCGGGCAGGGAAAACTTTTTCCCAGGCAGATTTTTGGGGTAAGAGGTGCGGATGGGGGGGTGATGTCCGCTTATTAATATGAAAGTTACAGAAAAAAAAAACCCGTAAAACTAATTTACCACTACATCTTCCTCCACCACATTCATGCTACCACCCCTCCCCCTACTCTACATGTCCTAGTACTCATCGGCCATCACATCATCCTCCCCCACCTCAGGTTCTTCCACCTCCTCCTCGACGTTGTAGCCAGCCGAAGTGGGGGGGTCCTCGATGTTTCCCTTCACCACCCGCTGCCCTTCAGGGACCTTGTGCCAGTTATGCACAACCTGCCAATTGTGCGTCACGTACATGAGGTCCCGAAGCTTCTCCGCGCCGAGCCGGTTCCAGCGTGCTGTATGCACGGCATCAAACTTCGCCCAGTTCCGCTCGCATGGTGACGCGGACACCGGCTGCGTGAGGGCGCGGCAAGCCATGGTGGTGAGCTCCGGATGTTCGGTCCCATGCCACGACCACCAGGCCACCGCGTTCATCTTGCCCTCCTTCACTGCCGCACGGTCGGCAAGAGCGGCGGGCATGCCGAAGCTGCCTTGGAGGTTCAGGAAGGCATTGAGGCCTTCCTGGATGACGAGAGAGGCGCGACGCTCGACCCCGTCCTTCCTGGTGACTGTATGGTCGTCATAGTGCTTGGACACGTACTGTTTGAAGACCCTCGTGCACTCCAGGTCGGTGCAGAAGATGCCCTCTTCCTGGTTGGGGGGGTTGAGGATGCGGCCAATCACGTGCATGTTGCACGCCAGCCCATTGTCCCAGCGGTCCTGCACGATCTTCCGAATCTCCCCCACCTCTCCCCTTGACAGGACCCCTTCCGCATGCTCGTCAAGGAAGTCGCGGATGTCCTCGGTGAGCTGGAGCATAAGGTCGTAGAGACAACCCATCATGCCCTTCGCATCCGAGTCAGTCTTGCGCATGACGACGAATGGGAGCTTCATCAGCTTCGCGAAGAACTCGGCGCGCGTCCACCACGTGGCATCGAGGATGTTGTCTTTGAAGGTATCTGCCCCAACCCTCTTTCCAGCCGTTGTCCACTCGCGCCACTCATCGCTGAGGACCATCTGCATCAGGCCGGCGCGCACTTCACAGAGGCGGTTAATGGCGATGTAGTTGGTGCCGAATCGAGTTCCCGCGGGCTTGAGAACCTGCTTCCCCTTGCCGCCGTTCACGAGCTCGCTCCGCATGTATCCATGGGTGAAGTGATGGTTGCGGACGAACGAGATGAGGGTGTCCCCGCGCGCGACGATGTCCTTCGCCCATCCCATTTTCCCGATGTCCTCCATCAGGAGATCAAGGACATGGGTCGCGCAAGGGATGTGTTCGATGTGGGGATACTCCGTCATCAACTCCCTGCATGCCGCCGCGTAATTGGAGCCGCCGTCAAAACACAAGGCGACGACGTTCTCATGGCCAACTTTCTCGATGATGGGGCGCAAAATGCCCGCGATGTAGCCGCCGGTCTTCATCTCCATCTTGGTGTCGATCGACTCCACGAACACCGCTCCGCTATCGTTGATGAGGAGCACATTGGCTTGCGGGCGGCCGGCCTTGTCAGAGAACATGTCGCTTGCCACGGTGACACCATCACGGCGCCAGCTTGCTGAGATAGGAGCGAGAGCCACCTCAATGCGCGGGCGACACTTTGCAAGACCGACGCCACCGATGTAGCGTCTCTTCGGCGGGATGTAATTCTGCCCCGCGCGCTGGATGCTTGAGACTACATTCCGCCACAGTGGGTGGTCCGCGTGATGCCCCGGCACATGAAGAGCGGCAAAGAAGAGGCATATGGACTCTTCCGCAGCTTGGTTCGCGCACGTGGCGTCGTCGCCGTAGAAGTCGGACATTCGACTCTTCTTCTTTTCCGAACCTCCGCCGTTGACTGCGCCGACCGCCGCAATTTCAGCCGCATGCTTCTCTTCACGGGCCTTCAACTTGGACTCGTAAAGCGCCTTCACGGTGTCACGTGCAGTCTTCGGCGCTGCAGTGCAGAGATGCACTTCGCGACGGCGCATGCCGTTCCAGCCAGTGATATGCTGCGCGCGGCGGTAAACCCCGCCAGCGAACTTGAAGTTGCAGTAGGCACACACCTTGGTGTCATTCTCGCCAACGCTGTCGGCCGGCACTTTGAAGTGGCGGTACACAGCGTGCTTGCTGTCCATGCAGACCAAAGCCGTAACAGAAGAGGTCCCTCCAGTGGAACTACCAGGAGCGTCTGAAGGTGTAGAACGAGAACTTGTTGCTGTAGGAGTAGCAGCCATGGTGGCTGGGGAGAAGAGGTAGCTAGAATAGGAAGCGAGAGAATGATTGTCGAGTGAACAAATGCCACTCTTTATGCCTGGGAGATTGGGTTGGGTTGAGCTCCCAACCAATAAAGTAGTGGTTGAAGGGGGTGGTGGAATGCTGTGGTTTAAAGGGGTGTGAAACAGTGGAGGGGTGGGGTTGAGGAGGTTTGGAGCTCAAAATTCAAAATTCGAGTTCAGTTGGCGACATCTGCGACTCGAAATAGAGATCGCCACTTCGCGAGATTCAGATTGATTTTTTTTTTTTTTTTTTTCGGTCTGCCTGAAATTCTACTCGGCGAATTTTCAAATTATACGCAGCGTACGAATTCGTTAAGCGTATAAACGCAAAACGCAAAAGCAAAGTAGCGTATATTCCAACTTAGCATGCAACGATCCCATGGGGAGTCGAAAGTGAGTGACGTCAAGAGGCTGGTGGGGGGAAAGAGGGAAAGAGATGGGGAGAATGGGAGTGGGGGATGCGGAACAGGGGAAAGGGAGACGAACCGGAAAGGCAAAATGAGTGCTTGGGTCAACCGGGTTTGGGGTGAGAGAGTCTTTTATTGAGGCGCCTCATAACCAGACGGACCGGAAAAGGTGCAATAAAAGCTTGGGTGAACAGGGGTTGGTGTGAGAGGGAGTGCGCAGATCCAGAGGGGGGACGTAGGGGGGAGAGGGGAAAAGAGCAGGGGGGAATGGGAGAGAGAGGCGGGGGGAGAGGCGAGACAGCTTGGGGGAGGGAGGAGAACAGGGAAAGAGAGGGAGAGAAAGGTGCAGTGGTGGAGAGAGGAGCGAATGAGGGGAAGAGCGCAGGGAAAGAGGCATTGGCAAGGATGCAGGAGAGGGGAGGAAGAGTGCAAAAAAAGGGAGAAGAGCGCAGGGGAATGGAGGAAGACTGCAGGGGAAGGGGGGGATAGGTAAAGAAACGAGTGGGAGAGAGAAGAGAAGGGAAGGAGAGGGGGCAAAGAACTGGGAAGACAGGGAAGAGCAGGTGGTGAGGCGGAGAGAACAGGGCAAGAGGGGGGACGCAACGCACAAGAGGAACTGGGGGAGTGGACAGGAGGAAGAAGCGGAGAGCATTGGGCGGAGATAGGGGGACCATAGGGGAATGAGGCGAGGGCGTATGGGAAAGAGGGAAGAGCGTAGGGGAAAGAAAGGAGAGTGTAGAGGAAAGAGGGGGGATGCATAGGGGGGAAGCATAGGGAGAGAGGGGAGAGCATAGGGGTATGAGGCGAGAGCGTAGGGGAAAGGGGAGAGCGTAGGGGGGAGAGGGGAGAGCGTAGGGGGAAGAGGAGAGAGCATAGGGGGAAGAGGAGAGAGCGTAGGGGGAAGAGGAGAGAGCATAGGGGGAACAAGGGAGAGCGCAGTGGGAAGAGGGGAGAGCGTAGGAAGGAGCGGGGAGGGCGTAGGGTGGAAAGGGAGAGCGTAGGGAAGAGTGCATGGGGAATAGGAGAGAGAGTGGGGGAAAGATGGAAAAGGAGAAGGGGGGTACATGAGGAAAGGTGGGGAAAGAGCAGTGGGAAGAGAGGGAGTGGGCAAGGGGGAGAATGAGAAAAGACAGGGACAAGAGGGGGAGGGAGAGGGGGAGGTGAGGGGGGGCGGAAATAGAGAGAAGGCAGTGAGAAGAAGGGGAACGAGCGAGGAGGGAAGGGAAGAGTGGGCAAGATGAAGCGAGCACAAACGGGAAAACGGGGACAATGGGGGAAGGGGAAAGAAGGGGGAACGCGGGGAAGAAGGCAGGGTTTGTATAACGCACCAGCAGCAACCCGACAGCGCCGAGAGTACCACTCACGAAGCCGCTGTGGAGAGAGGGGCTCCCGCCGCGACGGGACACCGAGAGCACCTCCAGACTCAACACGCGCAGGCTCAGCACCTCCAGACACAGTACCCTCAGGCGCCACACCCCCAGGCTCAGCACGCTCAGTCTCAGCACCCCCAGACTCAGCACCCCCAGTCTCAGCACCCCCAGTCCCCGCACCCGCAGGGTCAGCACCCCTAGCAGCACCTGAGTCGACAGCTACCTCGACCGGCTCGGCAGGGTCTACCTGGGACACACCTGAGGGGGCAGGACCCTGGGGGGGGAGGGGGTCTACCGGAGGAGTACCTGGGGCAAGGAAGAGCGGCGGGGGAGGGGGAGAGGCAGTGCGGTAGGGAAAGAGACGGTAGTACGACACCGACTCGTCAAACGTGACGTCCTGAGAGGACAGAACACGATGCGAGCTGGGGTGGTAGAACTGCCACCCAGGTGCATCAGGAGGGAAGCCAAGGAAGACACAGGGAACGGCACGGGAGGACAGCTTGTCCGCTGTAGTATCGCGGAAAAAAGCTCGAGATCCCCAGACACGGAACGCGGACGCATCGCCAACCTTCCCCGTCCACCGCAGAGTAGGTGTGGTCTCCGGCAAGGAGACACGAGGCTGAAGGTTGATCTGATGCGCAGCGTACTGAACCGCGAACGGCCACAGAAAGTGGGGAGCAGCCGCATGGATCATGGACGTACGAGCGACATCCATGACCATGCCAATGCGGCGCTCAGCAATCCCATTTTGCTGCGGGGAGGCCGGAAGCGTGAACGTCTGGCGGATGCCCTCCAAACGACAGAAGGCTCTCAGAAGGTCGGAGGAAAACTCCCCGCCTCTGTCTGAGTGCAGACGCAAAACAGGAAGGTCGGAGCCGAAACTCTCACTAAGCTGGCGACGAGCACCGCGGATCCAGTCGATCAACACCTCAGTGACCTCACCCTTGCTGCGCAAGGGGAAGACTGTGGTGTAACGCGAGTAGTCGTCAACGACCAGCAGGAAGTAACGCTCGTGACCCGGTCCACGAACGCGGGCTGGGCCCCACACGTCCATGTAAAGAGTCTGCAGAGGGGCCTCAGTCGGAGGAAACGAGGAGGAGTGAGGAGCGGCGCGCTGCCGGCCCTCGACACAAGGAACACAGGTGGGGGCAGGCCTCGGAGGAAGGGGAGGGAGGGACCTGGGGAGTCCAGAGACAAGAGCACGGGAGACCATACCTCGAAGACGAGGCAGGGAGGGGTGACCAAGGCGGTGGTGCCAGAGGAGAGTCTCGTGCGCCAGAGGACGACACGAGCAGGGGGCAGACACAGGACTAGACCTGGACGCAGCAGCAAACACCTGACTGGACGCAGCTACCAGAGGAGGCGCAGTAGTCAGTGTGTACAGACTCGACCCTGGCCGACGGGTGAACGTGGCCAGGTGGCGGCCCGTCCGAGAGCAAGTGCAGTGGGTCACACGCTGACCTCTAGGGGTGAACTGGTCAACCCACGCGTCCTGGAGGTCAGCTCCACTCACCAAGTTCGTAGAGAACGAGGGGAGGTGGAGTCCCGACAGCAAGCCCGACGGGGCCGCAGGACACAGTAGAACCGTGGAGGAGTGTGCAAGGACTGGTCCCCCGGAGGGGTCAGCAAGGGAGACCGCAACAGGCCGACGGAGCGGCGTGAGCGTGGTGCTGTCTCTAAAGAAAGAGCGCGAAGCACCAGAGTCAAGTGTGAAGGTGTGAAAGGACTCAGTAGGTGCAGTTACAGAGGGAGGAGACGTACCAGCACCTGGAGCAGCAGACGCACTAGCACCTAGAGCAGCAGCCGCACTAGCACCTAGAGCAGCAGCCACAGTGCCCGGGTCGGGCGGGACACGCAGGTAACAGTCACCCTCAGTAATATCAGCAAGAGCATACATGGCAGCAAGGATAGCATCAAAATCTAGATCAAAGATAGGCACATTCTGCAGAAGCAGATCATGCCAACGAGGAAGATCAACAGCGTCAGGAAACTGGGTACGCCAAGCGTCAGTCAAGCGGCCAAAGCAGCGCTGCGTGGTGTGTGGGAGACCACACACCTCCCCACTACGAGTGCCGGTGCGAAGAACGTACGCGCAGGGACCTGCACCCCCAGACCTCCCACGTCCAGCGTACCACTCACGAAGCTGCTGAACAGACGGGGTCTCACGGGTGCGCAGCTGCTGCGGACGCTGGTTGCCACCAAGGCCTCCACGCTGCGTGGCCGCACCGCGACCAGCACCACCTCCTCCGCTACCTCCACCACCGCCGCCGCCGCCGCCACCTCCTCCACCACCGCCGCCACGGCCGCCACTGCCGCCACCTACGCCCCCACTCCCGGAACCACCCCCACCACCACCTCCACCTCCTCCACCTCCTCCACCGCTGCCTCCACCGCCCCCAAAACCACCCCTGCTTCCCTTGCCCTTGCCAGTGCGGCGTCACCCACTAGGGGCAGACGCAGCGCCGACCTCCTCAGTGCCAACGAGGTCGACAGCAGCAGCAGAGGCAACAGAGGGGAGAAGGGGGACAGGGGAACACCCCTCAAAGAAGGGGGTGCGACGGTCACCGCGAGAAGCACCAACAGCTAAGATACTCTTCTCAGCTGCTGCAAGGCGCTCCTCTAGCAAGTCGACAGTCAACTCGGTGGGGCAAAGGGAGAGAAAGTGGTCCCTGACTGAAGAAAGAGAGTCAGGGAGGCGGGTGACTAGGTAGTAAAGGGTGATGTACATGGGGGGGGGGTTCTTGGCACAGAACTCAGTGGGAAGGGCAGCGCGGTAGCGGGCGTCACTAGTGCGAAGGTGAGCAACTAGGTCAGCGACAGTGGCAAAGGCAGCAAGGTCAGGGAAAAGGTACGGTAGCATGAGGCGACTGAGGGCAGCAGTGGCAGGGGAGGAGTAGCGTGCAACTACAGCGTCGTACAGAGCCCTAGCACTCTTGTACTGACTAAAGTGCGCGCGCTCAGTAGACGGCAGGTGGTTGCGCACAGCAAGACGAGCAGCAGCATCGCGCGTGAGCCACTGCGAGCGAACAGTACTGTCAGCATCAGCAGTAGGGGCAGTAGAGGCGCCAGAAGTGAGATCGAACAGTGAGAGACCATCCTTGCTATCGCACTGTAGGAAAAGCTGCAGATCATCTAGCCAGACCTCAAAGTCAACAGCCCGACCCTCAGCATCAAAGGTAAGAACATTGAGACTAGCCATTACAGGAGAAGCAGCAGGCTAGCAGTAGCAGCAGTGGAACTCGGCTAAGCAGGCTAGGTAGGGCGGCGCAGCTCGGCAAGGCGGTGTGGCTCGGCAGCGCGGCGCTCTTACCAGGGGAGAGGCTGGGGCAGGGCCGGGCTAGGGCCGGGGCAGTCCAGGAGCAGGGCCGGGGCAGGGCCGGGGCAGTTCAGGAGCAGGGCCGGGGCAGGGCCGGGGCAGTTCAGGAGCAGGGCCGGGGCAGGGCCAGGGCAGAGCCGGGCCAGGGCCGGGGCAGTTCAGGGGCAGGGCCGGGGCAGGGCCGGGGCAGGGCCGGGGCAGAGCCGGGGCAGTTCAGGAGCAGGGCCGGGGCAGTGCAGAAGCAGGGCCGGGGCAGGGCCGGGGCAGTTCAGGAGCAGGGCCGGGGCAGGGCCGGGGCAGTTCAGGAGCAGGGCCGGGGCAGGGCCAGGGCAGAGCCGGGCCAGGGCCGGGGTAGTTCAGGGGCAGGGCCGGGGCAGGGCCGGGGCAGGGCCGGGGCAGGGCCGGGGCAGAGCCGGGGCAGTTCAGGAGCAGGGCCGGTGCAGTGCAGAAGCAGGGCCGGGGTAGTTCAGGGGCAGGGCCGGGGCAGAGCCGGGGCAGGGCCGGGGCAGGGCCTGGGCAGAGCCGGGCCAGGGCCGGGGCAGTTCAGGGGCAGGTCAGGAGCAGGGCCGGGGCAGTGCAGAAGCAGGGCCGGGGCAGTGCAGGAGCAGGGCCGGGGCAGCGTCGGGGAAGAGCTGCGACAGGGCCGCAGCAGGGCCGGCCGGGTCTGAAGGGGCCTCTAACGGGGCATGACTGGGCCGAACGGGGCCTATAACGGGGCCTGACGAGGCCTATAACGGGGCCGAACGGGGCCTATAACGGGGCCTGACGGGGCCTATAACGGGGCCGTACGGGGCCTATAACGGGGCCGTGCGGGGCCTATAACGGGGCCTGACGGGGCCTATATCGGGGCCGTACGGGGCCGTACGGGGCCTATAACGGGGCCTGACGGGGTCTATAACGGGGCCGTACGGGGCCGATAACGGGGCCTTGCGGGGCCTATAACGGGGCCTGACGGGCCTTGCGGGGCCTATAACGGGGCCTGACGGGCCTTACGGGGCCTTAAACGGGGCCAAATGGGGCCTGACGGGGCCGTACTGGGCCTCTAACGGGGCCTGACGGGGCCGTACGGGGCCTCTAACGGGGCCTGTCGGGGCCTAACGGGGCCTTAAACGGGGCCGAACGGGGCCTGACGGGGCCTTACGGGGCCTTACGGGGCTAACGGGGCCTTACGAGGCCTTAATCCGCACCCTAAACGGGGCCAAATGGGGCCTGACGGGGCCGTACGGGGCCTCTAACGGGGCCTAACGGGGCCGTACGGGGCCTCTAACGGAGCCTGTCGGGGCCTAACGGGGCCTTAAGCGGGGCCGAACGGGGCCTGGCGGGGCCTTATGGGGCCTTACGGGGCCTAACGGGGCCTTACGGGGCCTTAATCCGCGCCCTAAACGGGGCCTAAAGGGGCCTTACGGGGCCTAACGAGGCCTTAAGGGGCCTTACGGGGCGGGCGCAGGCTCTAAGGGCGGGCGCAGGGGCCGTGACAGGCCTCGAAGGGAAGGTGCGAAGCGCGCGGCAAGTAGGCAGGGGAGAAATTTCAGTGGTGGGCCCTTAAAAAAAATCTCGAAACTAGCTCTATACCATGTGAGAATGATATTCGAAAGAATGATTGAATTAGGAAATGAGAAGGGTACAAGTAGGAAACACATAAGTGTTGTACCCTCTAAGGACTACCCCACTACAGCCTAGACCGACTATAGTAAATATATGTTTGACAGTATAGAGGCTGCTGCTCCTGGTGCTAGTGTGTTTGCTCTCCATGGTACTATGCATGCTAAGGCCTTGCACACCTTTACGCTTGACTCAGGTGCTTCTCGCTGTTTCTTTCGCGACAGTACCACACTCACTCCACTCCCTGCACCTGTTCTAGTCAGACTGGCTGACCCCTTAGGGGGCCCAGATCTTACACATTCCTCCACTGTTCTCCCGTGTCTGGTGGTTCCGTCTGGTTCACTGTCAGGTCTTCACCTCCCCTCGTTCTCTACGAACTTGGTGAGTACCGCTGCCCTCCAGGATGCGAAGGTCACTACCACCACTACTGGGGGTCAGCGTGTGGCAATCTGCACGTGTACACGGACGGGCCGTCACCTGGCCACGTTCACCCGTCGGCCTGGGTCGAATCTGTACACACTGACTACTGAGCCTCCTAGGGTAGCTGCTTCTGGTCAGGTTTCCGCGTCGGGTCAAGTAGCCGCCCCCTTTTCGTGTCGCCTCCCGTCGCACTAGGCTCTCCTTTGGCACCACCGCCTTAGTCACCCCTCCTTGCCACACCTTCGTGGAATGCACTCCCGCCTCCTTATTTCTGGTCTTCCCAGGTCTCTGCCTCCCCTCCCGCACTCGCCTGCCCCGCCCTGCCTTCCTTACGCCGAGGGGCGGCAGCGCGCCGCTCCTCACTCCTCCTCGTTTCCCCCGACATCTGCTCCCCTGCAGACTCTCTACATGGACGTGTGGGGCCCAGTCCGCGTCAGTGGATAGGACCGCGAGCGCTACTTCCTGCTGGTTGTTGACGACTACATGCGTTATACCACGGTCTTCCCCTTGCGCAGCAAGGGTGAGGTCCCTGATATCTTGATCCCTTGGATCTGCGCAGTCCGTCTCCAGCTCCGCGAGCGGTTCCGCCAGGACCTTCCTGTCCTGCGTCTGCACTCTGACAGAGGTGGTGAGTTCTCCTCCGACCTCTTGCGGGACTTTTGTCGTGGGGAGGGCATCCTCGAGTCGTTCACGGGGGTTGCTGAGCGCCGCATTGGCTTAGTCATGGAGGTGGCTCGTACCTCCCTGATCCATGCAGCTGCTCCCCATTTTCTGTGGCCGTTTGCGGTTCGGTACGCTGCGCATCAGCTCAACCTCTGGCCCCGTGTCTCCTTGCCGGAGACCTCGCCTACACTGCGTTGGACGGGGAAGGTTGGCGATGCGTCAGTGTTCCGGGTCTGGGGTTCTCGTGCCTTTGTCCGCGATACTTCCGCGGACAAGCTCTCCCCCCACGCCATTCCCTATGTCTTCCTTGGCTTTCCCCCTGACGCACCTGGCTGGCAGTTTTACCACCCCACCTCGCGCCGTGTCCTGCCCTCTCAGGACGTCACGTTTGACGAGTCAGTTCCCTTTTACTGTCTCTTCCCCTACCACACTGCCTCTCCCCCCCCCCCCCCCTCTCCCCCCCCCGCCGCTCTTCCTCGCTCCAGGTTCCCCTCCGGTATACCCCCTCCCCCCTCAGGTTCCTGCTCCCTCACGTGTGTCTCTGGTAGACCCACTCCCCTGGCTGAGCCTGTCGAGGTCATTGTAGACTCTGGTGCTGCTGGGGGTGGTGCTGCTAGGGGTGTTGCGTCTGGGGGTGCTGAGCCTGCGGGTGCGGAGCCTGGGGGTGCTGAGCCTGCGAGTGTGGAGCCTGGGGGTGCTGAGCCTGAGAGTGCGGAGCCTGGGGGTGCTGAGACTGAGGGTGCGGAGCCTAGGGGTGCTGATTCTTAGGGTGCGGAGTCTGGGGGTGCTGAGCCTAGGGGTACTGCGTCTGCCGGAGGTCATGTGGGTGCCTGGCTCGACAGTCTCGCCGACGAGAGCCTCTCTCACCGCGGCAGCTGCGCGAGTGGTTTGCTCGGCGCACACGCCTTAGGAGTGGCGCTGCAGGAGCTGGAGGCCCTGCCGCTAGAGGCACTGGAGCGGGAGGTGCTGGAGCTATAGTCCTGGAGGTGCTGGAGTTACTGCTGGAGCTGGAGGTACCGGAGGTGCTGAAGCTGCTGGTCCTGGAGGTGCTCGTACTAGAGGTACTAGAGCTGCCGGAGCTGGTGGTGTTGGAGGCGCTAGAGCTGGAGACCCTGGAGCTGGAGGCACTGAAGCTGGAGGCACTGGAGCTGGAGGCACTGGAGCTGGAGACCCTGGAGCTGGAGGCGCTGGCGCTGGAGGCGCTAGAGCTGGAGGAGCTGGAGCTGGAGGCACTGGAGTTGGAGGCGCTGGAGCTGGAGGCGCTGGCGCTGAAGGTGCTGGAGCTGGAGGAGCTGGAGCTGGAGGCACTGGAGTTGGAGGCGCTGGAGCTGGAGACCCTAGAGCTAGAGGTGCTGGCGGTGGGGTTGCTGGAGCTAGCGTTACTGGTGCTGGAGGCACTGTGCAGCGGCGTTCGTTTTTCGTTCTTCCGCCGCCGTCATCTCTGCCGCCACTTGGCTCGGTCCTTCACCAAATTCTTAGTATCCCGTCTTCTACTGGCCTTAATCCTCGCTTTCTGTGTCCACCGCCTCACCAGTCGCAGCCACAGTTACAGCCAGACAACCCACTGCCTGCTCCTTCTCCTTGAGCTGAGCAGACAGACTCTCTTACAGAGCGTCGTGAGCCTGAGTCTCATCCAATCTCACCTGTTCGCGCTGTTCGCACTGGTTGTCGTGTTCCTCGTCCGCGTCCTCCTCCTGTCCATGGCACTCACATTATGGCACTTCGTCCTTCCTCTGTTCCACTGCGAGTTCCCTTACTGTCTCCTCCTGCATCCTCTCTTGCTTACTGTCCGGACCTTGAGTCAGACTTAGTTAGTGCTGCTAGTCCTACTATCACATGTTTTCTAGCCACTTTTGTCACTGACCCTTCGTTTGAGTCCGCTGCTGTGTCTGCCCTAGTTGCTGAGCTTGTTGATTTTGCTGCCGCCTGTCGTCTCGACTACGCCGCTAGTCTTGTTGCTGAGTCTGAGTCTGACTGTCCTCCGTCCGACAGGGGTGAGTGTGCTCTTGGCACGGAGGTTCTTGAGGACAGGCAGGAGGACTTTGAGTGTCTTGCAGGTGCTGTACCTCATCTCAGGTGCTACTTGCACCTGAGGGAGACTCGGATGCATCAGACATACTGACCCCGTGCTCTTACGCAGAGGCGATTACGGGTCCCTACTCCTCTCAGTGGCAGAGAACCATGGACGCAGAGATGGCATCCTGGAAGTCCACAGGCACCTACGTCGACGGAGTTCCCCCTCCTGGGGCGAACATAGTCGATGACATGTGGATTTTCATAGTGAAGCGGCCGCCGGGTTCTCCGCCTGTCTTCAAGGCTCGTTACGTTGCACGAGGCTTCAGTCAGCGACAGGGAGTTGACTTCTTCCAGACCTTCTCCCCTACCCCAAAGATGATCATTCTTCGGGTGCTGCTGCACGTCACCACTCAACGTGACTACGAGCTTCACTCTCTTGACTTCAGCACAACTTTCTTTAAGGGCAGCCTGCACGAAGAGATCTGGCTACGCCGCCCACCTGGCTTCACTAGGTCGTTTCATGTAGGTACCCAGTGGAGCCTCTGGCGGCCAGTCTACGGTCTCCGCCAGGCGCCTTGCGAGTGGCACGACACACGGAGGACGACGCTTGCGGCTCTTGCGTTTGCTCCTTCGACTGCTGACCTGTCGCTGTTTCTGCGCAGCGACACTTCGCTGCCGCCGTTCTACATCCTTGTGTACGTCGACGACTTGGTTCTTGCCACTGCTGATACTGAGGCACTGGCCGGCGTGTCTCTCCTGCAGCTCCGGCTTCACCAAGGCCAGAGCCTCAGTGTCAGCATTAGCAAAACCCGAGTCGTCAACGTACACGAGGACGTAGAATGGTGGCAGAGAAGTGTCTGTGCGCAGAAACAGCGAAGGGTCAGCAGTCGAGGGAGCGAAGCCAAGTGCCGCAAGTGTAGTCCTCAGTGTGTCGTGCCACTCGCGGGGCGCCTGTCGTAGGCTGTAGACTGGTCACCGAAGACCCCACTGGGTACCCGCAAGAAACAACCCAGTGAAGCCACGTGGGCGGCGCAACCAGATAGCCTCGTGAAGGCTGCCCTGCAGGAAGGCTGTCGAGAAGTCGAGGGAGTGCAGCTCGTAGTCGCGATGTGCTGCAATGTGCAGTAGCACCTGAGGAGTGGTCATCTTTGGGGTGGGGGAGAAGGTCTGGAAGAAGTTGACCCCCTCACACTGACTGAACCCTCGCGCAACGTAACGCGCCTTGAAGGCAGGCGGAGAACCCGGCGGCCGCTTCACCCAGAAAATCCACATGCCATCGACTATGTTCGTCCCAGGTGAGGGAACCTTGTCGACGTAGGTGCCTGTGGACTTCTAGGAAGCCATCTCTGCGTCCATGGCCATCTACCACTGAGAGGAGTACAGACCCGTGATCGCGTCTGCGTAAGAGTGCGATGTCGAAATGTCCAGTGCATCCGGGTCTCCCTCAGGGCAAGGTAGCGTGGAAGCGAGATGAGGTGCAGCGGCTGCTAGGCACTCCAGCTCAAACTGCCTATCCTCAAGAGTGTCACAGCCAAGGGCAAGCTCACCCCCGATGGACGGGGGAAAGGAAGTTAAAAAAACAAGACTCGCAGCGTAGTCAAGGCAGCACAAAGCAGCAAAGTCAACAAGCTCAGCAACTAAGGCAGACGTAGCAGCAGACTCAAAGGAAGGTTCAATCACAACCGTGGCAAGGAGACGAGTGACAGTCGGAGTGGCAGTACGGACAAGGTCAGACTCAGGGTCAGGAACGTGAGGAAGAGAAGACGCAGGAGGAGACGGCAGGACAACACGTTGTGGAACAGAGGAAGGACAAAGTGCCATACGGTGAGTGCCTGGCACAGCTAGAGCACGAGGACAGGCAACACGATGAGCACGAACAGTTGTGGAAGCAAGGGTCTCAGGCTCACGACGCTCAGTCAGGGACTTAGTCACCTCAGTGTGAGGAGCAGGAGCAAGCAGCGGGGAGCCAGGCAGAAACTGTGGTTGAGACTGGTCAGTCAGTGGGAATAGTAACGGAGGAGTACCAGCAACCGGGAACTCAGTAGCAGCAGGTGGGAGACTGAGAAGGTGACTAAGCGCAGAAGGTTGCGGCTGAGAAGTCACACCCCCAGAACCTCGAGCTCTAGTAGGAACAGCACCCCCAGAACCAGCACCACCAGCTTCACCACCGGGACTGCCCCAACGGACAGCCCACTTGCGAAGCTGCTGTGGCGAGAGCGACTCCTTTCGACTAGCACCACCAACTCCAGTACCTCCAGTGCCAGCTCTAGTGTCAGCAGTGCCAGTACCCCCAACTCCAGGAACAACAACACTAGCACCTACAGGGCCAGCACCTCCAGTACCCCCACCAAGACCTCCACCACAGCCAACTCTAGGAACACCACCACTAGCACCTCCAGGGCCAGTACCTTCAGAATCTGCAGCTCCAGCACGTCCAGCACCACCACCAGGACTGCCCCAACAGACAGCCCACTTGCGAAGCCGCTCCGGTGAGAGAGTCTCCTGCTGACGTGCACCAGCACCACCAGCAACAGCACCACCTGCACCAGCACCACTAGCACCTCCACCCGCAGAAACTCCAGCAGCAGCACCTCCAGCACCCCCTGCACCCAAAGGACTCGCAGCACCCCCAGAGCCAGCACCCCCAGAGTGCGCACCCCCAGTGTCACCACCTCCAGCAGCACCAGAGTCCACAACAACGGGCCGTAGAGGTGGTGAAGATGGTCGAGGTGGAAAACTAGGAGGGACCGCTAAGCGCGCGGAGCGACGAGGGGCCACGGTGTCGGAAGCAATCTGGTCACCCCCCTCAGCTGGGCCAGAGGTTTCAAAGGAGACCTCCAAAGGCTCAACCAAGGGGCGTGGGTCTACCTGAGGCACACCTGAGGGAGCGGGACTGGGAGGAAGGAGGGGGGCTACCGGGGGGGGGTCGTCCACCAGGGAGAGAGGCGGGAGGGGTACCGGGGAACTGCGGTGGGGGTGAAGACGGTAGAATCAAGCGGACTCGTCAAAGGTGATGTCGCGGGAGGACAGCACACGACGAGAGCCCGGGTGTTAAAACCGCCAGGGCGGTGCGTCGGTGGGAAAGCCAAGGAACACGCACCGAACAATGCGCGGAGAGAGCTTGTCTGCAGGCAAATCGCGGACAAGAGAGAGGGAACCCTAGACCCGAAACGCCGACGCATCACCAACCTCACCCGTCCACCGTAAATTGGGGGAGGTCTCCGGGTGGGAGACACGGGGCCAGAGGTTGAGCTGCTCAGCGGCGTATCGGACCGCAAATGGCCACAAAAAATGGGGAGCAGCCGCATGGATCATGGAGGTGCGAGCAGCCTCCATGACCAGACCAATGCATCGCACAGCAATCCCATTCTGCTGTGGAGAGGCCGGAAGCGTGTACGAATGGACGAGGCCCTTAGCACCACAGAATTCTTCGAGGAGGCAGGAGAAAACTCACCACCTCGGTCAGAGTGTAGCCACAGGACTGGGAGGTCCTGACAGAACCGAGCGCGAGGTTGGAGACGGACAGCGCGGATCCAGCGGATCAAGACACCGCGGACATCCGCCTTGCTCTGCAAGGGGAAGACCGTGGTGTAGCGCGTGTAGTCATCGACAACCAGCAAAAAGTAGCGCTCGCCACCTTGTCCAATGACGCGGGCGGGGCCCCACACGTCCATGTGCAGGGTGTACAGAGGAGCAGTGGTAGGAGGAAACGAGGAGGAGTGAGGAGCGGCGCGCTGCCGCCCCTCGACGCATGGAAGTCAGGGCGGTGCAAGCGACCTCGGAAGCCAGGGTAGGGACCTGGGAAGACCTGACACAAGGAGACGAGAGTGTATGCCACGCATGCATGGCAACGAGGGGTGGCCAAGACGGTGGTGCCAGAGGAGATTCTGGTGCGTGAGGAGACGACACGAACAAGACGCAGTGACCTCAACCGACGCAGCTAACTGACCTGACTCAGCTACCAGTGCAGACTCAATGGCCAGTGTGTACAGGCCAAACACAGGCCTCCGAGTGAACGTGGCGAGGTGCTCACCAGTGCGCGAGTCCGTATAGATCGCCACTAGATCGCCTCCAGGCTAGGTGACAGTGACCCACTAGTCTTGGAGGATAGAGGTAGCCACCAAGTTGTTAGCGAACGAGGGGAGGTGGAGACCTGTGAGGAGGCCGGAAGGGGCCGCCGGACAGGGGAGAACAGTAGCACCACGTGCGACTACCGGGCCCCCGGAGGGGTCGGCCAGTGTGACAGGGACAGGGACTGTGAGCGGTGTGACTGTGGTGCTGTCACGGAAGAAGCAACGAGACGCGCCTGAGTCGGGAGTAAAAGTGTGCAAGACCTCCTCAGGCTATGCACCTGTGCTAGCTGAGTCAAAAGCACCAAGACTAGCAGCCTCTACGCCTCCAGGTGCCTCTACACCCCCAGTACGAGTACTCCGAAACCCTCTGCCACCGGGGCTGCCCCACCGGACAACCCACGCACAAAGCTGCTGCTGGAAGAGGTTCTCCGGCGAACGCTGCTGCTGCTGCTGCCGTCCACCCCCAGAACCTCCGCGTCTACCAGCAAGAGTAGACTCACAGGGACCTCCAGTAGTAGCACCCCAGGCTCCACCACTGGAGCTGCCCCACCAAACAGCCCTCTTGCAAAGCTGTTGCAACGAGAGCGTCTCCTGCCGACGAGTACGAGAACCACCAGCACCAGCACCTCCAGCTCTTGCACGGCTAGCTCCGCGACCGGGGCTGCCCCACCAGATAGCCCACTCGCGAAGCTGCTGCGGCGAGAGAGACTCCTGCACACTCGGCTGCCGCTGACGTAGGACAGTGGTAGTGGCCATGGCAGGCAATGGCACCTAGTAGTAGCAGCTGCGCAGCAGCAGTAGCACAGGCGGCAGGGCCAGCGTAGCAGCACTCAGGGCAAGGCGGCGCTAGCGCGGGACAGGGAAGCGCACTCGGGTGGCAGCAGCACCTAGGGCGGCAGCAGCAGGTGGCAGCGCCTAGGGGGACAGCAGGCGGCAGCACCTAGGGCGGCAGCAGGGCAGACGCAGTCAGCGCGAGCAGGGCAGGGCAGGTGCGCGTGCAAGGCAGCAGTGCGGGGCAGGGCACACGTGCGCGGTCAAGGCGCTCACTGGGCAGGGCATGGGTCGTTGGGCAGCAGGGCGCGCTGGGCGCTGGGCAGCAGGGCGCGCTGGTGCGCTGGGCAGCAGGGCGCGCTGGCGTGCTGGGCAGCAGGGCGCGCTGGCGCGTTGGGCAGCGGGGCGCACTGGGCAGCTGGGCGCGCTGGCGTGCTGGGAAGCAGGGCGCGCTGGCGCGCTGGGCAGCAGGGCGCGTTGGCGCACTGGGCAGCAGGGCGTAATGGCGCGCGGGCAGCGCACGGGCAGTGTGCGGGCAGCAGGCAGGCGGCGTGAGCAGGAGGCGGGCAGCGCGAGCAGCAGGCGGGCGCACTAGGCAGCGCGGTAACGCGTGGACAGGGCAGGGCAGAAACGCGACGGCATGCTGGGCAGGGCAGCAATGCGACGGCGTGCTGGGCAGGGCAGAAACGACCGGCCGGGCAGGGCAGAAACGACGGGCCGGGCAGGAAAAAAATAACTGCCGGGCAGAGCGGAGCGAATTTGGTGGGCCCTAAAAAATTCGGTCCTAACCGGGACCTACTATGAAACCATGTTAAGAAGGAATGTGTGCATTCAGTAGGAATGTGAGTACAAGTATGAAACCCTAAATGGTTTGTCAGATAGGAACGTACAAATGATGGACTAGGTAGGAAGAGTGAGTACAAGTGCTACCTAACCCTAAAGTGTTGTACCCTTTAGGGTATGCCCCACTACAGCCTACAGAGAACAAATACAATTTGAAACACCCCCATAGGAAAAGTGGGGGATAGCGAACACATCGGACGATCACAAGACCAGTCAAGCAAGATAACAAAGTAAAGCAAAGCTCTGGGTTGATCTCAAGATACCACGCATTCTGAGGACAATCAAGCGACCACAAGGCTAGTTCACATGCAGAGTTATAAAAGCACAAGCAGTACAGTGATCACAACCTAGCAAGAACAAGCATGCAGGTGTATATATAGATCACAGTACAAGACAAGTCAAGCAACCAGCAGGTGAGGCAGAGTAGGCACAAGGCCTAGAGCAGTGCAGAAACGCTGATGATCACCAGGCCCAAGGGCCTTGGTGAAGACATCAGCAGTGTTGGCCCGAGAGACCACGTAAGCAAGGCGCAGCTGACCACGCTGCTGTAGCTCCCGAGCAAGAAAGTAACGAAGAGCAATATGCTTCGTTCTGTGCTCTAGTCTCTGCTCCTCACACAAGGCAATCATGACCTTGTTGTCAACGTACAGAACTGGAGGAAAACGAGGCCGCTCACCCAAGTCAGTCAGCAGGTAGGTGAGCTAGCGTAACTCCTGTGTAGCAATGGCCCCAGCGTAGATCTCGGCCTCACAGCTCGAACCAAGCACAGAAGACGAACAAGTGGACCTCCACGAGACAGAACCAGAGCCGAGACTGAAATAGTAACCCTAGGACGACCGCTGAGTTGTCTGGTCGTCACCCGAAGAAGTGTCGGAGTGTTCTCTGAGTACCACTGGACCCCGTCCTCCAAGCACAAGCCCCATGCCCGACGTACTGCACAAGTAACGCAGTACCCTGTGCGCAGCTGTCCAGTGCTCCTTCAGGTCGTGTGCACGTCAACAGGTACATGAGGCAGCCCACAAGCTCTGGATACGGGCCACTCGGCTCTACGGACTCGTCCGAAGGTGGAGCTGAGAGCAAGTGGCCTGTAGCCAGAGGAGTGGGGTGTGGCGAGGAGAACCGAAAGCGGAAGCGCTGAAGAATCTGGTGCACCACGTATGACTGAGTCAGGGTGATGGTGCGCCGTGCTTTGTCCCGGGTGATCTGCAAGCCAAGATAGCTTCGCAGCTCACCCAGGTCAGTGCAAGTGTGTCTCTTCTACAGCTCCGCCTTCACAAGGGTCAGCGCCTCAGTTTCGGCAGTAGCAAACACCAAGTCGTCGAGGTACATGAGGATGTAGAACGGCGGCAGAGTAGGGTCGGTGCGGAGAAACAGTGACGGGTCAGCAATGGAAGGAGCAAACCCAAGAGCCGCAAGTGTCGTCCTCAGTGTGTCGTGCCACTCACGGGGCGCCTGGCGGAGACCGTAGACTGGCCGCCGGAGGCTCCACTGGGTACCCTCTGGAAACGACCCAGTGAAGCCAGGTGGGCGGCGCAGCCAGATCTCCTCGTGAAGGCTGCTCTGTAAGAAAGTTGTGGAGAAGTCAAGGGAGTGCACCTCATAGTCACGCTGTGCTGCAACGTGCAGCAACACCCAAAGAGTGGTCATCTTCGAGGTGGGGGAGAAGGTATGGAAGAAGTCGACTCCGTGTCGCTGACTGAAGCCTCGAGAAACGTAAAGCGCCCTGGAGGCAGGCGGAGAACCCGGTGGCCGCTTCACTATGAAAATCCACATGCCATCGACTATGTTCGCCCCAGGAGGGGGAACCTCGTCGACGTAGGTGCCTGTGGACTTCCAAGAAGCCATCTCTACATCCATGGCTGTCTGCCATTGAGAGGAGTACTCACCCGTGATCGCCTCTGCGTAAGAGCGCGGGGTGGGGATGTCAAGTGCATCCGGGTCTCCCTCAGGGCAAAGCAGCATGGACGCGAAACGAGGTAAAGTGGCGGCGAGAGACTCGAGCTCAAACCGTCTGTCCTCAAGGACGTCACAGCCAAGTGCACGCTCACCCCCGACGGACGGAGGAAAGACAGACTCAGACTCAATAACAAGACTCGCGACGTAGTCGAGACAACTCCTAGCAGCAAAGTCGACTAGCTCAGTGACTAGGGCAAACGCAGCAGTAGACTCAAAGTTAGGGTTAGTGACGATAGTAGCGAGGAGACGAGTGACAGTAGGAGTGGCAGCACGAGCAAGGTTGGACTCAGGGTCAGGAACGTCAAGAAGAGAGGACGCCGGAGGAGACGGCAGGGCAACACGCTGTGGAACAGAGGAAGGACGAAGTGCCATACCGTGAGTGCCTGGGACAGCAGGAGGACGAGGACGTGCGACACGACGATCACGAGTAGGTGTGGAAGCACGAGTCTCAGGCTCACGATGCGCAGTCAGGGACGCAATCACCTCAGTGTGAGGAGCAGGAGCAGGCAGCGGGGAGCCAGGCAGTAGCTGTGGCTGAGACTGGTCTGTCGGTGGACATAGGAGAGGTGGAGTGAGGCTAGTGGAAGACGGGAGACTAAGAACCTGGTGAAGGTCCGAGTCAGGCGGCGGCAGGGACGACTGCGGCTGTGGGTAGAAAAACAGTCGGCGCGGCACAATACCCATACCGTCAGCAGCCCCAGTACCTCCAGCTCCAGCACCCCCAGTACCTCCAACTCCAGCACCTCCAGCACCAGCAGCTCCAGCACCTCCAGCTCTAGCACCTCCAGCACCAGCCGCTCTAGTAACTCCAGCACCTCCAGCTCTAGCACCTCCAGCACCAGCAGCTCCAGCACCTCCAGCACCAGCAGCTCTAGCAACCCCAGTATAAGCACCCCCAGAACCGGCACCTCCAGCTCCAGCACCTCCAGCACCAGCAGCTCCAGCACCTCTAGCTCTAGCACCTCCAGCACCAGCAGCTCTAGCACCTCCAGTACCTCCAGCTCTAGCACCTCCAGCACCAGTAGCTCCACTACCTCCAGCACCAGCAGCTCCAGCACCTCCAGCACCTCCATCACCAGTAGCTCCAGCACCTCCAGCACCTCCAGCACCTCCAGCACCAGCAGCTCCAGCACCTCCAGCTCCAGCACCTCCAGCTCTAGCACCTCCAGCACCAGCAGCTCTAGCACCTTCAGTACCTCCAGCTCTAGCACCTCCAGTACCAGTAGCTCTAGCACCACCAGTACCTCCAGCTCTAGCACCTCCAGCACCAGAAGCTCCAGCACCTCAAGCACCTCTAGCCCCACCACCTCCAGCACCTCCAGCTCCAGCACCTCCAGCACCAGTAGCACCTCCAGCGCCAGCACCTCCAGCTCCAGCACCTCCAGCACCAGCAGCTCCAGCACCTCCAGCACCAGCAGCTCTAGCACCCCCTGTGTCAGCACCCCCAGAACCGACACCCCTAGACTCAGCACCCCCAGAACCGGCATCCCCAGACTCAGCACCCCTAGAGTCCGCACCCCCAGCGCTAACAGAGCCCACAGTAATAGGCTGCGGAGGCGGCGAAGACGGCCGAGGCGGAAAACCAGGAGGGGTCTCCAAGCGCGGCGAGCGGCGAGTCGTCGCCGTGTCGTCACCCGCGGGGTCACCCCCCTCAGCTGGGCCAGAGGTGTCAGAGGAGACCTCCAAAGGCTCAACCAAGGGGGGTGAGTCGACCTGAGACACACCTAAGGGAGCAGGACCCTGCCGGGGGAGGGGGTCTACCAGGGGGGAGACCTAGGACCAGAAAGAGGGGCGGCAGGGAGAGTGGGGAAGACGTATGCGGGTGGAGAAGGTATAAGCAGACCGACCCGTCAAAAGTGACGTCCTGTGAGGACAGGACCCGGCGCGAGACAGGGTGGTAGAACTGCCAGGGCGGGGCGTCGGTCGGGAAGCCAAGGAAGACGCAACGGAGAGTGCGAGGAGAGAGTTTGCTGGCGGTGGTATCGTGAACAAGGGAGAGCGCGCCCCAGACCCGACACGCCGACGCATCGCCAACCTCCCCCGTCCAACGCAGTGTAGGCGAGGTCTTTGGCACAGAGACATAGGGCCAGAGGTTGAGCTGATGCGTGGCGTATCCGACCGCAAACGGCCACAGAAAATGGGGAGCAGCCGCATGGATCATGGAGGTGCGAGCAACGTCCATGACTAAGCCAATGTGGCGCTCAGCAATCCCATTCTGCTGTGGAGAGGCCGGAAGCATGAACGTCTGGCGGATAACCTCCGCACGACAAAAGTACCGAAGGAGGCTGGAGGAAAACTCACCGCCTCTGTCAGAGTGCAGTCGCAGGACCTGGAGGTCCTGCTCAAACCGAGCGCTCAGCTGGTGACGAAGAGCGATGATCGAGTCAA
Organism: Closterium sp. Naga37s-1; assembly: GCA_947471745.1. Classification (NCBI taxonomy): domain Eukaryota; kingdom Viridiplantae; phylum Streptophyta; class Zygnematophyceae; order Desmidiales; family Closteriaceae; genus Closterium; species Closterium sp. Naga37s-1. The sequence continues at coordinate 222,540 of CANJKZ010000737.1, forward strand.
TCAAAACACCGAAGACATCTGCCTTGCTCCGCAAGGGGAAGACCTTGGTGTAGCGCTATCAGAATCATGAACAAGGATAAATGAGCTATGAAACAGTTGGGTACAAGTACTAACCCTAATTGGGTTGTACCCCTTATGAGCTACCCCACTATAGCCTACACAAATGTAAAAGCTATAATGTTCCGACACACCCCCATAGGCAAATTGGGGGAGAACAAGTGGTCACAAGACCAGTCAAGAAAAGCAAAGCAAGCTCAGGGTGGATCACAAAGTCACCACGCAGTCCGAGCACAAGCAAAGGGCCACAAGGCCAGTTCACATGCAGAGTGATATAAAGAGAACAAACAATACAGTGATCATATCCTAGCAAGTGCAAGCATGCAGGTATATATATAGATCACAGTACAAGCAGAGTCAAGCAGTAGGCATAGTAGGCACAAGGCCTAACACAGTAGAGAAGCGCTGATGACCACCAGGCGGAAGTGCCTTGGTGAATATATCAGCAGTGTTGGCCCTAGTGGCCACGTACACAAGACGAAGCTGGCCACGCTGCTGCAACTCTCGAGCAAAAAAGTATCGCAGAGCGATGTGCTTCGTTCTGTGCTCCAGTCTGTGCTCCTGACACAAGGCAATCATGGCCTTGTTGTCTACATACAGAACTGGAGGCGAACGAGGCTGCTCTCCCAAGTCAGTCAGCAGGTAGGTGAGCCAGCGTAGCTACTGTGCAGCCATGGCCCCTGCGTAGATCTCAGCCTCACAACAGGAGCTGAGAACCGAAGACGAGCGGGTAGACCGCCAGGAAACAAAGCCAGAACCAAGGCTGAAGGTGTAACCCTGTGACGACCGCTGCGTAGCTGAGTCGTGAACCCAAGAAGCGTCTGCGTGACCAGTGAGGACAACTGGACCCCGTCCTCCAAACACGAGCCCCATGCCCGACGTACTGCACAAGTAACGCAGTACCCTCTTCGCAGCATCCAAGTGCACCTTTCGGTGCCTACCGGGAGCCACGTAGCGAGCCAGGAGGCTGGGAGGGTACGCGAGGTCAGGTCGAGTGCACGTCATCAGGTACATGAGGCAACCCACAAGCTCTGGGTACGGACCACTCGGCTCTCAAACTCGACCTAAGGTGGAGCTGAGAGCGAGTGGCTCGTAGACAGAGGAGTGGGCTGTGGCGAGGAAAACTGGAAGCCGAAGCGCTGAAGGACCTGGTGCACCATGTGTGACTGAGTCAGGGTAATGGTGCGCCGAGCTCTGTCCCGGGTGATCTGCAAGCCAAGATAGCTGTGCAGTTCACCCAGGCCAGTGCAGGTGTGTCTCTTCTGCAGCTTCGACTTCACAAGGGTCAGTGCCTCAGTGTCAGCAGTGGCAAAGACGAGGTCGTCGACGTAGATGAGGACGTAGAACGGCGGCAGTGAGGTGTCGGTGCGTAGAAACAGCGACGGGTCAGCAGTAGCAGGAGAAAACCCAAGAGCCGCAAGTGTAGTCCTCAGTGTGTCGTGCCACTCGCGAGGCACCTGGCGGAGACCGTAGACTGGCCGCCGAAGATTCCACTGAGTCCCTGCAGGAAAAGACTCGGTGAAACCAGGTGGGCGGCGCAGCCAGATCTCCTCGTGCAGGCTGCCCTGCAGGAAAGCTGTGCTGAAGTCCAGAGAATGCAACTTGTAGTCACGCTGAGCAGCGACGTGCAGCAACACCCGAAGAGTAGTCATCTTCGGGGTGGGGGAGAAGGTCTGGAAGTAGTCAACTCCCTGTCGCTGACTGAAGCCTCGAGCAACGTAACGCGCCTTGAAGGCAGGCGGAGAACCCGGCGGCCGCTTCACCCTGAAGATCCACATGCCATCGACTATGTTCGCCCCAGGTGGGGGAACCTCGTCGGCGTAGGTGCCTATGGACTTCCAGGATGCCATCTCGGCATCCATGGCTGCCTGCCACTGAGAGGAGTAAGGACCCGTAATCGCCTCTGCATAAGAGCGCGGGGTCGGGATGTCTGGTGCATCCGGGTCTCCTTCGGGGGCAAGCAGCATGGAAGCGAAACGAGGTACAGCAGCTGCAAGACACTCAAAGTCCTCGTGCCTGTCCTCAAGGACGTCCGTGCCAAGAGCACACTCACCCCCGACGGACGGAGGACTGGCAGACGCAGACTCAGCAACAAGAGCAGTGGCGTAGTCTAGATGGCAGGCAGCAGCAAAGTCAAGCAGCTCAGCAATGAGAGTAGACGACGCAGCAGACTCAATAGAAGGGTCTGTGACAGCAGTGGCGAGGAGACGAGAGACAGTGGGACTGGCAGCACGAGCGCGGTCAGACTCAGTGTCAGGGACCTCAAGAAGAGAGGACTCAGGAGGAGCAGGCAGAGGAACACGCAGTGGAACAGAGGAAGGACGGAGTGCCATAGCGTGCGTGCCGGGGACAGGAGGAGGACGCGAACGAGGAGCGCGACGAGCAGTGCGAACATGCAAGACAGGACGAGACGCAGGCTGACGACGCTCTGTAAGACCGCCTGACCGCTCAGTCTAAGGAGAGGGAGCAGGCAGAGGGGAGGCTGGCTGTAACAGCGGCTGCGACTGGTCAGGCGAGGGACACAGTAAGGAAGGAGTAAGGCCAGGAGAAGACGGGACACCAAGAACCTGCTGAAGCAGGGGAACGAAGTACGGTCGCGGCCGCACAGTGCGACCAGCACCTCCAGCTCCAGGGGCAACAACTCCAGCTCCTGCAGCTCCAGCGCCTCCCGCGCCAGTGCCCCCAACTCCAGCTCCTCCAGGTCCAGCGCCTCCTGCTCAAGCTCCATCAGCGCAAGAGCCTCCAGCTCCAGCGCCCCCAACACCACCAGTCCCGGCAGCTCCAGTACCCCTGGTACGAACACCTCCAGAACCAGCAGCCGCAATACCTCCAGGACCACCAGCTCCAGCAGTAACTCCAGCAGCTCCATCTCCTGCGTCTCTAGCGCCTCCACTTCCCGAAGCTCCACTCCGAAGGCGTGCGCGCCGAACGAGCCACTCACGCAGCTGCCGCGGAGACAGTCGCGGCAAAGCACCAACGAAGCAGCACCCCGAGGCTCAGCACCCCCAGACTCCGCACCCTCCGACTCAGCAACCCCAGGCTCAACACCCTCAGGCTTAGCGCCCCAAGCCTCATCACCCCCAGGCTCAGCACCCCCAGACCCAGTACCCTCAGACCCCGCACCCCTGGGCTCTGCACCCCCATACGCAGCACCCCCTGACGCAGCACCTAGAGCAGCACCTGAACCAACAGCTACCTCGACAAGCGCAGTACCAGGGAGAGGGTCTGAGACACACCTGAGGGAGCAGGACCCTGGGGTGGGAGGGGGTCTACGGAAGGGGGACTGGGAGCAAGGAAGAGCGGCGGGGGCGGGGGAGGGGCAGAGCGGTAGGGGAAGAGATGGTAGAAGGGAACTGACTCGTCGAACGTGACGTCCTGAGACAGGAGGACACGGCGCAAGGTGGGTGGTAAAACTGCCAGCCAGGCGCGTCAGGGATAAAGCCAAGGAAGACGCAGGGGATAGCACGGGTGGAGAGCTTGTCCGCGGACGTATCGCAAACAAAGGCACGAGAACCCCAGACCCGGAACACCGACGCATCGCCAACCTCCCCCGTCCAACGCAGTGTGGGCGAGGTCTCCGGTAAGGAGACACGGGGCCAGAGGTTGAGCTGATGCGCCGCGTACCGGACCGCAAACGGCCATAGAAAAATGGGGAGCAGCCGCATGGATCATGGAGGTACGAGCGACCTCCATGACTAATCCAATGCGGCGCTCAGCAATCCTGTTTTGCTGAGGGGACTCCGAAAGCGTGAACGACTGGAGAATGCCCTCCCCACGACAAAAGTCCCGCAAGAGGTTGGAGGAGAACTCACCACCTCTGTCAGAGTGCAGACGCAAGACAGGAAGGTCCTGGCCGAACCGCTCGCAGAGCTGGAGACGGACCATGCGGATCCAAGGGATCAAGACATCAACGACTTCACACTTGCTGCGCAAGGGGAAGACGGTGGTGTACCGCGAGTAGTCGTCAACTACCAGCAGAAAGTAGCGCTCGCGGCCCTGTCCACTGACGCGGGCTGGGCCCCACACGTCCATGCGGAGAGTCTGCAGTGGAGCAGTCGTCGGGGGAAACGAGGAGGAGTGAGGAGCGGCGCGCTGCCGCCCCTCGACGCACAGAAGGCAGGGCGAGGCTGGCGAGGGCAGGAAGGGAGGGAGAGACCTGGGTAGACTAGAGACGAGAAGATGGGAGTGCATGCCATGAAGGCGTGGCAGGGAGGGGTGACCCAGGCGGTGGTGAAGACCTGATAGTGAGCCGGACGGAACCGCCGGACACGGGAGGACAGTGGAGGAATGGGCAACAACCGGGCCCCCAGAGGGGTCAGCCAGTCTGACCGGGACAGGTGCAAGGAGAGGAGTGAGAGTGGTGCTGTCACGAAAGAAACAATGCGAGGCGCCTGAGTCCAACGTGAAGGTGTGCAAGGCCTGAGCAGGCGCAGTACCAGGGAGAGTACCAGACTCACAAGCACCTAGAGCAGCAGCAGCTATACCTGGGTCAGGCGGCACACACCGGTAACAGTCACCCTCAGCACTAACAGACAAAGCATACATAGCAGAAAGAATAGCATCAAAGTCTAGGTCAAAGATAGCAATCCTAGACCTAAGAAGATCTGCCCAGCGAGGGAGCTCGGCGTCGTCACCAAACTCAGCACGCCAAGCGTCGTCGAGGCGGGAGAAGCAGCGGTGCTGAGTGTGAAGCTTCCCGCATGTCTGACCAGCACGAATGACATACGGGCAGCTTTCACTACCCCCAGACGCCCCACGCTGAACCAACCACTCACGAAGCTGCTGGGGCGACGGGGTCTCGCTCCGACGCTGCTGCTGCTGCCGCTGGCCACCTCCAGGGCCTCCATGCCGAGCGGAAGTCCCACCGCCACCAGTCCCACCGCCGCCACTGCCGCCACTCCCACTGCTGCCTCCACGGCCGCCAATAACACCCCCACCCCAGCCACCACTCCCACCTCTGCCACCACCTCCACTGCCTCCACCACCTCCACTGCTGCCTCCACCACCACTCCCGCTGCCCCCTCCACCACCCTTGCTACCCTTGCCCTTGCCGCTGCGGCACTTCGCACTAGCAGAAGCAGCTCCGATGTCCTCAGCACCAGGGACGTCTTCAGCAGCGGCAGAGGCGTAAGAGGGGGCAAGGGGGGAGGGGGAGCACCCCTCAAAGAAGGGCGGGCGCGGAGTGCCACGAGAAGCACCTACAGCAACTGCACTAGTCTCAGCTGCGAGGAGATGCTGCTCGAGGAGGTCAACAGTTAGGGAGGTGGGGTCAAGGGAGAGAAAGTGGTCCCTGACAGAGCGAAGAGAGTGTCAAACATATATTTACTATAGTCGGTCTAGGCTGTAGTGGGGTAGTCCTTAGAGGGTACAACACTTATGTGTTTCCTACTTGTACCCTTCTCATTTCCTAATTCAATCATTCTTTCATCTATCATTCTCACATGGTATAAAGCTAGTTTCGAGATTTTTTTTAAGGGCCCACCACTGAAATTTCTCCCCTGCCTACTTGCCGCGCGCTTTGCACCTTCCCTTCGAGGCCCGTCACGGCCCCTGCGCCCGCCCTTCGAGCCTGCGCCCGCCCCGTAAGGCCCCTTAAGGCCTCGTTAGGCCCCGTAAGGCCCCTTTCGGCCTCGTTTAGGGCGCGGATTAAGGCCCCGTAAGGCCCCGTTATGCCCCGTAAGGCCCCGTAAGGCCCCGTCAGGCCCCGTTCGGCCCCGTTTAAGGCCCCGTTAGGCCCCGACAGGCCCCGTTAGAGGCCCCGTACGGCCCCGTCAGGCCCCATTTGGCCCCGTTTAGGGCGCGGATTACGGCCCCGTAAGGCCCCGTTAGCCCCGTAAGGCCCCGTCAGGCCCCGTTCGGCCCCGTTTAAGGCCCCGTTAGGCCCCGACAGGCCCCGTTAGAGGCCCCGCACGGCCCCGTCAGGCCCCGTTAGAGGCCCAGTACGGCCCCGTCAGGCCCCATTTGGCCCCGTTTAAGGCCCCGTAAGGCCCGTCAGGCCCCGTTATAGGCCCCGCAAGGCCCCGTTCTCGGCCCCGTACGGCCCCGTTATAGGCCCCGTCAGGCTCCGTACGGCCCCGTACGGCCCCGTTATAGGCCCCGTCAGGCCCCGTTATAGGCCCCGCACGGCCCCGTTATAGGCCCCGTACGGCCCCGTTATAGGCCCCGTCAGGCCCCGTTATCGGCCCCGTTCGGCCCCGTTATAGGCCTCGTCAGGCCCCGTTATAGGCCCCGTTCGGCCCTGCTCCTGAACTGCCCCGGCCCTGCTCCTGCACTGCCGCGACATAAGGGGCCGCGCCAGTAGAGGCGGCGATGGCAGGGGCCGCGACAGCAGGGGGGGGAGCGCGACAGCAGGGGCCGCGCCTAAAGGGGCCGCGCCAGAAGGGGGCCGCGTCAGCAGGGGCCGCGTCAGCAAGGCCGGGCCTTGACAGTAGGGGCCGCGCCAGTAGGGGTGGCGACGGCAGGGGGCCGCAACAGCAGGGGGCCGCGTCAGCAGTGGGGCTGCGTCAGCAGGGGCCGCATCAGCAGGGGGCCGCGTCAGCAGGGGCCGCGCCAGCAGGGGCCGTGTCAGCAGGGGGCCGCGTCAGCAGGGGCCGCGTCAGCAGTAGGGGCCGTGATGGCAGGCGGGGTCGCGACGGCAGTAGGGGCCGCGACAGGCAGTAGGGGCCGCGACGGGCTAGGGCCGCGACAGCAGTAGGGGCCGCGTCGGCAGTAGGGGCCGCGACGGCAGGCGGGGTCGCGACGGCAGTAGGGGCCGCGACGAGCAGTAGGGGTCGCGTCCAGCAGGGGCCGTGACGGGCGACAAAGGGGCCACGACGGGCAGGGCGCGATGCGCGCTTCGGGCAGGGCAGGAAAAAAAAAATGTGGTGGGCCCTTTAAAAAAAAAAACGATCCCACTAGGGAACCTGCTCAGAATACCATGTTAGAATGTGAGCGAATGAATGACTGAACTAGAAAGCAGGTGGGTACAAGTAGGAAACCTAAAAGTGTTGTACCCTATAATAACTACCCCACTACAGCCTAAACAGACTATAGCATATAAGTTTGATAGGTCAGACATGCGGGAAGGCGCACACGCAGCACCGCTGCTTCTCCCGTCTCGACGACGCTTGGCGAGCTGAGTTTGGTGACGAGGTCGAGCGCCCCCATTGGGCAGAGCTGCTTAGGTCTGGTGTTGCGATCTTTGACCTAGACTAAGATGCTATTCTTTCTGCTATGTATGCTTTGTCTGGTAGTGCTGAGGGTGACTGTTACCGGTGTGTGCCGCCTGACCCAGGTATAGACGCTACTGCTCTAGGTGCTAGTGAGTCTTCTCTCCTTGGTACTGCGCTTGCTGAGGCCTTGCACACCTTCACGCTGGACTCAGGTGCCTCACGCTGTTTCTTTCGTGACAGCACCACTCTAACTCCTCTCCCTGCACCTGTCCCGGTCCGACTGGCTGACCCCTCCGGAGGCCCGGTTGTTGCCCGTTCCTCCACTGTCCTCCCGTTTTCGGCGATTCCGTCCGGCTCACTGTCAAGTCTTCACCTCCCCTCGTTCTCTACGAACTGGTGAGTACCGCTGCCCTCCAGGATGCGTTGGTCACTACCACCACTCCTGGGGGTCAGCGTGTGTCGATCTGCATGTGCACACGGACGGGTGGTCACCTGGCCACGTTCAGTCGTCAGCCAGGTTCGTGTCTGTACACACTGACTACCGAGCCTCCTCAGGTAGCTGCGTCTACTCAGGTGTCCGCGTCAGGTCAGGTAGCACCCTCTTGCTCGTGTCGCCTCCTGTCGCACCAGACTCTTCTGTGGCACCACCGCCTGGGTCACCCCTCCCTGCCACGCCTTCGTGGCATGCACTCCCGTCTCCTTGTCTCTGGTCTTCCCAGGTCTCTGCCTCCCCTCCCGCCCTCGCCCGCCCCGCCCTGCCTTCCTTGCGTCGAGGGGCGGCAGCGCCCCGCTCCTCACTCCTCCTCGTTTCCCCCGACGACTGCTCCCCTGCAGACTCTCAACATGGACGTGTGGGGCCCAGCCCGCGTCAATGGACAGGGCCGCGAGCGCTACTTTCTGCTGGTAGTTGACGACTACACGCGGTACACCACGGTCTTCCCCTTGCGCAGCAAGGGTCAGGTCGTTGATGTCTTGATCCCTTGGATCCGCGCAGTCCGTCTCCAGCTCCGCGAGCGATTCCGTGCGGACCTTCCTGTCTTGCGTCTGCACTCTGACAGAGGTGGTGAGTTCTCCTCCGACCTCTTGCGGGACTTTTGTCGTGGGGAGGGCATTCTCCAGTCGTTCACGCTTCCGGACTTCCCTAAGGAAAATGGGATTGCTGAGCGCCGCATTGGCTTAGTCATGGAGGTCGCTCGTACATCCATGATCCATGCTGCTGCTCCCCATTTTCTGTGGCCGTTTGCGGTCCGGTACGCTGCACATCAGCTCAACCCCTGGCCTCGTGTCTCCTTCCTGGAGACCTCGCCTACACTGCGTTGGGCGGGGAAGGTTGGCGATGCGTCCGTGTTCCGGGTCTGAGGTTCACGTGCCTTTGTTCGTGATACGTCCGCGGACAAGCTCTCCGCCCGCGCTATTCCCTGCGTTTTCCTTGGCTTTACCCCTGACGCGCCTGGCTGGCAGTTTTACCACCCCACCTCGTGCCGTGTCTTTCCCTCTCAGGACGTCACGTTTGAGGAGTCGGTTCCCTTTAACCGTCTCTTCCCCTACCGCTCTGCCCCTCCCCCGCCCCCGCCGCTCTTCCTTGCTCCAGGTCCCCCTCCGGTAGACCCCCTCCCCCCCCAGGGTCCTGCTCCCTCAGGTGTGTCTCAGGTAGACCTTCTCCCTGGTACTGCGCCTGTTGAGTAGCTGTCGACTTAGGTGCTGCTCGAGGTGTTGCGTCTTGGGGTGCTGCGTCTGGCGGTGCGGAGCCGGGGGTTGCGGAGTCTGAGGGTGCTGGGTCTGGGGGTGCTGAGCCGGGGGGTGAGGAGCCTGGGGGTGCTGTGTCAGAGGGTGCAGAGTCTGGGGGTGCTGAGCCTGAGGGTGCTGCTTCGTCTGGAGGTCCTGGTGGTGCTTCGCCGAGACTGTCTCCGCAGCAGCTGCGTGAGTGGCTTGTTCGGCGCGCACGCCTTCGGAGTGGAGCTACTGGAGCTGGAGGCGCTGGAGCCGCTGGAGCTGGAGGTGATGGAGTTACTGCTGGAGCCGGTGGTACTAGAGGTACTGCGGCTACTAGTCCTGGAGGTGCTCGTAACAGGGGTACTGGAGCTACCGGGACAGGTGGTGTTGGGGGCGCTGGAGCTGGAGACCCTACGGAGCCTTGATCTGCTGGAGCTGGAAGCTCTCGCGCTGGTGGCGCTGGAGCTGGAGGAACTGGAGCTGGTGGCACTAGTGCTGGAGGCGCTGGAGCTGGAGGAGCTGGAGTTGGAGGCACTGGCGGGGGAGGCGCTGGAGCTGGTGGCACTAACGCTGGAGGCGCTGGAGTTGGAGGCACTGGCGCGGGAGGCGCTGGAGCTGGAGGAGCTGGAGCTTGTGACCCTGGAGGAACTGTGCGGCCGCGACCGTACTTCGTTCCCCTGCTTCAGCAGGTTCTTGGTGTCCCGTCTTCTACTAGCCTTACTCCTCCCCTCCTGTGTCCACCGCCTGACCAGTCGCAGCTGCCGTTACAGCCGGCCTCTCCATTGCCTGCTCCTTCTCCTTACTCTGAGCAGTCCGGCGGTCTTACAGAGCGTCGTCAGCCTGCGTCTTGTCCTGTCTCGCCTGTTTGCACTGCTCGTCGCGTTTCTCATTCGCGTCCTCCTCCTGTCCCCGGCACACACGCTATGGCACTTGTTCAAATACGTGTTCCTCTGCCTGCTCCTCTTGAGTCCTCTCTTCCTGCCGTCCCTGACCCTGAGTCTGACCGCGCTCGTTCTACCAGTCCCATTGTCTCTCGTCTCCTCGCCACTGCTGTCACTGATCCTTCCTTTGAGACTGCTGCCTCGTCTGCCCTCGTTGTTGAGCTGCTTGACTTATCTGCTGCCTGTCGTCTAGACTACGCCACTGCTCTTGTAGCTGATTCTGCGTCTGCCAGTCCTCCGTCCATCAAGGGTGAGTGTGCTCTTGGCACGGACGTCCTCGAGGACAGGGAGGAGGTCTTTGAGTGTCTTGCAGCTACTGTACCTCGTTTCGCTTCCATGCTGCTTGCCCCTGAAGGAGACCCGGATGCACCAGACATCCCGACCCCGCGCTCTTACGCAGAGGCGATTACGGGTCCTCACTCCTCTCAGTGGCAGGCAGCCATGGATGCCGAGATGGCATCCTGGAAGTCCACAGGCACCTACGTCAACGAGGTTCCCCCACCTGGGGCGAACATAGTCGATGGCATGTGGATCTTCAGGGTGAAGCGGCCGCCGGGTTCTCCGCCTGCCTTCAAGGCGCGTTACGTTGCTAGAGGCTTCAGTCAGCGACAGGGAGTCGACTACTTCCAGACCTTCTCCCCCATTCCGAAGATGACTACTCTTCGGGTGTTGCTGCACGTCGCTGCTCAGCGTGACTACGAGTTACACTCTCTGGACTTCAGTACAGCTTTCTTGCAGGGCAGCCTGCACGAGGAGGTCTGGCTGTGCCGCCCACCTGGCTTCACTGGGTCGTTTCCTGCACGTACCCAGTGGAGCCTCCGGCGGCCAGTCTACGGTCTCCGCCAAGCGCCTCGTGAGTGGCACGACACACTGAGGACTACACTTGCGGCTCTGGGGTTTTCTCCTGCTACTGCTGACCCGTCGCTGTTTCTCCGCACTGACATATCAATGCCACCGTTCTACGTCCTTGTGTACGTCGACGACCTCGTCTTTGCCACTGCTGACACTGAGGCACTGACCCTTGTGAAGTCGAAGCTGCAGAAGAGACACACCTGCACTGACCTGGGTGAACTTCGAAGCTATCTTGGCTTGCAGATCATCCGAGACAGAGCACGGCGCACCATCACCCTGACTCAGTCACACATGGTGCACCAGGTCCTTCAGCGCTTCGGCTTCCAGTTCTCCTCGCCACAGCCCACTCCTTTGTCTACCGGCCACTCGCTCTCAGCTCCACCTTCGGACGAGTCCGTAGAGCCGAGTGGTCCGTACCCAGAGCTTGTGGGTTGCCTCATGTACCTGATGACGTGCACACGACCTGACCTCGCGTACCCTCTCAGCCTCTTGGCTCGCTACGTGGCTCCCGATAGGCACCGAAAACTGCACTGGGATGCTGCAAAGAGGGTACTGCGTTACTTGTGCAGTACGTCGGGCATGGGGCTCGTGCTTGGAGGACGAGGTCCAGTTGTCCTCACTGGTCACGCAGACGCCTCTTGGGTTGACGACTCAGCTACGCAGCGATCGTCACAGGGTTATTCCTTCAGCCTCGGTTCTTGCTTTGTTTCCTGGCGGTCTACCCGCTCGTCTTGAGTTCTCACCTCCATTTGTGAGGCTGAGATCTACGCCGGGGCCATGGCTGCACAGGAGCTACGCTGGCTCACCTACCTGCTGACTGACTTGGGAGAGCAGCCTCGTTCGCCTCCAGTTATGTACGTAGACAACAAGGCCATGATTGCCTTGTGTCAAGAGCACAGACTGAAGCACAGAACGAAGCACATCGCTCTGCGATACTTCCTTGCTCGAGAGTTGCAGCAGCGTGGCCAGCTTCGTCTTGCGTACGTGGCCACTAAGGCCAACACTGCTGATATATTCACCAAGGCACTTCCGCATGGTGATCATCAGCGCTTCTCTACTGTGTTAGGCCTTGTGCCTACTTTGCCTCACTTGCTCACTGCGTGACTTTGCTTGTACTGTGATCTATATATATACCTGCATGCTTACACTTGATAGGGTATGATCACTGTATTGTTTGTTCTCTTTTATATAACTCTGCATGTGAACTGGCGTTGTGGCCCTTTGCTTGTGCTCGGACTGTGTGGTGAATTTGAGATCCACCCTGAGCTGGGTTTGCTTTTCTTGACTGGTCTTGTGACCACTTGTTCTCCCCCACTTTGCCTATGGGGGTGTGTCAGAATGTTATATTGCTTACAATTGTGTAGGCTATAGTGGGGTAGTCCTTAAGGGGTACAACCCAATTAGGGTTAGTACTTGTACCCAACTCTTTCATAGTTCATTCATTCTCGTTCATTCTCTTGACAGCCTGGGACGACGTCACCTGTCGAAAGTGGTCCCTCTGGTCGACTGGCAGGAGAGATCGGACGGCATGCTGTGCAACAGCGTCGCGCTCCGTCCACTGTTTGTAGGCGAGGCTGTCCGCCCGGTACCGCCTCTGCACGTCCTCATGAGCGTCAGCAGCAGGCTCAGTGGGAGTCGTGGGGGCTGGAAGTGACCCCGACGTGTGCCCGAGTAGGGAGACGCCATCTCTGATGTAACACCGGAGATGCAAGCGCAGGCACATAAGCCAGAAGTCGAACCGGTACGGGAGCCCGTCGGTGTCAAACTCTAAGAGCGGTGGCGTTGCCATGACGGGTAGTGTAGTGGCGAGGGCAGAGCGTGGGCAACTAGAGCAGCGTGCTGGCACCTCAGGCAGCTCGCAGGCAGGGTGGCGCGCGTGCTGCAGTGCAGGGCGGCATGCGGGCTGCAGGGCAGGGCAGCGCGCAAGCTGTAGGGCAGGGCGACGCGTGGTCTGCAGGGCAGGGCGGCGCGCAAGCTGCAGGGCAGGGCGACGCGCGGGCTGCAGGGCAGGGCCAAGGGTGGGCTGCAGGGCAGGGCGGCGCGCTAGCTGCAGGGCAGGGCGACGGGCGGGCTGCAGGGAAGGGCGGCGCGCGGGCTGCAGGGCAGGGCAGGGCAGAGCACGTGGAGCCGCGCAGGCAGGGCAGCGTGAGGAACGCTGTTCGGGCAGGGCAGTACGGGCAGTTCGGGCAGTTTGGGCAGGTCGAAAATAGTCGTGGGCCCTAACGGAGCGGTCCTACGGAGGATGGACCCGCTCTGAATACCATGTCAGAATAGGAACGTACGAATGATGGACTAGGTAGGAAGAGTGAGTACAAGTACTACCTAACCCTAAAGTGCTGTACCCTTTAGGGTATGCCCCACTACAGCCTACAGAGAAAAAATACACTTTGACAGGGTTGTACTCACTAGAGTATGCCCCACTACAGCCTAGAGCATACAAACATAATTTGACACAGGTGACTCATAAATTGCAGCACAGGCCAATCACACGTTGAGGTGCAACTCGTCCGCGCTTGACTTTTTAGACTGAGGGAGTGACGAGAAAAAAAGTTCCAGCAGTGAAGGAGTGCAAATCGTGGGGTAGAGGGAATAGCGAGGGTGGGGAGAAACGAGGGTCCTGCGCCGGGGGAAATGGTGAAAGAAGCAGCTATAATTTGGGGGTGGGGGGGGGGGGGGGGGGGGGGGGGGAGAGGGATGGGCGGGGATTTCCGACATAAATAGCGGGAGTTGGGGTGGGGTTGGGGCAGCGAAATGGTGAGAGCAACATGCGAGTGAGGCTAGAAGTCGGGGGGAGTGAGGGAGCGCGGGGAAGGGGGTGGGCTCGGCCTCGGGGGGGCGGGGTGGGCAGGAGAAAGGGATCGCAAGCGGATTCTCTATGTACAATCCGGTATTGATGGTTTCAGACGAATAGAAGAATGCATTTCTGATCAATCAGATGAAGCATAAAACCGACGGTAACGACTTAGACTTTTTGCAGTATAAACAGGCTAACAACAATTATACCCTGGTACAATCAGCCTATCAATTTTGTTAGGCTTCTGCCATCAGTGTACGAAAAATATTACCGGTACCCTAGGGGTCAGGGTACTGGGGGCCTGGAAGCCTGATTTGCAAGAGTGGACCAAAACCAATTTTGGGCCCAAAAGTGAACCCTGCCCAAAGGAGCATGCATGAACTAGTGGTGTTAGTTACGGTACCTACCATATGTACTTGCACAAAGCTGACGATACGCACTTGACACAAGAGGGCAAGAAGCAACTCTTGTTACCCGATCCCTTAAAGGATTGTGTGTGTTATGTAACGTGCGTGGTTGCATGTTTTGCGTGTCATATCCGCAATACGGTTGGTAGCTGCTTCTTGTACGTTAGTGAGATGTGGTTGAGATTTACCCTGGATCCAGTATGGAGGAAAAAAGGAGAGAACCGTGTGGTCGACCGATGGGTCAGTGCTGTAGAAGCTTGGGCTGCACTGTAACTATGCATCCTGTTAAGTACCTTAGCTATACACATGAAATGAGGAAGTGATACAAAGGGCAGGGATGGAAGAAAGCGAGCTGGTGAAGGTAGATCTGGAGAAGGTTGAGAGGAGTCGGGCCTGGATATGATTTAATGAGAGATGTTACATTGGTGCCCTCTAAGCACCATGCATGCATCAGGATAGTCACACTCTCGACAGTCACACTCTCACAAGCAAGTGTCGTTCACGCTTCACGGATAAACTATGACCTGCCCCGAGTTACACCACAGCAGCAGGGGACAGAGATGCGGAAGGCTCTTGCAGCCCCTCAAGACTCTGGTTAAGGAGGCACAGCAGCAGGGGGGAGAGGTGCTGAAGGCTCTTGCGGCCCCTCAGAAGTCGAGTCATGGCACAGCAGCAGGGGGGAGAGGTGCTGAAGGAGGGACAGGTGCACCAGCCATGCCACGACCAGCAGCAGCAGCACTCAGCATGGCAGACTGTTGCTGGAGCACAGGCGGCATGACTGCCTTGTCCCGGTTGCTGATGGCTGGCACATGAGAATGATGGAGATAAGATAAAGAAGGAAGTTAGATAGGCGAACCAGCAGCACCACGCCCAGCAGCAACAGCGGCAGCAGCACTCAGCATGACAGACTGTTGTTGGAGCACCGGAGGCATGACTGCCTTGTCCCGGTTGCTGATAGCTGGCACAGCAATGTTGGGAAAAGGGTGGGGATAAGATGAGCATACCAGAACATGTTGGAAAAATGGGATAGCAATGGGACGGTAACATCAGGAAGATGATGAGGAAATGAGGAATATAATGATTACAGTGGTGAGAATGAATTGGAAGGGTTGATGATTTGACAACGGAGGGATAAACCTGCAACGGAGAGTGGCCAGAAAAAAAAAATGCCAAACAAAAGCTCAAGTGACACGTCCACTATAGTCCTATCTGGGGAAAACTTTCGATTCGACTCAAAAGCCCACTTGACACATCCTTTTAGGGCCACAGCTGTGGAGTATGAACGGTGCGGGCACCACTCAAAGGCAGCAGTGTTGTTACGCACGGGTAGTTTTAGGCAGGGGAGCATGCACCGTGATGGGCATGGATGGACTGTGATTGTCCCTCTCTGCCTCTGCTTGCCGCCATGGATAGACAGCGCATTCGGCCTCACAATCAAGGGGTGCTCTCTCTCACGATGAAGCTGGGGAATACCAACCAAAGGCAGCAAGGTTGTTACGCACACGTTACTTTCGGCAGCGGGGCGTGCACGGTAATCAACATAGACTACTCTCCCCTCTGTGTCTCCGCCCCCATTGGTAGCGCATAACGCCCCTCTATATGTTGGTAATCTCTCTCACAAGCAAGAAGGGAATACCGGCCAACGGCACTGTCACTAACGTGTGACTTTAGGCAGCGGGGCGTGCACGGTGATGGGCATGGACCACTCGCCCCTCTCCGTCTCCGCCCCCATGGCCAGTACATGTGGTTTCACACTGAGGGATCCGGTACTCGCACAAGCAAGCTGGGGAATACCAGGCAGCAACACTGTCACTTACGGGTTACTTTAGGCAGCGGGGCGTGCACGGTGATGGGCATGGACCACTCTCCCCTCTCTGTCTCCGCCCCCATTGCCAGCGCATGCGGCCTCTCATGCATCTGCTGCTGCTGCCTGCCCTTGCCCGTGCTGCCAGGGGTGCTGCTGGGTGGTGCTGGGCACCTGGTGGACGCACAGAACTCAAACCGAAGGATCCACTGATGAGGGAATGGGCAGGGAGGAGGGGAGCAGTGAAGAGAGGGATGAGTGGTGAGAAAAGAGAGCAGATGCAGAAGAGCATGCGTCTGCTGCTGCAGTGGCCTTGCATGTGCTGCCAGGGGTGCTGCTGGGTGGTGCTGGGCGCCTGGTGGATGCACAAAACGCAAAGCGCAGGATCCACTGGTGATGGGAGTATGGGGGGAAGAGCAGGGGGGAGAGCAGGGGGAAGAGCAGGGTGGAGAGCAGCGCGGGGGGAAGAGCAGAGGGGAGTGATCGGGCACCTGGTAGAAACACAAAACTCAAAGCGCAGGATCCACTGGTGAGGGGAGTATGGGGGGAAGGAAGGGAGGGGGGGATAGGAGAGAAGGAGAGGGGAACACTGAAGGAAGGGAGAGGAGGAGGGGAGTGATGGAACTAGGGGTGCGATGAGCAAGGAGAGAAAAGGAGTGAAGTGTTTAGGGAATGGGCGATGGGCGATGAGTGAGATGATGGGCATGCATGGGCGGCCTACCTGCAGTGAGATGATGGGTGTGGCGAAGGAGGCGGCGGCATCGGAGGGGATGGTGAAGATGAAGTGCGTGTGGAGCAGATCCACTGTCACCTCGTGATGCTCCATTTGCAACACTGGCAGGTGTAGGGGGGTCTGGGGGTGGACAAGGGGGAAGGGGGGGAAGGGGAGAGTTGGAAGGGGGATGTGGCGGCATCGGAGGGGACGGGTCGACAGTCATGGGGCGAAGGAGGAGGCGGCGTCGGAGGGGATGGTGAAGATGAAGTGCGTGTGGGAAGGGTCGACTGTCACCTCGTGATGCCCCATCTGCAGCACTGGCAGGTGTAGGGGGGTCTGGGTGGGACACGGGGAAGGGGAGTGGGAGACATGGTAGGGAAGAAGAGGTGAGAGATGAAGTGCGTGTGGAGCAGGTCGACTGTCACCTCGTCATGCCCCATCTGCAGCACCGGCAGGTGTAGGGGGGTCTGGGGACAGGGAGGGAGAGAGAGGGGGGACGGAAGAGTGGAAAGAGAGGATGTGGCGGAAAAGGGGGGTGTGGTAGAGAAGAACCATGGGAGGGATTGTGGGGTGACGGAGGTATCAGGGAAGAGGGGATGAAAAGATATCTGCAGAGGCAGTGAGACAAGGGGAGTGCAATTGCAAAGTTGAAGGGAGCATGCTTGAAGGAGGGAAGGTGCTAAGGGCTTGCATGCATGCATGAGTGTCGACGTGCATGTGTGCATACATGCGTCGGTGCACATGCATGCATGTGTGCATGTACGCGTGTGTGCGTGCATGTACATGTGGGTGCATACATGTGTGAAGCATGAATGCAAGCACAGCAAAGCGCGGGTCACCTTAGCAGCAGAGGCAGCAGCAGCCACTCTCCTAGACGTGTGGAGGGCGCGTGGGTTGATGACCTCGTGCATCTCCAATAGCACTGACACCTGGTGGTGGGGTGGGAAAAAGGCGAGGCGGAGAGGTGGGAGAGAAGAATGGTGGGACAATGGAATGAGGGTGGATCACCTCGCGCAGGTCCAGTAGCACTGACACCTGGTGAGCGTAGGGAAGAGAAGGCAGGAGAGAGACGTCATGCATCGCCAGCAGCACGGACACCGAGGAAGCAAACCCAATGCAGTGGCACGCAGGGGTTCTAGGCCTTGCGTGCCTCCAACAGGGGTTGATGGCCTCGTGCATCTTCAGCAGCACGGACACCTGGCAGGGCAGGGAGGCAGGAGAGAGAGGAGGCGAGAGGGAGAGATGGAAGAAACAAACCCAACACAACGAAGAACAGGCATGACCTGCCTCCTGGGGGAGTTGATGACCTCATGCATCTCCAGCAGCACTGACACCTGGCGAGGGAGAGAAGGCAGGAGAGAGAGGTGAGAGAATGAAGGGTGGAAGAGATGTGGCAACACCGTGCTGAGTAATTGGGGGTTGATTTGGAGCTTAGTTGGAGTATACGCTCGAATCTTTTTGCGTTTTGAGTTTATACGCGCTAAAAAAACGACCGCTGCGTTTTTCGTGTGGAAACGCAGAAAAACGCTCGGGCAGCCCGGGAAAAAAAACAGAAGTTGGGTTTGAGCTAGCGACATGGCGAACTGAAAATTAGGGCATCGCACATTCGGGATCTCAACTTCGAAATTGAATTTCGAAGCAGATCCACAACAACCCCTTGTGTGTACCATTGAGCAACCCACTCCACCCCATTCAATCCCTATTCCTTCCACTCAATTTCGAGTGGAGGAGTTGGATTCAACCAGACTCATCTCTAGCAGAAATGCGGCTCTAATTCTCCATTCGATGTTCATCGTTAGGATTTTTTTACCTCATTTTTACCTACCTCTTCGTATCGACGAGTATGACTAGACTGCGGTGCGGGCACCAACTTCGTGCTTTGCACCTCGCGCATCCCCCCCTGTTAACCTAACAAACTGCCCGGCCAAAAATTTTATGTGCCAGGGCCTGCGTTTTCACTGCGTACCGGACCCCTCCCAAGAAGCGTTCGGCGTTTATACGCTAGTGGATAAACGCTAGCGTATGAAACGCGAAACGCGTATACTCCAACTAAGATTTGGAGTGTCGGGGGAGGCAGGTTAGGGAAAGGAGTGGCAGGATGACGCAGTGCGAAAGGGAGGGCGATAAGTAGGGCATTCTTTTTCCGGAAAAATGGAAGCTTGAAGAGGAGCATGAGATGTGCATGGTGGGGGTGGAGGGAAACACGGGAGCAGCAGAGCAACAATGCACCTGCTACTGGTCCAATAAATAAAAGGCATGAGCACACAACACACAGAGGTGATGTTTTTTTGGTTATGCACACACATGGCCACACGCTCGCTCGCATGCAGACGTGCACACAGCAACGGGTGCGACGCACCTCGAGACATCTGCGTGGGCCGTCCTCAATGGGAAAGGCGAGAGTGCCAGACACCTGGTGGGAGAGGGGCGTGGTGTGGGGTGGGGGTGGATGAAGGGCGGTGAGAGGGAGGGTGAGGCAAGGCCATGAGGCGCAAAGGGAGTCGTGGAATGATGTGAGAAGATTAGAAGGTGATAAATACACAGAACAGTTGTTGTGGCACATGATGACATGCGATGGCACATGATGACATGCAATGGCACATGATGACATGCAATGGCACATGATGACATGCAATGGCACATGATGACATGCAATGGCACATGATGACATGCAATGGCACATGATGACATGCAATGGCACATGATGACATGAAATGGCACATCAATGGAAGAGATGCCACATGATCCAAGGAAGGATGGATGGTGGGGACCCAAGCAGGCATGTGCAGGGATGTGTGGGTCACATCAACCACACACCACACTTGCGCATGCATACACAATTCCCCTCACACTCCCACTCACCACGTCCCCCAGGACCCAGGTATGTAGACGGGCTGGGGGGTCCATTTTGAGAATACTCACAACTCACTCCTGGGAGTGAATCGCACGAGCTCATGGCATGGATACTCAATGCGCCCATGCAAGGGCTGCATCATCAGTAAGCATTCCACTCCACACACAGCCCCTTACACCCACCTTCACAACGCCCCTCCATCCCACACAGCCATGCAGACTGCTCTCACCACGTCACCCAGGTAATAGACCAACTGGGGGTTCCTGGGGGTGAAGCGCACGAGCACATGGTCGTCAATGTGCCCATGCATGTGCCCAATGTGCTTGTACCATGCATACCACATGCCACACACACAGCCCCCCAGGTAGCACTCACCACATCCCCCAGGTAGTAAACAGGCTGCGGGTTCCTGGGAGTGAAGCGCACAAGTACATGGTCGTCAATGCGTATGTTGTATGTTCGCCCTCGCACCCCTGGCCCTGCCACGTGGGTCCCAATGGCAGTGGAATGGAGGGACGGGAGGGGTGTGGATGGGAGTGAAGCGCACGAGCACATGGTCGTCTATGCGGATGTTGTACGTGCGCCCTCGCACCCCCGGCCCTAGCATGGAAAAAAAGGGAGGGATGGGAGAGATGTGGATGGGATGGGAGTGGCAGGCACAGCCAATGGCGACTGCGGATGATGTCTGTTCGGCCTCACCACACCTGTAGCCTGAAATGTCGACGCAAAAGTCACCGCACATTGAGGAGGAGACGGTGGACGAGGTGGCATAAGTACTTGTCAACAATGGACAGGTGGGCTGCGAAGGTAGATTTTGAGACGTCTCAAAAACTCCCTTGTAACACCTCACAGTGAGGTGAGGAGGAGACGGCGGACGAGGTGGTAGAAGCACAGACTAGTAGGCTGGATGAGCCCACATGGATGGAACAGGGGGGAGAGGGGGAGAGGGGAAACGAGGGGTGTGGGTGTGGAGGGGGAGAGGGGAAACGAGGGGTGTGGGTGTGGAGGGGGAGAGGGGAAACGAGGGGTGTGGGTGTGGAGGGGGAGAGGGGAAACGAGGGGTGTGGGTGTGGAGGGGGAGAGGGGAAACGAGGGGTGTGGGTGTGGAGGGGGAGAGGGGAAACGAGGGGTGTGGGTGTGGAGGGGGAGAGGGGAAACGAGGGTTGTGGGTGTGGAGGTGAAATTGAGTGGGTTGGTGTGGGGGGGTGGGAGGGGTCTGGGAAGGTCTGGGGGGAAGTGTTGGAAAGAGGAGACTCACCTGGAGACCGTGGGATGAACGGCCCCTCATCCTCCTCCTGCCGATTCAGCAGCGACAGCGCCCCTCCCCTCCCCCCATCGCCCCCTCTCTCCCCCTCGTACCCGTTCCCCGCCCCTCCATACGCCCCAAACAACAGCCCTCCCTCCGCCTGCCCCCCCAGCTCAGACAGCGTGGGGCTATCCGGCTCCAAATCCAGCAGAGACGATGACCGCGCCCATGCCCCTCCCCCTGCGGCTCCCCCCCCCCCCTGCCCCTCCCGCTCCCCCTCCCCCTCCCCCGCCCCCCCAGGCGTCAGCAGCAGAGGAAGAAAGGGAGTGAGAGCTGCCACCCCCTCCGCCATTCTCTGAGAAATGCTTGCCAGCAGTCATGGACTTGGAGCGTCCGATGGGCTCGTTTGCCCCCGCCTGCTGCCCCCCAGCAGCAGCACTGCCCTCCTCTGTGGGCAGAGGGGCGGACCACAGGCGGGTCAGGTGCGGGCTCTGCAGGCCGTCAGAACCCCCAGCAGCAGCAGCAGCAGCAGTGTCGGAACTGGTTCCTGCTGCCAGTGTGCCGGCCTCCCCCAGGCCAGCTGAGCCTGCACCAGATACCACCTCCCCTTCGCCAACCTCTGTGACGGTAGCGGTGGCCGCCACAGGGCTGCCTGTGCGCAGCCCTGCCGCCCCTCCCACTGCCCCGGTGCTCTCAGCAGCAGCTGCTGCAGCGGTTGCGTCCTCCTCGTCCTCCTCTGCTGCTGGTGGTTCTGGTGGTGGTGGGGGGGCCTGAAGGAGGGTTGAAGTGAAGTAGGGGGGCAGTGGAGGGGGAGAGGAGGGACGGAGGTGAGCAGCAGTGGCAGCAGCTGCTTTAAAGTCCCCTCCGCCGACCTCCGTGACGGTAGCCGTGGCCGCCACAGGGCTGCGTGTGCACCGCACCGCCCTGCCGCCCCTCCCACTGCCCCGGTGCTCTCGAGGTTGACAGCCTCAGCAGCAGAAGCCTGTGCGTTTTCTTCCTCATCTTCTGCTGCTGGTGGTTCTGGTGGTGGTGGGGGGGTCTGATGGGGAGGAGAAGTACGTGGGTGGTGGGGGGGGCTGATGAGGGATGGAGGCGAGCAGCAGCGGCAGCAGCTGTATGCATGTATGCATGGCACCATCTTCCTACTCTGCTGGTACTGGCTCTGAGGGTTCGCATGGCAGGGATGCATGATGGGCTTGTGAAGAGGCGATAATGGGGATCCGAAGGGAAGGAGAAAGAGAGGGAGGTGGCCTGGGTTTGGGGAAGAAGGCTAAACGGGGAGATATGGGCAGAATGGAGCGGGGAAGAAGAGCGGCAGGGGGAATAGTCGCTACGATGGCAAACATCCATGTCTAACCAGCACAGCTGCCTTGGTTACCTTGTAATGCATCAGGCTCCAGGTCGCAGAGACTCTGTCAGCACTGACCCCTCCTCGGTTTGACCCTGACAGCACTGAACCTGCTGCCTCACACCTCGAAAGAATGAACTCCCCCCTGACAATGCAATGCAAGTGAACGTCCTGATGCCATCCGTATCACCATAAAATGACGTCAAGTGCCGCACAGTCTATTTCAAGTGCCGTCTAGTCTATTATAATTGCTGTCCAATCTACCAACATTGCTGTTCAGGCTGCCCAGCTTACCATGAATGCTTCCCTAATCTACCGTAAGTGCCACCAAACCTACCATGAGTGCCGCCCGGGACTTCCTTTCCCTCCACTGAATGTCCACCTCCACTGCTGCCGTGGGCACTATGCCTGTGCGGGATGTGAGTGTGAGGGAGAGAGTGAGGAAATGAAGGGGAGTGAGGGAGTGAGGGAGTGAGGGAGTTGTGAGAGAGTGGGCGGGTGGGGAGGGGGATTGAGTGAGGAATGGAGGGCGTGAGGAGTAATTAAATCGAGAATTAGCTGGTCGCAAGAGGGGAAAACAACATGGGGGTCGTACCTCCCACGCCGTAGTGATCGTCTGAGTCCAGTTCCTCTACTGTGAGCCCACTCAGGTTGGGGAGTGTCCAGATGCGCAACGGCACTCGCACCTCCTGGGAGGAGGGCAGATGGGAGGGGTGGGGATGGAATGAACGGTATGGAAGGGAGATTGGTGAGGAATGAAGCACTGCAGAACACTGTGAGCCCACTCAGCTCAGGTTGGGCAGCGTCCAGATGCGCAGCGGCACTCGCACCTCCTGTGAGATGAGAGGGAGGGGTGGGGATGGATGGAATGAACAGTATGGAAGGGAGATTGGTGAGGAATGAAGCACTGCAGTACGTTGTGAGCCCACTCAGGTTGGGCAACGTTCAGATGTGCAGTGGCACTTGCACCTCCTGGGAGAGGGAGAGGGAAAGGGAGAAGGTCAAGATATGAAGCGTCACTGAATCGTGTGAGCTTATACTTGGGTTGGGCAGCGTCCCGATACGCAATGGCACTCGCACCTCCTGGGGGGGAGGAGAAGGGCGGGGGATGGGGGTGGATGGAGGCATGGAAGAGAAGAGGATGATGATGAAGGAGAACGGGGAGTGGAAGCATGGGTGACGAGGGCGATGACTGTCGCAAGGAGGAGGAGGGAGAGGGTGGGAGCATGCGGCAGGGAGGTGGGGAAAATGGGGGGTATCGCTCACACACACAGCATTGCTCACCACAACAGACGTGGCTCCACCCTGTCCGCCCTTCCCCCCTTTCCCCTTCCCCTGACCACCCGCTACTCCCCCTCTCCCCTCCTCCGCTCCCCCTCTCCCCTTCAACGGAGTGGTATTCGCGCTCCCCCCTTGCCCCCTGCTCCCCTCGCCCTTCCCCGCCCCTCCTCCCCCCACTTCCCCTCCTAGCTGCCCCCCAGAGTGGGACCTCCGCGGAACACCAGGGGAGGGGGAGGGGGAGGCGGAGTGGGAGGAGAGGAGGGCGGAGGAGGAGGAGGAGTGGGCGGAGGCGAGGGGGGAGGGGGATGGCGAGGCGGAGGGGGAGGGGGAGGGGAGGGGGCGCCACTTGACGATCACTGTGAGCTGGTAGTGAAAGCGCACTGCTGTTCCGCGGTAGGAGGGGGGCAGCACTCGCGGTAGCTGTGCTCTTATGGCGTCTGGGGGAGAGGTTCGAGGGAGAGTCGGAATGGGGAAGGGGGAGGGGAGGGGGGGCAGGAGGGCGGGGAGGAGGGCAAGGTTCTAGCGGAGGGGAAAGGGGAGGCGAAAGGGAAGTAGGGGGGGGGGGGGGGCATTACTTGACTATGACTGTGACCGTGGTAGGAGGGGCGGCAGCTGCGCTCTTATGGCGTCTGGTGGAAAGAGGGGGGGCGAGAACGGGTGGCTGAGGCATGTGAGTAGTCGCAGTGATTGAGTGAATGGAAGCTGCAAGCTGCAAGGGCGACAAAAAGGGAGCATTGAAGGCAGAGAGAAGGGGTGCAGCCTGGGGAGGAGGAGGGAGTGTGTGCGGCAAGAAGGAGAGGTAGAGAGAAGGGGGCAACACAAGGGAGGGGAAGAAAGGGGAAGGGGGAAGGAGGGGGTGCATACATGCCTCGCTGGTAGAGCAAGGGCAAGGGAAAGGAGGGGCCAAGGAGGAAGGAAGGAGGGGATGCGTACACGTCTTGCTGGTGCCGAGTTCGATGGCCACGTTGGTGACGAGGAGAGGCAGAGGGGAAGGGGAGACACAAGGGAAAGCGGAAGAAGCGGGGAGGGGGAAGAAGGGGGCGCGTACAGGTCTTGCTGGTGCCGGGTTGGATGGCCACGTTGGTGACGAGCGACGTGAGCTGCGACTCCAGAATCACCCTCTCGCCTGCCAGGCAAGCATGGAGTGTGTCGGTGCGGGGCAAACGGGGCATGGGGCAAGGCATTTGGAAACGGGGGAAGAGATGAGGGAGTTGGCATGGACGGCAATGGAGTGGGCGGCGAGCGCTGCTGCAACTCCAGAATCACCCTCTCGCCTGCCAGGTGTGTTTCGATGGGAAGCATGCAGGAAAGGCAAGGCGTGCAGCAAGGGCAGGGCACGGCATGGGGCAAGGGTTTGGGAAACAGGAGGTGATGGGAGATGGCATGGTTGGAAACGGATACACTGCCCGGCGGCGTGAAATGCTGGGTCTCTCGCCTGCCGGGCGTGTTTAGGTGAGGCGTGGGTGAGGTGATGGGTGTAGGCGTTGGTAGCGGTGATGGGGGCGATGGGAGTGGTGAAATGTTGGGGGTGAAGGGGGGAGTGATACCCAACTACCCACAGTACCCCTAATCACATGCAATGACTCAGCAGTCTTGTGATAAAAGTGTAGTTTTGAGACGTCTCAAAACTACAATTTTATCACGTCAGTACCCCTAATCGCATGCAACGATGCAGCTGTCCTCTTAGACTGTCGAGCCCGCCCTCACTTCCTCACATGGCGCCCTCACTTCCTCACATGACGCCCTCACTTCCTCACATGACACCCTCACTTCCTCACACCTCACTTCCTCACTCCCACACTCCCTCACACCTTCATGCCCTCACTCCCTCATTCCCTCACATCCTCGCTCCTTCACATCCACTCCACCCCACCGATGCTCCCTGCTCACTCGTCTCTGCCTTCTCTATGCCACGCGCCTCTCTCCCTGCCCGTTGCTCATCATTCCTGGCCCTTCGCTCGACACCCTCCCCCTCCCCCTGTCTCCTCCCACCACCTTTCCTCTCCCCCGCCCATCTTTCCTCTCCCCCACCCACCTGTCTGTTGGAGAATCGAGTTTCTGCCGCCCCAGCCCTTTGCACACAAGCAGCAGCAAGGGGGAATGTCGGCGATGAATCAGAGCTTCGGGAAGTACTTCGAAAGTTCCACCACCAATCAGATTTCAGCCGAAGACTCGATATAGTTCAAAGCTGCCTTCAAACCGAAGTGTTGGCAGTTTCTACAGGTTTCTACACATCAGAATCAGCTATAACAGAAATATCCAGAGTTTTCTTATTCATGCACCTCATGTGGCACTCAAAGTCACTCAAGGTCCATCCAATCTAGATTGTGCCCAAGTTACCAGGGAAGTTACATTGTCTATCAGCCTAGTTTGAGCTTTCAATCTGTCTTGTTTGTGATGCCTATAGAGTTGTGCTTTAGTGGGCTTGTTAATCTTGAACATAGTGAAGTTTTACCTCATCCAGTCAATTCCAGCAGCCCTGCTAAGACTTTCCAGCCAAGTTTCCAGCCCTCCAGTAGTCACAGCTACTCTGTTTTACAAGTTGGTATCAGAGCTTGTCGTTTCGATCAACCTAGCCCACCACGTTCCTATCCTAGCACCATACGAACATGGCGGGAGACAATCCATCTGGTCCTGCACTCCAGGCAGCCGGAGGAGCTTCAGAGTCAACATCAGCAGCTACTGGATTAGTGGAAGCAGTTGCACCAGGCAGTCCTTCAACAACATACTCACCACTCACCTCCTTCATGCCTAAGCTTCACCTCCCCAAGTTAAACGGCAAAGATTTTCCAACATGGGCAACTCAGTTTGAGCTCACTGCATCCCTTCTGGATCTGTGGCCTTACTACACTGGAGAAGCAGCCAAACCAGCAGCAGATGCTTCAGAAGCTGAAAAACGACTTTACGAACGACGCAACAAGGAGGCCTTCCTCTACCTACTCAATAGCATTCACGAGCAGCAGTTGAAGTCGCTCCTGCCCTGTTCTACCAAGGCAAACAGTGCAGAGGAAGCATGGAGCCGACTGAAGACTATGCACCAGTCAAAATCCGAGAGCAGCCAAGCCGAGATGAGGAGCCGCTTCATGAATCTGAAGATGGAAGAAGATGAATCAGCACAAGCCTACCTACAACGAGCTGAAGCAATGCTGGAGGAAGCAGCAGCGATCGGCTTGGAGATTCCAGAGTCTCTTTTCAAGACCGTCATCCTCACCGGCCTTACACCGGAGTGGGACACTTTCCGTGCAACACTACAAGCGCTCCCGCAGTCAATGAAGAGTCGTGCGTTCATCTTTGAGGCCCTTGTCAACGAGCAGCAGAGTCGAGACCTTGCACGGAACAAGCGGAGTGACGAAGGTGCGTGGAGTGCTGCAGCAGCCACAAGATATGGCAACCAATTCCAGAGGCAAGGAAATTTCAGCCCAAACCGCCCTCAACCCTACTACGGTACGAAATTTCAGTCACCTTCCAACCCATACAAACCCTCTCGTTTTCCTCAGTCAAGTCCTCCCTATAAGTCCAGTCACTATGTCCAGCCAAGGCCTTCGATTCCCAATCAATACCAGCCTAGGAATGCAAGAGTCAATATGCCAAGAGTCAATAATTTCAGCCAAGCCCCGAATGCTAAAAAGTTTAATTTTGAGTGTTTTTGTTGTCATGAGTGGGGTCACCCGTGGTATGCTTGTCCTAAGAAGCCTCCTAATTGGGTCCCCCCACCTCAGCTACTATCTGAAAAAGGTAAGGCAGCCATAGCAAATATAGCAAGTCATTCTACAAGTCAAGATGAGTCCAAAGAGTCCGATGGTCCTGTCCTTTTTAACGCTGCTACTTGCATGCACGTTTTCTCTACTAGTAGTGAGGAGTTTATTCTTGATAGTGGCTGCTCTGAAACCATGACTCCCTATCAGTCCATTCTCAAGGATTTTCAGCCCTCATATGACTCAAAAGCTGTGACTCTTGCTGATCTTGGCAAAGTACCAATCAAAGGAGTCGGCAAGCTTGAGTTCGAAAAGGATGGTAAGTCATTTTGTGTCAATAAAGCTTTGTTTGTTCCTGATTTGGGAGCAAACTTGCTCTCAGCCGGACAACTCGAAGAGAAAGGTGCCTCCGTTCTCTTGCAAGGGGGGAAAGCCAAAGTGTGGGACAGTGCAGGAAATCTGGTGGCTGAAGGCGAGCGTACCGGGCGGCTCTACAAGATGAAGTTGGAGATTAAGCGCGGTGCTAGCAACACGAAGAACGACGTTGTCTCGCTTCCCGCTGTTTCAACCGATCAAGTCAACAACAAAGGGAGTATCTCCCAAGCTGAGGTATGGCATGCACGCTTGGGGCACGTGGGAGTGCAAGCATTGAAAGAGTTGGTAAATCACAAGAGCGTGGAAGGATTGAGTTTGAATGAAAGTGCAATCAAGTCCCTTTCTTCCGTTCCATGTCCATCTTGTGTGGAAGGTAAACTAGCTAGAAAGCCATTCTTCCCTTCTAAGTCTCAGTCAAGGGACCTCCTAGAGTTGGTCCACACTGATGTCTTCGGCCCCATGCGAGACCCTACTCGAAACGGTAAGAGATATTTGGTGTCTTTCATTGATGACAAGAGTCGTTTCTCGTGGTCCTTTTTCATCAACACCAAGGATGAAGTTCACAAGTGTTTCAAGCAATGGCTAGCACTTGTTGAGAGAGAGTCAGGGAAGAAGTTACTCACCTTGAGGTCGGATCGAGGAGGTGAGTACATGGGGAAAGCGTTTCAGGGGGAGTTGTTGGCATTGGGCATCAAACAACAGTTCACTTGTCCCTATAGTCCTCAGCAAAATGGAGTGGCAGAGAGGTTTCATCGCACTATCCAGGCTATAGCTACCACTTTCCTTCAGTTCAAAGGCCTTGACAAGCTCTGGTGGGGTGAGGCAATCACTATGGCAATTTATGTTCGCAACAGGAGACCCACAAGGCCCTTACCGGAAGGTGTAACGCCATATGAGGCTTGGTTTGGAGTTAAACCAGATCTGTCTATGCTTCGTGTTTTTGGTTCCATGGCCCAATACCGTGTTCCAGATGCAAAGAGACTCAAGCTGGACAGCAAAGCTCATTGGGGCCTCTTCATCGGCATGAGCAATGAGAGCAAGGGATGGGTCTTTTGGGATCCTGTCACCAAGCGAGAAGTGGTTTCAAGGGATGTTGTCTTCTATGAAGACATGTCCCTTGCAGGTTGGCATAAGTTTTCCTCTTCCTCCTCTCTACCCTCTATCCAACAGGAACCAGCAAGCGCACCTGAGGAAACAACACAAGAGGAGGAAGAAGATGACACCGATTCTGACCATAGCGGACCGATCATCGATCTCCCTCAAGCCGTCGTCAACGAGTCCAACCGTGCCACGCCAGTGCCACCAGCAGCTACTCAACCAAGTGGAGATGAAGTTCAGCCATCAAATGAAGACAATCCACCGCAGCAAGTCACCGTTCCATCACCACCAAAGGAGCAGCAGCCAACAGTCACAAACCAGCCAGCTATATCAACACCAACCTCACAATTTCAACGCCAACCGGATCAGCCCACCACTACGCCATCAAACCCATCACCAGCCATCACTCCAGAGGCAACTACAGAAGCTCATCATCATCCCATGCAGCAGCAATCAACAGCTACAAGACCCCAAGTACCTACATCAACACCATCTACGACTCTTCCTAGCAACAAGTCAACCGTCACCGCAACACCTCGTTCTCATACCACACGTTCATCACTTGTTCCAACGTCAAGCCAGCTCATAGCACGAGGATCACTTCAGCGAGTCACCACCAACACCAGCTCCAACAGTCCACTTCTTCACCCAAGACCTTTCTCAACTTCACCCCCACGTCCCGGATTCGGTCGTCATCAGTTACCACCATCTTCAACACCGAGCAACAACACCAACCAGCTCCAACCATCACCACCTCTCGACAAGGCAGCGTCATCATCAATTCCCAAGCTTCTAGTCTCAAGATCCCCACCAAGAGCATCTTCACAACCAACTATGCCGACAAACGTTTCAGCTTCACCGCCACGAGTCACCATACCTAATCCTCAAGTCAACACCGATAATCAAGATATTTCCACGCCAGGAGAAGAACAAGCAGCCGTGCCGCCGTCGCAGCCGATGTCGCAGCCGTTGTCTCAGCCGCAAATGACCGCATCAACGCAATCAAACACTGTGAGACCGAACCCTACCACTAATGTGTCTCAGCCAGCTGAGGAGTTTGGTAAAGGTAAACGAGTCCGCAAGGTAAAAAAGCCCTTCAATTTCATGGTTGACATGTCATCAAGGTGCACATGTGAGGAGAGTGAGAATTGCATTCACAAGAAGGTAGATGCAATATGCATGGCAGCATCACACCTTCCGCGAGAACCCTTGAGTCGTCGTGAGGCAATGGCAAGTCCCGAAAGAGAGCATTGGTTGAAAGCCGAGGAAGAGGAGATTGAGAGTCTCATGAAGCGAGGTACATGGCGTCTTGTTGAGCCACCTCCAGGGAAGAAGGTAATTGGTGTCAAATGGGTGTACAAGATCAAGGTAAAAGGTGATGCTAGCCTCGATAGGTACAAGGCAAGGTTAGTGGCAAAAGGTTATTCCCAAATTCCAGGTCTTGACTTCACCGAAACCTTTGCCGTGGTAGCAAAGTACACCACGGTACGAGTCCTCCTTGCCATAGCCGCATATCTTGGTCTCCATATCCATCAAATGGATGTCAAGAACGCATTTCTCTACGGTGTCTTGGAAGAAGAGGTATACATGGCACAACCCGAAGGTTATGATGACGGTACGGGTCGAGTGTGTCGCTTGGTAAAGTCCCTTTATGGTCTCAAACAGTCCCCACGGGTTTGGTATCATGCTCTTGAGCAGGTACTTTTTAAGCATGGTTTCACAAGGTCCATGAGAGACAACGCTCTGTACTTCATGCACACGAGTGAGGGGGAGTACATTTGGCTCTTGGTATATGTCGATGACCTCCTCCTAGTCTCAGGTTCTCTTGATCTTCTCAACAAGGTGAAAGGTATTCTCACGAGTGCATTCACGATGACCGATCTTGGTGAGCCGAGTCATTATCTTGGTATGAACATTGTGAGAGATCGTAAGTCACGGTCCATCTTCCTATTCTAGCAAAGATACATCCAAAAGGTCCTTGAGAGGTTTGGTCTTGATGATAGCAAGCCATCACCTACCCCACTTCCTTCCAAATTTGTCCCTTTGTCTTCACATCAGCCCTATGAAGAGAGAGAGTCAAGCCTTGATGTCATAGGTATTAAAGAGTTGTGTCTTGAGGAGAGTGAGCATCATGGTGAGAATTCACTTAAGGTATCCCCACAAGACCTAGCTCTGTACCAAAGTCAGGTTGGGTGTCTCATGTATGCAGCCCTATGCACAAGGCCCGACTTAGCATTCACGGTATCTAAGCTAGCTCAACACATGAGTGCCCCTTCATCTATTCATATGCATGCAGCCAAGCGAGCTCTTCGGTATCTCAAAGGTACTTCTAATCATGGTCTTCTCTTCCAAGCCAGCCCATATGCAAGCTCCCTCCAAGGCTTTACCGATGCAGATTGGGCGGGAGAATTGAGCACACGCAAGTCTACCGGCGGCTACATCTTCCTCATGTGTGGTGCCGCTGTTTCTTGGCAATCGCGCAAGCAAAGTTGTGTGGCACTTTCAACAACCGAAGCTGAGTACATGGCAATGACCGAAGGAGCAAGGGAGGCAATCTGGTTACGTGGACTCTTGGAGGAATTGAGGCAGCCGCAAACTCAACCAACTCCGCTCTACATGGACAACACTTCAGCCGTAGCTCTTTCCAAGAACCCGGTTCATCATGGGCGTACAAAACACATCGAGGTGCAGTACCACTTCATTCGTGAGCAACTAGAGAAAGGAGTTCTCGCCGTCAACTTTTGCCGTTCATTCGATCAAGCAGCAGATTTCATGACCAAGGTTCTTCCACATGATGCATTCAACATGTGCAAGGCAAGAGCAGGCCTCATGACACTTCATGAAGCAGTGGAGCAGTTTGAGGAGAATGAGGAGTGTGAGGGGAAGAGACGTGGGCAGCAGCATGAAGTGTATGCTAAGGAGATGTGAAAGGAGCATCAGCATGGGTGTATGTGTGCTTCGGGTCTGGTGCGAGGGGGAGTGTTGGAGAATCGAGTTTCTGCCGCCCCAGCCCTTTGCACACAAGCAGCAGCAAGGGGGAATGTCGGCGATGAATCAGAGCTTCGGGAAGTACTTCGAAAGTTCCACCACCAATCAGATTTCAGCCGAAGACTCGATATAGTTCAAAGCTGCCTTCAAACCGAAGTGTTGGCAGTTTCTACAGGTTTCTACACATCAGAATCAGCTATAACAGAAATATCCAGAGTTTTCTTATTCATGCACCTCATGTGGCTCAAAGTCACTCAAGGTCCATCCAATCTAGATTGTGCCCAAGTTACCAGGGAAGTTACATTGTCTATCAGCCTAGTTTGAGCTTTCAATCTGTCTTGTTTGTGATGCCTATAGAGTTGTGCTTTAGTGGGCTTGTTAATCTTGAACATAGTGAAGTTTTACCTCATCCAGTCAATTCCAGCAGCCCTGCTAAGACTTTCCAGCCAAGTTTCCAGCCCTCCAGTAGTCACAGCTACTCTGTTTTACAAGTCTGTCCACTCCAGTCCCCCCACCCCTCCTCTTCCCCACCCACCTTTGCTCTGCGCGCCGCTGCTGGATTTCGGAAGGACGATCCACGACGGGTCGAGACGCTCCACGCCTTTAAGATCCACCACAAGATTCTCTATAAGCACACCCCCTACAGTGCCAAAATCGCTCTCGCTCGCCCGCCCACCACCCGCGCCGCTAAACGACGCGTTTTTCGACAGCGACGGCGCGGACCCCACTCTGCCGCCCATCGCGCTGCTGCTGCTGCTCATGCCGTCGCGCCTCGGCGCGCGCTGCGGGATCGCCCAGGACGGCAATGCGATGCCGGCGGAGGCGGCGGCGGCGGAGAGCGGCGATGGCGACGGAGCGAAATTGTCGATGTCGATCGTCGCGATGACGGTTTCGCCCGGGCGATAAGCGGTTCGGGCGAATGCCACGTGGACTACTGGGGGAGGCTGCGTCGGTGGCTGCTGTTGCGCTGTCATGATGACGAGACTGCTCTGAGGTGCGTTATACTAGGTGGGAGTTGTCTCTAGTGCCCAAAGCTACCTAAGGAAGTTAGGGATTGCTATGGGTGGGGATATGCTCGAGTGATCGAAGTTAACCTCGATATGGAGTTACGCCTGGGGTAAGTTCTACTTAGTGGGAGTTGTCTCTAGTGCCTAAAGCTGCCTAAAGCTACCTAAAAGGAAATAAGGGCGAAGAATGCTCGAGGACGCGTCACCTCTCGATTGATCGTGCGCGCGATCGATGTGTCCAGGGTAGTAACGACGTCGCCAGATGCATGGTATCCTGTTTTCACCAGCATTCGGCATTATACAGAAAACTGGTCGTCAATATTGTGTCAGCTCTGGCTCGCGCGATCGATGTGTCCCCTGCCACAGATCGATCGTGCAATCGTCGCGATCGGGCAATTTTGCCCCATAAATCTCCAGACGTGTCACCTGTGGCTCGTTTTTCCAGGCAGTCGCAGATTTGCAGTTGGGCACTTGGGTGTGCCGAGCCTGTTAGGTTCGGTGTGAGATCTGACACCCCAAACCTGCCAAATTTTCTAGAGGTGACACGTCCTAATAAGTCATAACAGCACACTACTCCTTTCGCTCACCATTTCATTCGTAACAAATGATTGGGCGAGATTCTTCGTCACTCGCGAGGCTCAGCCCTCCCACTGTGAACCACAGGTCGCCCAATGATGCCACTTCAATACCGTTTGAAGACGCACCTCTGTTCCGAGTATCGCGCCCTGATAATGGGCAAAGGAAAGTAACCTTGGGAGTAATATCACCAGAAGTCCGTGTCGTGCAGTCATGGTTCTTCATTCAACTCCAGTTAGTGCTTCCCATAGTAGCCTTAGAATCAAGTGTAGCCCTTATTACTTGCCAACGAAATCGCCGTTTAAGAGCGCCGAGTCGCTAATACCGTATCCAGTGGCGCTCGTTTGGGCGGTAGTCTCGACGATTCTCCTCCTCTGCTCG
The DNA here is from genome assembly GCA_947471745.1 of Closterium sp. Naga37s-1. Lineage (NCBI taxonomy): Eukaryota > Viridiplantae > Streptophyta > Zygnematophyceae > Desmidiales > Closteriaceae > Closterium > Closterium sp. Naga37s-1. The sequence goes on from CANJKZ010000737.1 coordinate 255,823, forward strand.
ATCTCGCTTGTAGCCGTTCAGCTTTCCCAACGATGCGCGCCGTGCGACTGCGACTTAGCGCTAAGAATTGCAGACGGAAGCAGAAGCGGAGGCCGCATCGCAGCTCAGCCGTGCTCTGATTGGACATCAACCAGCAGAGCCACTCCGGTAGTGCAAAACGGCGGAGATAGCAGCTCGTCGCCGCAAGTCAGTCCCGAGGATGCGTGGGCGTTTACGAAGGTACTAAGTGAACCCCAAGTCTGACAATGATCCTGGCAGATGTGCTTGGTGTCGAACGCCATGCTCCCCGCGTTCGTCCCCGCGTTCCCACTCCATCTCGACGCACGCCCACCCCAAAGTGTACCTCTCAAATGGACCCTCTCTCGGCCTATGGCGATATGATATCACAGGGTCCTGCACAAGCATATTCCATCTGGACATAGTAGCCACAATGGAATTCGAACGTACGTGCAATCATTCCACACAATGTCGCTCAACTGAGCATCTTCGGAATGATGCTTCCTCCTCGTCCCCCCCCCCCCGCGCCTTGCCGACACCCACAATGCGCAGTGGACACCCCGCGTTTCTCCGTGTCTTGTAGCGGGGCTGCCTATAGAGGAGCTAGACGCGCACCTGAACTTCCGCCGCGGATGGACCCTGGGCTTCGTGGACGACGTGGAGGACAAGACGCAGATCTTACCGTTCCTCAGAGCCAACATGGATCCCAGCTTGCACACGAGGTGCGTTGTGCGTTCTAATTTCAGTTACCGATGGACCCAAGAAAAGCTGTGAGTCCGACGATTTACAGGCCTTCCTTCTTCCCCGTATCTGCTCCTCCCTTTTCCATCTCCGCATTCGCAGGATGCACGTTCTACGAATTTCAGTGATATATAAGAACCTAGACTTTTAGACAGGACTTACTTTCTCCGCTTCCGTTCCCTGGAATTCCGCGATTTCGCAGGAAGCGGAGGGTGCTTATAGACCTTGGAGCCAATAAGTTTGAGACAAGTGTCACCTGGTTCCTTCGAATGTATCCCCTCGATTTCACCGAGATTCATGCAGTGGAAGTGGAAATTGATCTGTTCCAGAAGCCATCCACACCGCCCCTTGAGGTGCGTAAATAATTGCATTACTACGCACATATTGGAAAAGAAAGGCGTGCCAGCAGTTGTGGGGGCTGGGAAGGAGAGGGCGCAGCGACAGACTGAGGGATTTACTAAGCGGAAATTCATGCCGCCAGCATATTTTTACTAGCATGTTCACGCTAGCGCTATTTCTAGCATATGCACATACGGTTAGGCATTCGCTCTTGGCATGGATGGGGCATTCGCTAGAAACCTGGGCAGGGTGTAAATAAAGGGAGGGGAAGGAGGGGAGAGAGGGGGAATGGTGTTTGGTGCAGGGGTACGGAGATTGCAGCTCCCACATAGTCTGGAGTGGGTGGAGGGGTTGGGCTATGAAGAGGGAGCTTTTCTCCGCGTAGTACCTTGAGCGGCAGTGAAGGGGAGAAGAAGTGGGGATAAGCAGGGAGTCTGCTGTTCGGCTTAATGCGTACGGTACGTGGCTGCCGGTATCGTTCCGCGTAACTTGGAAAGGGAACGATTAAAAGCAACGTCGTCTGTGAAGCGCTGCGCACTGCAGAGACAACAGATAACGTCACCTGGTTAAAGGAGAAGGCATATGTGTCAATCACGTCTCCTTGATACCATCAACTCTTCCTTACACTCTGCGTGTTCTTCCCCCCTCCCCATTCTCCCCTAATTCTCCCCACCTGCCATCATAAATTAATCTTCCTTCTTCCACAATATTATTTCTTATGTCAACAGAATAGAAGATTCTAGGACTTTGCCGCCGTGATGCCATTAGTTTTGAGACGTCTCAAAACTAGGACTTTGCCGCCGTGATGCAATTAGTTCATGCCACGCATACCCTTCCCAACCGTTTCAGGTACCAGCCTATGATATCAACTCGCACTCTCGCCTGCGTCCGTTCCACGGGGGCCCTGCAGGCTTCCCTGCGTGGCTGATGGACCGCGTTCACCCCTACAACTTCTTCATCTCTTCCCAGGACAACCAACAAGAGGTAACACCCAAAGGAACTTAACATTTTTTACACCTAGAAGAAGAAAAAGGTAACAACCTGAATTGACAATGTGGCTATAGAAGGCACCCTTGCTGTGAGCACTGAGCATCGGGTAAAGGCACCTCAGTTGAGTCTTGAAAGAGCCTTTCTCTGGTGTGCCTTAGGTGTGACTTGCAATAGCCTTCCTCAGTTCCTATTGGTGTGACAACCAAGAAGAGGTAACAGCCACAAGAAATTCGCCCTCAGTTGAGCCCTGGAAGAGCCTTTCTCTGGTGTGCCATGGGTGTCACAGGTGTGACTTATAGGTGAAGCCATACGTGCCACACGTGCCACAGGTGCCACAGGTGCCATTGGTGCCGTGGGTGCCACAGGTGCCATTGGTGTGACTTGCTCGAGTTGTAGCTTGCCTTGCCTACCCTCGCTCCTCTCTTCATCTCCCACCTCCACGTCCGCCCGCCTGCCTCCCTGAAGGGGTTTAGATACGTCTCAAAGCTAGATGAATTGCTCACCCCTCTCCTTTTTTCCCCGCTTAACCCATTCCTCCCTACTCCTGTTCCGCCTTTCTCCCTTCCCTTCCCCCTCTGCCTTTCCTCCTTCCTCTCGTTCATCCCCACTCCCTTTCGTCTCCCCCCTTCCCACCCCCCCGTTTCCTCCCTCCTCCCTTTTCTCCCCCCTTCCTAACTCCTCGTTTTCTTCTCCTTTTCCTAACTACTCGCTTTCCTCCCCTCCTCCTAACTCCTTCTTCTCCTCCGAACTCCTCCCTTTCCTCCCCCTCCCACTTCCTAACTCTTTCCTTTCCTCCACCCTCCCACTTCCTAACTCTTTCCTTTCCTCCCCCCTCCCACTTCCTAACTCTTTCCTTTCCTCCCCCCTCCCACTTCCTAACTCTTTCTTTTTCTCCCCTCTCTCACTTCCTAACTTTCCTTTTCTCCGCCCTCCCACTTCCTAACTCCTTCCGTTTCTCCCCCCTCCCTGATACCTCTTCTCCGCCCCCTTACCTCCACCCCCTTTCTTTCCCCTCCCTTCCCTCCCCCGATCCTCCCCTCGTCCTCGTCATCTCCCCTCCCTTCCCCCCTCCCCCTTATCTTTCTTTTTTTCTCCCCTCCTTTTTCCCCTCACCCTTTCCTTGCACCCTTACCCTCCCTCTATCGTTCCTCACTCATTTTTCTTCCTTTCCTCTCAATGCAGCAGGGGACGTGACCAGGCGGGCACTGCAGCCAAGGGAGGAGCACATGGGCTCCACTAGTGGTGACTAGAGCTAGCCTTTCTGTCCTCCCTCTTTGCCTCCTGCCTCTCTGCCTCCTGCTTCTCTGCCTCCTCCCTCTGCCTCATCCCTCTGCCTCCTCCCTCTGCTTCCTCCCTCTCTCCCTCCCTCCTCCTTCTCTCCCTCCTCCCTCTCTCCTTCCTCCCTCTCCGCGTTCTGCCTCTCTGCCTCCTCCCTCACTTCCTCCTCCTTCTCTCCCTTCCCTCTCTCCTTTGTCCCTCTCTCCCTCCCCCCTCTCTCCGTTGTCCCTCTCTCCCTCCTCCCTCTCTCCCTCCTCCCTCTCTCCTTTGTCCCTCTCTCCCTCCTCCCTCTCTCCTTTCTCCCTCTCTCCTTTCTCCCTCTCTCCCTCCTCCCTCTCTCCCTCCTCCCTCTCTCCCTCCTCCATCTCTCCCTCCTCCCAGAGCGCACTGAGCGTGACTAACTGAGGCCAACAGAGGGAGCGGCGGAGGGGACCCAGTCATGCCAACCATAGCTCTCCTTTCTATTTCCTCCCGGTTTTTTTTGTTCCCTTTTTCTGCCCGCTTCCCCTTTCCCATGTTCCTCCTCCCGCCTCCCCCATCCTTCCCCTCTCCCTCCCTCAGAACGTAACCTGGTGGTTGTTGGACGAGCTGCAGCTGACAGAGGAAGACTCTGTCATTGTCAAGAGGGACATAGAGGGGGCGGAGTGGGGCTGAATACGGTGAATACGGAGATTCGGGCTGTCCCCTTTCTTATCTTACTCCTCCTTCCCCCCTCCTCACCCCCTGCACAACTGGCCCCCTGGAGTGGGAAGTGCTGCATGAGTGGCACCCGGCAATATCCCTGCTCTCCTCATCCTCTCTCCCCCCCTTCTCCCTCTCACAACACAGTGATCATGACCAGGTGGCTGCTGGAGGAGCTGCAGGTGGGAAAGGAGGACTCAGTGGTGGGTGCATACAGATATTGTGGCTTTCTCCTTACCCATCCTACTCCTCCTCCCCCCTCACCCCCTCTTGCCCACCAACCCCTCCTCAGAACAGTGAACGTGACACGGTGGCTGTTGGACGAGCTGCAGTTGACAGAGAGGGGGCGGAGTGGGCCGTGCTGCACAAGTCCCCACCCTCAATACTCCCCTTTCCTCCCCTCTCTCCTTCCATCCAATCCCCTCCCCCCCTCTCTCCCCCAGAACACTGTCAACGTGATGTGGTGGCTGCTGGACGAGCTGCAATTGACAGAGGATGACACAGTGATAGTGAAGATGGACACAGAGGGGGCGGAGTGGGCCGTGCTGCACGAGTGTCCTTCCTCAATACCCCTCCCCCCCCCATCTCCCCCCCTTCCCCCCTCCACAGAACACTGTCAACGTGACGCGGTGGCTGCTGGACGAGCTGCAGTTGAGAGAGGATGACACAGTGATAGTGAAGATGGACACAGAGGGGGCGGAGTGGGCCGTGCTGCACGAGTGGCTGGCCATCCCGCGCATGCCCGCCATCGTGGATGAGCTGTTTGTGGAGGTGCACTACCACCACCCCTCCATGGAGGGTCTGACGTGGACGGATAGGTTCAATCACACGCTTGACGACACAACACAGCTGCTCACTGACCTGCGGAGAGCCGGATTCTATGTTCACCCGTGGCCGTAGATGAGGCTTGTCTGCTAACCTTGGCCATAGATGCGCGCTCAAGTACAGGCCCCACGATATCAGGGTAAAACATCCTGATTACCCTGATTTCAGGATAGTGTCAGGTGTTCTCCCTGCAATTTCAGGATGATGGTATATTTTACCCTGTCACTTCAGGATATTTTTTGTGTTGAGCCCTGAAATTTTAGGAAGGCCGTGAGATTTTTCCCTGAAGCATCAGGACGAAGGTAAAGGGCTGCCCTGACGCGTATGCAGCAGGGGAAGGGGTGTGGGGGTGGGGGGGGGGGATGAGGGAGAGAGGGGAAAGGGGCGGGGGGGTGTGTTACTGGTTTTGTCTCCTCCCGAGGATTTCGCCACTTCCTCGCCGTACCGTACCATGCATGCACCGGGCTTCCCAGTCGTATCGTGCCTTCCCCTCCACCTCTCTCATGTCTTGTGATTTTGTTGCCCTGAGAGATCAGGATGAACTCATGTAGGTGCCCTGAAAGTTCAGGATAGCCATAACAAATTGCCCTGAAAAATCAGGGCATTCTTGAGAATTTTCAAAGTTGCCTTGAGGGCTCAGTGTTAGAAACAAGTATTTAACGCTTCTGAAGTATCGAAGCAATAATACGAAACGGAGCAGACTACAGCGAAACAACACGCGAGTCAACAAACGTAACAGTTGGAGGTTACGCGAAGGTCAAAGGTCGCTGACCTTTGACTAAAATATGTCAAACTTATATATGCTATAGTCTGTTTAGGCTGTAGTGGGGTAGTTCATATAGGGTACAACACTTTTAGGTTTCCTACTTGTACCCACCTGCTTCCTAGTTCATCCATTCCGTTCCTGATTCTAACATGGTATTCTGAGCAGGTTCCCTAGTGGGAACGTTTTTTAGGGCCCACCATGAAATTTCTCCTGCCCTGCCCGAAGCGCGCATCACGGCCCCTTTGAAGCCCGTCGCTGGCCCCTTAGCCGCCCGTCGGCCCCCCTTTGCCGCCCGTCACGGCCCCTTAGCCGCCTGTCGTCGGCCCCTTAGCTGCCCGTCACGGCCCCTTAGCCGCCCGTCGGCCCCTTAGCCGCCCGTCGGCCCCTTAGCCGCCCGTCGTCGGCCCCTTAGCCGCTCGTCGTCGGCCCCTTAGCCGCCCGTCACGGCCCCTTAGCCGCCCGTCGGCCCCTTAGCCGCCCGTCGTCGGCCCCTTAGCCGCCCGTCGGCCCCTTCGCCGCCCGTCGTTGGCCCCTTAGCCGCCCGTCGCGGCCCCATTAGCCGCCCGTCGTCGGCCCCTTAGCCGCCCGTCGTCGGCCCCTTAGCCGCCCGTCACGGCCCCTTAGCCGCCCCCGTCGGCCCCTTAGCCGCCCGTCGTCGGCCCCTTAGCCGCCCGTCGCCCCCCCCTTCGCCGCCCGTCGTCGGCCCCTTAGCCGCCCGTCGCGGCCCCCATTAGCCGCCCGTCGGCCGCCCGTCACGGCCCCCCTTAGCCGCCCGTCGGCCCGTTAGCCGCCCGTCACGGCCCATTCGCAACCCGTCGGCCCCTTTACCGCCCGTCTCGGCCCGTCGCCGGTCTGTCCCGGCCCCGGTGCTGCCCGTCGACCGCCCGTTCCGGCCCCGCCCGTCACGGCACGGTCGCCGCCTGCCGCGGCCCTGCCCTACAGCAGCCCCCCCTGCCGCGGCCCTTACCTAACACCGCCAGCTGCGGCCCTGCCCTGCACCCTGACCTGGTAAGCACCTGCGCCGCCCCGCCACCTGCTGCCCTGCCGCGCCGCACCGCCAGGAACCGAGCCGCGCCGCCCAGCCGAGTCGCGCCGCCCAGCCGAACCGCGCCGCTGAACCGAGCTGTGCTGCCCTTCTTCTTGCACTGCGCCTGCTGCCACTGCTGCTTCTGCTGCCTCTGCTGCTCCTGCTGCTACTGCTACTATGGCTAGCCCCACTGTACTCACCTTTGATACTGAGGGGCGTGCAGTTGAGTTTGACGTGTGGGTTGACGACCAACAGCTGTTTCTTCAGTGTGACTCTAGGGATGGGGTATCCCTTTTTAATCACACGTCCGGTGTCTCCACTGCTCCTGCTGCCACTGCTGACAGTACTGTTCGCTCGCAGTGGACCACTCGTGACGCTGTTGCTCGCCTTGCTGTTCGTAGTCACCTGCCGCCTGCCGAGCGCGCGCATTTTGGCCAGTACAAGACTACTAAGTCTTTGCACGACGCTGTAGTTGCGCGCTACTCCTCCCCTGCCACTGCTGCCCTCAGCCGCTTCATGCTGCCGTACCTTTTCCCTGACCTTGCCGCCTTTGCCACAGTCGCTGACCTCATTACTCACCTCCGCACTAGTGACGCCCGCTACCGCGCTGCGCTTCCCACTGAGCTCCTTCCCACGAACCACCCCCCCATGTATATCACCCTTTACTACCTAGTCACCCGCCTCCCTGACTCTCTTGCGTCAGTCAGGGACCACTTTCTCACCCTCTGCCCCACCGAGCTCACTATCGACCTGCTCGAAGAGCGCCTCACTGCAGCTGAGAAGAGTATCTTAGCTGTAGGTGCTTCTCGCGGCGACCGTCGCACCCCTTTCTTTGAGGGGTGTTCCCCTGTCCCCCTTCTCCCATCTGTTTCTTCTGCTGCTGCTGTTGACCTCGTTGGTAGTGAGGAGGTCGGGGCTGCGTCTGCTCCTAGTGGGAGGCGCCGCAACAGCAAGGGCAAGGGGGGCAAGGGTGGTGGAGGGGATGGCGGTGGAGGTGGCGGAGGCGGTGGAGGAGGCGGAGGGGGTGGTGGTGGAGGTTGGGGTGGTACCGGGGGTGGGGGAGTCAGTGGCGGCGGAGGAGGTGGAGGCAGCGGCGGAGGTGGTGGAGGCAGCGGCAGAGGTGGTGGAGGCAGCGGCAGTGGTGGTGGAGGCAGCGGCAGCAGTGGTGGAGGTGGCGGCGGCGGTGGTGCTGGTCGAGGTCCAGCTGCGCAGCGTGGAGGCTCTGGTGGTAGCCAGCGCCAGCAGTAGCCGCGTTCCCGTGAGACCGCGTCGGTCCAGCAGCTTCGTGATTGGTACGCTGGGCGTGGGAGGTCTGGGGGTGCTGGTCCCTGCACTTACGTTCTTCGCACCGGCAGCCGTCGTGGGGAGACGTGTGGTCTGCCACACACTACGCAGCGCTGCTTTGGTTGCCTGACTGACGCCTTGCGCGCCCAGTTTCCTGACGCTGTTGAGCTCCCCCGTTGGGGTGATCTGCTTAGGCAGAATGTGGCTATCTTTGACCTTGATTTCGATGCTATTCTTGCTGCCATGTATGCTTTGATTGATAGTGCTGAGGGTGACTGTTACCTGGGTGTCCCGCCCGACCCGGGCATTGAGGCTGCTGCTCTAGGTGCTAGTGCGTGTGCTGCTCCAGGTGCTGGTGAGTCTGCAGCTCCAGGTGCTGGTGAGTCTGCTCTCTCTGGTACTGCACCTACTGAGGCCTTTCACACTTTCACACTTGACTCTGGTGCTTCGCGCTCTTTCTTTCGCGACAGCACCACGCTCATGCCACTCAGTCGGCCTGTAGCGGTCTCCCTGGCTGACCCCTCTGGGGGTCCAGTCCTTGCACACTCTTCCACGGTTCTACCGTGTCCTGCGGCCCCGTCGGGCTTGCTGTCGGGACTCCACCTCCCCTCGTTCTCTACGAACCTGGTGAGTGGAGCTGACCTTCAGGACGCGTGGGTTGACCAGTTCGCTCCTGGAGGTCAGCGTGTGACCCACTGCACTTGCTCTCGGACGGGCCGCCACCTGGCCACGTTCACCCGTCGGCCAGGGTCAAGTCTGTACACATTGACTACTGCGTCTCCTCCGGTCTCTGCGTCAGGTCAGGTAGCCGCGTCTAGTCAGGTGTTTGCTGCTGCGTCCAGGTCTAGCCCTGCGTCTGCCCCCTGCTCGTGTCGTCCTCTGTCACACGAGACTCTCCTTTGGCACCACCGCCTTGGTCACCCCTCCCTGCCTCGTCTTCGAGGTATGGCCTCCCGTACCCTTGTCTCGGGTCTCCCCCGGTCCCTCCCTCCACTTCCTCCGGGGTCTGCCCCTACCTGTGTTCCTTGTGTCGAGGGCCGGCAGCGCGCCGCTCCTCACTCCTCCACGTTCCCTCCGACAGAGGCTCCCCTGCAGACTCTTCACATGGACGTGTGGGGCCCAGCCCGCGTTACTTCCTACTGGTCGTTGACGACTACTCGCGTTACACCACAGTCTTCCCCTTGCGCAGCAAGGGTGAGGTCACTGAGGTGTTGATCGACTGGATCCGCGGTGCCCGTCGTCAGCTCAGCGAGCGTTTCGGCTCGGACCTTCCTGTTCTGCGTCTGCACTCAGACAGACGTGGTGAGTTTTCCTCCGACCTTCTGAGGGCCTTCTGTCGGGCGGAGGGCATCCGCCAGACGTTCACGCTTCCGGCCTCCCCACAGCAAAATGGGATTGCTGAGCGCCGCATTGGCATGGTCATGGACGTCGCTCGTACGTCCATGATCCATGCGGCTGCTCCCCATTTTCTGTGGCCGTTTGCGGTTCAGTACACTGCGCATCAGATCAACCTTCAGCCTCGTGTCTCCTTGCCGGAGACCACACCTACTCTGCGGTGGACGGGGAAGGTTGGCGATGCATCCGCGTTCCGTGTCTGGGGATCTCGAGCTTTTGTCCGCGATACTTCAGCGGACAAGCTGTCCTCCCGTGCCGTTCCCTGCGTCTTCCTTGGCTTCCCCCCTGACGCACCCGGGTGGCAGTTCTACCACCCCACCTCGCGTCGTGTTCTGTCCTCTCAGGCGGTCGGTGTCGAGTCGGTGTCTTACTATCGTCTCTTTCCCTACCGCACTGCCTCTCTTCCCCCCCCGCCGCTTTTCCTAGCGCCAGGTACTCCTCCGGTAGACCCCCTCCCCCCTCAGGGTCCTGCCCCCTCAGGTGTGTCTCAGGTAGACCCTGCCGAGCCGGTCGAGGTAGCTGTCGACTCAGGTGCTGCTAGGGGTGCTGAGCCTGCGGGTGCGGGGCCTGTGAGTGCGGAGCCTGGGGGTGCTGAGTCTGGGGGTGCTGAGTCTGGGGGTGCTGAGCCTGCGCGTGCTGAGTCAAGAGGTTCTCCGGGTGTCCCGTTGCGACGGGAGCCCCTCTCTCCGCAGCGGCTTCGTGAGTGGTACGCTCGGCGCTGTTGCAGTACTGCTGGTGCTGCTGGAGCTGGAGCTACTGGAGGTGCTGCTGGTGCTGGAGGTGCTACTGGTGCTGGAGCTGCTGGAGGTGCTGCTGGTGCTGGAGCTGCTGGAGGTGCTGCTGGTGCTGGAGCTACAGGAGGTGCTGCTGGTGCTGCTGGTGCTGGAGCTGCTGGAGGTGCTGCTGGTGCTGGTGCTGCAGGAGGTACTGCTGGTGCTGCTGGTGCTGGAGCTGCTGGAGGTGCTGCTGGTGCTGGAGCTGCTGGAGCCGTTGGTCTTGGAGGTGCTCGTACTGGAGGTACTGGAGCTGCTGGGGCTGGTGGTACTGCAGGCGTTGGAGCTACAGGTACTGCTGCTGGTGGTGCTGCGGGAGTTGTTACTGGAGACCCTGGAGCTGAGGGTACTGGTGCTGTCTCTGCTGTTCCTGGAGGCGCTGCGTGGCAGAGGCCGTACTACGTTCCGCTCCTTCAGCAGGTTCTTGGTCTCCCACCTTCTCCTGGTCCTGCTCCTCCCTTACTGAGTCCTCCGCTTGTCCAGTCACAGTCACAGTTACAGCCGGCCTCTCCACTGCCCGGTCCTTCTCCTTACTCTGGACCGACTAGAGGACTTATGGAGCGTCGTGAGCCTGAGTCGCGTCCTGTGTCGCCTGTGTCTCTTTCTGCGTCGCCTATCCGCACTGCTCGCGCTGGTCGTCGTGTTTCGCGTCCGCGTCCTCCTCCTGTCCCTGGCACTCACTCTATGACACTGTGTCCTTCTACTGCTCCACAGCGTGTCCCTCTGCCGTCTCCTCCTGCGTCCTCTCTTCCTGACGGTCCGGACCCGGAGTCTGACTCCCTTCGTGCTGCTAGTCCTACTGTCATGTGCTTTCTGGCCACTGCTGTCACTGACCCTCTGTTTGAGTCCTCTGCTGCGTCTGCTCTTGTTGCTGAGCTTGTTGACTTAGCTGCAGCCTGTCGCCTAGACTACGCCACTAGTCTTGTTGCTGAGTCTGCGTCTGTCTGTCCTCCGTCCGTCGGGGGTGAGTGTGCTCTTGGCACGGACGTTCTTAAGGACAGACAGGTGGAGTTTGAGTGCTTTGCCGCTGCTGTACCTCATCTCGTGTCCATGCTGCTTGCCCCTGAGGGAGACCCGGATGCACCAGACATCCCGACCCCGCGCTCTTATGCAGAGGCGATAGAGGGTCCCTACTCCTCTCGGTGGCAGGCAGCCATGGATGCCGAGATGGCTTCCTGGAAGTCCACAGGCAGCTACGTCGACGAGGTTCCCCCACGTGGGGCGAACATTGTCAGTGGCATGTGGATTTTCAGGGTGAGGTGGCCGCCGGGTTCTCCGCCTGTCTTCAAGGCGCGTTACATTGCACGTGGCTTCAGTCAGCGACACGGAGTTGACTTCTTTCAGACCTTCTCCCCTACCCCGAAGATGACCACTCTTCGGGTACTGTTGCACATCGCCGCTCAGCGTGACTACGAGCTACACTCGCTTGACTTCAGCACAGCCATCCTACAGGGCAGCCTGCACGAGGAGATCTGGCTGCGCCGCCCACCTGGCTTCACTGGGTCGTTTCCTGCTAGTACCCAGTGGAGCCTCCAGCGGCCAGTTTACGGTCTCCGCCAGGCACCCCGTGAGTCGCACGACACACTGAGGACGACTCTTGCTACCCTTGGTTTTGCTCCTTCCACTGCTGACCCGTCGCTGTTTTTACGCACTGACACCACTCTGCCGCCGTTCTACGTTCTCGTGTACGCAGACGACCTCGTCTTTGCTACTGCTGACACTGAGGCACTCGCCCACGTGAAGTCGGAGCTGCAGAAGAGACACACGTGCACAGACCTGGGTGAACTGACAAGCTATCTTGGCTTGCGGATCACCCGGAACAGAGCACAGCGCACCATTACCCTGACTCAGTCACATATGGTGCAGCAGGTCCTTGAGCGCTTCGGCTTCACGTATTCCTCGCCACAGTCCACTCCTCTGCCTACCGGTCACTCGCTCTCAGCTCCACCTTCGGACGAGTCCGTAGAGCCGAGTGGCCCGTATCCAGAGCTTGTGGGCTGCCTCATGTACCTGATGACTTGCACACGACCTGACCTCGCATACCCTCTCAGCCTTTTGGCTCGCTGCGTGGCTCCTGGTGGTCACCGAAAGGTGCACTGGGATGCTGCGAAGAGGGTGTTGCGCTACCTGTGTAGTACGTCGGGCATGGGGCTCGTGCTTGGAGGACGGGCTCGAGTTGTCCTCACTGGTCACGTAGATGCTTCCTGGGTTGACGACTTGGCTACGCAGCGGTCGTCATAGGGTTACACCTTCAGTCTTGGTTCCGGCTCTGTCTCTTGGCAGTCTACCCGCTCTTCTTCTGTTCTCAGCTCCAGTTGTGAGGCTGAGATCTACGCTGGGGCCATGGCTGCACACGAGTTACGCTGGCTCACCTACCTGCTGACCGACTTGGGAGAGGCGCCTTGTTCTCCTCCAGTTCTGTACGTCGACAACAAGGCCATGCTGGCCTTGTGTCAGGAGCACAGACTGGAGCACAGAACGAAGCACATTGCTCTGCGCTACTTCCTTGCTCGAGAGTTGCAGCAGCGTGGTCAGCTTCATCTTGCTTACGTGGCCTCTCAGGCCAACACTGCTGATGTTTTCACCAAGGCACTTCAGCCTTGTGATGATCAGCGTTTCTGTACTGTTCTAGGCCTTGTACCTACAGTGCCTCACTTGCTTATTTCTTGACTTTGCTTGTACTGTACTCTCTGCACATATACCTGCATGCTTACACTTGCTAGGTTGTGTTCACTGTATTGTTTGTTCTCCTATATATAACTCTGCATGTGAACTGGCCTTGTGGCCATTTGCTTGTGCTCAGACTGCGTGGTGACTTTGTGATCCACCCTGAGCTTGCTTTGTCTTTCTTGACTGGTCTTGTGACCTCTTGTTCTCCCCCACTTTGCCTATGGGGGTGTGTCAAACTTATATATGCTATAGTCTGTTTAGGCTGTAGTGGGGTAGTTCATATAGGGTACAACACTTTTAGGTTTCCTACTTGTACCCACCTGCTTCCTAGTTCATCCATTCCGTTCCTGATTCTAACAAAATACAGCGCGACAGCAAGGACAAATAACTGACTCTATATTGAGCAGTTACCCGGGTCGTCAATGTATCGAACCGCAACAGCAAAAACAGTTAAAGTCGCATCTCTTCGTATTCCTTGTAATCATATATATATTCTTGTATCTCTTTGATTTAATCAACTTATCTTGCTCTCACATACTAGTGCAAGGTGGTTCAGTAAACTTTATTATTACACTTCCGCAACTACAACATTCCTACTCAAAAGGTCTTAGCCTTGAAAATATCCTAAGGGCTTTTCTCAGCCCAGCACTCAGGATGCCCGAAATCCTAGCACAGGCCCTGCTCTAGTAAGTGGAGCAGTAGTGGATATGGCGATTGCGGGTGTGGAGGTACTAGAGGTACAGTGGATGGGGTTGGATGGTGCATTAGTTGGGCATTAGGGCATGCTCCTACTGCCCCTTATCAAGCCAACCTCTTATCAGGCTCGCGTCAAAACACACTGAAATTTCTTTCAACAAAAAAACCCTCGCGAATTTTTCCAGGCGAGCCTGACAAGAGGTCTGCCTGATATGAGCGTAGGAACGTACCCTTAAAGCTTTCGTCTACATACCTGGCGCGAGAGACTCTGGTTTATCACTTGAAAACCAGGTAGCCTTCAGCTTCAGTGGCGAGGGGCGTTTCCCGGTTTGTGACAACACAACCCCCGCCTGAAAATTCCCATGCGCATGATTGGCTATATAATTTCGCCAATCCTCTCCCCAACCCAGCATCTCGAAATGACTGCGCGGTCGCCGAGGTTGGTTTTCGCATCCGAACCTCACGAAACTGGCGGATTTCGCCAGTTCCGTTGGACTCCCTCGCACCTGCTGATTCTGGTTGCGGGTCATTCGCAAGCAAATCAGCTTGCGTCGCTGGGTGTGCACCCAAAATAACCCCAAAAACATACCTCGATGAATATAGACCGCCGCTTTAAGAGGAGGAGGCCCCTCTTTCGAGCCTTGTAGATAAAATGTGTAAATAGTGTTAAAGCATGTGTAAGAATTTTCACGGCACAGCCTGCACAAATCATGTGGACCTTGGCACTTGGGCCTGTCAGATCATGAAAACCGTATGGCCCCGGATATAGGCGCCGTCCGATTAAAGGCGTCGGCGCTTCTATCTGGAGCATGGCGCTTATGGCCGGAATTCGATTATAAGCGCCTCCCCCTGTGAAACACTGACATAGTCACTCGCCTCCCTGACTCCCTTCGCTCTGTCAGGGACCACTTCCTCACCCTCGACCCCACCTCCCTCACTGTTGACCTCCTCGAGCAGCATCTCCTCGCAGCTGAGACTAGTGCAGTTGCTGTAGGTGCTGCTCGTGGCACTCCGCGCTCACCCTTATTTGAGGGGTGCTCCCCCTCCCCCCTTTCCTCCTCCTTCGCCTCTGCTGCTGCTGCAGACGTCTCTGTTCCTGAGGACGTCGGTGCTGCTTCGACTAGTACGAAGCGCCGCAACAGCAAGGGCAAGGGTGGCCGGGGTGGTGGAGGAGGCAGCGGTGGTGGTGGAGGTGGCAGTGGGAGTGGTAGTGGGGGCAGCGGTAGAGGAGGAGGAGGCGGTGGAGGTGGTGGCGGCGGTGGGACCAGTGGCGGCGGTGGAGGCTCTGGTGGCGGCGGTGGAGGCAGCGGAGGGAGTGGCGGCAGTGGAGGCGGTGGGACCAGTGGTGGTCGGTCTAGACATCAGCGTGGAGGCCCTGGTGGTGGTCGGGGCCAGCAGCAGCAGCGTCGGAGCGAGACCCAGACGCCCCAGCAGCTCCGTGAGTGGTTGGTTCAGCGTGGGGCGGGTGAGGGTAGTGAGACCTGCCCGTATGTCATTCGCACGGGTGCCCGTGCAGGCCGGACATGCGGGAGGTTTCACACTGAGCGCAGCTGCTTTGCCCGCCTTGACGACGCCTGGCATACTGAGTTTGGTGATGACGTCGAGCGCCCTCGCTGGGCGCAGTTGCTTCAGTCAGGAATTGCTATATTTGACCTAGACTTTCATGTTATTATCTCTGCCATGTATGCTTTGTCTTTTAGTGCTGAGGGTGACTGTTACTGGTGTGTGCCGCCTGACCCAGGTATAGCCGCTACTGCTCTAGGTGCTAGTGCGTCTGGTACTCCCCCTGGTACTGCGCCTGCTGAGGCCCTGCACACCTTCACGTTGGACTCCGGCGCCTCGCGCTGTTTCTTTCGTGACAGCATCACTCTCACTCCTCATCCTGCACCTGTTCCGGTCAGACTGGCTGACCCCTCTCGGGGCCCGGTCGTTGTCAGTTCCTCCACTGTCCTCCCGTGTCCGGCGGTTCCCTCCGGCTCACTGTCAGGTCTTCACCTCCCCTCGTTCTCTACGAACTTGGTGAGTACCTCTGCCCTTCAGGATGCGATGGTCACTACCACCACTCCTGGGGGTCAGAGTGTGTCGATCTGCACGTGCACACGGACGGGGCGTCACCTGGCTACGTTCACTCGTCGACCAGGGTCGAGTCTGTACACACTTGCTACCGAGCCTCCTCAGGTCGCTGGGTCTGCTCAGGTGTCCGCGTCAGGTCAGGTAGCCGCCTCTTGCTCGTGTCGCCTTCTGTCGCACCAGACTCTTCTTTGGCACCACCGCCTGAGTCACCCCTCCCTGCCACGCCTTCGTGGCATGCACTCCCGTCTCCTTGTCTCTGGTCTCCCCAGGTCTCTGCCTCCCTTACCGCCCTCGCCTGCCCCACCCTGTCTTCCTTGCGTCGAGGGGCGGCAGCGCGCCGCTCCTCACTCCTCCTCGTTTCCCCCGACTACTGCTCCCCTGCAAACCCCCCACATGGACGTGTGGGGCCCAGCCCGCGTCAGTGGACAGGGCCGCGAGCGCTTCTTCCTTTTGGTCGTTGACGACTACACGCGGTACACCATGGTCTTCCCCTTGCACAACAAGGGTTAGGTCCCTGATGTCTTGATCCCTTGGATCCGCACAGTCCGTCTCCAACTCCGCGAACACTTCGGTACGGACCTTCCTGTCCTACGTCTGCACTCTGACAGAGGTGGTGAGTTCTCCTCCAACCTCTTGCGGGACTTTTGTCGTGGGGAGGGCATTGTCCAGTCGTTCACGCTTCTGGACTCCCCTCAGCAAAATGGGATTGCTGAGCGCCGCATTGGTTTAGTCATGGAGGTCGCTCGTACCTCCATGATCCATGCGGTTGCTCCCCATTTCCTGTGGCCATTTGCGGTCCGGTACGCTGCGCATCAGCTCAACCTTTGGCCCTGTGTCTCCTTGCCGGAGACCTCGCCCACACTGCGTTGGACGGGGAAGGTTGGCGATGCGTCGGTGTTCTGGGTCTTGGGTTCTCGTGCCTTTGTTCGCGATACGTCCGCGGACAAGCTCTCCGCCCGCGCCATTCCCTGCGTCTTCCTTGGCTTTGTCCCTGACGCGCCTGGCTTGCAGTTTTACCACCCCACCTCGCGCCGTGTCCTCCCTTCTCAGGACGTCACGTTCGACGAGTCGGTTCCCTTCTACCGTCTCTTACCCTACCGCTCTGCCCCTCCCCCGCCCCCGCCGCTCTTCCTTGCTCCCGGTCCACCTCCGGTAGACCCCCTCCTGCCCCCGGGTCCTGCTCCCTCAGGAGTGTCTCAGGTAGACCCTCTCCGTGGTACTGCGCCTGTTCAGGTAGCTGTGGGCTCAGGTGCTGCTCCAGGTGCTGCGTTTGGGGGTGCGGAGCTGGGGGGTGCGGGGTCTGAGGGTGCTGGGTCTGGGGGTGCTGAGCCTGAGGGTGTTGAGCCTGGGGGTGCTGAGTTGGAGGGTGCAGAGTCTGGGGGTGCTGAGCCTCGGGGTGCTGCTTTGTCTGGAGGTCCTGCTGGTGCTTCACCGCGACTGTCCTCGCAACAGCTGCGTGAGTGGCTTGTTCAGCGCGCACACCGTCGGAGTGGAGCTCCCGGAGCTGGCGAGCCTGGAGACACTGGAGCTGGAGGTGCTGCTGTTACTACTGGAGCTGGAGACCCTACGGAGCCTGGAGTAGCTGGCGCCAGAGGCGCTGGAGCTGGTGTAGCTGGAGTTGGAGGCCCTAGCGCAGGAGGCGCTGGAGCTGCAGGAGCTGGAGCTGTTGACCCTGGAGCTGGAGGTGCTGGAGGCACTGTACGGCCGCGCCCGTACTTCGTTCCCTTGCTTCAGCAGGTTCTTGGTGTCCGGTCTTCCACTTGTCTTCCTCCTCCCTTCCTGTGTCCACCGCCTGACCAGTCGCAGCCGCCGTTACAGCCAGCCCCCCCATTGCCTGTTCCCTCTCCTTACACTGAGCAGTCCGGAGGTCTTACCGAGCGTCGTGAGCTTGCGTCTCGTCCTGTCTTGCCTGTTCGCACTGCTCGTCGTGCTCCTCGTTCGCATCCTCCTCCTGTCCCAGGCACGCACACTATGGCACTCCGTCCTTCCTCTGTTCCACTGCGTGTTCCTCTGCCTGCTCCTCCTGAGTCCTCTCTTCCTGAGGTCCCTGACCCTGAGTCTGACCGAGAGCGTGCTGCCAGTCCCACTGTCACTCGTCTCCTTGCTACTGCTGTTACTGACCCGTCTTTTGAGTCTGCTGCTGCTTCTGCTCTCGTTGCTGAGCTGCTTGACTTTGCTGCTGCCTGCCGTCTCGACTACGCCTCTGCTCTCGTTGCTGAGTCTCCTCCGTCCGTCGGGGGTGAGTGTGCTCTTGGCACGGACGTCCTTGAGGACAGGCAGGAGGACTTTGAGTGTCTTGCAGCTGTTGTACCTCGTTTCGCTTCCTTGCTGCTTGCCCCTGAGGGAGACCCGGATGCTCCGGACATCTCGACCCCGCGCTCTTACGCAGAGGCAATTACGGGTCTTATGCTGTGTCTATTAGTGCTGAGGGTGACTGTTACGTGTGTGTTCCGCCTGACCCTGGTATTGAGGCTGCTGCTCTAGGTGCTAGTGAGTCTGCTGCTCCAGGTACTCGTGAGTCTGCTCCTCTAGGTGCTGGTGAGTCTGCTCTCTCAGGTACCGAGTCGGCTCAGGTCTTTCACACCTTCACCCTCGACTCGGGTGCTTCCCGCTCCTTCTTTCGAGACCGCACCACCCTTACGCCGCTCAGTCGGCCGGTTGCGGTCTCCCTGGCAGACCCCTCTGGGGGTCCTGTCCTTGCTCGCTACTCCACTTTCCTCCCGTGTCCGGCGGCCCCGTCAGGCTCCGTGTCTGGTCTCTACCTCCCCTCGTTCTCCACGAACTTGGTGAGTGGTGCTGACCTTCAGGATGCCGGGGTTGACCAGTTCACTCCTGCAGGTCAGCGAGTGACCCACTGCACGTGTGCTCAGACGGGCCGCCACTTGGCCACGTTTACCCGTCGACCGGGGTCGAGCCTGTACACACTGACCACAGAGCCTCCTCCGGTTGCTGCGTCTGGTCAGGTAGCTGCGTCGAGTCAGGTGTTTGCTGCAGCGTCTCGGTCAGGTCCTGAGTCTGCCCCCTGCTCGTGTCGCCTCCTTTCCCACCAGACTCTCCTCTGGCACCACCGCCTTGGTCACCCCTCCTTGCCTCGTCTCCGAGGCATGGCCTCCCGTGTCCTTGTCTCTGGTCTCCCCCGGTCCCTCCCTCCCCTTCCCCCGGGGCCTGCCCCTACCTGCGTTTCCTGCGTCGAGGGGCGGCAGCGCGCCGCTCCTCACTCCCAGAGTTTCCCCCCACAGAGGCTCCACTGCAGACACTTCACATGGACGTGTGGGGCCCAGCCCGCGTCCGTGGACAGGGTCACGAGCGTTACTTCCTGCTGGTGGTTGACGACTACTCGCGTTACACCACTGTCTTCCCCTTGCGCAGCAAGGGTGAGGTCACTGAGGTGTTGATCGACTGGATCCGCGTTGCTCGTCTCCAGCTCAGAGAGCGTTTCGGCTCGGAATTTCCTGTTCTGCGTCTGCACTTCGACAGAGGCGGAGAGTTTTCCTCCGACCTTCTGCGAGCTTTCTGTCGTGCGGAGGGCATCCGCCAGACGTTCACGCTTCCGGCCTCTCCACAGCAGAATGGGATTGCTGAGCGCCGCATTGGCATGGTCATGGATGTCGCTCGTACGTCCATGATCCATGCGGCTGCTCCCCATTTTCTGTGGCCGTTCGCGGTTCAGTACGCGGCGCATCAGATCAACCTTCATCCCCGGGTCTCCCTGCCGGAGACCTCCCCTACTCTGCGGTGGACGGGGAAAGTCGGTGATGCGTCTGCGTTCCGTGTCTGGGGATCTCGAGCTTTTGTTCGAGACTTGTTTGCGGACAAGCTGTCCTCCCGTGCTGTTCCTTGCGTCTTCCTCGGCTTTCCCCCTGACGCGCCTGGTTGGCAATTTTACCACCCCACCTTGCGTCGTGTTCTGTCCTCCT
This sequence comes from Closterium sp. Naga37s-1, assembly GCA_947471745.1. Taxonomy (NCBI): domain Eukaryota; kingdom Viridiplantae; phylum Streptophyta; class Zygnematophyceae; order Desmidiales; family Closteriaceae; genus Closterium; species Closterium sp. Naga37s-1. The sequence continues at coordinate 275,275 of CANJKZ010000737.1, forward strand.
AGGACGTCACGTTTGACGAGTCGGTTCCGTACTACCGTCTCTTCCCCTACCGCACTGCCCCCCTCCCCCCCCCGCCGCTCTTCCTCGCGCCCGGTCCCCCCCCGGTAGACCCTCTCCCCCCTCAGGGTCCTGCCCCCTCAGGTGTGTCCCAGGTAGATGCAGTCGAGCCTGTCGAGGTAGCTGCTGACTCGGGTGCGTCTGGGGGTGCTGAGCCTGAGCGTGCGGAGTCTGGGGGTGCTGAGCCTGGGGGTGCGGAGCCTGGGGGTGCTGGGTCTGGGGGTGCTGAGCCTGAGCGTGCGGAGCCTGGGGGTGCTGCTTCTGGGGGTGCTGAGCCTGGGGCTGCTGGGAGTGGGGGTGTGGAGCCTGCCGGTGCTGGACCTGGCGGTCCTTCGGGTGCGTATTCCCGGCGGGAGCTTCCCTCTCCACAGGAGCTGCGCGAGTGGTTTGCTCGCCACTGGAGCCGTGCTGCTGGAGCTGGAGGTTCTGCCGCTGCTGGAGGTTCTGCTGCTACTGGAGGTACTGGAGCTGGCGGTGCTACTGGAGCCGGTACTGGAGGTTCTACTTCTGCTGGGGGTGCTGGAGCCACGGGTCTCGGAGGTGCTCGTACTGGAGGTACTGGAGCTGCTGGGCCTACTGGTGCTCCTGGTGCTGGAGCTGGTGGTGCTGCTGGCGTGGGTGCTACTGGAGGTACTGGAGCCGGAGCGGGTGTGTCTGCTGGTGGTACTGCTGGAGCTGGAGCTGCTGGAGGTACTGGGACTGGTGGTGCTGCTGGAGGTGGAGCTGGCACTGGGGGTACTGGTGTTGTCCCTGCTGGTCGTGTTGGTGCTGCGCGGCCGCGGCCGTACTTCGTTCCGCTCCTTGAGCAGGTTCTTGGTCTTCCGCCTTCTCCTAGTCCTGCTCCTTCCTTAGCGTGTCCTCCGCCTGTCCAGTCCGAGTCACAGTTACAGCTGGCCTCCCCTCTACCTGCTCCTTCTCCCTACGCTGGTCCTACTGGAGGTCTTGCTGAGCGTCGTGACCCTGAGTCGCGTCCTGCGTCGCCTGTTCGCTCTGCTCGCACTAGTCGTCGTGTTCCACGTCCGCGTCCTCCTGCAGTCCCTGGCACGCATCCGATGGCACTGCGTCCTTCCACTGCGCCACAGCGTGTCCCTTTGCCGTCTCCTCTGGAGTCCTCTCTTCCTGCTCTTGCTGACCCGGCGTCTGACTCCCTTCGTGCTGCCAGTCCTACTGTCACGCGTTTCCTAGCCACTGTTGTCACTGATCCTTCCTTTGAGTCCACTGCTGCGTCTGCCTTAGTTACCGAGCTTGTCGACTTCGCTGCTCACTGTCGTCTAGACTACGCCGCTAGTCTTGTTGCTGAGTCTGCGTCTGTTTGTCCTCCGTCCGTCGGGGGTGAGTGTGCTCTTAGCACGGACGTCCTTGAGGACCGACAGGAGGAGTTCCAGTGTTTTGCTGCTGCTTTACCTCATCTCGTGTCCACGCTGCTTGCCCCTGAGGGAGACCCGGATGCACCAGACATCCCGACCCCGCGCTCTTACGCAGAGGCGATAGAGGGTCCTTACTCCTCTCAGTGGCAGGCAGCCATGGACGCAGAGATGGCTTCCTGGAAGTCCACAGGCACCTACGTTGACGATGTTCCCCCTCCTCGGGCGAACATTGTCAGTGGCATGTGGATTTTCAGGGTGAAGCGGCCGCCGGGTTCTCAGACCTTCTCCCCGACCCCGAAGATGACCACTCTTCGGGTTCTGCTGCACGTTGCTGCTCAGCGTGACTACGAGCTTCACTCTCTTGACTTCAGCACTGCTTTCCTACAGGGCAGTCTGCACGAGGAGATCTGGCTGCGCCGCCCACCTGGCTTCACTGGATCGTTTCCTCCTGGTACCCAGTGGAGCCTCTGGCGGCCAGTCTACGGTCTCCGCCAGGCGCCACGTGAGTGGCACGACACACTGAGGACTACGCTTGCGGCTCTTGGGTTTGCTCCTTCCACTGCTGACCCGTCGCTGTTTCTTCGCACCGACACTTTGCTGCCGCCGTTCTACATCCTCGTGTACGTCGACGACTTGGTCTTTGCTACAGTTGACACTGCTGGACTCGCCCACGTGAAGTCCGAGCTGCAGAAGAGACACACGTGCACAGACCTGGGTGAACTGCGCAGCTATCTTGGCTTGCAGATCACCCGGGACAGAGCACGGCGCACCATTACCTTGACTCAGTCACACATGGTGCAGCAGGTCCTTCAGCGCTTCGACTTCACGTACTCCTCGCCTCAGGCCACTCCTCTGTCTACTCGCCACTCGCTCTCAGCTCTGCCTTCGGATGAGTCCGTAGAGCCGAGTGGCCCGTACCCAGAGCTTGTTGGCTGCCTCATGTACCTGATGACCTGCACTCGACCTGACCTAGCATACCCTCTGAGCATTCTGGCAAGCTATGTTGCTCCTGGGAGACACTGACCAGAGCACATGGCTGCAGCGAAGAGGGTGTTGCGCTACTTGTGCAGTACTTCAGGCTTGGGGCTAGTGCTTGGAGGGCGGAGTCCACTGGTCCTCACTGGTCACGCAGACGTGTCTTGCGTTGACGACCTGGCTACGCAGCGGTCGTCACAGGGTTACACCTTCAGCCTTGGTTCCGGCTCTGTTTCGTGGCGGTCTACTCGCTCGTCTTCTGTTCTCAGCTCCAGCTGTGAGGCTGAGATCTACGCAGGGGCCATGGCTGCACAGGAGTTACGCTGGCTCACCTACTTGCTGACTGACCTGGGAGAGCCGCCTCGTTCTCCTCCAGCTCTGTACGTAGACAACAAGGCTATGCTGGCCTTGTGTCGGGAGCACAGACTGGAGCACAGAACGAAGCACATTGCTCTTCGCTACTTCCTTGCTCGTGAGCTGCAGCAGCGTGGTCAGCTGCGCCTTGCTTACGTGGCCTCTCAGGCCAACACTGCTGATATCTTTACCAAGGCACTTCAGCCTTGTGATCATCAGCGCTTCTGCACTATGCTCGGTCTTGTGCCTACTTGGCCTCACTTGCTTACCTCTTGACTTTGCTTGTACTGTGATCTCTATATACCTGCACTTGCTTGTTTACCTTTATATATGAACTTGCATGTGAACTGGCCTTATGGCCTTTGAACCTGTGCTCAGACTGTGTGGTGACGTTGTGATCCACCCTGAGCTTGCTTTGCTTTGCTTGACTGGTCTTTTTACCCCTAGTTCTCCCCCACTTTGCCTATGGGGGTGTGTCAGATATATATGCCTTAGCCTATGAAGGCTGTAGTGGGGTAGACACTAAGGGGTACAGCTTTCATATTTGTATCTCACACTTTCCTAGTTCATTCATTTTCCTGTTTCATTCTTCACACGCGGGGTCGGGATGTCTGGTGCATCCGGGTCTCCCTTAGGGGCAAGCAGCATGGAAGCGAAACGAGGTACAGCAGCTTCAAGACACTCAAAGTCCTCCTGCCTATCCTCAAGGAGGTCCGTGTCAAGAGCACACTCACCCCCGAAGGACGGAGGACTGGCAGACGCAGACCCAGGAACTAGAGCAGTGGCGTAGTCTAGACGGCAGGCAGCAGCAAAGTCAAGCAGCTCAGCAATGAGAGTAGACGCGGCTACCTAGACCAGTCCACAGGCACCTATGTCGACGAGGTTCCCCCACCGGGGGCGAACATAGTCGATGGCATGTGGATCTTCAGGGTGAATCGGCCGCCGGGTTCTCCGCCCGCCTTCAAGGTGCGTTACGTTGCTCGCGGCTTCAGTCGGCGACAGGGGGACAACTAGTTCCAGACCTACGGGTGTTGCTGCACGTCACTGCTCAGCGTGACTACGAGTTGCACTCTCTGGACTTCAGCACAGACTTTCTGCAGGGCAGCCTGCACGAGGAGATCTGGCTGCGCCGCCCACCTGGCTTCACTGGGTCGTTTCCTGCAGGTACCCAGTGGAGCCTTCGGCGGCCAGTCTATGGTCTCCGCCACGCGCCTCACGAGTGGCATGACTCACTGAGGACTACACTTGCGGCTCTTGGGTTTGCTCCTGCCACTGCTAACCCGTCGCTGTTTCTACGCACCGACACCTCGCTGCCGCCGTTCTACGTCCTCGTCTACGTCGACGGCCTCGTGTGTGCCACTGCTGACACTGAGGCACCGACCCTTGTGAAGTCGGAGCTGCAGAAGAGACACACCTGCACTGACCTGGGTGAACTGCGTAGCTATCTTGGCTTGCAGATCACCCGAGACAGAGCTCGGCGCACCATCACCCGGACTCAGTCACACATGGTGCACCAGGTCCTTCAGTGCTTCGGCTTCCACTTCTCCTCTCCACAGCCCACTCCTCTGTCTACCAGCCACTCACTCTCAGCTCCACCTTTGGACGAGTCCGTAGAGCCAAGTGGTCCGTACCCAGAGCTTGTGGGTTGCCTCATGTACCTGATGACATGCGATCGACCTGACCTCGCGTACCCTCTCAGCCTCCTGGCTCGCTTCGTGGCTCCCAGCAGGCACCGAAAGGTGCACTGGGATGCTGCGAAGAGGGTACTGCGTTACTTGTGCAGTATGTCGGGCATGGGGCTCGTGCTTGGTTACAGGGTTACACGACTCAGCTACGCAGCGGTCGTCACAGGGTTACACCTTCAGCCTTGGCTCTGGCTCTGTTTCCTGGCGGTCTACCCGCTCGTCTTCGGTTCTCATCTCCAGTTGTGAGGCTGAGATCTACGCAGGGGCCATGGCTGCACAGGAGCTACGCTGGCTCACCTACCTACTGACTGACTTGGTAGAGCAGCCTCGTTCGCCTCCAGTTCTGTACGTAGACAACAAGGCCATGATTGCCTTGTGTCATGAGCACAGACTGGAGTACAGAACAAAGCACAGCGCTCTGCGATACTTTCTTGCTCGAGAGTTGCAGCAGCGTGGCCAGCTTCGTCTTGCGTACGTGGCCACTAGGGCCAACACTGCTGATATATTCACCAAGGCACTTCTGCCTGGTGATCATAAGCGCTTGTCTTCTGTGTTAGGCCTTGTGCCTACTTTGCCTCACTTGCTTACTTCTTGACGCTGCTTGTACTGTGATCTATATATATACCTGCATGCTTGCACTTGCTAGGATATGATCACTGTATTGGTTGTTCTCTTTTAAATAACTCTGCATGTGAACTGGCCTTGAGGCCCTTTACTTGTGCTCGGACTGTGTGGTGACTTTGTGATCCACTTGTTCTCCCCCACTTTGCCTATGGGGGTGTGTTAGAAAATTATCGCTTTTACATTTGTGTAGGCTATAGTGGGGTAGCCCATAAGGGGTACAACCCAATTAGGGTTAGTAATTGTACCCAACTCTTCGCTAGTTCATTCATTATCGTTTATTCTCTTGACAGCCGAGGGTGGTTTTCGCATCAGAACCTCACGAAACTGACGGATTTTGCCAGTTCCGTTTTACTCCCTCGTACTTGCTGATTCTGGTAGCGGGTCATTCGCAAGCAAATCAGCTTGCGTCGTTGGGTGTGCACCCAAAATAACCCCAAAAAAATACCTCGATGAATGTAGACCGCCGCTTTAAGAGGAGGAGGCCCCTCTTTCGAGCCTTGCAGATAAAATGTGTAAATAGTGTTAAAGCATGTGTAATTTTATTTTTCAATGCTGATTAAAACGGTAACGAATTTCAAATTTCTAGCAAGTCAACACCCCCATTTTCACTTTGTTTAACTCTGAGGACCTACTGGTTGCGCGTCCAGTCAGTATGAGTTGGCATGCGGGCAAAATGAGATGCCAAAGCTCTGTGCACCGTCAGAAAATCGCCCTCGCGCGATTTTTCAGAATCGTGAAGGAAGGAATGACTGAAATAGCAAGCAGGTGGGTACACGTAGGAAACCTAAAAGTGTTGTACCCTATATGAACTACCCCACTACAGCCTAGATAGACTATAGCATATAAGTTTGACACACCCCCATAGGCAAAGTGCGGGAGAACAAGAGGTCACAAGACCGGTGAAGAAAGGCAAAGCAAACTCAGGGTGGATCACGACGTCACCACACATTCTGAGCACAAGCAAATGGCCACAAGGCCAGTTCACATGCAGAGTTATATTAAGGAGAACAAGCAATACAGTGAACACAACCTAGCAAGTTCACATGCAGGTATAGGTATAGAGATCACAGTACAAGCAGAGTCAAGAAGTAAGCAAGTGAGGCACAGTAGGTACAAGGCCTAGAACAGTACAGAAACTCTGATGATCACAAGGCTGAAGTGCCTTGGTGAAAACATCAGCAGTGTTGGCACGAGAGGCAAGGTAAGCAAGATGAAGCTGACCACGCTGCTGCAACTCTCGAGCAAGGAAGTAGCGCAGAGCAATGTGCTTCGTTCTGTGCTCCAGTCTGTGCTCCTGACACAAGGCAAGCATGGCCTTGTTGTCGACGTACACAACTGGAGGAGAACGAGGTGCCTCTCCCAAGTCGGTCAGCAGGTAGGTGAGCCAGCGTAACTCCTGTGCAGCCATGGCCCAAGCGTAGATCTCAGCCTCACAACTGGAGCTGAGAACAGAAGAAGAGCGGGTAGACCGCCAAGAGACAGAACCGGAGCCAAGGCTGAAGGTGTAACCCTGTGACGACCGCTGCGTAGCCAAGTCGACAACCCAGGAAGCGTCTGCGTGATCGGTGAGGACAACTCGAGCCCGTCCTCCAAGCACGAGCCCCATGCCCGACGTACTGCACAAGTAGCGCAACACCCTCTTCGCAGCTTCCCAGTGCACCTTTCGTTGCCTACCGGGAGCCACGTAGCGAGCCAGAAGGCTGAGAGGGTACGCGAGGTCAGGTCGTGTGCAAGTCATCAGGTGCATGAGGCAGCCCACAAGCTCTGGATACGGGCCACTCGGCTCTACGGACTCGTCCGAAGGTGGAGCTAAGAGTGAGTGACTGGTAGGCAGAGGAGTGGACAGTGGCGAGGAGTACGTGAAGCCGAAGCGCTGAAGGACCTGCTGCACCATGTGTGACTGAGTCAAGGTAATGGTGCACTGTGCTCTGTCCCGGGTGATCCGCAAGCCAAGATAGCTTGTCACCTCACCCAGGTCTGTGCACGTGTGTCTCTTCTGCAGCTCCGACTTCACGTGGGCGAGTGCCTCAATGTCAGCAGTAGCAAATTCCAAGTCGTCTACGTACACGAGAACGTAGAACGGCGGCAGAGTGGTGTCGGTGCGTAGAAACAGCGACGGGTCAGCAGTGGAAGGAGCAAAAGCAAGAGCAGCAAGAGTCGTCCTCAGTGTGTCGTGCCACTCACGGGGTGCCTGGCGGAGACCGTAGACTGGCCGCCGGAGGCTCTACTGGGTACCAGCAGGAAACGACCCAGTAAAGCCAGGTGGGCGGCGCAGCCAGATCTCCTCGTGCAGGCTGCCCTGTAGGAAGGCTGTGCTGAAGTCAAGCGAGTGTAGCTCTTAGTCACGCTGAGTGGCGACGTGCAGCAGCTCGCGAAGAGTGGTCATCTTCGGGGTAGGGGAGAAGGTCTGGAAGAAGTCAACTCCCTATCGCTGACTGAAGCCTCGTGCAACGTAATGCGCCTTGAAGACAGGCGGAGAACCCGGCGGCCGCTTCACCCTGAAAATCCACATGCCACTTACGATGTTCGCCCCAGGCGGGTGAACCTCGTCGACGTAGGTGCCTGTGGACTTCCAGGAAGCCATCTCTGTGTCCATGGCTGCCTGCCACCGAGAGGAGTAGGGACCCTCTATCGCCTCTGCGTAAGAGCGCGGGGTCGGGATGTCTGGTGCATCCGGGTCACCCTCTGGGGCAAGCAGCATGGACACGAGATGAGGTACAACAGCGGCAAAGCACTCAAACTCCTCCTGTCTGACCTCAAGGACGTCCGTGCAAAGAGCACACGCACCCCCGACGGACGGAGGACAAACAGACGCAGACTCAGACTCAGCAACAAGACTAGCGGCGTAGTCTAGACGACAGGCGGCAGCAAAGTCAACAAGCTCAGCAACGAGAGCAAACGCAGCAGTGGAATCAAACGAAGGGTCAGTGACAGCATTGGCCAGAAAACGCGTGACAGTAGGACTAGCAGCACGAAGGGAGTCAGACTCCGGGTCCGGACTGTGAGGAAGAGAGGACACAGGAGGAGACGGCAGAGGGAAACGCTGTGGAGCAGTGGAAGGACGCAGAGTCATAGAGTGAGTGCCGGGGATAGGAGGAGGACGCTGACGCGGAACACGACGACAGGTGCGAACAGCGTGAACAGGCGACTCATGACGAGACTCAGGTGACGCAGGACGAGACTCAGGCGACGCAGGACGAGACTCAGGCTCACGACGCTCCGTAAGACCTCTAGTCGGTCCAGAGTAAGGAGAAGGACCAGGCAGTGGAGAGGCTGGCTGTAACTGCGACTGTGATTGGACAGGCGGTGGACTCAGTAATGGAGGAGTAGGACCAGTAGAAGGTGGGAGACCAAGACCAGTAATGAAGGAGCGGAACGTAGTACGGCCGCGGCCGCGCAGCGCCTCCAGAAACAGCAGAGAGAGCACCAGTACCCTTAGCTCCAGGGTCTCCAAGTACAACTCCCGCAGCACCTCCAGCTCCAGTACCTCCAAGAGCTCCAGCTCCAGCAGCACCTCCAGTAGCAACAGCTCCAGCACCTACAGCTCCAACTCCTGCAGCACCGCCAGCCCCAGCAGCTCCAGTACCTCCAGTACGAGCACCTCCAGGACCGGCTGCTCCAGCACCCCCAGCAGCTCCAACACCAGCAGGACCTCCAACAGTGCCAGTTCCTCTAGCACCAGCACCTCCAGCAACTCCAGCACCAGCAGCACCTCCAGCAGCTCCAGCTCTAGAAGCACCTCCAGCAGCTCCAGAAGCACCTCCAGCAGCTCCAGCACCAGCAGCACCTCCAGCAGCTCCAGCTCCAGAAGCACCTCCAGCAGCTCCACAAGCACCTCCAGCAGCTCTAGCACCAGCAACACCTCCAGCAGCTCCAACTCGAGAAGCACCTCCAGCACCAGGACTAGTAGCTCCAGCAGCACGGCGACAGCGCTGAGCGTACCACTCACGAAGCTGCTGCGGAGAGAGGGGCTCCCGCCGTGACGGGACACCCGGAGGACCTCCAGACTCGGCACGCGCAGGCTCAGCACTCCCAGACTCAGCACCCCCAGGCTCAGCACCCCCAGGCTCCACACGCTCAGGCTCAGCACCCCCAGGCTCCGCACCCTTAGACTCAGCAACCCCAGGCTCAGCACCCCCAGGCCCCGCACCCGCAGGCTCAGCACCCCTAGCAGCACCAGAGTCGACAGCTACCTCGACAGGCTCGACAGGGTCTACCTGGGACACACCTGAGGGGGCAGGACCCTGAGGGGGAAGGGGTCTACCGGAGGAGCACTTGGTGCTAGGAAGAGTGGCGGGGGGGGGAGAGGAGCAGTGCGGTAGGGAAAGAGACGGTAGTAAGATACCGACTCGTCAAACGTGACGTCCTAAGAGGACAGAACACGACGTGAGGTGGGGTGGTAAAACTGCCACCTAGGTGCGTCAGGGGGGAAGCCAAGGAAGACGCAGGGATGGCACGAGAGGACAGCTTGTCTGCGGAAGCATCGCGGACAAAAGCTCAAAATCCCCAGACACGGAACACAGACGCATCGCCAACCTTCCCCGTCCACCGCAGAGTAGGTGTGGTCTCCGGCAAGGAGACACGAGGCTGAAGGTTGATCTCATGCGCAGCGTACTGAACTGCGAACATCCACTGAAAATGGGGAGCAGCCGCATGGATCATGGACGTACGAGCGACGTCCATGACCATGCCAATGCGGCGCTCAGCAATCCCATTTTGCTGTGGGGAGGCCGGAAGTGTGAACGTCTGGCGGATGCCCTCCGCATGACAGATGGCCCTCAAAAGGTCGGAGGAAAAGTCACCACCTCTGTCTGAGTGCAGACGCAGAACAGGAAGGTCCGAGCCAAAACTCTCGCTGAGCTGGCGACGGGCACCGCGGATCCAGTCGATCAACACCTCAGTGACCTCACCCTTGCGGCGCAAGGGGAAGACTGTGGTGTAACACGAGAAGTCGTCAACGACCAGCAGGAAGTAACGCTCGTGACCCTGTCCAAGGACGCGGGCTGGGCCCCACACGTCCATGTGAAGAGTCTGCAGGGGAGCCTCTATCGGAGGGAACGTGGAGGAGTGAGGAGCGGCGCGCTGCCGGCCCTCGACACAAGGAACACAGGTAGGGGCAGGCCCCGGAGGAAGGGGAGGGAGGGACCGGGGGAGACCAGAGACAAGGGTACGGGAGGCCATACCTCGAAGACGAGGCAGGGAGGGGTGACCAAGGCAGTGGTGCCAAAGGAGAGTCTCGTGTGACAGAGGACGACACGAGCAGGGGGCCAACGCTGGACTAGACCTGGACGCAGCAGAAAACACCTGACCGGACGCAGCTACCTGACCAGACGCAGTAACTGGAGGAGACGCAGTAGTCAGTGTGTACAGACTTGACCCAGGCCGACGGGTGAACGTGGCCAGGTGGCGGCCCGTCCGAGAGCAAGTGCAGTGGGTCACACGCTGACCTCCAGGAGCGAACTGGTCAACCCACGCGTCCTGAAGGTCAGCTCCACTCACCAGGTTCGTAGAGAACGAGGGGAGGTGGAGTCCCGACAGCAAGCCCGACGGGGCCGCAGGACACGGTAGAACCGTGGAGGAGTGCGCAACGACTGGGCCCCCAGAGGGGTCAGCCAGGGAGACTGCGACAGGCCGACTGAGCGGCGTGAGTGTGGTGCTGTCGCGAAAGAAGGAGCGTGAAGCACCAGATTCAAGTGTGAAAAAGTGCAAGGCCTCAGTAGGTGCAGTACCAAGCAGACTCACCAGCACCTGGAGCAGCAGACTCACTAGTACCTGGAGCAGCAGACTCACTAGCACCTAGAGCAGCAGTCTCAATGCCCGGGTCGGGCGGAACACACAGGTAACAGTCACCCTCAGCACTATTAGTCACAGCATACATGGCAGCAAGGATAGCATCGAAATCAAGATCAAAGATAGCAACATTCTGCTTAAGCAGATCACCCCAGCGAGGGAGCTCAACAGCGTCAGGAAACTGGGCGCGCCAGGCGTCAGTCAGGCGACCGAAGCAGCCCTGCGCAGTGTGTGGCAGCCCGCACGTCTCCCCACGGCGCCCGCTGGTGCGAAGAACGTAAGTGCAGGGACCAACACCCCCAGACCTCCCACGCCCAGCGTACCACTCACGAAGCTGCTGGGCCGACGGGGTCTCACGGGAACGCGGCTGCTGCTGGCGCTGGCTACCACCAAAGCCTCCACGCTGCGCGGCTCCACCTCGACCAGCACCATCGCCGCCGCCACCTCCACCACCGCTGCTGCTGCCTCCACCACCGCTGCCGCTGCCTCCACCACCCCCACCGCTGCCATTGAAGCCCCCACTCCCGCCACCACCCCCACCTCCACCGCCACCCCCTCCGCCTCCTCCACCGCCTCCACCGCCGCCCCCACCGTCCCCTCCACCACCCTTGCCCCCCTTGCCCTTGCTGTTGTGGCGCCTCCCACTAGGAGAAGACGCAGCCCCGACCTCCGCACTGCCAACGAGGTCGACAGCAGCAGCAGAAGCAACAGAGGGTAGAAGGGGGACAGGGGAACACCCCTCAAAGAAAGGGGCGCGAGGGTCGCCGCGAGAAGCACCTACAGCTAAGATACTCTTCTCAGCTGCAGTGAGGCGCTCCTCCAGCAGGTTGACGGTGAGCTCGGTGGGGCAAAGGGAGAGAAAGTGGTCCCTGACTGAAGCAAGGGAGTCAGGAAGGCGGGTGACTAGGTAGTAAAGGGTGATGTACATGGGGAGGGGGTTCTTTGCATAGAACTCAGTGGGAAGCGCAGCGCGGTAGCGGGCGTCACTAGTGCGGAGGTGAGTAATGAGGTCAGCGACTGTGGCAAAGGCGGCAAGGTCAGGGAAAAGGTACGGCATCATGAGGCGGCTGAGGGCAGTAGTGGCAGGGGAGGAGTAGCGCGCTACGACAGCGTCATACAAAGACTGAGCAGTCTTGTACTGGCCAAAGTGCGCGCGCTCAGCAGACGGCAGGTGACTACGAACAGCAAGGCGAGCAACAGCGTCACGAGTGGTCCACTGTGAGCAAACCGTACTCTCAGCAGTGGCAGCAGGTGCTGTAGAGACACCAGACGTGTGATCGAAAAGGGATACCCCGTCCCTAGAGTCACACTAAAGAAAGAGCTGCAGGTCGTCAACCCACACGTCAAATTCAACCGCATGCCCCTCAGCATCAAAGGTAAGATCAGTAGAGCTATCCATAGCGGCAGTAGCAGCAGGAGCAGCGGTAGCAGCAGTGGCAGCAGAAGCAGTAGTAGCAGCAGGAGCAGCGCAGGCAGGGCAGTGCGGCTCAGTAGGGCGGCGTGGCTCGGCAGGGCGCGGCTCGGTAGGGCGGCGCGGCTCGGCTGGGCGGCGCGGCTCGGTAGGGCGGCGCGGCTCGGCTGGGCGGCGCGGCTCGGCTCCGGGCGGCGCGGCGCGGCAAGGCGGCGCGGGTGCTTACCAGGGGCGGGTGCAGGGCAGGGCCGCAGCTGGCGATTAGGTCAGGGCCGCGACTGGGGCGGCAGCAGGGCAGGGCCGTGACAGGGCGGCTGCAGGGCAGGGCCGCGACTGGGGCGGCAGCAGGGCAGGGCCGCGACAGGGCGGCTGTAGGACAGGGCCACGACAGAAGGCGAAGGCAGGGCCGCAACAAGCGGCGATGGGCCAGCGACGGGCGGCTACGTGCCGGCGACGGGTGGCGACGGGCCAGGACGGGCTGGCGACGGGCCGGGACGGGCCAGCGACGGGCGGCGAAGGCAGGGCCGCGACAGGGCGGCTGCAGGGCAGGGCCGCAGTGGGCGGCGAAGGCAGGGCCGCGACAAGCGGCGACGGGCCAGCGACGGGAGGCGACGGGCCGGGACGGGCCGGCGACAGGCCGGGACGGGCCAACGAAGGGCGGCTAAGACAGGGCCACGACCGGCCAGCGAAGGCAGGGCCGGGACAGGCGGCACTAGGGCAGGGCGCGCGACGACGCAGGTGAGGCAGGCGCGAGGCGCGCTTTGGGCAGGGCAGGAAAAAAATCGTGGTGGGCCCTAAAAAAAAACGTTCCCACGAGGGAACCTGCTCAGAATACCATGTCAGAATCGCGAAGGAAGGAATGACTGAACTAGCAAGCAGGTGGGAACAAGTAGGAAACCTAAAAGTGTTGTACCCTATATGAACTACCCCACTATAGCCTAGATAGACTATAGCATATAAGTTTGACACGATTCTGATTCTGGACCCTGTAAATTTCTGATTCGATTCAACTTACAAGACTGAAATGTACAATTTGGTGCGTTTAAGTTGTATTTCTGTATTTGTCGTTATATAAGCGCCGGCGCTTATGGGTGATATTCAATTACAAGCGACCCCCCTTAAAAAAAAAACTGATTTTATTATAAGCGCATATGCGCTATTATCCGGGGTAATACGGTATTCTCTTCTATTCAAAAGGATTAACAAGTGTAACGCTTGACAAATAAATGAATCCACCTGGATAATGAAGTGCTTACCAGCGAACATCCTAGAGATTGTCTCGTAAGCAAAACAAGATTTGTGAAGAAATGAGAATGATTGACTAGGAAATGAGTTGGGAACAAATATGAAACCCTAGGAAACTGTACCCCATAGTGTCTACCCCACTACAGCCTACACAGGCTATGTGATTAATGTTTGACACACCCCCATAGGCAAAGTGGGGGAGAACAATGGGTCACAAGACCAGTCAAGCAAAGCAAAGCAAAACAAGCTCAGGGTGGATCACAACGTCACCACACATTCCGAGCACAGGTTCAAAGGCCACAAGGCCAGTTCACATGCAGGATTATATATAAAAGTTAAACAAGCATGTGCAGGTATATATATAGATCACAGTACAAGTAAAGTCAAGAGGTAAGCAAGTGGGGCCAAGTAGGCACAAGACCTAGCATAGTACAAAAGCGCTGATGATCACAAGGCTGAAGTGCCTTGGTAAAGATATCAGCAGTGTTGGCCTGAGAGGCCACGTAAGCAAGGCGCAGCTGACCACGCTACTGCAGCTCACGAGCAAGGAAGTAGCGAAGAGCAATGTGCTTCGTTCTGTGCTCCAGTCTGTGCTCCCGACACAAGGCAAGCATGGCCTTGTTGTCTACGTACAGAACAGGAGGAGAACGAGGCGGCTCTCCCAAGTCAGTCAGCAGGTAGGTAAGCCAGCGTAACTCCTGTGCAGCCATGGCCCCTGCGTAGATCTCAGCCTCACAGCTGGAGCTGAGAACAGAAGACGAGCGGGTAGACCGCCACAAAACAGAACCGGAACCAAGGCTGAAGGTGTAACCCAGTGAAGACCGCTGAGTAGCCAGGTCGTCAACCCAAGATGCGTCTGCGTGACCAGTGAGGACCACTGGACTCCGCCCTCCAAGCACGAGCCCCATGCCCGACGTACTGCACAAGTAGCGCAACACCCTCTTCGCAGCTGCCATGTGCTCTGGTCGGTGTCTGCCAGGAGCAACATAGCGTGCCAAGATGCTAAGAGGGTATGCCAGGTCAGGTCGAGTGCAGGTCATCAGGTACATGAGGCAGCCAACAAGCTCTGGGTACGGGCCACTCGGCTCTACGGACTCATCCGAAGGCAGAGCTGAGAGCGAGTGGCGAGTAGACAGAGGAGTGGCCTGAGGCGAGGAGTACGTGAAGTCGAAGCGCTGAAGGACCTGCTGCACCATGTGTGACTGAGTCAGGGTAATGGTGCGCCGTAGTCTGTCCCAGGTGATATGCAAGCCAAGATAGCTGCGCAGTTCACCCAGGTCTGTGCACGTGTGTCTCTTCTGCAGCTCGGACTTCACGTGGACGAGTCCAGAAGTGTCAGCCATAGCAAACACCAAGTCGTCGACGTACACGAGGATGTAGAACGGCGGCAGCAAAGTGTCGGTGCGAAGAAACAGCGACGGGTCAGCGGTAGAAGGAGCAAACCCAAGAGCCGCAAGAGTAGTCCTCAGTTTGTCGTGCCACTCACGGGGCGCCTGGCGGAGACCGTAGACTGGCCGCCGGAGGCTCCACTGGGTACCAGCAGGAAACGACCCAGTGAAGCCAGGTGGGCGGCGCAGCCAAATCTCCTCGTGCAGGCTGCCCTGTAGGAAATCAGTGCTGAAGTCAAGAGAGTGAAGCTCGTAGTCACGCTGAGCAGCGACGTGCAGCAGAACCCGAAGAGTGGTCATCTTCGGGGTCGGGGAGAAGGTCTGAAAGTAGTCAACTCCCTGCCGCTGACTGAAGCCTCGAGCCACGTAACGCGCCTTGAAGACAGGCGGAGAACCCGGCAGCCGCTTTACCCTGATAATCCACATGCCTCTGACGATTTTCGCCCCAGGTGGGGGAACCTGGTCGACGTAGGTGCCTCTGGACTTCCAGGAAGCCATCTCTGCGTCCATGGCTGACTGCCACTGAGAGGAGTAGGGACCCTCTATCGCCTCTGCGTAAGAGCGCGGGGTCGGGATGTCTGGTGCATCCGGGTCTCCCTCAGGGGCAAGCAGCATGGACACGAGATGAGGTAAAGCAGCAGCAAAACACTGGAACTCCTCCTGCCTGTCCTCAAGGACGTCCATGCTAAGAGCACACTCACCCCCGACGGACAGAGGACAGACGGACTCAGACTCAGCAACAAGACTAGCGGCGTAGTCTAGACGACAGTGAGCAGCGAAGTCGACAAGCTCGGCAACTAAGGCAGACGCAGCAGTGGACTCAAAGGAAGGGTAAGTGACAACAGTGGCTAGGAAACGCGTGACAGTAGAACTGGCAGCACGAAGGGAGTCAGACTCTGGGTCAGTAAGAGCAGGAAGAGAGGACTCTGGAGGAGACGGTAAAGGGACACGCTGCGGTGCAGTGGAAGGACGCAGTGCCATCTGATGCGTGCCAGGGACCGCAGGAGGACGCTGACGAGGAGCACGACGACTAGTGCGAGCAGCACGAACAGGGGACGCAGGACACGACTCAGGCTCACGACGCTCAGCAAGACCTCCAGTAGGACCAGCGTAGGGAGAAGGAGCAGGCAGTGGGGAGGCCAGCTGTAACTGTGACTCGGACTGGACAGGCAGTGGACATTTTAAGGAAGGAGCAGGACCAGAAGAAGGCGGAAGACCAAGAACCTGCTCAAGGAGCGGAACGAAGTACAGCCGCGGCCGCGTAGCGTCTCCAGAACCAGCAGGGACAGCACCAGCACCTGCAGCGTCAGCACCAACTCCAGCAGCACCACCAGCACCAGCAGCACCACCACCAGCTCCAGTAGCGCCAACTCCAGCACCCACAGGAGCACCGGCTCTAGCAGCACCTCCAGCTCTAGTACCTCCAGTAGCACCAACTCCAGCAGCACGACCAGCTCCAGCTCCGCCAGTAGCCCCAGCTCCAGTAGCACCACCAGGCCCAGCAGCTCCAGTACCTCCAGTACGAACACCTCCGGGACCCGTGGCTCCAGCACCCCCAGCAGCAGTAGAACCTCCAGCACCGGCAGCACCACCAGCTCCAGCAGCACGGCTCCAGCGCCGAGCAAACCACTCACGCAGCTCCTGTGGAGAGGGTAGCTCCCGCCGGGACAAAGCACCCGAAGGACCGCCAGGTCCAGCACCGACAGGCTCCGCACCCCCACTCTCAGCACCCCCAGGCTCAGCACCCCCAGGCTCCGCACTCTCAGGCTCAGCACCCCCAGACCCAGCACCCCAAGGCTCCGCACGCTCAGGCTCAGCACCCGCAGGCCCAGCACCCCCAGGCTCCGCACGCTCAGGCTCAGCACCCCCAGAAGCACCAGAGTCAACAGCTACCTCGACAGGCTCGACTGCATCTACCTGGGACACACCTGAGGGGGCAGGACGCTGAGGGGGGAGGGGGTCTACCGGGGGGGGACCGGGCGTGAGGAAGAGCGGCGGGGGGGGGAGGGGGGCAGCGCGGTAGGGGAAGACACGGTAGTACGGAACCGACTCGTCAAACGTGATGTCCTGGGAGGACAGAACACGACGCGAGGTGGGGTGGTAAAACTGCCAACCAGGCGCGTCAGGGGGGAAGCCGAGGAAGACGCAAGGAACAGCACGGGAGGACAGCTTATCCGCAGACAAGTCACGGACGAAAGCTCGAGATCCCCAGACACGGAACGCAGACGCATCGCCAACCTTCCCCGTCCACCGCAGAGTAGGGGAGGTCTCTGGCATGGAGACGCGGGGCTGAAGGTTGATCTGATGCGCCGTATACTGAACCGCGAACGGCCACATAAAATGGGGAGCAGCCGCATGGATCATGGACGTACGAGCGACGTCCATGACCATGCCAATGCGGCGCTCAGCAATCCCATTTTGCTGTGGAGAGGCCGGAAGCGTGAACGTCTGGCGGATGCCCTCCGCTCGACAGAAGGCTCGCAGAAGGTCGGAGGAAAACTCTCCACCTTTGTCGGAGTGCAGACGCAGAACAGGAAAGTCCGAGCCGAAACGATCTCTGAGCTGGAGACGAGCAACGCGGATCTAGTCGATCAACACCTCAGTGACCTCATCCTTGCGGCGCAAGGGGAAGACTGTGGTGTAATGCGAGTAGTCGTCAACCACCAGCAGGAACTAACGCTCGTGACCCTGTCCACGGACGCGGGCTGGGCCCCACACGTCCATGTGGAGAGTCTGCAGCGGAGCCTCTGTCGGAGGAAACTAGGAGGAGTGAGGAGCGGCGCGCTGCCGCCCCTCGATGCAGGGAACGCAGGTAGGGGCAGGCCCTGGGGGAAGGGGAGGGAGGGACCGGGGGAGACCAGAGACAAGGAGACGGGAGGCCATGCCTCGGAGACGAGGCAAGGAGGGGTGACCAAGGCGGTGGTGCCAGAGGAGGGTCTGGTGGGACAAGAGGCGACACGAGCAGGGGGCAGACTCAGGACCTGACCGAGACGCTGCAGCAAACACCTGACTCGACGCAGCTACCTGACCAGACGCAGCAACCGGTGGAGACTCTGTGGTCAGTGTGTACAGGCTCGACCCCGGTCGACGGGTAAACGTGGCCAAGTGGCGGCCCGTCTGAGCACACGTGCAGTGGGTCACTCGCTGACTTGCAGGAGTGAACTGGTCAACCCTGCCATCCTGAAGGTCAGCACCACTCACCAAGTTCGTTGAGAACGAGGGGAGGTAGAGACCGGACAGGGAGCCTGACGGGGCCGCCGGACACGGGAGGACAGTGGAGTAGTGGGCAAGGACAGAACCCCCAGAGGGGTCTGCCAGGGAGACCGCAACCGGCCGACTGAGCGGCGTAAGGGTGGTGCGGTCTCGAAAGAACGAGCGGGAAGCACCCGAGTCGAGGGTGAAGGTGTGCAAAACCTGAGCCGACGCGGTACCTGAGAGAGCAGACTCACTAACACCTGGAGCAGCAGACTCACTAGCACCTAGAGCAGCAGCCTCAATGCCCGGGTCAGGCGGAACACACACGTAACAGTCACCCTCAGCACTAATAGACACAGCATACATGGCAGCAAGAATAGCATCAAAGTCAAGATCAAAGATAGCTACACCCGACCTGAGCAGATCACCCCAACGAGGGATCTCAGTGGCGTCAGGGAACTGGGTACGCCAGGCATCTGTCAGGCGGCCGAAGCAGCGCTGGGTGGCGTGCAGGCCGCCACACTGCTCTCCAGTGCGGTCGCCGGTGCGCAGCACGTAGGCACAGGGACCAGCAGCCCCAGACCCCTGGCGCCCCGCGTACCACTCACAAAGCTGCTGGGGCGACGGGGTCTCACGAGAGCGCTGCTGCTGCTGGGGTCCCCCCTGCACAGTACCGCCTCGACCAGCTCCACCTCCGCCGCTGCCGCCTCCGCCGCCTCCACCCCAACCGCCACCGCCACCGCCGCCTCCACCTCCACCGCTGCCACCGAAGCCCCCACCTCTGCCACCACCCCCACCCCCACCCCCTCCTCCGCCTCCACCGCCACTACCTCCTCCCCTGCCACCTCCTCCAGCGCCCTTGCCCCGCTTGCCCTTGGCGTTGCGGCGCCTCTCACTAGGAGCAGACGCAGCGCTGACCGACTCGGTGCCAACAAGGTCGACAGCAGCAGCAGAGGCAACGGAGGGCAAAAGAGGAACGGGGGAGCACCCCTCAAAGAAAGGGGTACGGGGGTCACCACGAGAGGCTCCTACAGCGGTAATACTAGTTTCTGATGCAAGGAGGCGCTCCTCGAGGAGGTCAACGGTGAGTGTGGTAGGGCAAAGAGAGAGGAAGTGGTCCCTGACCGAGCGAAGAGTGTCAGGGAGTCGGGTGACTAGGTAGTAGAGGGTGATGTACATGGGGGGGGGGTTCTGGGCGCAGAACTCAGCAGGAAGCGCAGCGCGGTAGCGAGTGTCACTAGTGCGGAGGTGCGTAATGAGGTCAGTGACTGTGGCAAAAGCGGCGAGGTCAGGGAACAGGTACGGTAGCATGAGGCGGCTAAGCGCAGCAGTGGCAGGGGAAGAGTAGCGTGCAACTACAGCGTCGTACAGAGTCTTAGCACTCTTGTACTGACTAAAGTGCGCGCGCTCAGTAGACGGTAGGTGACTACGCACAGCAAGGCGGGCAGCAGCATCGCGCGTGAGCCACTGCGAGCGAACAGTACTGTCAGCATCAGCAGCAGGGGCAGTAGAGGCGCCAGACGTGAGATCAAACAGTGAGAGACCATCCTTGCTATCGCACTGTAGGAAAAGCTGCAGATCATCTAGCCAGACATCGAAGTCAACCGCTCGACCCTCAGCATCAAAGGTAAGAACACTGGGACTAGCCATGACAGTAGCAGCAGCAGCGCGACTCGGCTACGCGGCGCGGCTAGGCAGGGCAGCACGACTCGGCAGGGCTGGCCGGCTCGGCGGTGCTCTTACCAGGGGCGGGGCCGGGGCAGGGCTGCAACAGGTCCGGGGCAGGGCTGTGACAGGTCCGGGGCAGGGCCGGGGGAGGGCTGCGACAGGTCCGGGGCAGGGCCGGGGTAGAGCCGGGGCAGAGCCGGGGCAGGGTAAGGGCAGGGTCGGGGCAGGGCCGGGGCAGGGCCGGGGCAGGGCCGGGGTAGGGCCGGAGCAGGGCCGGGACAGGGCCGGGGCAGAGCCGCGACAGGGCCGCAACAGAGCCGGGTCTGGGCCGCGACAGGTCCGGGACAGGGCCGCGACAGGGTCGGGGCAGGGCCGGGGCAGGCCCGCGACAGGTCCGGGACAGGGCCGCGACGGGGCCGGGGCAGAGCCGGGGCAGGGCCGGGGTCGGGCCGTGACAGGACCGCGACGAGCGACGGGGCAGGGCCAGGGCGGGGCCGCGACGAGGTCGCAACGGGCGACGGGGCAGGGCCGGGGCCGCGCCGCCATAGGGCCACGACGGGGCGGCTTCGGGCGACGGGGCAGGGCCTGGGCGGGGTCGCAACGGGGCCTCGAAGGGGGCCGCTAATGGGCCGCAAAGGGGCCGCGTAGGGCAGGACAGGCCGCTAAGGGGCCGCAAAAATCGAGGGCAGGGCAGAGCGCGAAGCGCGCTTCGGGCAGTTAGGAAAAAAAAAAAAATTTAACGGTGGGCCCTTAGGAAGGAACGGTCCCACTAGGGAACCCGCTCTCTACCATGTGAAGAAATGAGAATGATTGACTAGGAAATGAGTTGGGTACAAATATGAAACCCTAGGGAACTGTACCCCATAGTGTCTACCCCACTACAGCCTACACAGGCTATGTGATTAATGTTTGACAAGATTGTGTTGGAAACAAGTAATTTAACGCTTCTGAAGTAGTCGAAGTATCGACACGAAACGGAGCAAACTACAGCGAAACAACATGCGAGTAAACAACCGTAACAGCTGGGGGTTACGCGAAGGTCAAAGGTCACTGACCTTTGACTCGACGAAAAATACAGCGCGACAGCAAGGACACATAACTTTCTCGATATTGAGCAGTTACCCGAGTCGTCACTGTATCGAACCGCAACAGCAAAAACAGTTAAAGTAAAACCTTTCATATTCCTTTGTAATCATATAAAAGCTTTGTATCAGGGCCTATTTTATCAGTGTAAATTACACTGCTATACTGATGAGAAGGGTGAAATTTAGGGCCTACACTAATGTGTTTGGGTTTTTTTTTTTTGGATTAGTGTTACACTGATTTGACAGTGAAACGATTTAGGCCAATATTACCCTTAAGGGCGTACAGGGCACCCCCCCCCCCCTCGAAACTCTACTTATCGAGACGAAGTTTCCTAGAATTTTCGTAACGATACACTCAATTTCGTAATGATGCACTACGACGCCAGCACATGAGCACTGACAACGGACACCGCGTCACTCCATGTCTACTTGCAACCTACTGTAGAGGCGATGCAACCTGATTGGTCAAATCTACACTCACTGCAAAAAAAAAATAACTTTCTTGACTCGGAAATTTGGGACTCGAGGTCCCCAAACCCACGTTCCTCCCGGGAAGCTTGCTGACTCGGCGAAAAAACAAGTGTTGCAGCGAAACCAGGCAAGCCACTGCGCTCAACTTTTGAGTTCACAACCACCACCCACCAGCACCCAATACTTGAGCTGCCTACATTACAATTTGGGTAAAAAATATACCTACACTGATGCCTCTGGGTAAAGTTTTCAAAATTTCAAGTTACACTGATCCATCAGTGTTTCCAAAAAGAGCACACTGCTCAGAAGGGTTTTGAAAAAGGCTACACTGCTAATCGCGAGTAGCCAAAAACCAAACATAGGCCTTGCTTTGTATCCCTCTGCTATTATTAACTTATCTTGTTCTCACACACCAGTGCAAGGTGGTTCAGTCAACTTTGTTATTACGCTTCCGCAAACTACAACATTCCTACTCAAGAGATCTTAGCCTTGAAAATTTTCCTAAGGGCTAATTCTCAGCCCAACATGGTATGAGAGCCTCCAAGGCAAGATCGATTCACCAAACTCCTACGACAACACAAGGCATGGCAACACAGAAAGAGAGGAGCTCCTCCAACGGATCTCCCGGCACTACTCCTGTTATAATAGTAGGTGAAACGAGGCTTAGGAGAAACCATAGCCAAGGAGAATGTCGAGAGGAAAAGTTGAGAAGGAATGATGATTCAGTAAGAGAAGTACAAGATATAGGAGCGAGAGATGGCAAAGGGTGCACCACCTACAGGAACTATAACAGTAACTACACTAGAGCTATAACTATATGCAGTTATACAGCAATATATATAAAATATATTCCGACACACCCCCTAACTGCATGCAGGAATAGCCATGTGCAGAACACCCCCTGAAGGGGTACACCCTGCGCAGCGGAAGAAGGAGAGGGCAAATGAGGAGGAGGCGGCTGATGCTGCAGCTGGACTCACAGCACCCCCTCAACCTCCCCCCGCACAGCAGTAGCAGCAGCAGTGAGGAGAGAGAGGAGGCGTGGCGGCAGTTGCTGCAGCTGTGTCACCCACCACCCACATCCCCTGAGCCTCCCCACCACTTCACACTTCCCCCCACAATAGCAGGTGCGGCTGTGAGAGAGAGGAGGCAGGTTGGCGTTGTAGGTGCAACCTCCCCCTCACACCCTCCCCTCCCCTCCCCACCCACCCAAATTGCTGCACGTGCAGCAGGGAGGGAGGAGAAGGGGGGGGGGGAGGGGGGGAGGGGCTGTGCATGGGGCTGCAGATGCGCGTGCAGAGGGCAGCTGGGCGCACAGGGCGCACAGGGCAGCAGGGCAGCAGGGCGCGCGGGGTGCACAGGGCTGCAGGGCGCGCGGGGCGCGCAGGACAGCAGGGCGCGCGGGGCGCACAGGGCAGCAGGGCAGCAGGGTGCGCAGGGCGCACAGGGCGCGCGGAGCGCGCAGGACAGCAGGGCGCGCGTGGCGCGCAGGGCTGCAGGAAGGGCTGTAGCGGCAACAGCAAGGGCTGTAGCTGCAGCAGCAAGGGCTGTAGCGGCAACAGCAAGGGCTGTAGCGGCCGCAGCAAGGGCTGTAGCGGCAGCAGCAGGGGCTGTAGCGGCAGCAGCAAGGGCTGTAGCGGCAGCAGCAAGGGCTGTAGCGGCAACAGCAAGGGCTGTAGCGGCCGCAGCAAGGGCTGTAGCGGCAGCAGCAGGGGCTGTAGCGGCAGCAGCAAGGGCTGTAGCGGCAGCAGCAAGGGCTGTAGCGGCAACAGCAAGGGCTGTAGCGGCAGCAGCAAGGGCTGTAGCGGCAGCAGCAGGGGCTGTAGCGGCAGCAGCAAGGGCTGTAGCGGCAACAGCAAGAGCTGTAGCGGCAACAGCAAGGGCTGTAGCGGCCGCAGCAAGGGCTGTAGTGGCAGCAGCAAGGGCTGTAGCGGCAACAGCAAGGGCTGTAGCGGCAACAGCAAGGGCTGTAGCTGCAGCAGCAAGGGCTGTAGCGGCAACAGCAAGGGCTGTAACGGCAGCAGCAGGGGCTGTAGCGGCAGCAGCAAGGGCTGTAGCGGCATCAGCAAGGGCTGTAGCGGCAACAGCAAGGGCTGGAGCGGCCGCAGCAAGGGCAATAGCGGCAGCAGCAGGGCGCACAGGGCAGCAGGGCAGCAGGGCGCACAGGGCTGCAGGGCAGCAGGGTGCGCGGGGCGAACAGGGCAGCAGGGCGCACAGGGCTGCAGGGCAGCAGGGCGCACAGGGCTGCAGGGCAGCAGGGCGCGCGGGGCGCGCAGGGCTGCAGGGCGCGCAGGGCAGCAGGACAGCAGGGCGCGCGGGGCGCACAGGGCTGCAGGGCGCGCGGGGCGCACAGGGCAGCAGGGCAGCAGGGCGCGCGGGGCGCAGCAGGGCTGCAGGGCGCGCGGGGCGCACAGGGCAGCAGGGCGCACAGGGCTGCAGGGCAGCAGAGCGCGCAGGGCAGCAGGACAGCAGGGCGCGCGGGGCGCGCAGGGCTGCAGGGCGCGCGGGGCGCACAGGGCAGCAGGGCAGCAGGGCGCGCGGGGCGCAGCAGGGCTGCAGGGCGCGCAGGGCTGCAGGGCAGCAGGGCGCACAGGGCTGCAGATCCCCTCCCCCCAACCGCTGCACCCGCAGCAGGGGGATGGAGGAGAAGTGGGGGGGGCTGGGGGGGGTTGGTGCTGCAGATCCCCTCCGCCCAGGGAGAGAGAGAGGAGAAGGGGGGACGGGGGGGGGAGGGCTGATGCTGCAAATCCCCTCCCCCCCACTGCTGCTCCACTATCCGTCACCCCCCAGGGATGAAGGAGAAGGGGGGGGGCGGGGGGGGTTGGTGCTGCAGATCCCCTCCCCCCCACTGCTGCACCCGCAGTAGGGGGACGTAGGAGAAGGGGGGGGGGCGGGGGGGGCTGGTGCTGCAGATCCCCTCCCCCCCACTGCTGCTCCACAATCCTTCACCCCCCAGGGATGGAGGAGAAAGGGGGGGTGGGGGGGGCTGGTGCTGCAGATCCCCTCCTGCCTCCCCCTGAACCTCCAAGCTCCCCCCCCCCCTCCCAACACAAGGTGCGGCAGGGAGAGAGAGAGGAGGAGGCGTGGCGGCAGCTGCTGCTGCTGAGGCACATCCGCCACCCCCTCACACCCTCTCCCCCCCGTCCCCATGGAGGGGGGGGAGGGGGGGGAGGGGGGCGGGGGCGGAGCTGCGCGTGCGACTGCAGGGCACGCGGGCAGGAAGAAACCGACACCCCTCTTGCCACCCCCTTACCCTCCATGATGCGACGGGGCACCGGGGCCGCGGCTAGGGGCGACAGGTCGCGAGGGGCTGAGGCTAGAGGCGACGGGGCCGCGGTTAGGGGCGGCAGGTCGCGAGGGGCCGTAGCTAGTGGCGACGGGGCGACGGGTCGACGAGGGCCGCGGCTAGGGGCGACGGGGCCAGGGGGCCGAGGCGACGGGGCCTAGGGTCGCGAGGGGCCGCAGCTGGGGGCGACGGGGCCTAGGGGCCGCGGCTAGGGGTGACCTGTCCAAGGGGCCGAGGCGACGGGGGGACGGGCTTAGGGTCGTGAGGGGCCGCAGTTGGGGGCGACGGGGCCTGGGGGCTGCGGCTAGGGGCGACGGAGCACCGGGGCCGAGGCTAGGGCGACGGGGCGACTGGGCGACAGGGCCTAGGGGCGGAGGGGCCTGGGTCGCTGGTCGCGGGTCTTGGGTCGCGGGTCGCTGGTCGCGGGTAGGGGCGATGGGTGACAGGGCGCCAGGGGGTCGCGAGGCTAGGGGTGACGGGTTGACTGGCCGCGGGGCCGGGACCTACGCTAGGAGCAACGGGGCCGCGGGGCCAGGTACGAAGGGGCCGGGGGGGCGTGAGCGACGGGGCCTAGGGGCCGAGAACGACGGGACCGCGGGGCCTAGGACCTAGGTGCGACGGGGCCGCGGGGCCAGGTACGAAGGGGCCGGGGGCCGTGAGTGACTGGGCCTAGGGGCCGAGAACGACGGGGCCACGGGGCCAGGTACGAAAGGGCCCGGGGCCGTGAGCGACGGGGCCTAGGGGCCGGGAACGACGGGGCCGCGAGGCCGGAGGCCTAGGTGCGACGGGGCCGCGGGGCCAGAACGAAAGGCCGCGGGGCCAGAAACGAAAGGTCGCAGGGCCAAGGGGCCGGGATCGATGGGCCTAGGGGCCTGGAACGACGGGCCGCGGGCGCCGGGCCTAGGGGCGACGGGCCTAGGGGCGCGAGTGACTGGCCTAGGGGCGACGGGCCGAGGCCTAAGCTCAGGAGTAAAGCAGCAGGTGGTGGGCCCAAGGAACCTACTCTGATTCCATGTTAGAATAGTAGGTGAAACGAGGCTTAGGAGAAACCATAGCCAAGGAGAATGTCGAGAGGAAAAGTTGAGAAGGAAAGATGACTCACTAAAAGAAGAAAGTACAAGATATAGGAGCGAGAGATGGCAAAGGGTGCACCATCTACACGAACTATAACAGTAACTACACTACAGCTATAACTATATGTAGTTATACAGCAATATATATAAAATATATTCTGACAAGTCCTACTCCACCTCCAGCCTCAGGCCTACAGACAGAGGAAGGCACAGCAACAAGACCAGCTGCGGAGTCGACCGAAACTCCCGGGAATCAAGCAGCAGGCTTCGACCCAAGCATGATGGAGAAATTCTTCTCCTTCATGTCCTTCTACGAGCAACACCAGCAAGCAGCTCCTGCGTAATCAAACAACAGCGACAACAACAACAGGGTTACTCCAATGAGCCTTGACGGTTCATCCTATGCGCGCGGAAATCAACAACAACCTACCTTTGCTCTGTACGAACCTCAACGTGGCTCCATCAGCTTCGCGCCACACAAACAGTCTTCACCTGGACAAGAGAAGACATTGGACGCGCTTCATGTTCAATCACAATTCGCATATGTTTTAAAACTGCAGACATCAACACCCTTCGACGGAAAAGACTTCTATACCTGGTCATTCGAGTTCGAGCTGATGATGGAGGGCGCGCAAATACTTTGATTCTTCGACGGGTCCCTGCCATACCCAGCGCAAGGGACACAATACGACAAGCAGCAGTATACATATCAATCGTTGATGGCGTACACGATACTTCTTCGAAATATAACCCCAAACGAGCAGCAGAACATCCGGTCTTATCGAGGATACGGCAACTCCGCCGAGCTGGCGTACGACCACCTGAAGAACCTGTATCAAGCAACAGACAGCGTTAATCAAAGTCGTCTCATGGCACAGCTAACAACAGTGGAAATGAAACCCGGCAATAAGGGAATGGCGTATATCAGCCGTTGTCGTGGACTGCGCGACAGACTCCTTCGATGCGGAGGATCGATATCCAAAGAAGCCTTCGTAACAGTTATCATCGCTTGCCTCGGTCCTCATTGGCGCTCCACCCGAGCACTCCTCCGAGCTCACGGGAAAATCTCCGAAGCAGCACTCTGCGCCGAAATTCACGCCGAACAGCAGGATATGGACCTACACGAAGAACAACACAAGAAGAGAGCATCAGCACCAGAATTCGCGTTTCACACTCAACGGCACTACAACAACAACAACAATCGACAAAACAACCGACAAGTTCAACAGTACGTCCCACTGTTCTGTCACCTCTGCAAGACGTCCGGACATCCTCGCACACACTGCCCGAATCAGCAGCAGTCAACGTCGCCGCAAAGTCAACTTCGACCCTCAAGCATTCAAGTAGCTTCTACACAGGCGCATCCCACCAATCAAGTACAGTCTTCAACGTCATCAACAACAAAACCTGCGCAAGGCACAAGAAATGTCGTAAGCTGTATGACAAGAATGACAGACTCCTGCATCACCGGATCACCACCCTACTATTCACCAGAAGAACAGCTCGACGAGAGCACTCCTCGCCGCGAATCACTGGAGCCCAACCCGACGTATGCAGCCATCGCCCAGAGTGAGCCGTCCGGGAAAGACACTTGGTTCTTGGACAGCTACTGCGGACAGCACATGTGCTCCTCGGGTCGCTTCGTTCAACAAGAACACCAACTTCAGTGCGAAGTTGTAATCACCGTCGCCAACAACCAGAACCTGCACACACGACGACAAGGGATCGTGCAACTTCAGTCTCGAGAAACTAACGTTATTCTACAAATGTCAAAGGTTTTAATTGCAGAAGGACTCGGCTACAACTTACTCAGCGTCAGTCAATTGATGGCAGAAGGCATTCACCTCGAAGCAGATAGCACCACTCAGGGCGGACTCTACATTGGCAAGGCAGTCTTGAAGAATAACGTCTTCGTTCTTGACTTCGTTCGAGACCAAGGTACCGCCGACAGCGACGCCATCGTCAACTTCGCCTCTTGGACACATCCAGCACATCTCGACCCTGACTTCAGTCCTGGAGGATTTTGGTATTCACATACCATACTTGAAGCAGAAAGAACAAGGGCATTAGCAACGATTCGACAAGAAGAGACAACATCGGCAGCAGCACAGACAACATCGGTAGCAGCAGTAACACCTACGCCACCAATCGCGGGCTCTTCGACAGCACCAGTTCTCATCGACGACACTCCACCGACTCCTGCGCAGCAATTAACTCCCACTCCATGCGAAGTTCAAAGAAGCGCCAACCTCACCGCGGGATTTTATTCCAACTCCGACCTGTACAGGCGCTCACCAGGACATCGTGCAAGCGAATCACTGTGGCACGAACGATTAGGTCATCCAAGCAACACAACGTTCAACAACACAATCAAGGCAGCTGTACTCGACAAAGATTCCTTACTTCTACCCGACGGCAGAGAACTCCAACGAGTCCGAGGCACATGCTTTACTTGCCTCGAAGATGACTTACCTCATCAACCGTTTGTCTCTCACCACAATCCAAGCGCGCCAGCTTACGCACCACTGGAGAAAGTCTACAGCGACATCCTGTATACTCGCGAACAAGGTCAAGGAGCATACAACTATGTGATTACTTTCATCGACGCCGCCACCCGATACGTCTGGCATCTCAACCTTCCAAGTCGCGACATGGCCTTCGAAGCCTTCGTCGCCTGGCTACCTGTGGCAGAACAAGAATCAAGAGCAAAGCTGAAAAGCTTCCAGTCAGACGGGGGAGGAGAATATCAGTCATAAAGGTTCAAGCAGTACCTCGCAGAAGGAGGCATCAAGCGACTCATCTCGCTTCCCTACGCCCATCAACAGCAAGGCGTGGCAGAACGGATGAACAAAACTCTCCATAAGACCATGTGCAAACTGTTGCGTGGCATGCGACTGCCCAACCACCAGTGGCCTGAGGCGATGGACCACGCTGTCATGCTGCACAACTTGCTCTCGTCATCATCGCTCCCGAACAATGCATCACCGCACCTGCTATGGACAGGAAAACTGGGCAACACAAAAATGTTACGAGTTTTTGGGTGCATGGTACAGTACCGACCGCACACTGCAAGAGCCTGAAGATTTTCCCAACGCTCACAGTGGGGGCTACCTCTGGGCATCAAAAAGCATTACAATGCATGGAAGATTTTCGACGTCCACTCGAAGGAAACAGTAGCAGCACGTGATGTCATTTTCTACGAGCGACTCACACTTCAAACGTACCTGGACAACCTGGCAGCAAATCGAGACCTCACGGGCGGCTTCCGTGGCAACCGAGCTTTTGCTTCAGCAGTAGACAAAGCTGACTGAGACGAGCAGAACTTGGACGGAGCTTCGGAGGAAGCCGGACCTCTTCCGTATTGCTGAGTGGACATCCCCATGGACGACGACAACCTTCGCGAAAGTGTCAACGCCGAAACCTACTTCGACTTCGCCGACAACGGTTATGTTACACCCCAACCGGTCGACACCAACGTTTCCGAACGCATGGGACCCAACTTCCTCCCAGATCCAGAAGCGGGCGATGAAGCAGCTTATCCCGAGGACGCAAATCTCCCCCGCTACACACAGAGTGGACTGCAGATACTGGGACTCGTCACCGCTGTCCACGGAGCAGCACCACCTAAGGAGCCTGCCACCATTCAGCAGGCTCTGGGGGGGGAACACAGGGAAAAATGGCGCGAAGCCATGGACAGAGAATTAAAGGCGTTGCAAGAACGCAACACCTGAAAAGTCGTGCCTATCGGAGTGGCACGCAACAAGACCCTTCTCGTGGGAAAATGGGTTTTCCGCGTGAAAACAAAAGTCGACGGAACGATAGACAAATTCAAGGCACGCTGGGTCGTGCGCGGCTTCGACCAAGAGCATGGACGAGAGTTCATGGAAACATTCGCAGCAGTTAGCCGACATACCTCACTGCGGATTCTCCTCGCGATAGCCGCCATGAACCGGAAGAAACTTCGACAAATTGATGTTGCCAACGCATTCCTCTACGCCAACGTCAATGCTGAGATCTTCGTTGAACACCCACACGGGTCTAATGCAGACCCCAAGCAAGTCTGTCAGCTGGAAAAATCGTTTACGGCATCAAACAAGCCCCGAGATTGTGGCAGCAGCATCTTCACGCCCGTCTAATCCGCATCGGATTCTGCCAACTACCGCATGACCAAGGGATGTACCGACTCACAAAGGGAACCAACTACATCCTGCTCATCGTCTACGTAGACGACCTCCTCTACATAGGCTCCACCGACGACATAACGACCTGGTTTGAAGGGGAGCTGCATCAGGATCTGACACTCACCGTCGCGACTACCATGACACAGTATCTGGGACTCAACATACAAGACGGCGACAACGCAATCTACCTCAGCGCAGAAAAATACAAAGACACCATCACCAAACTATTCGGACTAACTCCAGCCGCCATTACCACGCCATACCGCTACACAGACGGAAGTCACAACAAATCCTCCGCCCTACTCAAACCCGCCGGCATTCGCGACTACTAACGAAAGCTAGGCTGTCTACTCTTCGCAGCCGTTATCTGTCGACCGGACCTATCTTACTCAGCTAGTCAACTCGCCACCTACCTCAAGAAGCCTGAAGCAGAACACATGATGGAGCTCGACCGTGCACTTCACTACCTCGTCAGCACCCCGACAATCGGACTAACCTACCACAAGACCGTAACTACGACACCTAAGTTAATAGGCTACGTCGACGCCGATCACGCTGGAGACTCTGACAACAGACGATCTCGTACTGGCTACATCTACCGACTCGAACCTATCGGCCCTATCTCATGGCAGTCGAACAAGCAAGAGCTAATCGCTCTCTCCTCAGCCGAAGCAGAATACATTGCACTCTGCTCAGCCACCAAGGAAGGACCATATCTTCACGAATTGCTGGAAGAAGCAAAATTGGCTCAGTTACCCAGCTTCTCCCTCTTCTGCGACAACCAATCGGCCATTTGCATAGCGAACAAAAATGGGTTCGCAAATCGAACGAAGCACATCGCCCTCCGGTACTTCTTCGTAAAAGACAAAATCGAGAAGGGAATACTCGATTTATCCTACTGTCCCACATCCGAGATGGCAGCCGATTACTTGACCAAGAAACTCGGAAAACAGAAGTTCGAGTACTGCATGCTGCTGACTGGACAAGGACATGTCATCAGCAGCGACACTCCAGAAGCGAAGGGGTGTGTTGGAAACAAGTAATTTAACGCTTCTGAAGTAATCGAAGTATCGACACAAAACGGAGCAAACTACAGCGAAACAACACACGAGTCAACAACCGTAACAGCTAGAGGTTACGCGAAGGTCAAAGGTCGCTGACCTTTGACTCGACGAAAAATACAGCGCGACAGCAAGGACACATAACTGACTCGATATTGAGCAGTTACCCGAGTCGTCACTGTATCGAACCGCAACAGCAAAAACAGTTCAAGTAAAACCTTTCATATTCCTTTCTAATCATATAAATGCTTTGTATCCCTCTGCTATTATTAACTTATCTTGTTCTCACACACCAGTGCAAGGTGGTTCAGTCAACTTTGTTATTACGCCTCCGCAAACTACAACATTCCTACTCAAGAGATCTTAGCCTTGAAAAAGGTCCTAAGGGCTAATTCTCAGCCCAACAGATTGAAGTAAACATTCCCAAAAATACAAACTCACACTCCCCTAACAACCACTCCAGCACGAAGCAACTCCCGGCGAGCCCTTTCAGAGACCTTACTTGCCTCCGCCTTCAAATACCGCAGCCTTGGCACGTTCCCCAGCAGCCCGCCAATGCCCCCTGCAGTGACTCCACCGCACCCCACCGCAGTCAACCGAGTCAACACCTCCAGTTTACTCCCTGTAATCACCCCGTCTGAGAACCCGTCACTGCCTTCCACCCGCAGTTCCTCCAGCATGCCACATGCACGCAGCAGCCTCACCAGCAGTGTCTCCGCCAGCCCAGAGCAGCTCACGAGAGCCAAGCTCTTGAGCCTTCCAAACACAGCGGTTCATGTGAGAGATTCAAAAGGACTGTGGCTCGTTCCTCAGGATTGAGACAACATAGGGGGAGGAGGAGGGCAATGAAAGGAGGGGTGTGGCTGGGGGCGAGGGGTACATGAGGGGTGAGGCGGAGGGAAGGGCAGAGGGCAGCCAGGAAGGGTCACACGTGGAGGCGAAGCGAATGCTCTCAAGGGTTAGGGCCTCCAGTGGAGGGAAAAACACTTGCACAGGTGTCACGAGTGTGTTTATATTTGGGGGTGTGCTTTTTTCGGGTGGTGTGCTCTTGTGGGGGGGCGAGTGAGTTGACACTCTGCTCCCCAGCTGCTCGTCTCCTCCTGGACCTCCTCCCGCCTCTGCTCCTGGCAGCTGCTGTAACGCTCGTGCTCTTCTCGCACCCTCTCCCACTCTCCCTCCTGCATCTCCTTCTGCGCTTGTTGGCCCCTGTGATACTGCCTCTTCTGCTCTTACCCCTTCTGCTGCCACCGTTCCTGCGCCTTCCAACGTTGCTGCATCTGTTGCTGCCGGCCCAGGGCCTGCTGGCGCAGCCCCAGGCAGTGGCGCAGCCCCAGGCACTGTTGGCGGGGCGCCAGGCGGAGCCCCACAAGCGACGGCCTCCATGCGCGCCACCAGCTGCTGAGTGAGCGCCTGCAGCAGCCCACGTGCCTCTCTTTGTGACACCGCCACAAACGCCGGCCATCCACCCGTCTCCTCCCCCAGCAGCGTCTCGCTCACCTCCGCCAGATCAGCCGGAAGGTCGCTCTCTGGGCTGAACCCTACCAGCTCCTCCACCTCCCTCCCTCCTCCCCTTTGCCCCCCTCTCTCCTGGTGCCCCTCCGGTTCCATTTCTTCATCCAGAGGAGCAGTGAAGAGCCCTGCAGCCTGGGCAGCGGTGCAGGCCTCCACCAGTGCCTCCTCGCGTGCAATCCGGGCGTTCACCTCGTTCACTGACAGCCGCACGCACAGGCACAGCGAGATGGCCGCGCGGACCTGAATGATGGCATTCCTAATGCTCGAAAGGGCGAACTCGCCTCGCATGTGCCGAGCCCGCATGACTTGCGATATGACTTTCTGGAGCCTCCACTCACATGTGCCCATGAGGGCCCTCCAGTCGTCGATTGCGGCCACCATGTCAGCACGTGCTGCTGCTGCTTCCATACGGAAATCCAGGTACGTTGGGCTCATGTGGCCCCTGATTCCTGTCTCTGATTCTACCAGCGTGGTAGCTGCTGGGAGGGCTGCTGCGTCATGGGCTGTCATTGCTGCTTCACCATCGTCTGCTGCTGCTGCTGCTGCTGCTGCTCCTCCTCCCTCACCGTTCCCCACAACCATCTCCACTTGGCGTCTCCCTACTCGATCGTCCCCTGCCACCATTCCCGCACTGCCTCCCCACTGTTCCACGCGCACCAGCATGGCCACAAGGCACTCCAAAGACGGCTTCTGCGGCGCCTCAGAGGGCATAACACTCTCCCTCGCCTCCCCCAATCCTTTCACCGTGAGACGCTTCAGGCTGCTGCAGAGTCCAAGCATGCCCGGGCGGTACGAGGGCAGGCCGGAGAGATTAAGGGTGTGGAGGCGGGAGGAGGAAGTGCGGAGAAGGGTAAGAAGGCCTTGGGCAGCGAACAGAGGGTAGGAGGTGGAGTAGAGAGAGAGGGAGGAGAGAGCTGGGTTGGTTTGAGCGAGGGCGGCGAGGGAGTGGCTGGAGACCAAGGGACAGCTGAGGAGGGCGAGGTGGGTGAGCGTGTGGAGGGAGCGAGAGAGGGCGTGAAGCTCGCAGGGATCGATGGTGCAGGAGAGGAAGGAGAGAGAGGTGAGGCGAGGGAAGGAGGCGAGAGGCGAGAGGGCGGCTTCGAGGCGAGCAGAGTGGATGGTGAGGGAGGCGAGGGAGAGGCGGAGAGGGGAGGAGGGGGAGGCGAGGGAGTAGAGAGCGAAGGCGTTGGGGCCCCAGAGGGTGAGCGAGGTGAGGGAGGGGCAGCGGGAGATGAAGCGGTAGTGCGAGGGCTCGTATAGGAGGGTGAGTGAGCGCAGTGAAGGGAAGGCGTCCACTGGGGGAGGCGGAGGGTCGTTGAAGACGGAGTGGCGCTCGAGTGGCGAGTCGAGCTCCAGTGACGTCACCAGGCTGACGGGAGGGAGGGGAGGGGGAAGGAGAGGTGGAGGGGGGGGGGAAATGGGGTGAGGGTGGTGGGTGTGAAGACTGGAAATGAAGGAAACATGAAGGATGCAGAAGGAGGGTGAGGAAGCGAGGGTGTAACGCCGGTGGGCTTTGTTAAGGGCATTCCGCTGCGCCTAAATAACACCCTCGTTTTGACCCAATGGGTAGCGAGGCATTACACAATTGACCTCGCCTATTCCACGTCCGTGTCACGGTTCACGCCCAGGCCGAACAAAGCGCTTTCCCGAGCTTGTATCCTTACCACTTTATTCCGTCTCTTCGCCGCTTCGCAGCTCACGCGTCATCTCTCCCGTCTGTCTCTCTCTCCTACGCCCTTCACCCCTTCCTCACCCCTCGCTTTCCATGCCTCGCCTATTCCACTTTATTCCATTGACCAGCGATCGCGCGGATGGTCGACACGCGCGAGAACAGGCTGGAGAAGCTCGTCGGGGAGCGACAGCAGGCGAGAGCTTTCGCGACCGCGCGCACTTTTCATCGTTGACTGTATCATTAACGCGTGAACAGAAAAAAAATCTGCTGGGACTGGTAGAATAAGGGATGGACAACTAACAGAGGACACAATAACAACCATTCATCTGTTCCGTTATCTGCTGTCAAGCTTCTGCGCATGCGTTGATGGTGCAAGAGCTGTGCCTTGCTGCTGGGGTGGGTGGGTGGGTGGCTCGCTGGTTGACGCGAACTCGTATGAGCGAAACTGTTTCTACTGAGGGGAAGGGATTTCGCGTCTAGTGTGCCCATAAGGAACGTATGAGTGCCAATGGTCCAACAAGCGCGATCGCGACATAATCGAGTTAGCTAGTAACCACAACTTCTGCTGCTGCCACCACAAGCAGCCCCACTCTGAAGGAATTCGGTGTCGCCAATGCTTTCGTCATCGGCGCACAAATCACATGGGACATGCTGAAGTGTGGCCTTGCAAAAAAAGGACTGTGGATGCAAAAAGTGATGCGATGTGATGCAAGCGAGCCTGGACTTACAAATCGCGATTCGTGGAAAAAATCCGTTAGTAAGAATGTTCTTTTACGTTACTTGCTTGTGATAAAGTCGCAGGGTACATTCTTGGATCTACACAAATATCCCAATCCTTTTGACATCCAAAATCAGCATATACTGTATCGTGTAACAATCGCGCGTCGCCTTAATGCGAATTTTACTGTATTTTACATTGGTTAGCATTGAACGCGCTATAGTCGCAGACGAGTTCCACGTGTCAGAGGTCCACTGGTGATCCCCGATTGATCCTAGGGAAGGGTTACAGGCATGTTGGCTTGGGGGGTTATGGGCGCACTGACCCGCTACTTAACAAGCCCTTTCATCCCAATGGTCTAGTGGTTGGGATTTTGACATGGTATCAGAGCGAAGCTCTCGGGTTCGAATCCCAGTGTGTACATTTCGGGCATCCCATACGGGGGGGTGTCAGAGATCCACTGGTGATCCCCGATTGATCCTAGCGAAGGGTTACAGGCATGTTGGCCTGGGGGGTTATGGGCGCACTGACCCGCTACTTAACAAGTCATTTTATCCCAATGATCTAGTGGTTGGGATTCTGACAGCACGACGCCTCGTCACATCCAACCCTTCGTACGCGTGTTGAGATGTCAAGGTCTCGGCCGACTCGACTGCATGCACCTGGACACCCCACGAAGTGCCAGATTCGAGTTGGAAAAGAATGTCAAACTATATGTTTGTGTTCTCTCTAGGCTATAATGGGTTAGCCTACAAGGGGTACAACACTTTTGGGTTAGTACTTGAACCCAACTCATTCATAGTTCATTCATCCCTACACAGTGATTCTGACATGGTATTCAGAGCAGGAAACCTGTTAAGTTTTTAGGGCCCACCGATAGTTCCGCTCGTTCCTGCCTGAAGCGCCCTTGCGCTGTCCGGCCCTACTCGCACAGTGTCGCGCTGCCCTGCAGCTACTCACACTGCCTGCCCCCCGCACGTCGCGCCCTGCTGCAGCTTGCGAGTCGCGCCCTGCTGCCCTGCCCAGCGTGCGCCACCCTGCCCTGCAGCCCGCGCCCATCTGCCCTGCAGCCCGTGCATCGCGCTGCCCTGCCATTAGGCCCGCGCGCCGCCCTGCCCTGCAGCTCGTGAGCCGCACCGCCCTGCCCTGCAGCCCAGCGTGTCGCGCCCTGCTGCCCTGTCCAGCGCGTGCTCCACTGTCCTGCGCGTCGCGCCCTGCTGCACCCCACGCATCGCGCCCTACTGCCCCGCGCGTCGTGCCCTCCTGCAGCCCGCGCATCGCGCTCTGCTGCTCGGCGCGTCGCACTCTGCTGCAGCCCGCACGTCGCGCCCTGCTGCCCTGCGCGTCACGCCCTGCTGCAGCCCGCGCGACGCGCTCTGCTGCTCCGCGCGTCTCACCCTACTGCAGCCCGCGCGTCGCGCTCTGCCGCCCCGCGCGTCGCGCTCTGCCGCCCCGCGCGTCGCGCTCTGCCGCCCCGCGCGTCGCGCTCTGCTGCCCTGCGCGTCGCGCCCTGTTGCCCTGCACAGCACGCGCCCTGCTGCCCTGTCCACCGCGCGCCCTGCCCTGTAGCCCGCAGCGCGCCCTGCCTTGCCCAGCCGTGCCGCCTAGCCCAGCCGAGCCATGCAGCCTAGCCCGATCCACCCTGCCCAAACCGAGCCATGCAGCCCTACCTCGATCACCAGCCCCACTGAGCCGCCCTGCTACTGCTCGTGCTATTGCTGCTGCTGGTGGAGGTGCTGCTGGGAGTGCTGGAGGTGCTGCTGGTGCTGGAGGTGCTGGAGGTGCGACTGGGAGTGCTGGAGGTGCTGCTGGTGCTGGAGGTGCTGGACCTACTACTGACCGTCACTGCGTGTCATGGCCAGTATCACGGCAGTTGCAGCGGCTAGGGGTGGACACCAGCGGTCACTGCCTCTCCCGGACGACCCCACCCCTCAGCAGCTTCGAGAGTGGGTTATTCAGCGAGCCCGTCTAGGTGGTGGAGGCTTTGGTTTTTAGCGTACTGCACAGAGGCGGCAGCAGAGTCAGCAGGAGACCTTCTCCCC
Organism: Closterium sp. Naga37s-1; assembly: GCA_947471745.1. Classification (NCBI taxonomy): domain Eukaryota; kingdom Viridiplantae; phylum Streptophyta; class Zygnematophyceae; order Desmidiales; family Closteriaceae; genus Closterium; species Closterium sp. Naga37s-1. The sequence continues at coordinate 312,135 of CANJKZ010000737.1, forward strand.
GCAGCTGCTTATTGAGTTGGTTTCTCAGCGATGTGTCACTGGTTTTAAAGAGGCTGCTGCTCTAGGTGCTAGTGAGTCTGCTGCCGCACTCGGTGCTAGTGAGTCTGCTGCTGCTCCAGGTGCTAGTGAGTCTGCTGCAGCTTTATGTGCTCATGCGTCTACCGCCACAGGTCCTGCCTCAGCTGAGGCCTTGCACACTTTCACACTTGACTCCAGCGCGTCACGTTGCTTCTTTCGTAACTGCACCACACTCATACCACTTGCTGCACCGGTACCAGTCTCACTGGCTGACCCCACTGGGGGCCCAGTAGTTGCAGGAGCATCCACTGTCCTTCCGTGTCCAGCAGTCCCCTCCGGTTCTCTGTCACGTCTCCAACTCCCCACGTTCTCGATGAACTTTGTGAGAAACACTGCCATTCAGGATGTCTGGGTTGATACCTTTATTCTTGGAGGGCAGCGTGTGGCGATATGTACGTGCTCTCGGACTGGCCGACACTTAGCTACGTTCACTCGACGGCCTGGGTCTAGTCTATACACACTGATCACTGCGTCTACACAGGTGGCTGAGTTAGGTCAGGTGGCAGCGTCGAGTCAGGTGTCTGCGTCTGGTCAGCTTGCAGCGTCTTGCTTGTGTCGGGTACTCTCCCACCAGACTCTCATCTGGCACCACTGCCTCGGTCACCCCTCACTGCCGCCTCTCCGCAGCATGCACTCCCATCTCCTTGTCTCAGGGCTTCCCAGGTCCCTGCCCTCCCTCCCGCGCTCGCCTACACCGCCCTGCCTTCCCTGCGTCGAGGGGCGGCAGCGTGCCGCTCCTCACTCCTCCGAGTTTCCTCCGACCACTGCTCCTCTGCAGACTCTCTACATGAACGTGTGGGGCCCGGCCCCTGACGGTGGAACGGACCAGGAGCGCTACTTCTTGCTGGTTGTTGACGACTACACACGCTACACCACTGTCTTCCCCTTGCGGCGCAAGGCGGACGTGAGCGGTGTTTTGATCCCCTGGATCGGTTCTACTCGTCGCCAGCTGCGCGAGCGGTTTCATCGAGACTTGCCACACTTGCGTCTGCACTCTGACAGGGGCGGTGAGTTCTTTTCCGGCCTCCTTGAGGAGTTCTGTGGAGACGAGGGCATTCGCCAGACGTTCACGCTTCCGGCCTCTCCTCAGCAGAATGGGATTGCTGAGCGTCGCATTGGCTTGATCATGGAGGTTGCTCGTACCTCCATGATCCATGTGGCTGCTCCCTATTTTCTGTGGCCGTTTGCGGTCCGATACGCTGCGCATCAGCTCAACCTCTGGCCCCATGTCTCTGAGCCAGAGACAGGGAAGGTTGGCGATGCGTCAGTGTTTTGGGTCTGGGGCGCGCTCTCCCTTGTTCGCGATGCCAAAACGAGCAAGCTCTCCTCTCGCACTCTCCGCTGCGTCTTCCTTGGCTTCTCCACCGACGCCCTGCCGTGGCAGTTCTACCACCCACGCGAGCGTCGAGTCTTCTCCTCCCAGGACGTCAGCTTTGACGAGTCTGTTTGTTTCTACAGGCTATAAAAGGGCTTGTTTGTGTAGCAGGCTTGTGCGCCCTTAACCCCCCAGGTGAACGCGCCTGTAACCCCCCCCTAGGATCAATCGGGCATCCACAGTGTAGATCTACTGACAGGCATCGGTGACGGCAGTGCTGATTCGCCGATCGGCACTGAAATCGTGACGCGTGGCTGGCTTCTGGCCGCATTCGTCGCTCCAGGGTGTGTCGCCCCGTAGTCGTCGTCTCCGTCGTTGTGGGCGACGCCATCACTAGCCGCGCTCGAGGGTTGCCCCACACTTCCGTGTTGTGATGCCTGACGTGCTCCTTGTCCTTGCATGCCCTGTGTTTGTGAGTGTGCTTGTTGCGCCCGTGCGACGTCGTTTTGCAGTGACGTACGTTCTGCCGTCAGAGCCGCAATTTCTTTGAAATTTTTGTGCTGCTCCTGCTGCAGTTCGTTTAGGCGCTCCTGCATGAGTGTCGTGATGTCGACGTGCTCAGCCATTTCGAAGGACGGCGGCTCGGCTTAGCTCTAGGCGCAGTCGTGGCTGCACGTGTTTACGAGAGAACGCGAGGACATCGACTTCTATGTGCTAAGGGGCGTGAGTCCCTTCGAGTGCAGAAATCAAAAGTTGATTTCTCTGGGTGCGGAGATGCGCGGTCCGAAAGAAAGTGGCTCTGAATACCAAGTGTTACGGGTGCAATGAAACGAGATAGCGGTGTCACTGGGGCTCCTCTGGCCACATTTCCCATGGAGTCGAGCTTTGGATTGTACTCACTGCACATGGGGTCCCACCACACTGGGTCAGGTCAGGTCAGGTCAGGTCAGGTAGCTGCTGTGTCGTGCGATTGTCGATCACTCACCCACCCGTCGGTCCTTGGGCACCACCGCCTAGGTCACCCGTCTTTCCCGCGCCTCAGTAGGATGGTATTTCACCGTCTGGTCTCAGGTCTCCCAGAGTTGCTCGCTCCTCTTCCCCGCTCGCTTGCGCCTCCGTGCACTCCTTGTGGGCCAAGTTCAGCAGAGCGCTGCCCCTCACTCCTCTTCGTTCCCCCCCACCACGGCCCCCTTAGAGACCCTGCACTTGGACGTCCGGGGCCCGTCTCTGGTCCTTGGCCCACGTCAAGAGCGCTTCTTCCTGATTGTGGTGGACGACTTCTCCCGCATCACCACACTGTTTCCCTTGCGACGGAAGACCGACGTGCCTACCGTCCTAGAGCCGTGGCTACTAACTGATGAACTTATAGGTGAGTGGGTCGTAGAACACCCAGCCAGAGGCGCCCAGGAGGGAACCAAGGAAGAAACAGGGACGTGTGCGAGCAGACAACTTGTTCGCGCCAGGGGCACGAACGTGGGCCAGGGAGCCCTAGACTCGGTAGTCAGCTGCTACACCTCGAGACCTGTCAGAATCCCAACCACTAGACCATTGGGATAAAAGGGCTTGTTAAGTAGCGGGTCAGTGCGCCCATGACCCCCCAGGACAACGTGCCTGTAACCCTTCCCTAGGATCAATCGGGGATCACCAGTGGACCCCTGACACCCCCCCGCACTGGGATGCCCAAGGTGCACACACTGGGATTTGAACCCGAGACCTTTGCTCTGATACCATGTCAGAATCCCAACCACTAGACCATTGGGATAAAAGGGCTTGTTAAGTAGCGGGTCAGTGCGCCCATAACCCCCCAGGACAACGTGCCTTTAACCCTTCCCTAGGATCAATCGGGGATCACCAGTGGACCTCTGACAAGACCCTGTCCAAAGGAAGACCGACGTCACCCGCGGCCGTGCGTCACTGGGTCACAGGTTCAGCTGGTGCGCGGCGCAGCAGATGACCTGGGGCTACAGGAACTGGGGGGCACCAGCATGGCACATGGAGAAACGTGCAAATTTCATTACTAGACCGATGCATCGCTCAGCTACCCCGTTCTGCTGTGGTGAGGCTGGTAGCGTGTAGGACTGGATGATCCCCTGCGCCCCACAGAACGCCAACAGGCGAGTGGAGGCAAACTCACCACCACGGTCCGAGTGTAGACGGAGTCCACAAAGGCCCTGGGCGCCACCCCGCGCTAGTAGCCATGGCTCTAGGACGGTAGGCACGTCGGCCTTCCATTGCAAGGGAAACACCGTGGTGTAGCGGGAGTAGTTGTCCACCACAATCAGGAAGCGCTCCCGGTCCACGGTAGAAGGCTCAACAGGCAGGTCAGCAGGGGGCTCGGGTGAAGCCATGTCACCAAAGGCGTGGGCCCATATGGTGTCAACATCCTAGCGCTGGCTCTGAAGGTACAACTCGGCGTGCAGGAGCCAGGTGGGGAACTCTAGTGTTCTACTGTTCGCATTGAAACGAAGGAACCGAGAGGTCGCCATGACCGGAGCTAGAAGCGAACGAAGCCGGAAAGGCTACTCTAGGAAGGGCCGGAGCAAGGAATGAACGAATCTAGAAAGGCTAGTCTGAGAACGATCGGAGCTAGGATCGAACAGAGCCAGAAAGTCTATACTAGAAACGTCAGTCAAACCTAGGCACGAACCCTAAAATGCGCTAGGAGAGTCGACTGTTGCTGCTAGCCGCTGAGAACGCCTATCTTAAGAGGCGTGTGTTGGATAGCAGGCACATGTGGTAGGGTGGGTGCTGCTGTCGTAGCGTGTGCGACTGCCACTGTGCGCGCAGCTGTAGGTGGGTGTACAGCTGTTGTTGCTTGTGCTGTAGTATGCGTGTATGGACAGAGGCACGCGCAACAGCAGGTGCAGGTGCGGTAGGTGCTGCGCGTGCGGCTGTTGCTGCGCGTGCGGCTGAAGTTGCGCGGGCAGTTGTACACGTGCGGGTGTGCGCGCGGATGCGTGCTGCTGCGGCTGCGCGGCTGCACGTGTGTGGCTTTGTGCGCGATTACGCGTGTGTTGTTGCGGGTGTGCGCTTCTGGCTGCATGCGAGACAGTGCACGCGGACGGAAACGGGACGGGAACAGCAAGGGTCGGGAACGATACAGGAACAGGACAAAACGGGACGAGCAGCGGGAGGGGACGGGCTATGCTAGGTTCCTAGGAACGACCTAGGGGATGATACCATCTCAGAATGTGCAAGCGGAATGAATGACTAGCATGAGGTTGGGTTACAAATAGTGAACCCTAAAAGGGTTGTACCCCATAGAAGGTACCTCACTACAGCCTCATACAATTACAACATTTGACACCATAAACTTCAATTTTGCATAATACACATCAGTATTGACATGACATGAGTGTTGTACAAGTGAATTTAACCTTAGATAAGCTGAGAAACACAATAAATATAAAATAAAAAAACCAAAATCATGACGGAATATAATTACTTGCATTATATTATAACTGTCTGTAATGTAGACTTAATGTAGTTCTAATCTTGTTTGGTGGTGCACCTCTCTTTCCTTTGCATAAATGTTTCCAACCTTCTATAGTGAATTCATCCTTTCTCGACTTTTCTCCTTGCCTCAACTCTCTCGACACCCAAGCTATGCTCACCATGGCTAACCCTAATCTCCCAAGTTATTAGTGTGAAGAAACAGGAATGAATGGTTGACTAGAAAATGAGTTGGGTACAAATGTGAAACCCTAGGAAACTGTACCCCATAGTGTCTACCCCACTACAGCCTAGACAGGCTATATGATTAATGTTTGACACACCCCCATAGGCAAAGTGGGGAAGAACAAGGGGTCACAAGACCAGTCAAGCAAAGCAAAGCAAAGCAAGCTCAGGGTGGATCACAACGTCACCACACATTCCGAGCATAGGTTCAAAGGCCACAAGGCCAATTCATATGCAGGATTATATATAAGAGGTAAACAAGCACGTGCAGGTATATATATATCACAGTACAAGTAAAGTCAAGAGGTAAGCAAGTGAGGCCAAGTAGGCACAAGACCTAGCATAGTACAGAAGCGCTGATGATCATAAGGCTGAAGTGCCTTGGTGAAGATATCAGCAGTGTTGGCCTGAGAGGCCACGTAAGCAAGGCGTAGCTGACCACGCTGCTGCAGCTCACGAGCAAGGAAGTAGCGAAGAGCAATGTGCATTTTTCTGTGCTCCAGTCTGTGCTCCCGACACAAGGCAAGCATGGCCTTGTTGTCTACGTACAGAACTAGAGGAGAACGAGGCGGCTCTCCCAGGTCAGTCAGCAGGTAGGTGAGCCAGCGTAACTCCTGTGCAGCCATGGCCCCTGCGTAGATCTCAGCCTCACAGCTGGAGCCGAGAACAGAAGACGAGCGGGTAGACCGCCATGAAACAGAACCGGAACCAAGGCTGAAGGTGTAACCCTGTGACGACCGCTGAGTAGCCAGGTCGTCAACCCAAGACGCGTCTGCGTGACCAGTGAGTACCACTGGACTGCGCCCTCCAAGCACGAGCCCCATGCCCGACGTACTGCTTAAGTAGCGCAACACCCTCTTCGCGGCAGGTCGAGTACAGGTCATCAGGTACATGAGGCAGCCAACAAGTTCTGGGTACGGGCCACTCGGCTCTACGGACTCATCCGAAGGCAGAGCTGAGAGCGAGTGGCGAGTAGACACAGGAGTGGCCTGAGGCGAGGAGTACGTGAAGTCGAAGCGCTGAAGGACCTGCTGCACCATGTGTGACTGAGTCAGGGTAATGGTGCACCGTGCTCTGTCCCGGGTGATCTGCAAGCCAAGATAGCTGCGCAGTTCACCCAGGTCTGTGCACGTGTGTCTCTTCTGCAGCTCGGACTTCACGTGGGCGAGTCCAGCAGTGTCAGCCGTAGCAAACACCAAGTCGTCGACGTACACGAGGATGTAGAACGGCGGCAGCAAAGTGTCGGTGCGAAGAAACAGCGACGGGTCAGCAGTAGAAGGAGCAAACCCAAGAGCCGAAAGCGTAGTCCTCAGTGTGTCGTGCCACTCACGGGGCGCCTGGCGGAGACCGTAGACTGGCCGCCGGAGGCTCCACTGGGTACCAGGAGGAAACGACCCAGTGAAGCCAGGTGGGCGGCGCAGCTAGATCTCCTCGTGCAGGCTGCCCTGTAGTCAAGCAGTGCTGAAGTCAAGAGAGTGAAGCTCGTAGTCACGCTGAGTAGCGACGTGCAGCAGAACCCGAAGAGTGGTCATCTTCGGGGTCGGGGAGAAGGTATGAAAGTAGTCAACTCCCTGCCGCTGACTGAAGCCTCGAGCCACGTAACGCGCCTTGAAGACAGGCGGAGAACCCGGCGGCCGCTTCACCCTGAAAATCCACATGCCACTGACGATGTTCGCCCCAGGTGGGGGAACGTCGTCGACGTAGGTGCCTGTGGACTTCCAGGAAGCCATCTCTGCATCCATGGCTGATTGCCATTGAGAGGAGTAGGGACCCTCTATCGCCTCTGCGTAAGAGCGCGGGGTCGGGATGTCTGGTGCATCCAGGTCTCCCTCAGGGGCAAGCAGCATGGACACGAGATGAGGTAAAGCAGCAGCAAAACACTGGAACTCCTCCTACCTGTCCTCAAGGACGTCCGTGCTAAGAGCACACTCACCCCCGACGGACGGAGGACAGACAGACTCAGACTCAGCAACAAGACCTGTGGCGTAGTCTAGACGACAGTGAGCAGCGAAGTCGACAAGCTCGGCAACTAAGGCAGACGCAGCAGTGGACTCAAAGGAAGGGTCAGTGACAACAGTGGCTAGGAGATGCGTGACAATAGGACTGGCAGCACGAAGAGAGTCAGACACAGGGTCAGCAAGAGCAGGAAGAGAGGACTCTGGAGGAGACGGCAAAGGGACACACTGCGGCGCAGTGGAAGGACGCAGTGCCATCTGATGCGTGCCCGGGACCGCAGGAGGACGCTGACGTGGAACACGACGACTGGTGCGAGCAGCACAAACAGGTGACGCAGGACGCGACTCAGGCTCACGACGCTCAGCAAGACCTCCATTAGGACCAGCGTAGGGAGAAGGAGCAGGCAGAGGGGAGGCCAGCTGTAACTGTGACTCGGACTGGACAGGCGGTGGACACTCTAAGGAGGGAGTAGGACTGGAAGAAGGTGGAAGACCAAGAACCTGCTCAAGGAGCGGAACGAAGTACGGCCGCGGCCGTGTAGCGCCTCCAGCACCAGCAGGGACAGCACCAGCACCCCCAGCGTCAGCGCCAACTCCAGCAGCACCACCAGCACCAGCAGCACCTCCAGCAGCTGTAGTAGCGTCAACTCCAGCACCCACAGGAGCACAGGCTCCAGCAGCACCTCCAGCTCCAGGACCTCCAGGAGCTCCAGCTCCAGCAGTACCACCGGAAGACGGAGCAACTCCAGCTCCAGTGCCTCCAGTAGAACCTACTCCAGCAGCACCACCAGCTCCAGCTCCGCCAGTAGCCCCAACACCAGTAGCACCACCAGGCCCAGCAGCTCCAGTACCTCCAGTACGAGCACCTCCGGGACCCGTGGCTCCAGCACCCCCAGCAGCAGTAGAACCTCCAGCACCAGCAGCACCACCAGCTCCAGCAGCACGGTTCCAGCGCCGAGCAAACCACTCGCGCAGCTCCTGTGGAGAGGGTAGCTCCCGCCGGGACAGAGCACCCGAAGGACCTCCAGGTCTAGCACCGTCAGGCTCCGCACCCCCACACTCAGCAACCCCAGGCTCAGCACCCCCAGACCCAGCACCCCCAGGCTTCGCACACTCAGGCGCAGCACCCCCAGGCCCAGCACCCCCAGGCTCCGCACGCTCAGGCTCAGCACCCCCAGACCCGGCACCCGCAGGCTCAGTACCCCTAGAAGCACCAGATTCAACAGCTACCTCGACAGGCTCGACCTCGTCTACCTGGGACACACCTGAGGGGGCAGGACCCTGAGGGGGGAGGGGGTCTACCGGGGGGGGACTGGGCGTGAGGAAGAGCGGCGGGGGGGGGAGGGGGGCAGCGCGGTAGGGGAAAAGACGGTAGTACGGAACCGACTCGTCAAACGTGACGTCCTGGGAGGACAGAACACGGCGCGAGGTGGGGTGGTAAAACTGCCAACCAGGCGCGTCAGGGGGGAAGCCGAGGAAGACGCAAGGAACAGCACGGGAGGATAGCTTGTCCGCAGACAAGTCACGGACGAAAGCTCGAGATCCCCAGACACGGAACGCAGACGCATCGCCAACCTTCCCCGTCCACAGCAGAGTAGGGGAGGTCTCCGGCATGGAGACCCGGGGCTGAAGGTTGATCTGATGCGCCGCGTACTGAACCGCAAACGGCCACAGAAAATGGGGAGCAGCCGCATGGATCATGGACGTACGAGCGACGTCCATGACCATGCCAATGCGGCGCTCAGCAATCCCATTTTGCTGTGGAGAGGCCGGAAGCGTGAACGTCTGGCGGATGCCCTCCACACGACAGAAGGCTCGCAGAAGGTCGGAAGAAAACTCTCCACCTCTGTCGGAGTGCAGACGAAGAACAGGAAAGTCCGAGCCGAAACGCTCTCTGAGCTGGAGACAAGCAACGCGGATCCAGTCGATCAACACCTCAGTGACCTCATCCTTGCGGCGCAAGGGGAAGACTGAGGTGTAACGCGAGAAGTCGTCAACCACCAGCAGGAAGTAACGCTCGTGACCCTATCCACGGACGCGGGCTGGGCCCCACACGTCCATGTGGAGAGTCTGCAGCAGAGCCTCTGTCGGAGGAAACTCGGAGGAGTGAGGGGCGGCGCGCTGCCGCCCCTCAACGCAGGGAACGCAGGTAGGGGCAGGCCCCGGGGGAAGGGGAGGGAGGGACCGGGGGAGACCAGAGACAAGGACACGGGAGGCCATGCCTCGGAGATGAGGCAAGGAGGGGTGACCAAGGCGGTGGTGCCAGAGGAGGGTCTGGTGGGACAGGAGGCGACACGAGCAGAGGGCAGACCCAGGACCTGACAGAGACTCTACAGCAAACACCTGACTCGACGCAGCTACCTGACCAGACGCAGCAACCGGAGGAGACTCTGTGGTCAGTGTGTACAGGCTCGACCCCGGCCGACGGGTAAACGTGGCCAAGTGGCGGCCCGTCCGAGTACACGTGCAGTGGGTCACTCGCTGACCCGCAGGAGTGAACTGGTCAACCCCTCCATCCTGAAGGTCAGCACCACTCACCAAGTTCGTAGAGAACGAGGGGAGGTAGAGACCGGACAGGGAGCCTGACGGGGCCACCGGACACGGTAGGACAGTGGAGTAGTGGGCAAGGACAGGACCCCCAGAGGGGTCTGCCAGGGAGACTGCAACCGGCCGACGGAGCGGCGTGAGTGTGGTGCGGTCTCGAAAGAAGGAGCGGGAAGCACCCGAGTCAAGGGTGAAGGTGTGCAAAACCTGAGCCGACGCGGTACCTGAGAGAGCAGACTCACCAGTACCTGGAGCAACAGACTCACTAGCACCTAGAGCAGCAGCCTCAATGCCCGGGTCAGGCGGAACACACACGTAACATTCACCCTCAACACTAATAGACACAGCATTCATGGCAGCAAGGATAGCATCAAAATCAAGATCAAAGATAGCTACACCCGACCTGAGCAGATCACCCCAGCGAGGGAACTGGGTACGCCTGGCGTCAGGGAACTGGCGTCAGTGGCGTCAGGGAACTGGGTACGCCTGGCGTCTGTCAGGCGGCCGAAGCAGCGCTGGGTGACGTGCAGGCCGCCACACTGGTTTCCAGTGCGGTCGCCGGTGCGCATCACGTAGGCACAGGGACCAGCACCCCCAGACCCCTGGCGTCCCGCGTACCACTTACGAAGCTGCTGGGGCGACGGGGTCTCACGAGAGCGTGGCTGGTGCTGGGGTCCCCGCTGCAGAGCTCCGCCTCGACCAGCTCCACCTCCACCGCCGCCGCCGCCTCCGCCGCCTCCACCCCAACCGCCACCGCCACCGCCGCCTCCACCTCCACCGCCGCCTCCACCTCCACCGCTGCCACCGACGCCCCCACCTCTGCCGCCACCCCGACCCCCACCCCCTCCTCCGCCTCCACCGCCACTACCGCCTCCCCCGCCACCTCCTCCAGCACCCTTGCTCCCCTTGCCCTTGCCGTTGCGGCGTCTCCCGCTAGGAGCAGACGCAGCGCTGACCGACTCGGTGCCAACAAGGTCGACAGCAACAGCAGAGGCAACGGAGGGCAAAAGGGGAACGGGGGAGCACCCCTCAAAGAAAGGGGTACGGGGGTCACCACGAGAGGCTCCTACAGCTGTAATACTAGTCTCTGCTGCAAGGAGGCGCTCCTCCAGGAGGTCAACGGTGAGAGTGGTGGGGCAAAGAGAGTGGAAGTGGTCCTTGACCGAGCGAAGGGTGTCAGGGAGTCGAGTGACTAGGTAGTAGAGGGTGATGTACATGGGGGGGGGGGTTCTTGGCGCAGAACTCAGCAGGAAGCGCAGCGCGGTAGCGGGTGTCACTGGTGCGGAGGTGCGTAATGAGGTCAGTGACTGTGGCAAAAGTGGCGAGGTCAGGGAACAGGTAAGGCAGCATGAGGCGGCTAAGGGCAGCAGTAGCAGGGGAAGAGTAGCGTGCAACTACAGCGTCGTACAGAGTCTTAGCACTCTTGTACTGACTAAAGTGCGCGCGCTCAGTAGACGGTAGGTGACTACGTACAGCAAGGCGGGCAGCAGCATCGCGCGTGGTCCACTGTGAGCGAACAGTACTGTCAGCATCAGCAGCAGGGGCAGTAGAGGCGCCAGACTTGAGATCGAACAGTGAGAGACCATCCTTGCTATCGCACTGTAGGAAAAGCTGCAGATCATCTATCCAGACCTCAAAGGCAACCGCTCGACCCTCAGCATCAAAGGTAAGAACACTGGGACTAGCCATGACAGTAGCAGCAGCAGGCTAGTAGCAGCAGCAGCGCGACTCGGCTACGCGGCGTGGCTAGGCAGGGCAGCGCGACTCGGCAGGGCGGGCCGGCTCGGCGGTGCTCTTACCAGGGGCGGTTGGGTGGGGCAGGGCCAGGGCAGGGCCGGGGCAGGTCCGGAGCAGGGCCGGGGCAGGGCCGCGACAGGGCCGGGGCAGGGCCGGGGCAGGTCCGGGGCAGGGCCGGGGCAGGGCCGCGACTGGGCCGGGGCAGAGCCGGGGCAGGGCCGGGGCAGGTCCGGAGCAGGGCCGGGGCAGGGCCGCGACAGGGCCGGGGCAGGGCCGGGGCAGGGCCGGGGCAGGGCCGCGACAGGGCCGGGGTAGGGTCGGGGCAGGGCCGCGACAGGGCCGCGATAGGGCCGGGGTAGGTCCCCGACAGGTCCGGGACAGGGCCGCGACAGGGCCGGGGCAGGGCCGCGACAGGACCGCGACGGGGCGGCGAGGCAGGGCCGGAGCAGGGCCGGGGCGGGGCCGTGACGGGGCCGCAACGGGCGACGGGGCAGGGCCGGGGCAGCGCCGCGACAGGGCCGCGACGGGGCGGCGTCGGGCGACGGGGCAGGGCCAGGGCGGGGCCGCGACGGGGTCGCGATAGGCGATGAAGGGGCCGCGTAGGGGCCGGGTAGGGGGCCGCAAAGGGGCCACAAAGGGGCCGCGTATGGGCCGGGTAGGGGGGGGGGGGGGCGCAAAGGGCAGGACAGGCCGCTAAGGGGCCGCAAAAGATTAGGGCAGAGCGCGAAGTAGCTTCGGGCAGGTAGGAAAAAAAAAATTTTAAGGTGGGCCCTTAGGAAGGAACGGTCCCACTAGGGAACCCGCTCTATACCATGTGAAGAAACAGGAATGAATGGTTGACTAGAAAATGAGTTGGGTACAAATGTGAAACCCTAGGAAACTGTACCCCATAGTGTCTACCCCACTACAGCCTAGACAGGCTATATGATTAATGTTTGACAATTAGCTATCTCGACAAATCATCTTGGTGTTTGCCATAAAATAAGTTAGCAAGTGGTAATAATAATAAGGACGTTAGTAGCTAACTAGAACAAAAAGTACCAACGTTTGCAATCTTCCAAGCACGACTGAAACTTGTAAACGAGTACTAGGTAAGGCGGAATATACAATAATCTTTTAAAAAAACACCACACAAAAACATTTAAACACAATTAAAACAATATTTTGAGCTCAACATTTTAGCAATTTACTGGGCTAAACCGACAAATAAACCACTGTAAATACATTGAATAGTACCTTCAGACATCCTTGAACCTTTTCAAACCCCCCCCCCCCCCCCTCCTCAAAAACACTTCAGCATTGACCGAATTTACTAAAACAGCATTACAATCAAACTAAAGCCTTAAAACAGTTATGTGGACTAAATGAATGCTAACATAATGTTACTGTCAACAAACTAAACGATAATTAATGCATTGAGCAGAAAGTTGGTACAAGTGCTAACCCTAATTGGGTTGTACCCCTTACGGGCTACCCCACTATTGCCTACACAATATAAGCATTATAACATTTTGACACACCCCCATAGGCAAAGTGAGGGAGAACAAGCGGTCACAAGTCCAGTCGAGAAAAGCAAAGCAACCTCAGGGTAGATAACGACGTCACCACACATTCCGAGCACAAGCAAATGGCCACAAGGCCAGTTCACATGCAGATTTATATAAAAGAGAACAAATAGTACAGTGATCATAACCTAGCAAGTGTAAGCATGCAGGTATATACATAGATCACAGTACAAGCAAAGTCACGCAGTGAGCAAGTGAGGCAAAGTAGGCACAAGACCTAAAACAGTACAGAAACGCTGATGATCACCAGACTAAAGTGCCTTGGTGAATATATCAGCAGTGTTGGCCCGAGTGGCCACGTAAGCAAGACGAAGCTGACCACGCTGCTGCAACTCTCAAGCAAGGAAGTATCGCAGAGCGATGTGCTTCGTCCGGTGCTCCAGTCTGTGCGCCTGACACAAGGCAATCATGGCCTTGTTGTCTATGTACAGAACTGGAGAAGAACGAGGCCGCTCTCCCAAGTCAGTCAGCAGGTAGGTGAGCCAGCGTAACTCCTGTGCAGCCATGGCCCCTGCGTAGATCTCAGCCTCACAACTGGAACTGAGAACAGAAGACAAGTGGGTAGACCGCCAAGAAACAGAGCCGGAGCCAAGGCTGAAAGTGTAACCCTGTGACGACCGCTGCGTAGCCAAGTCGTCAACCAAAGACACGTCTGCGTGACCAGTGAGGACAACTGGATCCCGTCCTCCAAGCACGAGCCCCATGCTTGATGTACTGAACAAGTAGCGCAACACCCTCTTAGAAACCTCCAAGTGCTCTAGTCGGTGTCTCCCGGGCGCAATGTAGCGTGCCAGGATGCTAAGAGGGTAGGCAAGGTCAGGTCGAGTGCAGGTCATCAGGTACATGAGGCAGCCCACAAGCTCTGGATACGGGCCAATCGGCTCTATGGACTCGTCTGAAGGTGGAGCTGAGAGGGAGTGACCAGTAGGCAGAGGAGTGGACTGTGGCGAGGAGTACCGGAAGCCAAAGCGCTGAAGGACCTGGTGCACCATGTGTGACTGAGTCAGGGTGATGGTGCGCCGTGCTCTGTCCCGGGTGTTGTGCATTGGCAAGATAGCTGCGCAGCTCACCCAAGGGCCAGTGCCTCAGTGTCAGCAGTGGCAAAAACCAAGTCGTCGACGTACACAAGGATGTAGAACGGCGGCAACGAAGTGTCGGTGTGTAGAAACAGCGACGGGTCAGTAGTCAAAGGAGCAAACCCAAGAGCCGCAAGCGTCGTCCTTAGTGTGTCGTGCCACTCGCGGGGCGCCTGGCCGAGACCGTAGACTGGCCGCCGGAGGCTCCACTGGGTACTTGCAGGAAACGACCCAGTGAAGCCAGGTGGGCGGCGCAGTCAGATCTCCTCGTGCAGGCTGCCCTGTAAGAATGCTGTGCTGAAGTCAAGAGAGTGAATCTCGTAGTCACGCTGAGCGGCGACGTGCAGCAGCACCCAAAGAGTGGTCATCTTCGGGGTTTGGGAAAAGGTCTGGAAGAAGTCAACTCCCGATGGCTGACTCAAGCCTCGTGCAACGTAACGAGCCTTGAAGGCAGGCGGAGAACCCGGCGGCAGCTTCACCCTGAAAATCCACATGCCATCGACTATGTTGTCCTAGAAGGGGGAAGTGTGTCAACGTAGGTGCCTGTGGACTTCTACGATGCCATCTCTGCGTCCATGGCTTTCTGCCACCGAGAGGAGTAGGGACACGTAATCGCCTCTTCGTAAGAGCGCGAGGTCGAGATGTCTAGTGCACCCAAGTCTCCCTCAGGTGCAAGCAGCATGGCCACGAGATGAGGTACAGCAGCTGTAAGACACTCAAAGTCCTCCTGCCTGTCCTCAAGGACGTCCGTGCCAAGAGCACACTCATCCGCGACGGACGGAGGACAGTCAGACTTTGACTCAGCAACAAGACTAGCGGCGTAGTTGAGACGACAGGCGGCAGCAAAGTCAACAAGCTCAGCAACTAGGGCAGACGCAGCATCGGACTCAAACGAAGGGTCAGTGACAACAGTGGCTAGAAGATGTGTGACAGTGGCAGCACGAACTAAGTCAGACTCACGGTCCGGACCGTCAGCAAGAGAGGACGCAGGAGGAGACGGCAGGGGAACTCTCAGTGGAACAGAGGAAGGACGAAGTGCCATAACGTGAGTGCCAGGGACAGGAGGAGGACGCGGACGAGGAACACGACGACCAGTGCGAACAGCGCAAACAAGCAAGGCAGGACGAGAGGCTGTCTATTCAGCATAAGGAGAAAGATCAGGGAGTGGGGAGTTTGGCTGCAACTGTGGATGTGATTGGTGAGGCGGTGGACACAGTAAGCGAGGAGCAAGGTCAGTAGAAGACGGGAGACTAAGAACCTGGCGAAGGACCGAGCCAGGTGGCGGCAGAGACGACGGCGGCGGCGGAACAAAAAATGGTCGTCGCTGCACAGTTCCTCCAGCACCAATACCGCCAGCTCCAGCACCCCCAGCGCCAGCACCTCTAGCTCCAGGGTCCCCAGCTCCAGCGCCTCTAGCTCCAGTGCCTCCAGCTCTAGCTCCTCCAGCTCCAGCACCTCCAGCGCCAGCGCCTCCAGCTCTAGTGCCTCTAACTCCAGCTACTCCAGCTCCATCACCTCCAGCGCAAGCGCCTCCAGCTTCAAGGTCTCCAGCTCCAGTGCCTCCAGCTCCAGGGTCTCCAGATCCAGTGCCTCCAGCTCCAGCGCCTCCAGCTCCAGCGCCTCCAGCTCCAGGGTCTCTAGCTCCAACTCGTCCAGCTCCAGCGCTTCCAGCACCAGGGCCTCCAGCTCCAGGGTCTCCAGCTCCAGTGCCTCCAGCTCCAGGGTCTCCAAGTCCACTGCCTCCAACTTTAGCGCCTCCAGCTCTAGTGCCTCCTGCTCCAGGGTCTCTAGCTCCAGCGCCTCCAACACCACCAGCTCCGGCAGCTCTAGTACCTCTACTGCGAGCACCTCCAGGACCAGCAGCTCGAGCACCTCCGGTACCTCCATCTCCAGTAGTAACTCCAGCACCTCCAAGACTAGTAGCTCCAGCACCTCCGGCTCCAGTGCCTCCAGCGGCAGGGCCTCCAGCTCTTGCAGCGCCACTCCTAAGGTGTGTGCGCCGAGCAAACCACTCGCGCAGCTGCCACGGTGAGAGAGGCTCCCGCCGGCGAGATTGTTGTGGCAAGGCACCCGCAGGACCTCCGGCGGATGCAGTACCCCTAGGCTCAGCACCCCCAGACTCCGCACCCTCAGACTCAGCACCCCCAGGCTCCGCACCCTCGGTCTCAGCACCCCCAGGCTCCGCACCCTCAAGCTCAGCACCCCCAGGCTCCGCACACGCAGGCTCAGCACCCCCAGGCTCCGCACCCATAGGCTCAGCACCCCCAGATGCAGCACCCCTAGCAGCACCACCCTAGGCGCACCAGAATCTACAGTGACCTCGACAGGCTCACCCAGGGGGAGTGGGTCTACCTGAGACACACCTGAGGGAGCAGGACCCTAAGGGGGAAGGGGGTCTACTGGAGGGGGACCTGGAGCAAGGAAGAGTGGCGGGGGGGGGGGGAGAGGGGCAGTGCGGTAGGGGAAGAGATGGTAAAAGGGAATTGGCTCATCAAACGTGACGCCCTGAGAGGGCAGGACACGGCACAAGGTGGGGTGGTAAAACTGCCAGCCAGGCGCGTTAGGGGGAAAGCTAAGGAAGACGCAGGGAAAGGCACGGGAGGAGAGCTTGTCCGCAAAAGTATCGCGGACAAAGGCACGAGAGCCCCAGACCCGGAACACCGACGCATTGCCAACCTTCCCCGTCCAACGCAGTGTAGGCGAGGTCTCCGGCAAGGAGACTCGGGGCCAGAGGTTGAGCTGATGCGCAGCGTACCGGACTGCAAACGGCCACAGAAAATGGGGAGCAGCCGCATGGATCATGGAGGTACGAGCCACCTCCATGACTAAGCCAATGCGGCGCTCAGAAACCCCATTTTGCTGTGGCGAGGCCGGAAGCGTGAACGACTGGAGAATGCCCTCCCCACGACAAAAGTCCTGCAAGAGGTCGGAGGAGAACTCAACACCTCTGTCAGAGTGCAGACGCAGGACAGGAAGGTCTTGGCGGAACCGCTCGCGGAGCTGGAGACGGATTGCGCTGATCCAAGGGATCAAGACATCAGGGACCTCACCCTTGGTGCGCGAGGGGAAGACCGTGGTGTAACGCGTGTAGTCGTCAACAACCAGCAGAAAGTAGCGCTCGTAGCCCTGTCCACCGACGCGGGCTGGGCCCCACACGTCCATGTGGAGAGTCTGCAGGGGAGCAGTCGTTGGGGGAAACAAGGAGGAGTGAGGAGCGGCGCGCTGCCGCCGCTCGACGCAAGGAAGGCAGGGCGGGGAAGGTGAGGGCGGAAGGGGAGGCAGAGATCTGGGAAGACCAGAAACAAGGAGGCGGGAGTGCATGCCACGAAGGCGTGGCAGGGAGGGGTGACCAAGGCGTTGGTGCCAAAGGAGAGTCTGGTGCGATAGGAGGCGACACGAGCAAGGGGCTGCTACCGGACCTGACGCGGACACCTGAGCAGACGCATCTACCTGAGGAGGCTGAGTAGTCAGTATGTACAGACTCGACCCAGGCCGACGGGTGAACGTGGCCAGGTGACAGCCCGTCCGTGTACACGTGCAGATCGACACACGCTGTCCCCCAGGAATGGTGGTAGTGACCATCGCATTCTGGAGGGCAGCGGTACTCACCAAGTTCGTAGAGAACGAGGGGAGGTGAAGACTTGAGAGTGAGCCGGACGGGACCGCCGGACACGGGAGAACAGTGGAGGAACGTGCAAGAACTGGGCCCCCTGAGGGGTCAGCGAGTCTGACTAGAACAGGTGCAGGGAGTGGAGTGAGTGTGGTACTATCGCGAAAGAGACAGCGGGAAGCACCTGAGTCAAGGCCTCAGCAGGCGCAGTACCAAGGGGAGCAGACTCACTAGCACCTAGAGCAGTAGCCTCTATACCTGGGTCGGGCGGCATGGGGCGAACACTACCCCCAGACGACCCACGCTGAGCAAACCACTCACGAAGCTGTTAGGGCGTAGGGGTCTCGCTCGAATGCTGCTGGTGCCGGCTCTGGCCACCGCCACAATCTCCCCTTTGAACAGCTCCACCCCGACCGCCACCACTGCCGCCGCCACCACTCCCACTGCCGCCACCACCACTCCCACCGCTGCCACCACCGCCGCCACCAAAGCCCCCACTCCCGCCACCACTCCCATCGCCACCTCCGCCACCTCCACCGCCTCCACCGCCTCCACCACGACCACCCCCGCTGCCACCTCCACCACTCTTGCCTCCCTTTCCCTTGCCGATGCGGCGCTTCCCACTAGGAGCAGAAGCAGCCCTGACGTCCTCAGTACCAAGGATGTCAACAGCAGCAGCAGAATCGTAGGAGGGGGCAAGGGGGGAGGGGGAACACCCCTTAAAGAAGGGTGTGCGAGGAGTGCCACGAGCAGCACCTACAGCAACTACGCTAGTCTCAGCTACAAGGAGGTGCTTCTCGAGCAGGTCGACAGTAAGGTCTGTGGGGTCAAGTGCGAGAAAGTGGTCCCTGACTGTGCGTAGAGAGTCAGGGAGGCGGGTGACTATGAAGTAGAGAGTGATGTACATCGGGGGCGGGTTCTTGTCTAGGAACTCGGCAGTGAGGGCAGCGCGGTAGCGAGTGTCGCTAGTGCGAAGGTGGGTGATGAGGTCCTCGACTGTGGCAAAGGCTGGCAACTCGGGGAACAGGTAGGGCAGTATAAGGCGGCCGAGAGCAGCAGTGATAAGGGAGGAGTAACGAGTGACTATAGCGTCGTACATGGCTTTAGCAGTCTTGTGCTGGCCAAAGTGAGCGCGTTCGGCTAACGGCAGGTGGTTGCGAACGGCTAAGCAAGCAGCAGCGTCACGGGTAAGCCACAGTGAGCGAGTCGCACTGTCAGCTGTGTCGGGAGGTGCGAGAGAGGCTCCAGACATGTGGTCAAACAACGAAACGCTGTCTCTAGAATCGCTCAATAGGTACAGCTGTAAGTCATCGAGCCACGTATTGAACTGGATCGGACGGCCCTCATGATCGAAGGTGAGAACACTGAGAGAAGCCATAGCGGGCAGAGCAAGGTGGTGCGCGACCAGCAGGGCAGCACGCAGGGAAGGACGGCGCGACGGGCAGGGCGGTGCGCGAGCACTAGGGAAGCGCGCAGGGTAGGGCGGGGCGGCGCACGGCTAGGGAAGAGCGGAGCGCGGCCAGGGCAGGGCGGCCAACTGGCAGGGCAGGGCGGCGGTCAGCAGGGCGGCGCGCGGGCAGGGCAGGGCTGTGCAGCGGCTAGCAGGGCGGCGCGCGGGCAGGGCAGGGCGGCGCGGCGGCCAGCAGAGCGGCGTGCGGGCAGAGCAAGACGGCGAGGCTGCCAGCAGGGCGGCGCGCGGGCAAGGCAGGGCGGCGCGGCGGCCAACAGGGCGGTGCGCGGGCAGGGCAGGTCGGCGTGGCGGCAAGCAGGGCGGCGTCTAGTACCTCTACTGCGAGCACCTCCAGGACCAGCAGCTCGAGCACCTCCGGTACCTCCATCTCCAGTAGTAACTCCAGCACCTCCAAGACTAGTAGCTCCAGCACCTCCGGCTCCAGTGCCTCCAGCGGCAGGGCCTCCAGCTCTTGCAGCGCCACTCCTAAGGTGTGTGCGCCGAGCAAACCACTCGCGCAGCTGCCGCGGTGAGAGAGGCTCCCGCCGGCGAGATTGTTGTGGCAAGGCACCCGCAGGACCTCCGGCGGATGCAGTACCCCTAGGCTCAGCACCCCCAGACTCCGCACCCTCAGACTCAGCACCCCCAGGCTCCGCACCCTCGGTCTCAGCACCCCCAGGCTCCGCACCCTCAAGCTCAGCACCCCCAGGCTCCGCACACGCAGGCTCAGCACCCCCAGGCTCCGCACCCATAGGCTCAGCACCCCCAGATGCAGCACCCCTAGCAGCACCACCCTAGGCGCACCAGAATCTACAGTGACCTCGACAGGCTCACCCAGGGGGAGTGGGTCTACCTGAGACACACCTGAGGGAGCAGGACCCTAAGGGGGAAGGGGGTCTACTGGAGGGGGACCTGGAGCAAGGAAGAGTGGCGGGGGGGGGGGGGAGAGGGGCAGTGCGGTAGGGGAAGAGACGGTAAAAGGGAATTGGCTCATCAAACATGACGCCCTGAGAGGGCAGGACACGGCACAAGGTGGGGTGGTAAAACTGCCAGCCAGGCGCGTTAGGGGGAAAGCTAAGGAAGATGCAGGGAAAGGCACGGGAGGAGAGCTTGTCCGCAAAAGTATCGCGGACAAAGGCACGAGAGCCCCAGACCCGGAACACCGACGCATTGCCAACCTTCCCCGTCCAACGCAGTGTAGGCGAGGTCTCCGGCAAGGAGACTCGGGGCCAGAGGTTGAGCTGATGCGCAGCGTACCGGACTGCAAACGGCCACAGAAAATGGGGAGCAGCCGCATGGATCATGGAGGTACGAGCCACCTCCATGACTAAGCCAATGCGGCGCTCAGAAACCCCATTTTGCTGTGGCGAGGCCGGAAGCGTGAACGACTGGAGAATGCCCTCCCCACGACAAAAGTCCCGCAAGAGGTCGGAGGAGAACTCAACACCTCTGTCAGAGTGCAGACGCAGGACAAGAAGGTCTTGGCGGAACCGCTCGCGGAGCTGGAGACGGATTGCGCTGATCGAAGGGATCAAGACATCAGGGACCTCACCCTTGGTGCGCGAGGGGAAGACCGTGGTGTAACGCGTGTAGTCGTCAACAACCAGCAGAAAGTAGCGCTCGTGGCCCTGTCCACCGACGCGGGCTGGGCCCCACACGTCCATGTGGAGAGTCTGCAGGGGAGCAGTCGTTGGGGGAAACAAGGAGGAGTGAGGAGCGGCGCGCTGCCGCCGCTCGACGCAAGGAAGGCAGGGCGGGGAAGGTGAGGGCGGAAGGGGAGGCAGAGATCTGGGAAGACCAGAAACAAGGAGGCGGGAGTGCATGCCACGAAGGCGTGGCAGGGAGGGGTGACCAAGGCGTTGGTGCCAAAGGAGAGTCTGGTGCGATAGGAGGCGACACGAGCAAGGGGCTGCTACCGGACCTGACGCGGACACCTGAGCAGACGCATCTACCTGAGGAGGCTGAGTAGTCAGTATGTACAGACTTGACCCAGGCCGACGGGTGAACGTGGCCAGGTGACAGCCCGTCCGTGTACACGTGCAGATCGACACACGCTGTCCCCCAGGAATGGTGGTAGTGACCATCGCATTCTGGAGGGCAGCGGTACTCACCAAGTTCGTAGAGAACGAGGGGAGGTGAAGACTTGAGAGTGAGCCGGACGGAACCGCCGGACACGGGAGAACAGTGGAGGAACGTGCAAGAACTGGGCCCCCTGAGGGGTCAGCGAGTCTGACTAGAACAGGTGCAGGGAGTGGAGTGAGTGTGGTACTATCGCGAAAGAGACAGCGGGAAGCACCTGAGTCAAGGCCTCAGCAGGCGCAGTACCAAGGGGAGCAGACTCACTAGCACCTAGAGCAGTAGCCTCTATACCTGGGTCGGGCGGCATGGGGCGAACACTACCCCCAGACGACCCACGCTGAGCAAACCACTCACGAAGCTGTTAGGGCGTAGGGGTCTCGCTCGAATGCTGCTGGTGCCGGCTCTGGCCACCGCCACAATCTCCCCTTTGAACAGCTCCACCCCGACCGCCACCACTGCCGCCGCCACCACTCCCACTGCCGCCACCACCACTCCCACCGCTGCCACCACCGCCGCCACCAAAGCCCCCACTCCCGCCACCACTCCCATCGCCACCTCCGCCACCTCCACCGCCTCCACCGCCTCCACCACGACCACCCCCGCTGCCACCTCCACCACTCTTGCCTCCCTTTCCCTTGCCGATGCGGCGCTTCCCACTAGGAGCAGAAGCAGCCCTGACGTCCTCAGTACCAAGGATGTCAACAGCAGCAGCAGAATCGTAGGAGGGGGCAAGGGGGGAGGGGGAACACCCCTTAAAGAAGGGTGTGCGAGAAGTGCCACGAGCAGCACCTACAGCAACTACGTTAGTCTCAGCTGCAAGGAGGTGCTTCTCGAGCAGGTCGACAGTAAGGTCTGTGGGGTCAAGTGCGAGAAAGTGGTCCCTGACTGTGCGTAGAGAGTCAGGGAGGCGGGTGACTATGAAGTAGAGAGTGATGTACATCGGGGGCGGGTTCTTGTCTAGGAACTCGGCAGTGAGGGCAGCGCGGTAGCGAGTGTCGCTAGTGCGAAGGTGGGTGATGAGGTCCTCGACTGTGGCAAAGGCTGGCAACTCGGGGAACAGGTAGGGCAGTATAAGGCGGCCGAGAGCAGCAGTGACAAGGGAGGAGTAACGAGTGACTATAGCGTCGTACAGGGCTTTAGCAGTCTTGTGCTGGCCAAAGTGAGCGCGTTCGGCTAACGGCAGGTGGTTGCGAACGGCTAAGCAAGCAGCAGCGTCACGGGTAAGCCACAGTGAGCGAGTCGCACTGTCAGCTGTGTCGGGAGGTGCGAGAGAGGCTCCAGACATGTGGTCAAACAACGAAACGCTGTCTCTAGAATCGCTCAATAGGTACAGTTGTAAGTCATCGAGCCACGTATTGAACTGGATCGGACGGCCCTCATGATCGAAGGTGAGAACACAGAGAGAAGCCATAGCGGGCAGAGCAAGGTGGCGCGCGACCAGCAGGGCAGCACGCAGGGAAGGACGGCGCGACGGGCAGGGCGGTGCGCGAGCACTAGGGAAGCGCGCAGGGTAGGGCGGGGCGGCGCACGGCTAGGGAAGAGCGGAGCGCGGCCAGGGCAGGGCGGCCAACTGGCAGGGCAGGGCGGCGGTCAGCAGGGCGGCGCGCGGGCAGGGCAGGACGGTGCAGCGGCTAGCAGGGCGGCGCGCGGGCAGGGCAGGGCGGCGCGGCGGCCAGCAGAGCGGCGTGCGGGCAGAGCAAGACGGCGAGGCTGCCAGCAGGGCGGCGCGCGGGCAAGGCAGGGCGGCGCGGCGGCCAACAGGGCGGTGCGCGGGCAGGGCAGGTCGGCGTGGCGGCAAGCAGGGCGGCGTATGGGCAGGGCTGGGTGACGCGACGGCCAGCAGGGCGACGCGACGGGCAGGGGAGGGCGGTCCGCTACCAGCAGGGCGGCGCGACGGGCAGGGCAGGGCAACGCTCGGCCAGCAAGGCGGCGCGACGGGCAGGGCAGGGCAGCACGACTCGTGGGGCAGCGCTACGGGTTGGGAACTATGCGGTGGGCCCTATTAAATCGGTTATGGAACAGGACCTCCTCTGAAACTATGTCAAGAAACTAAACGAGAATGAATGCATTGAGCAGAAAGTTGGTACAAGTGCTTACCCTAATTCGGTTGTACCACTTATTGGCTACCCCACTACAGTCTACACAATATAAGCATTATAACATTTTGACAGTTACAGGTGCAATGGATTGAGATAGCGAGGATTGCACTAGGTGTCTAACGAGTACAAAGTATGAGCGATGGCATGTGTGAATACTTATGTGCAAAGACATTCAATAGTTACGCGGTGCGTGCGAGCTAGCCAGTGCTAGGTTGGCATCGAGGTTCGGGTTAGTCCCGAAGCGTAGGCCGACTCGGTCATGCCAGCGGTACATGGTTTGGTAAAACAGTGCACGCGAAGTTGGCGAAGCCCCGTTAGCAGTAACGGGCGAACACCGACTGCTGCTGTACGCGATGTTGAAGAACGCGGTAAGGAATGCCAAAAACATTCGTACACATCATAAGGGCGGATTCCTAACTTCGTGTCATCCGGTTTTTTTTTCCCATGCCAAGGGGTTTTCCGATTCGACTTTGGGTCATCCAACATGGCATATTTGGGGTCCCAGATGTCCGGATGACACAAGGGCCGGATGACACGAGGACAGGAATCCGCCCTAATACCAGACCCATTTTTGGGCGACTGTCGTAGGCCGTTTCGGCGCTACCGGTACGCCGTCAACTGTTCTCATTTGCGACCGTGTTCGCGAAGAGGTTACCTGTCGCCAACCATCTATCTGGAAATAGGTAAAACGGCCGAAAGCTAGGTCTAGGCTCGTCAAGACCTCGCCCGTAGCTCGTCTAGGTTCGTCTATGAAACCTCATGCTTTCGATCGGATGAAATTGCCCTGGGCAGGTTGGGCGGCCTGCCCAGGGCATCTCGACTGCATTGCGCCTTGCCCGCCACGCCATTCCCCCATGCTTGTTTCTGCGAGTAAAGTTAGCCGTGATCCAGCTGATCGTTGTGTGTTTCCTACTCTGCTGTACCCATTTCGTTGGATGTTGGAGCATCGACAACGCTCTCGCGCCATACTATAGTGACTACCACGATACTTCTGAGAGCCACTTCTGACTGCCACCTAGCCAGCTGAGAGTCTCTTTGCCACAGTGTGGTCGATACGTGTGACTCGCACGCGCGCATTCATCATCGCCCTCGCATCATCGCCTGATCGCGTCATTCGTGCTCGTATCATCCCGGCCAATATCCTCCTTCTGGCGAGGCCCGCCATCCCATTGCGACCTCGCGACCCTTGGCCTGGCGACGCTTGCGCGTCTCCTGCGATGGAAAATATTTCGAGAGAAGTTTCGTCATGCAATGGATCGTCGCCACGTGAAGCCGAGCCAAACATATTCCCGCCGAATCCTTCCGAGCAAAATAATATCCGCTCGAATCCATCCGAGACGAGTATATGTCAGAATATTATGTTTCTCTAGTCTGCAGTGGGGTACTCTGTAGTGAGTACAACCCTGTTAGGGTTTGCTATATGTATCCCAATGCTTTCTAGCGCAATCATCCTCACTCATTTCATTCTCGATTCTCACATGGTATAGAGCGATTTCGATCAAAGGGCCCACCACTAAAAAAAATAAAATAAAAAAAATTACCTGCCTGTCGCGCGCGT
The DNA here is from genome assembly GCA_947471745.1 of Closterium sp. Naga37s-1. Lineage (NCBI taxonomy): Eukaryota > Viridiplantae > Streptophyta > Zygnematophyceae > Desmidiales > Closteriaceae > Closterium > Closterium sp. Naga37s-1. The sequence goes on from CANJKZ010000737.1 coordinate 336,879, forward strand.
CGCGCCTGCCCTTCGAGACCCCTTTGCGGCCCGTCGCAGCCCCCTGCACGGCCCGTAGTGGCCCCCTTGCGGCCCGTAGAGGCCCCCTTGTGGCCCGTAGCGGCCCCTTTCGCGGCCCGTTAGGCCCCCGTCGCGGCCCGTTAGGCCCCTTCGCGGCCCTTTAGGCCCCCCTTCGCGGCCCGTTAGGCCCGTCGCGGCCCCTTTCGCGGCCCGTTAGGCCCCCGTCGCGGCCCCTTCGCGGCCCGTTAGGCCCCTTCGCGGCCCCCTTTACGACCCTTCGCGCCCCCCCCTTCGCGGCCCGTTAGGCCCGTCGCGGCCCCTTTCGCGGCCCGTTTGGCCTCCGTCGCGGCCCCTTCGCGGCCAGTTAGGCCCCTTCGCGGCCCCCTTTCCGACTTGTAGCGGCCCCTTCGCGGCCCGTTAGGCCCGTCGCGGCCCCTTCGCGGCCTGTCCCGGCCCTGCCCCGACCCTGTCGCGGCCCCGTCCCGGACCTGCCCCGACCCCGGCCCTGCCACGACCCTGTCGCGGCCCCTCGTCGCGGCCCACCGTCGCGGCCCCTTCGCGGCCTGTCCCGGCCCTGCCCCGACCCTGTCGCGGCCCCGTCCCGGACCTGCCCCGACCCCGGCCCTGCCCCGACCCTGTCACGGCCCCTCGTCGCGGCCCACCGTCGCGGCCCCCTGTCGCAGGCCCCCGTCTCGGCCCCCCGTCGCGGCCCACCGTCGCGGCCCCCCCGTCGCAGGCCCCCCCCCCCCCCCCCCCCCACCGTCGCGGCCCCCTGTCGCGGCCCTGCCCCGACCCTGCCCAGGCCCCGCCCTCCTCATGCCGGTCGTGGCACACCAGGGGCCCGTGCACCGCCCCCCCCCCCCCCTTTTCCCGTCGCCGTGCGTGGCGAGCGGGGGGGGGGGGGGGGCTGGGGGGGCGCACGTCGCCCCTTCTTCCGCCTGCTCTGGCGCCCTGGGAGGCCGCGCGTCGGCCCCCGTACTCCTCCCCCCCCCCCCCCCCCCCCCCCCCCCCCCCCCTCAGGTCGCCTCAACAGGCGACGGGAGGGGCGACCTTGGGGGGGGGGCACGCGTCGGAGCAGCCGCCCCTGGTGCAGCCGCCCCTGGAGCAGCCGCCCCTGGTGCAGCCGCCCCCGGTGCAGCCGCCCCTGGAGCAGCCACCCCTGGTGCAGCAGCCCCTGGAGCAGCCGCCCCTGGTGCAGCCGCCCCTGGAGCAGCCGCCTCTGGTGCAGCCGCCCCTGGAGCAGCCGCCCCTGGTGCAGCCGCTCCTGGACCTCAGCAGCCGCCCCTGGCCCCTGGCCCCTGGAGCAGCCGCCCCCCCCCCCCCCCCCCCCCCAATCTCTCTGCAGTGGGGGAGGGTATGGGGGTGGCGGGTGTGGCCAACCCGCCAGCCCTGCTGCGCCCCGCGCGCCCTGCTGCCCTGTGCGCCCCGTGCGCCCTGCTGCCCTGCTGCCCTGTGCGCCCCGCGCGCCCTGCAGCCCTGTGCGCCCCGCTGCCCGTTGCTGCTCTCCCCCCCCCCCCCCCCCCCCTTCTTCGTCTCCCTGCTGCGCGTGCAGCCGTTTAAAGGAGGGTATGGGGGTGGCGGGTATGGGGGTGATGGGTGGTATGTTTCCCTTCCCCTCCTCCTCCTTTGTCTCCCACTGCTGCAGCTGCCGCTGAGGGGGGTGGATGTGTGGGAGCCAAAGGCATGGTGCTAGGGGGTGGGGTGTGAGTGAACCTAGGGGTGTAGCAGGGGGTGTGTGAATGGGGGGTGCGGCAGTAGAGGGAGGTTGGGTGGAGGTAGCCGTCGTGTTGCTAGCAGTGCCAGTAGTCCGGAGGTGCGCTTCCGGTAGCCCAGTGATGCCGCTGCGCCAGTCGCCCGTGGGTCCGTTGCTCCTGCCGCTCGTCTTAGCCGCGGAGCCAGTTACTCCTGTAGTCCGGAGGTGCGCCTCCGGTAGCCACAGTGCGCGCCGCTCCTGTTGCCCGTGTGTCTGCAGCTTCCGCCGTTGCCTCCTCTCTCCTCTCCTATTAGTCCAGCCTCCTCCTCCTCACTTGCCCTCTGTGATAGCCTCTAGCTTTGCTTATTTATTGTGAACTTTAAACTGTTACTTCTTGTACTTGTGCTCAGAATGTGTGGTGACATTGTGATCCACCCTGAGCTTGCTTTGCTTTGCTTGTTGTGCTGATCATACCCCACTTTGACTATGGGGGTGTGTCAGAATATTATGTTTCTCTAGTCTGCAGTGGGGTACTCTGTAGTGAGTACAACCCTGTTATGGTTTGCTATATGTATCCCAATGCTTTCTAGTGCAATCATCCTCACTCATTTCATTCTCGATTCTCACAGTATATTCGACCCGGGTCTAGCGGAACAGCCTGTTCGCCCGCCCACTCCCCCCGGGCCGCGCAGAGCGGAGGCAGGTGGTGGAGATGGGGCGGAGGAAAAGGCGTGGGAGCCGGTGTTGGTCGATGGGGCAGACGCAGGTGTTATGCGTGGCGATACTTCCACCACTACTACTAGTAGTAGTAGTATGCCGCCGGATTTGCGCGAGGAGGAAGAGGGGATAGCGGATCCGCCACTGAGCATCTTCTCAATTGTCACCTTCTCATGGGTAATTCCCCCTCCACCCCCCCACCTCCCCACCTCTCCCCCCCCCCCCTCCTTCCCGACCCCTCTTTTATTAGTCCTTCTCCTCCTCCTCAGTCTCCTCCTCCATTTCTCCTTCCCTGTCCATCACTCGCTCGTCTCCTCTGATTTCTTCCCCATTCGAGCCAACCCCTTGTCCTTCTCTTCCCCCCTCCACCCACCAGCCAACCCCCTCCCCTTTTTTTTTTATCTTCCCACTCCCCCTCCTGCCTTCCCGCTCGCTCCCTCCGCTCCCCCCCAGCTCTCCCCCCTGATGACGCAGGGCGTGCGCCAGGTGCTAGGCCCCAGCGACCTGTACCCACTGCCTTCCGCCTTCTCCGCGCAGCACCTGGGGGCGCAGCTCAGCGCGCTCTGGGCAAAGCGCAATCCGCCCCCCGAGCAGCAGCAGAAAGGGGGGACGGGTGCGGGGAAACATTTGGGAGGGGGAGGGGGGTGGGCGGGGGGGTACTGGGCGGTGTGTGTGTGGCCGTTCCGGTGGCGGCTGGCGCTGGTGGCGCTGCTGATAGTGGCGGAGTCCGCCCAGCGCATCCTCCCCGCCCTCCTGCTGCGCCAACTGGTGAGCGGGTGGACTGGGGGGCAGAGAGGGGAATACGGATTGGGAGGGGGAGGGTGGGTGAAGGGAAATGGTCCTGATGGTGGTGGTGGGAGGGTGGAAGGGAGCTGGATGGAGCAATGTAGGTAGGATCCTGGGAGGCTCTGGTGGTAGAAAGAACATGGAACAAGGGGAATTCGAGGAAGGGGTTAAGGGGTTTAAGGCGCCTCAAACGTCAGTTATGAGACTTCTCAAACCTCTCCCTCCCCCCTTCCTCCCCCCCCCCCCCCTCTGCCCCGTTCATCTCGCCAGCTTCGCTTTGTGCAGGATGCGCAGGACCCAGAAACGAGAGACCCTGCGTGGCGGGGGTACGTGCTGGCGGGGCTGATGGGGCTGCTGACGCTGGCCTTCGCGCTGCTGCACCATCAGATGTGGAACCTCGCGCAGATCGTGGGGTGGAACCTCAGAGTGGCTTCCATGTCGTTCAGTGAGTGCGCTTGCCTTTAGTATCCATGTTCTTTAGGCTTTAGGGTTTCCCTAAAGCCTGAAACTTAAACTCGATACCCTAAAATTGAAGCATATGGAGCTTGCATTGAAATGGGAGGGCGCACGGTGCTGGATCGTCGTAGGCACATGGAATGCTTCACTGCTGCACCAACAGATCAGGAACCTGTCGCATTTATGAGCCTCAGTGAGTGCATTTCTCGAGAATTCTGATGCACTCTCGGCTCGGCCCCCTTTCCCTGTCCCCCCGACTTTAACCCCCCCTTCCAGACCCCCTCTATTCCCCCTTCCCCTCCCCTCTCTCCCCACCAGTCAACAGTAAGCTGCTGTCAGTGAACGGAAGTTTGTATCACCACGGTCCACAGGGCATTGCATCACGCTCATGTCCCACAACACTCACCTCCTCTACCTCCCCTTCCCCTCCTCCCCCTTCCATCCCCCCTCCCCTGGCCCCCCTCCCCTTGTCTACCATCCCCACCCCACCCAGTCAACAGCAAGCTCCTCTCGCTGAGCGGGGGAGCACTGAACCACATCACCACAGGCCACTGCATCACGCTCATGTCTAACGACGTGCGCCGCCTCGACGAGCTCCCCATGTTCATCCACTTCCTCTGGGCGGTACGTTCTGCTCCTCGTTTGCTGCCCCTCCAGTCCTCCCCCATTCTTTGACAATTGTCATTCTTCTTGATTGGGCCCCTGACGGCCTGCTCTCCCCTCCCCCCTGCCCTCGCTGAGCTGTTGGTGCAACCCTACGGTTTGCACTCGGCTTGTTGTCCGTGTGCGTGAATGTGTGTGTGTATGGAATGGTATGAGGGCATGGGATAATATATATTTCATGCTTATAATTGTGTGTGAATGTTGAGTCATGATGTCGAGTGTGTGTGTCGAGTCAATAGCGAGTTATCGCTAGACGCGTGTTACGCGGTCGTTTGTGTCTCGCGCGCGGTTTCTATTTTGTCGTGCGCGGTTTCTATTTTGTCCTGTGTCGAACGTTCAGCGTGTAGCAGGTGTGTGCAGCAGACCCATCAAGAACTCAAGGATGAGTTTGTGATGAAGAGCCCGAGCCTTGGTGTCAAGCCTCAAGTGATTTCGAAGCTCGCCAAAAGGGTGCACCTCAAGATATTGAAGATAGTTACATTACTTTGTGTAGTGTAACATTTCACTTGGTGTAGGCCCTAGTGAAGGGTAGTTTCGAGACCCTTCGTGGTTGGGGACAGTGTGGCACTGTTCCACATCACTGTACCTCGGCTCTTGGGGTTTGTAGGAGCTGGGAGTCATTCCCAACTCGTAACTCTTCCTATCTTGTGTTCTAAGACTATAGTGGCTGCCATAGTACCGTTCGTTCAAACCGACGCTGTGTCGTCAATTATTTATCAAATCGTGCAATCTAAATTGCTAATTGTAGACGACGTGAAGACGCTCCAGATCCAATTTGAATCAAGTCATTTTCAGCTGTGAGCAGAACGCTATCAACGTTTGAAGCCGCTGTGCAGAAATCCGTCTGTGCTCTCTATCTTTCGTTTTAGGCACATTCAAGCCTATTGTGACTATAACAAGTGGTATCAGAGCCCCTTGGAGCAGTTTCGACAATTTCTGGACCTTAGGAAAGGGGTGGCAGAGGTGCTGGTGGCAGTGGAGAAGCCCAAGCTCAAGGCCAACCCCGTGACTCAGCCATGGCGCCCGTGCAACCAAGTGTTGGCCCATCTAGGGACGAGCCTAGAGTGTTTGGCCTTGACAAGTTCAACGGTGACAACTTTGCTGAGTGGTCCTTCAGAATGGAGAACGTGTTTGATCACTATGACTTGCTGGAGGTGATGGAAGGAACGGAGAAGCGCCCCGAGAACGACCCGGAGAAGAGCCCGTGGGTGCGGAAGAGCGCACAAGGCTACCTCCTACTAGGGCAAGCGTTGGGGAGCAGCCAGATCCGTCACATCAAGCCTTTCCAGCGTGAACCAGAGAAGGGACCAAAGGCATGGGCTGCTCTCAAGGGTGTACATGCTCCTGCAACAGCGGCGGTAGCGGTGGTGTTGGAACGGCAAATGGCGGCACTACGAATTGAAGAAGACGAAGCGGTTGAAGAAGGGGTGCAGAAATTCTTCGACTTGTTGACGCGGCTTGAGGGAGCTGATTTGAACTACAGTGAGCTCCAAAAGAAGACCAAGTTGCTGGCCTTACTCCCAGAGTCATGGTCCTCGCTCATCATCAACCTTAATCGCGACTTGCCCCGCCTCTCGCTTGAAGACGTGAAGCGAGCTATCCTTCAAGAGGATTTCCGCCGCCGTGAGTTGGCGAGTGCGGATGGCGCTGGGGCAGCGAGCATCGGCCGTGGATATGGTCGAGGAAGAGGCAGAGGACGAGGGGGAGGAAGGTTTGGTGGCAGCAACTTCGGCGGAGGCCGCAGGAGTGGCGGTTACGGCAGCGACGACAAGAGCTACGGACGCGGTCGCGGCCGATTCGACGGCGAGTGTCACTATTGCCACAAGAGCGGACACATGTGGCGCGACTGCTACAAACTCCCTGATGGTTGGACCCCTGCTCAAGTCCAAGAGGGTAGAGGAGCAGGAGGAGGGAGAGGACGAGGCCGTGGAGGCCGTGGCGGTCGCGGTGGCGGAGCTGCAAACATGAAGAGCGGAGACAACGACAAGGACCCGAGCGACGATCGATACCCGGGTCTATTCTACTTCGTGTCGACGCAAGTACCGGCTGGTCCAGAGAAGGATGAAGGCTTTGAGGAGCCAGCAGCTGTGGGGAAGGTGACCCTACACCCCCTGGACTATTGGGTGATTGATAGTGGCGCTACCTATAGCATGACACCTCGCCCGGACTTGCTCACCGAACTCGAGCCGTCACCGGTGAAGCATGTCACATCGGCTTTGGGGCAGCGAGCAGAGGTGAAAGGCATGGGCAAGGCCATGTTCAAGGGTGCTGATGGGAAGATGGTGGGCCTCAAGAACGTGCTTTGGGTGCCCAGCCTTGCTGCAAACCTGATTTCCGTGCGGCGGCTGGCAAAGGCCGGCATGGACACGAACTCGAAGGGAGCCAAGACCTACACCGCAAGGCTTGGCGATCGAATTCTTTGGGACCTTCATGAGGACAGGGATGTCTACAACGAGATGTGGCAGATCCCAGTGGTCCCTATGCCTAAGGAGAGGCAAGTGGCAGCAAGCATCAGCACCAAGGATGGAGCGGTCGGTAGCGACGATGGCGCGAACGGTCGCGCTAAGGAGAATGAGCTCAAGAAGAGCAAACCTGGAGGGACCAGCAAGTTTAGTGAACCTATGGAGAGTGGTGCAGCAACCAAGGAGCAGCAAAAGGGTGAGGAGAACCCAGAGGCAGCAGCGGAGGAGGACTACGGAGAGAGTATGTGGGGCGCTATTGCGAGCGCGGCATTCTCCAATCCAACTTCGGCTACGGGGGAGTGTGATTGGCTCACCTTGCATCGGCGCATGGGGCATGTGGCCCTGCCCATCTTGCAGCAGCTAGTGAATAATGAGATGGTTGCTGGCATACGTGTGAAGGGGGAGCCCGATGAGGTGCTTGGCTGCCCGACGTGCATTCAAGCCAAGTTCACCCGGTTTCCGTTCCCTAGTTCGGAGGCAACGGCAAAGGCACCGCTTGATGAGGTGGTGATGGACGTGGTGGGCCCCCTGAAGCTTGGAGCTGCTGGAGCTGAGTATTTTCTCACCATTGTCGACGTCTACACCCGCATGACTTGGGTGTACGTGCTGGCCAAGAAGAGCGACGTGGCTGAAACGTTGAAGACGGATTGGTCCCCGATGGTGGAGCGGCAACAAGACCGTCTAGTCAAGTCAATCCGCACCGATCGAGGGGGAGAGTTCCTGAGCAAGGAGTTTGGGTTGTGGCTGAAGAAGAATGGTATTCGGCACTCCCTCACCATGCCATACTCCCCTGCAATGAACGGCATCGCCGAGCGAGCGAACCGCACAATCACGGAGGCGGCACGCGGGTTGCTCATTGAAGCCGGGCTACCCGACTATTTCTGGCCTGATGCGGTGCGGAGCGCGTGTGTGGCCAAGAACAGAGCCTTGAATCATGTGGGAGCAGACAAATGGGTGCCCTATGTGGAGTGGCTAGGAAGGAAGCCAAAGGTGGATATGCTTCGGGTGTTCGGGTGCATGTGCATGGCACTCGTGCCTAAGCATCTTCGGCACAACAAGCTTGGTGCCAAGGCGGTGTGGGCCGTGCACTTGGGCATGGCTCAAAACAGCAAGGGATGGCTTCTTTGGGACCCATTCACCAAGAAGTTCTTGGTGAGCAGGGACTGCAAGTTCATGGAGAACTTCATGTACAAGGATTGGAAGGCGGAGAATGAGGCGAAGATAGGCGTGCGGTTTGGGGAGGTGAAGAGTTCCGGTTTGGAGCATGTGGAGCTGCCTTTGGAGCTGAGCAGCGGCAGCACAACCACAAGGCAATCCTCCCTTGTGAATGGGGGAGAGGAGGCCAATGATGCAGAGGAAGAAGAGGAGGAGGTGCAGCAAGTGAGCGAGCGTGCACCGTCACTCCCTTCCCGTACTACGAGTGCTCCACGGATTCGAGCCACACCGCAGCAACGCCAAGGCCTTCAAGTCCCTGCAGCTGAGGAGGAAGGAAGGGGGAAGAGGAGAGTTCAACCCCCTAATAGGCTGACCTATGATGCGCTGGGAGAGATGCCGGGAGAACCAGCAACTCTCAAGGAGGCTTTGGAGAGTAGTGATGCTGAGGAGTGGAAGAAGGCCATGGAGAGTGAGCTGAAGAGCATCGAGGAGAATGACACGTTTGAATTGGTGGAGCTACCGGAGGGGCGTACGGCGATAACGTCCAAGTGGCTCTTCAAAATCAAGTCGGATGCCGACGGCAAGATCGAGCGCTACAAGTCTAGGCTTGTAGCCAAGGGGTACCAGCAGAAGGAGAAGGTGGACTTCAAGGAGCTGTTTGCCCCTGTGGTGAAGCCGACGACGCTGCGAACCCTATTCGCGGGAGCCGCCATCAAAGGATGGGTAGTAAAGCAAATGGACATCGTAACGGCATTCCTTAACGACATCCTTGAGGAGGAGATTTTTATGGCACAGCCAGAGGGGTTTGATGATGGTAGTGGCAGAGTGTGGAAGCTGAAGAAGGCCCTCTATGGGCTGAAGCAGGCCCCTAGGCAATGGTACATGAAGCTGCGCGAAGTGTTGGAGGGGATCGGCTTCACTCCCTCAACGGCCGATCACTCCTTGCTCATGCTTGGCGAGGGGGAGCAGAGGAGTTTCATGGTGGTTTATGTGGATGACATCCTCATTTTCTCACCCTCTTCTGACCTTGTGAAGGAGGTGATGCTGAAGCTTCAAGACAAGTTCAAGTGCAAGGCCCTTGGTGACGTGAGCTTCTACCTTGGGCTCCACATCGAACGAGATGTGGAGAAGCGGTGCATGCGGGTGCATCAACGAAAGTACCTGGAGGCATTGGCTGCCAACTTTGGGCAGAGTGAAGGCCATGTGGCTACACCCTTTCCCTCTGGGTTCAAGTGTGTGAAGGGACCAGAGGAGGAGAGCGTTGGTGAAGAGGAGAGGCGCCGATTTCACTCGTTGGTGGGCAGCCTCATGTATGCGGCGGTAAACACCCGACCGGACGTCGCGTTTGCTACCGGGCAGCTGGCTAGGGTTGTGCAATGCCCTAATGAGGAGCAGGTAGCAGCTGGAATGAGGGTGGCCAAGTATCTTGGCCAAACACCGACCGTTGGGCTGCAATACTCGGCGGCGGCACAAAGGCGCCAAAAGGGCGCGGATGGTGTTGAACCCGGGCGTTTGTTCCTCACCGCCTACTCGGATGCTTCATATGCATCAGAACCAGAGGACATGACAAGTGTTGGAGGGTTCATATGCTGTGTTGGTGGAGGCCCAACTGCTTGGGAGAGCAAGAAGCAGGTTGACCAAGCTTTGAGCTCGGTGGAGTCCGAGTACATGGCACTCTTCCGTGCCGTACGGGAGATTGTGTGGCAGCGGCGTTTGTTGGCTGAATTGGGGGAGGAGCAGCAAGGACCTACCCCACTGTACTGTGACAGCCAGGGTGTCATTGCTCTTGCTAAGAACCCTGTGTTGCATGGACTCACGAAGCACATGAGGGTGAAGTGGCATTGGACGAGGAGCATGGTAACCGCGGGTGAAGTTGAGTTGCGCTACGTGAAGACCACGGGGCAGCCGGCTGACATGATGACCAAGAGGCTGGTGGAGCAGCAGCATTGGAAGTGTTGCAAGCTGGCTGGGATGGCTCTGAACTGAGAGAGCAACATATCCTAAGGCCAACAATCCGAAGGGGAGTTTGTTGGTGCAACCCTACGGTTTGCACTCGGCTTGTTGTCCGTGTGCGTGAATGTGTGTGTGTATGGAATGGTATGAGGGCATGGGATAATATATATTTCATGCTTATAATTGTGTGTGAATGTTGAGTCATGATGTCGAGTGTGTGTGTCGAGTCAATAGCGAGTTATCGCTAGACGCGTGTTACGCGGTCGTTTGTGTCTCGCGCGCGGTTTCTATTTTGTCGTGCGCGGTTTCTATTTTGTCCTGTGTCGAACGTTCAGCGTGTCGCAGGTGTGTGCAGCAGACCCATCAAGAACTCAAGGATGAGTTTGTGATGACGAGCCCGAGCCTTGGTGTCAAGCCTCAAGTGATTTCGAAGCTCGCCAAAAGGGTGCACCTCAAGATATTGAAGATAGTTACATTACTTTGTGTAGTGTAACATTTCACTTGGTGTAGGCCCTAGTGAAGGGTAGTTTCGAGACCCTTCGTGGTTGGGGACAGTGTGGCACTGTTCCACATCACTGTACCTCGGCTCTTGGGGTTTGTAGGAGCTGGGAGTCATTCCCAACTCGTAACTCTTCCTATCTTGTGTTCTAAGACTATAGTGGCTGCCATAGTACCGTTCGTTCAAAACGACGCTGTGTCGTCAATTATTTATCAAATCGTGCAATCTAAATTGCTAATTGTAGACGACGTGAAGACGCTCCAGATCCAATTTGAATCAAGTCATTTGCAGCTGTGAGCAGAACGCTATCAACGTTTGAAGCCGCTGTGCAGAAATCCGTCTGTGCTCTCTATCTTTCGTTTTAGGCACATTCAAGCCTATTGTGACTATAACATGAGCTGCACCCACCGGTAGCCACACCACTGCTCTACAGCTCTGCCTCACCGCCTTGCGCCCTGCTGCTCCTCTTGCTGCTCTTCTTTCTGCTCCTCTTGCTGCCCCTCTTCCTGTTCCTCCTTCTGCTCTTCTTTTCTCAACTCGAACCGAACATGTTCGGGTCAAACATTTGGCGACACTCATAGTGCTGCTGCCAGTCCCATCCCATGCGTATTTCTCTTCTTCCCATCTTCCCCTTCTCCCATTCACAGGCCCCTCTAGAGCTGGCGGTGGTGGCGGCGCTCATAGTGCTGGAGGTGGGCGCCCAGCCTGCTTTTGCTGGCATTACTGCACTCCTAGCGCAGATCCCATTGCAGGTGGGGAGTGGGGTGTGACGCCTGGGGGTTGGGGTGTGGGGGTTGGGGCCTGGGGGATGGGGGTTGGGGCCTGGGGGGTTGGGCGTGGGGGTTGGGGTTGAGGGGTCGGTGCATGGGTTAGGGGAGTGGGGGACGTTGGCCGGATATTTCCAGGCCTGCGTGTGCCGGGCCTCATGCTCATTCCGCTGCAGGTGGGGCGGCATGGGTTGCGGGATTAAGCATAGGCGTGTGGAGGCGTGGGGTATGGAGCATGCGTGGCCTTGGTTCGGGGTACTTGAGATTCGAATGTGGTAGGAAGTCATGAGCACAGGCCGGGTCGAGGGCTGGCCCGACTTAGGGTGGGCCAAGCCGGATATTGCGGAATGGCAGCACGATGGGGGCCGGATTCGGTAGGGAAGAGGAAAGGGTTATTTGGCCAAATGCCGGACTCCTTCCACTTCTTCAAAGATCTCGTATTAAAATCCATATTCAAAACCGCAAACGTGTTTACACTCCCTCTCAAACCATCATCCTCTTGTAATGTGATCGTTCCCTGCTTCATCCTCTTGCAATGTGATCGTTCCCTGCTTCAACCTCTTGCAATGTGATCGTTCCCTGCTTCAACCTCTTGCAATGTGATCGTTCCCTGCTTCAACCTCTTGCAATGTGATCGTTCCCTGCTTCAACCTCTTGCAATGTGATCGTTCCCTGCTTCAACCTCTTGCAATGTGATCGTTCCCTGCTTCAACCTCTTGCAATGTGATCGTTCCCTGCTTCAACCTCTTGCAATGTGATCGTTCCCTGCTTCAACCTCTTGCAATGTGATCGTTCCCTGCTTCAACCTCTTGCAATGTGATCGTTCCCTGCTTCATCCTCTTGCAATGTGATCGTTCCCTGCTTCAACCTCTTGCAATGTGATCGTTCCCTGCTTCAACCTCTTGCAATGTGATCGTTCCCTGCTTCAACCTCTTGCAATGTGATCGTTCCCTGCTTCAACCTCTTGCAATGTGATCGTTCCCTGCTTCAACCTCTTGCAATGTGATCGTTCCCTGCTTCAACCTCTTGCAATGTGATCGTTCCCTGCTTCAACCTCTTGCAATGTGATCGTTCCCTGCTTCAACCTCTTGCAATGTGATCGTTCCCTGCTTCAACCTCTTGCAATGTGATCGTTCCCTGCTTCAACCTCTTGCAATGTGATCGTTCCCTGCTTCAACCTCTTGCAATGTGATCGTTCCCTGCTTCAACCTCTTGCAATGTGATCGTTCCCTGCTTCAACCTCTTGCAATGTGATCGTTCCCTGCTTCAACCTCTTGCAATGTGATCGTTCCCTGCTTCAACCTCTTGCAATGTGATCGTTCCCTGCTTCAACCTCTTGCAATGTGATCGTTCCCTGCTTCAACCTCTTGCAATGTGATCGTTCCCTGCTTCAACCTCTTGCAATGTGATCGTTCCCTGCTTCAACCTCTTGCAATGTGATCGTTCCCTGCTTCAACCTCTTGCAATGTGATCGTTCCCTGCTTCAACCTCTTGCAATGTGATCGTTCCCTGCTTCAACCTCTTGCAATGTGATCGTTCCCTGCTTCAACCTCTTGCAATGTGATCGTTCCCTGCTTCAACCTCTTGCAATGTGATCGTTCCCTGCTTCAACCTCTTGCAATGTGATCGTTCCCTGCTTCAACCTCTTGCAATGTGATCGTTCCCTGCTTCAACCTCTTGCAATGTGATCGTTCCCTGCTTCAACCTCTTGCAATGTGATCGTTCCCTGCTTCAACCTCTTGCAATGTGATCGTTCCCTGCTTCAACCTCTTGCAATGTGATCGTTCCCTGCTTCAACCTCTTGCAATGTGATCGTTCCCTGCTTCAACCTCTTGCAATGTGATCGTTCCCTGCTTCAACCTCTTGCAATGTGATCGTTCCCTGCTTCAACCTCTTGCAATGTGATCGTTCCCTGCTTCAACCTCTTGCAATGTGATCGTTCCCTGCTTCAACCTCTTGCAATGTGATCGTTCCCTGCTTCAACCTCTTGCAATGTGATCGTTCCCTGCTTCAACCTCTTGCAATGTGATCGTTCCCTGCTTCAACCTCTTGCAATGTGATCGTTCCCTGCTTCAACCTCTTGCAATGTGATCGTTCCCTGCTTCAACCTCTTGCAATGTGATCGTTCCCTGCTTCAACCTCTTGCAATGTGATCGTTCCCTGCTTCAACCTCTTGCAATGTGATCGTTCCCTGCTTCAACCTCTTGCAATGTGATCGTTCCCTGCTTCAACCTCTTGCAATGTGATCGTTCCCTGCTTCAACCTCTTGCAATGTGATCGTTCCCTGCTTCAACCTCTTGCAATGTGATCGTTCCCTGCTTCAACCTCTTGCAATGTGATCGTTCCCTGCTTCAACCTCTTGCAATGTGATCGTTCCCTGCTTCAACCTCTTGCAATGTGATCGTTCCCTGCTTCAACCTCTTGCAATGTGATCGTTCCCTGCTTCAACCTCTTGCAATGTGATCGTTCCCTGCTTCAACCTCTTGCAATGTGATCGTTCCCTGCTTCAACCTCTTGCAATGTGATCGTTCCCTGCTTCATCCTCTTGCAATGTGATCGTTCCCTGCTTCAACCTCTTGCAATGTGATCGTTCCCTGCTTCAACCTCTTGCAATGTGATCGTTCCCTGCTTCAACCTCTTGCAATGTGATCGTTCCCTGCTTCAACCTCTTGCAATGTGATCGTTCCCTGCTTCAACCTCTTGCAATGTGATCGTTCCCTGCTTCAACCTCTTGCAATGTGATCGTTCCCTGCTTCAACCTCTTGCAATGTGATCGTTCCCTGCTTCAACCTCTTGCAATGTGATCGTTCCCTGCTTCAACCTCTTGCAATGTGATCGTTCCCTGCTTCAACCTCTTGCAATGTGATCGTTCCCTGCTTCAACCTCTTGCAATGTGATCGTTCCCTGCTTCAACCTCTTGCAATGTGATCGTTCCCTGCTTCAACCTCTTGCAATGTGATCGTTCCCTGCTTCAACCTCTTGCAATGTGATCGTTCCCTGCTTCAACCTCTTGCAATGTGATCGTTCCCTGCTTCATCCTCTTGCAATGTGATCGTTCCCTGCTTCATCCTCTTGCAATGTGATCGTTCCCTGCTTCATCCTCTTGCAATGTGATCGTTCCCTGCTTCAACCTCTTGTAATGTAATCGTTCCCTGCTTCAACCTCTTGTAATGTAATCGTTCCCTGCTTCAACCTCTTGTAATGTAATCATTCCCTGCTTCAACCTCCTCCCCTATCCACCATCTCTGAACTGCTGCTCTTTTGCCTTCCCTCTCCTCTCCCCCTCTCTCCAATCGCTCTCCTCTCTCCCTTCTTCTCGCCCTTCGCCCCTCGCCCCTCGACCCTCGCAGGCACTGTTTGGGTACTTGTTCGCCGTGCAGCGGCGCAGAACAGTGAAGTTCACGGACGCCCGAGTGAAGATGACAGGCGAGGTACGACATGCTCTGATCTGAATCGACCCACAACTCGCATGTTCCATGAGGGGGACGAAGGGGAGTTTGTAACACCTGGGGGCTTACACCAAGGGTTAAAAAGCATCCGCTGCGCCTCTGAGTAACAAAACCCTCGTTCTGGCAAAGTAATCCTTTGGGGCGCAGGTCCGCCGTTTTGGGCACGGGGCATTATAAAGTCGGCCTGTCCTTGTGGCGAGGTGCCGTGTCCAGAGGCCACTGTGGGGGAAGAAGGGGAGGAGGGGACAGGAATTTGGCTGTTTTTTTGTTTTCCATTGGCTCTAAGTTCACAAAAGCCCAGCGGCATTTTAAGATCCCTCCCCCCTCTCCTCTTGGCACGTGCTTGCCCCTGCCACATCCACACCACACCCTCGCCACACCCTCGCCGAATTCCGTGCATCATCATCATGCCCTGGTGCCAACATCCCCGTTGGCTCTGAACTTCAGGGAGTCGCCCCCCCCCTGCAGGGACTTCGATTTCGCTGTGCTGCTAGCAGTGACTTCGCTGGTTGCTCAGGCCAGCGGAGGATAGTTCGTTGGGTTCAAGTCTGGTAACCACATTTCAGTTCTCGCCACAGGCGGAAAATGTGGACCAGCCGGGATTTGAACCCTAGGCTAATTCCAGAATAACGCCTCGCTACCCACTGGGTCAAATTGAGGGTGTTGTTTGGCGCAGCGGAGCGGAATGCCCTTCAACACTAGCCCACGGGCGTTACACTGGCAGTGAAGATGTTCGCCTTTGTTTGGGAGGCTCCCTTCACGAGCACACCCTTATAATCACTTCCCTCTCTCCCATCCTCCTCCCTTCTTACTCATGCGTGCCCACACCCACACTCATGCGTGCTCATCCTCCCGGCAGGTACTGTAGGGCATTCTGGCAGTGAAGATGTTCGCCTGGGAGGCACCTTTTACCAGCTTCATTCAGAGGATCCGCGATCGAGAGTGCAGGAAGTAAGACGGCAGGCAGGCAGGAAGTAAGACAGCAGGCAGGAAGTAAGACGGCAGGCAGGCAGGAAGTACATGGCTTTAGACATTCTGTGCTGCACAGATGGCATCGGATGGTATGTTGTGTGCTCTTGCCTTTATCCCGATTCGATTCCTCTGTGTTAGTCTCCTCTCTTATTTCTGCAATTCCTTTTCGTTGACAATCCTTCTTCTCCCTTAAGCTCCCCCCCCCCCCCCATCCCCCCCCTCACCTTACCCTTTCCCTCTCCTCAACCTCTCCCTCCCCTCACTCTCCCCTTTTCCTCACCTTACCTTCCACTTCTCCTCCGCCTCACCTCATTCTCCGCCTCTCCTCCCCTTCTCCTCACACTCCCCCTCTCCTCACCCCTCCTTACCCCATCCCCCTCTGCCTCACACCATCAACCTCGTGTCATGCGTCAAGGCGTTCAACAAGGCGCCCCACAATTCCTCAGCCTCTTTCGAGTCGGCGCAAACAAATGTCCCTCATCCCACCTCCACCCGATCCCCCACCTAGACATGAGCGAAAATTCAAACCCCTGTTCGGTTCGACTCGAACGTGTTCGACTGTTTTTTTTTTACCAAAAGGTGTTCGTCACGAACGAGTTCGACTGTTCGAGTGTTCGCGTGCAGAAAAATGCATGAACACCTAGTTGTTCGAGGGAAAATTCAGCGCGTCAAAGTTTGACACGCTGGTTGGATCTAAAAGGGGAGGTCGACATAGCCTAAGGATGGCATTCCGCCCCCTACCCACTTAAACTACCACATTTCCGCGGTTAAAAATCCACATTGTGGCTGGAAACGTTAGGTATAAGGTTGGATTAGGGTAGGAAACGGTTAAAAGAAGGAACTAAGGGCATTTCGGTTTAGGTTGGAGTCTAGTAAGGCGAAATTGGATATCCACCAGATCTGCGCCAAGCCTAACTATATCTCTTGTAGGGCTACAGGGAACGTGATGGTGTTCGGTCTTGCCTCAAAACTGTTCGACCCTATACTCGAACAGGGAACACTAACATTTAAGAAAACTGTTCGAGACAAACGTGTTCGGTTCGCTCGTTGCTCATGTCTACCCCCACCTCCCCACCAAATCCCCTATCTCCCCACCCCATCCCCTATCTCCCCACCCCATCCCCTATCTTCCCACCCCATCCCCTGTCTCTAATGAGGTGCCCAATGAGGCATCTAACTCTCGTGTAATTCTCCTCTCCCCTGCGCCCACTCGCCCCAGCATCCAGCAGGCGGCATACATGAAGGCGTTCAACAAGGCTGTTTTTTTTGCGTCAATCCCCTATCAAGCTTACTCAGCATTTCCCCTTCCCACCCTTCCTTTCCCGCGCCCACTCGTCCCAGCATCCAGCAGGCGGTATACATGAAGGCGTTCAACGAGGCGTCCTACTTTTCCTCGGCCTCCATAGTCACGCTTTTCATATTCGCCACCTACACTCTGCAGGGGGGGCACCTGCACCTCTCCACCGTCTTCTACGTCATCTCGCTCGTGCAGGTGAGTGAGGGGCACGTGAGCTCGCCTGGCTATATTTTGGAATGTCTTAGGTGCATACAAAGAGTCTGGCTTTACTTTGGAAAATCTTAGGTGCCAAAAATTAACCCTGGTCTTCTCAAGAAGCACATGCATCCATCCTTGGTCTTCTACATCAGTTCGCCCGTGCAGATGCGTTGGGTTGGAGGAAGGGGGAATTCAGCTGCTAGTGGCGTGACATAGCTCTCTTCCCTCTCCTCCTACTCCTGCCCCCCCTCCCTAGCTTCCACGCCTGTCTGTGGGTGTGCTTTTTGAGACGTCTCAAAACCGAGCGCTGTGGATGTGTGTGGTCCTCTCAGTGGTCAGGTCAGGGGGCGTGAGGGCAGCAGAGGCTTATGTGGGCACCTCACTCACACTCCCTGCTGTCGTCCCTCATCCGTCCACATTTCCCCCTTTCCCCGGTCCCAGCTGCCGCGGCTGTGGATGTGTGTGTTCCTCCCAAGGGGCATAGAGCGTGTGGCGGAGGCTGCTGTTAGCTTCGCCAGGCTTGAGGCGTTCACGCGGGTGAGAGAGCAGTGGGGTGGGTGAGTTGGCCATGGGCATGGGTGGAAGGGCATGGGTGGAAGGGCATGGGTGGAAGGGAAAGGGCATGTGGGCAAGGCCAAGGGCGTAAGGGCAAGGGCATGAGCATGGGACATGGTCATTTGAGCACATGGGAAAGGTATATGACGTGTGTGTATGTGTGTGTGTGTGTGTGTGTGTGTGTGCGCATGCGTGCTGGTGTGTGCAGCTTGAATTCTCCTCTGCTGCCATCACTACCACCCCCCCTGCTGCGAGTATGTTTGCCATGTGCCAAGCATAGACATGAGCATTTGACGAGTCGAGTACTCGACTCGTTGTGGCTTGCCTCGATCAAGTATCGAGGTGAGTAGAGTAAAACTCGAGTCGAGTTGTTTTTGCTTGGCAGTTACTCATTACTTGCCCAAAAGGCCGAGTAAGAAACTACTCGGGTTGGGTCGAGCATTTTTTTACTCCAACTGAGTTGAGTAAATCTCGAGTCGTGTGTCACTGAATATCATGGTGAGAGCATTATATTCTGTAACTGTGCTAACTGGGGTGTAGAAGCAGTGTAGTAATTGTCATTCAGTTTGTACACCAGGTAGTTGGGACATTGGGAGAAGCGCGAAAGTTGGTAGTATGGGGGATTGCAAGGCGCTGCGGGCACAATTCCAGGGCCCTCGAGAGACAGGAAATCTGGCACGAGGCCAATACAAGGCCAAGGCGGCTCGAGCCCAACCCATCACGCTGAGAATCTCGCGACTGGGTGGCCTAGCATAAGTAAGCCTAGCCTAGCATAGTACTCTTGTTCTCTCGTTTGTTTACCAGTGCATACTGGACTTATGTTACCGTTCTAAGCTACAGCAGCCAGGTGACAGACGCCACTCTTGGTAGCCAGCTGTGGGAGCCGAATCTCTCACAAACGAGGCGACATGGATCGCCATGAGCTGCGCGAGCAGCGGATGTACTCACGGCGGGAGCGTTCACCGTCGCGGAGGAGGCGCGCATCGGAGCGCGGGAGGTCACCAACGCACTCGCCCCGCAGAGCGGCGTACCGCGCGGACTGGGTGACACCTACGGGCAGGCACCGTGATGATGACGGATCGGATCCGCGCGTCAGATCTGAGCCGTGGAGAAAGCCAGCGAGGAGCAATCCGTGGAAACTGCCGGAGGGACAGCACGGAGGACGCGCGCGCCAATACGATGGCGACGTCGACATGCAGTCGCTGGATTCGGCGAGTGAAGCGGACGAAGAAGAATACCATGAGGAAGCGTCAGAGGCAGAACGCGAGCTGCGTTGTGGCGCGGAAGAAATGAAGACGCGACAGGTGCGCAAGGCGGCATGCAGCACGGCGAAATTGGCGAAGATGGAGAATCCCCGACTGCGCGGGGCAGCGAAAATCCCAAGAGCCAAGACGGAGAAGATTCCCCCACTGCGCGGGGAGGAGGAAGGCAAGGAGATGCAGAGAAGGATGATGAGGAACCAAGCCGACGCGGCGGAACGCGGAAGCACGAGGCAGAAGGCAAGGCCGAGGAGCACTCACCAGTGAGGCAGCGTGAAAATGACGCGCCGCGAGGAAGCGCCAAGGGTGCGGAACGCCGGTCGAAGGCAAATCGGGAGGGCGAAGGAGGACGTAATGCGCATGCGGGTGTCTTCCGCTCGCCTGAACCAGGACTGAGGTATGAGCGCCGACGACGTATGGCGGCGGGTGAAGGGCAAGGGGCGGAGCGCGAGGATCGTGAAGAGGAGGAAGACTACGAGGATCGGCGCCAGAGAAGCCCGTGCGGAAGGGAGCGAAGGCAGGATGCGGAAAGGCGTGACAAGGAAAGAAGCCAACGGTCGCCGAATGGTTCAAGAACAGAAGAAAGAGGATGGCGGCGAGGAGAGCCTGAGCGGCGGCACCAGGAGCGCGCGCCTGCGTGGAAATCAGAATGGCGAGATAGTGCGGAAAGGCGCAAAGAAGATCACGGAGATGAGAGGAGGAGGAGCCCAAGTCCGACAGGGCCAAGGAGGCCCCGGCCATACGGAGAAGGATCTGGAGGAGCGAGAGCAGCCCGCGAGGGGCTGGAGCGAGTGCTGTACGGGACCAGTATGGGAAGCAGAGAAGAAAAGGGGAGGCAGCGGGGAGCTGTGAAGTCAGCTCGGGGAGAATCAGGAAGCTGGGACACAGGCAGATGGGCCGCGACGGCGCAGCCAAGAGTGGAGGTACCGGTGCGCTTCACGGGGAATGAAGGGACTGGCCCGAGCCTGAAGAACTACTTGATGCAGATCAGCAATGTTAAGTACAGGTGTGACCGGAGCGGTATGGACCCTATCGAGTTCTTCTTAAGCCTGCCAAACACACTGGGAGGGGAGGCGGAGACACTGTACCGCATGAAAATCGGAGAATGGTTGAGGAGGGCAGAGGAGGATGGCGAGGACCCAACAGTACTGTTCCTGGATCGGCTGAGGAAGCAGTTTCCAGGGCACACGGCCCAGCGCATTAGAGAGTTTCAGGAGTTCAGGCGTCGAGATGAGGAATCACTTCTAACGTACTACAGACGGTTGATGAACCTAGCAGAGGACGTGGTGTGCACTGACAGCAGTATGATCATTAGCAAATTCTTGAACGGCTTAGACAAGGGGCTGGCAGGAGGCTTGAGGATGCGAGTATACGAGCTGGGGGCTGAGGCGACACCTGAAGAGGTGTTTGAGCTAGCAGAGAGAGTGGAGTTGGCGCAGCGGAAGTACGAGGTGTACCTACCGAGGCCGACTGAGAAGAGGAACCCCGCTTGGGCAGCAGCAGTAGTGCCGGAGATGGGGGGAAGGGAGGATGGCCGAGCGGAGAGAGGAGCTGAGATGCGCACCTGCCACCGATGCAAGCAGCCGGGGCATCTGATGAGGAATTGTAGGAACTGTGACACCTGCGGGAAGCCGGGACACCGCCGCAAGGACTGCCCGGATGCACCAACATGCGAAGTCTGTGGGAAGCGGGGGCACAAAGGAAAGGACTGTTACCAATGCACAGGGGGGCCGAGGAGGACTCCAGAAGACATAGAGGGTCAGATAGGCAGGCTACAGGCGCAGCTACAGGCAATGGGTGGGAAAAAAGAGAAGGAGGCAGGGTTATATGCCAGGGAAGACGATGACGAAGCAGAAGCAATAGAGGAACCAGAGCCGGAATACAATTTCATGGTGCTCCGCAGCACAGAGGAGCTGGGTCTGCGCAGCGGGGGCAGGGATGGGAGAAAGGACCACATGACCAAGGAAAGGGGCAGACCGAAACAAAGGCCAGGGGAGAAGGGTGAGGAAGGAGAAGAGCCAGCAAGGCATCCCAAGGATCGGCTAGCTAGCCAGGCAACCGTGCTAGTGGCAGAGGCAGGAACGGTGGCAGTAGGTGGAGAGATAGCAAAGACAGCAATCTTGGACACGGGAGCGCAGAGCGTAATGTTGGGAAAAAGGCTAGCACGGAAGCTGGGGCTGACTGAAGCAGGGCAATACATAAAGCGAGGAATGCAGGTAATGACCGCGGAAGGAGGCGAGCCCAAGTGGCTGCCATGTACAAGGGACCTAGTGGAAATAGTCCTAATGCCGGGGAGAGAGGAGCAGACTAGTAAACGGCTACAATGCGGGATATCAGACTCGGAAGATTTCGACGTGCTGCTGGGGACAGACCTGATTTGGGGCGTGGGGATGACCATCTGCACCTGGAAGGAGAAAGTGAAGTTTCGGAAGCAGTATTGGGTGCGGGGGAGCAAGACGGGTGAGCTGCCTGTGCAATTCACTAAACAGGAGCCAAAAAGAGCGTACACGGCTGAGCAAGCGTGAAGCGAGGGAAGAGGGAGAGCGGGCCTAGTGGGTGAAGCAGCGATAGCTAATGCATGGCAGGAACCAATCAGGCTGGTGGAGCTGTTCGGGGGAATAGGAGCGGGGCTGGCAGCGGTGCTCAGAGCGGGAGTAGCGGTGAAGGAGTGGATATATGTGGAAAAAGACGGACAAGTGAGAAAGATGGCTGAACGACATGCAAAGAGACTGCAAAAGGAGCATCCTGAACTACTGGAGGAAGGAGTGATAAGCAAAGCAATGGCAGGGACGTTGACCGATGTGAGGGACGTGACACGAGAAGTGGTGAGGGGCTGGGGGCACGTGGATCTGCTGGTAGCAGGGTGGGAGTGCCAAGCCGTCTCAAGAGCGGGGAAGGGAAAGGGGTTGGACGATCCAAGGGGAGCACTGCTAATTAATCTGCTGAGCATCATTGACTGGATCAGAGAAAGACAGGAGAAGGTGGTGTACCTACTGGAGCACCTGGACATGGAGGGGGATTGCCGGGAACCAGTCAGAAAGATCCGAGAGTTAGTAACACGGAAGCTGGGGAAGGGGGTAAGGTGTGACGCGGCCAGGCTGGGGGCACGGGCTCACCGTGTCAGAAGGTATTGGCAAAATGTCGTGACGGAAGAGCAACTGCAGAAGGAGCTGGATGGGATACGAAGGGACTGGAGCAGGACGGTGCAAGAGATATTAGAGCCAGGCAGGACAGCGGCGCCGGTGAAGAAGGGCAGGCACGAGACACAGTGCCCATGCAACAAGGTGGGGGCAGTACGCAGGGCCTGGCCGACATTGGTGGGGTACAAGGGGGCAGCAGGGTTTAGGGAGGAAGGAGGAATGCCAGGGGAAGGCATGGTGTACGATCATAGGACGAAGAAGTGGGAGGAACCAACGGCACTGGAGCGGGAGCTGGCGATGGGGTATGGGGAAGACATAACCAAGGCAGCAGGGGTGACGGAACAGGAAAGGAGGAAGGCGTTAGGACAGGCTATGGACGGTCAGGTCATGCAGTGGCTGATGCGGCGAATGTGGAGAGGGCTGGTGCTGGAAGGGGAGCAGAAACCGCGAAGGAAGGAGGAAGGGGTGAAAAAGGTGGGGGCATGGGCGTGTGTGGCAGTTCAGGAAGAGCCAGCGTGGGTTGTGGGAAATGCAATGAGCGAACAAGGGAAGAAGGCAATGCAGGAGGTGCTGGCCAGGTATAGGCATGCCTTTGCGTTTACCTTACAGGAGTTAGGAAAGTGCTCAGTGAAGGAGATGGAGTTGAAGCTGGTCACGGATGAGCCGGTGTTTCAAAGGAAGCGGAGAATGACACCCGGGGATGAGGACATCTGCAAGGAAAAATGCAAGGAGTTGCTAGAAGCAGGACTGATACAGAGATCGGAATCGGAGTACGCAACACCGACAGTGGTAGCCGCACGAAAGGACCTGCTGGGAGAGGTGCTGAGCCGGCGTATGTGTGGGGTTACCGAGCACTGAACAAGGTGACAGTGCCCGATAGGTACCCAATGCCGACAGCGGAGGACATTTTCGACCGACTGGGAGCAGGGGAGATCTTTAGCACGCTAGATTTGAGACAGGGCTTTAACCAGATCAAGATCAGGAAGGAGGATGTGCGGAAAACAGCATTCCATGGTGCAGACGGGCTGTACGAATGGCTGTTTATGCCATTCGGGCTGAGGAACGCGTCAACCATCTTCCAAAGGGTAATGGACAGTGTACTGAGGGGACTGGAGTGTGCAGCATGTTACATAGATGACGTAGTGATATTCAGCAACAGTGAGGAGGAGCACGTGCGAGACTTGGAGCGGACGCTGAAGGCGCTGGCGGCAGCAGGGCTGACCTGCCACCCAAAGAAATGCAGGTGGGGGGAAGCGACCGTGCAGTACCTGAGATATGAGGTCAGGGGCGGACAGATAGGGATTCAGCAGGCGAAGGTCGAGGTGTTGAACAGGCTGCAGCAGCCGAAGGACAGAACTGGACTGAGAGCGGTGCTGGGTTTTCTGAGTTACTACCGAAGGTTCGTCCCTAATTTTAGCAAGCGTGCATCACCGCTGAATGGGCTGCTGAGAGAGGACAAAAGGTGGGAATGGGGGACAGAGCAGGAAGCAGCTTTGAGAGACCTGATGGAGGCGGTGCAGACAGCAACGATTCTGCAGCTGCCCAAGGCCGACAAGCCCTTCTGCTTGTACACTGAATGGAGCAGCCAGGGTATGGGGGCAATCCTGTGCCAAGAACTGGACGGAGAGGAGAGGGTAGTAGCGTACGCGAGCAGAAGCTGTAACCCAGCAGAGGCCAAGTACAGCTCTTATCACGGTGAGGGGCTGGCTGCAGTGTGGGCTGTGAAGCACTTCAGAGTGTACCTGCAAGGGAGGGAATTCACACTGATCACATATCATCAGCCGCTGCAGTGGCTGATGACTCACCAGAGGCTGACGGGGAGAAACGCGCGCTGGGCCATGACTCTGCAGGAATACGATTTCAAGATACGCCACAGGCCGGGGAAGACACTGCAGCATGTGGACGGGCTCTCGAGGAACCCGCCAGCAGCAGAGCCAGTGTACGCGCTGATGCTGCTCGCTAGGCAAGGGGAGGAGGCAGCAGCAGAAAAACAAGGAAAGAGGGGTCCACAGGATATATGGAAGGATCCCACGGCCCTGCGGTGGATTAAAGGGGAAACAGAGGAGAACAAACAGGTGACAGACAGGGTGAGAGCACGAGGGCACCACTACCGATGGTACCAGGGACAGTTGCAGCTGCAGTCAGTGGATGGGTGGAAGCTGGTGCCTGCGCCGCAAGAGAGGGAAGGGGTAATAGAGGAGGTGCATAGGAAGCTGGGCCACTTCGGGCATGAGCGCACAACTCAGCTGCTCAAGACCGGCTGGTGGTGGGAAGGGATGAGGAAGCAAGTCAGAGAGTGGGTCAGTGGTTGTGAAGGCTGCCAGAGAAGCAAGGCCAGCTTGACCCAGGCGAAGCAGGAGCTCCAATCACTGCCGATCAGAGGGTTGGGTTTCGGTGGTCTCTGGACATAGCCGGCGAGCTGCCGCTGAGCAGGGGAGGACAGCGGTACATCCTACTCATGGTGGAGCATGCAAGCAAGTGGTTAGAAGTGTGTGCGTTGCCGAGCAAGGATTCCAGACATGTGGCGAAGGCATTCAAGGGACAGGTGCTGTGCAGATTCGGGGCACCAGGGGAGGTACTCACCGATCAGGGCACGGAATTCAAGGGGGAGTTCCAGGCGCTGCTGGACGAGGCAAGGGTGACACACAGGCAGACATCAAGGTACCATCCTCAGAGTGATGGGCTGACCGAGCGGCTGGTGCAGACCTTGAAGCGGAACCTGAGGGCGTACGGAGAGAAGCGGAAGAGGGACTGGGATGAAGAACTAGACTGGGTGGCGGCAGGGTACAGGTTCGGGAAGCAGGCGTCACTAAAGGACTACTCCCCGTACAGCCTGCTGTATGGAAAGGAACCAATACTGCCTGTGGGAGCACCAAGGGTACTGACGGGGGTGGTGAGCGTGAAGGGAGCGGAACAATGGGTGGCGCTGGCAGAAGCACGAGCAAGATACATGCGGGAAATGCTCCCGGCTGCCTTGGAGAACTTGCACACGGCGCAGCTGAGAGATGCCCACAGATACGAGCAGCGACAGCAGCAAGGAGGCAGGAAAGCGAAGCCAGCAGTGACAGAGGGACAGGAAGTCTACCTGCGCAGAGCGAAGAAAGACACGCTGGACGTGGGGTTGGGAACAGAGAGGTGGAAGGTTAAAGAGGTGAGAGGGTCAGGGGTGCTGGTGCTGGAAAATGAGAGAGGAGAGCGGACAGTGGATCACCAGACGAACACAGCGCCAGTGAAGGAGAGACGGCCTCAGCAAGAGGGTCCTGTGACACGTGCACGGGCAGCCCGAGCACGAGCACAGGAGGGGGCATGGAGTGGCTGAGGAAGGGATGACTGTGCAAGAAGAGAAGGAGGAAAAGGGGACTGAGCGCAATGAGGCAGGAACAAGGGGAGCGAGCAGAGTAATGCAGGAACAGGGCGAGGGTGAAAGGCAGTAAGGGAAGGGACTCTGACAGCTGTCACTGAATATCATGGTGAGAGCATTATATTCTGTAACTGTGCTAACTGGGGTGTAGGAGCAGTGTAGTAATTGTCATTCAGTTTGTACACCAGGTAGTTGGGACATTGGGAGAAGCGCAGAAGTTGGTAGTATGGGGGATTGCAAGGCGCTGCGGGCACAATTCCAGGGCCCTCGAGAGACAGGAAATCTGGCACGAGGCCAATACAAGGCCAAGGCGGCTCGAGCCCAACCCATCACGCTGAGAATCTCGCGACTGGGTGGCCTAGCATAAGTAAGCCTAGCCTAGCATAGTACTCTTGTTCTCTCGTTTGTTTACCAGTGCATAGTGGACTTATGTTACCGTTCTAAGCTACAGCAGCCAGGTGACAGACGCCACTCTTGGTAGCCAGCTGTGGGAGCCGAATCTCTCAGTGGAGTGGCTGAGGAAGGGATGACTGTGCAAGAAGAGAAGGAGGAAAAGGGGACTGAGCGCAATGAGGCAGGAACAAGGGGAGCGAGCAGAGTAATGCAGGAACAGGGCGAGGGTGAAAGGCAGTAAGGGAAGGGACTCCGACACGTGCCACCCTGCCTGCCCAATAAACCCGCAAGTCCTGTTTCCCACGTACGTGGAGATTCGCTCCTGCTGAGTACACTCCTTTCACTTCATTCCTTTACACTCACTCTCTGCCCGTCTCAACCATGAGACTCGCGAGTCAGCTTCCTCACATACATGAAGGTGACTTACCTCTGCTTTTCTCCCTCCCAACCTCTTGCAAGGGCATAAGTGCAAGGGCTTAAGTGCAAGGGCTTAAGTGCAAGGGCTTAAGTGTAAGGGAAAGGACATGTGGGCAAGGCGAATGGCGTAAGGGCAAGGGCCATGGGACGTGGTCATTTGAGAACATGGGAGAGGTATATGACGTGTGTATGTTTGTGTTTTGGTTTGTGCGGCTTGAATTCTGCTGCCATCACTACCATCCTTCCTGCTGCGAGCATGTTTGCCATGTGCCGAGCATAGACATGAGCATGTGACGAGTCAAGCTGTACTCAACTCGTTGTGGCTTGCCTCGATCAAGTATCGAGGTGAGTTAAGTAAAACTCGAGTCGAATTGTTTTGTATCGGCCCTTTCTTATTACTCGCCCAAAAGGCCGGGTAAGAAACTACTGGGTTTGGCTCGAGTATTCTTTTGCTCCAACTGAGTTGAGTGAAACTGGAGTCGTGTCATCCGCTAAGTCCGGTTTCTCACATACGTGGAGTTAGACATGAGCACAAGGGCGAACACCTGTTCGGTTCGGGTTTGTTTTTTTTTGCTTAAATTGTTCGCCAAACAGTGTTCGAGGTTCGCCCGAACACGTTCGTGTTCAGGCCGCTGCTGCAATTTGCCCCGCGACGAACATGAACGTGTTCGAGGTTCGGCCGAACACGCCTTCACATCACAGGCGAACGGCGAACACCTGTTTTTGCTTAAAGTGTTCGCCGAACCGAACAGTGTTCGGTTCGGCAAACGGATGTGTTCGTGTAGGGGCGAACACGAACATGTTCGTGTTCGCCCCTTGCTCATCCCTACATGGAGTGGAGAAGTGCTCCTGCTGCACACGCTCCTTCCACTTCGTTCGTTTCTCCTGCACCAAAACACTCACGCCCCCCCTATCTCGACCATCAAACTGCGAGAGTCAGCTTCCTTGCATGCTCCCCCTCGCTGCCTGTCTAGTCCCTCCTGCCATTTCCTTCCACCTCTACTGCTTAGGCTCTGCAACGTTTCAAAGATCTGCATGGCTTCCCCTTCCGCCCCGTCTCCTTTCCCTTGGCATGATCCATTTCAGCTATCACACAGCAGCAACAGAAGGGTTTTGGGACGCCACAAAACTGGGGTTTTTCTGCTCATACACATCCACCTTCTCCTTCCCTTCTGCAATGTCGATTTAATAAACTCTTATGCGTATCAAGAATCTCATCTTTCCACTTGTTCACCCTCCACCTTGCATTGCCCATATCAGCTATCAAGCAGCATGAAGGAGGGAGCAGCTTTGGTATCATCACATAGTGACGAGGACACCAGCACCAGATGTGGAAAGGGAGATGAGGAAGCGATAGGGAAGGTGATGGAGGCACAGGAGGAGGGGAGGGCTGCAGTGGCACCACATCTCTCCATAGCATCTGCTCCTCTTCCTCCTGCTCCTCTTCCTCTTGCTCCTCTTCCTCCTGCTCCTCTTCTTCCTGCTCCTCTTCCTCCTGCTTCTGTTCCTGTTCCTCCTACTGCTTCCGTTCCTCCCGATGCTGCTTCTGTCCCTCCTCCTGCTGCTGGTACTGCTGGTGAGCGTACGGAGGCAGTGCAGGGAGGGCGGGTCAGTGTGTGTGCAATGGTGCACGCCTCGTTTGGATGCGGAGGAAGAAAGCGAGGGGAGGGGATCGGAGGGGAGGCAAGGAGATGGGACGGGGAGCGGGAGGAGGAGCAGGAGTGGGAGGAAGAGAAGGAGGTGCCGGTGGAGGGTGTATCCTTCAGTTTGGGGGAGGGCGAGCTGCTGGGCGTCACAGGGCAGGTGAGCTCTGCACGTTGGAAGCAAGTCCTTTCGAGTGAGGGGAAGAGGGAGGCAGGAAGATGGGGAGGTGAAGAGTGGGGGAAGAGAGGGTGGGTGGGTCCAGCAAAGAGAAGAAAAGTCTTATGCTTTTTGAGTTGTATGCTATCTGCCTTCCAGTTATCCCTGTATTTCTCCTCATGAAATCCTTTGGTCCTCCTGAATTTCCTCTTTCCTCTATTTGGACCTCCGTTCCGTTCCTCAATATTTAATATCTCGGGTTTTGAGATGTCTCCAACCTCGTTTTGTTCCTCGCTTTTCTCTCCTTTCCTCCTTATTACATCCGCAAACTTTTTCAAACGTTGTTGCCATACGTCTCGAGCGTGTCTCAGAAAATGCAGTGCTTGGAAGGGTTTTTCTTTACCTCCTTGGATGCTTTGTTTCCTTTGCTAAAACAATTGTGCTCCCTTGCTGCCCTTGTTTCTTCCCTCCTTGCCCCTTGTCCGGAGCAGGTGGGCTCGGGCAAGTCCACGTTGTTGGCCGGCATTCTAGGCGACGCAGAGCTGGTGGGGGGAGAGCTGGTGTGCCGAGCGTAGAAGATCGCGTATGCGGCACAGAAGGTGGGACTGCGGGCGTGGCCCATGGGCGTGCTTAGGAGCGCTTGGGCCGTGCCCTGTGCGCCGTGCCCTGTGGGCCGTGCTCTGTGCTGTGCACATCGTGCTTGTGCGTGGATTCGTTTTGAAATGATGGAGTTTCGAGATGTCTTGATATTGTATGCTGCACGAAATGATATTGTATGCTGCACGAAATGATATTGTATGCTGCACGAAATGATATTGTATGCTGCACGAAATGATATTGTATGCTGCACGAAATGATATTGTATGCTGCACGAAATGATATTGTATGCTGCACGAAATGATATTGTATGCTGCACAAAATGATATTGTATGCTGCACGAAAGGTGGGGCAACCGCCAACGTGTGGGGGGCATGATTGGAGCGCAGAGCTGCGAACTTGTGCTGCATGGAACGAGGAAGGTCTACTTGGGATTTGTGGTGGCTGTCATTTCAATTATGCAGTGTGCGCGTACACACACATGCACGCATGACCATCGCAAGCATGTAGCGGTGTGTGTGTGTGTGTGTGTGTGTATGTCTGTGTGTGTGTGTGTATGTGTGTGTGTGTGTGTGCATGTGCATCGACCCTTGCCTCTCAGCACTCTGCTGCAATCTGTGCGACTGTTGGCATCTCTGTGTCGAGATTCAGGACGTCTCCACTCCAGACATGGTTTGGTTGGTGACTTCTGTCAGCGTGTCAATGTGAGAACACGCTTTTTATCTTCCGTTCCTTCTGTTTGTGTGGTATGGTGTGGTGCTGTGCTGTGCTGTGCTGTGCTGTGCTGTGCTGTGCTGTGCTGTGCTGTGCTGTGGCGCGCAGCCGTTCATCATGGTGGGATCACTGAAGGACAACATCATCTTCGGCCGTCTATTCCAAGCACAGCTCTACAATCAGGTGATTAACGGTGACCAACGGTGACCAACACCAGTTGCTTCCTGTTCCCTCATTTTCCCAAACATCCCTTAGTATCCTCATTCTCCGTAAATGCCTTCGTCTTGAATGACCAACACTAGTTGCCTTGCCCCCTCATTTTCCCAAGCATCCCTTCGTATCATACCCTCTTCTCTGTGCATGCCCTTCTCTCCTCTCCTCCCTCCCACCCCACACACAGGTCCTCGGCGCCTGTGCCCTGCGCCATGACATCGCCAGCTGGCTTTTGAGTCGACCCAAAAGTCATTCCACCCTCCCTCTTCCCCTACCCCCTTCTTCTCCCCCACCCCCCCTCCGCCCCCCCCCCCCCACATCCACCGTCCCCCAACCCACAGGTCCTAGACGCCTGTGCCCTGCGCCAGGACATCGCCAGCTGGCCCCACCGCGACCGCACAGAGATCGGCGAGCGCGGGGTGAACCTGAGCGGCGGGCAGCGGGCCCGAGTGGGGCTGGCACGGGCCGCATACGCCACGGATGCCGCGCTGGTGCTGCTGGACGACACGCTCTCCGCTGTGGACCCAGCTGTTGGGAGGCACCTCTTTGAGCGGTGCATTCAGGGGGTGATGCGCGGGCGGCCAAGGATTGTTGTGACTCACCAACTGCAGTACCTGCCGAGGTGAGGGGCGGGGATTTGAGTCGACTCAAAACACACATTTCGGCTATGGACCCGGCTGTGGGGAGGCACCTGTTTGAGCGGTGCATTCTTGTCTAGGTGAGCACCTCACCTGCGCTGCACACACCAGCTGCAGTACCTGCCGAGGTGAGCTGGAGGGTGGGGATGGGTGGAGTATCTATCTGGCAAGGTGTGTCTGTTGTAGTTACATGTGTGCATGCATACTTGTGGCCGTGTGTTGGCTGCAATCAACAAACCCCTTTCCCTTTCTGCTCTCCCCTTCAACCCCCCAACCGCCTTCTCCGTCTGCCCCCCCCCCCCCCAACCCCCTCTCACTTCTGCTCTCCTCCCAATCCCCCCACCCCTTCCCACTTCTGCTCTCTTCCCAATTCCCCCACCCCTTCCCAATTCTGCTTTCCTCCTAATCCCCCCACCCCTTCCCACTTCTGCTCTCCTCCCAATCCCCAACCCCCTCCCACTTCCGCTCTCCTCCCAAATCTTCCAACCCCCTGTGCTCTCCACCCAACCCTTTCCGCCGCCCTCCTCCCCCAGCTGTGACCGAGTGTTAGTGTTAGATGGTGGAAAGCCGGTGGCCTTGGGTCCCTACGCTGCATTGGCAGCACAGATGGACTTCCAGGGGCTTCTGGGGGGTGATGAGACCGAGGAGTGTGAGGCGGAGGGGGAGGTAGAGGGAGAGGAGGAGAGGACTGTTGGTGGAGCGGAACTGGAGAGGACATGGAACGGCGAGGAGCAGGAGGAGGGGGAGGAGGAGGAGGAGGAGGAGGAGGAGGAGGAGGAGGAGGAGGAGGAGGAGGAGGAGGAGGAGGAGGAGGAGGAGGGGATAAGGAACGAACGGGGGAAATAGGGGAGAAGTTGCAGCATCGGGGTTGGTTTACAGTGGGAGAGGACAGCGATGACAGCTCTGATGATGGTTGATGATGCTGATGCTGATGCTGATGATGATGATGATGCTGATTCGAAGGGGTCGAGTGGGAGCAAGGACATGTCTGAAAAGGAGTGGAGGGCGTCAGGAACTAGTAGTGATATCATTCCCACCGTATCACCAGCTATTCCCTTAGCTGCAGCACCAGTATCAGAAGAAGCAGCATCAGAAGCACCAGCAGCATCAGTAGCAGCAAGAGAATCAGAAGAAGAAGCCGCATCAGAAGCAGCAGCAGCATCAGAAGAAGCAGCAGCATCAGAAGTAGCAGCAGCATCAGAAGCAGCAGCAGCATCAGAAGCAGCAGCAGCATCAGAAGCAGCAGCAGCATCAGTGGCAGCAAGAGAATCAGAAGAAGCAGCCGCACCAGAAGCAGCAGCAGCATCAGAAGAAGCAGCAGCATCAGAAGCAGCAGCAGCATCAGAAGCAGCAGCAAGTGCCAATGCCCAGCATACATCCACCACAGCTCCCTCCACTCTCGACGACCCGGCCTTCCGGGCGTTGCTGCTGCGGCGGCTACGCAGTTTTTCCCTGCAGGACGGGTCGCAAGGCCACAGCAGGGGAGGCGGGAAGATGCCTCGCAATCGCAGCATCATGGGAAGCTTCGTGCAAAGGCAACCGGTGGAGGCAGGGGGTGCGGAGCTTGGAGGAGATGGGGAGGAGGTGGGTGGAGAGGTGGGGGCAGGAGGGGATGGGAAGGGGGAAAGGGGTGGTGAGGAGGCAGAGGAGGATGGAGCCGGACAAGGCGGGCTGCTCAGGTTGTTGAGGAGGGAGTGTGGTGGGGAGAGTGTGTGAGGGGACTATGGGCGAGGGGAGTGTCTTTGAGGTGACAGAGTGAGTGGGAGGGGAGAGTGTGAGTGTGAAATTTAGGAGGAGATAACAGTTTTTACGCAAGCAATCATGCCAGTTTTTCTCGTACGTTCATGAACATTCAAGTGCCTAACAAACTATATCCGTTAATTACCATGATAACCCTCATCACATTCCGCTTTAACCTCCTCTCCTTCCTCTTCTCCTCGTTTCTCTCCCTCTCTTTCCCAATGCTTCTTCGCCCTCACCCCGCCCTCTCGACCAGGGATGGTGCAGAAGGAGCAGAGGGAGGAGGGGATGGTGAGTCTGGACGTGTACTTTGGGTACCTCAAAAGGGTGGGCATGTGCCAGTCGCTGCTGCTCTTCCTCCTCCTCGCCTTTGGTCAAACCCTCGCCTGTGCTTCCGACTGGTCAGCCTCCTCTCTGTGCTCTCTGTGCTCTCTCGAATGGTCCTCTACTGATATAAGCATTGGGATACAATGAGAGGGCAGATTGCGCTCTCTCTCTTCGCTTCCTCCCTCTTTCTGCTCTCAAATGCTCCATGCTTACTGTCTCCACTCGCCTCTCGCTCCTCCACTTCGCATTCGCTTCCGTGCTCTTCTCCTCTCTCCTCCTCGAGTTCCCCTGGCGGTCTACCCGTTCATTTTTCAATCCACCTTCTTCCTCCTTCACCTGTCCCACGCATCGCGCTTCCTCTCCCCTGGCCCTTGCAGGTTCCTCGCCTTCTGGTCCAAAAGAAGGACCACTCCAGCACCATCTACACTGCGCGCGAGTCCCATGTCCTACCATGCTTCATGCTGCATGTCCCATCCCGTGCCCCATGCATGTCCCATGCCTCATGCCCCATGCCTCATGCCCCATGCCTCGCAGGTTCCTCGCCTTCTGGTCGCAAAAGAGGGACCAGTCCGGCCCATACCGCCTTACCTACACCACACTCGTGCTCACCGGCGTCGTCGTCTCCTTCATCCGTTCGGCCCTCTCCTTCCACTGGTGTGTGTGCGCCGCCTCGCGCATCCACTCCGCCATGCTGGCCGCCGTGCTCGCCTCGCCGCTCGCCTTCTTCCACGCCAACCCCGTGGGCCGCGTGCTGAATCGCTTCTCTGCCGACCAGGGGATTCTGGATGATTTGCTGCCCTTCACGCTCTTCAACTACCTGCAGGTGTGTGTCTGTGTCACGATGTGCGGATAGCTGTGTGGGTGGCGTGAGGGTGCGGCGACTCTGCTAATCAGGGCACTCTCGACGATTCTGGGCGACGTCCTGCCCTTCACTCTCTTCAACTATCTGCAGGTGCGTATGATGTGGGTTGTGACGGGGACTGTGGGGGTGGAGTGGAGTGCTGTGTGGGTGGTGGGGTTGCCTTTTGAGTCGACTTGAAAGTAACGCCATCGGCCATGTGCTCACCCACATCTCGGCTTATAAACTCAAACAAGTCCCTTCTCTCCCTTTTCCACCTCTGCGCACGCACAGACGCTGAGTCTGGCAGTGAGCGCCATGGTGATGGTGGCGCTGGGCATGCCGTGGATCCTCTCTAGTCCCTCTCACCTGCCAGCACCAACCTCTTCCTTTCCCACCTCCTCCCCCCCCCCTCCTTCTTCCCCTCGCACAGACACTGAGCCTGGCAGTGGGCGCCATGGTGATGGTGGCGCTGGGCATGCCGTGGATGCTGCTCCCCATGGCGCTGCTCTTGCTGCTCCTCCTGCATCTGCACCACATCTTCGTCTGCACCTCCCGCGAGGCCAAGCGCCTGGAGGCGGTCACGCGCAGCCCTGTGTATGCGCACTTTGCCGCCACCATCCAAGTGGGTATGCACACTATGCCGCCACCATCCAAGTGGGTATGCACACTATGCCGCCACCATCCAAGTGGGTATGCGCACTATGCTGCCACCATCCAAGTGGGTATGCGCACTAATGTCGCCACCATCCAGGTGGGTCTGCTGCAGCAAACAGAGCACTGTCGAGTCGACCTAAAAGTCAGCTCGTTTTGCAGGCAACAGTCCGAAACCTGCAGGCAACAGTCCGCTTACTCTCTGCCCCCTTCCCCCTCCCTCCGACCATCCCAGGGCCTGGCAACGATCAGGGCGTTCGGCGTGCAGCAGCAGTGGAGCGCCGCCTTCCACCGTCTGCTCAGCGCCAACGGCCGCGCCTTGTACTGCTGGCTCGCCGCCTCGCACTGGCTGGCTGTGCGCCTGGACGCCCTGGTCTCTCTCGTCATGCTGCTCGTCGCGGCCCTCGCCGTGGCGCTCAGGACAAGCTTGCCGCCCGGCCTGGTGGCGCTGGCGCTGAGCTACGCGCTGCAGCTGTCCGGGTCGCTGCAGTGGGCCGTCAGGCAAGGGGCGGAGGTGGAAATCATGGTGAGAGTGAGGCAGGGGGCGGAGGTGGAAATCATGGTGAGAGTGAGGCAAGGGGCGGAGGTGGAAATCATGGTGAGACACCCACTGCTCCTTTCGCTTTTCCTTCTCAGTGAGTGACCGCTCCTCCCTGGCTCATGTTCCGCCTCAGATCAGACAACGAGCGGAAGTGGAGAACATGGTGAGATGTGTGAGACAGAGTGCTCCCTTATGTTCTTGCTGTGACCCTCCTGTGCTTGACGTACTCCAAGGACGTCTCTGCTCTCTCTCTCTCGCCATCCATTCCCACTCCATCCATTCCCACTCCATCCTTCCCGTTTTCCAATTCACAGGTGTCGGGCTTTCCAACTCGCACACATGCAGTGCATTCCTTTTGAGACGTATTTAAACACAAAATCCACCTTCCCTTTCCTTCCCTTCCTTTCTCTCGCTCCTCAGTTCACAGGCGTCGAGCGGGCACTGGAATACACACACTTACCGCAGGAGGAGGGGCCCGAGGGGAGGCAGTGGGAGGGGGAGGGAGGGAGAAGAGGAGGAGGCAAAATGGGCAGGAAAGGGGGCAGCAAGAGTAAATCAAAAGGGGGACTTAGCATGATGGACAAGGAGCAGAGGGAGGAGAAGGGTGAGCAGGGGAGAGGGGAGGAGCGGGACGAGGGGCAGGTGGCGGCTGAGTGGCCGAGTGAAGGCGCAGTGAGAGTGGAGGGGTTGACGGTGCGGTATAGAGCCGCGCTGGACCCTGTGTTGCACGATGTGAGCTTCCAGCTGCATGGAGGGGAGAAGTGCGGCGTTGTGGGGCGAACCGGTGAGTGCTGCTGTCCGTGCCAGCCAGCTAGCCACTGATGGTATGTGCTGCGAATGCCATGCCACTTACCAGCGAATGGCATGGACGTGGTGGTGGTGGTAGTGGTAATTGACGTGGCACTGACGTGGCACTGACGTGGCACTGCAGGGGAATGGTTGGACTGGTTGGTGGTTTTTGACTTGGCATTTCAATCAAATGGATTTCCTGTTCGATGCATGACACTCACTCTATTAGACTGGTACCCAGGCCGCTCCCTCCTACCCACTTCTTACTCTTCCCCATCGCTCCGCACCCCCCTCAGCCTATCTCTCCACTCCATGCCCA
Source organism: Closterium sp. Naga37s-1 (assembly GCA_947471745.1). Classification (NCBI taxonomy): domain Eukaryota; kingdom Viridiplantae; phylum Streptophyta; class Zygnematophyceae; order Desmidiales; family Closteriaceae; genus Closterium; species Closterium sp. Naga37s-1. The sequence continues at coordinate 372,241 of CANJKZ010000737.1, forward strand.
CCATCAGGCGCAGGCAAGTCGACACTCATGCTGGCCCTCCTCCGTCTTGTGCAGCCTTGTGGCGGCCGCATCCTAATAGACAACATTGACACGGCCACCATGCCTCTCACTCGCCTGCGCAGAAACGTGCGTATGGTGGTTGCACTTTCTTTGCTGCTGCTTGAGTCCTGTTTACCCACACCACACCACACCACACCACACCACACCACCCCATGGTTGCTTTCTATCGACTCCACCATCGTTCGCATGCGTGTGTGACGGAATGTGCTGTGCGCGAGGACATTTTCAATCAGGGGCGTGCCTCTGTTATGACTGTGAGCAGTTTGAGCCTCTGAGAAAGTGGTTTCGAGGTTGGCTCAAGCAACATCCTATTCCCGCTGGCATCCTCTTGGATCTCCCAGGGTCCTTTGTACAACCCTTTTCTCATTTGTCATATTTCGTTTTTTGCAAGTGCTCAGCAATCTCTGCACCGTTCACTTCACTTCATCTGCCACCCTCCCCTGCCCCCGTTTCCTTTCTTCCTCCCTTCCGTCCTTCATTCGTTCCTTACTAGCTTATTTTGTTACTTTACTTCCTTTGTTCCTTGCTTCCTTCCTTCCTTACTTCCTTTCTTATTTTATTACTTATTTCCTTCCTTCTCTCCATCCCTCCCTTCCCTTTTCCTTCCACTTTCCCTCCATCTATCCGTGCACAATGAACAGGTCACGACAATACCGCAGGACCCTGTTCTCTTTGGCAGCTCTCTCCGGTTCAACCTCGACCCATTCAAGTGCGTCCGAGTCTTCTCGCATCCCAGCCCGTTTTTTATCTCAACTTCTCAGCCATTCGCTAAGCTCCTCTTCTGCTCTTCTCTTTGTCTCCACTTCGCTATGTCACATCTAACCCCTTCGTATTACGCCCTCTCTAGTCAGCACTCACATATGGCACTATAGATAGGTGGTACTGGAGGGAAGGGGTGCAGTGGCTGCAATGCAAGCCTAGGGCCCTGCAGAGAAGGCATTTGAGCTGACTCAACGGTTACCTCTTGGCATCCAGAAGGGGTTGTTTTGAGCCCTTGGCATTGCAGTGCGCAGCTGAAAGGACATTGCCTTCTTACACGGCTCTCTGTAGACGGGGCTATCGCAGCTTCTTGTCTTCTTTTGTCACACACAGCCAATTGACTATCACCGAACCGTAACCCCTAACAAACCCCTCCCTGTCAGCACGCGGACGCGGCGCTATGGGAGGCGCTGGGTGCAGTGCAGCTGAAGGGGAAGGTGGGCGTGCTGCAGAGAGGGCTGGAGGCGAGCATGAGCGAGTTCGGAGAGAACTTCTCCGTGGGGCAGCGCCAGCTCCTGTGCCTCGCACGGTGGGTTGTCGGTGGGCGGGCTGCCGTGCTGTGCTGAGATTGGCTGAGGATCCTGTGAGAACTTAGGCTTAGAAGCGATGCATTAGTAATGAGCTTGAAGCTCTTTAAGTACATCCAAGAAGGGTAAGGAATAGTTGGGGAAGGGAATCAGAGGCAATCTCTAGGGATTGGGGGTAATCCCAAGGCAATCTCCAATTGGTGGGTTGGAGATTGCTTGGAGATTACAATTGGGTTTGGTTGGGATGTAGGTGTACACCCAACCAAACACAATGTGCAAACTACACTACTCTAGGATATAGAAAATACAAAGCACAAAGTGTGAGATTGAAGGCTAACACTAACACCCCCTCATAGTCGTCAATCGAACTCAGGGCAGAGAGGGTGGAGCACAGAGCCCCATGGTGCCAAGGAGACGGTGGTGGAGAACTTTCCCAAGGGGCTTGGTGAACAGATCAGCCAGGTTGCAGTCAGATGCAACGTACTCCACTTTCAACTGCTCCTGCTGGACAAGGTCACGGATGAAGAAGTGCCGGAGTTCAATATGCTTGGTGCGGGTGTGATACACAGGGTCTTGAGAGATGTGGATGGTACTCTGGTTGTCACACCCAAGGGTGGGGGCGGACTGTGGGAAACCAAGCTCCTGGAGTAGGAAGGTGAGCCAACGGGCCTCCTGAGCAGCCATGGTGCCTGCGTAGAGCTCTGCCTCACATGAGGAGAGGGAGACTGCAGACGACCTGGTGGGGCGCCAACTGACAATTCCGCTCCCAAGGGTGAAGCAGTACCCCTGAGAGGAGCGTCGGTCGGTCTGGTCATCAGCCCAGGAGGAGTCGGTGTAACCTTCCAGGCGAGGAGGGGAGAGCCCACCGAGTGTAAGAACGTGAGACTTGGTGCCCTGAAGATAGCGCAGCACCCGCTTCGCCGCCTTCCACTGAAGATCAGTGAAGCGTCCAGGGGCCACGTAGCGAGAGAGGACACTGACAGGATAGGCCAAGTCCGGCCGGGTGCACATCATGGCGTACATGAGGGACCCAACAAGCTCCGGGTATGGCTCAGAGCAGGCCTCTGGTGTGGGTACAGCTGGAGCTGTGAGGAGGTGTTGCAGCAGCAGCGGGGTGGCAACAGGTGTGCACAGCTCCATCTCAAACCGCTTGAGCACATTGTCGATGTAGAACTCCTGGGAGAGTGAAATGGTGCGAGCCTGGCGATCACGAGTGATCTCCATCCCGAGGTAGTGCTTGAGGTCACCGAGGTCTTTCATCTGGAGGGCCTTGCTCAGAGCTGCCTGGACAGAGGTCATCTGGGCCGAGTCCTTGGCAACGAGGATGAAGTCATCCACGTAGACCAGGATGTAGAATGGCTCAAAATGACGGCGGATGAAGAGAGTCGGGTCAGCAGATGAAGGGTGGAAGTCCAGAGAGAGGAGGACTTCTTTCACCTTGTTGTGCCATTCGCGAGGGGCTTGCTTAAGGCCGTAGACGGGGCGATTCAGCTTCCAGACAGTGTTGGGAGGGAATTCTCCTGGGAAGCCTTCAGGTCTGTCCATGAACACTGTCTCCTTGAGACGTCCTTGTAGGAAGGCGGATGAGGCATCCATGGATTTGATCTCAAAGTCTTCTCGAGCTGCGACATCCATGTGCGTATGAATGGTGGGAGGTTTGGATGTGGGGGAGAAGGTTAGGAAGAAGTCACGGTACTGCTGCTGGGTGAAGCCCTTGGCTACGTAACGCGCTTTGAACACCGGGGCCTCGTCTGGGAGCTGTTTTACACAGAACAACCACTTGCCCCCGACGATGTTGACTCCTGGAGGTGGAGTCTTGTCGTCGAAGGAGTGGTTGCGGGTGAATGCTTCAATCTCCGCTTCCATGGCAGCACGCCATTCGGCAGCATGAGGGCCTGAGAGAGCCTCTTGGACGGTGAGAGGGATAGGGATGGTCGGGTTTTCCGTAAAGTTGAGTGAGGGTGATTCAGTGATGTCAGGGAAGATGTGCGAGAGCTGGGGAATGACTGCGTGAAGATCATAAAGCTCCTCATGCCTATCTTCCTGAAGGGTAGAGGGCACATCCCCCCCGGCAGGAGGAGTCGAAGTGATCGTGGAGCAACGAATAGCCAGGGCCAGAGGAGGAGCAGGGCCGTGCGAGCGAGTGCCATGGGCTACCGGAGAGGAGGGCGGAGTAGGCGGTGTCTGAGGGATTGACTTAGGAGGCTTGGGCGGGGGAATTGGCCGCCGCTTGTACGTGATCAGTTCGGGCGGCTGTGGAGGAGTGGGTGCCTGGGAGGAAGGGGGGACTGGGGGAGGAGGTGGGGCCGGAGGGTGCGACCGCCGATGGTATGTGATTGGTGCGCTCGGAGGTGGCGGCGCAGATGGCAGGGCTGCAGGTGAGGGGGAGGGAGGAGCAGCTGCCGAAGACACCGGTGAGGGCGGGTCAGAGACCTCAGAGGGGGACGGTGCGGTGGCAGGAGGGGTAGGAGGTGAAGGGGCCGGGGCAGGCGGGAGGTCAGGAGGCGCATCAAATTCTGCCCACTTGAGGGAGGGTGGATCAGAGAGAGAGTCCCGTTCCGAAGCTGAGTAGAATGGACGGGTCTCATCAAAGACAACGTCGCGGCTCCGGACCAACTGTTGAGTGGAGGGGTTGAGGAAGAGGTAGTCAGGCGAGTCGGCGTTGTGCCCGAGGTAGATGCACGTCTGGGTCTTGGGACCGAGCTTGCCGCCGTGCTGCCGTCGAGCCTGAGGGTTGAGGAGGACATAGGCGGTGCACCCCCAAACGCGAAGAGAGCGAGCAGTGGGCGTGTTCCCGAGCCAGAGTGTGGTTGGAGTGGTGTCAGGAAGATGCGGGTGGGGGTAAAGGTTGTAGAGGAGGGCGGCGTGGTAGAGAGCGTACCCCCAGAGAGAGTGCGGAGCGTTGGAGTGGCCGAGGAGGCACCGAGTGATCTGCACCAGGGTATGGTTGCGGCTCTCAGCTATGCCGTTCTGCTGCGGGCTGTCAAGGAGGGTGAAGTTTTGCTGGATGCCTTCTGAGGAGCAGAAGGCTTTGAGCCTGTTGTTGCAAAACTCATTACCACCATCCGAGTGAAGGCGCTTGACTTTGCGGTCAAAGGTGATCTGTGCCTGTTGAACCCACGCCATGAGGACCTCTGGAACCGCAGCCTTAGTGTGGAGGAGGTGAACAGAGACGTAGCGAGAGTGGTCATCGACGATAACAAGGAAGTAGCGATAACCACCTCATACGGGAACAAGGGCAGGGCCCCAGACGTCCAGGTGTACCAAGTCCGATGGTGCTGCTGCGACAGAGGGTGAGGCTGGGTGGGGCTGTTGACGCAGTTTGCTCTTGGTGCAGTCAAGGCACATGGGTGCGGGGGAATCTGGTGGTGGAGGAAGTGAGGCTGGCAGGCCGAGTAGAAGTTTCTTGGAGGCCATGTCAGCAAGTGTGCGGAAGTTTGGGTGCCCGAGCCGATGGTGGTAGAGTATGGTCGGGTTGGAGAAACTGCGGCACGAGCATGGTGAGGTAGTTGCCTCTGCTTGGGTGGTTGACACCTGTAGGATGGGTACTTGCAGTGTGTAAAGGCCGCTGCTGTTGAGGGTGAAACGAGTCAAGACCTTGTTGGTGAGTGGGTCGAGGATATCACCATAGTTCTCGTTCTCCCAGAAGATGGTGCGTAGCCCAGCTTTTTGAATTTTCGTTTGGGCCACGAGATTGTGGCGGAGTGAAGGCACGCACATACCAGTGACAGTGCCGGAAGGGAAGGCGGGGCACGGGACTGTGGATGAACCCTTGGCAAGAGTGGTGAAGCTTGAGTCAGCTCCTAGAAGGGGGATGGGTGTTGCGTAGGGTTTGAAGGAGAGTGTCTCCTTGAGCACAGTGTGAGTGGCGCCGCTGTCGTGTGTGAACTCTATGTATTGTGGTGCTTGTGATGAGCCGAGGTACTGGGAGGAAGCTTCATTAATCATGGCAGTGCCAGGGAACAACAGGTTGATAGGCACATCAGCAGGAGCAATATCACTAGCACTAGCCGAAGCGGGGTCCTGGACCTCAACCAGGTTGGTTTTACGCGCACGCATCCAGTTCGGTGGCCTCTTGTCTATGCCGTGGATGGCGTACCATTCGTCGTCCTTCTTCTTGAAGCACGTAGCAAGGGGGTGGTTAGTGCCACCACACACTTGTCCCTTGCGGTTGCCATACTTGACGACGTAGGTGCACGGTGGGAAGCGGTTGCGCTGGAAGGGCGCCGAGGCAGGGGCCGCTGCGACACTTGCTTGAGGCATGGGAGCACGGATGGCGTAGGCCTTGGCTTGAGCCGTGGAGTCTTTCTCGGCAGAGAGGAGTGCGGTGGAGACCTTGGCAAAAGTGAGGTCTTCCGCAGTCAGCGTAAGGAGCATCTTCCTTGTGATTTCGTAGGCTGTGGTGAGGCCAACAAGAAGAGCTGCTGCAGGGGCCTGTTCGGGGAAGACTATACCCAGCTCCTTGAGTTCGCCATGAATGGTCTGAACCTTGGCAATGTAGTCGGCCATTCCCGAGCAATCCTCAAGGCGGACCTGGAACATGCTGGGGATGAGGATGGCAACTCCGACTGCAGTCTTGTTCATGAACCGATCCTGGAGATACTTCCAGATGGCGTTGGAGGTAGGGTAGTTATGGAACGTGTTGACAAGTTCTGGAGGGGTGGAGGCGATGAAGACGCTGATAATAGCAGCATCGGCCTTCTCCCACTTCCGGTACTTCTCAACAACTTCCTCATATGCCCTTGTGTCAGCCTCAGTAGCGGATTCGGTCGGCTCACGAGGGAGAAGGGGCTGTTTTCCCTTGCCATGGTTGAGGAGGACATCCTTGAGGTCCAATCCTTGCATGTCACGGCTCAGCAGGTGCTTGTCAACCCCATAGCTCCATGCCTTGAAGTTGGAGCTAGAGCCATCGGCTTCAAGACGGAGTGGGGTGATGGGGTTGGCCATGGTGGACGTGGTGAAGGCCATGCTGGAGATCCCTTGGTGTCTCGCGCGAAGCGCCGCTCTTAAGTCACCGATAGGAACTTCGAAATCCGACGGACCCCAAATAGCGAAAATCGTCAATGTCGACCGCGTCGGGATGCCTTGTAGAAAGTTTTTCTAGGCCGCCAAAACTAGGTAAAATCGGCCGACTTCCATAGATCTAACCCTACTCCCACACACCCCTCCACACACCACCCTCAGCTTCGCGGCTACGCTGCTGCACGGCTTCGCGGCTACTCTGCTGCTCGGATGCGCTGCTGCACTGCTGCTCGGCTGCGTTGCTGCACCTGTTTAGCTGCGGGAAAAGGGGAATGGGGGTAGAAGTGCAGATGCGGGGCGACGGGCGGCGGCCCGACGAAAAGCTGCGGGGCGACAGGTGGCGGCCCGACGAGAAGTTGCAGGGCGACGGGCGGCGGCCCGACGAGAAGTTGCGGGGCGACGGGCGGCGGCCCGACGAGAAGTTGCAGGGCAACGGGCGGCGGCCCGACGAGAAGCTGCGGGGCGACGGGCGGCGGCCCGACGGGAAGCTGCGGGGCGACGGGCGGCGGCCGGACGAGAAGAGGTGACGCGGTGACGAAATTGAGAGATGACGCAAAAGGAACTATAAGTTAGAGCGACGTCGATGAGCGTACCGTAGAAATTGAAGACGTCGTCGAAGTTGACGGGAAAGTGGTGCGGGGGAATTTCCGCCCACGAATGTCGCGAATCGGCGGCGACGAGATTGAAGGAGGCTATGACGAGGTTTGCGGGAAGAACATCCGCATAGATAGGAGGATCACGATCCGCATGTGCGGATGTAGAGCTCTGATACCATGTGAGAACTTAGGCTTAGAAGCGATACATTAGTAATGAGCTAGAAGCTCTTTAAGTACATCCAAGAAGGGTAAGGAATAGTTGGGGAAGGGAATCAGAGGCAATCCCTAGGGTTGGGGGTAATCCCAAGGCAATCTCCAATTGGTGGGTTGGAGATTGCTTGGAGATTACATTTGGGTTTGGTTGGGATGTAGGTGTACACCCAACCAAACACAATGTGCAAACTACACTACTCTAGGATATAGAAAATACAAAGCACAAAGTGTGAGATTGAAGGCTAACACTAACAGTATTTACCCGCCTTCACCTCCGCCCTTTGTGCAAGCGCCTCCGGCATCCCGAAACTTCCTTTCAGGTCCAAGAAAGCCCTCAGCCCGTCACCCAAGGCAAGCAAGTAATCAACATCCTCCTCCCTCCCCTTCCCGTCGTGGCCGATGAGGAACTCCACGTGCTGGTTGATAAATGCCTTGAAAACCCGGGTGCATTCGGCGTCGCTGCCGAAGATGTCCTCCTCCTGGTTGGCGGGATTGAGGATTCGGCCAGCAACGTGCATGGCGCAGGCGAGGTTGTTATCCCAACGGTTCTTGATGATGCGACGGATCTGCACCTTGTCCGTGGTACTCAGCTGCTCCTCATCTTCGTCCAAGAGGTTGTTGACATCCTCCGTAAGCTGCAGCATTACATCGTAAAGCCGGCCCATCATCCCCTTGGCATCTGCGTCCGTCTGCCGCATCGCCTTGTAGGGCAGTTTCATCAGCTTGTAGAAGAATTAAGCTGTCCGCCACCATGCGGCATCGAGGACCCGAGCAGCAAAGGTCTCGGCAGCTTCCTTCCGCGACCCCACGGCCCACTCCTTCCACCTGTCGGTAAGTACCATCGCGTTCAGGGTGCTACGCAACTCACAAAGGCGGGACACAGCAATGTATTGTGTCCCGAACCGTGTTCCCGCCAGCTTCAGCGGCTGCAGCACCTTCCCCTCCACCAACTCCGGGGTCCTCAGGTAAGCGCGCGTCCAATGATGGTTGCGCACGAACGAAATCATCTCCCCTGTCCGATCCACCACCCCTTTTGCCCACCCCATCTTTCCCACGTCCTCCTAGAGGAGATCCATCACATGCGTGGCACAAGGGACCTGCTGAATGTGGGGCCACTTGGCAATCAGCTCCTGGACAGCCACGACATAGTTCGATCCCCCATCCATACAAAACGCGACCACATTTTCTGGTCCTAACTCCTCCACCACCGGCTGCAGAATCCCCGCTACGTATCCCCCTGTCTTACGCTCCATACCGCAGTCGATTGCCTCCTTGAAGACGGCGCCGGAGTCGTTAATCAGAAGGACGTTCGCTTGCGCCCTCCCACATTTGTCTGTCATCATGTCGGACGCAATTGTTACCCCCGTCTTCTTCCAGCTCGTTTTAATCCCCATCAGCCCCTGCTCAATCCCTTTGCAGACAGCGACTAGTCCAGCCCCGCCAATGAAGCTCCTCTTGGGGGGGACGTAGCCGGGGCCGGCGCGGTTGACGAGCAGCATGGCGTTGACGAACAGCGGGTGGTTTATGGTGATCTCCGGGATTCTGCAGGCCGCAAACATCAGCGCAAGGCCCTCGTCAGCATCCCGCTTAGCCACAGCAGCATCTCCCTCCAAGTAGTCGGTTATGCGCCGCTTCCCACCGCCAGCCTGGACCGCCGCAACCGCAGCAGATGTTGCTCGGCGCTTTTCCTCGTTCGCGGCAGCCAGGTTTTCGTATTTGGTGCGCATCTCCTTGCGTACGTCTTGCGGTGCCTCCTTGCAAAGCATCACCTCGCGACGCTTCATTCCCTTCCACGAGCTCAGGTGCTGCGCGCAACGAATGACTGCACCGGTGTAAACATTGAAGCAGTACTTACACTCGTACTGCTGTGCTTTGCCTTCAATCTGCTTAATGATGCTGAAATGTTTGAAGACAGCGTGGTCCATGACGGGAAGGTACTCCCTACCCTCAGGTTGAACACTCCGGGAACTCTGCACTGTCTGAACGGATGGCGGTGTGCATGGCGGGCTAGACATAATGAACGAGACGGGAAACTGATGAATTGCGCAGTTGCGTGCAACCAACTAAATAGCACAACGAGAGAAGGGAACATTGAGACAAGTGGTTGGAGAGAGTAGATGGGTGGGGATTGAATGCGGTAACAAACAGAGCGCACAATGTGTGAACGTGAAAATGCGACTTGTAAAATTGACACCACCAATCGCGACTATGTGGGTTGAACCCACGTCCACGATTGGACGAGTCACGTACGTGCAATTCGCCTTCGGCAAAATGCACGCCGTGAAATTCCGCATCTTTCCGTATATTCGAATTTTTTTCCGCCCGGGCTGCCCCAAAACAAATTTGTCGAGCGTGTTGCGTGTATACGCAAGCGGATATCCGCTAAACGCAAATAGGTCTGCGCGTTTTTGGCAACTTAGGGTGAGGCCAACAAGAAGAGCTGCTGCAGGGGCCTGTTCGGGGAAGACTATACCCAGCTCCTTGAGTTCGCCATGAATGGTCTGAAACTTGGCAATGTAGTCGGCCATTCCCGAGCAATCCTCAAGGCGGACCTGGAACATGCTGGGGATGAGGATGGCAACTCCGACTGCAGTCTTGTTCATGAACCGATCCTGGAGATACTTCCAGATGGCGTTGGAGGTAGGGTAGTTATGGAACGTGTTGACAAGTTCTGGAGGGGTGGAGGCGATGAAGACGCTGATAATAGCAGCATCGGCCTTCTCCCACTTCCGGTACTTCTCAACAACTTCCTCATATGCCCTTGTGTCAGCCTCAGTAGCGGATTCGGTCGGCTCACGAGGGAGAAGGGGCTGTTTTCCCTTGCCATGGTTGAGGAGGACATCCTTGAGGTCCAATCCTTGCATGTCACGGCTCAGCAGGTGCTTGTCAACCCCATAGCTCCATGCCTTGAAGTTGGAGCTAGAGCCATCGGCTTCAAGACGGAGTGGGGTGATGGGGTTGGCCATGGTGGACGTGGTGAAGGCCATGCTGGAGATCCCTTGGTGTCTCGCGCGAAGCGCCGCTCTTAAGTCACCGATAGGAACTTCGAAATCCGACGGACCCCAAATAGCGAAAATCGTCAATGTCGACCGCGTCGGGATGCCTTGTAGAAAGTTTTTCTAGGCCGCCAAAACTAGGTAAAATCGGCCGACTTCCATAGATCTAACCCTACTCCCACACACCCCTCCACACACCACCCTCAGCTTCGCGGCTACGCTGCTGCACGGCTTCGCGGCTACTCTGCTGCTCGGATGCGCTGCTGCACTGCTGCTCGGCTGCGTTGCTGCACCTGTTTAGCTGCGGGAAAAGGGGAATGGGGGTAGAAGTGCAGATGCGGGGCGACGGGCGGCGGCCCGACGAAAAGCTGCGGGGCGACAGGTGGCGGCCCGACGAGAAGTTGCAGGGCGACGGGCGGCGGCCCGACGAGAAGTTGCGGGGCGACGGGCGGCGGCCCGACGAGAAGTTGCAGGGCAACGGGCGGCGGCCCGACGAGAAGCTGCGGGGCGACGGGCGGCGGCCCGACGGGAAGCTGCGGGGCGACGGGCGGCGGCCGGACGAGAAGAGGTGACGCGGTGACGAAATTGAGAGATGACGCAAAAGGAACTATAAGTTAGAGCGACGTCGATGAGCGTACCGTAGAAATTGAAGACGTCGTCGAAGTTGACGGGAAAGTGGTGCGGGGGAATTTCCGCCCACGAATGTCGCGAATCGGCGGCGACGAGATTGAAGGAGGCTATGACGAGGTTTGCGGGAAGAACATCCGCATAGATAGGAGGATCACGATCCGCATGTGCGGATGTAGAGCTCTGATACCATGTGAGAACTTAGGCTTAGAAGCGATACATTAGTAATGAGCTAGAAGCTCTTTAAGTACATCCAAGAAGGGTAAGGAATAGTTGGGGAAGGGAATCAGAGGCAATCCCTAGGGTTGGGGGTAATCCCAAGGCAATCTCCAATTGGTGGGTTGGAGATTGCTTGGAGATTACATTTGGGTTTGGTTGGGATGTAGGTGTACACCCAACCAAACACAATGTGCAAACTACACTACTCTAGGATATAGAAAATACAAAGCACAAAGTGTGAGATTGAAGGCTAACACTAACAGTATTTACCCGCCTTCACCTCCGCCCTTTGTGCAAGCGCCTCCGGCATCCCGAAACTTCCTTTCAGGTCCAAGAAAGCCCTCAGCCCGTCACCCAAGGCAAGCAAGTAATCAACATCCTCCTCCCTCCCCTTCCCGTCGTGGCCGATGAGGAACTCCACGTGCTGGTTGATAAATGCCTTGAAAACCCGGGTGCATTCGGCGTCGCTGCCGAAGATGTCCTCCTCCTGGTTGGCGGGATTGAGGATTCGGCCAGCAACGTGCATGGCGCAGGCGAGGTTGTTATCCCAACGGTTCTTGATGATGCGACGGATCTGCACCTTGTCCGTGGTACTCAGCTGCTCCTCATCTTCGTCCAAGAGGTTGTTGACATCCTCCGTAAGCTGCAGCATTACATCGTAAAGCCGGCCCATCATCCCCTTGGCATCTGCGTCCGTCTGCCGCATCGCCTTGTAGGGCAGTTTCATCAGCTTGTAGAAGAATTAAGCTGTCCGCCACCATGCGGCATCGAGGACCCGAGCAGCAAAGGTCTCGGCAGCTTCCTTCCGCGACCCCACGGCCCACTCCTTCCACCTGTCGGTAAGTACCATCGCGTTCAGGGTGCTACGCAACTCACAAAGGCGGGACACAGCAATGTATTGTGTCCCGAACCGTGTTCCCGCCGGCTTCAGCGGCTGCAGCACCTTCCCCTCCACCAACTCCGGGGTCCTCAGGTAAGCGCGCGTCCAATGATGGTTGCGCACGAACGAAATCATCTCCCCTGTCCGATCCACCACCCCTTTTGCCCACCCCATCTTTCCCACGTCCTCCTAGAGGAGATCCATCACATGCGTGGCACAAGGGACCTGCTGAATGTGGGGCCACTTGGCAATCAGCTCCTGGACAGCCACGGCATAGTTCGATCCCCCATCCATACAAAACGCGACCACATTTTCTGGTCCTAACTCCTCCACCACCGGCTGCAGAATCCCCGCTACGTATCCCCCTGTCTTACGCTCCATACCGCAGTCGATTGCCTCCTTGAAGACGGCGCCGGAGTCGTTAATCAGAAGGACGTTCGCTTGCGCCCTCCCACATTTGTCTGTCATCATGTCGGACGCAATTGTTACCCCCGTCTTCTTCCAGCTCGTTTTAATCCCCATCAGCCCCTGCTCAATCCCTTTGCGGACAGCGACTAGTCCAGCCCCGCCAATGAAGCTCCTCTTGGGGGGGACGTAGCCGGGGCCGGCGCGGTTGACGAGCAGCATGGCGTTGACGAACAGCGGGTGGTTTATGGTGATCTCCGGGATTCTGCAGGCCGCAAACATCAGCGCAAGGCCCTCGTCAGCATCCCGCTTAGCCACAGCAGCATCTCCCTCCAAGTAGTCGGTTATGCGCCGCTTCCCACCGCCAGCCTGGACCGCCGCAACCGCAGCAGATGTTGCTCGGCGCTTTTCCTCGTTCGCGGCAGCCAGGTTTTCGTATTTGGTGCGCATCTCCTTGCGTACGTCTTGCGGTGCCTCCTTGCAAAGCATCACCTCGCGACGCTTCATTCCCTTCCACGAGCTCAGGTGCTGCGCGCAACGAATGACTGCACCGGTGTAAACATTGAAGCAGTACTTACACTCGTACTGCTGTGCTTTGCCTTCAATCTGCTTAATGATGCTGAAATGTTTGAAGACAGCGTGGTCCATGACGGGAAGGTACTCCCTACCCTCAGGTTGAACACTCCGGGAACTCTGCACTGTCTGAACGGATGGCGGTGTGCATGGCGGGCTAGACATAATGAACGAGACGGGAAACTGATGAATTGCGTAGTTGCGTGCAACCAACTAAATAGCACAACGAGAGAAGGGAACATTGAGACAAGTGGTTGGAGAGAGTAGATGGGTGGGGATTGAATGCGGTAACAAACAGAGCGCACAATGTGTGAACGTGAAAATGCGACTTGTAAAATTGACACCACCAATCGCGACTATGTGGGTTGAACCCACGTCCACGATTGGACGAGTCACGTACGTGCAATTCGCCTTCGGCAAAATGCACGCCGTGAAATTCCGCATCTTTCCGTATATTCGAATTTTTTTCCGCCCGGGCTGCCCCAAAACAAATTTGTCGAGCGTGTTGCGTGTATACGCAAGCGGATATCCGCTAAACGCAAATAGGTCTGCGCGTTTTTGGCAACTTAGGGTGAGGCCAACAAGAAGAGCTGCTGCAGGGGCCTGTTCGGGGAAGACTATACCCAGCTCCTTGAGTTCGCCATGAATGGTCTGAAACTTGGCAATGTAGTCGGCCATTCCCGAGCAATCCTCAAGGCGGACCTGGAACATGCTGGGGATGAGGATGGCAACTCCGACTGCAGTCTTGTTCATGAACCGATCCTGGAGATACTTCCAGATGGCGTTGGAGGTAGGGTAGTTATGGAACGTGTTGACAAGTTCTGGAGGGGTGGAGGCGATGAAGACGCTGATAATAGCAGCATCGGCCTTCTCCCACTTCCGGTACTTCTCAACAACTTCCTCATATGCCCTTGTGTCAGCCTCAGTAGCGGATTCGGTCGGCTCACGAGGGAGAAGGGGCTGTTTTCCCTTGCCATGGTTGAGGAGGACATCCTTGAGGTCCAATCCTTGCATGTCACGGCTCAGCAGGTGCTTGTCAACCCCATAGCTCCATGCCTTGAAGTTGGAGCTAGAGCCATCGGCTTCAAGACGGAGTGGGGTGATGGGGTTGGCCATGGTGGACGTGGTGAAGGCCATGCTGGAGATCCCTTGGTGTCTCGCGCGAAGCGCCGCTCTTAAGTCACCGATAGGAACTTCGAAATCCGACGGACCCCAAATAGCGAAAATCGTCAATGTCGACCGCGTCGGGATGCCTTGTAGAAAGTTTTTCTAGGCCGCCAAAACTAGGTAAAATCGGCCGACTTCCATAGATCTAACCCTACTCCCACACACCCCTCCACACACCACCCTCAGCTTCGCGGCTACGCTGCTGCACGGCTTCGCGGCTACTCTGCTGCTCGGATGCGCTGCTGCACTGCTGCTCGGCTGCGTTGCTGCACCTGTTTAGCTGCGGGAAAAGGGGAATGGGGGTAGAAGTGCAGATGCGGGGCGACGGGCGGCGGCCCGACGAAAAGCTGCGGGGCGACAGGTGGCGGCCCGACGAGAAGTTGCAGGGCGACGGGCGGCGGCCCGACGAGAAGTTGCGGGGCGACGGGCGGCGGCCCGACGAGAAGTTGCAGGGCAACGGGCGGCGGCCCGACGAGAAGCTGCGGGGCGACGGGCGGCGGCCCGACGGGAAGCTGCGGGGCGACGGGCGGCGGCCGGACGAGAAGAGGTGACGCGGGTGACGAAATTGAGAGATGACGCAAAAGGAACTATAAGTTAGAGCGACGTCGATGAGCGTACCGTAGAAATTGAAGACGTCGTCGAAGTTGACGGGAAAGTGGTGCGGGGGAATTTCCGCCCACGAATGTCGCGAATCGGCGGCGACGAGATTGAAGGAGGCTATGACGAGGTTTGCGGGAAGAACATCCGCATAGATAGGAGGATCACGATCCGCATGTGCGGATGTAGAGCTCTGATACCATGTGAGAACTTAGGCTTAGAAGCGATACATTAGTAATGAGCTAGAAGCTCTTTAAGTACATCCAAGAAGGGTAAGGAATAGTTGGGGAAGGGAATCAGAGGCAATCCCTAGGGTTGGGGGTAATCCCAAGGCAATCTCCAATTGGTGGGTTGGAGATTGCTTGGAGATTACATTTGGGTTTGGTTGGGATGTAGGTGTACACCCAACCAAACACAATGTGCAAACTACACTACTCTAGGATATAGAAAATACAAAGCACAAAGTGTGAGATTGAAGGCTAACACTAACAGTATTTACCCGCCTTCACCTCCGCCCTTTGTGCAAGCGCCTCCGGCATCCCGAAACTTCCTTTCAGGTCCAAGAAAGCCCTCAGCCCGTCACCCAAGGCAAGCAAGTAATCAACATCCTCCTCCCTCCCCTTCCCGTCGTGGCCGATGAGGAACTCCACGTGCTGGTTGATAAATGCCTTGAAAACCCGGGTGCATTCGGCGTCGCTGCCGAAGATGTCCTCCTCCTGGTTGGCGGGATTGAGGATTCGGCCAGCAACGTGCATGGCGCAGGCGAGGTTGTTATCCCAACGGTTCTTGATGATGCGACGGATCTGCACCTTGTCCGTGGTACTCAGCTGCTCCTCATCTTCGTCCAAGAGGTTGTTGACATCCTCCGTAAGCTGCAGCATTACATCGTAAAGCCGGCCCATCATCCCCTTGGCATCTGCGTCCGTCTGCCGCATCGCCTTGTAGGGCAGTTTCATCAGCTTGTAGAAGAATTAAGCTGTCCGCCACCATGCGGCATCGAGGACCCGAGCAGCAAAGGTCTCGGCAGCTTCCTTCCGCGACCCCACGGCCCACTCCTTCCACCTGTCGGTAAGTACCATCGCGTTCAGGGTGCTACGCAACTCACAAAGGCGGGACACAGCAATGTATTGTGTCCCGAACCGTGTTCCCGCCAGCTTCAGCGGCTGCAGCACCTTCCCCTCCACCAACTCCGGGGTCCTCAGGTAAGCGCGCGTCCAATGATGGTTGCGCACGAACGAAATCATCTCCCCTGTCCGATCCACCACCCCTTTTGCCCACCCCATCTTTCCCACGTCCTCCTAGAGGAGATCCATCACATGCGTGGCACAAGGGACCTGCTGAATGTGGGGCCACTTGGCAATCAGCTCCTGGACAGCCACGACATAGTTCGATCCCCCATCCATACAAAACGCGACCACATTTTCTGGTCCTAACTCCTCCACCACCGGCTGCAGAATCCCCGCTACGTATCCCCCTGTCTTACGCTCCATACCGCAGTCGATTGCCTCCTTGAAGACGGCGCCGGAGTCGTTAATCAGAAGGACGTTCGCTTGCGCCCTCCCACATTTGTCTGTCATCATGTCGGACGCAATTGTTACCCCCGTCTTCTTCCAGCTCGTTTTAATCCCCATCAGCCCCTGCTCAATCCCTTTGCAGACAGCGACTAGTCCAGCCCCGCCAATGAAGCTCCTCTTGGGGGGGACGTAGCCGGGGCCGGCGCGGTTGACGAGCAGCATGGCGTTGACGAACAGCGGGTGGTTTATGGTGATCTCCGGGATTCTGCAGGCCGCAAACATCAGCGCAAGGCCCTCGTCAGCATCCCGCTTAGCCACAGCAGCATCTCCCTCCAAGTAGTCGGTTATGCGCCGCTTCCCACCGCCAGCCTGGACCGCCGCAACCGCAGCAGATGTTGCTCGGCGCTTTTCCTCGTTCGCGGCAGCCAGGTTTTCGTATTTGGTGCGCATCTCCTTGCGTACGTCTTGCGGTGCCTCCTTGCAAAGCATCACCTCGCGACGCTTCATTCCCTTCCACGAGCTCAGGTGCTGCGCGCAACGAATGACTGCACCGGTGTAAACATTGAAGCAGTACTTACACTCGTACTGCTGTGCTTTGCCTTCAATCTGCTTAATGATGCTGAAATGTTTGAAGACAGCGTGGTCCATGACGGGAAGGTACTCCCTACCCTCAGGTTGAACACTCCGGGAACTCTGCACTGTCTGAACGGATGGCGGTGTGCATGGCGGGCTAGACATAATGAACGAGACGGGAAACTGATGAATTGCGCAGTTGCGTGCAACCAACTAAATAGCACAACGAGAGAAGGGAACATTGAGACAAGTGGTTGGAGAGAGTAGATGGGTGGGGATTGAATGCGGTAACAAACAGAGCGCACAATGTGTGAACGTGAAAATGCGACTTGTAAAATTGACACCACCAATCGCGACTATGTGGGTTGAACCCACGTCCACGATTGGACGAGTCACGTACGTGCAATTCGCCTTCGGCAAAATGCACGCCGTGAAATTCCGCATCTTTCCGTATATTCGAATTTTTTTCCGCCCGGGCTGCCCCAAAACAAATTTGTCGAGCGTGTTGCGTGTATACGCAAGCGGATATCCGCTAAACGCAAATAGGTCTGCGCGTTTTTGGCAACTTAGGGTGAGGCCAACAAGAAGAGCTGCTGCAGGGGCCTGTTCGGGGAAGACTATACCCAGCTCCTTGAGTTCGCCATGAATGGTCTGAAACTTGGCAATGTAGTCGGCCATTCCCGAGCAATCCTCAAGGCGGACCTGGAACATGCTGGGGATGAGGATGGCAACTCCGACTGCAGTCTTGTTCATGAACCGATCCTGGAGATACTTCCAGATGGCGTTGGAGGTAGGGTAGTTATGGAACGTGTTGACAAGTTCTGGAGGGGTGGAGGCGATGAAGACGCTGATAATAGCAGCATCGGCCTTCTCCCACTTCCGGTACTTCTCAACAACTTCCTCATATGCCCTTGTGTCAGCCTCAGTAGCGGATTCGGTCGGCTCACGAGGGAGAAGGGGCTGTTTTCCCTTGCCATGGTTGAGGAGGACATCCTTGAGGTCCAATCCTTGCATGTCACGGCTCAGCAGGTGCTTGTCAACCCCATAGCTCCATGCCTTGAAGTTGGAGCTAGAGCCATCGGCTTCAAGACGGAGTGGGGTGATGGGGTTGGCCATGGTGGACGTGGTGAAGGCCATGCTGGAGATCCCTTGGTGTCTCGCGCGAAGCGCCGCTCTTAAGTCACCGATAGGAACTTCGAAATCCGACGGACCCCAAATAGCGAAAATCGTCAATGTCGACCGCGTCGGGATGCCTTGTAGAAAGTTTTTCTAGGCCGCCAAAACTAGGTAAAATCGGCCGACTTCCATAGATCTAACCCTACTCCCACACACCCCTCCACACACCACCCTCAGCTTCGCGGCTACGCTGCTGCACGGCTTCGCGGCTACTCTGCTGCTCGGATGCGCTGCTGCACTGCTGCTCGGCTGCGTTGCTGCACCTGTTTAGCTGCGGGAAAAGGGGAATGGGGGTAGAAGTGCAGATGCGGGGCGACGGGCGGCGGCCCGACGAAAAGCTGCGGGGCGACAGGTGGCGGCCCGACGAGAAGTTGCAGGGCGACGGGCGGCGGCCCGACGAGAAGTTGCGGGGCGACGGGCGGCGGCCCGACGAGAAGTTGCAGGGCAACGGGCGGCGGCCCGACGAGAAGCTGCGGGGCGACGGGCGGCGGCCCGACGGGAAGCTGCGGGGCGACGGGCGGCGGCCGGACGAGAAGAGGTGACGCGGTGACGAAATTGAGAGATGACGCAAAAGGAACTATAAGTTAGAGCGACGTCGATGAGCGTACCGTAGAAATTGAAGACGTCGTCGAAGTTGACGGGAAAGTGGTGCGGGGGAATTTCCGCCCACGAATGTCGCGAATCGGCGGCGACGAGATTGAAGGAGGCTATGACGAGGTTTGCGGGAAGAACATCCGCATAGATAGGAGGATCACGATCCGCATGTGCGGATGTAGAGCTCTGATACCATGTGAGAACTTAGGCTTAGAAGCGATACATTAGTAATGAGCTAGAAGCTCTTTAAGTACATCCAAGAAGGGTAAGGAATAGTTGGGGAAGGGAATCAGAGGCAATCCCTAGGGTTGGGGGTAATCCCAAGGCAATCTCCAATTGGTGGGTTGGAGATTGCTTGGAGATTACATTTGGGTTTGGTTGGGATGTAGGTGTACACCCAACCAAACACAATGTGCAAACTATACTACTCTAGGATATAGAAAATACAAAGCACAAAGTGTGAGATTGAAGGCTAACACTAACAGATCCCCCTCAAGCCTCTCGTCCCCCCTCCCCTAGAGTACACTGTCACAGTTGTACTTGTACAACCATTTTTAGGTTGGGTGTTACTCAGAATTTTCAACCCACCATTTTTAGGTTGGGTGTTACTCAGAATTTTCAACCCACCATTTTTAGGTTGGGTGTTACTCAGAACCTTCAACCCACCACACCATTTTTGGGTCTCAGCTGATCTCGCTGAGGTTTGTTCCAGATTACCTAATCAGTCGACTATTGTGACTCTCCTATATTTTCCAACTTATTCGTGATGTGCTTAATGGCATTGAGCCCCATTACCTAATCAATCATCTCAGCTTAAGTTCTTACGCTCACCCCTCCCACTGTAACCCAGAAACCCCAATCTCTGTGTTCTGACTTGACCCGTGCACTCTGCCCGGCATAGCAGCCAATGTGATGTGACCTCTTAACCGCCTTACTTTTCCCTTTCTTCCTCCCTCTACCCCCCCTCCCACCCACCCCCCCCTCCCCCTCCCTTCCCCTCCGTCAGTGCTGTGCCGCAGCGCAGTCGCATTCTGCTCATGGACAAAGCGACAGCAAACGTGATGGGTCTCCTCAAAACTTCCCCACCCCATCCCTCCTCTCCTCCCTATTCCCACTCCCCTTCTCTTCCCTCCCTCAGTGCTGTCCTGCAGCACAGTCGCATTCTGCTCATGGACGAGGCGACGGCGAACATGGACAGGGCGACAGACACGCTCATCCAGAGCACAATCCGCCGCCACTTCACCACCAGCACCGTCATCACCATCGCCCACCGCCTGCACTCCATCATCGATGCGCACAAGGTGGGGGTTTCTCTCTGTCTTGCATGAGGAGAAGGTGCAAGTAGAATCTGGTTGGCAGCTCTGGCTGGTGCCACTTCACCACCAGCACCGTCATCACGATCGCCCACCGCCTGCACACCATCATCTGCTCAGACGGTGTGAGGATCTGCCTGGTTGGATCAGACAGAATATTATTTCCAGAGAGAGGAGAGGTTGGGGCGAAGAGGGGGGAAGCTGGGGAGGGGGTGGGAGGGGTTCGTGGGCGGGGTAAGAGCTCGCTTCTGCTAGCACGGTCGTTGGCATGCCCCACAAATGACAACACACGGTAAATAAGCATGTCCAGACATGCGTTTGCACGTGATGTTGCCCTTCTCTGACTTTGTCTTCCTCTGGCCTCTCCAGGTGCTGGTGCTGGAGCAGGGCCGGGTGGTGCAGTTTGGGTTGCCACAGCAGCTGGCAGCAGACAGAGTGGGCTCCTTCTCTTGCATGATCTCCCACACTGGCCCATCCACAGAGACCTCTCTGCGCTCTGCACTTGCCAGAGATGCCTCGTTGCGAGATGCTTCACTAAAAGATGAAGTAGCAGCACCGGGAGAAGTTTTGGAAAGAGAGGAAGGGGTGAAAGGGGAGGCTGTTAGTATTCATTTGTTGCCTTTGGAGGATGATGGTTTCCTTGGTGGGGAGTTAGCTGCTGATGGCACTGCTCATGAGGGTGGTCTGCCTGCTGCTGGTAGTACTGAGGAAGATATTGCACGGATACATGGCCAAGTGTTACACGGAATAATTCCTGAAATTATCACTCAACAACCACCGTGAGTGTCTTAGCCATTGAGAGAAGTTAGGTATTTCATTTCAGGAAGTTACTACAGTGGTCAGTTATAGAAGCAAATCACGCTTTAGTGAGCTACAGCTTCACTAGAAGAGATGACGTAAGCAGGGAGAGTTTTCTGTTGCATGGGAGTACAATCCGTTTACATTAGTGAAAGGGTAGATAAGCGAACATGTACCGTATTCTCCCGGACAAAACACGCCCCCGTAATTGTACACCCCCGGGTAGCTTGTGCGGGGTGGGTGTTATGATAGACCTCGTTTCTACTATACCCCCCTTTTTTGCTGATTTTCTATAACACCCCCCTTTTCTTACGAATTCGTTATAATAGTCGTTAACGAGTAGCTGCAATATTGAAGAATATCGCGAAAATTTCTCCCTAGATGAAATTTCGCGGTACATTCACTTACAATCTACCGAGATTTCCCCCCTCGCACTACTTCGCTGTGACCATGTGCAGGCGAATCTTCCGCTGCAAGTGGCAAGAGAGGTGCCACATGGCATTTTCGTGGGGGTGATGAAGCTCGTGGCCGAAACCCATATTCGCGCCTCAGACAGTGATGTTAAAATGAAAATAAACACTAACACCAAAATATACCATATGTAAAGACCCGGGTATTATGTATTTTTTTCCTATGAGGAGACCCCCCCCATTTTTTCCCTGTATTTTTAGCTATACCCTAGGGTGCTACGTCCGAGAAAATATGGTATCGTTGCATAGATAATACAAACCCATTTTATTCGGTATTGTATTATATTGTATTGTAATGTATTGTATTGCATTTTATTTAATAAAGCAATTCATTGTTATAAATCTTCCACTAAGCATTCGAGTTTATATATTCATGTACAACTATATTGTAAATGAGTTAGGTGTCTTTGGCTAGAGTGTGAGTTAAATTACATCTGATACAACACTTTATATGTTAGATACCTATGTATCACTTTGTTACTTAGTACACACATTCTCTTTTCAATATGGTATCGAGAGCAGGGCTAATTTTTTGTTTTAAGCAACCCTTATTATCAGTCCTGCACCTTTGCAAAACCCTGAGTATCAGTGTGACCCCTTGGGAAAATTATTTTCCATCAAGGTTTTCCATAGTTTCAAAAAAGAAAAACCCTAAGGCCACAGTGTAACAACTTTCAGAACCCTGATGAAGTGTTTCTACTGAAATTCTGAACAAAAACGTCGGCTCCAGAATGTGAACCCGGGTCTTCATCCTTCCGAAGACCAATCTACTGACCAGGCCACTTGAACATGAATATTAGAATAACATAATTTTGTATTCTACATTCTTAATTAGCGGGACAGAAGTGCGGGGGCGGGTTGAAGGGGGGGGGGGGGGGGGGGGGGGGTTTGGTGGGGGGTGTGGTATTCGCTTCAGGGTAAAACTCGCTAAGAAGAACGGTAACCCAGGGGCGACACTGTGCCTTAAACGTAAAGCCTGAAATATAAGGAAAATCTAAGCTCCATAAAAAATTACCCTAAGGCATCTGTGTGACTACAAAAAACCACCCTGATTATCAGTGTATCAGGGTGATTTATGTGAAGAATGAAACATGAATGAATGAACTAGCCGCTTCATCCTGAAAATCCACATGCCACTGACAATGTTTGCCCCAGGAGGGGGAACCTCGTCAACGTAGGTGCCTGTGGACTTCCAGGAAGCCATCTCTGCGTCCATGGCTGCCTGCCACTGAGAGGAGTAAGGACCCTCTATCGCCTCTGCGTAAGAGCGCGGGGTCGGGATGTCTGGTGCATCCGGGTCTCCCTCAGGGGCAAGCAGCGTGGACACGAGATGAGGTAAAGCAGCAGCAAAACACTGGAACTCCTCCTGCCGGTCCTCGAGGACGTCCGTGCTAAGAGCACACTCACCCCCGACGGACGGAGGACAGACAGACGCAGACTCAGCAACAAGACTAGCAGCGTAGTCTAGACGACAGTGAGCAGTGAAGTCGACAAGCTCGGTAACTAAGGCAGACGCAGCAGTGGACTCAAAGGAAGGGGCAATGACAACAGTGGCTAGGAAACGCGTGACAGTAGGACTGGCAGCACGAAGGGAGTCAGACGCCGGGTCAGCAAGAGCAGGAAGAGAGGACTCCGGAGGAGACGGCAAAGGGACACGCTGTGGCGCAGTGGAAGGACGCAGTGCCATCGGATGTGTTGGAATCACTGAACAGGAATGAATGAACTAGCAATGAAAAGAGTACAAGTACCTAACCCTAGAATTGTGTACCCCCTTTAGGCTAACCCACTGTAGCCTAAACTAACACAACATATATAATGTTTGACACACCCCCATAGGCAAAGTGGGGGAGACCTAGGGGTCACAAGACCAGTCAAGGCAAAGCAAGGCAAAACAAGCTCAGGGTGGATCTCAAGGATACCACACAAATTCCGAGCACAAGCAAGTGGTCACAAGACCAGTTCACATGCAGGTTTATATATAGAGATCACAGTACAACAGACTCAAGAAGTAAGCAAGTGAGGTCCAGTAGGCACAAGGCCTAGAAGAGTGCAAAAGCGCTGATGGTCACAAGGCTGAAGCGCCTTGGTGAACACATCAGCAGTGTTGGCCTCAGAGGCCACGTAACGCAGGCGAAGCTGACCACGCTGCTGCAGCTCTCGAGCGAGGAAGTAACGCAGAGCAATGTGCTTCGTTCTGTGCTCCAGTCTGTGCTCCTCACACAAGGCAATGGCTGCCTTGTTGTCGACGTACAGCACTGGAGGAGAACGAGGCTGCTCTCCAAGGTCGGTCAGCAAGTAGGTGAGCCAGCGTAGCTCCTGGGCCGCCATGGCTGTGGCGTAGATCTCAGCCTCACAACTGGAGCTGAGAACAGAAGAAGAGCGAGTAGAACGCCAAGAAACAGAACCAGAGCCAAGACTGAAGGAGTAACCCTGAGACGACCGCTGAGTAGCCTGGTCGTCTGCCCAAGAAGCGTCTGAGTGCCCAGTGAGAACAACTGGGACTCGCCCTCCAAGCACTAGCCCCATGCCCGACGTACTGCACAAGTAGCGCAACACCCTCTTAGCTGCATCCATGTGCTTCTTCCGGTGACGGCCGGGAGCGACATAGCGTGCAAGAATGCTGAGAGGGTATGCAAGGTCTGGTCGAGTGCAGGTCATCAGGTACATGAGGCAACCCACAAGCTCTGGATACGGGCCACTCGGCTCTACGGACTCATCCGAAGGCAGAGCTGAGAGCGAGTGACCGGTAGGCAGAGGAGTGGGCTGAGGCGAGGAGTACGTGAAGCGGAAGCGCTGAAGGACCTGCTGCACCATGTGTGACTGAGTCAAGGTGATGGTGCGGCGTGCTCTGTCCCGGGTGATCCGCAAGCCAAGATAGCTTGTCAGTTCACCCAGGTCTGTGCACGTGTGTCTCTTCTGCAGCTCCGACTTCACGTGGGCGAGTGCCACAGTGTCAGCAGTAGCAAAGACCAAGTCGTCGACGTACACAAGGACGTAGAACGGCGGCAGTGAGGTGTCGGTGCGTAGAAACAGCGACGGGTCAGCAGTAGAAGGCGCGAACCCAAGAGCCGCAAGCGTAGTCCTCAGTGTGTCGTGCCACTCACGAGGCGCCTGGCGGAGACCGTAGACTGGCCGTCGGAGGCTCCACTGGGTACCAGGAGGGAACGACCCAGTGAAGCCAGGTGGACGGCGCAGCCAGATCTCCTCGTGCAGGCTGCCCTGCAGGAAAGCAGTGCTGAAGTCAAGCGAGTGGAGCTCGTAGTCACGCTGAGCGGCGACGTGCAGCAGAACCCGAAGAGTGGTCATCTTCGGGGTCGGGGAGAAGGTCTGGAAGAAGTCAACTCCCTCGCGCTGACTGAAGCCTCGTGCAACGTAACGCGCCTTGAAGACAGGCGGAGAACCCGGCGGCCGCTTCACCCTGAAAATCCACATGCCACTGACGATGTTCGCCCCAGGCGGGGGAACCTCGTCGACGTAGGTGCCTGTGGACTTCCAGGAAGCCATCTCTGTGTCCATGGCTGACTGCCACTGAAAGGAGTAGGGACCGGCCATCGCCTCTGCGTAAGAGCGTGGGGTCGGGATGTCTGGTGCATCCGGGTCTCCCTCAGGGGCAACAAGCATGGACACGAGATGGGGCAAAGCGGCAGCAAAGCACTGGAACTCCTCCTGCCTGTCCTCAAGGACGTCAGTGCCAAGAGCACACTCACCCCCGACGGACGGAGGACAGACAGACTCAGACTCAGCTACTAGGCTAGCAGCGTAGTCTAGACGACAGCGAGCAGCAAAGTCGACAAGCTCAGCAACTAAGGCAGACGCAGCAGCAGACTCAAAGGAAGGGTCAGTGACAACAGTGGCCAGGAGACGCGTGACAGCAGGACTGGTAGCACGAAGAGAGTCTGACCCAGGGTCAGGAAGAGCAGGAAGAGAGGAAGCAGGAGGAGACGGCAGTGGGACACGCTGTGGAGCAGTGGACGGACGAAGCGCCATCCGGTGAGTGCCTGGGACAGCAGGAAGACGCTGACGCTGGACTCGACGACTAGAGAGAGCAGTGCGGACAGGCAACCCAGGACGAGACTCAGGCGACGCAGGACGAGACGCAGGCTCACGCCGCTCAGTAAGACCTCCAGTCGGACCAGTGTAAGGAGCAGGACCAAGGAGAGAGGAGGCAGACGGTAACGCCGACTGCAGCTGGACAGGCTGAGGACACTCTAAGGAGGGAGGAGGAAAAGGAGGAGGAAGCTGACCAAGAACCTGCTGAAGGAGCGGAACAAAGTACGGCTGAGACCGAGCAGCGACACCAGAGCCAGCAGGGACACCCGCACCAGGGTCGGCAGCACCAGCAGCAGCTCCAGCGTCCACGTCCTCAGCACCAGCGGTAGCTCCAACGCCCGGGTCCTCAGCACCAGCAGTAGCTCCAACGCCTGGGTCCTCAGCACCAGCAGCAGCTCCAACGCCCGGGTCCTCAGCACCAGCAGCGGCTCCAACGCCCGGGTCCTCAGCACCAGCAGCAGCTCCAACGCCCGGGTCCTCAGCACCAGCAGCAGCTCCAACGCCCGGGTCCTCAGCACCAGCAGCAGCTCCAACAGCAGCGGGGTTCGTAACACGAGGCACGCCACTCCGAAGAGTGTAGCGCCGCTCGTACCACTCACGGATCCGCTCGCGGGAGGGGAGCTCCCGAACGGGAGAAGAAGTACTAGCACCAGTCCCAGTAGTACGTCCGGCTCGAGCGGTACCTCTCTGGAGGCTGCAGTACTCTAAGTACCACGCACGTAGCTGCTCCGAGGAGAGGGCTCCTCCAGGTGCAGGACTCCCAGACCTCGTACCTCCAGACGCAGAACCCCCAGACTCCGGACTCCGCAGCTCAGTACCACGAGGCTCCACCCCCCCAAGCTCAGCACCCTCAAGCTCCACACCCCCAGGCTCCACACCCCCAGGCTCCACACCCCCAGGCTCCACACCCCCAGGCTCAGCACCCCCAGGCTCAGCACCCCCAGCAGGACGAGAGTCGACAGCTACCTCAACAGGCTCAACCGGGTCTACCTGAGACACACCTGAGGGAGCGGCACCCTGAGGGGGGAGGGGGTCTGCAACAGCAGCACCAGGCGAGAGGAAGAGAGGCGGGGGGGGGAGCGGGGCAGTGCGGTAGGGGAAGAGGCGGTAGTAGGGGACGGACTCGTCAAAAGTGACGTCCTGGGAGGGCAAGACTCGGCGCGAGGTGGCGTGGTAAAACTGCCAACCAGACGCGTCCGGGACAAAGCCGAGGAAGACGCAGGGAACAGCACGGGAGGAGAGCTTGTCCGCAGACGAATCGCGGACAAAAGCTCGAGACCCCCAGACCCGGAAACGCGACGCATCGCCAACCTCCCCCGTCCACAGTAGCGTGGGCGAGGTCTCCGGCAAGGAGACACGGGGCCAGAGGTTGAGTTGATGCGCAGCGTACCGGACCGCAAACGGCCACAGAAAGTGGGGGGCAGCCGCATGGATCAAGGAGGTACGGGCGACCTCCATGACCAGGCCAATGCGGCGCTCCGCAACCCCATTCTGCTGTGGAGAAGCCGGAAGCGTGAACGACTGCTCAATGCCGTGCTCAGCACAGTAGGCTGCCAAGAGGTCGGAGGAGAACTCACCACCTCTGTCAGAGTGCAAGCGCAGGACAGGAAAGTCCGAGTGAAAACGCTCGCTGAGCTGGAGACGGGCTCGGCGGATCCAAGGGATCAAGACATCAGGGACCTCACCCTTGGTGCGCAAGGGGAAGACCGAGGTGTAGCGCGAGTAGTCGTCAACAACTATCAGGAAGTACCTCTCCTGACCCTGACCACGGACGCGGGCTGGGCCCCACACGTCCATGTGGAGTGTCTGCAAGGGAGCAGTCGTCGGGGGGAACGAGGAGGAGTGAGGAGCGGCGCGCTGCCGTCCCTCGACACAGGGGAGACAGGTGGGAGCAGGCGAGGGTGGGAGGGGAGGAAGGACCCTGGGCAGGCCAGAGACAAGGTACCTGGAGTGCATGGCACGAAGCCGCTGCACAGACGGGTGGCCAAGGCGGTGGTGCCAGAGGACAGTCTCGTGTGCTAAAGAGCGACACGAGCAGGGGGCGGACAGCTGACCTGACGCGGACGCGGACGCAGTCGCAGCAACCTGAGGGGACTCAGTAGTCAGTGTGTACAGGTCCGACCCCGGCTGCCGAGTGAAGGTAGCCAAGTGACGGCCCGTACGAGCACACGTGCAGTGTGTCACGCGCTCGTAGGCAGGGGTGAACTGGTGAACACCCCCGTCCTGGAGTGCACAGCCTGCCACCAAGTTCGTAGAGAACGAGGGGAGGTGGAGACCTGACAGTGTGCCCGACGGGACCGCAGGGCAGGGAAGGACAGTGGAAGAGGTCGCAATGACCGGACCCCCAGAGGGGTCAGCAAGGGAGACAGCAACTGGCCGAGCAAGCGGCTCAAGGGCAGTGCGGTCACGAAAGAAGCAGCGAGAAGCACCTGAGTCCAGTGTGAAGGTGTGCAGTGCGGCAGTCGACGCAGTACCAAGGGGGGGAGACACACGAGCACCTAGAGCAGCAGCCTCACCAGCACCTGGGGTAGCCGACACGTGAGTACCTGGAGCGGCAGACGCACTGGCCCTAATGCCCGGGTCGGGCGGCACACACAAGTACTCAGCACCCTCTCCACTAGTAGACATCACATACATGGCAGATAGAATAGCATCAAAGTCTAGAGCATAGATATCAATCCCCTTCTTCAGGAGATCAAGCCAGCGGGGCAGCTCAGTGGCCTGAGGGAACTGAACACGCCAAGCGTCGTCGAGACGAGAGAAGCAGCGCTGTGTGGCGTGCGGTCGTCCACACTGCTGACCAGTGCGGTCACCAGTGCGAATGACGTACGTGCAGCTAAGACCACCCCCACCCCCGTGCTGAGAGTACCACTCACGGACCTCCTGGGGCGAGAGAGTGTGCTGCTGGCCCTGGCCACCGCCAGCGCCTCCACGGCCACCACCACCGCTGCCACCTCCTCGACCACCCCAACCCCTGCCGCCGCCTCGTCCACCGCCACCCCAACCGCCGCCTCCACTCCTGCCACCTCCCCCGCCGCTGCCGCCACCACCCCCACCGCTACCACTCGCCCCTCCAGCCGAGCCACCACCCCCACTGCCTCCACCGCCCCCACCGCCGCCTCCCCCGCCGTCACCGCCACTACCCTTGCCCCCTTTGCCCTTGCCGCTGCGGCGTCCGCTCGAGGCAGACGCAGCGCCGACCTTCTCAGTACCAAGAAGGTCGACAGCAGCAGCAGAGGCGACAGAGGGAAGAAGGGGGGAAGGAGAACACCCCTCAAAGAACGGGGTACGGGGGTCGCCACGAGAGGCACCTACAGCGACTATGCTAGCCTCAGCTGCAAGTAGCTCCTTCTCGAGGAGGGCAATGGTGAGCTCAGTGGGGCAACGAGCTAGGAAGTGGTCCCTGACAGCACGCAGTGTGTCAGGGAGGCGGGTGACTAGGTGATAGAGAGTGAGCCAGAGTGGAGGGGGGTGCGTGGCAAGGAACTCAGCAGGAATGGCGGCACGGAAGCGGGCCTCACTAGTACGGAGGTGCGTGATGAGGTCAGCGACTGTGTGAAAGGAGGCCAGGTCGGGAAACAGGTAGGGGAGGGAGAGACGGCCTAGTGCGGCAGAGGCAGGTGAGGAGTAGCGAGCAACTACAGCTGTGTACAGTGCCGGTGCAGTCTTGTGCTGACCAAAGTGCTCGCGTTCGTCTATCGGCAGGGAGTTGCGAATGGCGAAGCGAGCGTGGGCATCACGAGTCTGCCACTGTGAGCGAGCAGTGCTGTCAGCAGTAGCAGCAGGGGCAGTGACAAGGCCTAGGGCGTGATCGTACAGTGAGATGTCATCCTTGGCTGTGAGCTGTAGGTAGAGGTGCAGGTCATCGAGCCAGGTGTCAAACTTCACAGGGCGGCCCTCAGCATCGAACACGAGAACCTGTGGGCTAGCCATAGGAACAGTAGAAATAGCAGCAGTAGCGGTAGGAGAAGCAGGTAGGACGAACCAGGTAGGGCAGGGCGGCGCGGCTCGGTTCAGGTCGGGTCGCGGCTCGGCTCAGGTCACGGCGGGGACGGGCCGCCCGCTCTCCCTCTTGTGCTGCGGCGGGAACGGGCCGCCCGGGGCCTCTGGGTGGTGGGCACGGGTCGGCGAGGTAGGCACGGGGCCGGTTGGGGCCCTAGAGGGGCGAGCGCGGGGCCGATCGGGGCCTGAGCGGGGCTAGCGCGGGGCCAAACGGGGCCTTGACGGGGCTAGCAAGGGGCCGACGTGGCCTGAACGGGGCTAGCGCGGGGCCGACGGGGCCTGAAACGGGGCCGACGGGGCCTGAAACGGGGCCGAAGGGGCCTGAAACGGGGCTAGCGCGGGACCGATCGGGGCCTGAATGGGGCTAGCGCGGGGCCGACGGGGCCTGAGAGGGGCTAGCGCGGGGCCTACGGGGCCTGAAACGGGGCTAGCGCGGGCCGACGGGGCCTGAAACGGGGCTAGCGCGGGCCAACGGGGCCTGAGAGGGGCTAGCGCGGGGCCGACGGGGCCTGAAACGGGGCCGACGGGGCCTGAAACGGGGCTAGCGCGGGCCGACGGGGCCTGAGAGGGGCTAGCGCGGGGCCGACGGGGCCTGAAAAGGGGCCGACGGGGCCTGAAACGGGGCTAGCGCGGGTCGACGGGGCCTGAGAGGGGCTAGCGTGGGGCCGACGGGGCCTGAAACGGGGCCGACGGGGCCTAAACGGGGCTAGCGCGGGGCCTGAACGGGGCCTTAAAGGGGCCGACGGGGCCTGAACGGGGCTAGCGCGGGGCCGTCAAGAGGGGCCTCTAGGGGCGTGACACGCCGAGGCGCCCTAGGGCACGGGTAGGT
The DNA here is from genome assembly GCA_947471745.1 of Closterium sp. Naga37s-1. Lineage (NCBI taxonomy): Eukaryota > Viridiplantae > Streptophyta > Zygnematophyceae > Desmidiales > Closteriaceae > Closterium > Closterium sp. Naga37s-1. The sequence goes on from CANJKZ010000737.1 coordinate 402,201, forward strand.
AGGTACGTAGTGGTGTGCCCTTAGAAAATTTCGGTCCTAGGAAGGACCTGCTCTATACCATGTTGGAATCACTGAACAGGAATGAATGAACTAGCAATGAAAAGAGTACAAGTACCTAACCCTAGAATTGTGTACCCCCTATAGGCTAACCCACTGTAGCCTAAACTAACACAACATATATAATGTTTGACAGGATGCGTGCCAGGGACTGCAGGAGGACGCGGACGTGGAACACGACGACTAGTGCGAGCAGAGCGAACAGGCGACGCAGGACGCGACTCAGGGTCACGACGCTCGGCAAGACCTCCAGTAAGACCAGCGTATGGAGAAGGAGCAGGTAGAGGGGAGGCCAGCTGTAACTGTGACTCGGACTGGACAGGCGGAGGACACGCTAAGGAAGGAGAAGGACTAGGAGAAGGCGGAAGACCAAGAACCTGCTCAAGGAGCGGAACGAAGTATGGCCGCGGCCGCGCAGCACCAACAGGACCAGCAGGGACAACACCAGTACCCCCAGCGTCAGCTCCACCTCCAGCAGCACCACCAGTCCCAGTACCTCCAGCAGCTCCAGCTCCAGCAGTACCACCAGCAGACACACCCGCTCCGGCTCCAGTACCTCCAGTAGCACCCACGCCAGCAGCACCACCAGCTCCAGCACCAGGAGCACCAGCAGGCCCAGCAGCTCCAGTACCTCCAGTACGAGCACCTCCGAGACCCGTGGCTCCAGCACCCCCAGCAGAAGTAGAACCTCCTGTACCGGCTCCAGTAGCACCGCCAGCTCCAGTACCTCCAGTAGCAGCAGAACCTCCAGCAGCGGCAGAACCTCCAGCTCCAGCAGCACGGCTCCAGCAGCGAGCAAACCACTCGCGCAGCTCCTGTGGAGAGGGAAGCTCCCGCCGGGACAACGCACCCGAAGGACCGCCAGGTCCGGCACCGGCAGGCTCCACACCCCCACTCCCAGCAGCCCCAGGCTCAGCACCCCCAGAAGCAGCACCCCGAGGCTCCGCAACCCCAGACCCAGCACCCCCAAACCCAGCACCCCCAGACTCCGCACCCCCAGGCTCAGCACCCCCAGACTCCGCACGCTCAGGCTCAGCACCCCCAGACGCACCCGAGTCAGCAGCTACCTCGACAGGCTCGACTGCATCTACCTGGGACACACCTGAGGGGGCAGGACCCCGAGGGGGAAGGGGGTCTACCGGGGGGGGACCGGGCGCGAGGAAGAGCGGCAGTGCGGTAGGGGAAGAGACGGTAGTATCGAACCGACTCGTCAAACGTGACGTCCTAGGAGGACAGAACACGACGCGAGGTGGGGTGGTAAAACTGCCAACCAGGCGCGTCAGGGGGAAAGCCGAGGAAGACGCAAGGAACAGCACGGGAGGACAGCTTGTCCGCAGACAAGTCTCGAACGAAAGCTCGAGATCCCCAGACACGGAACGCAGACGCATCACCAACCTTCCCCGTCCACCGCAGAGTAGGGGAGGTCTCCGGCAGGGAGACCCGGGGCTGAAGGTTGATCTGATGCGCCGCGTACTGAACCGCGAACGGCCACAGAAAATGGGGAGCAGCCGCATGGATCATGGACGTACGAGCGACATCCATGACCATGCCAATGCGGCGCTCAGCAATCCCATTCTGCTGTGGAGAGGCCGGAAGCGTGAACGTCTGGTGGATGCCCTCCGCACGACAGAAAGCTCGAAGAAGGTCGGAGGAAAACTCTCCGCCTCTGTCGGAGTGCAGACGCAGAACAGGAAAGTCCGAGCCGAAACGCTCTCCGAGCTGGAGACGAGCAACGCGGATCCAGTTGATCAACACCTCAGTGACCTCACCCTTGCTGCGCAAGGGGAAGACAGTGGTGTAACGCGAGTAGTCGTCAACCACCAGCAGGAAGTAATGCTCGTGACCCTGTCCACGGACGCGGGCTGGGCCCCACACGTCCATGTGAAGTGTCTGCAGTGGAGCCTCTGTGGGGGGAAACTCGGAGGAGTGAGGAGCGGCGCGCTGCCGCCCCTCGACGCAGGGAACGCAGGTAGGGGCAGGCCCCGGGGGAAGGGGAGGGAGGGACCGGGGGAGACCAGAGACAAGGACACGGGAGGCCATGCCTCGGAGACGAGGCAAGGAGGGGTGACCAAGGCGGTGGTGCCAGAGGAGGGTCTGGTGGGAAAGGAGGCGACACGAGCAGGGGGCAGACTCAGGACCTGACCGAGACGCTGCAGCAAACACCTGACTCGACGCAGCTACCTGACCAGACGCAGCAACCGGAGGAGGCTCTGTGGTCAGTGTGTACAGGCTCGACCCCGGTCGACGGGTAAACGTGGCCAAGTGGCGGCCCGTCTGAGCACACGTGCAGTGGGTCACTCGCTGACCTGCAGGAGTGAACTGGTCAACCCCGGCATCCTGAAGGTCAGCACCACTCACCAAGTTCGTGGAGAACGAGGGGAGGTAGAGACCAGACAGGGAGCCTGACGGGGCCGCCGGACACGGGAGGACAGTGGAGTAGCGAGCAAGGACAGGACCCCCAGAGGGGTCTGCCAGGGAGACCGCAACCGGCCAACTGAGCGGCGTAAGGGTGGTGCGGTCTCGAAAGAAGGAGCGGGAAGCACCCGAGTCGAGGGTGAAGGTGTGAAAGACCTGAGCCGACTCGGTACCTGAGAGAGCAGACTCACCAGCACCTAGAGGAGCAGACTCACGAGTACCTGGAGCAGCAGACTCACTAGCACCTAGAGCAGCAGCCTCAATACCAGGGTCAGGCTGAACACACACGTAACAGTCACCCTCAGCACTAATAGACACAGCATACATGGCAGCAAGAATAGCATCAAAGTTAAGATCAAAGATAGCTACCCCCGACCTGAGCAGATCACTCCAACGAGGGATCTCAGTGGCGTCCGGGAACTGGGCACACCAGGCGTCCGTCAGGTGACCGAAGCAGCGCTGGGTGGCGTGTTGGCCGCCACACTGCTCTCCAGTGCGGTCGCCGGTGCGCAGGACGTAGGTACAGGGACCAGTACCTCCAGACCCCTGGCACCCCGCGTACCACTCACGAAGCTGCTGGGGTGAAGGGGTCTCACGAGAGCGCTGCTGCTGCTGGGGTCCCCGCTGCACAGCTCCGCCTCTGCCAGCTCCACCTCCGCCGCCGCCGCCTCCGCCGCCTCCACCCCTCCAGCCACTGCCACCGCCGCCTCCACCTCCACCGCCGCCACCGAAGCCCCCACCTCTGCCACCACCCCCACCCCCACCCCCTCCTCCGCCTCCACCGCCACTACCGCCGCCCCCACCACCTCCTCCAGCTCCCTTGCCCCGCTTGCCCTTGCTGATGCGGCGCCTCTCACTAGGAGCAGACGCAGCGCTGACCGACTCGGTGCCAACAAGGTCGACAGCAGCAGCAGAGGCAACAGAGGGCAAAAGAGGAACGGGGGAGCACCCCTCAAAGAAAGGGGTACGGGGGTCACCACGAGAGGCGCCTACAGCGGTAATACTAGTCTCTGCTGCAAGGAGGCGCTCCTCGAGGAGGTCGACGTGAGGGTGGTAGGGCAAAGAGAGAGGAAGTGGTCCCTGACCGAGCGGAGAGTGTCAGGGAGTCGAGTGACTAGGTAGTAGAGGGTGATGTACATGGGGGGGGGGTTTTGAGCGCAGAACTCAGCAGGAAGCACAGCGCGGTAGCGAGTGTCACTAGTGCGGAGGTGCGTAATGAGGTCAGTGACTGTGGCAAAGGCAGCGAGGTCAGGGAACAAGTACGGTAGCATGAGGCGGCTGAGCGCAGCAGTGGCAGGGGAAGAGTAGCGTGCAACTACAGCGTCGTACAGAGTCTTAGCACTCTTGTACTGACTAAAGTGCGCGCGCTCAGTAGACGGTAGGTGACTGCGCACAGCGAGGCGGGCAGCAGCATCGCGCGTGAGCCACTGCGAGCGAACGGTACTGTCAGCATCAGCAGCAGGGGCAGTAGAGGCGCCTCTGAAGGAAAAGCTGCAGATCATCTAGCCAGACATCAAAGGCAACCTCTCGACCCTCAGCATCAAAGGTGAGAAGACTAGGACTAGCCATGATAGGAGCAGCAGCAGGCTAGCAGCGGCAGCAGTGCAACTGAGTTAGGCAGGACAGTGCGACTCGGCAGGGCGACTCGGCAGCGCAGTGGGGGTCGGCCGCGTGGCTCGGCCCGGCTAGGCTCTTACCAGGGGCGGAGCCGACAGGTTCGGGACTGGGTCGGGGCCGGAACAGGGCCGGGACAGGGTCGGGGCCGAGCAGGGTCCGGGACGGGGCAGCAACGGGGCCGAGACGGGGTCGGGGCCGGGGCAGGTCTGGGACAGGGTCGGGGCCGAGCAGGGTCCGGGACGGAGCAGCAACGGGGCCGGGACAGGGTCGGGGCCGGGGCAGGTCCGGGACGGGGTCGGGGCCGGGGCAGGTCCGGGACAGTGTCGAGGCCGAGGCCTTTTAGGGGCGGCGGAGGGGCCGCGTAGGGGCCGCGTCAGGGACAGGGCCAGGCCGGGCCGTTTAGGGGCGGCGTAGGGGCCGCGTCAGGGGCGGCGTAGGGGCCGCGTCAGGGGCGACGTAGGGGCCGCGTAGGGGCGGCGTAGGGGCCGCGTCAGGGGCGGCGTAGGGGCCGCGTCAGGGGCGGCTTAGGGGCCGCGTCAGGGGCGGCGTAGGGGCCGCGTCAGGGGCGGCGTAGGGGCCGCGGCAGGGGCGGCGTAGGGGCCGCGTCAGGGGCGGCGTAGGGGCCGCGTAGGGGCGGCGTAGGGGCCGCGTCAGGGGCGGCGCAGGGGCCGCGTCAGGGGCGGCCTAGGGGCCGCGTCAGGGGCGGCGTAGGGGCCGCGTCAGGGGCGGCGCAGGGGCCGCGTCAGGGGCGGCCTAGGGGCCGCTTCAGGGGCGGCTTAGGGGCCGCGTCAGGGGCGGATTAGGGGCCGCGCAGGGGGCCACGTAGGGGCCGGGTAGGGGCCGCGTAGGGGCCGCGTAGGAATCGCGTAGGGGCCGCTAGGGGGCCGCGGAAAAAAAAAAATTAGGGCAGGGCGCGACGCGCTTCGGGCAGCTAAAAAAAAATGTTACTTATGGTGGGCCCTTAGGAAGGAACGGTCCCATGTGGGAACCCGCTCTATACCATGTGAAGAATGAAACAGGAATGAATGAACTAGGAAAGTGTGAGATACAAATATGAAAGCTGTACCCCTTAGTGTCTACCCCACTACAGCCTACATAGGCTAAGGCATATATATCTGACAATTTACACTGATAAAATTAGCCCTGCTTCAATTCCCCTCCCCCACGCTTCCGCTTTCTCCCTCTCGCCTAGCCTAGCCTGCGTGTCCTAAGTTACTTAGAACATATGCCGTCATCGCCCAGATAGTAGACAGTGTCGAATTGAAGGCGGGAGTCTCTTTAGGGCGGGTTTGGAAAATACACATACATTATTTCATTTCGTGAAAAGTAACCCGTTTCTGGGTTTTCGTCAGTCGCGAAGTCCATCATCAGAACACCTTGCTGACTGTACAAAAACTCCTGACGGCAAACACAAAATGTGGTAGGTACAGTACTGCCCCAAAAAAGTACGTACTTGACGCACAGCATGGGCAATGCAGCAGCCACGCTAGCAGATCCACTCACCCCTCAGCAGCTTCGTGAGTGGGTTGTCCAGCGTGGCTCCTCTGGGGGTAGTGTTCGTTGCCCGTACATCAGGCGCACGGGTCCCAGGACAGGTGACCCCTGCAAGAAGGCTGGGCACACTGAGTATCGCTTCTTCTTCCATCTCGACGATGCCTGGCGCACCGAGTACGGTGACGAGCTTGAGATCCCCAACTGGTTAGGATTGCTCTAGAAGGGGGTGGATGTGTTTGCTCTTGATTTTGACAACATCAATGCTGGAATCTATGCTATGTATGCTGGTTCTGCTAGTGTTGAGGGTGACTGTTACTCGTGTGTGTCTCGCGCTGCTGGTGTAGAGACTGCTGCTCTAGGTGCTTGTGAGTCTGCTGCCGCAGGTACTATTTCTGCTAAGGCCTTGCACACCTTCACACTTGACTCGGGCGCGTCTCGCTGCTTCTTTCGCGATTGCACCACAGTCACACCGCTCACAGCACCTATCCCAGTCACTCTGGCTGACCCATCTGGGGGCCTAGTCGTTGCACGAGCCTCCACTGTCCTCCCGTGTCCGGCGATCCCCTCAGGCTCTCTCCCAGGTCTCCACCTCCCCTCGTTCTCTACGAAATTGGTGAGTAACGCTGTCCTCCAGATGAGTTGGTCACTACCACTACTCTTGGGGGTGAGCGGGTGGCGATCTGTACGTGCTCACGTACAGGTCGCCACCTCGCTAAGTTCATTCGGAGACCTGGGTCGGGACTGTACACACTGACCACTGCGTCTGCACAGGTGGCTGCACCAGGTCAGGTAGCTGATTCAGGTCAGTTAGCGGCGTCTTGTTCGTGTCGCCTTCTCACGCACCCGTCTCACCTCCAGCACCTCCAACACCTCCACCTCCAGCACCTCCACCTCCAGCACCTCCAGTACCTCCAGTACCTTCTGCCACCTGGAGGTGCTGGAGGTGGAGGTGCTGGAGGTGCTGGAGGTACTGGAGCTGCTGGTACTGGAGCTACTGGAGCTACTGGTGCTGGAGGTGCTGGAGCTGGAGGTACTGGAGGTGCAGGAGCTGGAGGTACTGGAGCTGCTGGTACTAGAGGTATTGGAGGTACAAGAGCTGGAGGTACTAGAGGTTCAGGTGCTGGAGGTACTGGAGCTGGAGGCTCTAGTACTGTGGGTACTGCGTCGACCGTTTTTCTACCCGCAGCCGTAGTCGACCCTGCCACCATCTGCCTCGGCATTTTGCCAGGTTCTTAGTCTTCCGTCTTCCACTGGCCTTACTCCACCTCTCCTCTGTCCTCCGCCTGACCAGTCACATCCGCCGTTACTGCTGGTTCCCCACTGCCTGCTCCTTCTCCTTACCCTGAGCAGACAGACTCCCTGACAGAGCGTCATGAGCCTTAGTGTCGTCCTGCCTCCCCTGTTCGCACTGTCGGTCGTTCTCGTCGTCCTCGTCCTCCACCTGTCTCCGGCATGCACACTATGGTACTTCGTCCTTCCTCTATTCCACAGCTTGTTGCTCTGCCGTCTCCTTCGACGTCCTCTCTTCCTGACGTTCCTGACCCTGAGTCCGTCCTTGCTCATACTGCTAGTCCTATTGTCACTCGTTTCCTGGCCACTCTTGACACTGACCCTTACTTTGAGTCTACTGCTGCGTCTGCCTTAATCACTGAGCTTGTAGACTTTTCCGCTACCTGTCGTCTCAACTACGTTGCGAGTCTTGTTACTAAGTCTGAGTCTGACTGTCCTCCGTCCGTCGGGGGTGACCTTGCCCTTAGCATTGTTGTCCTTGAGGACAGTCCGTTTGAGCTTCAGTGCTTCGCGACTGCTGTACCTCATCTCGTGTCCTTGCTGCTTTGCCTTGAGGGAGACCCAGATGCACTAGACATCCTGACCCCGCACACTCACGCAGAGGCGATCACAGGTGAGTACTCCTCTTAGTGGCAGACAGCCATGGACGTATAGAGGGCTTCCTGGAAGTCCACAGGCACCTACGTCGACGAGGTTCCCCCTCCTGGGGCGAACATAATCGATGGCATGTGGATTTTCAGAGTGAAGCGACCGCTGGGTTCTCCGCTTGCCTTCAATGCACGTTATGTTGCTCGAGGCTTTAGTCAGCGACAGGGGGTCGACTACTTCCAGACCTTCTCCCCCACCCCGAAGATGAATACTCTTCGGGTGTTACTGCACATTGCAGCAGAGCGTGACTACGAGCTCCACTCCCTCGACTTCTCCACAGCTTTCTTGCAGGGCAGCCTTCATGAGGAGATATGGCTGCGCCGCCCACGTGGCTTCACTGTGTCGTTTCTGAGGGTACCCAGTGGAGTCTCCAGCGGCCATTCTACGGTCTCCGCCAGGCGCCCCGCGAGTGGCACGACACACTGAGGATGACACTTGCAGCTATTGGGTTTGCTCCTTCGACTGCTGACCCGTTACTTTTTCTGTGCACCGACCCTTCTCTGCCGCCATTCTACATCCCCGTGTACGTCGACGACTTGGTCTTTGCTACAGCCGACACTGAGACGTGTCAGAATGTTATAGTGCTTACAGTTGTGTAGGCTATAGTGGGGTAGCCCATAAGGGGTACAACCCAATTAGAGTTAGTACTTGTACCCAACTCTTTCATAGTTCATTCATTCTCGTTCATTCTTCTGACATGGTTTCAGAGCAAGTCCTTCGCTAGGACCGTTTTTTTCCTTGGGCCCACCACTGTGCTGCCCCACTAGCCGCCCCTAGCGACCCTCGTGCCGCACCTGCTGCCCAGCGCGCCGCCCTCGTGCAGCTTGTCGCCCCTAGCCCAGCCCGTCGCCCCTAGCCCGGCCCGTCGCCCCTAGGCCCGTCGCCCTGGCCCGTCGCCCCTAGGCCCGTCGCCCCTAGGCCGGCCCGTCGCCCCTAGCCCGGCCCGTAGGCCCGTCGCCCCTAGCCCGGCCCGTCGCCCCTAGGCTGGTCGCCCTGGCCCGTCGCCCCTAGGCCCGTCGCCCCGGCCCGTCGCCCCTAGGCCCGTCGCCCTTAGGCCGGCCCGTCGCCCCTAGCCTGGCCCGTAGGCCTGTCGCCCCTAGCCCGGCCCGTCGCCCCTAGGCCCGTCGCCCCGAGCCCGGCCCGTCGCCCTGGCCCGTCGCCCCTAGACCCGTCGCCCCTAGGCCGGCCTGTCGCCCCTAGCCCGGCCCGTAGGCCCGTCGCCCCGGCCCGTCGCCCCTACGCACGTCGCCCCGGCCCGTCGCCCCTAGGCCCGTCACCTCTAGGCCGGCCCGTCGCCCCTAGCCCGGCCCGTAGGCCCGTCGCCCCTAGCCCGGCCCGTCGCCCCTAGGCCAGGCGCCCCGGCCCGTCGCCCGACGCCCCTAGGCCCGCGACCGACGCCCCTACGCCCCGGCCCGTCGCCCGTCGCCCCTAGGCCCGCGCCTGTCGCCCCTAGGCCCGTCGCCCGTCGCCCAGCGCCTGTCGGCCCTAGGCCCCGGCCCGACAGTCGACCCCAGGCCCCTCGAGCCGCCCCTTCCAGCCTGCCCCTCGACCCTGCAGCTCACTAGCCGCCCTTGCAGCTCCGCGCGCCGCCCCTGGTGGCCCTCTCACCGCCCCTGCTGCTCTGCTAGCCGCTCCTTGCGGCCCTCTCATTGCCCCTTGCTGCTGCCTGCCATGTGCTCTGCGCTGCCCTGCTTCTCCTCACTCTGCGTGCTGCGCCACTATGGCTTCTCTCTGCGTGCTAGGGTTCGATCATGAGGGACGCCCCCCACAGTTCGACACGTGGCTCGACGACCTGCAGCAGTACCTACTGAGCGACTCTAGGGACAGTATTTCGTTGTTTGACCACACGTCTGGCGCCGCTCCCGCCCCTCCCGCCACAGCTTACAGTGCGACCCGCTCCCAATGGCTTACTCGCGACGCTGCTGCCCGCTTAGCCATTCGCAACCACCTACCGTTGGCCAAATGTGCTCACTTCGGACACTAAAAAGCACAGGCACTGTACGACGCTGTCGTCGCTTGCTACTCCTCGCCTGCCACTACTACTCTAGGCCGCCTCCTACTGCCCTACCTGTTCCCCAAGCTGTCAGCCTTTGCCACAGTAGAGGACCTGGTTTCTCACCTTCGCACTAGCGACGCTCGCTACCGCGCTGCCCTCCCAGCAGAGTTCCTTGACAGGAACCCGCCCCTGATGTACATCACTCTCTACTTTATAGTCACTCGCCTCCTTGACTCTCTTTGCTTTGTCAGGGACCACTTTCTCTCCCTCGACGCCACAGTCCTCACTATTGACCTACTCGAGCAGCACCTCCTTGCAGCTGAGACTAGTGTAGTTCCTGTAGGTGCTGCTCGTGGCACTCCGCGCACGCCCTTCTTTGAGGGGTGCACCCCTTCCCCCCTTGCCCCCTCCTACGCCTCTGCTGCTGCTATCCACGTCCCTGGTGCTGAGGACGTCGGGGCTGCTTCTGCTAGTGCAAAGCGCCGCAGCAGCAAGGGCAAGGGTGGCAGGGAAGGTGGCGGTGGCAGCAGGGGTGGTGGTGGGGGCAGCGGTGGAGGTGGTGGAGGCATCGGAGGTGGTGGCAACGGTGGGAGTGGTGGCGGGAGTAGGGGCTTTGGTGGCGGCGGTGGAGGCAGCGGTGGGAGTGGCGGTAGTGGCAGCGGTGGGAGTGGTGGCGGTAAGACTGGAGCTCAGCGTGGGGGTTCTGGAGGAGGCCAGAGGCAGCGGCAGCAGCGTCGAAGCGAGACCCCGTCGCCACAGCAGCTTCGTGAGTGGTTTTTTCAGCGTGGGGCGTCTGGGGGTAGTGTGAGCTGCCCGTATGTCATTCGCACGGGTGACCGTGCTGGTCAGACATGCGGGAAGCCTCACACTCAGCACCGCTGATTCTCCCGCCTCGACATCGCTTAGCGCGCAGAGTTTGGTGACGAGGCCGAGCGCCCCCGCTGGGCAGAGCTGCTTAGGTCTGGAGTTGCTATCTTTGACCTAGACTATGATGCTATCCTTGCTACTATGTATGCCTTGTCTGTTAGTGCTGAGGGTGACTGTTACCTGTGTGTGCCGCCTGACCAAGGTATAGAGGCTGCTGCTCCAGGTGCTAGTGAGTCTGCTCTCTCTGGTACTGCGCATGCTGAGGCCTTGCACACCTTTACACTTGACTCAGGTGCTTCACGCTTTTTCTTTCGCGACAGCACCACCCTCACTCCTCTCTCTGCACCTGTACCGGTCAGACTGGCTGACCCCTCCGGGGGCCAAGTCCTTGCCCATTCCTCTACTGTTCTCCCGTGTTTGGCGGTTCCGTCCGGCTCACTGTCAGGCATTCACCTCCCCTCGTTTTCTACGAAATTGGTGAGTACCGCAGCTCTCCAGGATTCGATGGTCACTACCACCACTCCTGGGGGTCAGCGTGTGTCGATCTGCACGTATACACGGACGGGTCGTCACCTGGCCACGTTCACTCGTCGGCCAGGGTCGAGTCTGTACACACTGACTACCGAGCCTCCTCGGGTAGCTGCGTCTGCCCAGGTGTTCGCGTCAAGTCACGTAGCACCCCCTTGCTCGTGTCGCCTCCTCTCGCACCAGACTCTCCTCTGGCACCACCGCCTTGGTCACCCCTCCCTGCCACGCCTGCGTGGCATGCACTCCCGCCTCCTTGTCTCTTGTCTTCCCAGGTCTCTGCCTCCCCTCCCGCCCTTGCCTGCCCCGCCCTGCCTTCCTTGCGTCGAGGGGCGGCAGCGCGCCGCTCCTCTCTCCTCCTCGTTTCCCCCGACGACTGCTCCCCTGCAGACTCTCCACATGGACGTGTGGGACCTCGCCCGCGTCTGTGGATAAGGCCGCGAGCGCTTCTTTATGCTGGTTGTTGACGACTACACGCGGTACACCACGGTCTTCCCCTTGCACAGCAAGGGTCAGGTCGTTGGTGTTTTGATCCCTTGGATCCGCGCAGTCCGTCTCCAGCTCCGCGAGCGGTTCCACCAGGACCGTCCTGTCCTGCGTCTGCACTCTGACAGAGGTGGTAAGTTCTCCTCCGACCTCTTGCGGGAATTTTGTCGTGGGGAGGGCATTCTCCAGTCATTCACGCTTCCGGACTCCCCTCAGCGAAATGGGATTGCTGAGCGCCGCATTGGCTTAGTCATGGAGGTCGCTCGTACCTCCATGATCCATGCAGCTGCTCCCCATTTTCTGTAGCCGTTTGCGGTCCGGTGCGCTACGCACCAGCTTAACCTCTGGCCCCATGTCTCCTTGCCGGAGACATCGCCCATACTGCGTTGGACGGGGGAGGTTGGCGATGCGTCGGTGTTCCGGGTCTAGGGCTCTCGTGCCTTTGTTCGCGATACGTCCGCGAACAAGCTCTCCGCCCGCGCTATTCCCTGCGTCTTCCTTGGCTTTACCCGTGACGCGCCTGGCTAGCAGTATTACCTCCCCACCTCGTGACGTGTCCTCCCCTCTCAAGACGTCACGTTTGACGAGTCGGTTCCCTTTTACCGTCTCTTCCCCTACCGCTCTGCCCCTCCCCCGCCCCCGCCGCTCTTCCTTGCTCCCGGTCCCCCTCCGGTAGACCCCATCCCACCCCAGGGTCCTGCTCCCTCAGGTGTGTATCATGTAGACCCTCTCCCTAGTGTTGTGCCTGTTGAGGTAGTTGGTGACTCAGGTGCTGCTCGAGGTAATGCGTCTGAGGGTGCTGAGCCTGGGGGCGCTGAGTCTTAGGGTGCTCGGTCTGGGGGTGCTGAGCCTGGGGGTGCTGAGCCTGGGGGTGCTGAGCCTGAGGGTGTTGAGCCTGGGGGTGCTGAGTCGGAGGGTGCGGAGTCTGGGGGTGCTGAGCCTCGGGGCGCTCCTTCGTCAGGAGGTCCTGCTGGTGCTTCGCCGAGACTGTCTCCGTGGCCGGAGACTCTCTCCCCGCAGCAGCTGCGTGAGTGGCTTGTTCGGCGCGCACGCCTTTGGAGTGGAGCTGCTGGAGCTGGAGACACTGGAGACACTGGAGCTGGAGGTGCTGGAGTTACTCCTGGATCTGGTGGTGCTGGAGTTACTTCGACTGCTGATCCTTGAGGTGCTCGTACCAGGGGTACTGGAGCTATTGAGACTGGTGGTGTTGGGGGCGCTGGAGCTGGAGACCCTACGTGGCCTGGAGTTGCTGGGGCTTGAGGCACTGGAGCTGGAGGAACTGGCGCTAGTGGCGCTGGAGCTGGAGGAGCAGGAGCTGGTGGCAGTTGCGCAGGATGTGCTGGAGCTGGAGGAGCTGGAGCTGTTGACCCTGGAGACATTGTGCGGCCGCGACCGTAGTTCGTTCCCCTGCTTCAGCAGGTTCTTGGTGTCCCGTCTTCTACTAGCCTTACTCCTCCCTTGCTGTGTCCACCGCCTGACCAGTCGCAGCTGCCGTTACAGCCAGCCTTCCCACGGCCTGCTCCTTCTCCTTACACTGAGCAGTCCGGCGATCTTACAGAGCGTCGTGAGCCTGCGTCTCGTCCTGTCTTGCCTGTTCGCACTACTCGTCGCGTTCCTCGTTCATGTCATCCTCCTGTCCCCGGCATGAACGCTATGTCAATTCGTCCTTCCTTTGTTCCGCTGCGTGTTGCTCTGCCACCTTCTCCTGAGTCCTCTCTTCCTGCCGTCCCTTACCCTGAGTCTGACCTTGTGCGTGATGCCAATCCCACTGTCTCTCGTCTCCTCGCCACTGTTGTCAGTGACCCTTCTTTTGAGTCCACTGCTGCATCTGCCCTCGTTGGTGAGCTGCTTGACTTTTCTGCTGCCTGTCGTCTCGACTACGCCACTACTCTTGTTGCTGAGTCTGCGTCTGCCAGTCCTCCATCCATCGGGGATGAGTGTGCTCTTAGCACGGACGTCCTTGAGGACAGGCATGAGGACTTTGAGTGCCTTGCAGCTGCTGTACCTCGTTTCGCTTCCATGCTGCTTGCCCCTGAGGGAGACCAGGATGCACCAGACATCCTGACCCCGCGCTCTTACGCAGAGGCGATTACGGGTCCTTACTCCTCTCAGTGGCAGGCAGCCATGGAAGCCGAGATGGCATCGTGGAAGTCCACAGGCACCTACGTCGACGCAGTTCCCCTGTCTCGGGCGAACATAGTCGATGGCATGTGGATTTTCAGGGTGAAGCGACCGTTGGGTTCTCCGCCTACCTTCAAGGCGAGTTACGTTGCTCGAGGCTTCAGTCAGCGACAAGGGGTTGACTACTTCCATACCTTCTCCCCCACCCCAAAGATTACCACTCTTCGGATGTTGCTGCACGTCGCTGCTCAGCGTGACTACAAGCTGCAGTCTCTTGACTTCAGCACAGCTTTCTTGCAAGGCAGCCTCCACGAGGAGATCTAGCTGCGCCGCCCACCTGGCTTCACTGGGTCGTTTCCTGCAGGTACCCAGTGGAGCCTCCGGCGCCCAGTCTACGGTCTTCGCCTGGCGCCTCGCGAGTGGCACGACACACTGAGGACTACACTTGCAGCTCTTGGGTTTGCTCCTTCTACTGCTGACCCGTCGCTGTTTCTACGCACCGACACCTCGCTGCCGCCGTTCTACGTCCTCGTCTACGTCGACGACCTCGTCTTTGCCACTGCTAACACCAAGGCACTGACCCTTGTGAAGTCAGAGCTGCAAAAGAGACACATCTGCACTGACCTGAGTGAGCTGCGCAGCTATCTTGGCTTGCAGATCACCCGGGACAGAGCACGGCGCAACATCACCCTGACTCATTCACACATGGTGCACCAGGTCCTTCAGCGCTTCGGCTTCCAGTTCTCCTCACCACAGCCCACTCCTCTGTCTACCGGCCACTCGCTCTCAGCTCCACCTTCGATCAAGTCCGTAGAGCCGAGTGGTCCGTACCCAGAGCTTGTGGGTTGCCTCATGTACCTGATGACGTGCACACGACCTGACCTCGCGTACCCCCTCAGCATTCTGGCTTGCTACGTGGCTCCCGGTAGGCACCGAAAGGTGCACTGGGATGCTGCGAAGAGGGTACTGCGTTACTTGTGCAATACGTCGGGCATGGGGCTCGTGCTTGGAGGACGGGGTCCAGTTGTCCTCACCGGTCATGCAGACGCTTCTTGGGTTGACGACTCAGCTACGCAGCGGTCGTCACAGGGTTACACCTTCAGCCTTGGTTCCGGCTCTCTTTCCTGGCGGTCTACGCGCTCCTCTTCGGTTCTCAGCTCCAGTTGTGAGGCTGAGATCTACGCCGGGGCCATGGCTGCACAGGAGCTACGCTGGCTCACCTACCTGCTGAATGACTTGGGAGAGAATCGCCTCCAGTTCTATACGTAGACAACAAGGCCATGATTGCCTTGTGTCAGGAGCACAGACTGGAGCACAGAACGAAGCACATCGCTCTGCGATACTTCCTTGCTCGAGAGTTGCAGCAGCGTGGCCAGCTTCGTCTTGCGTACGTGGCCACTAGGGCCAACACTGCTGATATATTCACCAAGGCACTTCCGCATAGTGATCATCAGCGCTTCTCTATTGTGTTGGGCCTTGTGCCTACTTTGCCTCATTTGCTCACTGCGTGACTTTGCTTGTACTGTGATCTATATATATACCTGCATGCTTACACTTGCTAGGGTATGATCACTGTATTGTTTGTTCTCTTTTATATAACTCTGCATGTGAACTGGCCTTGTGGCCCTTTGCTTGTGCTCGGACTGTGTGGTGACTTTGTGATCCACCCTGAGCTTGCTTTGCTTTTCTTGACTGGTCTTGTGACCACTTGTTCTCCCCCATTTTGCCTATGGGGGTGTGTCAGAATATTATGGTGCTTTCATTTGTGTAGGCTATAGTGGGGTAGCCCATAAGGGGTACAACCCAATTAGGGTTAGTACTTGTACCCAACTGTTTCATAGTTAATTCATTCCTGTTCATTCTTCTGACATGGCGCTGACCCTTGTGAAGGCGGAGCTACAGAAGAGACACACCTGCACTGACCTGGGTGAGCTGCGGAACTATCTTGGCCTGCAGATCACCCGGGACAGAGCACGGCGCACCATCACCCTGACTCAGTCACACATGGTGCACCAGGTCCTTCAGCGCTTCCGCTTCCAGTATTCCTCGCCAGAGTCCACTCTTCTGCCTACAGGCCACTCGCTCTCAGCTCCACCTTCGGACGAGTCCGTAGAGCCGAGTGGTCCATTTCGAGAGCTTTTGGGTTGCCTTATGTACCTGATGAATTGCACGCGACCTGACCTAGCGTACCCTCTCAGCATCCTAGCGTGCTACGTTGCGCCCGGGAGGCACCGACTAGAGCACTGGCGGGCTGCTACGAGGGTGTTGCATTACTTGTGCAGTACATCGGGCATGGGTCTTGTGCTTGGAGGACGGGGTTCAGTGGTACTCATTGGACACTCTGACGCTTCTTGGGCTGACGACTTGGCGACTCAGCGGTGACGACAAACAAAATCTGGTAACATGAGGAGATTTTATTTTGAAGTCGCTGTACTATATCCTTGCAAGTGGTTGTCCACACTTGGGATTTTGAATTTTTTCGGAGCCATGTATACGTACATACTTGGAACATGTTTTTACCAACCATGCAATGTGGGGTTTTTTTACATAAAACTGCGTCTAAAATTGAGTACGTACTTTCAGGACCCGCCCTTAATACAGGTGTTTTGTTATGAAAAGAAGTTCCCTTAATAAGCAACCATATTAGCAGTATAAGATAAGATGTATATGTCTTACAATCGAAACATAACATTACGCTGTTGAAAACGACTGTAGCACGTATGTTTTTGATGTGCGTTGGAGAATCCATTCACGCGATGACTTGTATATTTCTACGGCATATCTGAGTCACACCCTGCGTCAGCGAGTCTTCCTGCCAACGCTGACCCTAGCCAGAAATCGCACGCCAGCAGCCGCCAGCTCGCGAGCGAATTTGCACGACAGCATCCGCCAGCGCGCTAGCGCGAACGCCCGCCATCTGCCATGCATGCAAGCAGTAGCAGCGCGACAGCCTGCAGCCGCCAGTGTGCTAGCGCGAATCCATGCCAGCAGCCACGGGCGCACACTTGCCGCTAGC
The DNA here is from genome assembly GCA_947471745.1 of Closterium sp. Naga37s-1. NCBI lineage: Eukaryota > Viridiplantae > Streptophyta > Zygnematophyceae > Desmidiales > Closteriaceae > Closterium > Closterium sp. Naga37s-1. The sequence continues at coordinate 418,733 of CANJKZ010000737.1, forward strand.
AGCGTCTGCGCACCAAGAAAAAGAAATTTTAGCAGTTCATTCAAGCAAAGGAGCCTTAAGGGCAGTTTCTTGGAAATTTATGAAATTCTGGATATTTTCTAACTTTAACAAATTCTAAACCGTCAAGGCATTCTTTGTCTTTCCCTGAGAAGATCCCTGGTCCATAACCCTTCAATTATCTGGACAAGCTCTGTAGCGATTCACTGTGCCTTACTGCTCGGGGAGTGAAAGGGGAGTACTACACGATCACCTTCATCGACGCCATCACGCGATTTGTCTCGGCAGCCAACGTCGAGAGTCGCTATCACGCCTTCGAATGTTTATATCTTTGTCTGAAAATGGCGCAGTCACAACCAGATTAAAAGCCCAAAGCGTTTCGGACCAAAGCCTTGGAATACCAGAGAAAAAACTATGTGCTGAGAAGGGCATCAGGCGAATGATCTCTCTACCCTACGCCCACGAGCAGCAAGGTTTAGCTGAGAGCACAAACTGTCAAAATCCCAACCACTAGACCATTGGGATAAAAGGGCTTGTTAAGTAGCGGGTCAGTGCGCCCATAACCCCCCAGGACAACGAGCCTGTAACCCTTCCCTAGGATCAATCGGGGATCACCAGTGGACCTCTGACACAAACATGAGCCTAGCGACAAAAATGAGGGCTCTCATGAAGCAGTCAGCCGTGCCAACTGCCTACTGGCCCTAAGCAATGGCCCATGCTTTGCAACTGCACAACATTTTGTCTTCAAAAGCCCTGCCTAATAGGGCAAAAATCATGACACCAGGATGCTCAGGGTTTCCAGGTGCATGGTAGAGTACCGGCCCCACACTGCCCGAACCAGAAAATTTGATGATCGCGCAACGTGGGGAATCCACCTCAGCATCGAACCAGAGTACTATGCAAAAACCATTCTCGGCTTCGCCACCCAACAGGTTACCCGATCACGTGACTGCATCTTCTACGAAAGGCTTACACCGCCACTGTTACGCCAGCACCACACAGCTCAGGCCGCTCCCAACAACATCTTGCAGGGGGAGCATAGCTTCGCATCAAATCATTACGAAGTTGACGTGGCAGAACAATTGCTAGAGGATCGAATCGAAAGCGAGCCACCCATCATTCCAGTTACAAGCGCGTGTCTGACATCGATCCAAATGATGCACTTCAAGCTCATCGTATCTATAATGCAGAGAATCACCCACCAATGGAAGAAGATCCCAACATGGACACCTAACGCGACAGCGTCCATGAGAACCCAGGTGACCACGAAGACGAAGAAGACGTCGTCGAAGTCACCAACAACGGAGATCATACCGACTTCGGATTGACCGAGTTACGCATCCTCGGCCTCGCTGTAGCACTTCGTGGCACTCAACACTGAGCCCACGACAGTTCGCCAAGCCCTGCAAGGTCCCGACAGCAAGAAATTGAGAGGAGCCATGGCCGCCAAAGTACAAGCACTTAAACGTCGCGACACGTGGAAATTGGTACCACGATCAGCAGCAAAGGGGAGAAAAATACTCAGTAGGAAATGAGTATTTTGAATCAAGACATTGGCGGACAGATCAATTGATAACTACAAGGCACGTTGGGTCGTGCGTGGCTTGAGAAAACGCAATTCATCGACTACGACCAGACATTCGCGCATGTGGGACGACATAGCTCGATCAGGATTTTAAATTGCATTGCCGCCGTCAAACAGCACCCGCTTCGACATATCAACGTCTCCAACTCCTTCCTGTATGTCATCGTCAGCGTGATCATCTTCGTCAAACAACCGCATGCATTCGAGGAGGATCATTCCGCAGTGTGCCCCCTCTAGAAGTCACTCTACGGCATCGAGCAGGCACCACGCCTGTGGCGGAAATACCTCCACACAGTACTTATCGAGCTCGGTTGCAAGCAGCTCCCGCACGACCACTGCCAGTATCGCCTGGAATCTCACAACAACTACATCCTCCTTGCCGCATACGTGGACGACCTCCTCTACACTGGAAACGATATGTAACTGCTCGACCGCTTTGAAAGTAACTTTAAAGAGAAGCTCGAAGTAACAGTCTCACACGAAGTCAGCCAATTCTTGGGACTCAACATCACAGAGTCCGCCGACACCATTCACCTCTCAGCCGCAAAATACGCGGAAACACTCGCGAAGAGAATCGGTATCGCCCCCATCAACCTCACCACCCCATCAACAACTGGGTTGCCTACTATTCGCTGCTGTTACCTGCTGTCTAGACCTATCATACCCCGCAAGCCACCTCGCCCAGTACTTGCGTCGACCTGAAGGGGAGCATATGGCGGATCTACATCGTGCGCTACAGGACTTCGTTTCTACGCCAGACATCGACCTGACCTACAAGGCGAACGTTAGGCTGATCTGCAGCTAAATGGATAACTTGACGTCAATCACGCTTGAGATAGTGACAACAGATGCCCACGCACTAGATTTAATTTCAAACTTTAACCTGGCAAGCCTATCTCCTGGAATTTACAGAATCAAGATCTCACCGCCCTTTTGTCAGCCGAAGCCGATTTCATCGCACCCAGTGCAACAATTCGCGAAGGGACATCTGCTACATGTACCGTATGGCCCTTGTATCATAGGTGAATGTTACTGTAGCAGGTGTCCCTTCGCATGAGTTCTAGGTACCGTATGGCCTCGGATATATGCGCCGTCCTATTAATAGTGGCGGCGCTTCTTGTTGAGTGCAACATGTGGTTTGCATGTCAACCTACCGCCTATTCGCTGGCGGTGAAGGTAAATGAAGTTTCCGAGATTTTGTGTGTGTTCATGACGTTTCGTGAGTTTCGGTATGTTGCGAGTGTTCACAAGTTTGTCGTGAAGTGTTAATGTAATTTTGTGTGGGTTAGTGAGTATTGGAGGTGATCCCGTGGGGACAATCTAGTGTTGATTAAAGGTGTGCTTAGAGGTTTCTATCAAACTTATATCTGCTATGGTCTATTTAGGCTGTATTGGGGTAGCTCTTAGAGGGTACAACACTGGTGTGTTTCCTATTTGTACCCATCTCATTTTCTAGTTTATTCATTCTTTCGTCAATCCTTCTCACATGGTATAGAGCTAGTTTCGAGAATTTTTAAAAAGGGCCCACCACTGAAATTCGTCACTGCCTGCTCGACGCGCGCGTCGCGCCTTCCCTTCGAGGCCCGTCGCGGCCCCTGCGCCTGCCCTTAGAGCCAGCGCCCGCCCCGTAAGGCCCCTTAAGGCCCCGTTTACGGCCCCGTAAGGCCCCGTTAGGCCCCGTAAGGCCCCGTAAGGCCCCGTTTACGGCCCCTTTTAATGCCCCGTAAGGCCCCGTAAGGCCCAGTAAGGCCCCGTAAGGCCCCATTTACGGCCCCGTTTAAGGCCCCGTAAGGCCCCGTAAGGCCCAGTAAGGCACCGTAAGGCCCCATTTACGGCCCCGTTTAAGGCCCCATAAGGCCCCGTAAGGCCCCGTAAGGCCCCGTAAGGCCCCATAAGGCCCCATTTACGGCCCCGTTTAAGGCCCCGTAAGGCCCCGTAAGGCCCCGTAAGGCCCCATTTACGGCCCCGTTTAAGGCCCCGTAAGGCCCCGTAAGGCCCCGTAAGGCCCCGTCAGGCCCCGTAAGGCCTCGTTTACGGCCCCGTTTAAGGCCCCGTAAGGCCCCGTAAGGCCCCGTCAGGCCCCGTTTAAGGCCCCGTAAGGCCCCGTAAGGCCCCGTCAGGCCCCGTTTAAGGCCCCGTTAGGCCCCGTACGGCCCCGTAAGGCCCCGTAAGGCCCCGTAAGGCCCCGTCAGGCCCCGTAAGGCCCTCTCAGGCCCTGTTAGAGGCCCCGTACGGCCCCGTCAGGCCCAATTCTCGGCCCCGTCAGGCCCCGTCAGGCCCTGCGCCGGCCCTGCTGCAGCCCTGTCGCAGCTCTGCCCCGGCCCTGCTCCTGCACTGCCGCGGCCCGGCCCCGGCCCTGCCCCGGACCTGTCGCGGCCTCGCCCCGGCCCTGTCCCGGCCCTGCTCCGACCCTGCGCCGGCCCTGCCCAGGCCCTGCCCTGGCCCTGCCCCGGCCCTGCCCCGGCCCTGCCCCGGCCCTGCTTCTGAACTGCCCCGGCCCTGCTCCTGAACTGCCCCGGCCCTGCCCCTGAACTGCCCCGGCCCTGGCCCGGCTCTGCCCCGGCCCTGCCCCGGCCCTGCCCCGGCTCTGCCCCGGCCCTGCCCCGGCCCTGCCCCGGCCCTGCTCCTGAACTGCCCCGGCCCTGCTCCTGAACTGCCCCGGCCCTGCCCCTGAACTGCCCCGGCCCTGGCCCGGCTCTGCCCTGGCCCGGCTCTGCCCCGGCCCTGCCCTGGCACTGCTCCGGAACTGCCCCGGCCCTGCCCCTGAACTGCCCCGGCCCTGGCCCGGCTCTGCCCCGGCCCTGCCCCGGCTCTGCCCCGGCCCTGCCCCGGCCCTGCCCCGGTCCTGCTCCTGAACTGCCCCGGCCCTGCCCCGGCCCTGCTCCTGAACTGCCCCGGCCCTACCCCGGCCCTGCCACAGCCTCTCCCCTGGTAAGAGCGCCGCGCTGCCGAGCCACACCGCCCTGCCGAGCTGCGCCGCCCTGCCTAGCCTGCTTAGCCGAGTTGCACTGCTGCTGCTGCTGCTAGCCTGCTGCTTCTCCTGTCATGGCTAATCTCAATGTTCTTACCTTTGATGCTGAGGGTCGAGCTGTTGACTTTGAGGTATGGCTAGATGATCTGCAGCTTTTCCTACAGTGCGATAGCAAGGATGGTCTCTCACTGTTCGATCTCACGTCTGGCGCCTCTACTGCCCCTACTGCTGATGCTGACAGTACTGTTCGCTCGCAGTGGCTCACACGAGATGCTGCTGCTCGTCTTGCTGTGCGCAATCACCTGCCGTCTACTGAGCGCGCGCACTTTAGTCAGTACAAGAGTGCTAAGGCTCTGTACGACGCTGTAGTTGCACGCTACTCCTCCCCTACCACTGCTGCCCTCAGCCGCCTCATGCTGCCGTACCTTTTTCCTGACCTTGCCGCCTTTGCCACAGTTGCTGACCTAGTTGCTCACCTCCGCACTAGTGACGCTCGCTACCGCGCTGCCCTTCCCACTGAGTTTCTTCCCACGAACTCCCCCCCCATGTACATCAACCTTTACTACCTAGTCACCCGCCTCCCTGACTCTCTCTCCTCAGTCAGGGATCACTTTCTCTCCCTTTGCCCTACCGAGCTGATTGTCGACTTGCTAGAGGAGCGCCTTGCTGCAGCTGAGAAGAGTATCTTAGCTGTTGGGGCTTCTCGCGGCGACCGTCGCACCCCCTTCTTTGAGGGGTGTTCCCCTGTCCCCCTTCTCCCCTCTGTTGCCTCTGCTGCTGCTGTCGACCTTGTTGGCACTGAGGAGGTCGGCGCTGCGTCTGCCCCTAGTGGGCGACGCCGCACTGGCAAGGGCAAGGGAAGCAAGGGTGGTGGAGGGGGCGGTGGAGGAAGCGGTGGGGGAGGTGGAGGAGGTGGTGGGGGTGGTCCCGGGGGTGGGGGCGTCGGTGGTGGCAGTGGAGGCCGTGGAGGTGGTGGCGGAGGCGGTGGAGGCGGCGGCAGCGGTGGTGGAGGTAGCGGAGGAGGTGGTGCTGGTCGCGGTGCAGCCACGCAGCGTGGAGGCCTTGGTGGCGGCCAGCGTCAGCAGCAGCTGCGCACCCGTGAGACCCCGTCTGTTCAGCAGCTTCGTGAGTGGTACGCTGGGCGTGGGAGGTCTGGGGGTGCAGGTCCCTGCACGTACGTTCTTCGCACAGGCACTCGTAGTGGGGAGGTGTGTGGTCTCCCACACACCATGCAGCGCTGCTTCGGCCGCCTGACTGACGCTTGGCGTACCCAGTTTCCTGACGCTGTTGAGCTTCCTCGTTGGCATGATCTCCTTCTGCAGAATGTGCCTATCTTTGATCTAGACTTTGATGCTATCCTTGCTGCCATATATGCTCTTGCTGATATTACTAAGGGTGACTGTTACCTGCGTGTCCCGCCCGACCCGGGCACTGTGGCTGCTGCTCTAGCTGCTAGTGCGGCTGCTGCTCTAGGTGCTAGTGCGTCTGCTGCTCCAGGTGCTGGTACGTCTCCTCTCTCAGGTACTGCACCTACTGTGTCTTTGCACACCTTCACACTTGACTCTGGTGCTTCGCGCTCTTTCTTTAGAGATAGCACCACGCTCACGCCGCTCCGTCGGCCTGTTGCGGTCTCCCTTGCTGACCCCTCAGGGGGCCCAGTACTTGCACACTCTTCCACTGTCCTACCGTGTCCTGCGGCCCCGTCGGGCTTGCTGTCGGGACTCCACCTCCCCTCGTTCTCTACGAACTTGGTGAGTGGAGCTGACCTCCAGGACGCGTGGGTTGACCAGTTCACCCCTGGAGGTCAGCGTGTGACCCACTGCACTTGCTCTCGGACGGGCCTTCACCTGGCCACGTTCACCCGTCGCCCAGGGTCGAGTCTGTACACACTGACTACTGCGCCTCCTCCGGTCTCTGCGTCTGGTCAGGTAGCTGCGTCCAGTCAGGTGTTTGCTGCCGCGTCCAAGTCTAGTCCTGCGTCTGCCCCCTGCTCGTGTCGTCCTTTGGCACACGAGACTCTCCTTTGGCACCACCGCCTTGGTCACCCCTCCCTGCCTCGTCTTCGAGGTATGGCCTCCCGTGCCCTTGTCTCGGGTCTACCCAGGTCCCTCCCTCCCCTTCCTCCGGGGCCTGCCCCCACCTGTGTTCCTTGTGTCGAGGGCCGGCAGCGCGCCGCCCCTCACTCCTCCTCGTTTCCTCCGACTGAGGCCCCTCTGCAGACTCTTCACATGGACGTGTGGGGCCCAGCCCGCGTCCGTGGACAGGGTCACGAGCGCTACTTCCTCCTGGTCGTTGACGACTACTTGCGTTACACCACAGTCTTCCCCTTGCGCAGCAAGGGTGAGGTCACTCAGGTGTTGATCGACTGGATCCGCGGTGCTCGTCGCCAGCTTAGTGAGAGTTTCGGCTCAGACCTTCCTGTTCTGCGCCTGCACTCGGACAGAGGCGGGGAGTTTTCCTCCGACCTCCTGAGGGCCTTCTGTCGTTCGGAGGGCATCCGCCAGACGTTCACGCTTCCGGCCTCCCCGCAGCAAAATGGGATTGCTGAGCGCCGCATTGGCATGGTCATGGACGTCGCTCTTACGTCCATGATCCATGCGGCTGCTCCCCATTTTCTGTGGCCGTTCTCGGTTCAGTACGCGGCGCATCAGATCAACCTTCAGCCTCGTGTCTCCTTGCCGGAGACCACACCTACTCTGCGGTGGACGGGGAAGGTTGGCGATGCGTCCGCGTTTCGTGTCTGGGGATCTCGAGCTTTTGTCCGCGATACTACTGCGGACAAGCTGTCCTCGCGTGCCGTTCCCTGTGTCTTCCTTGGCTTCCCTCCTGACGCACCCGGGTGGCAGTTCTACCACCCCACCTCGCGTCGTGTTCTGTCCTCTCAGGACGTCACGTTCGACGAGTCGGTGTCGTACTACCGTCTATTTCCCTACCGCACTGCCTCTCCCCCCCCCCCGCCGCTCTTCCTCGCACCAGGTACTCCCCTGGTAGACCCCCTCCCCCCCCAAGGGTCCTGCCCCCTCAGGTGTGTCCCAGGTAGACCCTGCCGAGCCGGTCGAGGTAGCTGTCGACTCAGGTGCTGCTAGAGGTGCTTAGACTGGGGGTGCTGAGACTGGGGGTGCTGAGACTGGGGGTGCTGAGTCCGGAGGTGCTCTGGGTGTCCCGTCGTGGCGGGAGCCCCTCTCTCCACAGCGGCTTCGTGAGTGGTACTCTCGGCGCTGTCGAGGTGCTGCTGGTGCTGGAGCTGCTGGAGGTGCTGGAGGTGCGACAGGAGCTACTGGAGGTGCTGGCGCTGCTGGAGGTGGTGCTGGTGCTGGAGCTGCCGGAGGTGCTGCTGGTGCTGTAGGTGCTGGAGGTGCTCCTGGACCTACTGGAGGTGCTGGCGCTGCTGGAGGTGGTGCTGGTGCTGGAGCTACTAGAGGTGCTGCTAGTGCAGTAGGTGCTGGAGTTGCTACTGGAGCTACTGGAGGTGCTGGTGCTGCTGGAGGTGGTGCTGGTGCTGGAGCTGCTGGAGGTGCTGCTGGTGCTTGTGCTGGAGCTGCTGGAGGTGCTGCTGGGACTTGAGACCCTGGGGCTGAGGGTACCGGTTCTGTCTCTGCTGTTTCTCGAGGCGCTGCGCGGCCGCGGCCGTACTACGTTCCCCTCCTTCAGCAGGTTCTTGGCTCCCCGCCTTCTCCTGGTCCTCCTCCTCCTTTCCTGAGTCCACCGCCTGACCAGTCTCAATCGCAGTTGCAGCCGGCCCCTCCCCTGCCTGGTCCTTCTCCTTACTCTGGTCCGACTAGAGGTCTTACGGAGCGTCGTGAGCCTGAGTCGCGTCCTGTGTCGCCTGCGTCTCGTTCTGCGTCGCCTGTCCGCACTGTTCGCGCTGGTCGTGTTTCGCGTCCACGTCTTCCACCTGTCCCAGGCACTCACTCTATGACACTGCGTCCTTCTACTGCTTCACAGCGTGTCCCTCTGCCCTCTCCTCCTGCGTCCTCTCTTCCTGACGGTCCGGACCCGGAGTCTGACTCCCTTCGTGCTGCTAGTCCTACTGTCACGCGCTTTCTGGCCACTGCTGTCACTGACCCTCTGTTTGAGTCCTCTGCTGCGTCTGCTCTTGGTGCTGAGCTTGTTGACTTTGCTGCAGCCTGTCGCCTAGATTACGCCACTAGTCTTGTTGCTGCGTCTGCGTCTGTCTATCCTCCGTCCGTCGGGGGTGAGAGTGCTCTTGGCACGGACGTTCTTGAGGACAGACAGGAGGACCTTGAGTGCTTTGCCGCTGCTTCACCTCATCTCGTGTCCATGCTGCTTGCCCCTGAGGGAGACCCGGATGCACTAGACATCCCGACCCCGCGCTCTTACGCAGAGGCGATAGAGGGTCCCTACTCCTCTCAGTGGCAGGCAGCCATGGACGCAGAGATGGCTTCCTGGAAGTCCACAGGCACCTACGTAGACGAGGTTCCTCCACCTGGAGCGAACATCGTCAGTGGCATGTGGATCTTCAGGGTGAAGCGGCCGTCGGGTTCTCCGCCTGCCTTCAAGGCGCGTTACGTTGCACGTGGCTTCAGTCAGCGACAGGGAGTTGACTTCTTTCAGACCTTCTCCCCTACCCCGAAGATGACCACTCTTCAGGTACTGCTGCACGTTGCTGCTCAGCGTGACTACGAGCTCCACTCGCTTGACTTCAGCACAGCCTTCCTACAGGGCAGCCTGCACGAGGAGATCTGGCTGCGCCGCCCACCTGGCTTCACTGGGTCGTTTTCTGCTGGTACCCAGTGGAGCCTCCGGCGGCCAGTCTACGGTCTCCGCCAGGCGCCCCGTGAGTGGCACGACACGCTCAGGACGACTCTTGCTGCTCTTGGTTTTGCTCCTTCCACTGCTGACCCTTCTCTGTTTCTACGCACTGACGCTACTCTGCTGCCGTTCTACATTCTTGTGTACGTAGACGGCCTTGTCTTTGCTACTGCTGACACGGAGGCACTCGCCCACGTGAAGTCCGAGCTGCAGAAGAGACACACGTGCACAGACCTGGGTGAGCTCACAAGCTATCTTGGCTTGCGGATCACCCGGGACAGAGCACAGCGCACCATTACCTTGACTCAGTCACACATGGTGCAGTAGGTCCTTCAGCGCTTCGGCTTCACCTACTCCTCGCCACAGTCCACTCCTCTGCCTACCGGTCACTCGCTCTCAGCTCCACCTTCGGACGAGTCCGTAGAGCCGAGTGGCCCGTATCCAGAGCTTGTGGGCTGCCTCATGTACCTGATGACTTGCACATGACCTGACCTCGCATACCCTCTCAGCCTTCTGGCTCGCTACATGGCTCCCGGTAGGCACCGAAAGGTGCACTGGGATGCTGCGAAGAGGGTGTTGCGATACTTGTGTAGTACATCGGGCATGGGGCTCGTGCTTGGAGGACGGGCTCGAGTTGTCCTCACTGGTCACGCTGACGCCTCCTGGGTTGACGACTTGGCTACGCAGCGGTCGTCACAGGGTTACACCTTCAGCCTTGGCTCCGGTTCTGTCTCCTGGCGGTCTACCCGCTCTTCTTCTGTTCTCAGCTCCAGTTGTGAGGCTGAGATCTACGCTGGGGCCATGGCTGCACAGGAGCTTCGCTGGCTCACCTACGTGCTGACCGACTTGGGAGAGGCGCCTCGTTCTCCTCCAGTTCTGTACGTCGACAACAAGGCCATGCTGGCCTTGTGTCAAGAGCACAGACTGGAGCACAGAACGAAGCACATTGCTCTGCGCTACTTCCTTGCTCGAGAGTTGCAGCAGCGTGGCCAGCTTCGTCTTGCTTACGTGGCCTTTCAGGCCAACACTGCTGATGTTTTCACCAAGGCACTTCAGCCTTGTGATCATCAGCGTTTCTGTACTGTGTTAGGCCTTGTACCTACTGTGCCTCACTTGTTGACTTCTTGACTCTGCTTGTACTGTACTCTATATACTTATATTTGCATGCTTACACTTGCTAGGTTGTGTTCACTGTACTGTTTGCTTTCCTTTATATAACTCTGCATGTGAACTGGCCTTATGGCCCTTTGCTTGTGCTCAGACTGTGTGGTGACTTTGTGATCCACCCTGAGCTTGCTTTGCTTTTCTTGACTAGTCTTGTGACCTCTTGTTCTCCCCCACTTTGCCTGTGGGGGTGTGTCAAACTTATATCTGCTATGGTCTATTTAGGCTGTAGTGGGGTAGCTCTTAGAGGGTACAACACTTATGTGTTTCCTATTTGTACCCATCTCATTTTCTAGTTTATTCATTGTAGTCCCAATAGCCGTCAACACTTCTATCTGGAGCAATGTGCTTATGGTCGATCCTCAATTATGAACGCACCCCCTGTAAATCCCTGATTCATTATAAGCGCAAGTATAATTTTAATTTCCAATCTTGATTAATACAGTAACGAAGTTCAATTTTCCAGCGAGGCCACGACCATTTTCGCTTCGATTGACTCTCGAGGACCACACATCCTGTGCGTCCAGACACTATGAGCTGGCATTCCTGCAAAGTGACGTATAACTGTGTACCTTTTCCCCTGTGTGCCGGCAGAGAATCGTTCACTCGCGATTTTGATTTGTGATGCTCTAACATTTCAACTTGATTGAAATTGCAAGGAGATGTACATTTCTATGTATTTGTCATTATATTAGCATATGCGCTTATAATGTTTACTCAATTATCAGTGCACCCCCCTAAAAAACATATTTTTATTATAAGCGCACATGCACTTATATTTGTGGCGAAACAGTAGTGCGTGAACAGTCTCATGACTGTTTGTGTTACACTGTGAAAGTACTGCTTCATAAAGTCGACTCCATACTCAGCCCGTTTAGTGAACATGTACATTATCGAATTAGTACTTTGCTAGACTATATATTTTTGTGCTTTTTCATTATTATAAAGTCTTGTTGTCACATTCAACCAGTACAGGGATTGAAAAATTTCGCTGCAATACTAAGGACTAATCTCTAAAAGAACACAGACAAGGGTAACTGGGAGGATACCCTGTAAACTCAGGAAAAAAATAGCTTACTCGAATTTGGTAAGGGTTAAAAAACACACATTTTTTTATCCAGGGTAAAAATCCTATTAGGCGGACTTGGAAAGGGTAACTCCCAAAACGTGACTGCCAGTCAGTGCAAAAAGGGTAAAGTACCCTGATATTGTGGGCCCAGCTTCCTATCAACATGCAAAACAACCAATGATTACCACACACTGTATATGTGTTGTCACGCATGTCAGAAGAATGAACGAGAATGAATGAACTATGAAAGAGTTGGGTACAACCCTAATTGGGTTGTACCCCTTATGGGCTACCCCATATAGCCTACACAAAGTAAGCATTATAACAGTTCGACAACGCACACAATCTAAGGCCAAGGGTGCACGTAAAACTCGGCTCTCCTCAGGTTAGTCAACGTCTTAGAATTAGCTAGGAAGTGTCGAGGGAAAACAAGGAGATACATGTGTCAACCTAGAAAGTGTTGTACCCTGTAGAGGGCAACTCACTGTAGCCTAGAATAACTAACAATATCTAGAAGATATAAACATTTGACACACCCCCATAGGCTAAGTGAGGGGGGTCAAGGAAACAAACAAGTGACAGCAAATGGTCACAAGACCAGTCAAGGCAAGAAACAAAACACAGCTCAAGGTGGATCTCAAGATCACCACTCAGTCTGAGCACAAACAAGGGGCCACAGGGCCAGTTCTCAGAGGTCACAAGAATATATAGAAGCAAGTACAACAGTACCGCACACAAGAGCCAAAGCTACAGCAACTGAGGGCCTGCCTCAACAAGTCCTAGCTGCACACAGAACCTGTGGTGGTCATCAGGCGCCAAGGCCTTGGTGAAGACGTTGGCAGTGTTGGCCTCTGAGGCCACAAAGTCCAAGCATGCCTGGCCGCGTCGTTGCAACTCTCGCAGGAGATAATACCTCACGTCAATGTGCTTCACTCTGCTCTCCAGTCGAGGCTCTCGCCACAGGAGGATCATGGCCTTGTTGTCAGCAAACAAGGTTGGTGCAGAGCGAGGCCACTCACCAAGTTCGGTGAGCAAGAAGGTGAGCCAGCAAAGCTCCTGCGCAGCCATGGCACCAGCGTAGAACTCTGCCTCTGCACTGGACGAAGCCACATACGACGACCGTGTAGACCTCCACGACACAGCTCCAGCACCCAGACTGAAGCAGTAACCCTGAGTCGAATGCTAAGTCTCCACGTCGTTGGCGTAGGAAGAGTCACAGTGACCGGTCAACACAATTGGCTTTGTCCCTCCAAGCACAAGCCCCATGCCTGATGTAGTCGCGAGGTACTTTGTCACCCTCACAGCAACCGTCCAGTAAACATGATGGTGTCTCCCAGTCACAACAAAGCGAGAGAGGGCGCTGAGGGGAAAGGCGAGGTCTGGTCGAGTACAAGTCATTAGGTACATGAGGCAGCCCACAAGCTCTGCTTAGGGACCATGTCGGAGAACACCCTTCCTCCGGCACCTGCTCTTCTTCCTCTTGCCATTCTGCATTCTTTCCTTGCGTGTGGTGCTTCACCTCAGCCACTCCCTGATGGATTTCCCTCCCTCACCCCGCAGGTTCCCTCCAAGTGGTGTGGTGCTGATGTAAGATCTAGAGCAACCGATTTCACTATGACGAGAGAATAACAAGCGAAAAGCATGGATTGTGTTTGTGACTAAAATTACCTTGCCCAACCTCAAGTCGCACATTTCCCTATGTGTGGCTCGAGTTTGGGTTGGTCCTCCCTGATTGGTTCAATGCATTTTGCCTCTCAGTGCTTTCCCTCCCATTCCCAATGTCAAATTCGTCCCCCTACTCAACCTCGAATCCTATTACAACATTTGCTACACCTCAATCTACACCCGTGCGCCACTGTCATCGCATATGCACAAAGTGCATATTTGGTGACAGCTGTCGGAGAACACCCTTCCTACGGCACCTGCTCTTCTTCCTGTTGCCATTCTGCTTTCGTTCCTTGCGTCTGGTGCTTCACCTCAGCCACTCCCTTCCCCCTCCTGTGCCCGTGCTCGAGCAGCTTGAGCTCGGGTCACATGACCACTCTGCTGAGGCTTAGCTCCTTGGATCACCGCCGTGTTGGTCTGATGCTCCTTCAGGTGCACTCCCTTCTCGTTCTCTAGTACCAGGACCCCGGATGAGCGCACTTCCTTGACCCTCCATTTTTCTGTCCCCACCCCGACATCCAGCGTGTCTTGCTTTGCCCGTTTCAATTACACTTCTTGACCCTCGCTGACTCCCTTCTTTGCCTTTCCCGACCCCTGTTGCTGCCGCTGCTCATAGCGTCTTGCATCCCTCAGCTGCGCGGTGTGGAGGTTTTCCAAGGCCGCTGGCATTATGATCTGCAGGTACCTTGCTCTGACTTCAGAAAGTGCCACCCAGTTATCTATGGTGCCCGCCATTACTGTGTCTATCAGGACCCGTGCAGCTCCCACATGCAGTACTGGCTCGCATCCGAACAAGAGGCTGTATGGTGAGTGATCTCGAAGGGCTGCTTGCTTCCCAAACTGGTACTCAACTCCAATCCAATGCAGCTCATCATCTCAGTCCCTCTTCCTCCTCTCCACCATGAGCACAATGTATTGTTTCCCTCCCCGACTCAGCGGCAGCTCTCCCGCCAAATCCAGGGACCACCTGAATCCCAGGCTGCGGATGGGCAGCGACTGCAGCTCGGCCTTAGCTTGCGTCAGGTTCGCCCTGATTTTCTGACATGCTTCACAACTCTCCACCCACTTCTTCACTTGCCTTCGCATTCCTTCCCACCACCATCCCATCTTCAGCAGCTGCACCGTCCTTTCATGCCCATTGTGGCCCAGCTTGGTGTGCACTTCTCGGATCACTTCCTCCCTCTCGCCTGGTGCTGGCACCAGCTTCCACCCACTGTATCTGCAGCTGCTGCTGGTACCACATGTAGTGGTGCCCCCTTGCCCTTACCCTCTCCGTCATCTCTTCATCCTCTTCCATTTCCCCCTTCACCCACCTCATGGCCGGTTCATCCTCCCAGATGTCTGCCGGCCCTCTGCTCCCCTTGGCCCCCCTCAGCTCTACCTCCTTTGCAAGCATGATCAGTGTCGCCGTGGGCTCTGGTGGTGGCGGGTTGCAGGAGAGGCCATCCACGTGCTGCAGGGTTTTCCGGGGCCTGTGCCGGATTCCGAAGCTGTACTCCTGTAATTTCATGGCCCACCGTGCGTTCTGCCCGTCAGCCCCAATGTGGTCATTAGCCATGTTAGTGGCTGGTGGTCCGTCACCAATGTGAACTCACGGCCCTGTAGGTACACCCTGGAGTGGCCCACATCCCATACTGCTGCTACTCCTTCCCCTATGTATGAGCTGTACTGTGCCTCTGCCGAGTTCTAGCTCCTGCTTGCATATGCCACCACTTTCTCATCCCCCTCGATTTCCTGGCAAAGTATGGCCCCCATTCCTTGGCTGCTCCAGTCGGTGTAGAGAATGAATGGCTGGTCCGCTACCGGCAGCTGCAGCACCGTTGTCGTCTTTACCGCTGTCATCAAGTCCTTCAGTGCCTCCTTCTGTGCTTCTCCCCATTCCCACGCCTTGTCCTCCCTCAGCATCCCATTCAGCACCGTGGCTCGTTTGCTGAAGTTGGGCATGGACCGCCTGTAGTAGCTTAGGAAGCCCAGCACTGCCCGCAGCCCTGACTTATCTTGGACTCCCGCAACTTGTCCAGGACCTCGACCTTGGCCTGTTGAATGCCCCCCTGTCACCTTGTATCACAGGTACAGTACGGTCTGCTCTCCCCACCTACACTTCTTCGTGTGGCAGGTGAGTCCTGCCCGCTCTTTTGCACTCAGCGTCCTCTCCACATCCTGCAAATTCTGCTACTCCGTGGCGCTGAAGATCACCAGATCATCAATGTAGCATGCAGCACACTCCACACCACGCAGCATTGCATCCATGACCCTCTGAAACACGACCAAGGCGTTCCTCAACCCGAAGGGCATGTACAACCACTCGTACAGCCCGTCTGGCCCATGAAAAACGGTCTTCTTGATATCTTCCTCTCTAGTCCTGATCTGATTGAACCCTTGTCGCAGGTCCAGCGTCATGAAGAAGACCCCGTCCGCCAGCTTATAAAAAATCTCTTCTGCCATCGGCATCGGGAACCTGTCCGGTATGTTGATTTTGTTGAGTGCCCTATAATCACCACACATCCTCCCGCTTAGAATCTCCCCAGTCATGTCCTTTCTTGCGGCTACCACGGTCAGTGTAGCGTACTCCGACTTTGACCGCCCAATCAGCCCCGCTTCCAGCGGCTCTTTGATCTTCTCCTTACAAATCTCCTCATCCCTAGGTGGCATCTTCCTCATTCGGTGGAACACGGGCTCCATGCTACTCAACTTCAGCTCCATCTCCTTTAACTTGCACCTTCCCAACTCTTGCAGGGTGAAGGCGAAGCACTTCCTATGCTTGGCCAGCAGCTGCTGCATGGCCTCCTTCCCCTCCTCACTCATCGTGTCTCCTACTGTCCATCTTTCTTTCTCTCCCTCCTGGCAGCTCCATGCTCCTTGTGGGGCGGGCGCTGCCTCCTTCTCTTCTTCCCCGTGCCCCCAGCTCAGAACCGTCTCTCGCCACATCCGTTGAACCAGGGTGGGCAGAGCTCGTCTGTCTTGCCCCACCTGGTTGCATGGGTAGTGTCTGCTGTAGCGTTTCCTGCACACCGGTGCTGGGGTCCGTCCGAGCTCTAGGATGTCTTGTACTTTCCTCCCCGAGGCTCTCCTCACCCCATCTGCCTCCTCTTGCAGCTTCTGCACTGGCACGACGTTCTGCCAGTACATCCGTAGCCGATGTGCATACGACCCTATCCTTGCCGCATCACAACTCACCCCCTTGCCCAGCTGTCTCTTAATCCTTTCCTTCACCAGCCGAATTGGCTCTCAGCTGTCCCCTTCCAAGTCCAAGTTCTCCAGTAGGTACGCCACCCTGCCTTGCCTCTCCTGCAGCCTGTCCATAATGCGGAACAGGTCCTCCATCAGCTTTGTCATAGGGTCAAGTTCTCCTTTTCCCCTTTCCCGTCCATGATACCCCTTGACATTCCCATCCCACCACCAACAGGTCCACCTGCCCCCAGCTGGCCACCTCCGTCTCCGTCACTTCCCTCACGTCGTGAATGGTTCTGCCCCTCTCCTCCTTACTGCTGGCACCTGTTCCACGTATATCCACTGCCTGACTGTAATACCACTTCTCACCACTGCCGCCAGTCTTCCCCTGAACAGCTCTACTAGTCGGATAGGCTGCAGCCAGTCCGCCTGTTGCCTTGGCTCGTCCATGAGCTTCATCTTGGGCACTTCCCCCGTTTCAGTCGGTCCTCTCTGTCCCCTTGCCTGCTGCTCCCTGGTGTCTGCCCAGCACTGGCCTGGTACGTCCTCTTTGGCTCCATCTTCATGAACTGCACAGGCAGCTGCCCCAGGGGCCCCTCCTTTTTCCAATATCTCGTCCGGAACTCTACTCTCTCTGTCTAGGTGCATATTGTCATCCCCACCGCAAACACCAGCTCTGTGCCCACCAACACATCAAAGTCTTCCGAGTCTGAAATTCCGCACTTCATCCTAATCTTGGTCTCATGCTCCTCTCCCGGCAGCAGCGTCACTTCTATGGGTGTTCGTGTGCACGGCATCCACTTCGGTTCCCCCCCCTTCGGCCGTCATCACCAGCATTCCCTTCGCCACATGCTTCTCTGGGGCCATCAACCCTAACTTCTCAGCCATGCCCTTGCCCAGCATCACACTTTGTGCCCCGGTATCTATGATGGCCGTCCTCACCCTCTCCCCTTCCACTTTCATTGCACCCCCTTTTACCAGCAGCACAGAGTTCTGACATGCCAACCTCTCCTGTGGGTGGCGCGCCGGAGGAGTTTCCTGCTCCTGCCCTCTTGGTTTCTGTCCCTTCTCCCGTTCCTTCCTCACATGATCCTGCCTCCCGTCTCTCCCTCCGCTTCGCAGCCCCATCTCTTCCCTGCCTCTCCAAGCCATGAGGGCACACTGCACATCCTGTTCCACCTCTTCTCCCTCCTCATCCCTGGGGTACATTCCAGCCTCCGCTTCTCGCCTCGGTCCTAATGCTTGCAGCTGTGACTGCAGCCTGTTGATCTGCCACTCTAGCTCCTCTGGGTTCCTCCTTGCTCCTCCCTCGCGCTGATAGTCTCTCCTTCGATGCCCTGGCTTCCCGCAGCAATCACAGTTCTTGCAGTCTCTGCGGATGTGCCCCAACTGCCCGCATCTGTGACAGGTCCGGGTATCAGTCCTGCCCTCCCCTCGACCCTCCAGTCTCCCCCTTTCCTCAGGTATCATCGCTGCTGCCCATGTAGGCCTGCGGCTGCGCTCCGACGGCTTGGGCAGGTATGCTTCGTACTTCCTCTGCGCGAGATTCACTTTTTCTGCTAGCTCGAACACCTTTTCCGAGGTCGCATCTGCCCCCAACTCATACACCCTCATCCTTAATCCACCCCCCAAGCTCTCGTCTAGGCCCCCCATGAACTTGCTCATCAGGAGGCTTGTGTCCGTGCACATCACGCCCTCCGCCACATTGATCAGCCAGTTATAGTAGGTGAGCAGCGACTACATCCGCCCCCTCCTGAAGTATTGAAACTCCCTTATCCGCTCTGCTGTGTGTCCAAGGAACTGCCGTTGTAGCCGCTGGAGGAACGCTTCTGTGGGGTCTTCTCCGTACTTTCCTGCCCTCCCCAACAGCTCGTCCATCCTCATTCGATACAATGTCTCCGCCTCCCCTTCCAGCGTGTTCGGTAGGCTCAGAAAGAAGTCTACCGGGTCCATGCCATTCCTGTCGCATCGGTGCCGCACATTCCCCACTTGCATTAGGTAATTCTTGAGTGAGGGCCCTCTAAAAAATGTACGAGGAAATGATGTCGATTAGAAAGGAGATGGGTACAAGTATGAAAACCTAGAAAAGCTGTACCCCATAGTGTCTACCCCACTACAACCTACACAGGCTATATCATATATATTTGACACACCCCCATAGGCAAAGTGGGGGAGAACAAGAGGTCACAAGACCAGTCAAGCAAAGCAAGGCAAGCTCAGGGTGGATCACCACGTCACCACGCATTCTGAGCACAAGCACAAGGCCACAAGGCCAGTTCACATGCAGAGTTATATGTCATGGTGAACAAGCAAGACAATGATCTCAACCTAGCAAGGGTAAGCATGCAGGTGCAGGTATAGATCTATCACAGTACAAGCAAAGTAAAGAAGTGAGCAAGTGAGGCCAAGTAGGCACAAGACCTAGCATAGTACAAAAGCGCTGATGATCACAAGGCTGAAGTGCCTTGGTAAAGATATCAGCAGTGTTGGCCCGAGTGGCCACGTAAGCAAGACGAAGCTGACCATGCTGCTGCAACTCTCGAGCAAGGAAGTAGCGCAGAGCAATGTGCTTCGTTCTGTGCTCCAGTATGTGCTCCTGACAAAAGGCCAGCATGGCCTTGTTGTCGACGTACAGAACTGGAGGAGAACGAGGCGCCTCTCCCAAGTCGGTCAGCAGGTAGGTGAGCCAGCGTAACTCCTGTGCAGCCATGGCCCCAGCGTAGATCTCAGCCTCACAACTGGAGCTGAGAACAGAAGACGAGCGGGTAGACCGCCACGAAACAGAGCCGGAACCAAGGCTGAAGGTGTAACCCTGTGACGACCGCTGCATAGCCAAGTCGTCAACCCAAGAAGCGTCTGCGTGACAAGTGAGGACAACAGGACCCCGTCCTCCAAGCACGAGCCCCATGCCGGCGTACTGCACAAGTAGCGCAACACCCTCTTAGCTGCATCCATGTGCTCTGGTCGGTGTCTCCCAGGAGCCACATAGCGTGCCAAGATGCTAAGAGGGTATGCCAGGTCAGGTCGAGTGCAGGTCATCAGGTACATGAGGCAGCCGACAAGCTCTGGGTACGGGCCACTCGGCTCTACGGACTCATCCGAAGGCAGAGCTGAGAGCGAGTGGCGAGTAGACAGAGGAGTGGCCTGAGGCGAGGAGTACGTGAAGTTGAAGCGCTGAAGGACCTGGTGCACCATGTGTGACTGAGTCAAGGTAATGGTGCGGCGTGCTCTGTCCCGGGTGATCTGCAAGCCAAGATAGTTGCGCAGCTCACCCAGGTCTGTGCACGTGTGTCTCTTCTGCAGCTCCGACTTCACGTGGGCCAGTCCAGCAGTGTCAGCAGTAGCAAAGACCAAGTCGTCGACGTACACGAGGATGTAGAACGGCGGCAGAGTAGTGTCGGTGCGGAGAAACAGCGACGGGTCAGCAGTGGTAGGAGCAAACCAAAGAGCCGCAAGCGTAGTCCTCAGTGTGTCGTGCCACTCACGGGGCGCCTCGCGGAGACCGTAGACTGGCCGCCAGAGGCTCCATTGGGTACCGAGACAAAACGACCCAGTGAAGCCAGGTGGGAGGCGCAGCCAGATCTCCTCGTGCAGGCTGCCCTGTAGGAAGGCTGTGCTGAAGTCAAGAGAGTGCAGCTCCTAGTCACGCTGAGCAGCGACGTGCAGTAGTACCCGAAGAGTGGTCATCTTCGGGGTGAGAGAGAAGGTCTGAAAGTAGTCAACTCCCTGCCGCTGACTGAAGCCTCGAGCCACGTAACGCGCCTTGAAGACAGGCGGAGAACCCGGCGGCCGCTTCACCCTGAAAATCCACATGCCATCGACAATGTTCGCCCCAGGTGGGGGAACCTCGTCGACGTAGGTACCTGTGGACTTCCAGGAAGCCATCTCTGCGTCCATGGCTGTCTGCCGCTGAGAGGATTAGGGACCCTCTATCGCATCTGCGTAAGAGAGCGGGGTCGGGATGTCTGGTGCATCTGGGTCTCCCTCAGGGGCAAGCAGCATGGACACGAGATGAGGTAAAGCAGCAGCAAAATACTGGAACTCCTCCTGCCTGTCCTCAAGGACGTCCGTGCTAAGAGCACACTCACCCCCGACGGACGGAGGACAGACAGACGCAGACTCAGCAACAAGACTAGCGGCGTAATCTAGACGACAGTGAGAAGCAAAGTCGACAAGCTCAGCAACTAAGGCAGACGCAGCAGTGGACTCAAAGGAAGGGTCAGTGACAACAGTGGCCAGGAGATGCGTGACAGTAGGACTAGCAGCACGAAGGGAGTCAGACTCCGGGTCAGAGAGAGCAGGAAGAGAGGACTCAGGAGGAGACGGGAGAGGGACACGCAGCGGAGCAGTGGAAGGAGGCAGAGCCATCTGGTGTGTGCCAGGGACAGGAGGAGGACGCTGACGAGAACCACGACAACCTGTGCGAGCAGCACGAACAGGCGACGCAGGACGAGACTCAGGCTCACGACGCTCCGTAAGACCTCCAGTCGGACCAGTGTAAGGAGAAGGAGCAGGCAGTGGGGAGGCCGGCTGTAACTGTGACTCGGACTAGACAGGCTGTGGACACTCTAAGGAAGGAGCAGGACCAGTAGAAGGCGGGAGACCAAGAACCTACTCAAGGAGCGGAACGAAGTACGGCCGCGGCCGCGCAGCGCCTCCAGAACTAGACGGAACAGCACCAGCACCCCCAGCGTCAGCTCCAACTCCAGTAGCACCACCAGCTCCACCAGCACCTTCAGCAGCTCCAGTAGCGCCATCTCCAGCACCCCCACGAGCACCGGCTCCAACAGCACCTCCAGCTCCAGCACCTCCAGCTCTAGCACCTCTAGGAGCTCCAGCTCCAGCAGGAACACCAGAAGCCCCAGCAGCACCAGCAGCGCCAGGGCCAGCACCTCCACTAGCACCAAGTCCAGTAGTACCGCCAGCTCCAGCACCTCCAGCAGCTCCAGCCCCAGCAGCACCACCAGGCCCAGCAGCTCCAATACCTCCAGTACGAGCACCTCCGGGACCAGTGGCTCCAGAACTGTTGGTGCAACCCTACGGTTTGCATTCGGCTTGTTGTCCGTGTGCGTGCATGTGTGTGTGCATGGAATGGTATGAGGGCATGAAATAATAGATATTTCATGCTTACAATAGTGTGTGAATGATGAGGCATGATTTTGAATGTGTGTGTCGAGTCAATATCGAGTTATCGCTAGTTGCGTGTGACGTCGTTGTTTGCGTGTCGTGTGCGGTTTTCTATTTTGTCGTGTGTGGAACGTTCGGCGTGTCGCAGGTGTGCGCAGCAGACTTCCAAGAACTCAAAGAAGAATTTATCTTGAAGAACCAGAGTCTTGGTTTCAAGATTCAAGTGATTTCGAAGCTCTCCAAAAGGGTAAACATTAAGATAGTGAGAATAGTTGCATTACTATGTGTAGTGTAACATTTCTCTTGGTGTAGGCCCTTGTGGAGGGTAGTTTCGAGACCCTTCGTGGTTGGGGACAGTGTGGCACTGTTCCACATCAGTTTACCTTGGCTCTTGGGGTTTGTAGGAGCTGGGAGTCATTTCCAACTCGTAACTCTTCCTATCTTGTGTTCTAAGACTATAGTGGCTGCCATAGTAGCGTTCGTTCAAACCAACGCTGTGTCGTCAATTCTTTATGAAATCGTGCAATCTAAATTGCTTATTGTAGACGACGCGACGACGCTCCAGATCCAATTTGAATCAAGTCATTTCAAGCTGTGAGCAGAACGCTATCAACGTTTGAAGCCGCTGTGCAGAAATCCGTCTGTGCTCTCTATCTTTTGTTTTAGGCACATTCAAGCCTATTGTGACTATAACGAGTGGTATCAGAGCCCCTTGGAGCAGTTTCGACAATGGCTGAACCTGAGGAAAGGGGTGGCAGAGTTGCTGGTGGCAGTGGAGAAACTCAAGCTCAAGGCCAACCCCGTGATTCAGCCATGGCGCCCATGCAACCAAGACTTGGCCCACCTAGGGATGAGCCTAAGGTGTTTGGGCTTGACAAGTTCAACGGTGACAACATTGCTGAATGGTCCTTCAAGATGGAGAACATCTTTGACCACTATAACCTGCTGGAGGTGATGGAAGGAACGGAGAAGCGCCCCGAGAACGACCCGGAGAAGAGCCCGTGGGTGCGGAAGAGCGCACAAGGCTATCTCCTACTTGGGCAAACGTTGGGGAGCAGCCAGATCCGTCACATCAAGCCATTCCAGCGTGAACCAGAGAAGGGACCAAAGGCATGGGCTGCTCTCAAGGGTGTACACGCTCCTGCAACAGCGGCGGTAGCGGTGGTGTTGGAACGGCAAATGGCGGCACTACGAATTGAAGAAGACGAAGCGGTTGAAGAAGGGGTGCAGAAATTCTTCGACTTGTTGACGCGGCTTGAGGGAGCTGATTTGAACTACAGTGAGCTCCAAAAGAAGACCAAGTTGCTGGCCTTACTCCCAGAGTCATGGTCCTCTCTCATCATCAACCTCAATCGTGACTTGCCCCGCCTCTCTCTCGAAGACGTGAAGCGAGCGATCCTTCAAGAGGATTTCCGTCGCCGTGAGTTGGCGAGTGCGGATGGCGCCGGGGCAGCAAGCATCGGCCGTGGATATGGCCGTGGAAGGGGCAGAGGACGAGGAGGATGAAGTTTTGGAGGCAGCAACTTCAACGGAGGCCGCGGGAGTAGCGGATACGGCAATGACAACAAGAACAACGGACGCGGTCGCGGACGGTTCGACGGCGAGTGTCATTTTTGCCACAAGAGCGGACACATGTGGCGCGATTGCTACAAACTCCCTGATGGATGGACTCCTGCTCAAGGCCAAGAGGGTAGAGGAGCAGGAGGAGGGAGAGGAAGAGGCCGTGGAGGCCGTGGCGGTCGCGGAGGTGGTGCTGCAAGTATGAAGAGTGCCGGCAACGAGAGCAAGTCGAGGGACGGGTCAATTCTTCTTCGTGTCCACGCAAGCACCGGCTGGTCCAGAGAAGGATGAAGGCTTTGAGGAGCCAGCAGCTGTGGGAAAGGTCACCCTACACTCCCTGGACTATTGGGTGATCGATAGCGGCGCTACCTATAGCATGACACCTCGTGCGGACTTGCTCACCGAACTTGAGCCGTCACCGGTGAAGCATGTGACATCGGCTTTGGGGCAACGAGCAGAGGTGAAAGGCATGGGCAAGGCCATGTTCAAGGGTGCTGATGGGAAGATGGTGGGCCTCAAGAACGTGCTTTGGGTGCCCAACCTTGCTGCCAACCTGATTTCCGTGCGGTGGTTGCAAAAGGCCGGCATGGACACGAGTTCGAAGGGAGCTAAGACCTACACCGCGAGGCTTGGCGAGCGGATTCTTTGGGACCTTCACGAGGATAGGGATGTCTACAACAAGATGTGGCAGATCCCTGTGGTCCCCATGCATAAGGAGAGGCAAGTGGCAGCAAGCATCAACATCAAGGGTGAAGCGGTTGGTAGCGGCGATGGCGCGAACGGTCGCGCTAAGGAGATTAAGTCCAAGAAGTGCAATCTTGGAGGGACCAGCAAGCTCGGTGAACATGAGGAGAGTGGTTCAGCATCCAAGAAGCAGCACAAGGATGAGGAGAACCCCAAGGCAGCAGCGGAGGAGGAGTACGGAGAGAACATGTGGGGCACTATTGCGAGTGCGGCATTCTCCAATCTGACTTCGGCTACGGGGGAGTGTGATTGGCTCACCTTGCATCGGCGAATGGGGCATGTGACCCTGCCCATCTTGCAGCAGCTAGTGAAGAATGAGATGGTTTTTGGCATACGTGTGAAGGGGGAGCCCGATGAGGTACTTGGCTGCCCGACGTGCATGCAAGCCAAGTTCACCCGTTACCCGTTCTCTAGTTCGGAGGCAATGGCTAAGGCACCACTTGATGAGGTGGTGATGGACGTGGTGGGCCCCCTGAAGCTTGGAGCTGCTGGAGCTGAGTACTTTCTCACCATTGTGGACGTCTACACTCGCATGACCTGGGTGTACGTGCTGTCCAAGAAGAGTGACGTGGCTCAAACGGTGAAGACCGATTGGTTGCCGATGGTGGAGCGGCAACAAGACCGGTTAGTGAAGGCAATTCGCACCGATCGAGGGGGAGAGTTCCTGAGCAAAGAGTTCTCATTGTGGCTGAAGAAGAATGGCATAAGGCACTCCCTTACCATGCCATACTCCCCTGCAATGAACGGCATCGCCGAGCGAGCGAACCGGACAATCACGGAGACGGCGCGTGGGTTGCTCATTGAAGCCGGGCTACCCGAATATTTCTGGCCTGATGCGGTGCGGAGTGCGTGTGTGGCCAAGAACAGAGCCTTGACTCATGTGGGAGCAGACAAATGGGTGCCCTATGTGGAGTGGATTGGAAGGAAGCCAAAGGTGGATATGCTTCGGGTGTTTGGCTGCATGTCCATGGCGCTCGTGCCTAAGCATCTTCGGCACAACAAGCTCGGTGCCAAGGCGATATGGGCTGTGCACTTGGGCATGGCTCAAAACAGCAAGGGGTGGCTTCTTTGGGACCCATTCACCAAGAAATTCTTGGTGAGCAGGGACTGCAAATTCATGGAGAATCTGATGTACAGGGATTGGAAGGCGGAGAATGAGGCGAAGATAGGCATGCGGTTTGGGGAGGTGAAGAGTTCCGGTTTGGAGCATGTGGAGCTTCCTTTGGAGCTGAGCAGCAGCAGCACCACCACAAGGCAATCTTCCCTTGTGAATGGGGGAGAGGAGGCCAAGGATGCAGAGGAAGAAGAGGAGGAGGTGCAGCAAGTGAGCGAGCGTGCACCGACACTTCCTTCTCGCACTACGAGTGCTCCACGGATCCGAGTCACCCCACAGCAACGCCAAGGCCTTCATGTCCCTGCAGCTGAGGAGGAAGGAAGGGGCAAGAGGAGAATCCAAGCCCCAAATAGGCTGACCTATGAGGCACTGGGAAAGCCAGCCAAGTCAGCTCTAGCCGGAGCAGCACTTATAGTTGGAGATGACGAGGAGAGTGACTACAACGAGTGTGCCTTCGTGTTCTTCTCTCCGGTGGAGATGCCGGGAGAACCAGCAACTCTTAAGGAGGCCTTGGAGAGTAGTGATGCTGAGGAGTGGAAGAAGGCAATGGAGAGTGAGCTGAAAAGCATTGAGGAGAACGGCACGTGGGAATTGGTGGAGCTACCGGAGGGGCGTAAGGCGATTACGTCCAAGTGGCTCTTCAAGATCAAGTCCGATGCCGACGGCAAAATCGAGCGCTTCAAGTCTAGGCTTGTGGCCAAGGGGTACCAGCAGAAGGAGAAGGTGGACTATAAGGAGTTGTTTGCTCCAGTGGTGAAGCCGACGACGCTGAGAACCCTACTCGCGGGTGCTGCCATCAAAGGATGGGTGGTGAAACAAATGTACGTGACAACCGCATTCCTCAACGGCGTCCTAGAGGAAGAGATTTTCATGGCGCAGCCAGAGGGGTTCGACGATGGTAGTGGTAGAGTTTTGAAGCTGAAAAAGGCCCTTTATGGACTAAAGCAGGCCCCTAGGCAGTGGTACTTGAAGTTGCGAGGAGTTTTGGAGGAGATCGGCTTCACTCCCTCAACGGCCGATCACTCATTGTTCATGCTTGGCGAGGGAGAGCAGAGGAGTTTCATGGTGGTTTATGTGGATGATATCCTCATTTTCTCACCCTCCTCTGACCTTGTGAAGGAGGTGATGCTGAAGCTTCAAGACAAGTTCAAGTGGAAGGCCCTTGGTGACGTGAGCTTCTACCTTGGGCTCCACATCGAACGAGATGTGGAGAAGCGGTGCATGCGGGTGCATCAACGGAAGTACCTAGAGGCATTGGCTGCAAACTTTGGGCAGAGTGAAGGCCATGTGGCTACACCCTTTCCCTCTGGGTTCAAGTGTGTGAAGGGACCAGAGGAGGAGAGCGTTGGTGAAGAGGAGATGCGCCGTTTTCATTGGTGGGCAGCCTCATGTACGCGGCGGTAAACACCCGACCGGACGTCGCGTTTGCTACCGGACAGTTGGCTAGGGTTGTTCAATGCCCTAACGAGGAGCAGGTAGCAGCTGGAATGAGGGTGGCCAAGTATCTTGGCCAAACACCGACCGTTGGGCTACAATACTCGGCGGCGGCACAAAGGCGCCAAAAGGGCGCGGATGGTGTTGAACCCGGGCGTTTGTTCCTCAACTCATTCTCGGATGCTTCTTTTGCATCAGAACCAGAGGACATGACAAGTGTTGGAGGGTTCATTTGCTGTGTTGGTGGAGGCCCAACTGCTTGGGAGAGCAAGAAGCAGGTGGATCAAGCATTGAGCTCGGTGGAGTCCGAGTATATGGCACTCTTCCGTGCCGTACGAGAGATTGTGTGGCAGCGGCGTTTGTTGGCCGAATTGGGGGGAGAGCAGCAAGGACCTACCCCACTCTACTGTGACAGCCAAGGTGCCATTGCTCTTGCTAAGAACCCTGTGTTGCATGGCCTCACCAAGCACATGAGGGTGAAGTGGCATTGGACGAGGAGCATGGTGGCCGCGGGTGAAGTTGAGTTGCACTATGTGAAGACGACAAGGTAGCCAGCTGACATGATGACCAAGAGGCTGGTGGAGCAGCAGCATTGGAAGTGTTGCAAGCTGGCTGGGATGGCTCTGAACTGAGAGAGCAAGATCCTAAGGCCAACAATCCGAGGGGGAGTTTATTGGTGCAACCCTACGGTTTGCATTCGGCTTGTTGTCCGTGTGCGTGCATGCATGTGTGCATGGAATGGTATGAGGGCATGAAATAATAGATATTTCATGCTTACAATAGTGTGTGAATGATGCGGCATGATTTTGAATGTGTGTGTCGAGTCAATAGCGAGTTATCGCTAGTTGCGTGTGACGTCGTTGTTTGCGTGTCGTGTGCGGTTTTCTATTTTGTCGTGTGTGGAACGTTCGGCGTGTCGCAGGTGTGCGCAGCAGACTTCCAAGAACTCAAGGAAGAATTTATCTTGAAGAACCAGAGCCTTGGTTTCAAGATTCAAGTGATTTCGAAGCTGTCCAAAAGGGTAAACATTAAAATAGTGAGAATAGTTGCATTACTATGTGTAGTGTAACATTTCTCTTGGTGTAGGCCCTTGTGGAGGGTATTTTCGAGACCCTTCGTGGTTGGGGACAGTGTGGCACTGTTCCACATCACTGTACCTTGGCTCTTGGGGTTTGTAGGAGCTGGGAGTCATTTCCAACTCGTAACTCTTCCTATCTTGTGTTCTAAGACTATAGTGGCTGCCATAGTACCGTTCGTTCAAACCAACGCTGTGTCATCAAATTCTTTATGAAATCGTGCAATCTAAATTGCTTATTGTAGACGACGTGAAGACGCTCCAGATCCAATTTGAATCAAGTCATTTGCAGATGTGAGCAGAACGCTATCAACGTTTGAAGCCGCTGTGCAGAAATCCGTCTGTGCTCTCTATCTTTCGTTTTAGGCACATTCAAGCCTATTGTGACTATAACAAGAACACCCAGCAGCTCCAGTAGCAGCAGGACCTCCAGCGCCCGTAGCACCACCAGCTCCAGCAGCACGGCTCCAGCGGCGAGCAAACCACTCGCGCAGCTGCTGTGGAGAGAGTGGCTCCCGCCGGGACGAAGCACCCGAAGGACCTCTAGGCGCAGCACCTCCAGACTCCACACGCGCAGGCTCAGAACCCTCAGGCTCCGCACCCCCAGACTCAGCAACCCCAGGCTCAGCACCCCCAGACTCAGCACCCCCAAACTCAGCACCCCCAGGCTCCGCACGCTCAGGCTTAGCACCCCCATTCCCAGCACCCGCAGGTTCAGCACCCCTAGCAGCACCAGAGTCAACAGCTACCTCGACAGGCTCGACTGCGTCTACCTGGGACACACCTGAGGGGGCAGGACCCTGAGGGGGGAGGGGGTCTACCGGGTGTTGGTGCAACCCTACGGTTTGCACTCGGCTTGTTGTCCGTGTGCGTGAATGTGTGTGTGTATGGAATGGTATGAGGGCATGGGATAATATATATTTCATGCTTATAATTGTGTGTGAATGTTGAGTCATGATGTCGAGTGTGTGTGTCGAGTCAATAGCGAGTTATCGCTAGACGCGTGTTACGCGGTCGTTTGTGTCTCGCGCGCGGTTTCTATTTTGTCGTGCGCGGTTTCTATTTTGTCCTGTGTCGAACGTTCGGCGTGTCGCAGGTGTGTGCAGCAGACCCATCAAGAACTCAAGGATGAGTTTGTGATGAAGAGCCCGAGCCTTGGTGTCAAGCCTCAAGTGATTTCGAAGCTTGCCAAAAGGGTACACCTCAAGATATTGAAGATAGTTACATTACTTTGTGTAGTGTAACATTTCACTTGGTGTAGGCCCTAGTGGAGGGTATTTTCGAGACCCTTCGTGGTTGGGGACAGTGTGGCACTGTTCCACATCACTGTACCTCGGCTCTTGGGGTTTGTAGGAGCTGGGAGTCATTCCCAACTCGTAACTCTTCCTATCTTGTGTTCTAAGACTATAGTGGCTGCCATAGTACCGTTCGTTCAAACCGACGCTGTGTCGTCAATTCTTTATCAAATCGTGCAATCTAAATTGCTAATTGTAGACGACGTGAAGACGCTCCAGATCCAGTTTGAATCAAGTCATTTGCAGCTGTGAGCAGAACGCTATCAACGTTTGAAGCCGCTGTGCAGAAATCCGTCTGTGCTCTCTATCTTTCGTTTTAGGCACATTCAAGCCTATTGTGACTATAACAAGTGGTATCAGAGCCCCTTGGAGCAGTTTCGACAATGTCTGGACCTGAGGAAAGGGGTGGCAGAGGTGCCGGTGGCAGTGTAGAAGCTCAAGCTCAAGGCCAACCCCGTGATTCAGCCATGGCGCCCATGCAACCAAGTCTTGGCCCACCTAGGGATGAGCCTAGGGTGTTTGGGCTTGACAAGTTCAACGGTGACAACTTTGCTGAATGGTCCTTCAAGATGGAGAACATCTTTGACCACTATGACCTGCTGGAGGTGATGGAAGGAACGGAGAAGCGCCCCGAGAACGACCCGGAGAAGAGCCCGTGGGTGCGGAAGAGCGCACAAGGCTATCTCTTACTTGGGCAAGCGTTGGGGAGCAGTCAGATCCGTCACATCAAGCCATTCCAGCGTGAACCAGAGAAAGGACCAAAGGCATGGGCTGCTCTCAAGGGTGTACATGCTCCTGCAACAGCGGCGGTAGCGGTGGTGTTGGAACGGCAAATGGCGGCACTACGAATTGAAGAAGACGAAGCGGTTGAAGAAGGGGTGCAGAAATTCTTCGACTTGTTGACGCGGCTTGAGGGAGCTGATTTGAACTACAGTGAGCTCCAAAAGAAGACCAAGTTGCTGGCCTTACTCCCAGAGTCATGGTCCTCGCTCATCATCAACCTCAATCGCGACTTGCCCCGCCTCTCGCTTGAAGACGTGAAGCGAGCTATCCTTCAAGAGGATTTCCGCCGCCGTGAGTTGGCGAGTGCGGATGGCGCTGGGGCAGCGAGCATCGGCCGTGGATATGGTCGAGGAAGAGGCAGAGGACGAGGGGGAGGAAGGTTTGGTGGCAGCAACTTCGGCGGAGGCCGCAGGAGTGGCGGTTACGGCAGCGACGACAAGAGCTACGGACGCGGTCGCGGCCGATTCGACGGCGAGTGTCACTATTGCCACAAGAGCGGACACATGTGGCGCGACTGCTACAAACTCCCTGATGGTTGGACCCCTGCTCAAGGCCAAGAGGGTAGAGGAGCAGGAGGAGGGAGAGGACGAGGCCGTGGAGGCCGTGGCGGTCGCGGTGGCGGAGCTGCAAACATGAAGAGCGGAGACAACGACAAGGACCCGAGCGACGATCGATACCCGGGTCTATTCTACTTCGTGTCGACGCAAGTACCGGCTGGTCCAGAGAAGGATGAAGGCTTTGAGTGTTATAGTCACAATAGGCTTGAATGTGCCTAAAACGAAAGATAGAGAGCACAGACGGATTTCTGCACAGCGGCTTCAAACATTGATAGCGTTCTGCTCACAGCTGAAAATGACTTGATTCAAATTGGATCTGGAGCGTCTTCACGTCGTCTACAATTAGCAACTTAGATTGCACGATTTGATAAAGAATTGACGACACAGCGTCGGTTTGAACGAACGGTACTATGGCAGCCACTATAGTCTTAGAACACAAGATAGGAAGAGTTACGAGTTGGGAATGACTCCCAGCTCCTACAAACCCCAAGAGCCGAGGTACAGTGATGTGGAACAGTGCCACACTGTCCCCAACCACGAAGGGTCTCGAAACTACCCTTCACTAGGGCCTACACCAAGTGAAATGTTACACTACACAAAGTAATGTAACTATCTTCAATATCTTGAGGTGTACCCTTTTGGCAAGCTTCGAAATCACTTGAGGCTTGACACCAAGGCTCGGGCTCTTCATCACAAACTCATCCTTGAGTTCTTGATGGGTCTGCTGCACACACCTGCGACACGCCGAACGTTCGACACAGGACAAAATAGAAACCGCGCACGACAAAATAGAAACCGCGCGCGAGACACAAACGACCGCGTAACACGCGTCTAGCGATAACTCGCTATTGACTCGACACACACACTCGACATCATGACTCAACATTCACACACAATTATAAGCATGAAATATATATTATCCCATGCCCTCATACCATTCCATACACACACACATTCACGCACACGGACAACAAGCCGAGTGCAAACCGTAGGGTTGCACCAACAAACTCCCCCTCGGATTGTTGGCCTTAGGATATGTTGCTCTCTCAGTTCAGAGCCATCCCAGCCAGCTTGCAACACTTCCAATGCTGCTGCTCCACCAGCCTCTTGGTCATCATGTCAGCCGGCTGCCCCGTGGTCTTCACGTAGCGCAACTCAACTTCACCCGCGGTTACCATGCTCCTCGTCCAATGCCACTTCACCCTCATGTGCTTCGTGAGTCCATGCAACACAGGGTTCTTAGCAAGAGCAATGGCACCCTGGCTGTCACAGTACAGTGGGGTAGGTCCTTGCTGCTCCTCCCCCAATTCAGCCAACAAACGCCGCTGCCACACAATCTCCCGTACGGCACGGAAGAGTGCCATGTACTCGGACTCCACCGAGCTCAAAGCTTGGTCAACCTGCTTCTTGCTCTCCCAAGCAGTTGGGCCTCCACCAACACAGCATATGAAGCCTCCCACACTTGTCATGTCCTCTGGTTCTGATGCATATGAAGCATCCGAGTAGGCGGTGAGGAACAAACGCCCGGGTTCAACACCATCCGCGCCCTTTTGGCGCCTTTGTGCCGCCGCCGAGTATTGCAGCCCAACGGTCGGTGTTTGGCCAAGATACTTGGCCACCCTCATTCCAGCTGCTACCTGCTCCTCATTAGGGCATTGCACAACCCTAGCCAGCTGCCCGGTAGCAAACGCGACGTCCGGTCGGGTGTTTACCGCCGCATACATGAGGCTGCCCACCAACGAGTGAAATCGGCACCTCTCCTCTTCACCAACGCCCTCCTCCTCTGGTCCCTTCACACACTTGAACCCAGAGGGAAAGGGTGTAGCCACATGGCCTTCACTCTGCCCAAAGTTGGCAGCCAATGCCTCCAGGTACTTTCGTTGATGCACCCGCATGCACCGCTTCTCCACATCTCGTTCGATGTGGAGCCCAAGGTAGAAGCTCACGTCACCAAGGGCCTTGCACTTGAACTTGTCTTGAAGCTTCAGCATCACCTCCTTCACAAGGTCAGAAGAGGGTGAGAAAATGAGGATGTCATCCACATAAACCACCATGAAACTCCTCTGCTCCCCCTCGCCAAGCATGAACAAGGAGTGATCGGCCGTTGAGGGAGTGAAGCCGATCCCCTCCAACACTTCGCGCAGCTTCATGTACCATTGCCTAGGGGCCTGCTTCAGCCCATAGAGGGCCTTCTTCAGCTTCCACACTCTGCCACTACCATCATCAAACCCCTCTGGCTGCGCCATAAAAATCTCCTCCTCAAGGATGCCGTTAAGGAATGCCGTTACGATGTCCATTTGCTTTACTACCCATCCTTTGATGGCGGCTCCCGCGAATAGGGTTCGCAGCGTCGTCGGCTTCACCACAGGGGCAAACAGCTCCTTGAAGTCCACCTTCTCCTTCTGCTGGTACCCCTTGGCTACAAGCCTAGACTTGTAGCGCTCGATCTTGCCGTCGGCATCCGACTTGATTTTGAAGAGCCACTTGGACGTTATCGCCGTACGCCCCTCCGGTAGCTCCACCAATTCAAACGTGTCATTCGCCTCGATGCTCTTCAGCTCACTCTCCATGGCCTTCTTCCACTCCTCAGCATCACTACTCTCCAAAGCCTCCTTGAGAGTTGCTGGTTCTCCCGGCATCTCCACCGGAGAGAAGAACGCGAAGGCACACTCCTCGTAGTCACTCTCCTCGTCGTCTCCGACCATCATTGCCGCTCCGGCCAGGGCTGTCTTGCCCTGCTTTCCCGGCGCATCATAGGTCAGCCTATTAGGGGGTTGAACTCTCCTCTTCCCCCTTCCTTCCTCCTCAGCTGCAGGGACTTGAAGGCCTTGGCGTTGCTGCGGTGTGGCTCGAATCCGTGGAGCACTCGTAGTACGGGAAGGGATTGACGGTGCACGCTCGCTCACTTGCTGCACCTCCTCCTCTTCTTCCTCTGCATCATTGGCCTCCTCTCCCCCATTCACAAGGGAGGATTGCCTTGTGGTTGTGCTGCCGCTGCTCAGCTCCAAAGGCAGCTCCACATGCTCCAAACCGGAACTCTTCACCTCCCCAAACCGCACGCCTATCTTCGCCTCATTCTCCGCCTTCCAATCCTTGTACATGAAGTTCTCCATGAACTTGCAGTCCCTGCTCACCAAGAACTTCTTGGTGAATGGGTCCCAAAGAAGCCATCCCTTGCTGTTTTGAGCCATGCCCAAGTGCACGGCCCACACCGCCTTGGCACCAAGCTTGTTGTGCCGAAGATGCTTAGGCACGAGCGCCATGCACATGCACCCGAACACCCGAAGCATATCCACCTTTGGCTTCCTTCCTAGCCACTCCACATAGGGCACCCATTTGTCTGCTCCCACATGAGTCAAGGCTCTGTTCTTGGCCACACACGCGCTCCGCACCGCATCAGGCCAGAAATAGTCGGGTAGCCCGGCTTCAATGAGCAACCCGCGTGCCGCCTCCGTGATTGTGCGGTTCGCTCGCTCGGCGATGCCGTTCATTGCAGGGGAGTATGGCATGGTGAGGGAGTGCCGAATACCATTCTTCTTCAGCCAAAACCCAAACTCCTTGCTCAGGAACTCTCCCCCTCGATCGGTGCGGATTGACTTGACTAGACGGTCTTGTTGCCGCTCCACCATCGGGAACCAATCCGTCTTCAACGTTTCAGCCACGTCGCTCTTCTTGGCCAGCACGTACACCCAAGTCATGCGGGTGTAGACGTCGACAATGGTGAGAAAATACTCAGCTCCAGCAGCTCCAAGCTTCAGGGGGCCCACCACGTCCATCACCACCTCATCAAGCGGTGCCTTTGCCGTTGCCTCCGAACTAGGGAACGGAAACCGGGTGAACTTGGCTTGAATGCACGTCGGGCAGCCAAGCACCTCATCGGGCTCCCCCTTCACACGTATGCCAGCAACCATCTCATTCTTCACTAGCTGCTGCAAGATGGGCAGGGCCACATGCCCCATGCGCCGATGCAAGGTGAGCCAATCACACTCCCCCGTAGCCGAAGTTGGATTGGAGAATGCCGCGCTCGCAATAGCGCCCCACATACTCTCTCCGTAGTCCTCCTCCGCTGCTGCCTCTGGGTTCTCCTCACCCTTTTGCTGCTCCTTGGTTGCTGCACCACTCTCCTTAGGTTCACTGAACTTGCTGGTCCCTCCAGGTTTGCTCTTCTTGAGCTCATTCTCCTTAGCGCGACCGTTCGCGCCATCGTCGCTACCGACCGCTCCATCCTTGGTGCTGATGCTTGCTGCCACTTGCCTCTCCTTAGGCATAGGGACCACTGGGATCTGCCACATCTCGTTGTAGACATCCCTGTCCTCATGAAGGTCCCAAAGAATTCGATCGCCAAGCCTTGCGGTGTAGGTCTTGGCTCCCTTCGAGTTCGTGTCCATGCCGGCCTTTGCCAACCGCCGCACGGAAATCAGGTTTGCAGCAAGGCTGGGCACCCAAAGCACGTTCTTGAGGCCCACCATCTTCCCATCAGCACCCTTGAACATGGCCTTGCCCATGCCTTTCACCTCTGCTCGCTGCCCCAAAGCCGATGTGACATGCTTCACCGGTGACGGCTCGAGTTCGGTGAGCAAGTCCGGGCGAGGTGTCATGCTATAGGTAGCGCCACTATCAATCACCCAATAGTCCAGGGGGTGTAGGGTCACCTTCCCCACAGCTGCTGGCTCCTCAAAGCCTTCATCCTTCTCTGGACCAGCCGGTGCTTGCGTCGACACGAAGTAGAATAGACCCGGGTATCGATCGTCGCTCGGGTCCTTGTCGTTGTCTCCGCTCTTCATGTTTGCAGCTCCGCCACCGCGACCGCCACGGCCTCCACGGCCTTGTCCTCTCCCTCCTCCTGCTCCTCTACCCTCTTGGCCTTGAGCAGGGGTCCAACCATCAGGGAGTTTGTAGCAGTCGCGCCACATGTGTCCGCTCTTGTGGCAATAGTGACACTCGCCGTCGAATCGGCCGCGACCGCGTCCGTAGCTCTTGTCGTCGCTGCCGTAACCGCCACTCCTGCGGCCTCCGCCGAAGTTGCTGCCACCAAACCTTCCTCCCCCTCGTCCTCTGCCTCTTCCTCGACCATATCCACGGCCGATGCTCGCTGCCCCAGCGCCATCCGCACTCGCCAACTCACGGCGGCGGAAATCCTCTTGAAGGATAGCTCGCTTCACGTCTTCAAGCGAGAGGCGGGGCAAGTCGCGATTAAGGTTGATGATGAGCGAGGACCATGACTCTGGGAGTAAGGCCAGCAACTTGGTCTTCTTTTGGAGCTCACTGTAGTTCAAATCAGCTCCCTCAAGCCGCGTCAACAAGTCGAAGAATTTCTGCACCCCTTCTTCAACCGCTTCGTCTTCTTCAATTCGTAGTGCCGCCATTTGCCGTTCCAACACCACCGCTACCGCCGCTGTTGCAGGAGCATGTACACCCTTGAGAGCAGCCCATGCCTTTGGTCCTTTCTCTGGTTCACGCTGGAATGGCTTGATGTGACGGATCTGACTGCTCCCCAACGCTTGCCCAAGTAAGAGATAGCCTTGTGCGCTCTTCCGCACCCACGGGCTCTTCTCCGGGTCGTTCTCGGGGCGCTTCTCCGTTCCTTCCATCACCTCCAGCAGGTCATAGTGGTCAAAGATGTTCTCCATCTTGAAGGACCATTCAGCAAAGTTGTCACCGTTGAACTTGTCAAGCCCAAACACCCTAGGCTCATCCCTAGGTGGGCCAAGACTTGGTTGCATGGGCGCCATGGCTGAATCACGGGGTTGGCCTTGAGCTTGAGCTTCTACACTGCCACCGGCACCTCTGCCACCCCTTTCCTCAGGTCCAGACATTGTCGAAACTGCTCCAAGGGGCTCTGATACCACTTGTTATAGTCACAATAGGCTTGAATGTGCCTAAAACGAAAGATAGAGAGCACAGACGGATTTCTGCACAGCGGCTTCAAACGTTGATAGCGTTCTGCTCACAGCTGCAAATGACTTGATTCAAACTGGATCTGGAGCGTCTTCACGTCGTCTACAATTAGCAATTTAGATTGCACGATTTGATAAAGAATTGACGACACAGCGTCGGTTTGAACGAACGGTACTATGGCAGCCACTATAGTCTTAGAACACAAGATAGGAAGAGTTACGAGTTGGGAATGACTCCCAGCTCCTACAAACCCCAAGAGCCGAGGTACAGTGATGTGGAACAGTGCCACACTGTCCCCAACCACGAAGGGTCTCGAAAATACCCTCCACTAGGGCCTACACCAAGTGAAATGTTACACTACACAAAGTAATGTAACTATCTTCAATATCTTGAGGTGTACCCTTTTGGCAAGCTTCGAAATCACTTGAGGCTTGACACCAAGGCTCGGGCTCTTCATCACAAACTCATCCTTGAGTTCTTGATGGGTCTGCTGCACACACCTGCGACACGCCGAACGTTCGACACAGGACAAAATAGAAACCGCGCACGACAAAATAGAAACCGCGCGCGAGACACAAACGACCGCGTAACACGCGTCTAGCGATAACTCGCTATTGACTCGACACACACACTCGACATCATGACTCAACATTCACACACAATTATAAGCATGAAATATATATTATCCCATGCCCTCATACCATTCCATACACACACACATTCACGCACACGGACAACAAGCCGAGTGCAAACCGTAGGGTTGCACCAACACCCGGTAGACCCCCTCCCCCCTCAGGGTCCTGCCCCCTCAGGTGTGTCCCAGGTAGACGCAGTCGAGCCTGTCGAGGTAGCTGTTGACTCTGGTGCTGCTAGGGGTGCTGAACCTGCGGGTGCTGGGAATGGGGGTGCTAAGCCTGAGCGTGCGGAGCCTGGGGGTGCTGAGTTTGGGGGTGCTGAGTCTGGGGGTGCTGAGCCTGGGGTTGCTGAGTCTGGGGGTGCGGAGCCTGAGGGTTCTGAGCCTGCGCGTGTGGAGTCTGGAGGTGCTGCGCCTAGAGGTCCTTCGGGTGCTTCGTCCCGGCGGGAGCCACTCTCTCCACAGCAGCTGCGCGAGTGGTTTGCTCGCCGCTGGAGCCGTGCTGCTGGAGCTGGTGGTGCTACGGGCGCTGGAGGTCCTGCTGCTACTGGAGCTGCTGGGTGTTCTTGTTATAGTCACAATAGGCTTGAATGTGCCTAAAACGAAAGATAGAGAGCACAGACGGATTTCTGCACAGCGGCTTCAAACGTTGATAGCGTTCTGCTCACATCTGCAAATGACTTGATTCAAATTGGATCTGGAGCGTCTTCACGTCGTCTACAATAAGCAATTTAGATTGCACGATTTGATAAAGAATTGACGACACAGCGTCGGTTTGAACGAACGGTACTATGGCAGCCACTATAGTCTTAGAACACAAGATAGGAAGAGTTACGAGTTGGGAATGACTCCCAGCTCCTACAAACCCCAAGAGCCGAGGTACAGTGATGTGGAACAGTGCCACACTGTCCCCAACCACGAAGGGTCTCGAAACTACCCTTCACTAGGGCCTACACCAAGTGAAATGTTACACTACACAAAGTAATGTAACTATCTTCAATATCTTGAGGTGTACCCTTTTGGCAAGCTTCGAAATCACTTGAGGCTTGACACCAAGGCTCGGGCTCTTCATCACAAACTCATCCTTGAGTTCTTGATGGGTCTGCTGCACACACCTGCGACACGCCGAACGTTCGACACAGGACAAAATAGAAACCGCGCACGACAAAATAGAAACCGCGCGCGAGACACAAACGACCGCGTAACACGCGTCTAGCGATAACTCGCTATTGACTCGACACACACACTCGACATCATGACTCAACATTCACACACAATTATAAGCATGAAATATATATTATCCCATGCCCTCATACCATTCCATACACACACACATTCACGCACACGGACAACAAGCCGAGTGCAAACCGTAGGGTTGCACCAACAAACTTGGTACCAACAAACTCCCTGATGGTTGGACCCCTGCTCAAGGCCAAGAGGGTAGAGGAGCAGGAGGAGGGAGAGGACGAGGCCGTGGAGGCCGTGGCGGTCGCGGTGGCGGAGCTGCAAACATGAAGAGCGGAGACAACGACAAGGACCCGAGCGACGATCGATACCCGGGTCTATTCTACTTCGTGTCGACGCAAGTACCGGCTGGTCCAGAGAAGGATGAAGGCTTTGAGGAGCCAGCAGCTGTGGGGAAGGTGACCCTACACCCCCTGGACTATTGGGTGATTGATAGTGGCGCTACCTATAGCATGACACCTCGCCCGGACTTGCTCACCGAACTCGAGCCGTCACCGGTGAAGCATGTCACATCGGCTTTGGGGCAGCGAGCAGAGGTGAAAGGCATGGGCAAGGCCATGTTCAAGGGTGCTGATGGGAAGATGGTGGGCCTCAAGAACGTGCTTTGGGTGCCCAGCCTTGCTGCAAACCTGATTTCCGTGCGGCGGTTGGCAAAGGCCGGCATGGACACGAACTCGAAGGGAGCCAAGACCTACACCGCAAGGCTTGGCGATCGAATTCTTTGGGACCTTCATGAGGACAGGGATGTCTACAACGAGATGTGGCAGATCCCAGTGGTCCCTATGCCTAAGGAGAGGCAAGTGGCAGCAAGCATCAGCACCAAGGATGGAGCGGTCGGTAGCGACGATGGCGCGAACGGTCGCGCTAAGGAGAATGAGCTCAAGAAGAGCAAACCTGGAGGGACCAGCAAGTTCAGTGAACCTAAGGAGAGTGGTGCAGCAACCAAGGAGCAGCAAAAGGGTGAGGAGAACCCAGAGGCAGCAGCGGAGGAGGACTACAGAGAGAGTATGTGGGGCGCTATTGCGAGCGCGGCATTCTCCAATCCAACTTCGGCTACGGGGGAGTGTGATTGGCTCACCTTGCATCGGCGCATGGGGCATGTGGCCCTGCCCATCTTGCAGCAGCTAGTGAAGAATGAGATGGTTGCTGGCATACGTGTGAAGGGGGAGCCCGATGAGGTGCTTGGCTGCCCGACGTGCATTCAAGCCAAGTTCACCCGGTTTCCGTTCCCTAGTTCGGAGGCAACGGCAAAGGCACCGCTTGATGAGGTGGTGATGGACGTGGTGGGCCCCCTGAAGCTTGGAGCTGCTGGAGCTGAGTATTTTCTCACCATTGTCGACGTCTACACCCGCATGACTTGGGTGTACGTGCTGGCCAAGAAGAGCGACGTGGCTGAAACGTTGAAGACGGATTGGTTCCCGATGGTGGAGCGGCAACAAGACCGCCTAGTCAAGTCAATCCGCACCGATCGAGGGGGAGAGTTCCTGAGCAAGGAGTTTGGGTTGTGGCTGAAGAAGAATGGTATTCGGCACTCCCTCACCATGCCATACTCCCCTGCAATGAACGGCATCGCCGAGCGAGCGAACCGCACAATCACGGAGGCGGCACGCGGGTTGCTCATTGAAGCCGGGCTACCCGACTATTTCTGGCCTGATGCGGTGCGGAGCGCATGTGTGGCCAAGAACAGAGCCTTGACTCATGTGGGAGCAGACAAATGGGTGCCCTATGTGGAGTGGCTAGGAAGGAAGCCAAAGGTGGATATGCTTCGGGTGTTCGGGTGCATGTGCATGGCGCTCGTGCCTAAGCATCTTCGGCACAACAAGCTTGGTGCCAAGGCGGTGTGGGCCGTGCACTTGGGCATGGCTCAAAACAGAAAGGGATGGCTTCTTTGGGACCCATTCACCAAGAAGTTCTTGGTGAGCAGGGACTGCAAGTTCATGGAGAACTTCATGTACAAGGATTGGAAGGCGGAGAATGAGGCGAAGATAGGCGTGCGGTTTGGGGAGGTGAAGAGTTCCGGTTTGGAGCATGTGGAGCTGCCTTTGGAGCTGAGCAGCGGCAGCACAACCACAAGGCAATCCTCCCTTGTGAATGGGGGAGAGGAGGCCAATGATGCAGGGGAAGAAGAGGAGGAGGTGCAGCAAGTGAGCGAGCGTGCACCGTCACTCCCTTCCCGTACTACGAGCGCTCCACGGATTCGAGCCACACCGCAGCAACGCCAAGGCCTTCAAGTCCCTGCAGCTGAGGAGGAAGGAAGGGGGAAGAGGAGAGTTCACCCCCCTAATAGGCTGACCTATGATGCGCCGGGAAAGCAGGGCAAGACAGCCCTGGCCGGAGCGGCAATGATGGTCGGAGACGACGAGGAGAGTGACTACGAGGAGTGTGCCTTCGCGTTCTTCTCTCCGGTGGAGATGCCGGGAGAACCAGCAACTCTCAAGGAGGCTTTGGAGAGTAGTGATGCTGAGGAGTGGAAGAAGGCCATGGAGAGTGAGCTGAAGAGCATCGAGGAGAATGACACGTTTGAATTGGTGGAGCTACCGGAGGGGCGTACGGCGATAACGTCCAAGTGGCTCTTCAAAATCAAGTCGGATGCCGACGGCAAGATCGAGCGCTACAAGTCTAGGCTTGTAGCCAAGGGGTACCAGCAGAAGGAGAAGGTGGACTTCAAGGAGCTGTTTGCCCCTGTGGTGAAGCCGACGACGCTGCGAACCCTATTCGCGGGAGCCGCCATCAAAGGATGGGTAGTAAAGCAAATGGACATCGTAACGGCATTCCTTAACGGCATCCTTGAGGAGGAGATTTTTATGGCGCAGCCAGAGGGGTTTGATGATGGTAGTGGCAGAGTGTGGAAGCTGAAGAAGGCCCTCTATGGGCTGAAGCAGGCCCCTAGGCAATGGTACATGAAGCTGCGCGAAGTGTTGGAGGGGATCGGCTTCACTCCCTCAACGGCCGATCACTCCTTGTTCATGCTTGGCGAGGGGGAGCAGAGGAGTTTCATGGTGGTTTATGTGGATGACATCCTCATTTTCTCACCCTCTTCTGACCTTGTGAAGGAGGTGATGCTGAAGCTTCAAGACAAGTTCAAGTGCAAGGCCCTTGGTGACGTGAGCTTCTACCTTGGGCTCCACATCGAACGAGATGTGGAGAAGCGGTGCATGCGGGTGCATCAACGAAAGTACCTGGAGGCATTGGCTGCCAACTTTGGGCAGAGTGAAGGCCATGTGGCTACACCCTTTCCCTCTGGGTTCAAGTGTGTGAAGGGACCAGAGGAGGAGAGCGTTGGTGAAGAGGAGAGGCGCCGATTTCACTCGTTGGTGGGCAGCCTCATGTATGCGGCGGTAAACACCCGACCGGACGTCGCGTTTGCTACCGGGCAGCTGGCTAGGGTTGTGCAATGCCCTAATGAGGAGCAGGTAGCAGCTGGAATGAGGGTGGCCAAGTATCTTGGCCAAACACCGACCGTTGGGCTACAATACTCGGCGGCGGCACAAAGGCGCCAAAAGGGCGCGGATGGTGTTGAACCCGGGCGTTTGTTCCTCAACTCATTCTCGGATGCTTCATATGCATCAGAACCAGAGGACATGACAAGTGTGGGAGGCTTCATATGCTGTGTTGGTGGAGGCCCAACTGCTTGGGAGAGCAAGAAGCAGGTTGACCAAGCTTTGAGCTCGGTGGAGTCCGAGTACATGGCACTCTTCCGTGCCGTACGGGAGATTGTGTGGCAGCGGCGTTTGTTGGCTGAATTGGGGGAGGAGCAGCAAGGACCTACCCCACTGTACTGTGACAGCCAGGTGCCATTTCTCTTGCTAAGAACCCTGTGTTGCATGGACTCACGAAGCACATGAGAGTGAAGTGGCATTGGACGAGGAGCATGGTAACCGCGGGTGAAGTTGAGTTGCGCTACGTGAAGACCACGGGGCAGCCGGCTGACATGATGACCAAGAGGCTGGTGGAGCAGCAGCATTGGAAGTGTTGCAAGCTGGCTGGGATGGCTCTGAACTGAGAGAGCAACATATCCTAAGGCCAACAATCCGAGGGGGAGTTTGTTGGTGCAACCCTACGGTTTGCACTCGGCTTGTTGTCCGTGTGCGTGAATGTGTGTGTGTATGGAATGGTATGAGGGCATGGGATAATATATATTTCATGCTTATAATTGTGTGTGAATGTTGATTCATGATGTCGAGTGTGTGTGTCGAGTCAATAGCGAGTTATCGCTAGACGCGTGTTACGCGGTCGTTTGTGTCTCGCGCGCGATTTCTATTTTGTCGTGCGCGGTTTCTATTTTGTCCTGTGTCGAACGTTCGGCGTGTCGCAGGTGTGTGCAGCAGACCCATCAAGAACTCAAGGATGAGTTTGTGATGAAGAGCCCGAGCCTTGGTGTCAAGCCTCAAGTGATATCGAAGCTCGCCAAAAGGGTACACCTCAAGATATTGAAGATAGTTACATTACTTTGTGTAGTGTAACATTTCACTTGGTGTAGGCCCTAGTGAAGGGTAGTTTCGAGACCCTTCGTGGTTGGGGACAGTGTGGCACTGTTCCACATCACTGTACCTCGGCTCTTGGGGTTTGTAGGAGCTGGGAGTCATTCCCAACTCGTAACTCTTCCTATCTTGTGTTCTAAGACTATAGTGGCTGCCATAGTACCGTTCGTTCAA
The DNA here is from genome assembly GCA_947471745.1 of Closterium sp. Naga37s-1. Classification (NCBI taxonomy): domain Eukaryota; kingdom Viridiplantae; phylum Streptophyta; class Zygnematophyceae; order Desmidiales; family Closteriaceae; genus Closterium; species Closterium sp. Naga37s-1. The sequence continues at coordinate 461,249 of CANJKZ010000737.1, forward strand.
ACCGACGTTGTGTCGTCAATTCTTTATCAAATCGTGCAATCTAAATTGCTAATTGTAGACGACGTGAAGACGCTCCAGATCCAATTTGAATCAAGTCATTTGCAGCTGTGAGCAGAACGCTATCAACGTTTGAAGCCGCTGTGCAGAAATCCGTCTGTGCTCTCTATCTTTCGTTTTAGGCACATTCAAGCCTATTCTGACTATAACACCGGGGGAGGACATGGCGCGAGGAACAGCGGCGGGGGGGGGGGAGGGGGGCAGTGCGGTAGGGGAAGAGACGGTAGTAAGGAACTGACTCGTCAAACGTGACGTCCTGAGAGGACAGAACACGACGCGAGGTGGGGTGGTAAAACTGCCAACCAGGCGCGTCAGGGGGGAAGCCAAGGAAGACGCAGGGAACAGCACTGGAGGACAGCTTGTCCGCAGACAAGTCGCAGACGAAAGCTCGAGATCCCCAAACACGGAACGCAGACGCATCGCCAACCTTCCCCGTCCACCGCAGAGTAGGTGTGGTCTCCGGCACGGAGACCCGGGGCTGGAGGTTGATCTGATGCGACGCGTACTGAACCGCGAACGGCCACAGAAAATGGGGAGCAGCCGCATGGATCATGGACGTACGAGCAACGTCCATGACCATACCAATCCCATTTTGCTGTGGAGAGGCCGGAAGCGTGAACGTCTGGCGGATGCCCTCCGCATGACAGAAGGCCCGCAGAAGGTCGGAGGAAAACTCTCCACCTCTGTCGGAGTGCAGACGCAGAACAGGAAGGTCCGAGCCGAAACTCTCGCTGAGCTGACGACGAGCATTGCGGATCCAGTCGATCAGCACCTCAGTGACCTCACCCTTGCGGCGCAAGGGGAAGACTGTGGTGTAACACGAGTAGTCGTCAACGACCAGTAGAAAGTAGCGCTCGTGACCCTGTCCACGGACGCGGGCGGGGCCCCACACGTCCATGTGAAGAGTCTGCAGGGGAGCCTCCGTCGGAGGGAACTCGGAGGAGTGAGGAGCGGCGCGCTGCCGCCCCTCGATGCAAGGAACGCAGGTAGGGGCAGGCTCCGGGGGGAGGGGAGGGAGAGACCGGGGAAGACCAGTGACAAGGACACGGGAGGCCATGCCTCGGAGACGAGGCAGGGAGGGGTGACCAAGGCGGTGGTGCCTGTTGGTGCAACCCTACGGTTTGCACTCGGCTTGTTGTCCGTGTGCGTGAATGTGTGTGTGTGTGGAATGGTATGAGGGCATGGGATAATATATATTTCATGCTTATAATTGTGTGTGAATGTTGAGTCATGATGTCGAGTGTGTGTGTCGAGTCAATAGCGAGTTATCGCTAGACGCGTGTTACGCGGTCGTTTGTGTCTCGCGCGCGGTTTCTATTTTGTCGTGCGCGGTTTCTATTTTGTCCTGTGTCGAACGTTCGGCGTGTCGCAGGTGTGTGCAGAAGACCCATCAAGAACTCAAGGATGAGTTTGTGATGAAGAGCCCGAGCCTTGGTGTCAAGCCTCAAGTGATTTCGAAGCTCGCCAAAAGGGTACACCTCAAGATATTGAAGATAGTTACATTACTTTGTGTAGTGTAACATTTCACTTGGTGTAGGCCCTAGTGAAGGGTAGTTTCGAGACCCTTCGTGGTTGGGGACAGTGTGGCACTGTTCCAAATCACTGTACCTCGGCTCTTGGGGTTTGTAGGAGCTGGGAGTCATTCCCAACTCGTAACTCTTCCTATCTTGTGTTCTAAGACTATAGTGGCTGCCATAGTACCGTTCGTTCAAACCGACGCTGTGTCGTCAATTCTTTATCAAATCGTGCAGTCTAAATTGCTAATTGTAGACGACGTAAAGACGCTCCAGATCCAAGTTGAATCAAGTCATTTGCAGCTGTGAGCAGAACGCTATCAACGTTTGAAGCCGCTGTGCAGAAATCCGTCTGTGCTCTCTATCTTTCGTTCTAGGCACATTCAAGCCTATTCTGACTATAACACCGGGGGAGGACATGGCGCGAGGAACAGCGGCGGGGGGGGGGAGGGGGGCAGTGCGGTAGGGGAAGAGACGGTAGTAAGGAACTGACTCGTCAAACGTGACGTCCTGAGAGGACAGAACACGACGCGAGGTGGGGTGGTAAAACTGCCAACCAGGCGCGTCAGGGGGGAAGCCAAGGAAGACGCAGGGAACAGCACTGGAGGACAGCTTGTCCGCAGACAAGTCGCAGACGAAAGCTCGAGATCCCCAGACACGGAACGCAGACGCATCGCCAACCTTCCCCGTCCACCGCAGAGTAGGTGTGGTCTCCGGCACGGAGACCCGGGGCTGGAGGTTGATCTGATGCGACGCGTACTGAACCGCGAACGGCCACAGAAAATGGGGAGCAGCCGCATGGATCATGGACGTACGAGCAACGTCCATGACCATACCAATCCCATTTTGCTGTGGAGAGGCCGGAAGCGTGAACGTCTGGCGGATGCCCTCCGCATGACAGAAGGCCCGCAGAAGGTCGGAGGAAAACTCTCCACCTCTGTCGGAGTGCAGACGCAGAACAGGAAGGTCCGAGCCGAAACTCTCGCTGAGCTGACGACGAGCATTGCGGATCCAGTCGATCAGCACCTCAGTGACCTCACCCTTGCGGCGCAAGGGGAAGACTGTGGTGTAACACGAGTAGTCGTCAACGACCAGTAGAAAGTAGCGCTCGTGACCCTGTCCACGGACGCGGGCGGGGCCCCACACGTCCATGTGAAGAGTCTGCAGGGGAGCCTCCGTCGGAGGGAACTCGGAGGAGTGAGGAGCGGCGCGCTGCCGCCCCTCGATGCAAGGAACGCAGGTAGGGGCAGGCTCCGGGGGGAGGGGAGGGAGAGACCGGGGAAGACCAGTGACAAGGACACGGGAGGCCATGCCTCGGAGACGAGGCAGGGAGGGGTGACCAAGGCGGTGGTGCCTGTTGGTGCAACCCTACGGTTTGCACTCGGCTTGTTGTCCGTGTGCGTGAATGTGTGTGTGTGTGGAATGGTATGAGGGCATGGGATAATATATATTTCATGCTTATAATTGTGTGTGAATGTTGAGTCATGATGTCGAGTGTGTGTGTCGAGTCAATAGCGAGTTATCGCTAGACGCGTGTTACGCGGTCGTTTGTGTCTCGCGCGCGGTTTCTATTTTGTCGTGCGCGGTTTCTATTTTGTCCTGTGTCGAACGTTCGGCGTGTCGCAGGTGTGTGCAGAAGACCCATCAAGAACTCAAGGATGAGTTTGTGATGAAGAGCCCGAGCCTTGGTGTCAAGCCTCAAGTGATTTCGAAGCTCGCCAAAAGGGTACACCTCAAGATATTGAAGATAGTTACATTACTTTGTGTAGTGTAACATTTCACTTGGTGTAGGCCCTAGTGAAGGGTAGTTTCGAGACCCTTCGTGGTTGGGGACAGTGTGGCACTGTTCCAAATCACTGTACCTCGGCTCTTGGGGTTTGTAGGAGCTGGGAGTCATTCCCAACTCGTAACTCTTCCTATCTTGTGTTCTAAGACTATAGTGGCTGCCATAGTACCGTTCGTTCAAACCGACGCTGTGTCGTCAATTCTTTATCAAATCGTGCAGTCTAAATTGCTAATTGTAGACGACGTAAAGACGCTCCAGATCCAAGTTGAATCAAGTCATTTGCAGCTGTGAGCAGAACGCTATCAACGTTTGAAGCCGCTGTGCAGAAATCCGTCTGTGCTCTCTATCTTTCGTTTTAGGCACATTCAAGCCTATTCTGACTATAACACCGGGGGAGGACATGGCGCGAGGAACAGCGGCGGGGGGGGGGAGGGGGGCAGTGCGGTAGGGGAAGAGACGGTAGTAAGGAACTGACTCGTCAAACGTGACGTCCTGAGAGGACAGAACACGACGCGAGGTGGGGTGGTAAAACTGCCAACCAGGCGCGTCAGGGGGGAAGCCAAGGAAGACGCAGGGAACAGCACTGGAGGACAGCTTGTCCGCAGACAAGTCGCAGACGAAAGCTCGAGATCCCCAGACACGGAACGCAGACGCATCGCCAACCTTCCCCGTCCACCGCAGAGTAGGTGTGGTCTCCGGCACGGAGACCCGGGGCTGGAGGTTGATCTGATGCGACGCGTACTGAACCGCGAACGGCCACAGAAAATGGGGAGCAGCCGCATGGATCATGGACGTACGAGCAACGTCCATGACCATACCAATCCCATTTTGCTGTGGAGAGGCCGGAAGCGTGAACGTCTGGCGGATGCCCTCCGCATGACAGAAGGCCCGCAGAAGGTCGGAGGAAAACTCTCCACCTCTGTCGGAGTGCAGACGCAGAACAGGAAGGTCCGAGCCGAAACTCTCGCTGAGCTGACGACGAGCATTGCGGATCCAGTCGATCAGCACCTCAGTGACCTCACCCTTGCGGCGCAAGGGGAAGACTGTGGTGTAACACGAGTAGTCGTCAACGACCAGTAGAAAGTAGCGCTCGTGACCCTGTCCACGGACGCGGGCGGGGCCCCACACGTCCATGTGAAGAGTCTGCAGGGGAGCCTCCGTCGGAGGGAACTCGGAGGAGTGAGGAGCGGCGCGCTGCCGCCCCTCGATGCAAGGAACGCAGGTAGGGGCAGGCTCCGGGGGGAGGGGAGGGAGAGACCGGGGAAGACCAGTGACAAGGACACGGGAGGCCATGCCTCGGAGACGAGGCAGGGAGGGGTGACCAAGGCGGTGGTGCCTGTTGGTGCAACCCTACGGTTTGCACTCGGCTTGTTGTCCGTGTGCGTGAATGTGTGTGTGTGTGGAATGGTATGAGGGCATGGGATAATATATATTTCATGCTTATAATTGTGTGTGAATGTTGAGTCATGATGTCGAGTGTGTGTGTCGAGTCAATAGCGAGTTATCGCTAGACGCGTGTTACGCGGTCGTTTGTGTCTCGCGCGCGGTTTCTATTTTGTCGTGCGCGGTTTCTATTTTGTCCTGTGTCGAACGTTCGGCGTGTCGCAGGTGTGTGCAGAAGACCCATCAAGAACTCAAGGATGAGTTTGTGATGAAGAGCCCGAGCCTTGGTGTCAAGCCTCAAGTGATTTCGAAGCTCGCCAAAAGGGTACACCTCAAGATATTGAAGATAGTTACATTACTTTGTGTAGTGTAACATTTCACTTGGTGTAGGCCCTAGTGAAGGGTAGTTTCGAGACCCTTCGTGGTTGGGGACAGTGTGGCACTGTTCCAAATCACTGTACCTCGGCTCTTGGGGTTTGTAGGAGCTGGGAGTCATTCCCAACTCGTAACTCTTCCTATCTTGTGTTCTAAGACTATAGTGGCTGCCATAGTACCGTTCGTTCAAACCGACGCTGTGTCGTCAATTCTTTATCAAATCGTGCAGTCTAAATTGCTAATTGTAGACGACGTGAAGACGCTCCAGATCCAAGTTGAATCAAGTCATTTGCAGCTGTGAGCAGAACGCTATCAACGTTTGAAGCCGCTGTGCAGAAATCCGTCTGTGCTCTCTATCTTTCGTTTTAGGCACATTCAAGCCTATTGTGACTATAACAGTGCCAGAGGAGAGTCTGGTGAGACAGGAGGCGACACGAGCAGGGGGCAGACTCAGGACCAGACCGGGACGCTGCAGCAAACACCTGACCCGACGCGGTTACCTGACCAGACTCAGCAACCGGAGGAGGCACGGTAGTCAGGGTGTACAGGCTCGACCCAGGCTGACGAGTGAACGTGGCCAGGTGCCGGCCCGTCCGAGTACACGAACAGTGGGTCACCCGCTGACCTCCAGGAGTGAACTGGTCAACCCACGCATCCTGAAGGCCAGCTCCACTCACCAAGTTCGTGGAGAACGAGGGGAGGTGGAGGCCAGAAAAAGAGCCAGACGGGACCGCCGGACACGGCAAAACCATGGAGGAGTGTGCAAGGACCGGACCCCCAGAGGGGTCAGCCAGAGAGACTGCCACGGGCCGACTGAGCGGCGAGAGTGTGGTGCAGTCGCGAAAGAAGGAGCGTGAAGCACCCGAGTCAAGGGTGAAAGTGTGCAAGACCTGAGCCGACGCGGTACCTGAGAGAGCAGCCTCACCAGCACCTGGAGCAGCAGACTCACTAGCACCTAGAGCAGTAGCCTCAATGCCCGGGTCGGGCGGAACACACAGGTAACAGTCACCCTCAGCACTAATAGACACAGCATACATAGCAGGAAGGATAGCATCATAATCAAGATCAAAGATAGCAACCCCCGACTTAAGCAGATCACCCCAGCGAGGGATCTCAGTGGCGTCAGGAAACTGTGTACGCCAGGCGTCAGTCAAGCGGCCGAAACAGCGGAGCGTGCTGTGCGGGCCGCCGCACGTCTCTCCACTGCGGTCGCCGGTGCGGAGAACGTAAGCGCAGGGACCAGCACCCCCAGACCTCCCACGCCCAGCGTACCACCCACGAAGCTGCTGGGGCGACAGGGTCTCATGAGGGCGCTGCTGCTGCTGGCACTGGCCACCGCCAAAGCCTCCCCGCTGTACAGCGCCACCCCGACCAGCACCACCGCCGCCGCCAACCCCACCACCTCCGCCGCCGCCGCCGCCACCTCCACCCCCACTGCCGCTGCCTCCGCCGCCTCCACCTCCACCACCGCTACCGAAGCCCCCACTCCCGCCACCACCCCTACCTCCACCCCCACCCCCTCCACCGCCTCCACTGCCACCACCGCCGCCTCCGTCATCCCCTCCAGCACCCTTGCCCCCCTTGCTCCTGCCGCTGCGGCGCCTCCCACTATGAGCAGACGCAGCTCCGACCGACTCGGTGCCAATGAGGTCGACAACAGCAGCAGAGGCAACAGAGGGCAAAAGAGGGACGGTGGAGCACCCCTCAAAGAAAGGGGCACGGGGGTCACCACGAGAGGCTCCTACAGCGACTATACTCTTCTCTGTTGCAAGTAGGCGCTCCTCGAGGAGGTCAACGGTGAGCGTGGTGGGGCAAAGGGAGAGAAAGTGGTCCCTGACCGAGCGAAGGGAGTCAGGGAGCCGGGTGACGAGGTAGTAGAGAGTGATGTACATAAGGGGGGGGGTTCGCGGCGCAGAACTCGGCAGGAAGCGCAGTGCGGTAGCGGGTGTCACCACTGCGAAGGTGCGTGATGAGGTCAGCGACCGTGGCAAAAGCAGCTAGGTCAGGGAACAGGTACGGCAGCATGAGGTGGCTAAGGGCAGCAGTGGCAGGGGAGGAGTAGCGCGCAACAGCAGCGTCATACAGAGTCCTAGCGGTCTTGTACTGGCTAAAGTGCGCACCTCTCAGCAGACGGCAGGTGACTACGGACAGCTAGACGAGCAGCAGCATCGCGTGTGGTCCACTATGAGCAAACTGTACTGTCGACATCGGCAGCAGGGGCAACAGCGACGCCGGACGTGTGGTCAAATAGTGAGACTCCGTCCTTAGAGTCACACTGCAGAAAAAGCTGCAGATCATCGACCCAGACCTCAAAATCGACCGCTCGACCCTCAGCATCGAAGGTAAGGACATTAGGGCTAGCCATGACAGCAGGAGCAGCAGCAGTAGCCTAGCAGCAGCAGTAGTAGCAGGAGCAGCGCGACTTGGCAGGGCGGCGCGGCTCGCAAGGGCGGCGCGGGTGCGGCGGTGCGCTTACCAGGGTAGGGCCGCCATCAGCGGCAGTAGGCAGGGCCGCAACAGCGGCAGTAGGCAGGGCCGCGACTGTGGCTGTAGGAAGGGCCGCAGCAGCTGCAGGCAGGGCCGCGACAGCGGCCAAGCAGGGCCGCGACAGCTTCAGGCGGGGCCGCGACAGCAGGGCAGCAGGGCCGCGACGGCTCCAGGCAGGGCCGCTACGGCAGGGAGGCAGGGTCGCGACGGCAGGACGGCAGGGCCGCGACGGCAGGGCAGGGCCGGACGGTGGAAGTCAGAGCCGTGACTGGAGGGCGGCGAAGCCGCGTCAGCAGGGCGGCAGGGCCGTGACGGGATCAGGCAGGGCCGCGACGGCAGGGGCCTCAACGGCAGGGGCCGCGACGGCAGGGGCCGCGACGGCAGGGGCCGGGACTGCAGGGGCCGCGACAGCAGGGGCCGCGACGGCAGGGGCCGCGACGGTAGGGGCCGCGACGGCACGGGGGGGTGCGTCGGCAGGGGCCGCGACGGCAGGGCCGCGACGGCTCTAGTCAGGGCCGTGACGGCAGGGCTGGCGCACGGGGCGAAGGTAAGGCAGGCGCGAGGCGCGCGACAGGGCAAGGAGCATGCTTCGGGCAGGGCAGAAAAAAAAAATATTATGTGGTGGGCCCTAAAAAAACGGTCCCACTAGGGAACCCGCTCTATACCATGTGAGAAATGTACGAGGAAATGATGTCGACTAGAAAGGAGATGGGTACAAGTATGAAAACCTATAAAAGTTGTACCCCATAGTGTCTACCCCACTACAGCCTACACAGGCTATATCATATATGTTTGACAGGCCCCGTGCGTTGGTCCCCTGAGAACCTTGCCGGCACCTCCACTAGGGATGCCGCTGTTGCACTTCTTCGGCCTTCTCCCCAAGATTCGCTTGCTGTTCTTGCCTTCCTCCCGTATGTCCCTCTTTCCTTAGCTCTCTCAATTCCTTCCCTGGCCTCCCTGGCTCGTTCCGCACTGTACCCCAGACTCCCTCCTCCGCCTCTGCTTCCATGCTGGTCCCATCCCGCCTCCTTTCGCAGGTTCCTCAGGCTCGTCTGCCCTCCCGTGCGTCGCCCTTGCCGATCTGGCGAGTAGTGCGCCCTCGCCCATTCTTTCCGCCGAGTCTCGCGCCAATGCTTCTCTGGCGATGGTGACCACTCATCCCACCTTCCTCCATGCTGCCGACGACCGTACGGCGAGTGTCACTCCTCCTCACGTCTTCCTTCCCGCTGCCTATGCAGATATGGCGAGCGGGACCCGACATCACGCCATCCTTCATGCCTCTGGTGGAGTTTGGGCAAGCGCTCCCCGCCGCCGTGCCACCCTTCACGTCGCGGATGCGGATCGGACAAGCGCTCCCCGCCGCCGTGCCACCCTTCACGTCGCGGATGCGGATCGGACAAGCGCTCCCCGCCGCCGCGCCACCCTTCACGTCGCGGATGCGGATCGGGCGAGCGCTCCCCGCCGCCGCGCCACCCTTCATGTCGCGGATGCGGATCGGGCGAGCGCGATCCATCGCCTCGCCTTGCTCCGTGCTGCCGATGCTTTTCCGGTATGCGCGACCGTTCTTCTCGCTTTCCTCTGCGCCATCCTTGTTGCGCGGACATGCTCGATTCCGCGTTCCACTCTCCTCGGTCCTGCTGACGCGGATCAGACAAGGGATCTCCCTCCTGACGGTCGCGTGGTTCCTCTCGCTGCTCTTCTCGTGCGCCCTCCGACCCGTCGGCCTTCGCCTTGCCCTGGTCCGCCGTCCCATCCGCCTGTGCGGAATCAGCCTCGTCGGCTCCAGCGGTGGTGCCGTGACTCCCGTCGGCGTCCTCCTCTTGGCGTTGCCGATCCTCGCTGACCTTGTCCACGCCTTCTCCGAGGCCCTCCTTCCGCGTTTTCCCCACCGGTGGTATTCTGAGCAGGTTCCCTAGTGGGAACGTTTTTTTAAGGGCCCACCACAACTTTTTTTTTCCTGCCCTGCCCGAAGCGCGCATCGCGCCCTGCCCGTCGTGGCCCCTTTGTCGCCCGTCACGGCCCCTGCTGGACGCGACCCCTACTGCCTGTCGCGGCCCCTACTGGCGCGGCCCCCTGCTGACGCGGCCCCACTGCTGACGCGGCCCCCTGCTGACGCGGCCCCCTGCTGACGCGGCCTCTGCTGAAGCGGCCCCCTGCTGGCGCGGCCCCTACTGGCGCAGCCCCTGCTGACGAGGCCCCACTGCTGACGTGGCCCCCTGCAGTCGCGGCCCCCTGCCGTCGCCACCCCTACTGGCGCGGCCCTTGCTGTCACGGCCCGGCCCTGCTGACACGGCCCCTGCTGACGCGCCCAGCCGAGCCCCGCCGCCCAGCCGAGCCGCGCTGCCCACTGAGCCGCGCCGGTCTGCCGAGCCGCGCCGCCCTACCGAGCCGCGCCGCCCTACTGAGCCGCACTGCCCTGCACTGCCCTACTGCCTCTGCTGCAACTGCTGCTACTACTGCTACTGCTGCTACTGCTGCTACTGCTCCCACTGCTGCTATGGCTAGCCCTACTGTTCTCACCTTTGATGCTGAGGGACGTGCAGTTGACTTTGACGTGTGGGTTGACGACCTGCAGCTCTTTCTTCGTTGTGACTCTAGAGATGGGGTATCCCTTTTCGATCACACGTCCGGTGTCTCTACTGCTCCTACTGCCACTGCTGACAGTATGGCTCGCTCGCAGTGGACCACTCGTGACGCTGTTGCTCGTCTTGCTGTTCGTAGTCACCTGCCACCTGCTGAGCGCGCGCATTTTGGCCAGTACAAGACTGCTCAGTCTTTGTACGACGCTGTTGCGCGCTACTCCTCCCCTGCCACTGCTGCCCTCAGCCGCCTCATGCTGCCGTACCTTTTCCCTGACCTTGCCGCCTTTGCCACAGTCGCTGACCTCGTTGCTCACCTCCGCACTAGTGACGCCCGCTACCGCGCTGCCCTTCCCACTGAGTTCTGTGCCAAGAAACCCCCCCCCATGTACATCACCCTTTACTACCTAGTCACCCGCCTCCCTGACTCCCTTTCTTCAGTCAGGGACCACTTTCTCTCCCTTTGCCCCACCGAGCTGACTGTCGACCTGCTAGAGGAGCGCCTTGCTGCAGCTGAGAAGAGTATCTTAGCTGTAGGTGCTTCTCGCGGCGACCGTCGCACCCCTTTCTTTGAGGGGTGTTCCCCTGTCCCCCTTCTCCCCTCTGTTGCTTCTGCTGCTGCTGTCGACCTCGTTGGCACTGAGGAGGTCGGAGCTGCGTCTGCCCCTAGTGGGAGGCGCCACAACAGCAAGGGCAAGGGGAGCAAGGGTGGTGGAGGGGGCGGCGGGGGCAGCGGTGGAGGCGGTGGAGGAGGCGGAGGGGGTGGCGGTGGAGGTGGGGGTGGTACCGGAAGTGGGGGCTTCAGTGGCGGCGGTGAAGGTGGTGGAGGCAGCGGCGGAGGAGGTGGAGGCAGCGGCAGCGGTGGTGGAGGCAGCGGCAGCGGTGGTGGAGGTGGCGGCGGCGGTGGTGCTGGTCGAGGTGCAGCTGCGCTGCGTGGAGGCTTTGGTGGTAGCCAGAGCCAGCAGCAGCCGCGCTCCCGTGAGACCCCGTCGGCCCAGCAGCTTCGTGAGTGGTACGCTGGGCGTGAGAGGTCTGGGGGTGCTGGTCCCTGCACTTACGTTCTTCGCACCGGCAGTCGTCGTGGGGAGGCGTGTGGGCTGCCACACACTACGCAGGGCTGCTTCGGTCGCTTGACTGACGCCTGGCGTGCCCAGTTTCCTGACGATGTTGAGCTCCCTCGCAGGCATGATCTGCTTATGCAGAATGTGCCTATCTTTGATCTTGATTTCGATGTTATCCTTGCTGCCATGTATGCTTTGACTGATAGTGCTGAGGGTGACTGTTACCTGAGTGTCCCGCCTGACCCGGGCATTGCGGCTACTGCTCTAGGTGCTAGTGCGTTTGCTGCTCCAGGTACTTGTGAGTCTGCTGCTCCAGGTGCTGGTGAGTCTGCTCTCTCTGGTATTGCACCTACTGAGGCCTTGCACACCTTCACACTTGACTTTCGTGCTCCACGCTCTTTCGTTAGAGACAGCACCACACTCACGCCGCTCAGTCGGCCTGTAGCAGTCTCCCTTGCTGACCCCTCTGGGGGCCCAGTCCTGCGCACTCTTCCACGGTTCTACCGTGTCCTGCGGCCCCGTCGGGCTTGCTGTCGGGACTCCACCTCCCTTCGTTCTCTACGAACCTGGTGAGTGGAGCTGACCTCCAGGATGCGTGGGTTGACCAGTTCGCCCCTGGAGGTCAGCGTGTGACCCACTGCACTTGCTCTCGGACAAGCCGCCACCTGGCCACGTTCACTCGTCGGCCAAGGTCGAGTCTGTACACACTGACTACTGCGCCTCCTCCGGTCTCTGCGTCTAGTCAGGTAGCTGCGTCTAGTCAGGTGTTTGCTGCCGCGTCCAGGTCTAGTCCTGGGTCTGCCCCTTGCTCGTGTCGCACGAGACTCTCCTTTGGCACCACCACCTTGGTCACCCCTCCCTGCCTCGTCTTCGAGGTATGGCCTCCCGTACCCTTGTCTCGGGTCTACCCCAGTCCCTCCCTCCCCTTCCTCCGGGGCCTGCCCCTACCTGTGTTCCTTGTGTCGAGGGCCGGCAGTGCACCGCTCCTCACTCCTCCACGTTCCCTCCGACTGAGGCTCCTCTGCAGACTCTTCACATGGACGTGTGGGGCCCAACCCGCGTCCGTGGACAGGGTCATGAGCGTTACTTTCTGCTGGTCGTTGACGACTACTCGCGTTACACCACAGTCTTCCCCTTGCGCAGCAAGGGTGAGGTCCCTGAGGTGTTGATCAACTGGATCCGCGGTGCTCGTCGCCAACTCAGCGAGAGTTTCGGCTCGAACCTCCCTGTTCTGCGTCTGCACTCAGACAGAGGTGGTGAGTTTTCCTCCGACCTCCTGAGGGCCTTTTGTCGTTCGGAGGGCATCCGCCAGACGTTCACGCTTCCGGCCTCCCCGCAGCAAAATGGGATTGCTGAGCGCCGCATTGGCATGGTCATGGACGTCGCTCGTACGTCCATGATCCATGCGGCTGCTCCCCATTTTCTGTGGCCGTTCTCGGTTCAGTACGCGGCGCATCAGATCAACCTTCAGCCTCGTGTCTCCTTGCCGGAGACCACACCTACTCTGCGGTGGACGGGGAAGGTTGGCGATGCGTCCGCGTTTCGTGTCTGGGGATCTCGAGCTTTTGTCCGCGATACTACTGCGGACAAGCTGTCCTCCCGTGCCGTTCCATGTGTCTTCCTTGGCTTCCCTCCTGACGCACCCGGGTGGCAGTTCTACCACCCCACCTCGCGTCGTGTTCTGTCCTCTCAGGACGTCACGTTCGACGAGTCGGTGTCGTACTACCGTCTCTTTCCCTACCGCACTGCCTCTCTCCCCCCCCCGCCGCTCTTCCTCGCACCAGGTACTCCCCTGGTAGACCCCCTCCCCCCCAGGGTCCTGCCCCCTCAGGTGTGTCCCAGGTAGACCCTGTGCGGGTGCGGGGACTGGGGGTGCGGGGACTGGGGGTGCTGAGCTTGAGCGTGTGGAGCCTAGGGGTGCTGAGTCAGGGGGTGCTGAGTCTAGGCATGTTGAGCCTGGGGGCGCTGAGCCTGGGCGTGTGGAGCCTGAGGGTACTGCGTCTGGAGGTGCTGAGCCTGCGCGTGCTGAGTCTGGAGGTGCTCTAGGTGTCCCGTCGCGGCGGGAGCCCCTCTCTCCACAGCAGCTTCGTGAGTGGTACTCTCGGCGCTGTCGAGGTGCTGCTACTGCTGGAGCTGCTGGAGGTGCTGCTGGTGCTAGAGCTGCTGGAGGTGCTACTGGTGCTGGAGGTGCTGCTGGTGCTTGTGCTGCTGGAGCTGCTGGAGGTGGTGCTGGAGCTGCTGGAGGTGCTGCTGGTGCTGGAGGTGCTACTGGTGCTGGAGCTGCTGGAGGTACTGCTGGAGCTGCTGGCGGTGCTGCTGGTGCTGGAGGTGCTGCTAGTGCTGGAGCTGCTGGAGCGGTTGGAGGTGCTGCTGGGACTGGAGGTGCTGCTGGGACTGGAGTCCCTGGGGCTGATGGTACCGGTTCTGTCTCTACTGTTTCTGGAGGCGCTGCGCGGCCGCGGCCGTACTACGTTCCACTCCTTCAGCAGGTTCTTGGTTCCCCGCCTTCTTCTGGTCCTCCTCCTAAGTCCACCGCCTGTCCAGTCCCAGTCGCAGTTACAGCAGGCCTCTCCACTGCCTGGTCCTTCTCCTTACTCTGGACCGACTAGAGGTCTTACAGAGCGTCGTGAGCCTGAGTCGCGTCCTGTGTCGCCTGAGTCTCGTCCTGCGTCGCCTGTCCGTACTGTTCGCGCTGGTCGTGTTTCGCGTCCGCGTCCTCCTCCTGTCCCTGGCACTCACTCTATGACTCTGCGTCCTTCCACTGCTCCACAGCGTATCCCTCTGCCGTCTCCTCCTGCGTCCTCTCTTCCTGCTGGTCCGGACCCTGCGTCTGACTTCCTCCGTGCTGCTAGTCCAGCTGTCACGCGCTTTCTGGCCACTGCTGTCACTGACCCTTTGTTTGAGTCCACTGCTGCGTCTGCTCTTGTTACTGAGCTTGTTGACTTTGCTGCAGCTTGTCGCCTAGACTACGCCACTAGTCTTGTTGCTGAGTCTGCGTCTGCGTCTGTCTGTCCTCCGTCCGTCGGGGGTGAGTGTGCTCTTGGTACGGACGTTCTTGAGGACAGATAGGAGGAGTTTGAGTGCTTTGCCACTACTGTACCTCATCTCGTGTCCATGCTGCTTGCCCCTGAGGGAGACCCGGATGCACCAGACATCCCGACCCCGCGCTCTTACGCAGAGGCGATAGAGGGTCCCTACTCCTCTCAGTGGTAGGCAGCCATGGACGCCGAGATGGCTTCCTGGAAGTCCACAGGCACCTACGTAGACGAGGTTCCCCCACCTGGGGCGAACATCGTCAGTGGCATGTGGATCTTCAGGGTGAAGCGGCCGCCGGGTTCTCCGCCTGCCTTCAAGGCGCGTTACGTTGCACGTGGCTTCAGTCAGCGACAGGGAGTTGACTTCTTTCAGACCTTCTCCCCTACCCCGAAGATGACCACTCTTCGGGTACTACTGCACGTTGCTGCTCAGCGTGACTACGAGCTCCACTCGCTTGACTTCAGCACAGCCTTCCTACAGGGCAGCCTGCACGAGGAGATCTGGCTGCGCCGCCCACCTGGCTTCACTGGGTCGTTTCCTGCTGGTACCCAGTGGAGCCTCCGGCGGCCAGTCTACAGTCTCCGCCAGGCACCCTGTGAGTGGCACGACACACTCAGGACGACTCTTGCTGCTCTTGGTTTTGCTCCTTCCACTTCTGACCCTTCTATGTTTTTACGCTCTGATACCATGTTAGAATTTGAGCGAATGAATGATTGAACTAGAAAGCAGGTGGGTACAAGTAGCAAACCTAAAAGTGTTGTACCCTATAAGAACTACCCCACTACAGCCTAAACAGACTATAGCATATAAGTTTGACACTCTCCTCCTCGCTATCAGTGTCGGGATCTCCTCGTCGACTAGGACGCCATCCCTGCAAGCCTCGCGCGCAATCGCCTTCTCCGTGTCTGCAAGTACCCTTCTTCCGTCGAGGGATGTGCTCTCGCGTCACGGCGATACCCATGATCGTCTCCAGATTCGTCGCGTGCGTCCGTCCGCCACGGATCGCTTCTCGACATGGCGGATCCCGCCCCGCCGGCTTCGTCGCGGGCCGAACCTTCTCCTCGTCGATCTGGCGCTCGGAGAACCCGATCAGCGCAGAAAGCCGACCTTTGCGGCGATCGTTCCTGCAAGCGCCAGCGTTCCTGCGAGCGTTCGCACCACGGCTGCTCCTCCTCCTCACGACGACTATACTTCCTGCCCCATCGCAGCTCATAGTTGTCCATGCTCGCGCGCCCACTTGCACGTCCTTGATGCATTTCGCTTGTTATGATGGAGTTCCCTCCCTCACCCCGCAGGTTCCCTCCTAGTGGCGTGGTGCTGATGTAAGATATAGAGCAACTGATTTCACTATGACGAGAGAATAACAAGCGAAAAGCATGGATTATGTGTTCGTGACTGAACTTACCTTGCCCAAGCTCAAGTCGCACATTTCCCAATGTGCGGCTCGAGTTTGGGTTGGTCCTCCCTGATTGGTTCAATCCATTTTGCCTCTCAGTGCTTTCCCTCCCATTCCCAACGTCAAATTCGTCCCCCCCCCAACTCAAACTCGAATCCTATTACAACATTTGCTACACCTCAATCTACACCCGCGCACCACTGTCATTGCATATGCACAAAGTGCATATTTGGTGACAACCACTGGACTCAAAAGGCTCGTCGGGAAAAGGGTCAGTGAGTCTGTGGTCAACGGCAAGAGGAGTGGTCTGTGTGGTGGAGAAATGAAACCCGAACCGCCGAAGGACCTGCTGCACCATGTGTGACTGAGTCAGTGTGATGGTGCGAGCGGCTCTGTCCCTGGTGATCTGCAGGCCAAGGTAGCGCTGCAATTCACCAAGGTCAGTGCACGTGTGTCTCTTCTGCAGTTCGGATTTCACCTCAGCCAGAGCTGCCGTGTCTGCTGTAGCAAACACAAGGTCATCAATATAGACCAGTATGAAGAAAGGAGTGGGGCCAGCGCGAACAAACAGCGACGGGTCGGCCGAATAAGGACGAAACCCAAGGTCACGAAGCGTGGAGCGAAGAGTGTCGTGCCACTCACGGGGCGACTGGCGGAGACCGTAGACTGGTCCCCTCAGGCTCCACTGGGTCCGAGGTGGGAAGGTGTCAGTGACACCAGGAGGACGTCGCAGCCAGATCTTCTCGTGTAGGCGGCCCTCGAGAAACGAAGTGGAGAAGTCGAGAGAGTACAGCTCGTAGTCTCGCTGTGCAGCTACGTGAAGTAACATCCGAAGAGTCGTCATCTTCAGGGGCGAGGCGAAGGTCTGGAAGAAGTCAACTCCCTCACGCTGACTGAAGCCCCTAGCCACGTAACGCGCCTTGAACACAGGTGGTGATCCAGGCGGCCGCTTCCCTTGAAGAGCCACATGCCATCGACAGTGTTCGCCCTGGGAGGGGGAACTGCATCGACGTAGGTGACTGTGGATCTCCAAGGAGCCAACTCTGAGTCCATGGCTGCTTTCCACTGAGAGGCCCACTCCCCTGACACTGCCTCACGGTACGTCTGAGGAGTCGGTACGCCAGGGGCGTCGGGCTGCCAAGAACTCCAGCTCAAACTGCCTGTCCTCTAGGACGTCACAGCCAAGGGCAGACTCACCCCGGACGGACAGAGGACGGGCAGCCACCACACGCGTGGCGTAGTCAAGGCGGCGGGTGGTAGACAGCGGCAGTAAGAGCCAAGACAGACGACGGAGAGGCACGACGATCAGTCACAAGAGAGGCGAGGACACGAGAGACAACAGGGCGAGCAGCACGGTAGTAGTCAGAGATATGAGTAGAGGAGACAGTGAGAGACGACTCAGGAGGTGACGGGAGAACAGACGCAGGTGGAGAACGGCGACAACTAGAACAAAAGAGGGCAGTGCGGAGGTCGTCAGTGGGAGAGGAGGGACGAGCACGCGGAGGACAGGGACGGATACGGGAGTGCGGGACAACGGAAGGAGGAGACGGGGACGGAGGAGGAGGGGAAACAACGGGTGACGCGCCCAGAGGAGGAAACGTTGGACCGAAGGCAGGGGGAGACTGAGAGCGGACACGAGAAGAGGAGGGAAGACCAAGGGCCCGAAGGCCACTCACAACTGGGAACAACTGTCGCACAAGAGGCAGCTGCTGCTACAGCCACTGCTGCTGTTGCTGCTGCCGCTGCTACTGCTGCTGCTGCTGCTGCTGCTGTTGCCGCTGCTGCTGCTGCTGCTGCCGCCACTGCCGCTGCCACTTTTTCTGCTGCTGCTGCTGCTGCTGCTGTTGCTGCTGCTGCTGCTGCTGCTGCTCCTCCTCCTCCTCCTCCTGCTCCTGCAGGTGCAACTGCTGCAGCGCCCGCCTCTCCTGCTCCAACCGCTTCTGCTCCTCACGCTCACGGCGGCGAGCCGCCTGGAGACATGTGTCGTGGTGGTGGGGAGGCACACTAGTAGTGCCTCCAGCGCCAGTCTCCTCAGAACTAGCACCTCAGGCTCCAGCACCCCTAGAACTAGCACCTCCAGTGCCAGCACCTCCTACTCTAGCACCCCAAGAACTAGCACCTTTAGTGCCAGCACCTCCAGCTCCAGCACCCCTCAAAAGAGCACCCCCAGACCGAGCCTCCAGTGGCAGCACCTCCAGCTCCAACACCCCCTGAGTCCTCAGTAACCTATCGCGGAAGTGCCAAAAGCTGCTGAAGGGACTGTGAGGAGGACTGCGGGGAGGGAGACGCAACCTGACGCGCGACCGAGGGTAGAGGGGTAGCGTGAGACACGCCTGACGGGGCAGGACTAGGGGATACTGGAGGAGAGGGAGCATGAGGAGGAGTGGGGGCGAGGAAAAGAGGAAGGGGGGAACCGGGAGACCTCGACAGGGGTATCGGGTGTAGTAAGACACTGACTCGTCAAACTGGACGTCACGGGAGTCGAGGAACCGGTGGAGGGGCAGGTGGTAAAACTCAGAGTTAGAGGAGTCCACCGGGAAACCAAGGAAGACACAGGGGATGGTGCGAGCCGAGAGCTTATCCGCAGAGGTGGCACGGACAAGTGCAAGGCAGCCCCAGACGTGAATCTCTAACGGAACACCAGGGGACCCGGTCCAAAGACTGGTCGATGAAGCCCCTGGTTGTGAGACACGAGGCCAGAGGTTCAACTGGTGGGCGGCGTAGCGAACCGCGTAGGGCCACAGAAAATGGGGCGCACGGGCATGGATCATGGAGGTGTGGTGTGAGAGTACGACGGCTTATGCTTGCCTATTATGCTATATCTAGCTTGGTTTATTTTATCATGCATATATATGCTTGATTTCCTAGGTTAGGTGCATTCCTATATGTTATTATAGTTATAGCACCGAACCACGTTATGTGTACTGAACTCAAGCCTTTCGGTTCCCACCGAATAGCTTTCTACCTAGTTCAGGAAGGTTCTGTTAGGGAAGCTTCGCGACCCTCTGAACATTCGCGTAACACCTGGGTAACTGGCCTTGTGTCGAGACTATATATAGCCTCGTGTTGTACCCAGGTGGATCAATCAAAATTCATTCTTCAATTCTGAACTTGATCCTAGATCCTCACACTTGGTAATCAGAGCCGTTTACACTAAAACCCAGTCTTCAAAAACCGCGGGGGCGATGAACGTTAAACACCGATTTCGGGTACGTAAAACCGGTTCCGTGTTTTTCACTCCCCCTCGTTTTCGGTTTTTCGGACGCGCGATGTCATGAATGGAGGGTGCTGGCGAGAATTTCGTCACCGAAGTCGCAACCCTTCGCACGGAGATGGACCAAATGCGGGCGGCGCTTCAACGAATCGAAGCAAACCTCGCGAACCAGTCAGTAGCCGCCACAGCAGCAGTGAATGCAGCAGCGAACACAGCTGTGTCACACCATGTATTCGACCTACATGGTGCGGCAGCAGATTCACCAGCAGAAACAATACAGGAGTGTGACGCAGTACACGCATCACATGGAGTAGTTATTTAATCGCATCACCGACCTGGCCGAAGGCGAAAAAATCCAAGCGTACACCGAGGGGCTGAAAATGGAGATACGCCGACAGTTCATCACTGCAAACTATAGTAGCTACCGCGACATGGTACGTGCAGCCGAGCGATACGACGCGTTGACGCGTGGTCAACCGAAACACAATGCTACGTGCCGAACAGATCTTTCAGCACGGAGCAATCGGCACCCCCCACGTTCGCCAAACCGATGGATGTCGATAGAATCAACGCAAAGCCGCGGCCGACAAAATGCGAATTTTGCGGCGCAGCCGGACATCAAATCCTGTCGTGTTACAAAATGAAGAAAACACGTGCGGAGTTGCAGGGCAACAATAGTGCAGCACCTCCGAAGTAAAAAAATGGGAATCGCCAGTAGTCGCGGATCGACCTAGCGATCGCATAAATATCTGAAAAGAGAAAAAGGGTGACGACGTAGTGACTTCGGAGCGGGCGAAAAAAATAGAAAATGATGGTGCAAATATATAAAACGTCACGACCGGTCGGCACCAGGGGAATTTGCCGAGAAAAAAGGAGGCTCCGCGAAAGAAGACTCTGCGCCGACCGGGAAACTCCAGCCGAACACCCACGAAAGTAAGAATTCGTTAAAGTTATCCTACGAAGATAATTTAACAATGAATATACTTCTCGTAAATTTCAAGCCTTAAAAATTTTGAGGGGAGAGTAAGTGGCCAAGAAAAATCCTTCAGAAATTATTCAGGTACCTGAGAAGTTGGGCAAAGTATTACGGAGAGTAGAAAAGGGTCGTGCGTTCCGTGGAGATAATATTCTCTCCCAGCAGCACTGTGTTAAGGCTCTCCGTTGCCCATGGGTGAAGCCTACACAGCTGCAAAGGCTTAAAGAAAAATTCCAGGCTCAGGAGAAGTTATTCAAGCCTCGGAAAATCCTCCTACCCCCCAGGTGAAGTTGGAAGTTAAGAGTGCTGAGTCAGTGTTGTGCCAAAGCACTATAGTGGCACGGTCATCGCACTCCCATTCCGCCTACAAGCCTGCTCAGCATCTGGAATTTTGTGGGGAGGTGCTTCAACATGTGTTCTTCAGACCCTCAAATTTTCAGATTTTTTGAAGCAGTTTACAAGGCATGGCAACATTTTTTATTTCAAGACTTATGGCATCCCGGAAGTGTGTGTTACTCTTTTTTGGTAACACCCGAGTTCACCATTTCGGCTGCTGACTCATCTACCAAGCTTCGATTGGTCTGAAAATCAGTGTGGCAGTTCTTTGCCGTGTTGTTCAGGTGGTCACCTGGTTTCATGACAACCCAGCATTGGAGCAGCACATGACAGCTGTCGAAAGTTACTGTTCCGTAGTCATTGTGCACTGTTGGCAGCATTTCCCTTGCCACCCTTTCATTGTTGTCATGCCAATGGTGCAGGGACAGAGAATGAGACAAGAAGTACAGGTGGTCAATGGGACTCTACCACCCTCCTTTTGAGAAGCGTGGTTTTCTTGGAAGCAGCTTGCAAGAGGGTGCAAGTGGGAAGACAAGCTGACTCATGGTTGGCTTGACTCACTATTGGTAGCCTTGACTACAGCTCTGAACATCCAAGTGTGGTTGGTTTTGCTGACCTAGCTAGGACGTTTCCCATCCTTCTCTAGACTTTCTGCCCTAGGACTCAACCTTCTCTGAGTTCCCATGATGGTCACAACCCCTTAAGAGTCCCCTAGGCAATGTTGTACTCACCTCTTCCTTGCATCAATGAAACTACACGTTTTCAGCCGAGCTTACGTTTTTGTTCACCGCGTAGCGCATACACCTCTGATGATAGCAAGCAATATACCATTGGAAAGCACACAACTGAAGCTAACTTCTCTTCAAGTTTCAGCCTCGTATATTATCGGAGGTGATCGTGATGGCGTTTTGATTAGAGGCGGTTCGAGGTCATCAGACTCTGCTTAGGCGGTTTCAACAGCATCCGCGACCCCTAAGTGGAGTCTAGACTATAACAGTCAGGTGTAGGAAATAGGGATGATAATTTCTTTGATGTACCCTATGATCCTATTAAAGAGACTATCTTTGGCTACTCAGCGCAGCAGAAACCACTACTCTTCGAGGTGTTATGCAAAGGACGACGCCTCCAGGCACTGGTGGACAGTGGTGCGTCCCACACGGTGTGTGACCGCGGGACGTTGGAGAAAATTGGAGAACCTTCGGAGGAGAACAAGTTCACCGCAACTATGGTGGACGGTACAAAAGTTCCCATCCATGGCGAAGCATCCTTGCAGCTGCACATAGGGGCGCTGAGGTGGAAGTCGACGTTGCCGATCACGAACATCAAGGGTTTGGATTTCATCTTGGGGCGAGATTTCCTGAAGCGGTTCAACCCCGAGATCGATTGGGTCAATCAGAAGGCGTTCATCTACAACAACGGGAAAATGAGTGGAGCTGAGAAGTTGGATAGATACAGGGAAGGTTCCTGAAATGACACTGGCATGGTTCGAACGGACGGTGAACGAGAGTAACATGGGTTACCTAGCACTGGTGATGGCAGCAGCAGAGGAGGAGAAGCCGAACACAAAGCTACCTGCAGCAGTGAAGGAGGCGTTGGAGCAGTACAAAGACATCATTCCAGACGACCTACTTGCAGGAGTACCTCCAGCGCGCAACCACTAGCACGAGATCATGGAGGAACTAGGTGCGAAACCCGTCTCACGTGCACCATACTGCCTTAGTCCGACCGAACTGACAGACATGAAGAAGCAGATAGAGTATCTACTGGACAGACATCTGATCCGCCCATCAACCTCTCCCTACGGTGCACCAGTTCTCTTCACTCCAAAACCAGATGGCAGTTTATGGATGTGCATTGACTACCGGGCACTGAACAAATAGACAGTCAAAAACAAATACCCCATACCGCGCGTAGACGATCTTCTAGACCAACTGCGTGGTGCAACAGTATTCTCGAAGCTGGACTTACGGTCAAATTACTGGCAGATCAAGATGGCGGACAACTCGATCCACAAGACGGCGTTCCATACCAGATACGACTCCTACGAATATCTAGTGATGCCATTCGGGCTCTGCAACGCACCAGCGACGTTTCAGGCGGAGAAGAATCATATCCTACAGCCCCTGTTGGACGAATGCGTGGTGGTGTACCTGGACGACATTCTCATCTACTCCAAGAACATGAAGGAACACGTGGAGCATATACGGAAAGTCTTCAAGATCCTGCGGGAGAACAAATTCTATGTGAAGCGGTCGAAGAGCGACTTCGCCCTGAAGAAGGTGCAGTTTCTCGCACACATGGTGAGTGCCGAGGGCGTACACATGGACCCGCGGAAAATCTAAGCCGTCAAGAAGTGGAAAGTACCGGAGAACGTGAAAGAGTTCCTATGCTTCGCCAACTACTACAACATATTCGTGCCACAGTACGCTAAGATAGCAGCGCCAATGACCAACCTACTGAAAATGGATACGCCCTGCAAATGGGATACTCCTCATCAACAAGCCATGGAGCAGCTACAGACAGCACTAACCACAGCACCAGTACTCATCTTACCGGATCCAGATAAAGACTACGTGGTGGAAGTAGACGCTAGTGACCAAGCAGTCGAAGCAGTACTGATGCAGGATCACGGACGCGGTTTGCAGCCCATTGCCTACCTCAGTAAGAAATTACACGGAGCAGAACTGAACCACCCCATCCATGACAAGGAAGCCTTAGCGATAGTCATAGCCTTCAAGGCATGGAGGCATGGAGCCTTCATAACCTAGAGGAGGCCAAGACTACACTCTATACTGACCACTGCAGTCTCAAATACTTGAAGTCGCAGCCGACGCTCTCACGACGACGGTGGGTGGACTTCCTGGAAACTCACTTCCACTACGACATCGTCTACAAGCCCGGGCTTCACAACAAAGCAGACGCGTTAAGCCGCCCCGGTCATGTAGCGGGCATCCAGCTCGACGGGATGAACCCTCTGCTCAAGGGTATATTCCAACATGGATACTTCATGGACGCAGAGATTGCTACGGCAGAGAAACAGAAACTGTTACAGTGGGGGGAAGACTTAGCTGTAAGGAAGGGTTCAGGGAAGATTTGGGTACCGAACTATGCTCCGCTTCAACAGATTCTACTGGAGGGGTTTCATGACCTACCATACGCGGGACATTTTGGGAGCAACAAGACGTTAGCAGGGATAGCAAAGTATTACTTTTGGCCCCAGATGGCAGCAGACGTGCAGCAGTTCGTCACCACATGCGACACGTGCCAGCGGATGAAGAGTAGCAAGCAGAAAAAAAGCAGGGTTGCTCCAGCCTCTACCCGTACCGGAGCAGCCATGGCAGGTCGTTAGCCTCGACTTCATCACGGGACTTCCTTCGACCTCACGAGGGCATGACGCTGTACTCGTAGTTCTCTAAAATGGGTCACTTCATCCTGACCAACGCCACGGCTACAGCTGAAGCAACTGCTCGCCTCTTCTTCGACCACATCATCACCATCCACGGCATCCCCGCTACACTCATCTCAGACAGAGACCCCAAATTCACGAGTAAGTTATGGAAGGAGCTCATGGGATTGTTGGGGACAAAGCTTGCAATGTCTTCAGCATACCACCCCCAGACTGACGGACAGACAGAGCGACTCAATCAGGTGGTTGAACAATTACTGCGCACAGCTTGCAAAGACTACGTCAGCCACTGGGATCAACAGTTACCGACCCTAGAGTTCGCTTGCAACAACGCGTCACATGCGGCCACAGGGAAAACTCCTTTCTTCCTGTGCTACGGACGGGAACCACTTACACCACTGCAGCCAACCACACCGGCACACGTCCAAGCCGCACATGACTTCGTCACAACCATGAAGCAGCTATGGAAGAAGACTCAGCGACGCCTCAGCACGATGCAGAACTCTCAGAAGCAGTATGTCGATTGCCAGCGACGTGATCACACGGTAGCAGTCGGAGATCAGGTGCTCCTCGACACGCGCAACTTGAACCTGTTTCACCTACCATTCCAGCTTCAACCTTGCTTCTGTGGTCCCTTTCACATTGAGACACATGTGACACCAGTAACATTCCGCTTGCGCTTACCTACTACGTGGAAGCTTCACAATGTTTTCCATGTCCAGCTACTGAAGCCCTACAAGGACCCCAACCAACAGTTCCAGGGATGGCAGCTACCGCCACCACCACCTGTTTTCATACAGGATGAACCAGAGTACGAAGTGGAGCGCATTATCACTCATCGGCGTCGCGGCGGCAAGACCCTCAAGTTCCATATACGCTGGAAGGGTTATGACCCCACAGAGGACAGTTGGGTTGCAGAAGCTTATATGGGCAACACATGTCAGAACATTATAGCTTATACATTTGTGTAGGCTGTAGTGGGGTAGCCCATAAGGGGTAAAACCCAATTAGGGTTAGTACTTGTACCCAACTGTTTGCTAGTTCATTCATTCTCGTTCACAACATTCTAACATGGTTTCAGAGCAGGTCCCCTAGGACCGGTCTGTTTTTGGGCCCACCACCTACTGCCCTGCTAGCCTAGGCCCGCGCCCATTGCCCCTAGGCCCCGGCCCGTCGCCACCCCTAGCTCGGTCCCCCCCCCCCCCCCCCCCCCACCCCCCCCCCTTGCCCCTAGCCGCGACCCCGTCGACCCCGTCGCCCCTAGCTCGGCCCCTCGGCCCCGTTGGCCCCGTCGACCCCGTCGCCCCTAGCCTGGCCCCTCGGCCCCGTTGGCCCCGTCAACCCCATCGCCCCTAGCCGTGCCCCTCGGCCGCGTTGGCCTCGTCGACCCCGTCGCCCCTAGCCACGCCCCTCGGCCCCTAGGCCCCGTCGCCCCTAGCGTTGGCCCCGTCGCCCCTAGCTTGGCCCCTCGGCCCCGTTGCCTCGGCCCCTTGGCCCCGTCGACCCTGTCGCCCCTAGCTCGCCCCCCCCCCTCCCCCCTCCCCCCCCCCCCCCCCCCCCCGCCGCCCCTAGCCGCGACCCCGTCGACCCCGCCGCCCCTAGCTCGGCCCCTCGGCCCCGTCGACCCCGTCGCCCCTAGCTCAGCCCCTCGGCCCCGTTGGCCCCGTCGACCCCGTCGCCCCTAG
Source organism: Closterium sp. Naga37s-1 (assembly GCA_947471745.1). Classification (NCBI taxonomy): domain Eukaryota; kingdom Viridiplantae; phylum Streptophyta; class Zygnematophyceae; order Desmidiales; family Closteriaceae; genus Closterium; species Closterium sp. Naga37s-1. Next base: position 486,540 of record CANJKZ010000737.1, read on the forward strand.
CCGCGCCCCTCGGCCCCATTGGCCCCGTCGACCCCGTCGCCCCTAGCTCAGCCCCTTGGCCCCGTTGGCCCCGTCGACCCCGTCGCCCCTAGCTGCGCCCCTCGGCCCCGTTGGCCTCGTCGACCCCGTCGCCCCTAGCTCGGCCCCTCGGCCTCGTTGGCCCCGTCGACCCCGTTGCCCCTAGCTCGGCCCCTCGGCCCCGTTGGCCCCGTCGACCCCGTCGCACCTAGCCGCACCCCTCGGCCCCTTGGCCCTGTGGCCCCCCTCGTGTTTGGCCCCTCGGCCCCTAGCAGCAGCCTCGGTGCCCCGTGACTCTTTGGCCCCTCGGCCCCCACCCTCGTGTTTGGCCCCTCGGCCCCTAGACCCCTCGGCCCCGCCCCTCGGCCCCTCGGCCCCTAGGCCCCTTTGGCCCCTCGGCCTCGTGTTTGGCCCCTCGGCCCCTCGGCCCCTAGGCCCCTCAGCCACTCAGCCCCTAGTCCCCTCGGCCCCTCGGCCCCTAGGACCCTTGGCCCCTCGGCCCCTCGGCCCCGCCACCCTCGTGTTTGGCCCCTCGGCTCCTAGGCCCCTCGGCCCCGCCCCTTGTCCCCTTCGCAACTACTCCTGCAGCTACTGCTACTGCTGCTGCTGCTCCTGCTGCTACTGCTGCTCCTGCTGCTACTGCTGCTACTGCTGCTCCTGAGTGCTGCGCCACTATGGCTTCGCTTAGAGTTCTAGCGTTCGATCATGAGGGCAGACCGGTTGCATTTGACACATGGCATGACGATCTGCAACTGTACCTACTGAGCGATATTAAGGACAGTATCTCACTGTTTGACCACGTGTCCGGTGTCGCTCCAGCCCCTCCCGCCACAGCTGACGGTGCGACTTGTTCCCAGTGGCTGTCTCGTGACGCTACTGCTCGCTTAGCCATTCGCAACCACCTGCCGGTGGCCGAATGTACCCACTTTGGACAACACAGGACAGCACAGGCCCTGTACGATGCTGTCGTTGCTTGCTACTCCTCCCCTGCCACTGCTGCTCTAGGCAGACTGCTACTGCCCTACCTGTTCCCTGAGCTGTTGGCGTTTGCCACCGTAGCGGACCTGGTTACCCACCTGCGCACTAGCGACGCTCGCTACCGCGCTACCGTCCCTGCTGAGTTCCTTGCCACGAACCAGCCCCCCATGTTCATCACCCTCTACTTCATAGTCTCTCGCCTCCCTGACTCTCTTCGCTCTGTCAGTGACCACTTTCTCTCCCTTGACCCCACCTCCCTCACTGTTGACCTCCTTGAGCAGCAACTCCTCGCAGCTGAGACTAGTGCAGTTGCTGTAGGTGCTGCTCGTGGCACTCCGCGCTCGCCCTTCTTTGAGGGGTGCTCCCCTTCCCCCCTTCCCCCATCCTTCGCCTCTGCTGCTGCTGCAGACGTCTCTGTTACTGAGGACGTCGGTGCTGCTTCGACTAGTGCAAAGCGCCGCAGCAGCAAGGGCAAGGGTGGCCGGGGTGGTGGAGGTGGCAGCGGTGGTGGCGGAGGTGGCAGTGGGAGCGGTGGTGGGGGCAGCGGTGGAGGTGGTGGAGGCAGTGGAGGTGGTGGCGGCAGTGGAGGCAGCGGAGGGAGTGGCGGCAGTGGAGGCGGTGGGACTGGTGGTGGCAGGTTTGGACCTCGGCGTGGAGGCCCTGGTGGTGGTCAGCGACAGCAGCAGCAGCGTCGGAGCGAGACCCAGTCGCCCCAGCAGCTCCGTGACTGGTTGGTTCAGCGTGGGACGGGTGGGGGTAGTGAGACCTGCCTGTATGTCATTCGCACGAGTGTCCGTGCGGGCCAGACATGCGAGAAGTTTCACACTGAGCACCGCTGCTTCTCCCGCCTTGACGTTGCCTGGCGTGCTGAGTTTGGTGACGATGTCGAGCGCCCTCGCTGGACGGATTTGCTTAGGTCGGGAGTTGCTATCTTTGACCTAGACTACGATGCTATTATCTCTTCCATGTATGCTTTGTCTGTTAGTGCTGAGGGTGACTGTTACCGGTGTGTGCCACCTGACCCAGGTATAGCGGCTGCTGCTCTAGGTGCTAGTGCGTCTGGTACTCCCCCTGGTACTGCGCCTGCTCAGGCCTTGCACACCTTCACGTTGGACTCAGGCGCCTCGCGCAGTTTCTATCGTGACAGCACCACTCTCACTCCTCTCCCTGCACCTGTCCCGGTCAGACTGGCTGACCCCTCTGGGGGCCCGGTCGTTGCCCGTTCCTCCTTTATCCTCCCGTGTCCGACGGTTCCGTCTGGCTCACTGTCAGGTCTTCACCTCCCCTCGTTCTCTACGAACTTGTTGAGTACCGCTGCCCTTCAGGATGCGATGGTCACCACCACCACTCCTGGGGGTCAGCGTGTGTCGATCTGCACGTGCACACGGACGGGGCGTCACCTGGCTACGTTCAGTCATCGGCCAGGGTCGAGTCTGTACACGCTGGCTACCGAGCCTCCTCAGGTCGCTGCGTTTGCTCAAGGGTCCGCGTCAGGTCACGTAGCTGCCAATTGCTCGTGTCGCCTCCTGTCGCACCAGACTCTTCTGTGGCACCACCGCCTGGGTCACCCCTCCCTGCCACGCCTTCGTGGCATGCACTCCCGGTTTCTCGTCTCTGGTCTACCCAGGTCTCTGCCTCCCCTCCCGCCCTCGCCTGCCCCGCCCTGCCTTCCTTGCGTCGAGGGGCGGCAGCGCGCCGCTCCTCACTCTTCCTCGTTTCCCCTGACGTCTGCTCCCCTGCAAACTCTCCACATGGACGTTAGGGGCCCAGCCCGCGTCAGTGGACAGGGCCGCGAGCGCTTCTTCCTTTTGGTCGTTGACGACTACACGCGGTACACCATGGTCTTCCCCTTGCACAGCAAGGGTGAGGTCCCTGATGTCTTGATCCCTTGGATCCGCACAGTCCGTCTCCAACTCCGCGAACACTTCGGTACGGACCTTCCTGTCCTACGTCTGCACTCTGACAGAGGTGGTGAGTTCTCCTCCAACCTCTTGCGGGACTTTTGTCGTGGGGAGGGCATTGTCCAGTCGTTCACGCTTCCGGACTCCCCTCAGCAAAATGGGATTGCAGAGCGCCGCATTGGTTTAGTCATGGAGGTCGCTCGTACCTCCATGATCCATGCGGCTGCTCCCCATTTCCTGTGGCCATTTGCGGTCCGGTACGCTGCGCATCAGCTCAACCTCTGGCCCCGTGTCTGCTTCCGGGAGACCTTGCCTACACTGCGTTGGACGGGGAAGGTTGGCGATGCGTCGGTGTTCCGGGTCTGGGGTTCTCGTGCCTTTGTTCGCGATACGTCCGCGGACAAGCTCTCTGCCCGCGCCATTCCCTGCGTCTTCCTTGGCTTTGTCCCTGACGCGCCTGGCTGGCAGTTTTACCACCCCATCTCGCGCCGTGTCCTCCCGTCTCAGGACGTCACGTTCGACGAGTCGGTTCCCTTCTACCGTCTCTTCCCCTACCGCTCTGCCCCTCCCCCGCCCCCGCCGCTCTTCCTTGCTCCCGGTCCTCCTCCGGTAGACCCCCTCCCGCCCCAGGGTCCTGCTTCCTCGGGTGTGTCTCGGGTAGACCCTCTCCCTTGTACTGCGCCTGTTCAGGTAGCTGTCGGCTCAGGTGCTGCTCCAGGTGCTGCGTCTGGGGGTGCTGCGGCTGGGGGTGCGGAGCCGGGGGGTGCGGGGACTGAGGGTGCTGGGTCTGGGGGTGCTCAGCCTTAGGGTGTTGAGCCTGGGGGTGCTGAGTCGGAGGGTGCGGAGTCTGGGGGTGCTGCGCCTCGGGGTGGTGCTTCGTCTGGAGGTCCTGCTGGTGCTTCACCGGGACTGTCTTCGCAGCAGCTGCGTGAGTGGCTTGTTTGGCGCGCACACCGTCGGAGTGGAGCTCCCGGAGCTGGAGGCGCTGGAGACACTGGAGCTAGAGGTGCTGCTGTTACTGCTAGAGCTGGCGGTACTGGAGGTACTGCGGCTACTGGTCCTGGAGGTGCTCGTACCGGTGGTGCTGGAGCTGCCGGGACTGGTGGTGTTGGGTGCGCTAGAGCTGGAGACCCTACGGAGCCTGGAGCCGCTGGAGCTGGAGGAGCGGGAGTTGGAGGCCCTGGCGCAGGAGGCGCTGGAGCTGCTGGAGCTGGAGTTGGAGGCACTGGCGCCGGAGGCGCTGGAGCTGCAGGAGCTGGAGCTGTTGACCCTGGCGCTGGAGGTGCTGGAGGCACTGTGCGGCCGCGGCCGTACTTCGTTCCCCTGCTTCAGCAGGTTCTTGGTGCCCCGTCTTCCACTGGTCTTCCTCCTCCTTTCCTGTGTCCACCGCCTGACCAGTCGCAGCCGCCGTTACAGCCAGCCTCCCCACTGCCTGCTCCCTCTCCTTACACTGAGCAGTCCGGCGGTCTTACAGAGCGTCGTGAGCCTGCGTCTCGTCCTGTCTCGCCTGTTCGCACTGCTCATCGCGCTCCTCGTTCGCGTCCTCCTCCTGTCCCCGGTACGCACGCTATGGCACTCCGTCCTTCCTCTGTTCCACTGTGTGTTCCTCTGCTAGCTCCTCCTGAGTCCTCTCTTCCTGAGGTCCCCGACCCTGCGTCTGACCGCGCTCGTGCTGCCAGTCCCACTGTCTCTCGTCTCCTCGCCACTGCTGTCGATGACCCTTCCTTTGAGTCTGCTACTGCGTCTGCTCTCGTAGCTGAGCTGATTGACTTTGCTGCTGCCTGCCGTCTCGACTACGCCACTGCTCTAGTTGCTGAGTCTGTGTCTTCTAGTCCTCCGTCCGTCGAGGGTGAGTGTGCTCTTGGCACGGACGTCCTTGAGGACAGGCAGGAGAATTTGAGTGTCTTGCAGCTGCTGTACCTCGTTTCGCTTCCATGCTGCTTGCCCCTGAGGGAGACCCGGATGCTCCAGACATCCCGACCCCGCGCTCTTACGCAGACGCGATTACGGGTCCTTACTCCTCTCAGTGGCAGGCAGCTATGGATGCCGAGATGGCATCCTGGAAGTCCATAGGCATGTACGTCGACGAAGTTTCCCCGTCTCGGGCGAACACAGTCGATGGCATGTGGATTTTCAGGGTGAAGCGGCCGCCGGGTTCTCCGCCTGCCTTCAAGGCGCGTTACGTTGCTCGAGGCTTCAGTCAGCGATAGGGAGTTGACTACTTCCATACCTTCTCCCCCACCCCGAAGATGACTATTCTTCGGGTGTTGCTGCACGTTGCTGCTCAGCGTGACTACGAGTTGCACTCTCTGGACTTCAACACAGCTTTCCTGCAGGGCAGCCTGCACGAGGAGATCTGGCTGCGCCGACCACCTGGTTTCACTGGGACGTTTCCTGCTGGTACCTAGGGGAGCCTCCGCCGGCCAGTCTACGGTCTCCGCCAGGCGCCTCGCGAGTGGCATGACACACTGAGGACTACACTTGCGGCTTTTGGGTTTGCTCCTTCGACTGCTGACCCGTCGCTGTTTCTACGCAACGACACGTCGCTGCTACCGTTCTACGTCCTCGTGTACGTCGACGACCTCGTTTTTGCCACTGCTGACACTGAGGCACTGACCCTTGTGAAGTCCGAGCTGCAGAAGACACACACCTGCACCAACCAGGGTGAGCTGCGCAGCTATCTTGGCCTGCAGATCACACGGGACAGAGCACGGCGCACCATTACACTGACTCAGTCACACATGGTGCACCAGGTCCTTTAGCGCTTCGGCTTCCAGTTCTCCTCGCCACAGCCCACTCCTCTGTCTACCAACCACTCGCTCTCAGCTCCACCTTCAAACGAGTCCGTAGAGCCGAGTGGTCTGTACCCAGAGCTTGTGGGTTGCCTCATGTACCTGATGACGTGCACACGACCTGACCTCGCGTTCCCTCTCAGCCTTCTAGCTCGCTACGTGGCTCCCGGTAGGCACCGAAAGGTGCACTGGGATGCTACTAAGAGGGTACTGCGTTACTTGTGCAGTACGTCGGGCATGGGGCTCGTGCTTGGAGGACGGGGTCCAGTTGTTCTCACTGGTCACGCAGACGCCTCCTGGGTTGACGACTCAGCTACGCAGCGGTCGTCACAGGGTTACACCTTCAGCCTTGGTTCCGGCTCTATTTCTTGGCGGTCTACCCACTCGTCTTCGGTTCTCAGCTCCAGTTGTGAGGCTGAGATCTATGCCGGGGCTATGGCTGCTCAGGAGCTACGCTGGCTCACCTACCTGCTGATCGACTTGGGAGAGCAGCCTCGTTCGCCTCCAGTTCTGTACGTAGACAACAAGGCCATGATTGCCTTGTGTCAGGAGCACAGACTGGAGCACAGAACGAAGCACATCGCTCTGCGATACTTCCTTGCTCGAGAGTTGCAGCAGCGTGGCCATCTTCGTCTTGCGTACGTCGCCACTCGGGCCAACACTCCTGATGTCTTCACCAAGGCACTTCCGCCTGGTGATCATCAGCGTTTTACTACTGTGTTAGGCCTTGTGCCTACTTTGCCTCACTTGCTTACTGCTTGACTCTGCTTGTACTGTGATCTATATATATACCTGCATGCTTGCACTTGCTAGGGTATGATCACTGTATTGTTTGTTCTCTTTATATAACTCTACATGTGAACTGGCCTTGTGGCCCTTTGCTTGTGCTCGGACTGTGTGGTGACTTTGTGATCCACCCTGAGCTTGCTTTGCTTTCGGAACAAGCCAATGCGGCGCTCAACAACCCCATTCTACTGTGGGGACTCAGGAAGCGTCCAGAACTGTGTGATGCCCTGCTTGCCGCAGAACCCAGCAAGTACACCTGAGCGAAACTCACCCCCACAGTCGGAGTGGAGACAACGGACACGACTACCACGAGTGCCCTCAGTGGCCAGAAGCCACCGGATCAGCGTAGAAGTCACCTCGGACTTCTTCGCAAGAGGAAACACCGTGGTGTACCCGGCATCAACGACCACGAGAAAGAAGCGCTCCCGATCGGGCCCAGCACGAGCGGCTGGGCCCCAAACGTCCAAGTGGAGGGTCTTGAAGGGAGCGGTGTCTGGACGAAGGGAGGAGGAGTGAGGAGTGGCGCGCATCCGACCCTCAACGAAAGGAGTGCACGACGGCGCAGGCGAGCGAGGGAGCGACTCTAAGATACGCGGGAGACCTGAGACAAGACGCTGGCTAGCCATGCGGCGGAGGTATGGGAGGGACAGGTGACCAAGATGGTGGTGCCACAAGACTGTCGGGGGAGAGAGTGAACAGCAAGAGCAAGTCATAGCAACCAAACCGGACACAGCTAAGTGACCGGACACCGCAACCCGATTGGACACAGCAACCTGAGGGGACGGACCTGGGAGCGCTCAGTGTGCAGAACGTAGAGACCAGAGGTCGTCGAGGTGGCGGAAGCACCGTGCTGCAGAGTGGTCATCGCGCCCGCAGACACAGGGACTGCCCGGTCCCGTAAGGATCCAGTATTCGCAGGGGCCGGAGTCGCGCCCAGGGGGACGGGGGCCCCAGCTGGCAGTGCTGCCGCTGCGGCCAGTGTTCCTTGGACCTCCAGGTCCCCACTGCTGCGGGGGGGGGCGGTGCTGCTACGGACCCCACTGCTGCGAGGCCCCCCACTGTGAAACCTGGTGCGGCACCTGCCGTTGCGGGTGTCCCTGCTGCTGTTGCTGTCCCTGCTGTGGCTACTGTTGCTGGACTCTCGGCCCACCGCTCGCAGCAACAAATCCACCTGCCAAGCCCGCTTGTCCAGGACTGCCTCCAGAGTCTCCACCTCTAGGTGCACCAGTACCGCCTCCGCCGCCACCACTGCCACTCCCAGCTCCACCTCCGCCACCCCCACCGCCACCACCCCCCTTCCCCCCCTTCTTGCCACCTTTGCCCCGTTTCTACCAACCAGTGGCAGAGACAGCTGCAGTCTCCCTAGAGACAGACACCGCAACAGTGGCACGAGCAGCAGTGAAGGTGGGAAGCTGAGGGACAGCATGTCGAGACTAGAACGGGTGAAAAGATTGACTAAGGGAAACGAGATACAAGAGGATATAGCTAACCCTAGGAATATGAAATGGTACACCTAGACTAACATAAACTAAACATATAAAATATATGTTGACACACCCCCATAGTCTAGGTGACGGCAGTCCTGTGGAAAGCAACACAAATCTCAGGGTGGGTCTCAAGGACACACACATTCTGAGAGCAAGCAAGGGTCACGTGACCGGTCAGCAAGAACAAGCAAGGGTCACAAGACCAATCCACAAGAACAAGACAAATCTCAGGGTGGAGCTCAAAGTCACCACACACTCCGAGAGCAAGCAAGAGGCCACAAGGCCAGTCCACATGCAGGTATATAGCAAATATAATGAGATGCAAGAGTACAAGACAAGCAGGACAAAGCATCTCTACGTAAGCAAGTGAGGACGGGCAGGCACAAGGCCAAGCTGGGTGCAGAAACGCTGGTGGTCACAAGGCGGCAACGCCTTGGTGAAGATATCTGCCGTGTTGGCCTCAGAGACCACGCGTCGTACGAGTGCCTGGCCACGCTGCTGCAACTCACGCAGAAGGAAGTAACGAAGCTGGATGTGCTTCGACTTCCCAACCAGTCGGGGCTCCTCACACAACAGGACAGCAGACCTGTTGTCGGCGAACAAGACTGGGGGAGAGCGAGGCCGCTCACCAAGGTCGGTGAGAAGGAAAGACAGCCAGCGAAGCTCCTGAGCGGCCATGGCCGCAGCGTACACCTCTGCCTCACAGCTAGAACCGGAGACGGACGACGCCCGAGTCGACCGCCACGAAACAGCACCTGTCTCGAGGCTAAAGGAGTACCCCTGTGTAGACCGACGCGTCTCCGCGTCGTCGGCCCACGACGAGTCCGAGTAACCTGTGAGTGTAACTGGCTGCTTCCCTCCAAGGACAATTCCCATGCCTGATGTACTCGCCACATACTTTGCCACCCTCTTAGCAGCGTACCAGTGGGACGGTCGGTGTCTCCCAGGCGCAACAAAGCGCGCAAGGACGCTAAGAGGGTAAGCTAGGTCTGGGCGAGTACATGTCATCAGGTACATGAGACAACCCACCAGCTCAGGATATGGACCACTGGGCTCAAATGACTCGTCCGAAGGTGGAGCCGTGAGCCCATGATCCACACCAAGAGGGGTGAGCTGTACCTTGGAGAACGGGAAGCGAAACCGCGTGAGGATCTGCTCGACCATATGCGACTGCGTCAGCGTAATGGTGCGAGCTGCCCTGTCCCTGGTGATCTGCAGGCCAAGGTAGTGCTGCAGCTCACCAAGGTCAGTGCAAGTGTGTCTCCTCTGCAGTTCCTCCTTCACGGAGGCCAGTGCGTGTCGGTCGGGAGTGGCGAAGACCAGGTCGTCAACGTAAACAAGAACAAAGAACGGGGTCGAGCCACGGCGGACGAACAGTGACGGGTCGGCAGACGACGGAAAGAAGTCAAGCGCTGCAAGGGTCGAGCGAAGTGTGTCGTGCCACTCACGTGGAGCCTGACGCAGGCCGTAGACTGGTCGACGCAGCTGCCACTGGGTCCCAGGTGGGAAAGAGCTAGTGAAGCCAGGCGGGCGACGCAGCCAGATCTGCTCGTGCAGGCTCCCCTGAAGGAACGCGGTGGAAAATTCTAGAGAGTGCAACTCGTAGTCGCGCTGGGCTGCAATGTGCAGCAATACCCGAAGAGTACTCATCTTCGGGGTGGGAGCGAAGGTCTGGAAGAAGTCCACCCCCGCTCGCTGACTGAAGCCTCTCGCCACATAGCGCGCCTTGAACACTGGTGGTGATCCAGGCGGCCGCTTCACCTTGTAGAGCCATCGGCCACTGACGACGTTCGTCCCAGGTGGTGGGACTGCGTCGACGTAAGTGCCTGTGGACCTATAAGATGCCATCTCTGCCTCCTCAGCTGCTATCCAGTACGAGGCCCAAGGTCCCGAGACCGCCTCAGCGTGAGTGCGAGGGATCGGAATGTCAAGAGCGTCTGGATCCCCCTCAGGGGCAAGCAGCATGGCGCAGAGATGAGGAACAGCGGCCGCAAGGAAACCAAGCTCAAACTGCCTGTCCTCCAGGACCTCCAAGGGAAAGACAGGAGCACCCCTAGAGGACGGAGAACGAGCAGCGCCACTCACCAGGTGAGCGGCGTAGTCAAGGCGGTGGGAAGAGGCAAAGTCAGCGACAGTGGTAACAAGTGCTGAGACAGACGACAAGGGTGCAGTTGGGTGAGTGACCAACGCGGACAAAACACGGGAGACAACAGGACGGGAGGCACGAAGGTAGTCGGACAACGGGTCGTGAAGCACAGTGAGGGACGACTCAGGGGGCTGTGAAAGGACGGGAGGAGGTGGAACACGAGAGCGAAGAACGAGGTGGAACGGACCGTCTGCACGGTAACGGGACCGACGACGCTCAGGGGACACAGCACGACTGAGGGGAGAACGACGAGTCCACTGGGACGAGGAAAGGGACTCAACAGGGGGAACAGGAGGGGACGGTAGGGGACCACGAACAAAGCGTGCAGGTGATGGGTCGGGGAGGTCGCGTAGTCGCAGTCGGTGCTACTCCGCCTCCTCTGGCGTCTGCTGCGACGGTCTCCTGATGTCTTCACCAAGGCACTTCCGCCTGGTGATCATCAGCGTTTTACTACTGTGTTAGGCCTTGTGCCTACTTTGCCTCACTTGCTTACTGCTTGACTCTGCTTGTACTGTGATCTATATATATACCTGCATGCTTGCACTTGCTAGGGTATGATCACTGTATTGTTTGTTCTCTTTATATAACTCTACATGTGAACTGGCCTTGTGGCCCTTTGCTTGTGCTCGGACTGTGTGGTGACTTTGTGATCCACCCTGAGCTTGCTTTGCTTTCGGAACAAGCCAATGCGGCGCTCAACAACCCCATTCTACTGTGGGGACTCAGGAAGCGTCCAGAACTGTGTGATGCCCTGCTTGCCGCAGAACCCAGCAAGTACACCTGAGCGAAACTCACCCCCACAGTCGGAGTGGAGACAACGGACACGACTACCACGAGTGCCCTCAGTGGCCAGAAGCCACCGGATCAGCGTAGAAGTCACCTCGGACTTCTTCGCAAGAGGAAACACCGTGGTGTACCCGGCATCAACGACCACGAGAAAGAAGCGCTCCCGATCGGGCCCAGCACGAGCGGCTGGGCCCCAAACGTCCAAGTGGAGGGTCTTGAAGGGAGCGGTGTCTGGACGAAGGGAGGAGGAGTGAGGAGTGGCGCGCATCCGACCCTCAACGAAAGGAGTGCACGACGGCGCAGGCGAGCGAGGGAGCGACTCTAAGATACGCGGGAGACCTGAGACAAGACGCTGGCTAGCCATGCGGCGGAGGTATGGGAGGGACAGGTGACCAAGATGGTGGTGCCACAAGACTGTCGGGGGAGAGAGTGAACAGCAAGAGCAAGTCATAGCAACCAAACCGGACACAGCTAAGTGACCGGACACCGCAACCCGATTGGACACAGCAACCTGAGGGGACGGACCTGGGAGCGCTCAGTGTGCAGAACGTAGAGACCAGAGGTCGTCGAGGTGGCGGAAGCACCGTGCTGCAGAGTGGTCATCGCGCCCGCAGACACAGGGACTGCCCGGTCCCGTAAGGATCCAGTATTCGCAGGGGCCGGAGTCGCGCCCAGGGGGACGGGGGCCCCAGCTGGCAGTGCTGCCGCTGCGGCCAGTGTTCCTTGGACCTCCAGGTCCCCACTGCTGCGGGGGGGGGCGGTGCTGCTACGGACCCCACTGCTGCGAGGCCCCCCACTGTGAAACCTGGTGCGGCACCTGCCGTTGCGGGTGTCCCTGCTGCTGTTGCTGTCCCTGCTGTGGCTACTGTTGCTGGACTCTCGGCCCACCGCTCGCAGCAACAAATCCACCTGCCAAGCCCGCTTGTCCAGGACTGCCTCCAGAGTCTCCACCTCTAGGTGCACCAGTACCGCCTCCGCCGCCACCACTGCCACTCCCAGCTCCACCTCCGCCACCCCCACCGCCACCACCCCCCTTCCCCCCCTTCTTGCCACCTTTGCCCCGTTTCTACCAACCAGTGGCAGAGACAGCTGCAGTCTCCCTAGAGACAGACACCGCAACAGTGGCACGAGCAGCAGTGAAGGTGGGAAGCTGAGGGACAGCATGTCGAGACTAGAACGGGTGAAAAGATTGACTAAGGGAAACGAGATACAAGAGGATATAGCTAACCCTAGGAATATGAAATGGTACACCTAGACTAACATAAACTAAACATATAAAATATATGTTGACACACCCCCATAGTCTAGGTGACGGCAGTCCTGTGGAAAGCAACACAAATCTCAGGGTGGGTCTCAAGGACACACACATTCTGAGAGCAAGCAAGGGTCACGTGACCGGTCAGCAAGAACAAGCAAGGGTCACAAGACCAATCCACAAGAACAAGACAAATCTCAGGGTGGAGCTCAAAGTCACCACACACTCCGAGAGCAAGCAAGAGGCCACAAGGCCAGTCCACATGCAGGTATATAGCAAATATAATGAGATGCAAGAGTACAAGACAAGCAGGACAAAGCATCTCTACGTAAGCAAGTGAGGACGGGCAGGCACAAGGCCAAGCTGGGTGCAGAAACGCTGGTGGTCACAAGGCGGCAACGCCTTGGTGAAGATATCTGCCGTGTTGGCCTCAGAGACCACGCGTCGTACGAGTGCCTGGCCACGCTGCTGCAACTCACGCAGAAGGAAGTAACGAAGCTGGATGTGCTTCGACTTCCCAACCAGTCGGGGCTCCTCACACAACAGGACAGCAGACCTGTTGTCGGCGAACAAGACTGGGGGAGAGCGAGGCCGCTCACCAAGGTCGGTGAGAAGGAAAGACAGCCAGCGAAGCTCCTGAGCGGCCATGGCCGCAGCGTACACCTCTGCCTCACAGCTAGAACCGGAGACGGACGACGCCCGAGTCGACCGCCACGAAACAGCACCTGTCTCGAGGCTAAAGGAGTACCCCTGTGTAGACCGACGCGTCTCCGCGTCGTCGGCCCACGACGAGTCCGAGTAACCTGTGAGTGTAACTGGCTGCTTCCCTCCAAGGACAATTCCCATGCCTGATGTACTCGCCACATACTTTGCCACCCTCTTAGCAGCGTACCAGTGGGACGGTCGGTGTCTCCCAGGCGCAACAAAGCGCGCAAGGACGCTAAGAGGGTAAGCTAGGTCTGGGCGAGTACATGTCATCAGGTACATGAGACAACCCACCAGCTCAGGATATGGACCACTGGGCTCAAATGACTCGTCCGAAGGTGGAGCCGTGAGCCCATGATCCACACCAAGAGGGGTGAGCTGTACCTTGGAGAACGGGAAGCGAAACCGCGTGAGGATCTGCTCGACCATATGCGACTGCGTCAGCGTAATGGTGCGAGCTGCCCTGTCCCTGGTGATCTGCAGGCCAAGGTAGTGCTGCAGCTCACCAAGGTCAGTGCAAGTGTGTCTCCTCTGCAGTTCCTCCTTCACGGAGGCCAGTGCGTGTCGGTCGGGAGTGGCGAAGACCAGGTCGTCAACGTAAACAAGAACAAAGAACGGGGTCGAGCCACGGCGGACGAACAGTGACGGGTCGGCAGACGACGGAAAGAAGTCAAGCGCTGCAAGGGTCGAGCGAAGTGTGTCGTGCCACTCACGTGGAGCCTGACGCAGGCCGTAGACTGGTCGACGCAGCTGCCACTGGGTCCCAGGTGGGAAAGAGCTAGTGAAGCCAGGCGGGCGACGCAGCCAGATCTGCTCGTGCAGGCTCCCCTGAAGGAACGCGGTGGAAAATTCTAGAGAGTGCAACTCGTAGTCGCGCTGGGCTGCAATGTGCAGCAATACCCGAAGAGTACTCATCTTCGGGGTGGGAGCGAAGGTCTGGAAGAAGTCCACCCCCGCTCGCTGACTGAAGCCTCTCGCCACATAGCGCGCCTTGAACACTGGTGGTGATCCAGGCGGCCGCTTCACCTTGTAGAGCCATCGGCCACTGACGACGTTCGTCCCAGGTGGTGGGACTGCGTCGACGTAAGTGCCTGTGGACCTATAAGATGCCATCTCTGCCTCCTCAGCTGCTATCCAGTACGAGGCCCAAGGTCCCGAGACCGCCTCAGCGTGAGTGCGAGGGATCGGAATGTCAAGAGCGTCTGGATCCCCCTCAGGGGCAAGCAGCATGGCGCAGAGATGAGGAACAGCGGCCGCAAGGAAACCAAGCTCAAACTGCCTGTCCTCCAGGACCTCCAAGGGAAAGACAGGAGCACCCCTAGAGGACGGAGAACGAGCAGCGCCACTCACCAGGTGAGCGGCGTAGTCAAGGCGGTGGGAAGAGGCAAAGTCAGCGACAGTGGTAACAAGTGCTGAGACAGACGACAAGGGTGCAGTCGGGTGAGTGACCAACGCGGACAAAACACGGGAGACAACAGGACGGGAGGCACGAAGGTAGTCGGACAACGGGTCGTGAAGCACAGTGAGGGACGACTCAGGGGGCTGTGGAAGGACGGGAGGAGGTGGAACACGAGAGCGAAGAACGAGGTGGAACGGACCGTCTGCACGGTAACGGGACCGACGACGCTCAGGGGACACAGCACGACTGAGGGGAGAACGACGAGTCCACTGGGACGAGGAAAGGGACTCAACAGGGGGAACAGGAGGGGACGGTAGGGGACCACGAACAAAGCGTGCAGGTGATGGGTCGGGGAGGTCGCGTAGTCGCAGTCGGTGCTACTCCGCCTCCTCTGGCGTCTGCTGCGACGGTACCGGCCCCTGCTGCTGCTCCTGTGGCTCCGCCTCTGCCCTCTCCTGCTGCGACTGCAGCTGCACCCGCTGCTGGGACCGGGACTCCTCCTCTACTCTCTCCTGCTGGGTCTGTAACTGCACCTGCTGCTGCGGGTGGGACTCCTGCTCTACCCTCTCCTGGTGCGGCGGTGACTGCTCCTCTACTCGCTCCTGCCGGGTCTGTAACTGCACCTGCTGCTGCGGGTGGGACTCCTGCTCTACCCTCTCCTGGTGCGGCCGTGACTCCTCCTCTACCCTCTCCTGCTGCGGCTGTGACTCCTCCTCTACTCTCTCGTGCTGCTGCTGCTGCTGCTGCTGTGCCCTCTCAAACCGCGCACGCTCCTCCCTCTCCAACTGGAAGAGACACTGCTCACGGGTCAGGAAACGTACAGTGCGCGGTGTAGGCGCCACAGTGCCAGTGCCTCCAGCTCCAGCACCCCCAGAACCAACACCTCCACCGTCGACACCCCCGGAGCCTCCAGTGCCTCCCGCAGTAGCACCCCCGGGCTCCGCAGAAACCAGCCGCAGAGAAGAACGAGGAGGGAACTGCGGGACGGACGGGAAGCCAGGGGGTGACGCGGGGCGAGGCCGCCGGCTCGAGGCTGCCGTGTCCTCCACGGGAGTGACCTCCACACCCACAACCCCTGCACCCCCAGAGCCGACACCACCAGCTCCTGCAGCCCCAGTACCCTCACCCTCCGCAACTGCACCTCCCGCACCCTCAAACACGACACGGACTGGACGCTGCGGGGGGGACGACTGCGGAGTGACGTGCGACACACCTGACGGGGCAGGACGCGAAGGGGGGGGGGCTACCGGGGCGACTGGGGGGGGCTCAAGGGTGAGGAACAGCGGGGGGGAAAAGGCCTCAGTACCTCGGTGGGGGCGACTCCTGTAGTAACAGACAGACTCGACGAACGTGACGTCCTGAGAAGCGAAGAACTGGTAGGTGGCCGGGTCGTAGAACAACCAGCCGGAGGCGTCCAAAGGGAAACCAAGAAAGACGCAGGCACGGGTGCGCGGAGACAACTTGTTCGCGCCAGGGGCGCGAACGTGAGCCAGAGAGCCCCAGACACGGAAGTCAGCTGCTACGCCCGGAGAACCTGTCCAAAGGGAGACCGGCGTCACCCGTGGCCGTGCGTCACTAGGCCACAGGTTCAGCTGGTGCGCGGCGTAGCGGACTGCCTGGGGCCACAAGAACTGGGGGGCACCGGCATGGCACATGGAGGTCCGGGCAACCTCCATGACCAGGCCGATGCGACGCTCGGCTACCCCGTTCTGCTGCGGCGAGGCTGGTAACGTGTAAGACTGGATGATCCCCCGACCCTGACAGAACGTCTCCAATCGAGTGGAAGAGAACTCACCACCACGATCCGAGTGTAGACGGAGCCCACACAGGCCCTGGGCGCCACCCCTCGCTAGTAGCCACGGCTCGAGGACGGTAGGCACGTCGGCCTTCCGTCGCAAAGGGAAAACCGTGGTGTAGCGGGAGTAGTCGTCCACCACAATCAGGAAGTAGCGCTCCTGACGTGGGCCAAGGACCGGGGAGGGGCCCCAGACGTCCAAGTGCAGGGTCTGGAAGGGAGACGTGGTGGGGGGGAACGAGGAGGAGTGAGGGGCAGCGCGCTGCCGACCCTCGACGCAAGGAGTGCACGGCGGCGCTGGAGAGCGGGGAAGCGGGGCAAGCGACGCTGGGAGACCTGAGACCAGACGGTGACGTGCCATCCTACTGAGACGTGGGAACGACGGGTGACCTAGACGGTGGTGCCAGAGGACCGACGGGTGGGTGAGGGACCGACAGTCACACGACACAGCGGCTACCTGACCTGACCTGACCAGACCTGACCCAGTGTGGTGGGACCCGGTGTGTAGTGAGTACAGACCAGAGCCCGGCTCCCTGCGAAAGGTGGCCAGAGGGGCCCCAGTGGTACCGACTGTGCAGGAGGCAACTGACTCCTCTAAGGGAAAAGTGGTGACTACTCCGAGGTCGTGGAGGTGGCTGACACCCACCAGGTTCCTAGAGAACGAGGGGGTGTAGTAACCTGTAAGGACCCCAGAGGGAGCAGCCGGACACGGGAGAGTGGTGGTGCTGCGAGCAACCACAGGTCCCACAGAGGGGTCGGCCAAGGCAACAGTGACGGGGGTGCGTAGTGGTGTGAGGTCGGCGCGGTCACGAAAGAAACAGCTGGACGCCCCAGAGTCGAGTGTGAACGACAGGGACGCAGTCTCGGTGGTCGAACCTGGACAAGCTACGCTAGCAGGGAAAGCACTAGCAACCTCTACAGCACCTAAGCTAGAGAAACAGGAATAGTACGCAAAATCATCAACAATAGAGTCATCGGCATACATCACAGACATAGAACGCACAGCCTCATCTAACTGAGGTGCAGTCATGCTATACAACTGCGGGCCAACAGAACGAGCCAGTGAGGCCCAATCGGGGACAGTGCGGGTGGGGCCAAACTGCGCACGGTAGCGGTCAGTGAGCTGTGCAAAGCACTGACCCGGGGGGTGGAAGCGGCCACAAGGGTAGCCTCCACGCGGCCCAGTCAGCACCCTATACTGGCAGGGGGGGTGCTGGGCTGGACCACGCAACGTCCAGCTGGGCGGGCCGCTGCTGCTGACAGAGCTCCCGGGTCCAGGGGACCTCCACTGCTGCTGCGGCGTCTGCTGGCGCTGGCCCTGGAACTGCTGCTGCCGCTGCTGCTGTGGCTGCGGCTGCTGCGGCTGCTGCTGGTGAGGCTGCTGCTGCTGGGGGGCCCCACTACCTCCACCTACACTGCCTCCTCCTCCGCCTCCTCCACCACTCCCACCCCCTCCACCTCCTCCACCACCACCCCCTACGCCACCTCCACCACCGCCCCCTCCGCCACCCCCACCACCGCCCCCTCCGCCACCCCCACCACTGCCACCACCTCCTCCCTTCTTACCCCCCTTCTTGCCCCCTTTGTTGCCAAGGGCAACGGCTGCCACCTCTGGTACAGTGGCAACAGACGCCGAATCGACAGGGGAAGCTAGGAAGGACGGAGCACATCCCTCAAAGATGGGGGGGAGGGCAGTACCGGAGGCAGCAGCAAGGGAACGGGCAAGGTCCTCAACAGCAGTGAGCCTCTTCTCAAAGAGGTCAATGGTGAGGGACATGGGGTTAACAGTGAGAAAGTGGTCACGGGCTGTAGCAAAACGGTCAGGGAGGCGGGTGGACAGCAGGTACAGTGTCATCCACATCGGGGGGGGGTTGGCGGCAAGTAGGGCATCATCAGGGGCAGCAGAACGGAGCTGGGCATCAAGCGAGCGCAAGTGCAGCACAAGGTCAGGGACGCGGTGAAACGAGGGCAGGTCAGGAAATAGGAAGGGCAGTACAAGCCGACCGAGGGAAGCAGTGGTTGGGGTGGAATAACGTTTGACGACAGCATCAAACAGGCCCTTGGCCGTCACCTCCTGCTCGAAGTGCTGCTGCTCTGTCAGGGGCAGGAGATCGGTGATGGCGAGCACTGTGGCGTCGTCCCGCGCCGCCCACCGACTGGCCGCCAGCTGCAGCTTCTCAAAGCGAGCTTCCTCTTCGTCCGACGGGGAGGAACCTAAGGGGTCGGGTTCCTTCGGGGCTACGAGTTTGCCCGTGGCATGGTCCAGAAGGCGAACGTCGTTCTCGATCCTACTCCCTAGGAAAAGCTTGAGTTTGCGGAGCCATCCTGGGAAGTCTACCGGCCTACCCTCAGGATCAAACGTGAGAATACGAGAAGTGGCCATGGGAGGAGGCCCTGGCGCGAGGGCAATGAACGGGCACGCTCGGGTGGGGTCTAGTACGTTTGAGAGCGGTACCAGGTGGTTCAGTGAGGTGGATAGCGGCTGGTTACTGGTGTGGTGACGGGAACGGGTGGGGCAGCAGCTCTGGCTGGTACAGGTGGGGCAGTGGGTGCAGTTCTGTGCGGTGCTGCGTGGTTCTGTGCAGTTCTGCCCTGTTCAGTGCGGTGCTGCCCGGTTCTGCGCGGTTCTGCACGGTTCAGTGCGGTGGAGAGTACGGGGTGGGGTAGCAGCTCTGGCTGGTGCGGATGGGTCAGCAGGTAAGGTTCTGGGCGGTGTCGCACGGTTCTGTGCGTTTCTACGCGGTGCTGTACGGTTCTGGGCGGGGGAGAGTAACTGGTGGGGCGGCTGGGACGGGTGGTACAGCGGGCACCAGGTGGGTCAGCGGGGACGGGTGAGACGGTACCGCAGCTGGCGGGCTGTGCGTGCGTGCGGCTATTGCTGCGCGTGCGTGCAGCTATGGCCGCGCGTGCATGCTGCTAATGCCGCGCGTGCGTGCTCCTAATGCCGCGCGTGCGTACGGCTAATGCTGCACGTGCGTGCGGCTAATGCTGCGCGTGCGCGCGGTCGCATGTGCGGCTACGACTGCACGTGCGCATGGGCCTGCTGCGCGCTAGCGGGCTGGCGAGCTACGCACGGGGCAGAAAACGGGTGAGGCGCGGGTGAAAAAAAAAAAAAAAAAAACGGGTGACGCTCTGGGCTAAACGGATGACG
Source organism: Closterium sp. Naga37s-1 (assembly GCA_947471745.1). NCBI lineage: Eukaryota > Viridiplantae > Streptophyta > Zygnematophyceae > Desmidiales > Closteriaceae > Closterium > Closterium sp. Naga37s-1. The sequence continues at coordinate 505,739 of CANJKZ010000737.1, forward strand.
CGCTCAGGGCACTACGGGTGACGCGCGAGCTAAGGGGGGGTAGCAGGGCGCTTCGGGTATTAAGTGGCTACGTTCCTAGGTCGGGGCACGGGGCGGTGGGCCCATAGGGTCGACTAGCTCTATACCATGTCGAGACTAGAACGGGTGAAAAGATTGACTAAGGGAAACGAGATACAAGAGGATATAGCTAACCCTAGGAATATGAAATGGTACACCTAGACTAACATAAACTAAACATATAAAATATATGTTGACACAGCACACCCCTCAAAGAAACAGCGAGCTACTGTGTCAGTGGCAGAGGCAACAGAGAGGAGGTTACTTTCGATCTTTGAGAGAGTGGTCTCATGAAGATCGATCGTAAGCTCACTGGGGTGCTTGTGAAGAAGCAGGTCAAGGGCAGAGGAGAGGCGGTCAGGGAGGCAAGTGACTAACCAGTGCACGGTGAGCCACGTAGGAGGGGGGGCAAGGAGAAGCTGAGCCTCAGTGCAGGCCGCATGGTAGCTAGTGTTGAGGGAATGCAGGCGAGTGGCAAGGTCGGAGACAGTCGCAAACGAGCCAAGGTCGGGAAACACAAACGGCATAAGGAGGCGGCTGAGGGAGGCAGAGGAAGGGGTGGAATAACACGCAACAATAGCATCATAACACCCCTTCGCAGTCTCCACCTGGGAGAAGTGGACGGCATCAGTCGGTGGGAGAATGTCTGACAGCACGAGAGTAGCCGCAGCGTCACGAGAGTCCCAAACGTCCCGCGCCAAGCCTGTTCTAGTCCGCCTGAGCGTCGGCAGTGGGAGCAGGCTGAGCAGGTAGGGGGTTGGGGCGTGCAGGGGCCCAGAGTGCGCCGGACGCGTGGGCGTACAAGGTGGCACCATCCTGGCGCTGACAAGTAAGGTGGCACTGAGCTGGCGGAGCCACGTACTAAAGTTGATGTGACGGCCCTCCGCATCGAAATGTAGGCGGCGGTAGGACTCCATAGTAACAGCTACGAGTGGAGCTAGAAGCGGCCAGTAGAGGAGCGGCTGGAGCTAGGAGTGGCCAGGCTAGGAGCGACCGGAGCTAGGAGTGGCTAGGCTAGGAGCGACCGGAGCTAGGAGTGGCCAGGCTAGGAGCGGCCGGAGCTAGGAGCGCCGAGCTACAGACAAGCGGAGCTGGGAGTGAGTGGAGCTAGGAGCGCCAGGTTTGGAAGGGTCGGTCGGAAACGTAGTCTAGGAGGAGACTGGAAAAACGTACTCTAGCAAACGGAGAGAAGAGCGGCTGCCAGCCGCTGTGGGAGATGCCTATAGCAGGAAAATCGTTTGAGAGCGCGAACACAGCAACGGTGGAGGGGGGAAGAGCTTGCTGCTGGGTGGGGTGCGCGCGGTGTGGCAGTTTGTAGCACGCGTTGTAAGGGCTAGGACGCGCACTACTGGAACATGCAAGCGTGACTGGGCGGGGGTAGCTGCTGCTGCTGGCGGCTGCAGGCGCTGGCAGTGCTGCTGCTGTTGGCGGCTTCTGGCAGTGCTGCTGCTGCTGGCGGTTGTGGGCGCTAGCAGTGCTGCTACTGCTGGTGGCTGTAGGCGCTAGCAGTGCTGCTGCTGCTGGCAGCTGTAGGCACTAGCAATGCTGATGCTGCTGGCAGTTGCGAGTGCTTGCGCTGCTACTGCTGCAGGCGGCTGAGCGCAAAGCAGGCGTGCGCAGCTGCGTGCGCGGTGTCAAACTTATTTAGTGCTTATATTCTGTAGGCTATAGCGGGGTAGCCTATAAGGGGCACAACCCAATTAGGGTTAGTACTTGTACCCAACTTTCTGTTCAATGCATTCATTCTCGTTCTAGATTCTGACATGCTTTCAAAGAAGGTCCTTCCCTATGACCAATTTTTTTTTTGGGCCCACCACAGAGCTGCCCCACTAGCTTCCCTGCCGCCCTGCCCTAACGGCGCGCTGCCCTACTGCCCGTTGCGCCGCCCTTAGCAGCCCGCGAGCCGCCCCTGCAGCCCGCGCGCCGCCCCTACAGCCAGCGCGCCGCCCCTGCAGCCCGCTCACCGCCCCTGCAGCCCGCTCGCCGCCCGCTTGCGGCCCGCTCGCCGCCCCTGCAGCCCCCTCGCCGCTCGCTTGCAGCCCGCTCGCCGCCCCTGCAGCCCGCTCGCTCCTCGCTTGCGGCCCGCTCGCCGCCCCTGCAGCCCGCTCGCCGCCAGCTTGCGGCCCGCTCGCCGCCCGCGTGCGGCCCGCTCACCGCCCTTGCAGCTCGCTCGCCGCCCGCTTGTGGCCCGCTCACCGCCCTTGCAGCCCGCTCGCCACTCGCCTGCGGCCCGCTCGCCGCCCTTGCGGCCCGCTCGCCGCCCACTTGCGGCCCGCTCGCCACCCCTTGCAGCCCGCGAGCCGCCCTCTGGCAGCCTGCTCGCCGCCCCTTGCAGCCCGCTCGCCGCCACTTGCAGCCTGCACGCTGCCCCTTGCAGCCCGCTCGCCACCCCTTGCGGCCCGCTCGCCGCCCCTTGCAGCCCGTGAGCCGCCCTCTGGCAGCCCGCTCGCCGCCACTTGCAGCCTGCGCACCGCCCCTTGCAGCCCGCTCGCCGCCCCTTGCGGCCCGCTCGCCGCCCCTTGCAGCCCGCGAGCCACCCTCTGGCAGCCCGCTCGCCGCCCCTTTGCAGCCCTTGCGCCGCCCTCTGGCAGCCCACTCGCCGCCACTTGCAGCCTGCGCACCGCCCCTTGCAGCCCGCTCGCCACCCCTTGCGGCCCGCTCGCCGCCCCTTGCAGCCCGCGAGCCGCCCTCTGGCAGCCCGCTCGCCGCCCCTTTGCAGCCCTTGCGCCGCCCTCTGGCAGCCCACTCGCTGCCCGTTTGCAGCCCGCGTGCCCGCCCGGCTACTGCCCGCCCTGCTGTGCGCCGCCCTGCATGCCGCCCTAGCCGTGCGCCGCCCTCCCCTGCCCTGCGCGCTTCCCTAGTGTTCGCGCGACGCCCTACCTACGTGCTATTCTGCAGGTAGCGCGCCACCCTGCTCTGCCCCCTATGGCTTCCCTCAGTGTACTCACCTTCGATCATGAGGGTCGTCCGATCCAGTTCGATACGTGGCTCGACGACTTACAACTGTACCTACTGAGCGATTCTAGAGACAGCATTTCGTTGTTTGACCACACGTCTGGAGCCTCTCTCGCCCCTCCCGCCACAGATGACAGTGCGACTCGCTCACAGTGGCTTACGCGTGACGGTGCTGCTCGCTTAGCCGTTCGCAACCACGTGCCGTTAGCCGAACGAGCTCACTTTGGCCAGCACAAGACTGCTAAAGCACTGTACGACGCTTTAGTTGCTCGTTACTCCTCCCCTGCCACTGCTGCTCTAGGCCGACTTATACTGCCCTACCTATTTCCCGAGCTAACACCTTTGCCACAGTAGAGGACCTCGTTACTCACCTACGCACTAGCGACGCTCGCTACCGCGCTGCCCTCCCAGCAGAGTTCCTTGACAGGAACCTGCCCCCGATGTACATCACTCTCTACTTCATAGCCACCCGCCTCCCTGACTCTCTTCGCGCTGTCAAGGACCACTTTCTCGCACTTGACCCCACAGACCTCAGTGTTGACCTACTCGAGCAGCACCTCCTTGCAGTAGAGACTAGCTTAGTCGCTATAGGTGCTGCTCGTGGCACTCTTCGCACACCCTTCTTTGAGGGGTGTTCCCCCTCCCCCCTTGCCCCCTCCTACACTTCTGCTGCTGCTGTTGACATCCTTGGTGCTGAGGATGTCGGAGCTGCTTCTGCTCTTAGTGGGAAGCGCCGCAGCAGCAAGGGCAAGGGTGGCAGGAGTGGTGGCGGTGGCAGCGGGGGTAGTGGTGGTGGCGGTAGCGGAGGTGGTGGCAGCGGTGGGAGTGGTGGCGGGGGTGAGGGCTTCGGTGGCAGTAGTGGTGGCAGCGGTGGGGGTGGCGGTAGTGGCAGCAGTGGGCGTGGTGGCAGTCAGGGTGGAGCTATTCAGAGGGGAGGTTCTTGCGGTGGCCATAGGCAGCAGCAGCAGCGTCGGAGTGAGACCCCTACGCCCTAGCAGCTTTGTGAGTAGTTTGCTCAGCGCACACGCCTTAGGAGTGGGGCGTCTGGGGGTAGTGTTCGCCCCATGCCGCTCGACCCAGGTATAGAGGCTGCTGCTCTAGGTGCTAGTGAGTCTTCTCTCTGTGGTACTGCGCCTGCTGTGGCCTTGCACACCTATACGCTTGACTCAGGTGCTTCCCGCTGTTTCTTTCACGACAGTACCACCCTCACTCCTCTCTCTGCACGTTTACCGGTCTGACTGGCGGACTCTTAGGTCTTTACCTCCCCTTGTTATCTACGAACTTGGTGAGTACCGCTGCCCTCCAAGATGCGATGGTCACTACCACCACTCCTGGGGGTCAGCGTGTGTCGATCTGCACGTGTACACGGACGGGCCGTCACTTGGCCACGTTCACCCATCGGCCTGGGTCGAGTCTGTACATACTGACTACCGAGCCGCCTTAGGTAGCTGCGTCTGCCCAGGTGTCCGCGTCAAGTCCGGTAGCACCCCCCTGCTCGTGTCGCCTCCTGTCGCACCAGACCCTCCTATGGCACCACCGCCTTGGTCACCCCTCCCTGCCACGCCTTCGTGGCATGCACTCCCGCCTCCTTGTTTCTGGTCTTCCCAGGTCTCTACCTCCCCTCCCGCCCTTGCCTGCCCCGCCCTGCCTTCCTTGCGTTGAGTGGCGGCAGCGCGCCGCTCCTCACTCCTCCTCGTTTCCCCCGACGACTGCTCCCCTGCAGACTCTTTACATGGACGTGTGGGGCCCAGCTCGCGTCAGTGGACAGGACCGCGAGCGCTACTTCCTGCTGGTTGTTGACGACTACACACGTTACACCACAGTCTTCCCCTTGCGCAGCAAGGGTGAGGTCCCTGGTGTCTTGATCCCTTGGATCCGTGCAGTCCGTCTTCAGCTTCGGGAGCAGTTCCGCAAGGACCTTCCTGTCCTGCGTCTGCACTCTGACAGAGGTGGTGAGTTCTCCTCCAACCTCTTGCGGGACTTTTGTCGTGGGGAGGGCATCCTCCAGACGTTCACGCTTCTGGCCTCCCCGCAGCAAAATGGGATTGCTAAGCGCCGCATTGGCTTTGTCATGGAGGTGGCTCGTACCTCCATGATCCATGCAGATGCTCCCCATTTTCTGTGGCTGTTTGCGGTCCGGTACGCTGCGCGTCATTTCAACCTCTGGCCCGTGTCTCCTTGCCGGAGACCTCGCCTACACTGCGTTGGACGGGGCAGGTTGGCGATGCGTCAGTGTTCCGGGTCTGGGGCTCTCGTGCCTTTGTTCGCGATACTTCCGCGGACAAGCTCTCCTCCCGCGCTATTCCCTGCGTCTTCCTTGGCTTTCCCCCTGACGCGCCTGGCTGGCAGTTTTACCACACCACCTTGCGCCGTGTTCTCCCCTCTCAGGACGTCACGTTTGACAAGTCAGTTCCATTTTATCGTCTCTTCTCCTACCGCACTACCCATCTCCCCCCCCCCCGCCGCTCTTACTTGCTCTAGGTCCCCCTCCGGTAGACCCCCTCCCCTCTCAGGGTCCTGCTCCCTCACGTGTGTCTGACGTAGACCCACTCCTTGGGACTGTGCCTGTCGAGGTAGCTGTCGGCTCAGGTGCTGCTCGAGGTGCTGCGTCTGGGGGTGCTGCGTCTGGGGGTGCGGAGCCTGGGGGTGCTGAGTCTGAGGGTGCCGGGTCTGGGGGTGCTAAGCCTGCGGGTGTGGAGCATGGGAGTGCTGAGTCTGAGGGTGCGGCGTCTGGGGGTGCTGAGCCTGGGGGTGCGGAGCCTGGGGGTACTGAGCCTGAGGGTGCAGAGCCTGAGGGTGCAGAGCCTGGGGGTGCTGAGTCTGAGGGTGCGGAGTCTGGGGGTGCTGAGCCTAGGGTTACTGCGTCTACTGGAGGTCCTGCGGGTGCCTCGTCGCGACAGTCTCCTCGGCAGGAGCCTCTCTCACCGCAGCAGCTGCGCGAGTGGTTTGCTCAGCGAACACGCCTTAGGAGTGGAGCTATAGGAGCTGTAGGCTCTGCTGCTGGAAGCACTGGAGCTGGAGGTGCTGGGGCCACTAGTCGTGGAGGTGCTGGAGTTGCTGCTGGAGCTGGAGGTATCGGAGGTGCTGGAGCTGCTGGTCCTAGAGGTGCTCGTACTAGATGTACTGGAGTTGCCGGGGCTGGTGGTGTTGGAGGCGCTGGAGCTGGTGACCCTGGAGCTTGAGACACTGGCGTTGGAGGCGCTGGAGCTGGAGGCACTGGCGTTGGAGGCGTTGGAGCTGGAGACCCTGGCGCTGGAGCTGGAGGCACTGGCGCTGGCGGCGCTGGAGCTGGTGGAGTTGGAGCTGGAGACTCTGGCGCTGGAGGCGCTGGGGCTGGAGGCGCTGGAACTGTCGACCCTGGAGCTGGAGACCCTGGAGCTGGAGGTGCTGGCGCTTGGGGTGCTGCATCTGGCGGTACTGGTGTTGGAGGCCTTGTGCAACGGCGACCGTTTTTCGTTCCGCCGCCACCGTCGTCTTTGCCGCCACCTCACTCGGTCCTTCGCCAGGTTCTTAGTCTCCCGTCTTCTACTGGCCTTCCTCCTAGCTTATAGAGTCCACCGCCTCGCCAGTCGCAGCCACTGTTTCAACTAGACTCCCCTCTACCTGCTCCTTCTCCTTACGCTGAGCAGACAGACTCTTTTACAGAGCGTCGTGAGCCAGAGTCTCGTCCTGCCTCGCCTGTTCGCGCTGTTCACACTGGTCGTCGTGTTCCTCGTCCGCATCCTCCTCCTGTCTCTGGCACTCACGTTATGGCACTTCGTCCTTCCTCTGTTCCATTGCGAGTTCCCCTGCCGCCTCCTTCTGAGTCCTCTCTTCCTTCCGTTCCTTACCCTGAGTCTAACTTAGCTCGTGCTACCAGTCCTACTGTCCCTCGTCTTCTAGCCACTGTTGTCACTGACCCTTTGTTTGAGTCCACTGCTGCGTCTGCCCTAGTTGCTGAGCTTGTTGACTTTGCTGCCGCCTGTCGTCTCGACTATGCCGCTAGTCTTGTTGCTTAGTCTGAGTCTGACTGTCCTTCGTCCGTCGGGGGTGAGTGTGCTCTTCGCACGGACGTCCTTGAGGACAAGGAGGAGGACTTTGAGTGCTTTGCAGCTGCCGTACCTCATCTCGTGGCCATGCTGCTTGCCTTTGAGGGAGACCCGGATGCACCAGACATCCCGACCCCGCGCTCTTACGCAGAGGCAATTACGGGTCCCTACTCCTCTCAGTGGCAGACATCCATGGACGCAGAGATGGCATCTTGGAAGTCCACAGGCACCTACGTCGACGCAGTTCCCCCTTCTGGGGCGAACATAGTAGATGGCATGTGGATTTTCAGGGTGAAGCGGCCGCCGGGTTCTCTGCATGTCTTCAAGGCTCGTTACATTGCAAGAGGCTTTGGTCAGCGACAGGGAGTTGACTTCTTCCAGACCTTCTCCCCTACCCCAAAGATGACCACTCTTCGGGTTCTGCAGCAGGTCGCCGCTCAGCGTGACTACGAGTTGCACTCTCTTGACTTCAGCACAACTTTCTTACAGGGCAACCAGCACGAGAAGATCTGGCTGTGCTGCCCACCTGGCTTCACTGGGTCGTTTCCTGCAGGTACCCAGTGGATCCTCTGGCGGCCAGTCTACGGTCTCCGCCAGGCGCCTCGCGAGTGGCATGACACACTGAGAACGACGCTTGCGGCTCTTGGTTTTTCTCCTTCGACTGCTGACCCGTCGCTGTTTCTGCGCACCGACACTTCGCTACGCCATTCTACCTCCTCGTGTATGTCGACGCCTTGGTCTTTGCCACTGCTGACACTGAGGCACTGGCCCTTATGAAGTCGGAGCTGTAGAAGAGACACACCTGCACTGACCTGGGTGAGCTGCGTAGCTATCTTGGCTTGCTGATCACCCGGGACAGAGCACGGCGCACCATCACACTGACTCAGTCACACATGGTGCACCAGGTCCTTCAGCGCTTCGGCTTCTGGTACTCCTCTCCACAGTCCACTCCTTTGCCTACAGGTCACTCGCTCTCAGCTCCAACTTCGGACGAGTCCGTAGAGCCGAGTGGCCCGTATCCAGAGCTTGTGGGCTGCCTCATGTACCTGATGACCTGCACTCGACCTGACCTTGCCTACCCTCTTGGCATCCTGGCACGCTACGTTGCGCCCAGGAGACACCGACCAGAGCACTGGGAGGCCGCTACGAGGGTGTTGCGCTACTTGTGTAATACGTCGGGCATGGTGCTCGTGCTTGGAGGACGGGGTCCGGTTGTCCTCACTGGACACGGAGACGCTTCTTGGGTTGACGACTTGGCTACGCAGCGGTCGTCACTGGGTTACACTTTCAGCCTTGGCTCCGGCTCTGTTTCTTGGCGGTCTACCCGCTCGTCTTCTGTTCTCAGTTCCAGTTGTGAGGCTGAGATCTACGCAGGGGCCATGGCTGCACAGGAGTTACGCTGGCTCACCTACCTGCTGACCGACTTGGGAGAGCGGCCTCGTTTTTCTCCAGTTCTGTACGTAGACAACAAGGCCATGATTGCCTTGTATCAAGAGCACAGACTGGAACACAGAACAAAGCATATCGCCCTGCGATACTTCCATGCTCGAGAGTTGCAGCAGCGTGGTCAGCTTCGTCTTGCGTACGTGGCCACTAAGGCCAACACTGCTGATATATTCATCAAGGCACTTCAGTCTGGTGAACATCAGCGTTTGTGTACTGTTTTAGGCCTTGTACCTACTTTGCCTCACTTGCTCACTGCGTGACTTTGTTTGTACTGTGATCTATTTATATACCTGCATGCTTATACTTGGTAGGGTATGATCACTGTACTGTTTGTTCTCTTTTATATAACTCTGCATGTGAACTGGCTTTGTGGCCTTTGCTTGTGCTCGGAATGTGTGGTGACTTCGTGATCCACCCTGAGCTTGTTTTGTTCTTCTTGACTGGTCTTGTGACCACTTGTTCTCCCCCACTTTGCCTATGTCATAATGTTATAGTGCTTACTTTGTGTGGGCTATAGTGGGGTAGCCCATAAGGGGTACAACCCAATTAGGGTTAGTACTTGTATCTAACTTCTGTTCAATGCATTTATTCTCGTTCTAGATTCTGATACGCGGCTGCTGCGTTCAGCTGTTGCGGGCGCTAGCCGCGTGCGCTGTTAAAGTTTAGAAGAAAAGAAGAGAAGAAGAGGATTGCACTAGCAAGAATGGGGATACAAATAGGAAACCCTAGAAGGGTTGTACTCGCTATAGAGCACCCCACTACAGGCTAGAGCATAAGATAACATTCTGACACACCCCCATAGCCAAAGTGGGGTGTAATCAGCAGAGCAAGAAAAGCAGTACAAGCTCAGGGTGGATCACAATGTCACCACACATTCTGAGCACAAGTTCAAGAAGGAATAGTTTAAAGGGTACAATTATGAGCAAAGCTAGTGGTAGTCACAACGGGCAAGCGAGGAGGAGGAGAGAGAGTGAGGGGAGAGGAGATAGGAGGCGACGGCTGAAGCTGCAGACACACGGGCAACAGGAGGCAGACTGGCACAGCGGCTACCGGACTAAGCGCCCGGACTACAGGAGTAACAGGCCCCGCGGCTAAAGTAGCGGCAGACGAGCAACGGACCCACGGGCGGCTGGCGTAGAAGTCTACGACTGGGCTACCGGACGAAGTCCCCGGACTACAGGTGCTGCTGGCGACACGACGGCAACCTCCGTGCAACTTCCCCAAACAGTCTCACCCCCCCGACACACACCCGCTGCTACACCGCTAGCTCCACTCCCACGCACCCCCCTTAAACCCTAAACCCCAGTCTCCCACACAACCACCCCCCTCAGCGACAGCTGCAGCAGTGGGAGACGAAGGAGGAGGAGGAGCAAAGGGAGGAATGCACACCGGCCACCCCCATACCCGCCACCCCACAGCTCGCCCCTCCCGTCGCCTGTCGAGGCGACCTGAGGGGGCCGCTTGCGGCCCCCGAAGGAGCCGCGACGGGCGACGGGAAAAGAGGAAACCCGAAGGAGGGGGGGGGGGGGGGGGGGGGGGGGGGGGGGAGGCGGGGCCGGGGCCGGGGCCGCGACAGGTAGGGCGACGGGCCGCACGTAGGGCGGCGAGACGACGGGGCCGCGGCCAGAGGTGGCGGGGCCGTGAAGGAAAGCGGCGGGGCCGCGATGGTGGGGCGGCGGGGCCACGATCGGAGGTGGCGGGGCCGCGACCGGAGGTGGCGGGGCCGCGACCGGAGGTGGCGGGGCCGCGAAGGAAAACGGCGGGGCCGCGAGAGTGGGGCGGCGGGGCCGCGACGGGTCCCCGTCGCCCGTCGCGGCGCCTCCAGAGGGCGACGCGACGAACGACGGGGCAGAAGCCCGTCGCGCGCCTCGGGGCGCACAGCGGGCAGAGAACCGCCGCGCGCCTCGGGGCGCACGGCGGGCAGAAAACCGCCGCGCGCCTCGGGGCGCACGGCGGGCAGAAAACCGCCGCGCGCCTCGGGGCGCACGGCGGGCAGAAAACCGCCGCGCGCCTCGGGGCGCACGGCGGGAAGAAAAACTACCGCACGCCACGGGGCGTGCGGCACAGAGAGTAGCAGTAGCAGTTGCAGCGGAAGCAACAAGGTGGTGAGCCCACCCACAGGATCGATCCAAGGGGATCGACCTGCTCTGATAGCATGTTAAAGTTTAGAAGAAAAGAAGAGAAGAAGAGGATTGCACTAGCAAGAATGGGGATACAAATAGGAAACCCTAGAAGGGTTGTACTCGCTATAGAGCACCCCACTACAGGCTAGAGCATAAGATAACATTCTGACATGCGCGTGGGTCTGTTGCTGCACGTGCGTGGCCTGTGCGTGCGTGGCCTGCAGGCAGTTGTGTGCGTGCGGCAGTGCGTGGGCGTGGGCTAGCATGACGTGGCAGAACGGGCCCGCAGGGGCCTTCCTGAGCGTGACTAAATGGAGCCCGCGGAGGCCTGTGATGTGAAACGCCACTAAACGGGGCCTGCGGGGGCCTGTTAATTGCGGGCCTACGGGCGTGGCATGCAGTGGCGCACTACTGCGGCTACTGCGACGGCCTGCCTAAGCTCAACGGCCTGCCTAAGCGCGTGGGAAAAACGGGGGCCCACGGGGAGGGTGGGGGGGTCTTGAACGCGACTTAAACGAGGCACCCGGGGGCCGTCCTACGCACGACGAAGAGGAGCCTAAGAGACGGGCGCCTGGGGAGAATCTAAGGGAGGGAGCGGAAGCATGGGAGGTAGGAATAGTTACCTACTCTAATACCATCTTAGAATTAGCTACGGTAGTGTCGAGTGAAATGTGGTGAATGAGGGCAAACAAGGAGATACACCTGTCGACCTAGAAAGTGTTGTACCTTTTAGAGGGCAACTCACTGTAGCCTAGAATAACTAACAATATATAGAGGATATAAATATTTGACACAGCAGCCGTGTTGTGTCGTCGAGCGTATGGTTGAACTTCTCAGGCGTCCAGGTGAAACCCTCCACGGAGGGGTGGTGGTAATGCACCTCCACAAAGAGCTCGTCCACTCCGCTCTACGGCCACGGGTGAACATAGAACCCAGCTCTTCTCAAGTCGGTCAACAACCATGTTGTCTCATCAAGGGTGCGGTTGAACTTGTCTGGCGTCCACGTGAAGGCCTCCATGGAGGGGTGGTGGTAATGCACCTCCACAAAGAGCTCGTCCACGATGGCGGGCATGCGCGGGATGGCCAGCCACTCGTGCAGCACGGCCCACTCCACCCCCTCTATGTCCATCTTCACTATCACCGTGTCCTCCTCTCTCAACTGCAGCTCGTCCAGCAGCCATCGAGTCACATTCACCGTGTTCTGTGGAAGGAAAAGGGGGGGAGGATGGGGAATGGGGGGGAGAAGGAGGAATATGGAAAAGGGGTGGCGGGCAGAGGAAGGGAAAAGAAAGAGGAGGGGGGGGAGAGAGGGGGGGGGAGATGAAGAGGAAGAGGGAAGGATTGGGGAAGGAAAGGGAGGTGGAAAAAAGGGGGTGGAGGAAAAATGGGGGGAATGGAAGAGAGGAGTTGGGGGGTGGAAAAGGAGGAGTTAGGAAGTGGGGGGGAGGAGGAAAGGGAGGAGGCGAGGAAAGCGAGTGGTTAGGAAACGGGAAGGAAAAGGAGGAGTTAGGAAGGGGGGAGGAAAGGGAGGAGGGAGGAAAGGGGAGGGGGGGTAGCGGGGAGGAATGGGAGACAGGAGGGATGGGAGGAAGGAGGAAAGGCAAGGGGGAGGGGGACGGGAGAAATTGGGGGAACAGGGGGGAGGAAAGGAGAGGGGTAAGCAAATCAACTCTAGCTTTCAGACGAATCTAAACCCCTTTCGGGAAAAGAGGCAGGCGGGCGGAAGTGGGGGGGGGAGATAAACTGCGGAGCAAGGGTAGGCAAGCTACACTTCAATAGCAAGTCACTTCTATGGCACTTTTGGCATGTATGACACACCTCAGAGAGGCTCTTCCAGGGCTCAATTGAGGTGCCTTTACCTGTTGCTCACGGCAAGGGTGCCTTCTGCGTTCACGTTCTCACATACTGGTTGTTGATTCTTTCTCCTTCGTCTTCCAGGTATAACAAATGTTCATTCCCCTAGGTGGTTACCTCTTCATGGTTCTCCTGGGAAGAGATGAAGAAGTTGTAGGGGTGGACGCGGTCCATTAGCCACGCAGGGAAGCCTGCAGGGCCCCTGCCAAATGGTCGCACGCGAGATTGCGTGTTGATCTCGTATGCTGGTACCTGAAACAGTTAAGAGCAGTGCAGAACAGTAACAAGTGGTTGGGAAGAGTGTGTGTGGCATGAACGAATTATTATGGGGTTATGGCTTTGAGAGCGGTGAAGCCATGAAGCAAAGAAGCATATTATGGAGCAAGGTTCAAAAATACGGTAATCGTAAATTACGGGTCGTAAATTACGGTCGTAATTTACGGTGGTTTTGCCAAAAATACGGTCGTTTTTTTGTTGGACATTTTTTGCAGCAATTGTTTTTTTTCCAGAAACTACTAGAACGCTTACAACGATGACCAGGAAGGCGACAACAAACTACACTACAGAGAAACAAGCCTACAATGGACCACAACACCACTACCATTGCTAAGCCTACCTAGTACCTACCTTTAGGCTAAAACTGCTCCTACTCCCTCCCCACACTCCCAACTCGGGAAAAAAACACACTCGAGTGGATTTGGGCGCACGAAAATTCTCACAAGCAGGGTGACGGTTGGGAATTGTCGAAATTCGCTATACACAAACTCGGTTTCAATTTTTCGGTCGTAATTTACGACCGTATTTTTAAACCAACCTAATTTTGCAAGGTCACACCGTTTTTTACCGTAATTTACGACCGTAAATTACGATTCCGTAATTTACGGTAAATTTTCAAAATACGGTCGTATTTTTGAACCTTGTTATGGAGGGGGGGGAAATACCGGCAGGAGGGGAATATTGAGGGAGAATGGAAAAGGCAGGAAAGGCTGGGGTACGTGGGGACAGACGACGGGATTATGCCCCCACGCTCCGTCAGTTTTTTTAGACCCTGCGCTGGTTTTTCTAACCTGAGCAGCCAAAAGTATTTATAGCATATGTCCCATCCCTCGCAAGCATAGAGGTATGTGCGCTAGCGTGGACATATTAGTGTGTGGAGTATGCTGTCTGCTTGAATTTTCACTCAATAGCTCCCTCTGTCTTTGTTTTCCGAACCCTCCCTCTCCCTCCCAACCAACCCCCTCAACTGCTGTTCACGTAGGAATGTTTCCTTCTTCAAGATGTGTGTAATAATGTGTAAATTTATACTCACCTCAAGCGGCGGTGTAGATGGTTTCTGGAACAGGTCAGTTTCCACTTCCACCGCATGAATCTCGGTGAAATCGAGGGGGTACATTCGAAGGAACCAGGAGACACTTGTATCAAATGTATTGGCTCCGAGGTCTATAAGCACCCTCCGCTTCCTGCGAAATCGCGGAATTTCGGGGACGATGGGGAAGAAAGGGGTTTGATTTATGGCAAGGGGGAAAACCACCAAGCGAGTATTTTGGCGAAAGCGACAGGTGCATTTGAAGAACTCAGGCGACGCAACTGTCGCAAACCTAACCTCCTATCTCCGACATCTTTTGACACCCACCACGTTCTGCGACTTAGGAGGTTCTAGGAGCGAAGAACGGAAGAGACAGTATGGCTTTTTTATTTCGATGATCCACAAAATTAGGTTGCGAGAGCAAGCAAGCCAAGTCTTACGGGATCAAATTTGGAACTAGATTACACGGATTATTTTTCTGTTCAACGGCTAAGGATCCTATAGCATATCGGATTTTGAACCCGCCCATTCCTGCGAATGGGGAGATATATTCGGAGAGAGGACTGCAAGGAGGGAATAAAAGGGAGAAGGAAGGTCTTTCACCTGTTAATCCTCGGACTTTCTTACTAATTACGACCACCTGATTTCATCTAGTCCCGTAACAAAATTACAACGCAGTAACCACCTCGTGTGCAAGCTGGGGTCCATGTTGGCTCTTAGGAACGGTAAGATCTGCGTCTTGTCCTCCACGTCGTCCACGAAGCCCAGGGTCCACCCGCGGCGGAAGTTCAGGTGCGCGTCTAGCTCCTCTATAGGCAGCCCCGCTACAAGACACGGGGAAACGCGGGGTGTCCACTGCGCATTGTGGGTGTAGGCAAAGCGCAGGGGAAGGGACGAGGAGGATGGCATGACTGTTCAGTCGAGCATTGAATGCCGAATGCGTCATGTGCGTTGGAGTTGCTTAGTAGTATGTCCAGTTGGACTGTGTCTGTGCTGGACCCTATCATAGCATGATATCGTCATAGGTCGAGAGAGGGTCCATCCGAGAGGTACCATTTGGGGGAGGATCAGGTTTTGGCACGAAACCGTGCGAGGAGTGGGAAACACGGGGAGGAATGCCGGGGGGGGGGGAGCGTTTTGGTTGGGCGTAACCCAGTAGGGAACAACCTAGTTTGCGAATCGTCGGAACATTTTTCGAGATCCGAAATAACTGTACTAGGAACGTCGACAGCAATGACGATTTCGCGCAATGTCTTTTCGTTAATCCGATAACTGTCGCGAGATTTTCTTACTCCGCGACCCCCGCAAGTATCTGCCAGGAATTGTAAGGCTTCGAGGCGATTAGTACCTTCGTAAAAGCCCACGCATCCTCAACACTGTCTCGCGGCGACAAGCTGCTATCTCCGCCATTTTGCGCTACCGGAGTGACTGTGCTGGTTGATATCCAATCAGAGCACGACTGAGCTGCGGCGCCGCCTCCGGTTCTGCCTCCGTTTGTGATGATTCTTAGCGCTAAGTCGCAGTCGCACGGCGCGCATCGTTGGGGAAGCTGAACGGCAACGAGCGAGAAGGAGCATAGGAGAAGGAGCGTCGAGACTACCGCCCAAGCGAGCGCCACGGGATACGGTACTAGCATCTCGACGTTCTTAATCTGCGATTTCATTGGCGAGTAGTCGTACATCATGCTGGGCGACAGTCATTGCAAATGCTAGACTTGCTTCTTCGATTGATTGAAGCACTAACAGGAGTTGATTGATGAACAATGACTGCACGACGTGACTGCGTCAGGACTTGGGAAGGGTGTCAGTCAAAGGATGCTCGCAAGGCGTGTTGCTGTCAAACAAGCTCGTCCTGGCATTCCAAAGTAGGCTGAGCAAAGCGCCGAGCCGCAGTTCGTCTCGGCGCGGTTCAGTTCGCTACGAACCGAAGCTCAGCCTTGTTTTGTTCATGAGGTTCGCCACGGGCCGAACCGGTTTGTCATCGGACCGGTTCGGCGGTTCGATCGGCTCGGTTTTTTGCTTTCATTTAGGGGCACAGAGGGGCGGGGAGGGGTTGCGAAAGGTCAAGAGAGGCTAAAATGGCTGGTGCGGTTCGTCTGGGTTCGGTAATCCTTCTATAGTACCGAACCTCGAACCGGCTTGAGACCAGATCGGTTCGGGATGAACCGGTTCGGTTTGTTCACGAACCGGTTCGGTGGATGCGCTATGTGTGTCCGAACCGGTTCGGTTCGGTACTTTGCTCATGCCTATTCCAAAGGCGATCTGTGGTTGGAAGTGCGAGCGTGCGGCAGCCTCACGACGAGCATTCTCGCCAAAGCATCAGTTCGTCGGCATTCCTGGGATGAATTTCGTCCACAGGATTTTGGTGGGCTGGATGTATCCGTGCTTATCGCCCTCAGGGAATGACGTCTTTGCGGTTGCGGTGCAAAACGGTGGACTTCAAACAATTCGTTCCACCGTGCGGTATCGTTGAGAGCCACGAAGAAACGAACTGTAGGCAGTAGGTGTGGAGTACAGCCATGAAGAGCAATGCGTTGGACTTGTGGTTGTGGTGTGGATGAGGAAAAGGGTGCATCAATCCACCTCATGTTGTTGGATGGTTTCTTGGCTAGTCTTGGAACTCGATAAGGACAGACCCATAGGCTTCACAAAAGAGACAGCATTCCCAATCTGTTTAATTCAAAAAGACGGACTACAGTTTACTGAAAGCACACGATTCAGCTGACAATGCTACGTATTATTTGTGAATGAATGCTCATTGGTATAACAATAAAACCTTAAGTATTCCAATCCAATCCCCTGCGGATTGTCGGACAGTTTGGGCGATTCTGGTGGCGAGATTTTTACCATGTGTCACACATGCACTGTTTCCGTTTGCGACACAGGCCGTTCTGTCAGAAACAGGCATTACAGTAAATCGTGGAACCCATATTCGGATAAACCACGGGGTTCCAGAAATGTACCTCTGGTTTCTGAAACTCATGGAAACCTGAGAGTCGTCACTAATGGTGTTGGAGTAAGCAAGATCCTTATCCTAACAAATGGTACCTCTTGGTGAGAAGAAGTCCAATAGGTGTCAAACCACACTCACCAACCAGCCACACCACAAACATTAATCCATTCATGCTACTGCTTCAATTGCCCTCTCTTCCACAGCATCCATGCCAGCTATTTCAAGAATCCGAAGCCGAGTCAATTCCTGGCAACGTGAAGCCACCGCACAGATACTCAGAGTTGGTGTGAGAGAGGTGAAAGGCAGAAATGAAACAACCTGGGGTAAAGTTGTGACGACTAGCATATAGATTGGACACTGGCATTGCTCTAGCTGCTATGGAGTGCAACAGTGATGACGTGGCACCAGGTATTGCAACATGCAGATGCCTGGGAGGGACAAAATGTGATAATGATGAAAGTGTGCTAAAAACGGGATACCGTCAGGAGCAAGAACAGCATTTGCATTTCCGCACTTGCATCACCCCGCCAACACACTTCCTGCTCCACCACAGTCACGAACAACGTGCATCTCTAACAGCCGCCTGCTTGTAGTCATCCCAGCCAATCGCTCAGCACATTCACTTATCAGTGACCGTTAGTGCAGCCATAATGACTCCTCGTCTCCCTAACACTACCATTCTAAAATCATCCCAGTCAACCACTCAGCCTCACAGCACACTCACCTGTCGGTGACCATTGGTGCGGCGGTAGTTCTTTCTCCTCTTCTTCTTGAACACTATCACCTTGGCGTCAAGAGCCTGGGGACAAGCATCAGGGTTTGAAATAGCAGGGAGGATTTGTATTTAGAGATGCATAAGACATACAATCGTTCTTTCTCCTCTTCTTCTTGAACACTATCACCTTGGCGTCAAGAGCCTGGGGACAAGCATCAGGGTTTGAAATAGCAGGGAGGAATTGTATTTCGAGATGCATAAGACATACAATCGTTCTTTCTCCTCTTCTTCTTGAACACTATCACCTTGGCGTCAAGAGCCTGGAAGCATCAGGTTTTAAACAGCAGGGAGGGAATGTATATTTGAGACGCCTAAGCATACAATCGTTCTCCGCCTTCGTTTTCTTGAACACACAGAAGTTGGCATCGAGCCCCAAGAGAAAAATGGGTAAAGAAATTGGATTGGCTACCCAATATGAGAAGAGACATTCTATACAAATGCTGTGAAGCTCAAATCAGGCATGGGGTTCAAAGTCTTAAGTGACGATCCATGACCATTCAGGAACTGCCTAGGAAAAAAAAAACAAAAAAACAAAACAAAACGTCACATCGTAGTGTTAGAATGTCAACGAGGATGTGACTCAGGCTTAGCGTGTCAATCAGAATGACATCTAGGACAGGGGAGTGGAACTCACATGCTCTTCCACCAGGGCTGAAACAAAGGCGCCTGGGAGAGTGGGCCGCCCAATAAGAGATTCGGAAGGAGAGCCAATCAGAAGCACCTTCTCCAAATGAACCTGACGGATGGGATTGCTCGAAGATGGACCGAGAAGAGGTGATAAGTTGACAAGAACTACTGACACATACGTGGAGATATGTAACTAATGCAATGTTCGTTTCTACTATACAGTGCGCACCGGAACAAGCTATGTTCCTCTCGTATCGCACATTATCTCCATTGCACAAAACTTGGGAACTTATGAGAACCAAATCTTTCACACGCGCACTGCAGCACCATGCATTGCAGCACGGAACCTGATGGTGCAATGGTAAATGCCTTCCGCACTGAATCTGACCATACCGCACCACATCTCCTCTCACTGCAACACACTCATACGCGTGCCATCATTGCCATGTGCAAGCAAACCCATATGCAGCACATTGTAAACACAGGCACCGCACCGAACTTGCAAGCAACGCATTCAACCCATTCTCACCACGTCGTTCACATGGGCGAAGTTGAGCTTTTCCACGTAGATGGCATCTCCTGGCGTCACCTTGAACTGGTGCGACCCCACCTGATTGAACAATGTGCCACGTGTGCAAACGTGACACGTCAGCAAATAGACAGTGTTAAAAAAAGGTCTGATGCGGCTGCACTACAACATGGAGTCAAATAAAAAGGAGCATTAAGAAAAGCTTGGGAAAAACAGGTAGTTTGGGGGCCTTAAGAGTTCAAGAGCATCGAAGTTAAGGTCAGAAAATGAGGGGCTTCAAAATAGTTTGGGGGAAACCAGGGGAGTGGGTGAACGGGTGGGTGTCTTAATTCGGAGATAGAGTAAGGAACAAAAGAGTGTCTCAGAGTGATGGTGGCGGAAGGGGATGGGGAGGGGACAGGAAGGCTGGCGTGGAGGGAGGCGGGGAGAGGGGTTGGGGGGAGAGGAGGAAGAGGAGGGAACATGGGGGGGAGCGGATGGAGGAGTGACTATTGGTGGATAATGGCGATGTGGTTGGTTGTTGTGTTTGGCTGAGGGAGAGAGGAAGAGGGCGGGAAGGGGGGGACAGAGGGGGATGAGAGAAGGGAAGGGGAGGGGAGGGAGGGAGAGAAGCACGGAAAATGGGGGGAGGGGGGGAAATTGGTGGGCGGGAGGGGGGGAAATTGGTGGGCGGGAGGGGGGGAAATTGGTGGGCGGGAGGGGGGGAAATTGGTGGGCGGGAGGGGGGTAAGGGTGGGAAGGAAAGGGAGGCAAAGCTTGAACGATGGGTTTCACTGCAAAGGCTCCACTCCTCCCCTGCACGATTGGTTGGGTGGTTGGGTGGTGCGGGGCTCTACCAAGGTTCAAAAATACGGTAATCGTAAATTACGGGTCGTAAATTACGGTCGTAATTTACGGTGGTTTTGCCAAAAATACGGTCGTTTTTTTGTTGGACATTTTTTGCAGCAATTGTTTTTTTTCCAGAAACTACTAGAACGCTTACAACGATGACCAGGAAGGCGACAACAAACTACACTACAGAGAAACAAGCCTACAATGGACCACAACACCACTACCATTGCTAAGCCTACCTAGTACCTACCTTTAGGCTAAAACTGCTCCTACTCCCTCCCCACACTCCCAACTCGGGAAAAAAACACACTCGAGTGGATTTGGGCGCACGAAAATTCTCACAAGCAGGGTGACGGTTGGGAAATGTCGAAATTCGCTATACACAAACTCGGTTTCAAAATTTCGGTCGTAATTTACGACCGTATTTTTAAACCAACCTAATTTTGCAAGGTCACCGTTTTTTACCGTAATTTACGACCGTAAATTACGATTCCGTAATTTACGGTAAATTTTCAAAAATACGGTCGTATTTTTTAACCTTGGGCTCTACTGTGAACGTTCGGTGGCGCCTCTGCTTTCGCTGCAACGGCTCTACTCTACTCCCCTACACCGCGCTTCAACGATTTACACCCATCAACGACTCAACCACATCGTCGTCTCACACCCAATCACCGTCTCACACCCAATCACCGTCTCACACCCAATCACCGTCTCACACCCATCATCACAGTCTCACACCCATCATCACCGTCTCACACCCATCATCACAGTCTCAGGGCGTATCTCAGTTCGGGTCATGGGCACAGTTTGGGTCATCCGAGATTCTTGTACGACCAATAAAGCGCAGTTTAGCTACACTACTGGAATATCATTGGTCCTCCCATGACCCAAAGTGGCCTTATGACCCGAACTGAGATACGCCCTCACACCCATCATCACAGTCTCACACCCATCATCACCGTCTCACACCGGCGACACCCACTCACCTGAACCACTGCAAACGCGTCTAGCTCCTTGATCTCCACCCCCGCCACTTCGCTGACGTCACTCCCCCCCTCCTGCGCCGCTCCCCCCGCCGCCGCCCCTCTGAAGCGCGCCGATGCGGGCTCCGCCACGCGGTACCCGATCTCCGCCGCGTTTTCCTTCCGCCATTGCCCCAGGAACGACAGCGCAAACCCTTCCCGCGGGGCACTGGGGCCACTTGCTTCCGCGACAGTAACATCCGCGGTATTAGCAACTGCGCTAGCGTTGAGTTGGCCAGATGTGTGAGCTTGGGGTGCGAACGGCACCTGTGCGTGCAGCGAGCGAGGCCATAACGAGGAATTCACATGAAGAGAAGGACCGGGCGGTGTGACAAGCGACGACCGCTTGACTGGCAATAGTGAGTGCGACAGTGCGTGCGACGGTGCGTGCGACGATGCGTGCGACGGTGTATGCGACAGTGTTAGCGAACTTCTCTCCGACGGCAACGTCGCAGTGGCACCAACAGGTTCTAGGCCTGGACGAGAGTGCGAAGCACTGTACAGCTGCGAAGGGCATTGGTGAAGATGCGACGCGGCGAAAACGAGGCGAGATCGCGATGCGGAGAACCTCTGAAACGATTCAACGGATAACTGCGGATCCGCGGAGTCTCGGCATCGGCGCGTGTGGCTGCTGCAGGCACGGCCCGCCGCGAATACCGCTCGCCGCATGGCGGAACGGAACAGGGAGGTGCAACAGAGGAATTCGTGGAAGCGCGTTCAGAGTGTACTAACTAAAAGCATGAAAGCAGCACGGAAAATAGGTTTGGGCGTGGTCGTACGCGGTAAAGTCCGTTGCATGGAAGTTCCTGAGAGAAATGCAAACCTAAATATGGCAAAAAAATAAAACTCCCTACACTAAAATAAACCAAAAAAAAAAAAAAAAAAACACACACACACACACACACGCACGCACACACACGCACACATACACACACATACACACACACACACAAAAACATGACATTGAAACCCATTCACTATCCATCTAAATAGCATTTTTTTTTCTGACCCGCTCCCCAAGCACGTACCATCAGGACAGGCCCCCAGAAGTCAGGGAAATTTCTCTGATTTACCTAAAAAACTCTGATATTTCAGCCTTTTGTTTTAGTGGACTCTGAAACTTCAGCCTTTTTTTGTGTGCGAACTCCGAAAAAGCATATTTTTTTTTAGGCCTACTCTGATATTTCAGCTTTTTTTCGAGAGTGTACGCTGATCCTTCAGACAAAAAACGCGACCTACTCTGATTTTACAGTAACAGTCAAGTTCTGGACCGCGACGCCGCGTTGCGGCGCGGTTATCACCCCGTTAACACCAGCGCATACCAATTTCCATCGATGATTGGTCATGTAGGCAACTTTTGACAGCAAACAAGCTCTCAACCAGTACCCACGTTGCTGCTCTGGCCAGCAACATGACACTGCACACAGCAGTGCACTTCAGCTGCGCTGCGACTCGTCGTTGCGGTGCATGCTAGGCAATCACCCACCTGCTGGATGTTAGCGAGTGTCAAAGACCCTTGGTTATTGATGCTTTCTTTCACCCACGTGCTTCACCTCACCATCTCCAGTGCTTGTTTGAGCTCTGGCTACCAACCCTTTTCTGCTTGGCAAGCTCTCTAGTCCCGCCATGGCTGTTCAGAACGAGACGATGCACCCGTCACCAATGACGATGACGATGGCTGTCACGCTGACGGTGGCGTGTGGGATGATGCTGGAACGGGCCTAATTTTTTTCGCTTAGCTTAATAGCACACGAGAAAACGCATCGTGTTGGTTCCGCCAAGCACACTGTCGATCAAACCAGAGCCACTATTCCTACGACTCAAGCAGGCGAGAATAAAGTCGGCACAACCCATCGAAGATGTCTACAATGATGCTATTTAAAAGTACAAGTCTCGGTGGTCCACTCGATTTCCTTTGCTTGTACTAACAAAAGGTGCAGACAAGCGCGGGAGGCACGGGAAAGGTGCAACTTACGTGCTGCAGACCCAGTCCATCCGTAAGCACGCCGGTGACCAGAGGCACAAGGAGGCGATGGTGAAGTTCACCACGCTCGTCGACTGCAGGACAAGGCAGCCTACAACGAGCTACGGTACTGTCTACACTGGAGATCATGCACCTGACAGCGATAATGATGCATGTCTTTGAGTAGGGTACAATAGATGATATATGCTAGGATGTAATGTAATGTGCCTTTGAAACCATGAGACCACCAAGGCCAACATCAGATCTTGCAAACACCATCAGACTTTTCATTTGTGTCGACTTTGAATGATCAGACTTTTTTTTTAGTGGACTCTCAAATTTGAGTTTTTTTTTTTTTTTTTACCAAGTCTGATTGATCAGACTAAAATCTTGTACTAAGTCTGAGAAATCAGACAGCTCAAAAACAAATCTGAAGGCCTGCATCAGGGGGACTTGTCAGAATAGTGAACGAGAATGAATGCATTGAGCAGAAAGTTGGTACAAGTACTAACCCTAATTCGGTTGTACCCCTTATGGGCTACCCCACTACAGCCTACACAAAGTAAGCAATATAACATTCTAACACACCCCCATAGGCAAAGTGGGGGAGAACAAGTGGTCACACGACCAGTCAAGAAAAGCAAAGCAAGCTCAGGGTGGATCACGAAGTCACCACACATTCCGAGCACAAGCAAATGGCCACAAGGCCAGTTCACATGCAGAGTTAGATAAAAGAGAACAAACAGTACAGTGATCATAACCTAGCAAGTGTAAGCATGCAGGTATATATATAGATCACAATACAAGCAAATTCACGAAGTGAGTAAGTGAGGCAAAATAGGCACAAGGCCTAAAACAGTACAGAAACGCTGATGATCACCAGGCTGAAGTGCCTTGGTGAATATATCAGCAGTGTTGGCCCGAGTGGCCACGTAAGCAAGACGAAGCTGGACCACGCTGCTGCAACTCTCGAGCAAGGAAGTAACGCAGAGCGATGCGCTTCGTTCTGTGCTCCAGTCTGTACTCCTGACACAAGGAAATCATGGCCTTGTTGTCTACGTACAGAATTGGAGGAGAACGAGGCCGCTCTCCCAAGTCGGTCAATAGGTAGGTGAGCCAACGTAACTCTTGTGCAGCCATGGCCCCTGCGTAGATCTCAACCTCACAGCTTGAACTGAGAACAAAAGACGAGCGGGTAGACCGCCAAGAAATAGAGCCGGAGCCAAGGCTCAAAGTGTAACCCTGTGACGAACGCTACGTAGCCAAGTCATCAACCCAAGAAGCGTCTCCGTGTCCAGTGAGGACAACCGGACCCCGTCCTCCAAGCACGAGCACCATGCCCGACGTATTACACAAGTAGCGCAACACCCTATTAGCGGCCTCCCACTGCTCTGGTCGGTGTCTCCCGGGCGCAACGTAGCGTGCCAGGATGCTAAGAGGGTAGGCAAGGTCAGGTCGAGTGCAGGTCATCAGATACATGAGGTAGCCCACAAGCTCTGGATACGGGCCACTCGGCTCTACGGACTCGTCCGAAGGTGGAGCTGAGAGCGAGTGACTGGTAGGCAGAGGAGTGGACTGTGGCGAGGAGTACCGGAAGCCGAAGCGCTGAAGGACCTGGTGCACCATGTGTGACTGAGTCAGGGTGATGGTGCGCCGTGCTCTGTCCTGGGTGATATGCAAGCCAAGATAGCTGTGCAGCTCACCCAGGTCAGTGCAGGTGTGTCTCTTTTGCAGCTCCGACTTCACAAGGGCCAATGCCTCAGTGTCAGCAGTGGCAAAAACCAAGTCGTCGATGTACACGAGGACGTAGAACGGCAGCAGCGAAGTGTTGGTGCGCAGAAACAGCGACGGGTCAGCAGTCGAAGGAGCAAACCCAAGAGCCGCAAGCGTCGTCCTCAGTGTGTCGTGCCACTCGCGAGGCGCCTGGCAAAGACCGTAGACTGGCCGCCGGAGGCTCCACTGGGTACCTGCAGGAAACGACCCAGTGAAGCCAGGTAGGCGGTGCAGCCATATCTCCTCGTGCAGGCTGCCCTGTAAGAAAGCTGTGCTAAAGTCAAGAGAGTGAAGCTCGTAGTCACGCTGAGCGGCGACGTGTAGCAGAACACGAAGAGTGTGTCAACCTTAGTGCTATGCCTTAGGAACCTCCATAAGTTAGTGAGTAGCTTAGGAACTTCGGAGGGGAAGTAGCGAGAGGTGTTGGCCAACAAAAGAGGTTGTTCACTATAGAGCGAGCAGTACAAATAGGCAAGAATGAAGAAAGGTGCACCACCAAACAGAAAGTTATATGACTACAGTATTCTACACTACAGGCAATTATAGAACAATATATAGAATTATATATTATTCTGACACGCCCCCATAAGTGCCTGTAGGGAAGAATGTGCAGTCAACGCCCCCATTATGGGGTACACCAGACAGGCCGCAGCGGAAATCACAGCAACAGGCAAGTGCAGTGGCAATCGGTGCAGTGATGGCAGATCCAGCTGTACCAACCCCTCGGCCAAGGCAGAAACAGTAGCAGGTGTAGGGGCGGCAGGTCGCCTGAGGAGCAGGCTCTGAGGCTGCAACGTGCAGCAGGACAGCAGCGGCTCGACGGCAGCACCTGCAGGCCCCAGCAGCAGGTAGCAAAAACAAAGGCAGCAAAGGCAGGTGGCGGCAGGGGTGGCAGCTGGAGGTGCCACGACAGCAGCGGGCGACAGCAGCAGATGACCGGCTGACTTCCGACGCCCCCTCACTCTCCCCCCCACAGCGGCACGTGCGGCAGTGAGGGAGAGAGGAGGGGCGGCAGCTTCTTGCTCACACCCGCCACCCCAAACCCTCCCCCCCCCCACTCCTGCACGCGCAGCATGGAGAGAGAAGGGACGGCGTGTGGCGGCGTAGCGGTGTGGCGCAGCAGCGAACAGAGTGGCGTCAACCACCCTTGCGCCTCCCCTCCCCCCACCCCGCTACCTCCTCCCACAGCGGCAATTGCGGCGGCGGGATACAGGGCGCTGCAACGGCGGGATACAGGGCGCCGCGGTGACGGGAAGTGGAGCGCCACGGCAACGGGACGCGGGGCGCTGCCGGCGACGGGACGCAGGGCGTCGCGGCGACGGGACGCAGGGCGCCGCGGCGACTGCAGCGGCAGGGCGACGGTGCGAGCGACGAGCGTAGGCGCTGCCACACCGTGAGCTGGCAGAAATGATCGCGAAGCTTCTGCAGTACTCGCGCGCCAATGAAGGCGCTCGTGCGCTAGCAGGGGCGCCATTGCTAAGAAAGGGTGGGCCCATATAAACGTAGGTCCAGGAGCTTACAGCTCTGACACCATGTCAACCTTAGTGCTATGCCTTAGGAACCTCCATAAGTTAGTGAGTAGCTTAGGAACTTGGGAGGGGAAGTAGCGAGAGGTGTTGGCCAAAAAAAGAGGTTGTTCACTGTAGAGCGAGCAGTACAAATAGGCAAGAATGAAGAAAGGTGCACCACCAAACAGAAAGTTATATGACTACAGTATTCTACACTACAGGAAATTATAGAACAATATATAGAATTATATATTATTCTGACAGAGTGGTCATCTTTCGGGTAGGGGAGAAGGTCTGTAAGAAGTCAACTCCCTGTCGCTGACTGAAGCCTCGTGCAATGTAACGAGCCTTGAAGACAGGCGGAGAACCCGGCGGCCGCTTAACCCTGAAAATCCACATGCCATCGATTATGTTCGCCCCAGGAGGGGGAACTGCGTCGACGTAGGTGCCTGTGGACTTCCAGGATGCCATCTCTGCGTCCATGGCTGTCTGCCACAGAGAGGAGTAGGGACCCATAATCGCCTCTGCGTAAGAGCGCGTGGTCGGGATGTCTGGTGCATCCGGGTCTCCCTTAGGTGCAAGCAGCATGGCCACAAGATGAGGTACAACAACTGCAAGACACTCAAAGTCCTCCTGCCTGTCCTCAAGGACGTCCGTGCGAAGAGCATACTCACCCCCAACGAACGGAGGACAGTCAGACTTGGACTCAGCAACAAGACTAGCGGCGTAGTTGAGATGACAGGCGGCAGCAAAGTCAACAAGCACATCAACTAGGGTAGACGCAACAGTGGACTCAAACGAAGGGTCAGTGACAACAGTGGCTAGAAGACGTGGGACAGTAGGACTGGCACCACAAGCTAAGTCAGACTCAGGGTCCGGACCGTCAGCAACAGAGGACGCAGGAGGAGACAGCAGGGGAACTCGCAGTGGAACAGAGGAAGGACGAAGTGAAATAATGTGAGTGCCGGGGACAAGAGGAGGACGCGGACGAGGAACACGACGACTAGTGCAAACAGCGCGAACAGGTGAGGCAGGACGAGACTCAGGCTCACGACCCTCTGTAAGAGAGTCTGTCTACTCAGCTTAAGGAGAAGGAGCAGGCAGTGGGGAGTCTGGCTGTAACTGTGGCTGCGACTGGTGAGGCAGTGTACACAGTAAGCAAGGAGTAAGGCCAGTAGAAGACGGGAGACTAAGAATCTGGCGAAGGACCGAGTCAGGTGGCGGCAGAGACGACGGTGGCGGCGGAACAAAAAACGGTTGCCGCTGCACAGTGCCTCCAGCACCAGTACCGCCAGCTCCAGCACCCCCAGCGCCAGCACCTCCAGCTCAAGGGTCTCCAGCACCAGCGCCTCCAGCTCCAGCGCCTCCAGCTCCAGCGCCTCCAGCTCCAGCGCCTCCAGCTCCAGCTCCTCCAGCTCCAGCGCCAGTGCCTCCAGCTCCAGGGTCTCCATCTCCAGTGCCTCCAACACCACCAGCTCCGGCATCTCCAGTATCTCGAGTACGAGCACCTCGTGGACAAGCAGCTCTTGCACCTCCAGTACCTCCAGCTGAAGCAGTAATTCCAGCACCTCCTGGACAAGAAGCTCCAGCACCTCCAGCTTTAGTGCCTCCAGCTCCAGCGCCTCCAGCACCAGTGCCTCCAGCTCCGGCAGCTCCAGTACCTCGAGTACGAGCACCTCCAGGACCAGCAGCTCCAGCACCTCCTCCCTCAAGCTACAGCAGTAACTCCAGCACCTCCAGGACTAGTAGCTCTAGCACCTCCACCTCCAGTGCCTCCAACGGCAAGGCATCCAGCTCCAGCAGTGCCACTCCTATGGCGTGTGTGTTGAGCAAACTAGTCGCGCAGCTGCTGCGGTGAAAGAGGCTCCCGCCGGTCAGACAGTCGTGGCGAGGCACCCGCATGACCTCCTGCAGACGCAATAACCCTAGGCTCAGCACTCCCGGAATCCGCACCCTCAGACTCAGCTCCCTCAGGTTCAACACCCTCAGGCTCAGCTCCCCCAGGCTCCACACCCGCAAGCTCTACACCCACAGGCTCCGCACTCGCAGGCTCAGCACCCCAAGACGCAGCACCCCTAGCAGCACCTGAGTCTACAGTGACCTTGACAAGCTCAGCCCGGGGGAGTGGGTCTAACTGAGACACACCTGAGGGAGCAGGACCCTGAAGGGGGAGGGGGTCTACCGGAGGGGGACCTGGATCTAGGAAGAGCGGCGGGGGGGGGGGGAGAGGGGCAGTGCGGCAGGGGAAGAGACGGTAAAAGGGAACCGACTCGTCAAACGTGACGTCCTGAGAGGGGAGGCCACGGCGCGAGGTGGTGTGGTAAAATTGCCAGCTAGGCGCGTCAGAGGGAAAGCCAAGGAAGACGCAGGGAATGGCGCGGGAGGAGAGCTTGTCCGCGGAAGTATTTCGGACAAAGGCACGAGAGCCCCAGACCTGGAACACCGACGCATCGCCAACCTTCCCCGTCCAACGCAGTGTAGGCGAGGTCTTCGGCAAGGAGACACGGGGCCAGAGGTTGAGCTGATGCGCAGCGTACCGGACCGCAAACGGCAACAGAAAATGGGGAGCAACCACATGGATCATGGAGGTACGAGCCACCTCCATGACTAAGCCAATGCGGCGCTCAGCAACCCCATTTTGCTGCGGGGAGGCCGGAAGCGTGAACGACTGGAGGATGCCCTCCCCACGACAAAAGTCCCGCAAGAGGTCGGTGTCAAACATAGCCTGTCTAGGCTGTAGTGGGGTAGACACTATGGGGTACAGTTTCCTAGGGTTTCATATTTGTACCCAACTCATTTCCTAGTCAATCATTCTCATTTCTTCACATGGTATAGAGCGGGTTCCCTAGTGGGACCGTTCCTTCCTAAGGGCCCACCGTTAATTTTTTTTTTTTTTCCTAACTGCCCGAAGCGCGCTTCGCGCTCTGCCCTGCCCTCGATTTTCGCGGCCCCTTGCGGCCTGTCCTGCCCTACGCGGCCCTTTTGCGGCCCATTAGCGCCCCCCCCCCCCCTTCGAGGCCCCGCTGCGACTCCGCCCAGGCCCTGCCCCGTCGCCCGAAGCCGCCCCGTCGTGGCCCTATCGCGGCGCGGCCCCGGCCCTGCCCCGTCGCCCGTTGCGACATCGTCGCGGCTCCGCCCTGGCCCTGGGTCGTCGCTCGTCGCGGCCCGACCCAGGCTCTGCCCGGCCCTGCCTCGGCTCTGCCCCGGCCCAGTCGCGGCCCTGTCCCGGACCTGTCGCGGCCCTGCCCCGGCCCTGCCCCAACCCTGTCGCGGCCCTGTCCCGGACCTGTCGCGGCCCAGCCCCGGCCCTGTTGCGGCCCTGTCGCGGCTCTGCCCCGGCCCTGTCCCGGCCCTGCTACGGCCCTACCCCGGCTCTGCCCCGGCCCTGCCCCGACCCTGCCCTTACCCTGCCCCGGCTCTGCCCCGGCCCTGCCCCGGACCTGTCGCAGCCCTGCCCCGGCCCTGCCCCGGGCCTGTCGCAGCCCTGCCCCGGACCTGTTGCAGCCCTGCCCCGGCCCTCCCCCGGCTCCGCCCCTGGTAAGAGCACCGCCGCCCCGGCCCGCCCTGCCGAGTCGCGCTGCCCTGCCTAGCCACGCCGCGTAAAGGAGTCGCGCTGCTGCTGCTGCTAGCCTGCTTCTGCTACTATCATGGCTAGTCCCAGTGTTCTTACCTTTGATGCTGAGGGTCGAGCGGTTGACTTCGAGGTCTGGATAGATGATCTGCAGCTTTTCCTACAGTGCGATAGCAAGGATGGTCTCTCACTGTTCGATCTCACGTCTGGCGCCTCTACTACCCCTGCTGCTGATGCTGACAGTATTGTTCGCTCATAGTGGACCACGCGCGATGCTGCTGCCCGCCTTGCTGTGCGTAGTCACCTACCGTCTACTGAGCGAGCGCAATTTAGTCAGTACAAGAGTGCTAAGACTCTGTACGACGCTGTAGTTGCACGCTACTCTTCCCCTGCCACTGCTGCTCTTAGCCGCCTCATGCTACCGTACCTGTTCCCTGACCTCGCCGCTTTTGCCACAGTCGCTGACCTCATTACGCACCTCCGCACTAGTGACACTCGCTACCGCGCTGCGCTTCCTGCTGAGTTCTGCGCCCAGAACCCCCCCCCCCCCATGTACATCACCCTCTACTACCTAGTCACTCGACTCCCTGACACTCTCCGCTCGGTCAGGGACCACTTCCTCTCTCTTTGCCCTACCACCCTCACTGTCGACCTCCTCGAGGAGCGCCTCCTTGCAGCAGAGACTAGTATCACCGCTGTAGGCGCCTCTCGTGGTGACCCCCGTACCCCTTTCTTTGAGGGGTGCTCCCCCGTTCCTCTTTTGCCCTCTGTTGCCTCTGCTGCTGCTGTCGACCTTGTTGGCACCGAGTCGGTCAGCGCTGCGTCTGCTCCTAGTGAGAGGCGCCGCTTCAGCAAGGGCAAGCGGGGCAAGGGAGCTGGAGGAGGTGGTGGGGGCGGCGGTAGTGGCGGTGGAGGCGGAGGAGGGGGTGGGGGTGGGGGTGGTGGCAGAGGTGGGGGCTTCGGTGGCAGCGGTGGAGGTGGAGGAGGCGGTGGCGGTGGCGGTTGGGGTGGAGGCGGCGGAGGCGGCAGCGGCGGAGGTGGAGCTGGTCGAGGCGGTACTCTGCAGCGGGGACCCCAGCAGCAGCAGCGCTCTCGTGAGACCCCGTCGCCTCAGCAGCTTCGTGAGTGGTACGCAGGGCGCCAGGGGTCTGGGGGTGCTGGTCCATGTGCCTACGTCCTGCGCACCGGCGACCGCACTGGAGACCAGTGTGGCAGTCTGCACGCCACCCAGTGCTGCTTCGGCCGCCTAACTGACGCCTGGCGTACCCAGTTCCCTGACGCCACTGAGATCCCTCGCTGGGGTGATCTGCTCAGGTCGGGTGTAGCTATCTTTGATCTTGACTTTGATACTATTCTTGCTGCCATGTATGCTGTGTCTATTAGTGCTGAGGGTGATTGTTACGTGTGTGTTCCGCCTGACCCGGGCATTGAGGCTGCTGCTCTAGGTGCTAGTGAGTCTGCTGCTCCAGGTGCTGGTGAGTCTGCTCTCTCAGGTACCGCGTCGGCTCAGGTTTTGCACACCTTCACCCTCGACTCGGGTGCTTCCCGCTCTTTCTTTCGAGACCGCACCACCCTTACGCCGCTTAGTCGGCCGGTTGCGGTCTCCCTGGCAGACCCCTCTGGGGGTCCTGTCCTTGCCCACTACTCCACTGTCCTCCCGTGTCCGGCGGCCCCGTCAGGCTCCCTGTCCGGTCTCTACCTCCCCTCGTTCTCTACGAACTTGGTGAGTGGTGCTGACCTTCAGGATGGCGGGGTTGACCACTTGACCCACTGCACGTGTGCTCAGACGGGCCGCCACTTGGCCACGCTTACCCGTCGACCGGGGTTGAGCCTGTACACACTGACCACAGAGTCTCCTCCGGTTGCTGCGTCTGGTCAGGTAGCTGCGTCGAGTCAGGTGTTTGCTGCAGCGTCTCGGTCAGGTCCTGAGTCTGCCCCCTCCTCGTGTCGCCTCCTGTCCCACCAGACCCTCCTCTGGCACCACCGCCTTGGTCACCCCTCCTTGCCTCGTCTCCGAGGCATGGCCTCCCGTGTCCTTGTCTCTGGTCTCCCCCGGTCCCTCCCTCCCCTTCCCCAAGGGCCTGCCCCTACCTGCGTTCCCTGCGTTGAGGGGCGGCAGCGCGCCGCTCCTCACTCCTCCGAGTTTCCTTCGACAGAGGCTCCACTGCAGACTCTTCACATGGACGTGTGGGGCCCAGCCCGCGTCCGTGGACAGGGTCACGAGTGTTACTTCCTGCTGGTGGTTGACCACTTCTCGCGTTACACCTCAGTCTTCCCCTTGCGCCGCAAGGATGAGGTCACTGAGGTGTTGATCGACTGGATCCGCGTTGCTCGTCTCCAGCTCAGAGAGCGTTTCGGCTCGGACTTTCCTGTTCTGCGTCTGCACTCCGACAGAGGTGGAGAGTTTTCCTCCGACCTTCTGCGAGCCTTCTGTCGTGCGGAGGGCATCCGCCAGACGTTCACGCTTCCGGCTTCTCCACAGCAAAATGGGATTGGTGAGCGCCGCATTGGCATGGTCATGGACGTCGCTCGTACATCCATGATCCATGCGGCTGCTCCCCATTTTCTGTGGCCGTTCGCGGTTCAGTACGCGGCGCATCAGATCAACCTTCAGCCCCGGGTCTCCATGCCGGAGACCTCCCCTACTCTGCGGTGGACGGGGAAGGTTGGCGATGCGTCTGCGTTCCGTGTCTGGGGATCTCGAGCTTTCGTCCGTGACTTGTCTGCGGACAAGCTGTCCGCCCGTGCTATTCCTTGCGTCTTCCTCGGCTTCCCCCCTGACGCGCCTGGTTGGCAGTTTTACCACCCCACCTCGCGTCGTGTTCTGTCCTCCCAGGACGTCACGTTTGACGAGTCGGTTCCGTACTACCGTCTCTTCCCCTACCGCGCTGCCCCCCTCCCCCCCCCACCGCTCTTCCTCACGCCCGGTCCCCCCCTGGTAGACCCCCTCCCCCCTCACGGTCCTGCCCCCTCAGGTGTGTCCCAGGTAGATGCAGTCGAGCCTGTCGAGGTAGCTGTTGACTTTGGTGCTTCTGGGGGTGCTGAGCCTGAGCGTGCGGAGCCTGGGGGTGCTGGGTCTGGGGGTGCTGAGCTTGAGCGTGCGGAGCCTGGGGGTGCTGAGCCTGGGGGTGCTGAGAGTGGGGGTGCGGAGCCTGCTGGTGCTGGACCTGGCGTTCCTTCGGGTGCTTTGTCCCAGCGGGAGCTACCCTCTCCACAGGAGCTGCGCGAGTGGTTTGCTCGGCGCTGGAGCCGTGCTGCTGGAGCTGGTGGTGCTGCCGGTGCTGGAGGTTCTACTGCTGCTGGGGGTGCTGGAGCCACGGGTCCCGGAGGTGCTCGTACTGGAGGTACTGGAGCTGCTGGGCCTGGTGGTGCTACTGGAGCTGGGGCTACTGGCGGAGCTGGAGCTGGTCGTGCTGCTGAAGTTGGTGCTACTGGAGGTACTGGAGCTGGAGGTGCTGCTGGAGCCGGTGCTCCTGTGGGTGCTGGAGTTGGCGCTACTGGAGCTGCTGGTGGTGCTGCTGGTGCTGGTGGTGCTGCTGGAGTTGGTGCTGACGCTGCAGGTGCTGGTGCTGTCCCTGCTGGTTCTGGAGGCGCTACGCGGCCGCGGCCGTACTTCGTTCCGCTCCTTGAGCAGGTTCTTGGTCTTCCGCCTTCTTCTGGTCCTGCTCCTTCCTTAGAGTGTCAACTGCCTGTCCAGTCCGAGTCACAGTTACAGCTGGCCTCCCCACTACCTGCTCCTTCTCCCTACGCTGGTCCTACTGGAGGTCTTGCTGAGCGTCGTGAGCCTGAGTCGCGTCCTGCGTCCCCTCTTCGTGCTGCTCGCGCTAGTCGTCGTGCTCCTCGTCAGCGTCCTCCAGCGGTCCCTGGCACGCATCCGATGGCACTGCGTCCTTCCACTGCGCCGCTGCGTGTCCCTTTGCCGTCTCCTCCAGAGTCCTCTCTTCCTGCTCTTGCTGACCCAGAGTCTGACTCCCTTCGTGCTGCCAGTCCTACTGTCACGCGTTTCCTAGCCACTGTTGTCACTGACCCTTCCTTTGAGTCCACTGCTGCGTCTGCCTTAGTTGCCGAGCTCTTCGACTTCGCTGCTCACTGTTGTTTAGACTACGCCGCTAGTCTTGTTGCTGAGTCTGAGTCTGTCTGTCCTCCGTCCGTCGGGGGTGAGTGTGCTCTTAGCACGGACGTCCTTGAGGACAGGCAGGAGGAGTTCCAGTGTTTTGCTGCTGCTTTACCTCATCTCGTGTCCATGCTGCTTGCCCCTGAGGGAGACTCAGACATCCCTGAGGCATGCACCAGACATCCCAACCCCGCGCTCTTATGCAGAGGCGATAGAGGGTCCCTAATCCTCTCAGTGGCAGTCAGCCATGGACGCAGAGATGGCTTCCTGGAAGTCCACAGGCACCTATGTTGACGAGGTTCCCCCACCTGGGGCGAACATCGTCAGTGGCATGTGGATCTTCAGGGTAAAGCGACCGCCGGGTTCTCCGCCTGTCTTCAAGGCGCGTTACGTGGCTCGAGGCTTCAGTCAGCGGCAGGGAGTTGACTACTTTCAGACCTTCTCCCCGACCCCAAAGATGACCACTCTTCGGGTTCTGCTGCACGTCGCTGCTCAGCGTGACTATGAGCTTCACTCTCTTGACTTCAGCACTGCTTTCCTACAGGGCAGCCTGCACGAGGAGATCTGGCTGCGCCGCCCACCTGGCTTCACTGGGTCGTTTCCTGCTGGTACCCAGTGGAGCCTCTGGCGGCCAGTCTATGGTCTCCGCCAGGCGCCCCGTGAGTGGCACGACACACTGAGGACTACTCTTGCGGCTCTTGGGTTTGCTCCTTCTACCGCTGACCCGTCGCTGTTTCTTCGCACCGACACTTTGCTGCCGCCTTTCTACATCCTCGTGTACGTCGACGACTTGGTGTTTGCTACGGCTGACACTGCTGGACTCGCCCACGTGAAGTCGGAGCTGCAGAAGAGACACACGTGCACAGACCTGGGTGAACTGCGCAGCTATCTTGGCTTGCGGATCACCCGGGACAGAGCACAGCGCACCATTACCTTGACTCAGTCACACATGGTGCAGCAGGTCCTTCAGCGCTTCGACTTCACGTACTCCTCGCCTCAGGCCACTCCTGTGTCTACTCGCCACTCGCTCTCAGCTCTGCCTTCGTCCACTCGGCTCTACGGACTCATCCGAAGGCAGAGCTGAGAGCGAGTGACCGGTAGGCAGAGGAGTGGGCTGAGGCGAGGAGTACGTGAAGTCGAAGCGCTGAAGGACCTGCTGCACCATGTGTGACTGAGTCAAGGTGATGGTGCGCTGTGCTCTGTCCCGGGTGATCCGCAAGCCAAGATAGCTGCGCAGTTCACCCAGGTCTGTGCACGTGTGTCTCTTCTGCAGCTCCGACTTCACGTGGGCGAGTGCCGCAGTGTCTGCAGTGGCAAAGACCAAGTCGTCGACGTACACGAGGATGTAGAACGGCGGCAGCGAGGTGTCGGTGCGTAGAAACAGCGACGGGTCAGCAGTAGAAGGAGCGAACCCAAGAGCCGCAAGTGTAGTCCTCAGTGTGTCGTGCCACTCACGTGGCGCCTGTCAGAGACCGTAGACTGGCCGCCGGAGGCTCCACTGGGTACCAGGAGGGAACGACCCAGTGAAGCCAGGTGGGCGGCGCAGCCAGATCTCCTCGTGCAGGCTGCCGTGTAGGAAAGCAGTGCTGAAGTTAAGAGAGTGGAGCTCGTAGTCACGCTGAGCGGCGACGTGCAGCAGAACTTGAAGAGTGGTCATCTTCGGGGTCGGGGAGAAGGTCTGGAAGAAGTCAACTCCCTCTCGCTGACTGAAGCCTCGTGCAACGTAACGCGCCTTGAAGACAGGCGGAGAACCCGGCGGCCGCTTCACCCTGAAAATCCACATGCCACTGACGATGTTCGCCCCAGGTGGGGGAACCTCGTCGACGTAGGTGCCTGTGGACTTCCAGGAAGCCATCTCTGCGTCCATGGCTTTCTGCCACTGAGAGGAGTAGGGACCCTCTATCGCCTCTGCGTAAGAGCGCGGAGTCGGGATGTCTGGTGCATCCGGGTCTCCCTCAGGG
The DNA here is from genome assembly GCA_947471745.1 of Closterium sp. Naga37s-1. NCBI lineage: Eukaryota > Viridiplantae > Streptophyta > Zygnematophyceae > Desmidiales > Closteriaceae > Closterium > Closterium sp. Naga37s-1. The sequence continues at coordinate 541,134 of CANJKZ010000737.1, forward strand.
GCAACTAGCATGGACACGAGATGAGGTAAAGCAGCGGCAAAGCACTCAAACTCCTCCTGCCTGTCCTCAAGGACGTCCGTGCCAAGAGCACACTCACCCCCGACGGACGGAGGACAGACAGACTCAGACTCAGCAACTAGGCTAGCGGCGTAGTCTAGACGACAAGTGGCAGCAAAGTCGACAAGCTCGGCAACTAAGGCAGACGCAACAGTGGACTCAAAGGAAGGGTCAGTGACAACAGTAGCCAGGAGACGCGTGACAGTAGGACTGGCAGCACGAAGGGAGTCAGACTCAGGGTCAGCAAGAGCAGGAAGAGAGGACGCAGGAGGAGACGGGAGAGGGACACGCTGGGGAGCAGTGGAAGGACGAAGCGCCATCTGGCGAGTGCCTGGGACAGCAGGAGGACGCTGACGTGGGACACGACGACTAGTGTGAGCAGCACGAACAGGCGACGCTCGACGAGACTCAGGCGACGCAGGATGAGACTCAGGCTCACGACGCTCCGTAAGACCTCCAGTCGGACCAGTGTAAGGAGAAGGACCAGGGAGAGGGGAGGCAGACGGTAACTGTGAATGCAACTGGACAGACGGAGGACACTCTAAGGAGGGAGGAGGACAAGGAGGAGGAGGCTGACCAAGAACCTGCTGAAGGAGCGGAACGAAGTACGGCCGCGGCCGCGCAGCGTCTCCAGAACCAGCAGAGACACCAGCGCCAGGGTCCTCAGCACCAGCAGCAGCTCCAACTCCAGGGTCCGCAGCACCAGCAGCAACTCCAAAGCCCGGGTCCGCAGCACCAGCAGCAGCTCCAACGCTCTGGTCCTCAGCACCAGCAGCAGCTCCAACTCCAGGGTCCGCAGCACCAGCAGCACCTCCAGAAGAAGCAGCACCTCCAGCAGCTCCAGCAGCCCAAGCACCAGCAGCACCTCCAGCAGCTCCAGCAGCACCAGCAGTACCACCAGCACCAGCAGCACCTCCAGCAGCGTCAGCAGCACCAGCAGCTCCAGCACCAGCAGTACCTCCAGCAGCGCCAGAAGCACCGCCAGCAGCAGAACCTCCAGCAGCTGGGTCCGCGACACTAGGAGCGCCACTCCGAAGACTGCAGCGCCGTGCGTACCACTCTCGGAGCCGCTGGGGAGAGGGCAGCTCCCGCCTAGGAGGGGAAGCACTAGCACCAGCTCCAGCAGTACTCCTGGCTCCAGAAGCACCTCTCCTGAGGCTGCAGTACTGTAAGTACTGTCAGAATGTTATTATCTAGCCTGTAGTGGGGTGCTCTATAGCGAGTACAACCCTGTTAGGGTTTGCTATATGTATCCCAACTGCTGCTAGTGAAACCCCTCCTTTCTTCATTTCTGTTTCTCACTGCTAGTTTCTGACATGCTATCAGAGCAGGTCGACCCCCTTGGGTCGATCCTGTGGGTGGGCCCACCACCTAATGCTTCCGCTGCTGTTCTACTTGTCGCGCGCCTCGGTCGCGCGACGCCTCCTTCCTGCCGTGCGCTCGGGGCGCGCGGCGGTTTTCTGCCCGCCGTGCGCCCCGAGGCGCGCGGCGGTTTCCTACCATGGGGGACCCGCGCGCGCCCCCGCCCTGTCCGTCGCGGCGCCCTGGGGGAGCCGCGCGCTGCCCCCGCCCGTCCGTCACGGCACCCTGGGGAGCCGCGCGCTGCCCCCGCCCGTCCGTCGCGGCACCCTGGGGAGCCGCGCGCTGCCCCCGCCCGTCCGTCGCGACACCCTGGGGAGCCGCGCGCTGCCCCCGCCCGTCCGTCACGGCACCCTGGGGAGCCGCGCGCTGCCCCCGCCCGTCCGTCGCGACACCCTGGGGAGCCGCGCGCTGCCCCCGCCCGTCCGTCGCGGCGCCCTGGGGAGCCGCGCGCGGCCCCCTGCTGCCCCTTGGTGGCGCCCTGGGGGCCGCGCGCCTTCCCCCCCGCCGTCCCCCGCGCTCCTACCCCTTGCAACTCGTTTTAGGGTTTGGGGATGAGGAGTGTGGGGGTGACGGTTCTGGGGGTGACGGTTGTGTGCACCGTCCTCTACTCCTCCTCCTCCTCCGTCTCCCACTGCTGCAGCTACCGCTGAGGGGGGTGGGTGTGTGGGAGCCGAGGGTTTAGGGTTTTGGGGGGGGTGCCGTGGGAGTGGAGCTAGGGGTTTCAGCAGGGAGTGTGTGAGAGGTGTGTGGGACAGTTGGAGGAGGTTGAGTGGAGGCTGCTGTCTTGTCGTCCGCAGCACCTGTAGTCCGGGGCGCACTGTCCTGGTAGCCCAGAGAGTCTGCTGCGCCTGTCGCCCGTGGGTCCGTTGCTCCTGTAGCTCCTCGTAGCCCGTGAGCCAGTTACTCCAGTAGTCCGGGGCGCTGTCTCGGTAGCCACTGTGCCAGCAGCTCCTGTTGCCCGTGTGTCTGCAACTTCAGCCGTCGTCTCCCATCTTCTATCCTCGCACAGTCCCTCCTCCTCCTCACTTGCCCGCTGTGATTACCTCTAGCTTTGCTTATCATTGTGCACTCCTACTATGCCTGCTCATTGTGCTGATTACACCCCACTTTGGCTATGGGGGTGTGTCAGAATGTTATTATCTAGCCTGTAGTGGGGTGCTCTATAGCGAGTACAACCCTGTTAGGGTTTGCTATATGTATCCCAACTGCTGCTAGTGAAACCCCTCCTTTCTTCATTTCTGTTTCTCACTGCTAGTTTCTGACAAGTACCACTCACGCAGCTGCTGTGAGGAGAGAGCTCCTCCAGGTGTAGCACTCCCAGGCTCAGTACCTCCAGACTCAGCACCCCTAGACTCAACACCCGCAGGCTCCGCACCCCCAGGCTCAGCACCCCCAGGCTCAGCACCCCCAGACTCCGCAACCCCAGGCTCCGCACCCCCAGGCTCCGCACCCCCAGGCTCCGCACGCTCAGGCTCAGCACCCTCAGGCTCAGCACCCCTAGCAGGACGAGAGTCGACAGCTACCTCGACAGGCTCAACCGGGTCTACCTGGGACACACCTGAGGGAGCGGCACCCTGAGGGGGGAGGGGGTCTACCACAGCAGCACCTGGCGCGAGGAAGAGAGGCGGGGGGGGAAGCGGGGCAGTGCGGTAGGGGAAGAGGCGGTAGTAGGGGACGGACTCGTCGAAAGTGACGTCCTGAGAAGGCAGGACACGGCGCGAGGTGGGGTGGTAAAACTGCCAACCAGACGCGTCCGGGACAAAGCCAAGGAAGACACAAGGAACAGCGCGGGAGGAGAGCTTGTCCGCGGACGTATCGCGAACAAAGGCTCGAGATCCCCAGACCCGAAAGCGTGATGCATCGCCAACCTCTCCTGTCCAACGCAGTGTCGGCGAAGTCTCCAGAACGGAGACACGGGGCCAGAGGTTGAGCTGATGCGCAGCGTATCGGACTGCAAACGGCCACAGAAAGTGGGGGGCAGCCGCATGGATCAAGGAGGTACGAGCGACCTCCATGACCAAGCCAATGCGGCGCTCAGCAACCCCATTCTGCTGTGGAGAGGCCGGAAGCGTGAACGACTGGCGGATGCCGTGCTCCGCACAGTAGGCTGCCAAGAGGTCGGAGGAGAACTCACCACCTCTGTCAGAGTGCAAGCGCAGGACAGGAAAATCCGAGTGGAAACGCTCGCTGAGCTGGAGACGAGAAGCGCTGATCCAAGGGATCAAAACATCAGGGACCTCACCCTTGGTGCGCAAGGGGAAGACCGTGGTGTAGCGCGAGTAGTCGTCAACAACTATCAGGAAGTACCTCTCCTGACCCTGACCACGGACGTGGGCTGGGCCCCACACGTCCATGTGGAGCGTCTGCAAGGGAGCAGTCGTCGGGGGAAACGAGGAGGAGTGAGGAGCGGCGCGCTGCCGCCCCTCGACACAGGGAAGACAGGGAGGAGCAGGCGAGGGTGGGAGGGGAGGGAGAACCCTGGGAAGACCAGAGACAAGGTACCGTTTGTGCATGGCACGAAGGCGCTGCACGGACGGGTGACCAAGTCGGTGGTGCCAGAGGACGGTCTCATGCGCCAGAGAGCGACACGAGCAGGGGGCCGACAGCTGACCTGACGCAGACGCAGACGCAGCTAACTGAGGGGACTCAGTGGTCAGTGTGTACAGGTCCGACCCCGGCTGCCGAGCGAAGGTAGCCAGGTGACGGCCCGTCCGAGCACACGTGCAGTGTGTCACGCGCTCGTAGGCAGGGGTGAACTGGTGAACACCCCCGTCCTGGAGCGCACAACCCGCCACCAAGTTCGTAGAGAACGAGGGGAGGTGGAGACCTGACAGTGTGCCCGACGGAACCGCAGGACAAGGAAGGACAGTGGAGGAGGTCGCAATGACCGGACCCCCAGAGGGGTCAGCGAGGGAGACAGCAACTGGCCAAGCAAGCGGCTCAAGGGCAGTGCGGTCACGAAAGAAACAGCGAGAAGCACCTGAGTCCAGAGTGAAGGTGTGCAGTGCCTCAGTCAACTCAGTACCAGGGGGCGCAGACTCACTAGCACCTAGAGCAGCAGCCTCACCAGCACCTGGGGTAGCAGACACGCAAGTACCGGGAGTGGTAGCCTCACCAGCACCTAGGGCAACAGACGCACTAGCACCTAGAGCGGCAGCCTCACTCACAGGACACGGCAGCTGCACCTGTCCACTACCAGAAGCTCCCGAACGACGCACTCCAGAGCGACTACCACTACGGCCACCCCGACAGCCCCAACTGGCGTACCACTCACGAAGCTGCTGGGGCGAAAGAGGACACGGCAGCTGCACCTGTCCACTACCAGAAGCTCCCGACCGACCCACTCCAGAGCGACTACCACTACGGCCACCCCGACAGCCCCAACTAGCGTACCACGCACGAAGCTGCTGGGGCGAAAGAGGACACGGCAGCTGCACCTGTCCACTACCAGAAGCTCCGGACCGACCCACTCCAGAGCGACTACCACTACGGCCACCCCGACAGCCCCAACTAGCGTACCACTCACGAAGCTGCTAGGGCGTGAGGGACTCACGCGCACGGCCCTGGAGCTGCATCTGGCCACGCCAGAAGCAGCAGTAGCAGCAGTAGCGGCAGTAACAGCAGTAACAGCAGGAGCAGTAGCAGTGGGAGTAGAAAAGGCAGTAGCAGCAGTAGCAGCGGTAGCAGTGCTGGCAGGGCAATGCTCACCAGTGGTCGGCGCGGCAGGCGCAAGACGGTGGCGACAGTGGGGCCGCTACAACTGCAGGGCGGGGCCGGGCCGCAGCAGGGAGCTCCGCGGCAGCTGCTGCAGGGCGAGGCCGGGCCGCGACGGCAGCTGCTCCAGGTGCCAGGGGCGGCTGCTGCAGTGGCGGCTGCTCCAGGGGCCAGGGGCGGCTGCTGCAGCGGTGGTTGCTCCAGGGGCCAGGGGCGGCTGCTGCAGGGGCGGCTGCTCCAGGGGCGAGGGGCGGCTCCTGCAGTGGCGGCTGCTCCAGTGGCCAGGGGCGGCTGCTGCAGGGGCGGCTGCTCCAGAGGCCAGGCGCGGATTAGGTCAGGGCGACGCGGCGAGCAGGGCGACGCGGCGGGCAGGTGGCGACGCCGCGGGCAGGGCGACGTGGCGGGCAGGTGACGACGCCGCGGGCAGGGCGACGCGGCGAGCAGGTGACGACGCCGCGAGCAGGGCGACGCGGCGGGCAGGGCGACGACGCCGCGAGCAGGGCGACGCCGCGAGCAGGTGGCGACGCCGCGGGCAGGGCGACGCGGCGAGCAGGTGACGATGCCGCGGGCAGGCGACGACGCCGCGGGCAGGCGACGACACCGCGGGCAGGCGACGACGTCGCGGGCAGGGGCTACGTCGCGGGTAGGCGACGACGCCGCAGGCAGGCGACGACGCCGCGGGCAGGCGACGACGCCGCGGGCAGGCGACGACGCCGCGGGCAGGCGACGACGCCGCGGGCAGGGGCTATGTCGCGGGCAGGTGACGACGTCGCGGGCAGGCGGCGACGCCGCGGGCAGGGCGACGCGGCGGGCGGCGAGAGCCTGCAGGGGCGGCGCGCGGTCGGGCAGAGGCTGCGCGCGGGCCTGACGAGTCTGCAGGGGCGGCTCTCGGGCCTGACGGGCCTGCAGAGGCGGCTCGGGGGGGGCCTGACGGGTCTGCAGAGGCGGCTCGGGGGCCTGACGGACCTGCAGGGGCGGCTCGAGGGCGCACGAGGGCGCACGAGGGCGCACGAGGGCGCACGAAGGCGCACGAAGGCGCACGAAGGCGCACTAGCAGAGAATGGCGCACGAGGGCGCACGTAAGGTAGGACGCACGAGGGCGCTTCTAGCGGAATAGTGGGCCCATAGTAGAAAGCGGTCCTAGGTAGCAACCTAGGCTCGTGATACCATGTTAGAATCTAGAATAGAACGAGAATGGATGAAACTAGGTAGGAGGGGGATACAAGTAGGAAACCCTAACAAAGCTGTACCCCCTAAGGCTAAACCCACTATAGCCTACACAATATAAACATTTAATGTTTGACACTCGCCACTCGCTCTCAGCTCTGCCTTCGGATGAGTCCGTAGAGCCGAGTGGCCCGTACCCAGAGCTTGTTGGCTGCCTCATGTACCTGATGATCTGCACTCGACCTGACCTGGCATACCCTCTTAGCATCTTGGCACGCTATGTTGCTCCTGGGAGACACCGACCAGAGCACATGGCGGCTGCGAAGAGGGTTTTGCGCTACTTGTGCAGTACGTCGGGCATGGGGCTTGTGCTTGGAGGGCGGAGTCCAGTGGTCCTCACTGGTCACGCAGACGCATCTTGGGTTGACGACCTGGCTACTCAGCGGTCGTCACAGGGTTACACCTTCAGCCTTGGTTCCGGTCCTGTTTCGTGGCGGTCTACCCGCTCGTCTTCTGTTCTCAGCTCCAGCTGTGAGGCTGAGATCTACGCAGGGGCCATGGCTGCACAGGAGTTACGCTGGCTCACCTACCTGCTGACTGACTTGGGAGAGCCGCCTCGTTCTCCTCCTGTTCTGTACGTAGACAACAAGGCCATGCTGGCCTTGTGTCGGGAGCACAGACTGGAGCACAGGACGAAGCACATTGCTCTTCGCTACTTCCTTGCTCGTGAGCTGCAGCAGCGTGGTCAGCTACGCCTTGCTTACGTGGCCTCTCAGGCCAACACTGCTGAGATCTTCACCAAGGCACTTCAGCCTTGTGATCATCAGCGCTTCTGTACTATGCTAGGTCTTGTGCCTACTTGGCCCCACTTGCTTGCCTCTTGACTTTACTTGTACTGTGATATATATATATACCTGCACATGCTTGTTTACCTTTTATATATAATCCTGCATGTGAACTGGCCTAGTGGCCTTTGAACCTGTGCTCGGAATGTGTGGTGACGTTGTGATCCACCCTGAGCTTGTTTTGCTTTGCTTTGCTTGGCTGGTCTTGTGACCCCTTGTTCTCCCCCACTTTGCCTATGGGGGTGTGTCAAACATTAATCACATAGCCTGTGTAGGCTGTAGTGGGGTAGACACTATGGGGTACAGTTTCCTAGGGTTTCATATTTGTACCCAACTCATTTCCTAGTCAATCATTCTCATTTCTTCACAGTCGGAGGAGAACTCACCATCTCTGTCAGAGTGCAGACGCAGGACAGGAAGGTCCTCACGGAACTGCTCACGGAGCTGGAGATGGACTGCGCAGATCCAAGGGATCAAGACCTCAGGGACCTCATCCTTGTTGTGCAAGGGGAAGACCGTGGTGTAACGCGTGTAGTCGTCAACAACCAGCACGAAGTAGCGCTCGCGGTCTTGTCCACTGACCCGGGCTGGGCCCCACACGTCTGTGTGGAGAGTCTGCAGGGGAGAAGTCGTTGGGGGAAACGAGTAGTGAGGAGCGGCGCGCTGCCGCCCCTCAACGCAAGGAAGGCAGGGCGGGGAAGGCGAGGGCGGGAGGGGAGGCAGAGACCTGGGAAGACCAGAAATGAGGAGGCAGGAGTGCATGCCACGAATGCGTGGCAAGGAGGGGTGACCAAGGCGGTGGTGCCACAGGAGAGTCTGGTGCGACAGGAGGCAACACGAGCAGGGGGCTACTACCGGATTTGACGCGGACACCTGAGCAGACGCAGCTACATGAGGAGGCTCAGTATTCAGTGTGTATAGACTCGACCCAGGCCAACGGGTGAACGTGGCCAGGTGACGGCCCATTTGTGTATACGTACAGATCGACACATGCTGACCCCCACGAGTGATGGTAGTGACCATCGCATCCTGGAGGGCAGCGGTACTCACCAAGTTCGTAGAGAATGAGGGGAGGTGAAGACCTGAGAGTGAGCCAGACGGAACCGCCGGACACGGGAGAACAGTGGAGGAACGTGCAAGAACTGGGCCCCCTGAGGGGTCAGCCAGTTTGACTGGAACAGGTGCAGGAAGTGGAGTGAGTGTGGTACTGTTGCGAAGGAAACAACGGGAAGCACCCGAGTCAAGTGTGAAGGTGTGCAAGGCCTGACCAGGTGCAGTACCAAGGAGAGCAGACTCACGAGCACCTAGAGCAGCAGCCTCTATACCTGGTCGGGCGGCACACATAGGTTATAGTCACCATCAGCACTAACAGACAAGGCATACATGGCGGCAAGGAGAGCATCATAGTCAAGAACAAAGATATAAACACCAGACCTAAGCAGCTCTAGCTAGCGGGGGCGCTCAGCCTCGTCGCCAAACTTTGCGCGCCAAGCGTCGTCAAGGCGGGAGAAGCAGCGGTGCTGTGTGAGAAACTTCCCGCATGTCTGACCTGCGCGGTCACCTGTGCGAATGACATACGGGCAGCGAACACTACCCCCAGGCGCCCCACGATGAGCAAACCACTCACGAAGCTGCTGGGGCGTAGGGGTCTCGCTCCGACGCTATTACTGCTGCCTCTAGCCACTTCCAGAACCTCCCCTCTAAACAGCTCCACCCCGACCACCACCACTGCCGCTGCCACCACTCCCACTGCCGCCACCACCGCCACCCCCACTCCCACCGTTGCCACCACCGCCGCCACCGAAGTCCCCACTCCCGCCACCACCCCCACCACTGCCACCACCTCCGCCACCTCCACCGCCTCCACCACCACCACCCCCGCTGCCACCGCCACCACTCTTGCCACCCTTGCCCTTGCTGCTGCGGCGTTTCCTACTAAGAGCAGAAGCAGCCCCGATATCCTCAGTACCAAGGATGTCAACAGCATCAGCAGACGCGTAGGAGGGGGCAAGGGGGGAGGGGGAACACCCCTCAAAGAAGGGTGTGCGAGGAGTGCCACGAGCAGCACCTACTGTGACTACGCTAGTCTCAGCTGCAAGGAGGTGGTTTTCGAGCAGGTCGACAGTGAGGTTCTTGGACAGCTGCTGCGGACAACACATGTGCTCGTCAAACCGCTTCGTTCAACGGAAACAACGCCTCAACCGGGAAGTCGTGATAACCGTCGCCAACAACCAGAACCTGCGGACACGACGACAAGGAGTAGTTCAACTTCAGTCCCGCGAGACTAACGTCGTCTTGCAGATGTTGAAGGTTTTGATTGCAGAGGGACTGGGCTACAACTTCCTTAGCGTCAGTCAACTCATGGCAAAAGGGATTCATCTCGCGCCGAGAGCACCACTCAAGAATTCAAGCTGTACAACGGGAAGGGTGGACTTAACATCAGGAAAGCGGTCCTGAAGATCAACGTTTTGTTCCTCGATTTCGTCCCAGATCAAGGAATTGCTGACAGCGACGCGATCGTCAACTTCACCACTTGGTCGCACCCACCAGATCTCGACCCAGACTTCAGCCCCGGAGGCTTCTGTTACTCACACACTATACCCGAAGCAGAACGGACAAGGGCGTTAGCGGTAATTCAACAGACAACAGAGGTAGCAGCAACATCGGCAGCAGCATCTACATCGGCAGAAGTAGAAGCAACAACAACAGCACCAGCACCAATCACCAGCTCTTCATCAGCACCAACTCCCGTCATCGATACTACACAGACTCCCGCTCAACAGCCGACTCCCGCTCCACGCGGCGTCCACAGAACATCACCACAAGCTTCTACTCCAAATCCGACCTGTACAGGCGTTCACCTGGACATCGCGCCGACAAATCACTGTGGCATCTAAGGTTAGGACATCCCAGCAACACGACACTGAAGAACACGATAAGAGCAGGAGTTCTCGACAAATACTCGCTACTCTTAATAGACGGCAGAGAACTTCAACGAGTTCGCGGAAACTGCTTTACTTGTCCCGAAGCCGACTTACCTCATCAGCCGTTCGTTTCTCACCACAACCCGAGCGCGCCAGCATACACACCACTGGAGAAGGTTTACAGCGACCTACTGTACACCCGCGAAAGTGGGCAGAGAGCATACAACTACGTAATCACATTCATTGACGCCGCCACCTGATACGTCTGGCACCTCAAACTTCCAAGTCGCAACATGGCCTTCGAAGCCTTCGTCGCTTGGCTCCCAGTAGCAGAAAGGGAATCAGGAGTGAAGCTGAAAAGTTTTCAGTCAGACGGGGGAGGAGAATACCAGTCACAGAGGTTCAAGCAATACCTGGCGAAGAGAGGCATCAAGCAACTAATCTCTCTTCCCTACGCTCATCCACAGCAAGGCGTGGTCGAAAGGATGAACAGGACTCTCTAGAATACCATGCGCAAACTGCTACATGGCGTGCAACTACCCAACCATCAGTGGCCTGCGGCGATGGACCACGCTGTGCTGTTACACAACTTGCTCTCGTCATCCTCACTTCCGAACAACGCATCACCACATCTGTTGTGGACACGAAAACTGGGCAACACAAAAATGTTACAAGTTTTTGTTTGCATGGTACAGTACCGACCCCGCACTGCATGAGCCGGGCGATTCTCACAACGCGCACAGTGGGGGCTACACCTGGGCATCGAAAAACATTACAACGCGTGGAAGATTTTCGACGTCCACTCAAAGGAAACAATAGCAGCACGTGACGTGATTTTCTACGAACGAATCAGTCTCCAAACGTACCTGGACAACTTGGCAGCAGAACGAGACCTCACGGGTTGCTTCCGTGGCAACCGAGCCTTTGCCTTGCCAGTAGATGAGGCTGACTGGGATGAGCAAAACGTGGACGGAGCATCCGAGGAAGCCGGACCTCTTCCCTACTGTTCGGTACCCGTTCCAATGGACGACGACAACCCTCACAAAAGCATCAACACCAAAGTCTACCACGACTGCGCTGAAAATGGTTACGTTACGACCCAGCCGGTCAACACCAACGTTTCAAAACGCATAGGCCCCAATTTCTTACCTGATCAAGAAGCGGGAGATGAAGCAGTCTGTCCCGAGGATCCAAGTCTTCCTCGACGCACACAGAGTGGGCTGCAGATTCTCGGCCTCGTCACCGCAGTCCATGGAGCATCGCCGCCACGAGAGCCTACTACAGTTCAGCACGCTCTGGGGGGGGGAGCACAGGGAGAAATGGCGCGAAGCCATGGACAGGGAGTTAAAGGCACTAGAAGATGATAAGATGATAAGATGCGTTCTCCCAACTCCGACCACCAGTAGCAACTTGTCGTTTCCGAAGATGACGCGCGTGACGTCCCCCGGTGCACCAACGTTGGTGAGGAGTGACGCCGAGTGCGTCATGTGTTGTGTTGCGCCGGTGTCGAGGAACCACGCGTCGGTTGGTGTTTTGTTCCCGTTGCCGGCCAAAAACACGAGCGACTCCTTTGAATCATCCGCCTCGCTGGATGCCGAGTGCGCGTTGCCCTATTGGTTCCGCGCCATCGATGGAGTCCAATCACTCGAGCGCTTCAGACACTCTCGCCAAAAGTGTCCCGGTTTGCCACAATAGTGGCACTTGCCACGATGCTCACTCCCATCAGACGATTCCTTCGTTGAGCCCTTGCTCCACTTGGACTTCTTTCTGGAACTCCCTCCGGATTACATGACAGTTCCCACGCTCTCATTAGCAAATTGTCGGCGACGCAATTCCTCATGGAGAAGCCGACCGACCACCATTTCCTCCAAGTCTCTTGCACGCTATCGAGTGTCGTAATCACCGTCGACCACTCTTCCAGAAGGCCGCATAGCAAGGTCAAAATCCAATCCTCCTCCGTGACCGTTCCACCGAGGTCCATGAACGTTTCCCCGAGTTCCTCCACACGAGTCGCATACTCGTGCATCGATTCGCCCTCGCGACACTTCACAGTGAAGAACGCATTCCGGGCTAGGATCTTGTCATGGAGAGTCTTGTTTACGTAGATGGTCTCAAGCCGCTTCCACGCTTCATGCGCCGATGCTTCGAGCTTGATGCACGTACGCACTGCACTCACAAGATTGATGCCGATGCACGAAATCAACGTAGCGAACGCCTTTTGGTCCTTCTTCTTCCATGCCGCGATGTCACTCTCGTCGTCCGGCCTCTTCTCCATTCCATTGAAGAAACCCCAAAGTCCCCGCTCCATCATGAGCACTTGGAAATTAAACTTCCATGCTGAGAAGTTTTGTCCCGTGAAAATCGGTACCGCCGACGTGTCGAACATCTTCGCGGTTGTCCAGGGTTCGCCGGAATTTACAACGACACCATCCAAGGAAGTGCGGGAGGCCTCGCTTGACATCACCATGCTAGCTACTCCTCGCGCACATAGACTCCTCCGACCAGCTCTGATACGACTGTTGTAGAGGACTCTCCTCTGGTTCGCAGGAACTAGGATATGTTCTAATCAGTAGAGCACTTTCTTAGCTTTCCAACGGGCCGTATATCACCTCGATCGCCTACGTATCGAGCGAGATACGGCTACAAACGTGAAAGCCATGCTCTTTGTGGAAGGACTGGAAACTCTATGAAATTTGTGTCGAGTTGCACTGTGTAACCTCCAGTCGCTACACTCTCGAATGTTCGAGTAACATTTCGAGGGGGTGAAATTCGGAACTCGAATTTCACCGAATCCAATTCTCCTTCAGTCTCGACTCTTCTTGTGTTGCCATGTGGCACCCATTGAGTGGGTCTTCCAAAGTCAACCCACTCCCTTCGAAACCTGCAGCTCACGCAACTCGTGAGCACTAGAAGAAACACATTCCTTGGGTTGGGGGCATACAACTACTCCACCACCGTTTTCTTTGAACATGCGACCTCCAACAACGGGGAGAACGATAAAGGAGGCGAAAGAGATCCTGGGTGCAGCGGCGGACTTCTTTCGGGGCCTGTTTGGGAGAGTCAAGGAGGTGTCCGGAGAAGGATGGCTGACTGATAAGAGCAAGCGGTTGGACGGGAAGGACCGGGATATGCTGTAGGCACAATGGACAGAAAAAGAGGTCAAAAACGCGATCGCTGAGCTGCCTAAGGGGAAAACACCAAGGTAAGATGGTCTACCGAGAGAGCTGTTTGAGAATAACTGGGACCTGCTCGGGCCTGGGTTGATGCAGTTTATCCGTTCGTTCGAGAAGTTGGCGACGCTCCCAGAAAGCCTCGCGACGGCAGTTACAATCCTGCTCCACAAGAAAGGGGATAAGGAGAGGCTGGAGAACTACAGACCGATTACTTTATTGAACACGGTGTATAAGATCGCTGCGAAAGACTGACTGATATGAGCAAGTAGTTGGACGAGAAGGACCGGGATATGCTGTTGTAGAGGACTCTCCCCTGGATGGCAGGACCTGGGAGTTGTTCTAATCAGTAGAGCACTGTCTTAGCTTTCCAACGGGCTGTAGATCACCTCGATTGCCTAAGTATCGAGCGAGATATGGCTACTAACACGAAAGCTATGCTCTATGTTGAAGGACTGGAAACTCTCTGATATTTGTGTCGAGTTGCACTATGTAACCTCGAGTCGCTACACTCTTGAATGTTCGAGTAACATTTCGAAGGGGTGAAATTCGGAACTCGAATTTCATCGAATCAAATTCTCCTTTAGTCTCGACTCTTCTTGTGTTGCCAGGTGGCACTCATTGAGTGGGTCTTCCAAATTCAACCCACTCCTTTCGAAACCTGCAGCTCACGCAACTCGTGAGCACTAGAAGAAACACATTCCTTGGGTTGGGGGCATACAACTATCCCACCACCGTTTTCTTTTAACACACGCGACCTCCAACACTCCCCCTTGCACCCAACCCACTAGGTTTGCAATCCAAAATGCTCATAGCATGCAGGAGATGAATCGTTAGGGGGTGGTTACATGAGAAAATCCGCGTGTTCATCATCACCCTTAGTCGCGAAGAAAAAACGCCGTTTTTGTTGTGTGATGGTATCATTTGCATTCATGTCTGTCTGCCTCCCATCATATGTTCGTGCGTTGCATGCGTGGTGTGTGCGTGCGTAAGTATTTGTGTTTGGCATGGTATGGATTTTTTTAGTGTGTGTGAATGTTATTTGGCTTGGGCAGATATCTGAAGTGAATTCTCTGTTCAAGAGCATTCCGACGAACCAAGAATCATCGCGATCGAAGCAAGAACAAGAAAGATATGATCGTTCGAAGTTTTTTGATTGTGATGCAGCGACTATGGGAATTCGCGGGTTGACTCAATATGGGGTACAGACTTTTGGGGGTTGGGAAATTCATCACCATCACTGTAGACGATGCCAAGTGGTTGGGAGAAGCCAAACTAGGTTGGCAAGTGTGGCCAAGTTGGGTGAGGTGGATGGCATGAGTTGGGAAAGTGACAAATGTCAAAGCTGGGGTGCCTATAGAGAGGGGAATTGTGTGGTATGGGATTTTCTTGGTTGGGGAATCCCTTGGGACCTTTCCTCTCGTCCTCCTCATCCCCTCCTACCTGGTTTAATTGCTACTCCAACTTTCTTGTGTGAACTTGTGAGTAAATTGTGATTGAGTTAAGTTTCTTTGGCAGCATACCCTCTAGTCGAGCTATACTCCATATTTTGATATGAATTAAACTGGGAGAGATAGCCACGGTTAAGGGCTACATTATACTCAAGTTTGAGAACATTCTAACAGTGGACCTTCTGTCGAGGACGTTTCATGTGATGACGACTTTTCTGTCAAGAAATATAGTTGACGATTGTGAGATATTTCGGCCCTTAATCTTTGTAGACTCCGTCCTTAGTCTCTAACAAGTGGTATCAGAGCTGATTAAGGACTTTTTGAAGAGTCTACTGAGGTGTGAAGACCCTCCTAGACCCACCATGGCCTGTGGGCGTGCCTAAGTGGAGTTCTGGAGGTTGCATGTGACTTCCGCTAAGGGGAAACTCCGCCGAAATTTCGTTGGCGCCGACACTTGTGAAACTATTGTGGGACTTCGGTGTGGACAGAAAGGGGGGAGCTGAAACCTGTGATTGGGAGCAGAGGAATTGAGTCAAGGGAGTGGAGATGCAACTGAGAAGAGGAATGTGCTGCCACCATCCAAGATCGAGGCATTGGATGGCTCCAACTATGAGGAATGGAGCGGGCCGATGCGGAGTGCGTTTAAGCGCTACAAGCTGCTGAAACTTGCGATGGGAGAAGAGAAGATGCCGAAGGAAGGCGACGCCCGCGATCGGTGGATTGAGAAGAGCGCGGTGCTGTACGACCTAATCCTTCAATCGGTCAACAACGACATGTTCCAACACATCAAGGATTTGGTGGAGTTGGATGATTCCAGACCAAAGGCGTGGAAGCTACTGCGCGACGTGATTCAGCCCAACACGCTGCCGACGGTGATTGTGTTGGAGAAGGAGCTGGCTGCCCTCTCCATTCAACCGGGCGATGATGTGAAGCCGGTCCTTGACAAGATCAAGGACACCTATGCGAGGATGGCAGCGGCGGGCAGCAATGTGTCGCAGATGCAGCAGTGCACCAAGATCATCTCGGTGCTCGATAACTCGTGGGAAAACCTCATCCCCACCCTCAACACTCAGCAGGTCTAGTGGACACCTGAGTGGCTACGGCAGCAGATTCTGCAGGAGGACTTCCGCAGGCGCCACACGGGTGGTGGTGCTGCCAACAAAACTGCTGAGGGGTATGGAGCTGCAGGAGGCAGCAGAGGAAGAGGGAGAGGGAGAGGGCGAGGCCGTGGGAGAGGCTTTGGCAGAGGGAGAGGCCGAGGTGACTACAATGAGGGGCATGGGAGCTCTGGTGGCAGGGGGAGCACCCAAATAGAGGGTGCATGCTGGTACTGAAAGAAGGCTGGACACCCGTGGTTCAAGTGTTTCAGCCGACCTGAGGGATGGGCGCCTCCAGGCATGAAGCCGCCAAAGTGGTGAACGTGCACGAGGTGGCGTTGTGCAAGGTTCAGGTGCACAAGGTGATGGCGGACACGGTAAAGCTGACCTTGTGATGTTCCTCATGGTTGAGGATGTGAAAGGGAGTGAGGGTGATGTGGGCTCAGTTGGGAAGGTTGTGATGCAACCCCTCACTCACTGGGTGATAGATTCAGGTTGCACAAGTCACATGACCCCACGGGCAGATTTGCTTGACGAGGTAAAGCCCCCTGGAAAGATTAAGTTTGTGGCTGCCGCTTCAGGCGCTTTGCTCTCTGTGATTGGTGTTGGGAATGCCAAGGTAATGGGAGCCAATCGGGTGCTTGTGGGGCTGGGGAATGTGCTGTTGGTTGAAGGTTTGTCCGCAAACCTTCTTTCTGTGCGCCGGCTGCAGAAGAGCAAGGCCAAATTTACCTTCGGTGACTGAGGATGGGGGAGAACCTGAGGTGGAGGAGCAGCAGCAGCAGCAGCAGCAGCAAGATGCTCCACCACGTACCCAACGTCCGCCAGACCGTCCTAGGAGGGATGTGCGCCCTCCTAACAGGCTGACCTATCCTAGCTTTGGAAAGCCAAAGGTGGTACGGGCTGGAAATGTGGCAGAGCAGTGTGATGAGGATGAGATAGCTCACTGCTACTGGGCAGCCGTCTCTGAGCCCAAGACGCTAGCTGAGGCCTTGAGTGGGCCCGATGCTGACAAGTGGAAGCAGAGTGTGAAGGAGGAGGATGACTCTCTGCTGGAGAATGAAACGTGAGAGCTGTGTGAGCTGCCTCCTGGGAAGAAGGCCATTTCTTCCAAGCTGATCTTCAGGCACAAGTACGGACCTGATGGGGAGCTGACCCGCTACAAGTCAAGGCTTGTGGCTAAGGGGTTTAGCAGACAAAGGGGAAGGAATTCGACGAGATCTTTGCTCCTGTGGGGAAAGGGACTACACTAAGGGTGATGTTGAGAACGGCTGCAAACCGTGGATGGAGGATCAAGCAGATGGATATCACAACTGCTTTCCTCAATGGGATCATCCTAGAGGAGCTGTACATGGTGCAGCCTGAGGGGTTGGATGATGGGAGCGGAAGGGTGTGCAGGCTCAAGAAGGCCATCTATGGCCTGAAGCAGGCTCGTCGTGCATGGTACCACAAGCTGCAGGAGACACTGCTGGCTGGGGGTTTCAAGAAGAGTGAGTGTGATCACAACTTGTTCCTGCTGCAAGAGAAGGAGCAGTTCCTCATGCTCCTTGTGTATGTGGATGACATCCTTCTCTTCTCTGAGTCGTTTGCAATGATTGAGCGTGTGGAGGAGATGCTGGAGATGCAGTTCAAGTGCTCGAAGATGGGAGATTTCAAGTATTACCTTGGGATGCATGTGAAGAGAGACCTTGACAAGGGAGTGTTGAGGTTGCACCAGAGGAAGTACTTTGAGGGGCTGGCTGAGAAGTATGGGCTGCAAGATGGAGGAAAGCCAGCCACCCCACTACCTTCGGGTTTCACTGTGGAGCCCTGTGCTGATGAGGAGGTGGTGGGTGAAAGTGACAGGAATCTGTTTCATTCCATGCTTGGGGCACTCAACTATGCGGCTAACCACACGCGGCCTGACATTGCCTTTGCTACATCTAGGCTTGCTAGTGTGGTCTCACGCCCCAGTCATGAGCAGCTAGAAGCGGCCAAGAGGTTGGTCTGCTATGTGAGTGCTACAGCATATGTGGGTTTGGAGTACAGTGTTGTGAGGCAAAGGCAGCAACGGGGTGCTGCTGATTTGGGCAAGGGGGAGATGCTCTTCACTTGCTACACTGACGCTAGCTTCAACTCTGTGAAGGCAGATGGCACCAGCATTGGAGGCTATGTGTGCCTGTTTGGAGGTGGTGCAGTGAGCTGGCGCAGCAAGAAGCAGAACAAGGTGGGGCTGTCCTCGTGTGAGACAGAGTACATGGCCTTACATCATGGGGCTAAGGAGGTGGTGTGGCTGAGGCGTTTGTTGGAGGAGATCGGAGTGTGCCAGAAGGAGCCGACTGTGATTTTTTGTGACAATGAGTCGGATGTGAAGCTTGCGAAGAATGCTTGTCTTCATGGCCTGACAAAGCACATCAGTCCAAAGTGGCATTGGACGAGGACGCTCCTGGACAAGGAGGTGCGGCTAGAGATCGTGAAGACCCATCAGCAAGCGACTGACATTCTCACCAAGCGCCTGGCTGAACCTGAGCACTGGAAGGGCATGCAACTTGCTGGGATGAGTGTGCATTGATTGTGCATGCATGAGCTGAGGCATGTGAGGTGATGGTAGGCAGCAAGAGGGGGAGTTTGTTGTGTGATGCTATCATTTGCATTCACGTCTGTCTGCCTCCCATCATATGTTCGTGCGTTGCATGCATTGTGTGTGCGTGCGTGGTTTGGCATGGTTTGGATTTTCTGAGTGTGTGTGAATGTTATTTGCCATGGACAGATATCTGAAGTGACTTCTCTGCTCAAAAGCTTTCCGATGAACCAAGAATCATCGCGATCGAAGCAAGAACAAGAAAGATATGATCGTTCGAAGTTTTTTTATTGCGATGCAGCGACTATGGGAATTTGCGGGTTGACTCAATATGGGGTACAGACTTTTGGGGGCTGGGAAATTCGTCACCATCACTGTAGATGATGCCAAGTGGTTGGGAGAAGCCAAACCAGGTTGGCAAGTGTGGCCAAGTTGGGTGAGGTGGATGGCATGAGTTGGGAAAGTGACAAATGTCAAAGTTGGGGTGCCTATAGAGAGGGGAATTGTGTGGTATGGGGTTTCCTTGGTTGGGGAATCCCTTGGGACCTTTCCTCTCGTCCTCCTCATCCCCTCCTACCTGGTTTAATTGCTACTCCAACTTTCTTGTGTGAACTTGTGAGTAAATTGTGATTGAGTTAAGTTTCTATGGCAGCATTACCCCTAGTGCGCCGAAATTCATAACTCAAGCTATACTCCATAATTTGATATGATTAAAACTGGAAAAGATAGCCACGGTTAAGGGCTACATTATACTCAAGTTTGAGAACATTCTAACAGTGGAACTTCCGTTGACGACGTTTCTTGTGACGACGACTTTTCTGTCCAGAATTATAGTTGACGACTTTTCAGCCCTTAATCTTCGTAGACTCCGTCCTTAGTCTTTAACCGTTTTCTCCTTATCAATGGCTACCATAGCATAGTCGGCGTACTTGGGGTGAGGACGAACCTCACGAGGCTCGCGGGTCAAGGCCAATGGTAGGGAGGAAGGTGTGAAGGAAGTTGCCGCCTCGGTTGGTGACACCTCCACGACATCATCAACGCTCTCCTCGTTGTTCTCTCCCCCTCCATTTTCGGCTTCCCTTTCCACTTGTGGTGGAAATTCACTCTCTTTAACCTCCTCTCATGGCGGAAGGATGAAGGTGAGTTGTTGAGTGGGTTTCTCCTTCGACGGGAACTTGTCTTCATCGAAGACCACGACCTGAGACGTGACGACACAATTTTCACCCAAGCCCCACACTCGCCATGCACGCCCGTTTGGCGCAATACCCAAGAAGATCGCCGCACGAACCTTCGGTTGCAACTTGTGGCGAAGGGGGTCCACTACATGGTAGTAGCAAAGGCACCCAAAGGCGCGTAGGAGGGAAAGGTTCAGCTTCGTTCCAGTCCAAGATTCGAACGGAGTCGTTCCTGGTAGCACCTTAGTCGGCACACGATTACGAATCCATGCCGCTAGTGCACTCGCATCCCCCCACCACTCGTTTCCAAGCTTGGAGTGTTGAATTAGTGAACGAACGGCTTCCACCAACATGCGATTAAGCCGCTCCGCCACTCCATTTTGTTGGGGTGTGTAGGGTGTTGTGACGTCGTGCTTTATGCCCTTGCTCTTCATCCTTTTTGCAAGCTCGTTGTTAACGAATTCACCGCCAGTGCCGGTGCGAATAGCCTTGATCCGCTTCTAGTCGTCGTCACAAACTTCGAGCGCCCACTCTTGAATCACCTTGGCCGCATCTCCCTTAGCCTTCAAGAGCCGGGTCCAACACATCCGCGTCGCGTCGTCTAGCATCACCAATAGGAACCGTGCTCCTCCCTTTGACGTACACCGCATCGGTCCATGTCAGAATCCCATCTACTACACCATTGGGATAAAAGGGCTTTTTAAGTAGCGGGTCAGTGCGCCCATAACCCCCCAGGACAACGAGCCTGTAACTCTTCCCTAGGATCAATCGAGGATCACCAGTGGACCTCTGACACCCCCCCGCACTAGGACGCTCGAAGTGCACACACTGGGAATCGAACCCAAGACCTTTGCTCTGATACCATGTCAGAATCCCAACCACTAGACCATTGGGATAAAACGGCTTGTTAAGTAGTGGGTCAGTGCGCCCATAACCCCCCGAGGACAACGAGCCTGTAACCCTTCCCTAGGATCAATCGGGGATCACCAGTGGACCTCTGACAGTCCACACACGTCCATGTGAACAAGCGCGAGCGTGTCCTTAGCGAGGGGTGAGGTACGGCTACCAAAATGGCTTGCGGGCCATTTTTCTTTCGACACACGCCGCGCACACGCCCTTCTTGTCGTCGCCGGCGGCCTGGTCGAATCCCTTTGCAAGTCCTTTGTTGGCCAACTCCTTGACCGAGTCGTAGTTGGCATGCGCAAGGCGATTATGCCACACCTTGAGAGTCGCCTTGGAGCGTTGCGCCACGTTGGATGAAGCCACTCTTGGGTGTGTCTTGAGTTGGTAGAGTCCGTTGAGAACACCTTGCGCGAATTGCTCCCCCTTCCAAAAGAGGTTCATCTTCGCGCCGTCGATGGTGGTGGTCATGCCCTTTTTTCGCAAGTTGCGGGACGGAGAGAAGGTTCACCTTCAACCTGGGGACGTGAAGCACAATCATGATGTCAACCGGTCCGCCATCGATGATAAGATGCGTTCTCCCAACTCCGACCACCAGTAGCAACTTGTCGTTTCCGAAGACGACGCGCGTGACGTCCCCCGGTGCACCAACGTTGGTGAGGAGTGACGCCGAGTGCGTCATTTGTTATGTCGCACCGGTGTCAAGGAACCACGCGTCGCTTGGTGTTTTGTTCCCGTTGCCAGCCAATAACACGAGCGACTCCTTTGAATAATCCGCCTTGCCGGATGCCGAGTGCGCATTGCCCTCTTGGTTCCGCGCCATCGATGGAGTCCAATCGCTTGGGCGCTTCAGACACTCTTGCCAAAAGTGTTCCGGTTTGCCACAATAGTGGCACTTGCCGCGATGCTCGCTCCCATCGGACGATTCCTTTGTCGAACCCTTGCTCCACTTGGACTTCTTTCCGGAACTCCCTCCGGAGTACATGAGGGTTCCCACGCTCTCATTAGTGAATTGTCGGCGATGCAATTCCTCATGGAGAAGCCGACCGACCAGCATTTCCTTTGTCCAAGTGTCTTGCACGCTATCGAGTGTCGTAATCACCGTCGACCACTCTTCCGAAAGGCCGCATAGCAAGGTAAAAATCCAATCCTCCTCCGTGACCGTTCCACCGAGGTCCATGAACATTACCTCGAGTTCCTCCACACGAGTCGCATACTCGTGCATCGATTCGCCCTCGTGACACTTCACTGTGAAGAACGCATTCCGGGCTAGGATCTTACACGCTTCATGCGCCGACGTTTCGAGCTTAATACACGTACGCACCGCGCTCACGAGATTGATGCCGATGCACGAAATCAACGTAGCGAATGCCTTTTGGTCCTTCTTCCATGCCGCGATGTCGCTCTCGTCGTCCGGCCTCTTCTCCGTTCCATCGAAGAAACCCCAAAGTCCCCACTCCATCTTGAGTACTTGGAACTTAAACTTCCACGCAGAGTAGTTTTTTCCCTTGAAAATCGGTAACGCTGACGTGTCGACCATCCTTGCGGTTCTCCACGGTTCGCCGGAATTCACAACGACACCATCCAAGGAAGTGCGGGAGGCCTCGCTTGACGTCACCATGCTAGCTACTCGTCGCGCACGTAGACTCCTCCGAAAACCTCTGATACCACTGTCGTGGAGGACTCTCCTCTGGTTGGCAGAAACTTTGAGGTGTTGTAATCAGTAGAGCATTGTCTTAGCTTTCCAACGGGCCATAGATCACCTCGATCGCCTAAGTATCGAGCGAGATATGGCTACTAACGTGAAAGCTATGCTCTATGTTGAAGGACTGGAAACTCTCTGATATTTGTGTCGAGTTGCACTGTGTAACCTCGAGTCGCTACACTCTTGAATGTTCGAGTAACATTTCGAAGGGGTGACATTCGGAACTCGAATTTCACCCAATCGAATTCTCCTTCAATCTCGACTCTTCTTGTGTTGCCATGTGGCACTCAGTGAGTGGGTATTCCGAAGTCAACCCACTCCCTTCGAAACCTGTAGCTCACACAACTCGTGAGCACTAGAAGAAGCACATTCCTTGGGTTGGGGGCATACAACTACCCCACCACCGTTTTCTCTGAACACACACGACCTCCAACAAGGGGGAGAACGATACAGGAGGCAAAAGAGATCCTGGGTGCAGCGGCGGACTTCATTTCGGACCTGTTCAGGAGAGTCAAGGAGGTGTCCGGAGAAGGTTGGCTGACTGATAAGAGCAAGCGGTTGGACGGGAAGGACCGGGATTGTCAAAGTTACAAATGAGAATGAATGAACTACCCCTTATGGGCTACCCCACTATAGCCTACACAATGTAAGCAATATAACATTCTGACACACCCCCATAGGCAAAGTGGGGGAGAACAAGCGGTCACAAGACCAGTCAAGAAAAGCAAAGCAAGCTCAGGGTGGATCACAAAGTCACCACACAGTCCGAGCACAAGCAAAGGGCCACAAGGCCAATAGACATGCAGAGTTATATTTAGAGAACAAACAATACAGTGATCATACCCTAGCAAGTGCAAGCATGCAGGTATATATATAGATCACAGTACAAGCAAAGTCAAGCAGTAAGCAAGTGAGGAAGGGTAGGCACAAGGCCTAACACAGTAGCAAAGCGTTGATGATCACCAAGCGGAAGTGCCTTGGTAAAGACATCAGCAGTGTTGGCCCGAGTGGCCACGTACGCAAGACGAAGCTGGCCACGCTGCTGCAACTCTCGAGGAAGGAAGTATCGCAGAGCAGTGTGCTTCGTTCTGTGCTCCAGTCTGTGCTCCTGACACAAGGCAATCATGGCCTTGTTGTCTATGTACAGAACTGGAGGCGAACAAGGCTGCTCTCCCAAGTCGGTCAGCAGGCAGGTGAGCCAGCGTAGCTCCTGAGCAGCCATGGCCCCGGCGTAGATCTCAGCCTCACAACTGGAGCTGAGAACCGAAGACGAGCGGGTAGACTGCCAAGAAACAGAGCCGAAACCAAGGCTGAAGGTGTAACCCTATGACGACCGCTGCATAGCTGAGTCGTCAACCCAGGAGGCGTCTGTGTGACCAGTGAGAACAACTGGACCCCGTCCTCCAAGCACAAGCCCCATGCCCGACGTACTGCACAAGTAACGCAGTACCCTCTTCGCAGCATCCCAGTGCACCTTTCGGTGCCTACCGGGAGCCACGTAGCAAGCCAGAAGGCTGAGAGGGTACGCGAGGTCAGGTCGTGTGCACGTCATCAGGTACATGATGCGACCCACAAGCTCTGGGTACGGACCACTCGGCTCTACGGACTCGTCCGAAGATGGAGCTGAGAGGAGTGGCTGGTAGACAGAGGAGTGGGCTGTGGCGAGGAGAACTGGAAGCCGAAGCGCTGAAAGACCTGGTGCACCATGTGTGACTGAGTCAGTGTGATGGTGCGCCGTGCTCTGTCCCTGGTGATCTGCAGGCCAAGATAGCTACGCAGTTCACCCAGGTCAGTGCAGGTGTGTCTCTTCTGCAGCTCCCACTTCACAAGGGTCAGTGCCTAAGTGTCAGCAGTGGCAAAGACGAGGTCGTCGACGTACACTAGGACGTAGAATGGTGGCAGCGAGGTGTCGGTGCGTAGAAACAGCGACGGGTCCGCAGTAGAAGGAGCAAACCCAAGAGCCGCAAGTGTAGTCCTCGGTGAGTCGTGCCACTCGCGAGGCGCCTGGCAGAGACCGTAGACTGGCCGGCGGAGGCTCCACTGGGTACCTGCAGGAAATGTCCTAGTGAAACCAGGTGGTCGTGCAGGCCAGATCTCCTCGTGCAGCCAGATCTCCTCGTGCAGGCTGCCCAGCAGGAAAGCTGTGCTGAAGTCCAGAGAGTGCAACTCGTAGTCACGCTGAGCAGCGACATGCAGCAACACCCGAAGAGTAGTCATCTTCGGGGTGGGGGAGAAGGTCTGGAAGTAGTCAACTCCCTGTCTCTGACTGAAGCCTCGAGCAACGTAACGCGCCTTGAAAGCAGGCGGAGAACCCGGCAGCCCCTTCACCCTAAAAATCCACATGCCATCGACTATGTTCGCCCGAGACGGGGAACTTCATCAACGTAGGTGCATGTGGACTTCCAGGATGCCATCTCGGCATCCATGGCTGCCTGCCACTGAGAGGAGTAAGGACCCGTAATCGCCTCTGCGTAAGAGCGCGGGGTCGGGATGTCTGGAGCATCCGGGTCTCCCTCAGGGACAAGCAGCATGGAAGCGAAACGAGGTACAGCAGCTGCAAGACACTCAAAGTCCTCCTGCCTGTCCTCAAGAATGTCCGTGCCAAGAGCACACTCACCCCCGACGGACGGAGGACTGGCAGACACAGACTCAGCAACTATAGCATTGGCGTAGTCGAGACGGCAGGCAGCAGCAAAGTCAAGCAGCTCAGCAACGAGAGCAGACGCAGCAACAGACTCAAAGGAAGGGTCAGTGACAGCAGTGGCGAGGAGACGAGAGACAGCGGGAATGGTAGAACGAGCACGGTCAGACGCAGGGTCAAGGACCTCAGGAAGAGAGGACTCAGGAGGAGCAGGCTGAGGAACACGCAGTGGAACAGAAGAAGGACGGAGTTCCATAGCGTGCGTGCAGAGGACAGGAGGAGGACTCCAACGAGGAGCGCGACGAGCAGTGCGAACAGGCGAGACAGGACGAGACGCAGGCTCACGACGCTCTGTAAGACCTCTGAACTACTCAGTGGGGAGGGTGGCTGTAACGGCAGCTGCGACTGTTCAGGCGGTGGACAATGGAAGGGAGGAGGAAGACTAGTAGAAGAAGGGACACCAAGAACCTGCTGAAGTAGGGGAACGAAGTACGGTCGCGGCCGCACAGTGCCTCCAGCACCTCCAGCGCCAGGGTCAACAGCTCCAGCTCCTGCAGCTCCAGCGCCTCCAACGCTAGTGCCTCCAACTCCAGCTCCTGCAGCTCTAGCGCCTCCTGCGCCAAGGCCTCCAACTCCAGCTCCTCCAGCTCCAGCGCCTCCAGCGCCAGCTGCTCCAGGCTCCGTAGGGTCTCCAGCTCCTGCGCACCCAACACCACCAGTCGCGGCAGCTCCAGCACCACTGGCACGAGCACCTCCAGCTCCAGTGTCGCCAGCGCCACCAGCTCCGGGAGGTCCACTCCAACGGTGTGCGCGCCGAACAAGCCCCTCACGCAGCTGGTGCGTGGACAGTCATGGCGAAGCACCAGCAGGACCTCCAGACGAAGCAGCACCCCGAGGCGCCGCACCCCCAGACTCCGCATCATCCAACTCAGCACCCCCAGGCTCAACACCCTCAGGCTCAGCACCCCCAGACCCAGCACCCTCACACCCCGCAGCCCCCGGCTCCGCACCCCTGGACGCAGCACCCCCAGACGCAGCACCTGGAGCAGCACCTGAGCCGACAGCTACCTGAAGAGGCGCAGTACCAGGGAGAGGGTCTACCTGAGACACACCCGAGGAAGCAGGACCCTGGGGCGGGAGGGGGTCTACCAGAGGTGGACCGAGAGCAAGGAAGAGCGGTGGGGGCAGGGGAGGGGCAGAGCGGTAGGGGAAGAGATGGTAGAAGGGAACCGACTCGTCGAACGTGACGCCTTGAGAGGGGAGGACACGGCGCGAGGTGGGGTGGTAAATCTGCCAGCCAGGCGCGTCATGGACAAAGCCAAGGAAGACGCAGGGAATGGCGCGGGTGGAGAGCTTGTCCGCGGACGTATCGCGAACAAAGGCACGAGAACCCAAGACCCGGAACACCAACGCATCGCCAACCTTCCCCATCCAACGCAGTGTGGGCGAGGTCTCCGGCAAGGAGACACGGGGCCAGAGGTTGAGCTGATGCGCAGCGTACCGGACCGCAAACGGCCACAAAAAATGGGGAGCGGCCGCATGGATCATGGAGGTACGAGCGACCTCCATGACTAAGCTAAAGCGGCGCTCAGCAATCCCATTTTGCTGAGGGGAGTCCGGAAGCGTGAACGACTGGAGAATGCCCTCCCCATGACAAAAGTCCCGCAAGAGGTCGGAGGAGAACTCACCAGCTCTGTCGGAGTGCAGGCGTAGGACAGGAAGGTCCGTACTGAAGCTAGAGACGGACTGTGCGGATCCAAGGGATCAAGACATCAACGACCTCACCCTTGCTGCGCAAGGGGAAGACCGTGGTGTACCGCGAGTAGTTGTGAACGACCAGCAGAAAGTAGCGCTCACAGCCCTGTCCACTGACGCGGGCTGGGCCCCACACGTCCATGTGGAGAGTGTGCAGGGGAGCAATCGTCACGGGAAACGAGGAGGAGTGAGGAGCGGCGCGCTGCCGCCCCTCGACGCAAGGAAGACAGGGCGGGGCAGGCGAGGGCGGGAGGGGAGGCAGAGACCTGGGTAGACCAGAGACGAGAAACCGGGAGTGCATGCCACGAAGGCGTGGCAGGGAGGGGTGACCCAGGCGGTGGTGCCACAGAAGAGTCTGGTGCGACAGGAGGCGACACGAGCAAGAGGTGGCTACCTGACCTGACGCGGACACCTGAGAAGACGCAGCGACCTGAGGAGGCTCGGTAGCCGGTGTGTACAGACTCGACCCTGGCCGACGAGTGAACGTAGCCAGGTGACGCCCCGTCCGTGTGCACGTGCAGATCGACACACGCTGACCCCCAGGAGTGGTGGTAGTGACCATCGCATCCTGAAGGGCAGCGGTACTCACCAAGTTCGTAGAGAACGAGGGGAGGTGAAGACCTGACACTGAGACGGAAGAAACCGCCAGACACGGGAGGACAGTGGAGGAACAGGCAACGACCGTGTCCCCAAACGGGTCAGCCAGTCTGACCGGGACAGGTGCAGGGAGAGGAGTGAGAGTGGTGCTGTCACGAAAGAAATAGCGCGAGGCGCCGGATGTGAAATAATAGGAATGAATGATCGAATAGAAAAATGAGTTGGGTACAAATATGAAACCCTAAGAGGCTGTACCCCATAGTGTCTACCCCACTACAGCCTAAACAGACTATGTGATTAATGTTTGGCACACCCCCATAGGCAAAGTGGGGGAGAACAAGGGGTCACAAGACCAGTCAAGCAAAGCAAAACAAAGCAAGCTCAGGGTGGATCACAACGTCACCACACATTCCGAGCACAGGTTCAAAGGCCACAAGGCCAGTTCACATGCAGGATTATATATAAAAGGTAAACAAGCAAGTGCAGGTATATATAGATCACAGTACAGGTAAAGTCAAGAGGTAAGCAAGTGAGGCAAAGTAGGCACAAGACCTAGCATAGTACAGAAGCGCTGATGATCACAAGGCTGAAGTGCCTTGGTGAAGATATCAGCAGTGTTGGCCTGGGAGGCCACGTAAGCAAGACGCAGCTGACCACGCTGCTGCAGCTCACGAGCAAGGAAGTAGCGAAGAGCAATGTGCTTCGTTCTGTGCTCCAGTCTGTGCTCCCGACACAAGGCCAGCATGGCCTTGTTGTCTACGTACAGAACCGGAGGAGAACGAGGCGGCTCACCGAGGTCAGTCAGAAGGTAGGTGAGCCAGCGTAACTCCTGTGCAGCCATGGCCCCTGCGTAGATCTCAGCCTCACAGCTGGAGCTGAGAACAGAAGACGAGCGAGTAGACCGCCACGAAACAGAGCCGGAACCAAGGCTGAAGGTGTAACCCTGTGACAACCGCTGCGTAGCCAGGTCGTCAATCCAAGACGCGTCTGCGTGACCAGTGAGGACCACTGGACTCCGCCCTCCAAGCACTAGCCCCATGCCCGACGTAGTGCACAAGTAGTGCAACACCCTCTTCGCTGCAGCCATGTGCTCTGGTCGGTGTCTCCCAGGAGCAACATAGCGTGCCAAGATGCTAAGAGGGTATGCCAGGTCAGGTCGAGTGCAGGTCATCAGGTACATGAGGCAGCCAACAAGCTCTGGGTACGGGCCACTCGGCTCTACGGACTCATCCGAAGGCAGAGCTGAGAGCGAGTGGCGAGTAGACAGAGGAGTGGCCTGAGGCGAGGAGTACGTGAAGTCGAAGCGCTGAAGGACCTGCTGCACCATGTGTGACTGAGTCAGGGTAATGGTGCGCCGTGCTCTGTCCCGGGTGATCTGCAAGCCAAGATAGCTGCGCAGTTCACCCAGGTCTGTGCACGTGTGTCTCTTCTGCAGCTCGGACTTCACGTGGGCGAGTCCAGCAGTGTCAGCCGTAGAAAACACCAAGTCGTCGACGTACACGAGGATGTAGAACGGCGGCAGCGAGGTGTCGGTGCGAAGAAACAGCGACGGGTCAGCCGTGGAAGGAGCAAACCCAAGAGCCGCAAGCGTAGTCCTCAGTGTGTCGTGCCACTCATGGGGCGCCTGGCGGAGACCGTAGACTGACCGCCGGAGGCTCCACTGGGTACCAGGAGGAAACGACCCAGTGAAGCCAGGTGGGCGGCGCAGCCAGATCTCCTCGTGCAGGCTGCCCTGTAGGAAAGCAGTGCTGAAGTCAAGGGAGTGAAGTTCGTAGTGACGCTGAGCAGCGACGTGCAGCAGAACCCGAAGAGTGGTCATCTTCGGGGTCGGGGAGAAGGTCTGAAAGTAGTCAACTCCCTGCCGCTGACTGAAGCCTCGAGCCACGTAACGCGCCTTGAAGACAGGCGGAGAACCCGGCGGCCGCTTCACCCTGAAAATCCACATGCCACTGACGATGTTCGCCCCAGGTGGGGGAACCTCGTCGACGTAGGTGCCTGTGGACTTCCAGGAAGCCATCTCTGCATCCATGGCTGCCTGCCACTGAGAGGAGTAGGGACCCTCTATCGCCTCTGCGTAAGAGCGCGGGGTCGGGATGTCTGGTGCATCCGGGTCTCCCTCAGGGGCAAGCAGCGTGGACACGAGATGAGGTAAAGCAGCAGAAAAACACTGGAACTCCTCCTGTCTGTCCTCAAGGACGTCCGTGCTAAGAGCACACTCACCCCCGACGGACGGAGGACAGACAGACGCAGACTCAGCAACAAGACTAGCGGCGTAGTCTAGACGACAGTGAGCAGCGAAGTCGACAAGCTCGGCAACTAAGGCAGACGCAGCAGTGGACTCAAAGGAAGGGTCAGTGACAACAGTGGCTAGGAAACGCGTGACAGTAGGACTGGCAGCACGAAGGGAGTCAGACTCCGGGTCAGCAAGAGCAGGAAGAGAGGACGCTGGAGGAGACGTCAAAGGGACACGCTGTGACGCAGTGGAAGGACGCAGTGCCATCTGATGCGTGCCCGGGACCGCAGGAGGACGCTGACGTGGAACACGATGACTAGTGCGAGCAGTACGAACAGGCGACGCAGGACGCGACTCAGGCTCACGACGCTCAGCAAGACCTCCAGTAGGACCAGCGTAGTGAGAAGGAGCAGGAAGAGGGGAGGTCAGCTGTAACTGTGACTCGGACTGGACAGGCTGTGGACACTCTAAGGAAGGACCAGGACGAGGAGAAGGCGGAAGACCAAGGAGCGGAACGAAGTACGGCCGCGGCCGCGCAGCGCCTCCAGAACCAGCAGGGACAGCACCAGCACCCCCAGCGTCAGCTCCAACTCCAGCAGCACCACCAGTACCAGGAGCACCCCCAGCAGCTCCAGTAGCGCCAACTCCAGTACCCACAGGAGCACCGGCTCCATCAGCACCTCCAGCTCCAGGACCTCCAGCAGCTCCAGCACCAGCAGGACCCCCGGAAGACTCAGCAGCTCCGGCTCCAGCACCTCCAGTAGCACCTACTCCAGCAGCACGGCCAGCTCCAGCTCCACCAGTAGCTCCAGCACCAGTAGCACCACCACTCCCAGCAGCTCCAGTACCTCTAGTACGAGCACCTCCGGGACCCGTGGCTCCAGCACCCCTGGCAGCAGTAGAACCTCCAGCACCGGCAGCACCACCAGCTCCAGCAGCACGGCTCCAGCGCCGAGCAAACCACTCGCGCAGCTCCTGTGGAGAGAGTAGCTCCCGCCGGGACAAAGCACCCGAAGGACCTTCAGGTCCAGCACCGGCAGGCTCTGCACCCCCACTCTCAGCAACCCCAGGCGCGGCACCCCTAGACCCAGCACCCAAAGGCTCCGCACGCTCAGGCTCAGCACCCCTAGACCCAGCACCCCCAGGCTCCGCACGCTCAGGCTCAGCACCCCCAGACCCAGCACCCCCAGGCTCCGCACGCTCAGGCTCAGCACCCCCAGAAGTACCAGAGTCAACAGCTACCTCGACAGGCTCGACTGCATCTACCTGGGACACACCTGAGGGGGCAGGACCCTGAGGGGGGAGGGGGTCTACCGGGGGGGGAACGGGCGTGAGGAAGAGCGGCGGGGGGGGGAGGGGGGCAACGCGGTAGGGGAAGAGACGGTAGAACGGAACCGACTCGTCAAACGTGACGTCCTGGGAGGACAGAACACGACGCGAGGTGGGGTGGTAAAACTGCCAACCAGGCGCGTCAGGGGGGAAGCCGAGGAAGACGCAAGGAACAGCACGGGAGGACAGCTTGTCCGCAGACAAGTCACGGACAAAAGCTCGAGATCCCCAGACACGGAACGCAGATGCATCGCCAACCTTCCCCGTCCACCGCAGAGTAGGGGAGGTCTCTGGAATGGAGACCCGGGGCTGAAGGTTGATCTGATGCGCCGCGTACTGAACCGCGAACGGCCACAGAAAATGGGGAGCAGCCGCATGGATCATGGACGTACGAGCGACGTCCATGACCATGCCAATGCGGCGCTCATTAATCCCATTTTGCTGTGGAGAGGCCGGAAGCGTGAACGTCTGGCGGATGCCCTCCGCACGACAGAAGGCTTGCAGAAGGTCGGAGGAAAACTCTCCACCTCTGTCGGAGTGCAGACGCAGAACAAGAAAGTCCGAGCCGAAACGCTCTCTGAGCTGGAGACGAGCAACGCGGATCCAGTCGATCAACACCTCAGTGACCTCATCCCTGCGGCGCAAGGGGAAGACTGTGGTGTAACGCGAGTAGTCGTCAACCACCAGCAGGAAGTAGCGCTCGTGACCCTGTCCACGGACGCGGGCTGGGCCCCACACGTCCATGTGAAGAGTCTGCACTGGAGCCTCTGTCGGGGGAAACTCGGAGGAGTGAGGAGCGGCGCGCTGCCGCCCCTCGATGCAGGGAACGCAGGTAGGGGCAGGCCCCGGGGGAAGGGGAGGGAGAGACCGGGGGAGACCAGAGACAAGGACACGGGAGGCCATGCCTCGGAGGCGAGGCAAGGAGGGGTGACCAAGGCGGTGGTGCCAGAGGAGGGTCTGGTGGGACAGGAGGCGACACGAGCAGGGGGCAGACTCAGGACCTGAGCGAGACGCTGCAGCAAACACCTGACTCGACGCAGCTACCTGACCAGACGCAGCAACCGGTGGAGACTCTGTGGTCAGTGTGTACAGACTGGACCCCGGTCGGCGGGTAAACGTGGCCAAGTGGCGGCCCGTCCGAGCACACGTGCAGTGGGTCACTCGCTGACTAGCAGGAGTGAACTGGTCAACCCCGCCATCCTGAAGGTCAGCACGAGGGGAGGTAGAGAGCGGACAGGGAGCCTGACGGGGCCGCCGGACACGGGAGGACAGTGGAGTAGAAAGCAAGGACAGGACCCCCAGAGGGGTCTGCCAAGGAGACCGCAACCGGCCGACTGAGCGGCGTAAGGGTGGTGCGGTCTCGAAAGAAGGAACGGGAAGCACCCGAGTCGAGGGTGAAGGTGTGCAAATCCTGAGCCGACGCAGTACCTGAGAGAGCAGACGCACGAGTACCTGGAGCAGCAGACTCACGAGCACCTGGAGCAGCAGACTCACTAGCACCTAGAGCAGCAGCCTCAATGCCCGGGTCAGGCGGAACACACACGTAGCAGTCACCCTCAGCACTAATAGACACTGCATACATGGCAGCAAGAATAGCATCAAAGTCAAGATCAAAGATAGCTACACCCGACCTGAGCAGATCACCCCAGCGAGGGATCTCAGTGGCGTCAGGGAACTGGGAACGCCAGGCGACCGAAGCAGCGCTGGGTGGCGTGCAGGCCGCCACACTGCTCTCCAGTGCGGTCGCCGGTGCGCAGGACGTAGGTACAGGGACCAGCACCCCTAGTCCCCTGGCGCCCTGCGTACCACTCACGAAGCTGCAAGGGCGACGGGGTCTCACGAGAGCGCGACTGGTGCTGGGGTCCCCGCTGCACAGCTCCGCCTCGACCAGCTCCACCGCCGCCGCCTCCGCCGCCTCCACCCCAACCGCCACCGCCACCGCTGCCTCCACCGCCACTGCTGCCACTGACACCCCCACCTCTGCCTCCGCCCCCACCCCCACCCCCTCCTCCGCCTCCACCGCCACTACCTCCTCCCCCGCCACCTCCTCCAGCGCCCTTGCCCCGCTTGCCCTTGCCGTTGCGGCGCCTCTCGCTAGGCGCAGACGCAGCGCTGACCGACTCGGTGCCAACAAGGTCGACAGCAGCTGCAGAGGCAACGGAGGGCAAAAGAGGAACGGGGGAGCACCCCTCAAAGAAAGGGGTACGGGGGTCACCACGAGAGGCTCCTACAGCGGTAATACTAGTCTCTGCTGCAAGGAGACGCTCCTCGAGGAGGTCAACGGTGAGCGTGGTAGGGCAAAGAGAGAGGAAGTGGTCCCTGACCGAGCGAAGGGTGTCAGGGAGTCGGGTGACTAGGTAGTAGAGGGTGATGTACATGGGAGGGGGGTTCTTGGCGCAGAACTCAGCAGGAAGCGCAGCGCGGTAGCGGGTGTCACTAGTGCGGAGGTGCGTAATGAGGTCAGTGACTGTGGCAAAAGCGGCGAGGTCAGGAAACAGGTACGGTAGCATGAGGCGACTAAGTGCAGCAGTGGCAGGGGAAGAGTAGCATGCAACAACAGCGTCGTACAGAGTCTTAGCACTCTTGTACTGACTAAAGTGCGTGCGCTCAGTAGACGGTAGGTGACTACGCACAGCAAGGCGGGCAGCAGCATCGCGCGTGAGCCACTGCGAGCGAACAGTACTGTCAGCATCAGTAGCAGGGGCAGTAGAGGCGCCAGACGTGAGATCAAACAGTGAGAGGCCATCCTTGCTATCGCACTGTAGGAAAAGCTGCAGATCATCTAGCCAGACATCGAAGTCAACCGCTCGACCCTCAGCATCAAAGGTAAGAACACTGGGACTAGCCATGACAGGAGCAGCAGCAGACTAGCAGCAGTAGCAGTGCAACTCAGCTAGGCAGGGCAGCGCGACTCGGCAGGGCGGCTCGGCAGGGCAGTGCGGCTCGGCAGCGCGGCTCGGCCCTGCTATGCTCTTACCAGGGGCGAGGCCGGGGCAGGGCTGCGACAGGTCCGGGACTGGGTCGGGGCCGGGGCAGGTCCGGGACGGGGCCGCAACGGGGCCAGGGCAGGGTCGGGGCCGGGGCCGGGAGAAGGTCGGGGCCGAGGAAGGTCCGGGACGGGGCCGCGACGGGGCCGGGACAGGGTCGGGGCCGGGGCAGGTCCGGGACGGGGCCGCGACGGGGCCGGGGCAGGACCGGGACAGGGTCAGGGCCGTGGCAGGTCCGGGACAGGGCCGCGACGAGGTCGGGGCCGGGGCAGGTCCGGGACGAGGCTGCGACGGGGCCGGGGCAGGGCCGGGATAGGGTCGGGGCCGGGGCAGGTCCGGGACGGGGCCGCGACAGGGCCGGGACAGGGTCGGGGCCGGGGCAGGACAGGGTCGGGGCCGCGACGGGGCCGCGACGGGGCCGCGACGGGGCCGGGACAGGGTCGGGGCCGAGTAAGGGGGGGGGCCGCGTAAGGGGCCGCGTAAGGGGCCGCGACGGGGCCGGGTCAGGGTCGGGGCCGCGACAGGGTCGGGGCCGCGACGGGGCCGCGACTGGGCCGGGACAGGGTCGGGGCCGCGTAGGGGGGGCCGCGTAAGGGGCCGCGTAAGGGGCCGCGTAAGGGGCCACGTAAGGGGCCGCGTAAGGGGCCGCGTAAGGGGCCGCGTAAGGGGCGGGCAGGCCGCGTAAGGGGCCGCAAAGGGCAGGGCAGGCCGCTAAGGGGCCGCGAAAGACTAGGGCAGGGCGCAAAGCGCGCTTCGGGCAGGAAAAAAAAAATTAAGGTGGGCCCATAGGAAGGAACAGTTCCACTAGGGAACCCGCTCTATACCATGTGAAATAATAGGAATGAATGATCGAATAGAAAAATGAGTTGGGTACAAATATGAAACCCTAAGAGGCTGTACCCCATACTGTCTACCCCATTACAGCCTAAACAGACTATGTGATTAATGTTTGACACCGAAGTCCAACGTGAAGGTGTGGAAGGCCTCACCAGGCGCTATACCAGGGGGAGTACCAGACGCACTAGCACCTAGAGCAGCACCCGCTATACCTGGGTCAGGTGGCACACACCGGTAACAGTCACCCTCAGCACTAAAAGACAAAGCATACATGGTCAAAGATAGCAACTCCCGACCTAAGCAAATCCATCCAGCGGGGGTGCTCGACGTCGTCACGAAACTCAGCGCCCCAGGCGTCGTCAAGACGGGAGAAGAAGCGGTGCTCAGTGTGAAACTTCCCGCATGTCTGGCGCGCACGGACACCCGTGCGAATGACATACGGGCAGGTCTTACTACCCCCACCTGTCCCACGCTGAACCAACCACTCACGGTAGCTGGGGCGACTGGGTCTCGCTCCGACGTTGCTGCTGCTGTCGCTTTCTACCACCAGGGCCTCCACGCCGAGGTCCAGACCTGCCACCACCAGACCCACCGCCTCCACTGCCGCCACTCCCTCCGCTGCCTCCACCGCCGCCACCAGAGCTCCCACTGCCGCCACCAGTCCCACCGCCGCCACCACCTCCACTGCCTCCACCACCTCCACCGCTGCCCCCACCACCGCTCCCACTGGCACCTCCACCACCACCGCTGCCACCTCCACCACCCCGGACACCCTTGCCCTTGCTGCTGCGGCGCTTTACACTAGTCGAAGCAGCACCGACGTCCTCAGGAACAGAGACGTCTGCAGCAGCAGCAGAGGTGAAGGAGGGGGAAAGGGGAGAGGGGGAGCACCCCTCAAAGAAGGGCGGGCGCGAAGTGCCACGAGCAGCACCTACAGCAACTGCACTAGTCTCAGCTGTGAGGAGATGCTGCTCGAGGAGGTCAACAGTGAGGGAGGTGGGGTCAAGGGAGAGAAAGTGGTCCCTGACAGAGCGAAGAGAGTCAAGGAGGCGAGAGACTATGAAGTAGAGGGTGATGACCATGGGGGGCTGGTTCGTGGGAAGGAACTCAGCAGGGACGGTAGCGCGGTAGCGAGCGTCGCTAGTGCGCAAGTGGGTAACCAGGTCCGCTACGGTGGCAAAAGCCGACAGCTCATGGAACAGGTAGGGCAGTAGTAGTCTGCCTAGAGCAGCAGTGGCTGGGGAGGAGTAGCGAGCAAAGACAGCGTCGTACAGGGCCTCTGCTGTCCTGTGCTATCCAAAGTGGGTACATTCGGCCACCGGCAGGTGGTTGCGAATGGCTAAGCGGGCAGTAGCGTCACGAGACAGCCACTGGGAACGAGTCGAACCGTCAGCTGTGGCGGGAGGGGCTGGAGCGACACCGGACACGTGGTCAAACAGCGAGACATTGTCCTTAATATCGCTCAATAGGTACAGTTGCAGATCGTCGTGCCACGTGTCAAATGCAACCGGTCTGCCCTCGTGATCAAACGCTAGGACTCGAAGCGAAGCCATAGTGGCGCAGTACTCAGGAGCAGCAGTAGCAGGAGCAACAGTAGCAGGAGTAGCAGTAGCAGCAGTAGCAGCAGTAGTCAAGGGGCCAAGGGGCGGGGCCGAGGGGCCTAGGGGCCGAGGGGCCAAACACGAGGGTGGTGGGGCCGAGGGGTGGAGGGGCCAAGGGTCCTAGGGGCCGAGGGGCCGAGGGGACTAGGGGCCGAGGAGCCAAGGGGCCTAGGGGCCAAGTTGCCAAGGGGCGGGGCCGAGGGGCCAAACACGGGGTCTAGGGGCGAAGGGGCCTAAGGGCCGAGGGGCCAAACACGAGGGTGAGGGCCGAGGGGCCAAGGGGCCGAGGTGCCGAGGTGCCTGGGGGCCAAGGGGCCAAGGGGCCAAGGGGTTGAGGGGCCGAGGCTAGGGGCCGAGGGGCCTAGGGGCCGAGGGGCCAAACACGAGGGTGGCGGGGCCGAGGGGCCGAGGGGCTGAGGGGCCTGGGGGCCAAGTGGCCAAGGGGCCGAGGGGCCAAAGCTAGGGTCCGAGGGGCCTAGGGGCCGAGGGGCCAAACACGAGGGTGGCGGGGCGGAGGGGCCGAGAGGCCAAGGGTCTTAGGGGCCGAGGGGTCGAGGGGACTAGGGGCCGAGGGGCCAAGGGGCGGGGCAGAGGGGCCAAACACGAGGCCGAGGGGCCGAGGCTAGGGGCAGGGGGGCGGGGCCGAGGGGCCAAACACAAGGTCGAGGGGCCGAGGGGCCGGGGCTAGGGGCCGAGGCTAGGGGCCGAGGGGCCGAGATGCCTGGGGGGGGGGGTCAAGGGGCCAAGGGGCCGAGGGGCCGGGACTAGGGGCCGAGGGGCGCGACGGGCGAAGGGGCCTAGGGGCCGTGGGTCGTGGGAGGGGCCGTGGGTCGCGAGGGGCCTAGGGGCCGCGACAGGCCTAAGGGCCGTGGGTCGCGCGTCGAGGGTCGCGAGAGGGGACGTAGGTCGCAAGGGGTCTAGGGTCGCGAGAGAGGCCGTGCGTCACGAGGGGCGAAGGGGCCGTGGGTCGCGAGGGGGGGGGGCGTGGGTCGCAGGGGGGGGGCCTAGGGGCCATGGGTCGCGAAAGGTGGCCGTGCGTCATGAAGGGCGAAGGGGCCGTGGGCCGCGGGGCGACGTGACTAGGTGGCGACGGTCGATGGGCCGCGGGTGACGGGCCTAGGGCGACGGGCCGAGGGTCGACGGGCTAGGGGCGACGGGCTGGGGGTCGACAGGCCTACGGGGCGTCGGGATAGGTGGCGACGGGCGACGGGCCGCGGGGTCGACGGGCTAGGGGCGACGGGCCGGGGGTCGACTGGCCTACGGGGCGCCGGGCTAGGTGGTGACGAGCGACTAGCCGGGGGCGACGGGCCTAGGGCGACGGGCCGGGGGTCGACGGGCTAGGGGCGAAGGGCCGGGGGTCGACGGGCCTACAGGGCGCCAGGCTAGGGGCGAAGGGGGCCGATGGGCGCGACGAGCCGTAGATCACCTCGATCGCCTAAGTATCGAGTGAGATACGGCTACAAACGTGAAAACTATGCTCTATGTTGAAGAACTGGAAACTCTCTGATATTTGTGTCGAGTTGCACTGTGTAACCTCGAGTCGCTACACTCTCGAATATTCGAGTAACATTTCGAAGGGGTGAAGTTTGGAACTCGAATTTCACCGAATCCAATTCTCCTTCATTCTCGACTCTTCCTGTGTTGCCATGTGGCACCCATTGAGTGGGTCTTCCGAAGTCAACCCACTCCTTTCGAAACCTGCAGCTCACACAACTGGTGAGCACTAGAAGAAACACATTCCTTGGGTTGGGGGCATACAACTACCCCACCACCGTTTTCTTTGAACACACGCGACCTCCAATAGGTGGGAGAACGATTAAGGAGGCGAAAGAGATACTGGGTGCAGCGGCGGACTTCTTCCGGGACCTTTTTAGGAGAGTCAAGGAGGTGTCAGGAGAAGGATGACTGACTGATAAGAGCAAGCGGTTGGACGGGAAGGACCGGGATATGTTGTAGGCATAATGGACAGAAAAAGAGGTCAAAAACGCGATCGCTGAGCTGCCTAAGGGGAAAACACCTAGGTAAGATGGTCTACCGAGAGAGTTGTTTGAGAACAACTAGGACCTGCTCGGGCCTGGGTTGATGCAGTTTATCCGCTCATTCGAGAAGTCGGCGACGCTCCCAGAAAGCATTGCGACGGCAGTTACAATCTTGCTCCACAAGAAAGGGGATAAGGAGAGGCTGGAGAACTACATACCGATTACTTTACTGAACACGGTGTGAAAGATTGCTGCGAAAGTGTTGGACGGTTGACTGATAAGGATGGCTGACTGATAAGAGCAAGCAGTTGGACGGGAAGGACCGGGATATGCTGTTGTAGAGGACTCTGCTCTGGTTGGCAGGACATGGGAGTTGTTCTAATCAGTAGAGCAGTGTCTTAGCTTTCGAACGGGCCGTAGATCACCTTGATCGCCTAAGAATCGAGCGAGATACGGCTACAAACGTGAAAACTATGCTCTATGTTGAAGGACTGGAAACTCTCTGATATTTGTGTCGAGTTGCACTGTGTAACCTCGAGTCACTACACTCTCGAATGTTCGAGTAACATTTCGAAGGGGTGAAGTTCGGAACTCGAATTTCACCATATCCAATTCTCCTTCAGTCTCGACTCTTCTTGTGTTGCCATGTGGCACCCATTGAGTGGGTCTTCCGAAGTCAACCCACTCCTTTCGAAACATGCAGCTCACACAACTGGTGAGCACTAGAAGAAACACATTCCTTGGGTTGGGGGCCGAGGGGCCAAACACGGGGCCGGGCGCAGGGCTAGGTACGGGGCCGGGCGCGGGCTAGGTACGGGACCGGGCGCTGGGCAGGTACAGGGCCGGGCGCTGGGCTCTGTAGTGGGGCCGAGGGGCCAAACAAGGGGCCGGGGGGGCCGAGGGGCCGAGGGGCCAAACAAGGGGCCGGGGGGCTTAGGGGCCGAGGGGCCAAACAAGGGGCCAGGGGGCCGAGGGGCCGAGGGGCCAAACAAGGGGCCGGGGGGGCCTAGGGGCCGAGGGGCCAAACAAGGGGCCGGGGGGGCCAAAGAAGGGGCCGGGCGCAGGGCTAGGTACAGGGCCAAGCGCGGGTTAGGAACGGGGCCGGGCGCTGGGCTGGTACGGGGCCGGGCGCTGGGCCTGAATGTGAGCCGAGAGACTGGGCCTGGCGCGGGCGTTAGGTACGGGGCCGGGCACTGGGCTAGGAACGGGGCCTAGCGCGGGCTAGATACGGGGCCGGGCGCGGGTGTCGACGGGGTGCTGGCTAGTGTTATAGTCACAATAGGCTTGAATGTGCCTAAAACGAAAGATAGAGAGCACAGACGGATTTCTGCACAGCGGCTTCAAACGTTGATAGCGTTCTGCTCACAGCTGCAAATGACTTGATTCAAATTGGATCTAGAGCGTCTTCACGTCGTCTACAATTAGCAATTTAGATTGCACGATTTGATAAAGAATTGACGACACAGCGTCGGTTTGAACGAACGGTACTATGGCAGCCACTATAGTCTTAGAACACAAGATAGGAAGAGTTACGAGTTGGGAATGACTCCCAGCTCCTACAAACCCCAAGAGCCGAGGTACAGTGATGTGGAACAGTGCCACACTGTCCCCAACCACGAAGGGTCTCGAAACTACCCTTCACTAGGGCCTACACCAAGTGAAATGTTACACTACACAAAGTAATGTAACTATCTTCAATATCTTGAGGTGTACCCTTTTGGCAAGCTTCGAAATCACTTGAGGCTTGACACCAAGGCTCGGGCTCTTCATCACAAACTCATCCTTGAGTTCTTGATGGGTCTGCTGCACACACCTGCGACACGCCGAACGTTCGACACAGGACAAAATAGAAACCGCGCACGACAAAATAGAAACCGCGCGCGAGACACAAACGACCGCGTAACACGCGTCTAGCGATAACTCGCTATTGACTCGACACACACACTCGACATCATGAATCAACATTCACACACAATTATAAGCATGAAATATTTATTATCCCATGCCCTCATACCATTCCATACACACACACATTCACGCACACGGACAACAAGCCGAGTGCAAACCGTAGGGTTGCACCAACAAACTCCCCCTCGGATTGTTGGCCTTAGGATATGTTGCTCTCTCAGTTCAGAGCCATCCCAGCCAGCTTGCAACACTTCCAATGCTGCTGCTCCACCAGCCTCTTGGTCATCATGTCAGCCGGCTGCCCCGTGGTCTTCACGTAGCGCAACTCAACTTCACCCGCGGTTACCATGCTCCTCGTCCAATGCCACTTCACTCTCATGTGCTTCGTGAGTCCATGCAACACAGGGTTCTTAGCAAGAGAAATGGCACCTGGCTGTCACAGTACAGTGGGGTAGGTCCTTGCTGCTCCTCCCCCAATTCAGCCAACAAACGCCGCTGCCACACAATCTCCCGTACGGCACGGAAGAGTGCCATGTACTCGGACTCCACCGAGCTCAAAGCTTG
This sequence comes from Closterium sp. Naga37s-1, assembly GCA_947471745.1. Classification (NCBI taxonomy): domain Eukaryota; kingdom Viridiplantae; phylum Streptophyta; class Zygnematophyceae; order Desmidiales; family Closteriaceae; genus Closterium; species Closterium sp. Naga37s-1. The sequence continues at coordinate 581,692 of CANJKZ010000737.1, forward strand.
GTCAACCTGCTTCTTGCTCTCCCAAGCAGTTGGGCCTCCACCAACACAGCATATGAAGCCTCCCACACTTGTCATGTCCTCTGGTTCTGATGCATATGAAGCATCCGAGTAGGCGGTGAGGAACAAACGCCCGGGTTCAACACCATCCGCGCCCTTTTGGCGCCTTTGTGCCGCCGCCGAGTATTGCAGCCCAACGGTCGGTGTTTGGCCAAGATACTTGGCCACCCTCATTCCAGCTGCTACCTGCTCCTCATTAGGGCATTGCACAACCCTAGCCAGCTGCCCGGTAGCAAACGCGACGTCCGGTCGGGTGTTTACCGCCGCATACATGAGGCTGCCCACCAACGAGTGAAATCGGCGCCTCTCCTCTTCACCAACGCTCTCCTCCTCTGGTCCCTTCACACACTTGAACCCAGAGGGAAAGGGTGTAGCCACATGGCCTTCACTCTGCCCAAAGTTGGCAGCCAATGCCTCCAGATACTTTCGTTGATGCACCCGCATGCACCGCTTCTCCACATCTCGTTCGATGTGGAGCCCAAGGTAGAAGCTCACGTCACCAAGGGCCTTGCACTTGAACTTGTCTTGAAGCTTCAGCATCACCTCCTTCACAAGGTCAGAAGAGGGTGAGAAAATGAGGATGTCATCCACATAAACCACCATGAAACTCCTCTGCTCCCCCTCGCCAAGCATGAACAAGGAGTGATCGGCCGTTGAGGGAGTGAAGCCGATCCCCTCCAACACTTCGCGCAGCTTCATGTACCATTGCCTAGGGGCCTGCTTCAGCCCATAGAGGGCCTTCTTCAGCTTCCACACTCTGCCACTACCATCATCAAACCCCTCTGGCTGCGCCATAAAAATCTCCTCCTCAAGGATGCCGTTAAGGAATGCCGTTACGATGTCCATTTGCTTTACTACCCATCCTTTGATGGCGGCTCCCGCGAATAGGGTTCGCAGCGTCGTCGGCTTCACCACAGGGGCAAACAGCTCCTTGAAGTCCACCTTCTCCTTCTGCTGTACCCCTTGGCTACAAGCCTGGACTTGTAGCGCTCGATCTAGCCGTCGGCATCCGACTTGATTTTGAAGAGCCACTTGGACGTTATCGCCGTACGCCCCTCCGGTAGCTCCACCAATTCAAACGTGTCATTCTCCTCGATGCTCTTCAGCTCACTCTCCATGGCCTTCTTCCACTCCTCAGCATCACTACTCTCCAAAGCCTCCTTGAGAGTTGCTGGTTCTCCCGGCATCTCCACCGGAGAGAAGAACGCGAAGGCACACTCCTCGTAGTCACTCTCCTCGTCGTCTCCGACCATCATTGCCGCTCCGGCCAGGGCTGTCTTGCCCTGCTTTCCCGGCGCATCATAGGTCAGCCTATTAGGGGGTTGAACTCTCCTCTTCCCCCTTCCTTCCTCCTCAGCTGCAGGGACTTGAAGGCCTTGGCGTTGCTGCGGTGTGGCTCGAATCCGTGGAGCGCTCGTAGTACGGGAAGGGAGTGACGGTGCACGCTCGCTCACTTGCTGCACCTCCTCCTCTTCTTCCCCTGCATCATTGGCCTCCTCTCCCCCATTCACAAGGGAGGATTGCCTTGTGGTTGTGCTGCCGCTGCTCAGCTCCAAAGGCAGCTCCACATGCTCCAAACCGGAACTCTTCACCTCCCCAAACCGCACGCCTATCTTCGCCTCATTCTCCGCCTTCCAATCCTTGTACATGAAGTTCTCCATGAACTTGCAGTCCCTGCTCACCAAGAACTTCTTGGTGAATGGGTCCCAAAGAAGCCATCCCTTGCTGTTTTGAGCCATGCCCAAGTGCACGGCCCACACCGCCTTGGCACCAAGCTTGTTGTGCCGAAGATGCTTAGGCACGAGCGCCATGCACATGCACCCGAACACCCGAAGCATATCCACCTTTGGCTTCCTTCCTAGCCACTCCACATAGGGCACCCATTTGTCTGCTCCCACATGAGTCAAGGCTCTGTTCTTGGCCACACACGCGCTCCGCACCGCATCAGGCCAGAAATAGTCGGGTAGCCCGGCTTCAATGAGCAACCCGCGTGCCGCCTCCGTGATTGTGCGGTTCGCTCGCTCGGCGATGCCGTTCATTGCAGGGGAGTATGGCATGGTGAGGGAGTGCCGAATACCATTCTTCTTCAGCCACAACCCAAACTCCTTGCTCAGGAACTCTCCCCCTCGATCGGTGCGGATTGACTTGACTAGACGGTCTTGTTGCCGCTCCACCATCGGGAACCAATCCGTCTTCAACGTTTCAGCCACGTCGCTCTTCTTGGCCAGCACGTACACCCAAGTCATGCGGGTGTAGATGTCGACAATGGTGAGAAAATACTCAGCTCCAGCAGCTCCAAGCTTCGGGGGGCCCACCACGTCCATCACCACCTCATCAAGCGGTGCCTTTGCCGTTGCCTCCGAACTAGGGAACGGAAACCGGGTGAACTTGGCTTGAATGCACGTCGGGCAGCCAAGCACCTCATCGGGCTCCCCCTTCACACGTATGCCAGCAACCATCTCATTCTTCACTAGCTGCTGCAAGATGGGCAGGGCCACATGCCCCATGCGCCGATGCAAGGTGAGCCAATCACACTCCCCCGTAGCCGAAGTTGGATTGGAGAATGCCGCGCTCGCAATAGCGCCCCACATACTCTCTCCGTAGTCCTCCTCCGCTGCTGCCTCTGGGTTCTCCTCACCATTTTGCTACTCCTTGGTTGCTGCACCACTCTCCTTAGGTTCACTGAACTTGCTGGTCCCTCCAGGTTTGCTCTTCTTGAGCTCATTCTCCTTAGCGCGACCGTTCGCGCCATCGTCGCTACCGACCGCTCCATCCTTGGTGCTGATGCTTGCTGCCACTTGCCTCTCCTTAGGCATAGGGACCACTGGGATCTGCCACATCTCGTTGTAGACATCCCTGTCCTCATGAAGGTCCCAAAGAATTCGATCGCCAAGCCTTGCGGTGTAGGTCTTGGCTCCCTTCGAGTTCGTGTCCATGCCGGCCTTTGCCAACCGCCGCACGGAAATCAGGTTTGCAGCAAGGCTGGGCACCCAAAGCACGTTCTTGAGGCCCACCATCTTCCCATCAGCACCCTTGAACATGGCCTTGCCCATGCCTTTCACCTCTGCTCGCTGCCCCAAAGCCGATGTGACATGCTTCACCGGTGACGGCTCGAGTTCGGTGAGCAAGTCCGGGCGAGGTGTCATGCTATAGGTAGCGCCACTATCAATCACCCAATAGTCCAGGGGGTGTAGGGTCACCTTCCCCACAGCTGCTGGCTCCTCAAAGCCTTCATCCTTCTCTGGACCAGCCGGTACTTGCGTCGACACGAAGTAGAATAGACCCGGGTATCGATCGTCGCTCGGGTCCTTGTCGTTGTCTCCGCTCTTCATGTTTGCAGCTCCGCCACCGCGACCGCCACGGCCTCCACGGCCTCGTCCTCTCCCTCCTCCTGCTCCTCTACCCTCTTGGCCTTGAGCAGGGGTCCAACCATCAGGGAGTTTGTAGCAGTCGCGCCACATGTGTCCGCTCTTGTGGCAATAGTGACACTCGCCGTCGAATCGGCCGCGACCGCGTCCGTAGCTCTTGTCGTCGCTGCCGTAACCGCCACTCCTGCGGCCTCCGCCGAAGTTGCTGCCACCAAACCTTCCTCCCCCTCGTCCTCTGCCTCTTCCTCGACCATATCCACGGCCGATGCTCGCTGCCCCAGCGCCATCCGCACTCGCCAACTCACGGCGGCGGAAATCCTCTTGAAGGATAGCTCGCTTCACGTCTTCAAGCGAGAGGCGGGGCAAGTCGCGATTAAGGTTGATGATGAGCGAGGACCATGACTCTGGGAGTAAGGCCAGCAACTTGGTCTTCTTTTGGAGCTCACTGTAGTTCAAATCAGCTCCCTCAAGCCGCGTCAACAAGTCGAAGAATTTCTGCACCCCTTCTTCAACCGCTTCGTCTTCTTCAATTCGTAGTGCCGCCATTTGCCGTTCCAACACCACCGCTACCGCCGCTGTTGCAGGAGCGTGTACACCCTTGAGAGCAGCCCATGCCTTTGGTCCCTTCTCTGGTTCACGCTGGAATGGCTTGATGTGACGGATCTGACTGCTCCCCAACGCTTGCCCAAGTAAGAGATAGCCTTGTGCGCTCTTCCGCACCCACGGGCTCTTCTCCGGGTCGTTCTCGGGGCGCTTCTCCGTTCCTTCCATCACCTCCAGCAGGTCATAGTGGTCAAAGATGTTCTCCATCTTGAAGGACCATTCAGCAAAGTTGTCACCGTTGAACTTGTCAAGCCCAAACACCCTAGGCTCATCCCTAGGTGGGCCAAGACTTGGTTGCATGGGCGCCATGGCTGAATCGCGGGGTTGGCCTTGAGCTTGAGCTTCTCCACTGCCACCAGCACCTCTGCTACCCCTTTCCTCAGGTCCAGACATTGTCGAAACTGCTCCAAGGGGCTCTGATACCACTTGTTATAGTCACAATAGGCTTGAATGTGCCTAAAACGAAAGATAGAGAGCACAGACGGATTTCTGCACAGCGGCGCAAATGACTTGATTCAAATTGGATCTAGAGCGTCTTCACGTCGTCTACAATTAGCAATTTAGATTGCACGATTTGATAAAGAATTGACGACACAGCGTCGGTTTGAACGAACGGTACTATGGCAGCCACTATAGTCTTAGAACACAAGATAGGAAGAGTTACGAGTTGGGAATGACTCCCAGCTCCTACAAACCCCAAGAGCCGAGGTACAGTGATGTGGAACAGTGCCACACTGTCCCCAACCACGAAGGGTCTCGAAACTACCCTTCACTAGGGCCTACACCAAGTGAAATGTTACACTACACAAAGTAATGTAACTATCTTCAATATCTTGAGGTGTACCCTTTTGGCAAGCTTCGAAATCACTTGAGGCTTGACACCAAGGCTCGGGCTCTTCATCACAAACTCATCCTTGAGTTCTTGATGGGTCTGCTGCACACACCTGCGACACGCCGAACGTTCGACACAGGACAAAATAGAAACCGCGCACGACAAAATAGAAACCGCGCGCGAGACACAAACGACCGCGTAACACGCGTCTAGCGATAACTCGCTATTGACTCGACACACACACTCGACATCATGACTCAACATTCACACACAATTATAAGCATGAAATATATATTATCCCATGCCCTCATACCATTCCATACACACACACATTCACGCACACGGACAACAAGCCGAGTGCAAACCGTAGGGTTGCACCAACAGCTAGGAACGGGGCCGGGCACAGGTGTCGACAGGGCGCGGGCATAGGGACGGGCCGGTCGCGGGCGTTGACGGGGTGCTAGCTAGGTAAGTGCTGGTCGCGGGCGTCGACGGGGCGCGGGCTAGGTACGGGGCCGGGCGCGGGTGTCGACGGGGCGATCGCGAGCTAGGTACGGGACCGGGTCGTGGGCTAGGTACTGGCCGGTCGCGGGCGTCGACAGGGCGCGGGCTAGGGACGGGGCCAGGCGCGGGTGTCGACGGGGCGATCGCGGGCTAGGTACGGGCCGGGCACGGGCGTGAGAAAGGGCCGAGCGCGGGCGCGGGCTAGGTACGGGCCTATCGCGGGCATGGTACGGGCGGGGCGCGGGGCTAGGAACGAAGTGGCAGGTGGTGGGCCCAATAGTAACCTACGCTAATACCATGATAGATAGTACCGAGAATGACGAGAGAATGTGTGATTAGGAAAGACAGGGGGGGGTACAAGTAGAATGTCGAGAAGAATTGTGTACCCCCTAAAGCTAGCCCCCATACAGCCTAGATGCAACTAAGCCTAGATACAACTAAGCATATATGTTTGACAGAAGTGATTGAGCTAGTTTATAATATATGTTCTTGCTTATTCTTGATATAACTTGAGTGAATGGTTTCTCCCCGTACTACTGCAAGCACGCTGCCTACTCTCAGAAAGCCAACTACGTCAAAGAACAGCCGTCTGCTACTAGACTCTTGCTATTGCTGTGAATCTCTCTCTACACAACTCGGACCCTTGGATAGGGGCTGACCTTTGGTCAGGCACCCAAGGACCCTCGGAGGTGACCCCGAGGAGAGTTTAAAGCACCAGATAAGACCGATACTAGCTGGTTTAATAAGTTTAAAACGTAAGAACGTTAACAACTTTAACAAGATATTAGTTTATGTTTGGTGGGGCAATATGGATATTCAATTGTGTATCGACCCATATAGTGTGGCAACGTATATTGCTGCATATATGACCAAATCAGGTAAAAGTGTACGTATGATTATTTAGAAAGCAAAAAAAAAATGCAGGAGTGTAAGGTACGTGCGCCTTACATGTTCTTCGAGATCTTGGAAGTTACATACCAAACACTCAAGAAATTAGTGCACAAGAAGCTATTTATGTTATTCTTAGCCTTCCTTACAAAAGAACCACTCGTGGTTTTGTATTCATTAACACAAATCATCCACAGGTTTTGTATTAAGGTTATTATTGATGACAACTGCCGATTTGGAAGGTTTGGATCCTCAATCGATGGACATGTTTATACCATATGCCTTATTGGATCGATACATAAATCGACCAATAGCTATGGAAGCTCTTTGTTTTCGCAGATTTCTCATCTAAGTATGAGGTCACAAGTGATAAAGTCCGTATATGTCCTGATCTTTCTCCCAAGAGATGATTTAATCGCAAACGATAAAGGAGAAGAATCATTCTTGTTAAATGTTAGTAAACGCATATGACCTGATACGTTAACGACCATAGTGATGTCGATAACGATAACTATATGCGTGAGCAAATATTATTGTTTGTTCCGTTTCGTCAAGAAGCTTGTGAATCGAGCAAAGTGTTGGAATATATATATATAACTACTTGTAGCTGTAGTTTAGTGTGTCAAACTTATATACATATAGTCTGTTTAGGCTGTAGTGGGGTAGTTCATATAGGGTACAACACTTTTAGGTTTCCTACTTGTACCCACCTGCTTTCTAGTTCATTCATTCCGTTCACCATTCTAACATGGTATTATGAGCAGGTTCCCTAGTGGGAACGTTTTTTAAGGGCCCACCACGATTTTATTTTTTCCTGCCCTGCCCGAAGCGCGCCTCCCGCCCTGCCCAAAGCGCGCCTCGCGCCCTGCCCTAGTACGGCCCGTCGCGGCCCTGCCTTTGCTGGCCCGTCGCGGCCCTGCCGTCGCCGCCCGTCGCGGCCCCTGCTGCCGTCGCGGCCCCTACTGCCGTCGCGGCCCTACCTGCCGTCACGGCCCCAACTGCCGTCGCAGCCCCTACCGCCCGTCGCGGCCCCTACTGCCGACGCGACACCAACTGCCGTCGCGACCCCTACTGCCGACGCGGCCCCTGCTGCTGTCGCGGCCCCCCGCCCGTCGCAGCCGCTGCTGTCGCGACCCTGCCGTCGCCGCGGGTCGCGGCCCCTGCTGCCGCTGCGGCCCCTTCTACCGCTGCGGCCCCTGTTGCCGTCGCGGCCTCTGCTGCCGTCATGGCCCCTGCTGCCGTCCCGGCCCCTGCTGCTGTCGCGGCCCCAGCCGTCGAGGCCCCTGTTGTCGCGGCCCCTGCCGTCGCCGCCCCTGCTATCGCGGCCCCTGCCGTCGCCGCCCCTGCTATCGCGGCCCCTGAAGTCACGGCCCTTGCTGTCGTGGCCCTGCCCTGCACCCGCCCCTGGTAAGCACCCGCGCCGCCCTGCTGGCCGCGCCGCCAGGAGCTGAGCCACGCCGCCAAGCCGAGCCGCGCCGCCCAGCTGAGCCGCACCGCCCAGCCGAGCCGCGCCGCCCAGCCGAGCCGTGCCGCCCAGCCGAGCCGCGCCGCCCACCGAGCCCCGCCGCTCTACCAAGCCGCGCCGCCCTACCGAGCCGCGCCGCCCTACTGAGCCGCGCTGCCCTGCCTGCACTGCTCCTACTGCTGCCTCTGCTGCTACTACTGCCTCTGCTGCTACTGCTGCCTCTGCTGCTACTGCTACTACTGCTGCTACTGCTGCTACTGCTGCTATGGCTAGCCCTACTGTTCTCACCTTTGATGCTGAGGGGCGTGCAGTTGACTATGACGGGTGGGTTGACGACCTTCAGCTTTTTCTTCAGTGTGACTCTAGGGATGGGGTATCCCTGTTCAATTCACACGTCCGGTGTCTCTACTGCACCTACTGCCAATGCTGACAGTACGGTTCGCTCGCAGTGGACCACTCGTGACGCCGTTGCTCGCCTTGCTGTTCGTAGTCACCTACCGTCTGCTGAGCGCGCGCATTTTGGCCAGTACAAGACTGCTAAGTCTTTGTACGATGCTGTCGTAGCGCGCTACTCCTCCCCTGCCACTGCTGCCCTCAGCCGCCTCATGCTGCCGTACCTTTTCCCTGACCTTGCCGCCTTTGCCACAGTCGCTGACCTCATTACCCACCTCCGCACTAGTGACACCCGCTACCGCGCTGCGCTTCCCATTGAGTTCTGTGCCAAGACCCCCCCCCCCCATGTACATCACCCTTTACTACCTAGTCACCCGCCTCCCTGACTCCCTTGCTTCAATCAGGGACCACTTTCTCTCCCTTGCCCCACCGAGCTCACCGCCGACCTGCTAGAGGAGCGCCTCACTGCGGCTGAGAAGAGTATCTTAGCTGTAGGTGCTTCTCGCGGCGACTGTCGCACCCCTTTCTTTCAGGGGTGTTCCCCTGTCCCCCTTCTCCCCTCTGTTGCTTCTGCTTCTGCTGTTGACCTCGTTGGCACTGAGGAGGTCGGGGCTGCGTCTGCTCCTAGTGGGAGGCGCCGCAACAGCAAGGGCAAGGGGGGCAAGGGTGGTGGAGGGGACGGTGGGGGCGGCGGTGGAGGCGGTGGAGGAGGCTTCGGTGGCGGCAGTGGGTGTGGTGGAGGCAGCGGCAGCGGTGGTGGAGGCGGCGGCAGTGGTGGTGGAGGTGGCGGCGGCGGTGGTGCTGGTCGTGGTGCAGCCGCGCAGCGTGGAGGCTTTGGTGGTAGCGAGCGCCAGCAGCAGCCGCGTTCCCGTGAGACCCCGTCGGCCCAGCAGCTTCGTGAGTGGTACGCTGTACATGGGAGGTCTGGGGGTGGTGGTCCCTGCACTTACGTTCTTCGCACCGGCGGGCGTCGTGGGGAGACGTGCGGGCTGCCACATACTGCGCAGCGCTGCTTCGGTCGTCTGACTGACGCCTGGCGCGCCCAGTTTCCTGACGCTGTTGAGCTCCCTCGCTGGGGTGATCTGCTTAAGCAGAATGTTGCTATCTTTGATCTTGATTTCGATGCTGTCCTTGCTGCAATATATGCTGTGACTGATAGTGCTGAGGTAACTGTTACCTGAGTGTTCCGCCCGACCCGGGCATTGAGGCTGCTGCTCTAGGTGCTAGTGAGTCTGCTGCTCCAGGTACTGGTGAGTCTGCTGCTCTAGGTGCTGGTGCGTTTGCTCTCTCTGGTACTGCACCTACTAAGGCCTTGCACACTTTCACACTTGACTCTGGTGCTTCGCGCTCTTTCTTTAGAGACAGAACCACACTCACGCCGCTCAGTCGGCCTGTTGCAGTCTCCCTTGCTGACCCCTCAGGAGGCCCAGGCCTTGCGCACTCTTCCACGGTTTAACCGTGTCCTGTAGCCCCGTCGGGCTTGCTGTCGGGACTCCACCTCCCCTCGTTCTCTACGAACTTGGTGAGTGGAGCTGATCTCCAGGACGCGTGCGTTGACCAGTTCACCCCTGGAGGTCAGCGTGTGACCCACTGAACTTGCTCTCGGATGGGCCGCCACCTGGCCACGTTCACCCGTCGGCCTGGGTCGAGTCTGTACACACTTACTACTGCTTCTCCTCCGGTCACTGCGTCTGGTCAGGTAGCTGCGTCCAGTCAGGTGTTTGCTGCCGCGTCCAGGTCCAGTCCAGCGTCTGCCCCCTGCTCGTGTCGTCCTCTGTCGCACGAGACTCTCCTTTGGCACCACCGCCTTGGTCACCCCTCCCTGCCTCGTCTTCAAGGTATGGCCTCCCGAACCCTTGTCTCGGGTCTCCCCTGGTCCCTCCATCCCCTTCCTCCAGGGCCTGCCCCTACCTTTGTTCCTTGTGCTACTACTGGTCCTACTGATCCTACCAGTAGGACCTCCAACAGTGCCAGTACCTCCAGCACCAGCACCTCCAGGACCAGCGGCTCCAGCAGCTCCAGCACCAGCAGCACCTCTAGCAGCTCCAGCTCCAGAAGCACCGCCAGCAGCAGCACGACGACAGCGCCGAGCGTACCACTCACGGAGCCGCTGCGGAGAGTGGGGCTCCCGCCGTGACGGGACACCCGGAGGACCTCCAGACTCAGCACGCTCAGGCTCAGCACCCCCAGGCTCAGCACCCCCACGCTCAGCACCCCCAGGCTCCACACGCTCAGGCTCAGCACCCCCAGGCTCCGCACCCTCAGACTCAGCAACCCCAGGCACAGCACCCCCAGGCCCCAAACCCGCAGGCTCAGCACCCCTAGCAGCACCACATTCGACAGCTACCTCGACAGGCTCGACAGGGTCTACCTGGGACACACCTGAGGGGGCAGGACCCTGAGGGGGGAGGGGGTCTACCGGAGGAGCACCTGGTGCTAGGAAGAGGGGCGGGCGGGGGAGAGAGGCAGTGCGGTACGGAAAGAGACGGTAGTAGGATACCGACTCGTCAAACGTGACGTCCTGAGAGGACAGAACACGACGCGAGGTGGGGTGGTAAAATTGCCACCCAGGTGCGTCAGGGGGGAAGCTAAGGAAGACACAGGGAACGGCACGGGAGGACAGCTTGTCCACGGAAGTATCGCGGACAAAAGCTCGAGATCCCCAAACACGGAACACAGACGCATCGCCAACCTTCCCCGTCCACCGCAGAGTAGGTGTGGTCTCCGGCAAGGAGACATGAGGCTGAAGGTTGATCTGATGCGCAGCGTACTGAACCGCGAACGGCCACAGAAAATGGGGAGCAGCCGCATGGATCATGGACGTACGAGCGACGTCCATGACCATGCCAATGCGGCGCTCAGCAATCCCATTTTGCTGCGGGGAGGCCGGAAGCGTGAACATCTAGCGGATGCCCTCCGAACGACAGAAATCCCTCAGAAGGTCGGAGGAGAACTCACCACCTCAGTCTGAGTGCAGACGCAGAACAAGAAAGGCCGAGCCGAATCTCTCGCTGAGCTGGCGATGGGCATCGCGGATCCAGTTGATCAACACCTCAATGTCCTCACCCTTTTGACGCAAGGGGAAGACTGTGGTGTAACGCGAGTAGTCGTCAACGACCAGCAGGAAGTAACGCTCATGACCCTGTCCACTGACGCGGGCTGGGCCCCACACGTCCATGTGGAGAGTCTGCAGGGGAGCCTCTGTCCGAGGGAACTCGGAGGAGTGAGGAGCGGCGCGCTGCCGGCCCTCGAAACAAGGAACACAGGTAGGGGCAGGCCCCGGAGGAAGGGGAGGGAGGGACCGGGGGAGACCAGAGACAAGGGTACGGAAGGCCATACCTCGAAGACGAGGCAGGGAGGGGTGACCAAGGCGGTGGTGCCAAAGGAGAGTCTCGTCTCACAGAGGACGACACGTATAGGGGGCAGACACTGGACTAGACTTGGACGCGGCAGCAAACACCTGACCAGACGCGGCTACCTGACCAGACGCAGTAACCGGAGGAGACGCAGTAGTCAATGTGTACAGACTCGACCCAGGCCGATGGGTGAACGTGGCCTGGTGGCGGCCCGTCCGAGAGCAAGTGCAGTGGGTCACACGCTGACCTCTAGGGGTGAACTAGTCAACCCACAAGTCCTGAAGGTCAGCTCCACTCACCAAGTTCGTAGAGAACGAGGGGAGGTGGAGTCCCGACAGCAAGCCCGACGGGGCCCCAGGACACGGTAGAACCATGGAAGAGCACGCAAGGATTGGGCCCCCAGAGGGGTCAGCCAGGGAGACTGTGACAGGCCGGCTGAGCGGCGTGAGTGTGGTGCTGTCGTGAAAGAAGGAGCGCGAAGCACCAGAGTCAAGTGTGAAAGTGTGCAAGGCCTCAGTAGGTGCAGTACCAGAGAGAGCAGACTCACCAGCACCTGGAGCAGCAGACTCACTAGTACCTGGAGCAGCAGACTCACTAGTAGCTGGAGCAGCGGACTCACTAGTACCTAGAGCTGCAAACACACTAGCACCTAGAGCAGCAGCCTCAATGCCCGGGTCGGGCGGAACACACAGGTAACAGTCACCCTCAGCACTATTAGTCACAGCATACATGGCAGCAAGGATAGCATAGAAGTCAAGATCAAAGATAGCAACATTCTGCTTAAGCAGATCACCCCAGCGAGGGAGCTCAACAGCGTCAGGAAACTGGGCGCGCCAGGCGTCAGTCAGGCGACCAAAGCAGCGCTGCGCAGTGTGTGGCAGCCCGCACGTCTCCCCACGGCGCCCGCCGGTGCGAAGAACGTAAGTGCAGGGACCAACACCCCCAGACCTCCCACGCCCAGCGTACCACTCACGAAGCTGCTGGGCCGACGGGGTCTCACGGGAACACGGCTACTGCTGGCGCTGGCTACCACCAAAGCCTCCATGCTGCGCGGCTCCACCTCGACCAGCTCCACTGCCGCCGCCACCTCCACCACCGCTGCCGCTGCCTCCACCGCCGCTGCCGCTGCCTCCACCACCCCCACCGCCGCCACCGAAGCCCCCACTCCCGCCACCACCCCCACCTCCACCGCCACCCCCTCCGCCTCCTCCACCGCCTCCACCGCCGGCCCCACCGTCCCCTCCACCACCCTTGCCCCCCTTGCCCTTGCTGTTGCGGCGCCTCCCACTTGGAGCAGACGCAGCCCCGACCTCCGCGCCAACGAGGTCGACAGCAGCAGCAGAAGCAACAGAGAGGAGAAGGGGGATAGGGGAACACCCCTCAAAGAAAGGGGCACGAGGGTCACCGCAAGAAGCACCTACAGCAACGATACTCTTCTCAGCGGCAGTGAGGCGCTCCTCTAGCAGGTCGGCGGTGAGCTCGGTGGGGCAAAGGTAGAGAAAGTGGTCCCTGACTGAAGCAAGGGAGTCAGGGAGGCGGGTGACTAGGTAGTAATGGGTGATGTACATGGGGGGGGGGTTCTTGGCACAGAACTCAGTGGGAAGCGCAGCGCGGTAGCGGGCGTCACTAGTGCGGAGGTGAGTAATGAGGTCAGCGACTGTGGCAAAGACGGCAAGGTCAGGAAATTGGTACGGCAACATGAGGCGGCTGAGGGCAGCAGTGGCAGGGGAGGAGTAGCGCGCTACGACAGCGTCATACAAAGACTTAGCAGTCTTGTACTGGCCAAAGTGCGCATGCTCAGCAGACGGCAGGTGACTACGAACAGCAAGGCGAGCAACAGCGTCACGAGTGGTCCATTGGGAGTGAACCGTACTGTCAGCAGTGGCAGCAGGTGCAGTAGAGACACTGGACGTGTGATCGAAAAGGGATACTCCGTCCTTAGAGTCACACTGAAGGAAGAGCTGCAGGTCGTCAACCCACACGTCAAAGTCAACCGCACGCCCCTCAGCATCAAAGGTAAGAACATTAGGGCTAGCCATAGTAGCAGTGGCAGCACAAGCAACAGTAGCAGCAGGAGCAGTGCGGGCAGGGCAGTGCGGCTCAGTACGGCGGCGCGGCTCGGCAGGGCGACGCGGCTCGGTAGGGCGGTGCGGCTCGGCTGGGCAGTGCGGCTCGGCTCGGCTGGGCGGCGCGGCTCGGCTCCTGGCGGCGCGGCGCTGCAGGGCGGCGCGGCTCAGAGGAGCGACGGCGGGCAGGGCCGCTACTTGGCGGCGGTAGAGCAGGGCCGCGACTGGGGCGGTTGAAGGGCAGGGCCGCGACGCGTCGGCGGCAGCGCAGGGCCGCGACAGGGTGGCAGCAGGGCAGGGCCGCGGCTGGACGGCAGGGTAGGGCAGGGCCGCAACGGGCGGCAAGGTCGGGGCCGCGACGAGGTGGCGAGAGGGCAAGGCCGCGACGGGCCGGGAAAGCAGGGGGCCGCGACGGGCCGTTAGGGCAGGGCTGCGACGGGCCGAGTAGGCAGGGCCGTGACGGGCGGCACTAGGGCAGGGCGCGCGACGGCGCAGGTTTGGCAGGCGCGAGGCGCGCTTCGGGCAGAGCAGTAAAAAAAATGTTATCGTGGTGGGCCCTAAAAAAAACGTACCCACGAGGGAACCTGCTCAGAATACCATGTCAGAATAGTGAAGGAAGGAATGACTGAACTAGCAAGCAGGTGGGTACAAGTAGGAAACCTAAAAGTGTTGTACCCTATATGAACTACCCCACTACAGCCTAGACAGACTATAGCATATATGTTTAACACGCACCCGAAGCGATTTTCATGTGAAAATCGTGGTAATTGGCAAAAAGAACTGTTTCATGAAGAACGACCGTTGATCTTTGTCAGAATGTTATAGTGCTTACATTTGTGTAGGCTATAGTGGGGTAGCCCATAAGGGTTAAGACCCAATAAGGGTTAGTACTTGTACCCAACTCTTTCATAGTTCATTCATTCTCGTTCGTTAGTTTGACATGGTTTCAGAGCAGGTCCTTCGCTAGGACCGTTTTTTTCTTTGGGCCCACCACTGCACTGCCCCACTAGCCGCCCCTAGCGAACCTCGTGCCGCACCTGCTGCCCAGCGCGCCGCCCTCGTGCGGCTTGTTGCCCCTAGCCCAGCCCGTCGCCCCTAGTCCCGTCGCCCCGGCCCGTCGCCCCTACGCCTGTCGCCCCTAGGCCAGCCCGTCGCCCCTAGCCCGGCGCGTAGGCCCGTCGTCCCTAGCCCGGCACGTCGCCCCTAGGCCCGTCGCCCCTAGGCCCATCGCCCTAGCCCGTCGCCCGTCACCCTGGCCCGTCGACCGTAGGCCCGTCGCCCCTAGGCCCGTCGCACCGGCCCGTCGCCCCTACGCCAATAACCCCGGCCCGTCGCCCCTAGGCCCGTCACCCCGGCTCGTCGCCCCTAGGCCCGTCGCCCCGGCCCGTCGCCCCTAGGCCCGTCGCCCCGGCCCGTTGCCCCTACGCCCGGACCGTCGCCCCTAGGCCAGTCGCCCTGGCCCGTCGCCCGATGCCCCTAGGCCCGCGACCGACGCCCCTACGCCCCGACCCGTCGCCCGTCGCCCCTAGGCCCGAGTCTGTCGCCCCTAGCCCCGGCCCGACGCCCGACGTCCCTAGGCCCCGGCCCGTCGATAGTCGCCCCTCGGCCCGTCGCCCCTAGGCCCCGGCCCCGTCGACCGTCTCCCCTAGCCCCGGCCCGTCGCCTGTCGCTCCTAGGCCCATGCCAGTCGCCCCTAGCCTCGTCCCGTCGCCTGTCGCCCCTAGGCCCCAGCCCGACGCCCGTCGCCCCTAGGCCCATCGCCCCTAGGCCCCAGCCCGACAGTCGACCCCACACCCCGCGAGCCGCCCCTTGCGGCCCGCCTCTCGACCCTGTAGCCCGCGAGCCGCCCTTGCAGCCCCGCGCGCCGCCCCTGGTGGCCCTCTCGCCACCCCTGCTGCTCTGCTAGCTGCCCCTTGCGGCCCTCTCACTGCCCCTTGCTGCTACCTGCCCTGTGCTCTGCGCTGCTTTGCTTCTCCTCGCTCAGCGTGCTGCGCCACTATGGCTTCTCCCCGCATGCTAGGGTTCGATTATGAGGGACGCCCCTGTGATAATGATAGGAATGAATGATTGAACTAGAAACGAGATGGGTACAAGTAGAGAACACAAAAGTGTTGTACCCTCTAAGAACTACCCCACTACAGCCTAAACAGACTATAGCAGATATAAGTTTGACACACCCCCATAGGCAAAGTGGGGGAGAACAAGGGGTCACAAGACCAGTCAAGAAAGACAAAGCAAGCTCAGGGTGGATCACAAAGTCACCACGCAGTCTGAGCACAAGCAAATGGCCACAAGGCCAGTTCATATGCAGAGTCATATAAAAGAAAACAAACAATAAACAGAACAAAACCTAGCAAGAGTAAGCATGCAGGTATATGTATAAAGAGTACAGTACAGGCAGAGTCAGGCAGAAAGCAAGTGAGGCACAGTAGGTACAAGGCCTAACACAGTGCAGAAACGCTGATGATCACAAGGCTGAAGTGCCTTGGTGAAAACATCAGCAGTGTTGGCCTGAGAGGCCACGTACGCAAGACGAAGCTGGCCACGCTGCTGCAACTCTCGAGCAAGGAAGTAGCGCAGAGCAATGTGCTTCGTTCTGTGCTCTAGTCTGTGCTCCTGACACAAGGCCAGCATGGCCTTGTTGTCGATGTACAGAACTGGAGGAGAACGAGGTGCCTCTCCCAAGTCGGTCAGCAAGTAGGTAAGCCAGCGTAGCTCCTGTGCAGCCATGGCCCCAGCCTAGATCTCAGCCTCACAACCGGAGCTGAGAACAGAAGAAGAGTGGGTAGACCGCCAAGAGATAGAACCGGAGCCAAGACTGAAGGTGTAGCCCTGTGACGACCGCTGCGTAGCCAAGTCGTCAACCCAGGAGGCGTCAGCGTGATCAGTGAGAACAACTCGAGCCCATCCTCCAAGCACGAGCCCCATGCCCCATGTACTGCACAAGTATCGCAACACCCTCTTCGCAGCATCCCAGTGCACCTTTCGGTGCCTGCCGGGAGCCACGTAGCGAGCCAGAAGGCTGAGAGGGTATGCGAGGTCAGGTCGTGTGCAAGTCATCAGGTACATGAGGCAGCCCACAAGCTCTGGATACGGGCCACTCGGCTCTACGGACTCGTCCGAAGGTGGAGCTGAGAGCGAGTGACCGGTAGGCAGAGGAGTGGACTGTGGCGAGGAATACGTGAAGCCGAAGCGCTGAAGGACCTGCTGCACCATGTGTGACTGAGTCAAGGTAATGGTGCGCTGTGCTCTGTCCCGGGTGATCCGCAAACCAAGATAGCTTGTCAGCTCACCCAGGTCTGTGCACCTGTGTCTCTTCTGCAGCTCGGACTTCACGTGGGCGAGTGCCTCCGTGTCAGCAGTAGCAAAGACGAGGTCGTCTACGTACACGAGAACGTAGAACGGCGGCAGAGTAGCGTCAGTGCGTAGAAACAGAGAAGGGTCAGCAGTGGAAGGAGTAAAACCAAGAGAAGCAAGAGTCGTCCTGAGCATGTCGTGCCACTCACGGGGCGCCTGGCGGAGACCGTAGACTGGCCGCCGGAGGCTCCACTGGGTACCAGCAGGAAACGACCCAGTGAAGCCAGGTGGGCGGCGCAGCCAGATCTCCTCGTGCAGGCTGCCCTGTAGGAAGGCTGTGCTGAAGTCAAGCGAGTGGAGCTCGTAGTCACGCTGAGCGGCGACGTGCAGCAGTACCCGAAGAGTGGTCATCTTCGGGGTAGGGGAGAAGGTCTGGAAGAAGTCAACTCCCTGTCCCTGACTGAAGCCACGTGCAACGTAACGCGCCTTGAAGACAGGCGGAGAACCCGGTGGCCGCTTCACCCTGAAGATCCACATGCCACTGACGATGTTCGCCCCAGGTGGGGGAACCTCGTCGACGTAGGTGCCTGTGGACTTCCAGGAAGCCATCTCGGTGTCCATGGCTACCTGCCACTGAGAGGAGTAGGGACCCTCTATCGCCTCTGCGTAAGAGCGCGGGGTCGGGATGTCTGGTGCTTCCGAGTCTCCCTCAGGGGCAAGCAGCATGGACACGAGATGAGGTATAGCAGTGGCAAAGCACTCTACCTCCTCCTGTCTGTCCTCAAGAACGTCCGTGCCAAGAGCACACTCACCCCCGACGGACGGAGGACAGACAGACGTAGACGCAGACTCAGCAACAAGACTAGTGGCGTAGTCTAGGCGATAGGCTGCAGCAAAGTCAACAAGCTCAGCAACGAGAGCAGACGCAGCAGAGGACTCAAACAGAGGGTCAGTGACAGCAGTGGCCAGAAAGCGCGTGACAGTAGGACTAGCAGCACGAAGGTCGTCTACGTACACGAGAACGTAGAACGGCGGCAGAGTAGCGTCAGTGCGTAGAAACAGAGAAGGGTCACCAGTGGAAGGAGTAAAACCAAGAGAAGCAAGAGTCATCCTGAGCGTGTCGTGCCACTCACGGGGCGCCTGGCGGAGACCGTAGACAGGCCGCCGGAGGCTCCACTGGGTACCAGCAGGAAACGACCCAGTGAAGCCAGGTGGGCGGCGCAGCCAGATCTCCTCATGCAGGCTGCCCTGTAGGAAGGCTGTGCTAAAGTCAAGCGAGTAGAATCGTAGTCACGCTGAGCAGCAACGTGTAGCAGTACCCGAAGAGTGGTCATCTTCGGGGTAGGGGAGAAGGTCTGAAAGAAGTCAACTCCCTGACGCTGACTGAAGCCACATGCAACGTAACGCGCCTTGAAGGCAGGCGGAGAACCCGGCGGCCGCTTCACCCTGAAGATCCACATGCCACTGACGATGTTCGCCCCAGGTGGGGGAACCTCGTCTACGTAGGTGCCTGTGGACTTCCAGGAAGCCATCTCTGCGTCCATGGCTGCCTGCCACTGAGAGGAGTAGGGACCCTCTATCGCCTCTGCGTAAGAGCGCGGGGTCGGGATGTCTAGTGCATCCGGGTCTCCCTCAGGGGCCAGCAGCATGGACACGAGATGAGGTACAGAAGCAGCAAAGCACTCAAACTCCTCCTGTCTGTCCTCAAAAACGTCCGTGCCAAGAGCACACTCACCCCCGACGGACGGAGGACGGACAGACACAGACGCAGCAACAAGAATAGTGGCGTAATCTAGGCGACAGGCAGCAGCAAAGGCAACAAGCTCAGTAACAAGAGCAGACGCAGCAGAGGACTCAAACAGAGGGTCAGTGACAGCAGTGGCCAGAAAGCGCGTGACAGCTGGACTAGCAGCACGAAGGGAGTCAGACTCCGGGTCCGGACTGGCAGGAAGAGAGGACGCAGGAGGAGACGGTAGAGGGACACGCTGTGGAGCAGTAGAAGGACGCAGAGTCATAGAGTGAGTGCCTGGGACAGGAGGGAGACGCGGACGCGAAACACGACCAGCGCGAACAGAACGGAAAGGCGACGTAGCACAAGACGCAGGCGACACAGGACGAGACTCAGGCTCACGACGCTCCGCAAGGCCTCCAGTCGGTCCAGAATAAGGACCGGGCAGAGGAGAGGCCGGCTGCAACTGTGACTGGGACCGGACAGGCGGCAGACTCAGGAAAGGAGGAGGACCAGGAGAAGGCGGTGAGCTAAGAACCTGCTGAAGGAGCGGAATGTAGTACGGCCGCGGCCGCGCAGCGCCTCCAGAAACAGCAGAAACAGGACCAGTACCCTCAGCCTCAGGGTCTCCAGTCCCAGCAGCACCTCCAGCACCTCCAGCAGCACCTCCAGCCCCCCCAGCACCAGCAGCACCTCCAGAAGCCCCAGCAGCACCTCCAGCACCAGCAGCACCTCCAGCAGCAGCACCTCCAGCACCACCAGCACCAGCAGCACCTCCAGAAGCTCCAGCAGCACCTCCAGCACCAGCAGCACCTCCAGTAGCACCAGCACCAGCAGCACCTCCAGAAGCCCCAGCAGCACCTCCAGTACCAGCAGCACCTCCAGCAGCACCAGCACCAGCAGCACCTCCAAAAGCCCCAGCAGTATCCCGACAGAGCCGAGAGTACCACTCACGAAGCCGCCGTGGAGAGAGAGACTCCCGCCGCGGCGGGACAACGAGAGCACCTCCAGACGCAGCACGCGCACGCTCAGCACCCCCAGGCTCAGCACGCCCAGACTCAGCACCCCCAGACTCAGCACCCCCAGTCTCAGCACCCCCAGTCCCCGCACCCGCAGGCCCAGCACCCAAAGACTCAGCACCTGAGTCGATAGCTACCTCGACCGGCTCGGCAGGGTCTACTTGGGACACACCTGAGGGGGCAGGACCCTGGGGGGGGAGGGGGTCTACCGGAGGAGTACCTAGGGCAAGGAAGAGCGGCGGGGGAGGGGGAGAGGCAGTGCGGTAGGGAAAGAGACGGTAGTACGACACCGACTCGTCAAACGTGACGTCCTGAGAGGACAGAACACGACGCGAGGTGGGGTGGTAGAACTGCCACACGGCACGGGAGGACAGCTTGTCCGCAGTAGTATCGCGGACAAAAGCTCGAGATCCCCAGACACGGAACGCGGACGCATCGCCAACCTTCCCCGTCCACCGCAGAGTAGGTGTGGTCTCCGGCAAGGAGACACGAGGCTGAAGGTTGATCTGATGCACTGCGTACTGAACCGCGAACGGCCACAGAAAATGGGGAGCAGCCGCATGGATCATGGACGTACGAGCGACGTCCATGACCATGCCAATGCGGTGCTCAGCAATCCCATTTTTCTACATCCTAGATAGACTATAGCATATAAGTTTGACACACCCCCATAGGCAAAGTGGGGGAGAACAAGAGGTCACAAGACCAGTCAAGAAAGGCAAAGCAAGCTCAGGGTGGATCACAAAGTCACCACGCAGTCTTAGCACAAGCAAATGGCCACAAGGCCAGTTCACGTGCAGAGTTATATAAAGGACAACAAGCAATACAGTGAACATAACCTAGCAAGTGTAAGCATGCAGGTATATGTATAGAGATCACAGTACAAGCAGAATCAAGAAGTGAGCAAGTGAGGCCAAGTAGGCACAAGTCCTGGCATAGTACACAAATGCAGATGATCACAAGGCTGAAGTGCCTTGGTAAAGATATCAGCAATGTTGGCCCGAGAGGCCACGTAAGCAAGACGAAGCTGACCACGGTGCTGCAACTCTCGAGCAAGGAAGTAGCGCAGAGCAATGTGCTTCGTTCTGTGCTCCAGTCTGTGCTCCTGACACAAGGCAAGCATGGCCTTGTTGTCGACGTACAGAACTGGAGGAGAATGAGGCGCCTCTCCCAAGTTTGTCAGTAGGTAGGTGAGCCAGCGTAACTCCTGTGCAGCCATGGCCCCAACGTAGATCTCAGCCTCACAACTGGAGCTGAGAACAGAAGACGAGCAGGTAGACCGCCAAGAGACAGAACCGGTGCCAAGACTGAAGGTGTAACCCTGTGACGACCGCTGCGTAGCCAAGAAGTCAACCCAGGAGGAGTCTGCGTGACCAGTGAGGACAACTCGAGCTCGTCCTCCAAAAAAGAGCCCCATGCCCGACGTACTGCACAGGTAGCGCAACACCCTCTTCGCAGCATCCCAGTGCACCTTTCGGTGCCTACCGAGAGCCACGTAGCGAGCCAGAAGGCTGAGAGGGTATGCGAGGTCAGGTCGTATGCAAGTCATCAGGTACATGAGGCAGCCCACAAGCTCTGGATAAGGGCCACTCGGCTCTACGGACTCGTCCGAAGGTGGAGCTGAGAGCGAGTGACCGGTAGGCAGAGGAGTGGACTGTGGCGAGGAGTACGTGAAGCCGAAGCGCTGAAGGACCTGCTGCACCATGTGTGACTGAGTCAAGGTAATGGTGCGCTGTGCTCTGTCCCGGGTTATCCGCAAGCCAAGGTAGCTTGTCAGTTCACCCAGTTCTGTGCACGTGTGTCTCTTCTGCAGCTCGGACTTCACGTGGGCGAGTGCCTCAGTGTCAGCAGTAGCAAAGATGAGGTTGTCTACGTACACGAGAACGTAGAACGGCGGCAGAGTGGTGTCAGTACGTAAAAACAGCGACGGGTCAGCAGTGGAAGGAGCAAAACCAAGAGCAGCAAGAGTCGTCCTCAGTGTGTCGTGCCACTCACGGGGTGCCTGGCGGAGACCGTAGTGGAGAAGGTCTGGAAGAAGTCAACTCCCTGTCGCTGACTGAAGCCACGTGCAACGTAACGCGCCTTGAAGAAAGGCGGAGAACCCGGCGGCCGCTTCACCCTGAAGATCCACGTGCCACTGATGATGTTCGCCCCAGGCGGGGGAACCTCGACGACGTAGATGCGTGTGGACTTCCAGGAAGCCATCTCGGCGTCCATGGCTGCCTGCCACTGAGAGGAGTAGGGACCCTCTATCGCCTCTGCGTAAGAGCGCGGGGTCGGGATGTCTGGTGCATCCGGGTCTCCCTCAGGGGCAAGCAGCATGGACACGAGATGAGGTACAGCAGCGGCAAAGCACTCAAGCTCCTCCTGTCTGTCCTCAAGAACGTCCGTGCCAAG
Source organism: Closterium sp. Naga37s-1 (assembly GCA_947471745.1). Lineage (NCBI taxonomy): Eukaryota > Viridiplantae > Streptophyta > Zygnematophyceae > Desmidiales > Closteriaceae > Closterium > Closterium sp. Naga37s-1. The sequence goes on from CANJKZ010000737.1 coordinate 603,666, forward strand.
AGCACACTCACCCCCGACGGACGGAGGACAGATAGACGCAGACGCAGACTCAGCAACAAGACTAGTGGCGTAGTCTAGACGTCAGGCAGCATCAAAGTCAACAAGCTCAGCAACGAGAGCAGACGCAGCAGTGGACTCAAACAAAGGGTCAGTGACAACAGTGGCCAGAAAGCACGTGACAGCAGGACTAGCAGCACGAAGGGAGTCAGACTCCGGGTCCGGACTGTCACGAAGAGAGGACGCAGGAGGAGACGGCAGAGGGACACGCTGTGGAGCAGTGGAAGGACGCAGTGTCATAGAGTGAGTGCCAAGGACAGGAGGAGGACGCGGACGCAAAACACGACGACCAGTGCGAACAGTGCGGACAGGCGACGCAGAACGAGACTCAGGTGACGTAGGACGAGACTCGGGCTCACGACACTCCGTAAGACCTCTAGACGGTCCAGAGTAAGGAGAAGGACCAAGCAGTGGAGAGGCCGGCTGTAACTGCGACTGGGACTAGACAGGCGGTGGACTCAGTAAAGGAGGAGTAGGACCAGGAGAAGGCGGAAGACCAAGAACCTGCTGAAGGAGCGGAACGTAGTACGGCCGCGGCCGCGCAGCGCCTCCAAAAACAGCAGAGACAACACCAGTACCCTCAGCTCCAGGGTCTCCAGCCACAACTCCCGCAGCACCACCAGCTCCAATACCTCCAACAGCTCCAGCTCCAGAAGCACCTCCAGTAGCAACAGCTCCAGCACCTGCAGCTCCAACTCCTGCAGCACCACCTGCCCCAGCAGCTACAGTACCTCCAGTACGAGCACCTCCAGGACTAGCTGCTCCAGCACCTCCAGCAGCTCCAACACCAGCAAGACCTCCAACAGCACCTCCTGTAGCTCCAGCACCAGCAGCACCTCCAGCAGCTCTAGAAGCACCTCCAGCAGCCCCAGCAGCACCTCCAGCACCAACAGCACCAGCAGCACCAGCAGCAACGCGACAGCGCCGAGCGTACCACTCACGAAGCTGCTGTGGAGAGAGGGGCTCCCGCCTCGACGGGACACCCGGAGGACCTCCAGACTCAGTACGCTCAGGCTCAGCACCCCCAGACGAAGTACCCCCAGGCTGAGCACCCCCAGGCTCCACACGCTCAGGCTCAACACCCCAAGGCTCAGCACTCCCAGACTCAACACCCCCAAGCTCAGCACCTCAGGCTCCACACGGTCAGTCTCAGCACCCCCAGGCTCCGCACCCCCAGTCCCCGCACTCGTAGGCTCAGCACCCCTAGCAGCACCTGAGGCGACAACTATGTCGACCGGCTCAGCAGGGTCTACCTGGGACACACCTGAGGGGGCAGGACCTTGAGGGGGGAGGGGGTCTACCGGAGGAGTACCTGGTGCTAGGAAGAGTGGCGGGGGGGGGAGAGAGGCAGTGCGGTAGGGAAAGAGACGGTAGTAAGACACCGACTCGTCAAACGTGACGTCCTGAGAGGACAGAATACGACGCGAGGTGGGGTGGTAGAACTGCCACCCAAGGGCGTCATGGGGGAAGCCAAGGAAGACACAGGGAACGGCACGGGAGGACAGCTTGTCCGCGGAAGTATCGCGGACAAAAGCTCGAGATCCCCAGACACGGAATGCGGACGCATCGCCAACCTTCCCCGTCCACCGCAGAGTAGGTGTGGTCTCCGGCAAGGAGACACGAGGCTGAAGGTTGATCTGATGCGCAGCGTACTGAACCGCGAACGGCCACAGAAAATGGGGAGCAGCCGCATGGATCATGGACGTACGAGCGACGTCCATGACCATGCCAATGCGGCGCTCAGCAATCCCCTTTTGCTGCGGGGAGGCCGGAAGCGTGAATGACTGGCGGATGCCCTCCGCACGACAGAAGGCCCTCAGAAGGTCGGAGGAAAACTCACCACCTCTGTCTGAGTACAGACGCAGAACAGGAAGGTCCGAGCCGAAACTCTCGCTGAGCTGGCGACGGGCACCGCGGATCCAGTCGATCAATACCTCAGTGACCTCACCCTTGCTGCGCAAGGGGAAGACTGTGGTGTAACGCGAGTAGTCATCAACGACCAGCAGGAAGTAACGCTCATGACCCTGTCCACGGACGCGGGCTGGGCCCCACACGTCCATGTGAAGAGTCTGCAGGGGAGCCTCTGTTGGAGGGAACGTGGAGGAGTGAGGAGCGGCGCGCTGCCGACCCTCGACACAAGGAACACAGGTAGGGGCAGGCCCCGGAGGAAGGGGAGGGAGGGACCGGGGGAGACCCGAGACAAGGGTACAGGAGGCCATACCGCGAAGACGAGGCAGGGAGGGGTGACCAAGGCGGTGGTGCCAATGGAGAGTCTCGTGTGACAGAGGACGACACGAGCAGGGGGCAGACGCTGGACTAGACCTGGACGCGGCAGCAAACACCTGACTAGACGCGGCTACTTGACCAGACGCAGTGACCGGAGGAGACGCAGCAGTCAGTGTGTACAGACTCGACCCAGGCCGACGGGTGAACGTGGCCAGGTGGCGGCCCGTCTGAGAGCAAGTGCGGTGGGTCACACGCTGACCTCCAGGGTTGAACTGGTCAACCCACGCGTCCTGGAGGTCAGCTTCACTCACCAAGTTCGTAGAGAACGAGGGGAGGTGGAGTCCCGACAGCAAGCCCGACGGGGCCGCAGGACACGGTAGAACCGTGGAAGAGTGCGCAAGGACTGGGCCCCCAAAGGGGTCAGCCAGGGAGACTGCGAAAGGCCGGCTGAGCGGCGTGAGTGTGGTGGTGTCGCGAAAGAAGGAGCGCGAAGCACCAAGGTCAAGTGTGAAAGTGTGCAAAGCCTCAGTAGGTGCAGTACAAGAGAGAGCAGACTCACCAGCACCTGGAGCAGCAGACTCACTAGTACCTGGAGCAGCAGACTCACTAGCACCTAGAGCAGCAGCCTCAATGCCCGGGCCGGGCGGAACACAGAAGTAACAGTCACCCTCAGCACTATCAGTCACAGCATACATGGCAGCAAGGATAGCATCGAAATCAAGATTAAAGATAGCAACATTCTGCTTAAGCAGATCACCCCAGCGAGGGAGATCAACAGCGTCAGGAAACTGGGCGCGCCAGGCGTCAGTCAGGCGACCGAAGCAGCGCTGCGCAGTGTGTGGCAGCCCGCACGTCTCCCCACGGCGCCCGCTGGTGCGAAGAACGTAAGTGCAGGGACCAACACCCCCAGATCTCCCACGCCCAGCGTACCACTCACGAAGCTGCTGTGCCGAAGAGGTCTCACGGGAACGCGGCTGCTGCTGGCGCTGGCTACCACCAAAGCCTCCACACTGCGCGGCTGCACCTCGACCAGCACCACCGCCGCCGCCGCCTCCACCACCACTGCCGCTGCCTCCACCGCCGCTGCCGCTGCCTCCACCACCCCCACTGCCGCCACCGAAGCCCCCACTCCTGCCACCACCCCCACCTCCACCGCCACCCCCCCGCCTCCTCCACCGCCTCCACCGCCGCCCCCACCGTCCCCTCCACCACCCTTGCCCCCCTTGCCCTTGCTGGTGCGGTGCCTCCCACTAGGAGCAGACGCAGCCCCGACCTCCTCAGTGCCAACGAGGTCGACAGCAGCAGCAGAAGCAACAAAGGGGAGAAGGGGGACAGGGGAACACCCTTCAAAGAAAGGGGTGCGACGGTCGCCGCGAGAAGCACCTACAGCTAAGATACTCTTCTCAGCCGCAGTGAGGCGCTCCTCTAGCAGGTCGACAGTGAGCTCGGTGGGGCAAAGGGAGAGTAAGTGGTCCCTGACTGACGCAAGGGAGTCAGGGAGGCGGGTGACTAGGTAGTAAAGGGTGATGTACATGGGGGGGGGAGTTCTTGGCACAGAACTCAGTGGGAAGCGCAGCGCAGTAGCGGGTGTCACTAGTGCGGAGGTGGGTAATGAGGTCAGCGACTGTGGCAAAGGCGGCAAGGTCAGGGAAAAGGTACGGCAGCATGAGGCGGCTGAGAGCAGCAGTGGCAGGGCAGGAGTAGCGCGCTACGACAGCATCGTACAAAGACTTAGCAGTCTTGTACTGGCCAAAATGTGCGCGCTCAGCAGACGGCAGGTGACTACGAACAGCAAGGCGAGCAACAGCGTCACGAGTGGTCCACTGCGAGTGAACCGTACTGTCAGCAGTGGCAGCAGGTGCAGTAGAGACACCTGACGTGTGATCGAAAAGGGATACCCCATCCCTAGAGTCACACTGAAGAAAGAGCTGCAGGTCGTCAACCCACACGTCAAAGTCAAATGCACGCCCCTCAGCATCAAAGGTGAGAACAGTTGGGCTAGCCATAGCAGCAGTAGCAGCAGTAGCAGCAGGAGCAGCAGTAGCAACAGTAGCAGCAGTAGCAACAGTAGCAATAGTGGCAGCAGGAGCAATGCAAGCAGAAGGGCAGCGCGGCTTGGCAGTGCGGCGTGGCTCGGCTGGGCGGCGCGGCTCGGTGGGGCGGCGCGGCTCGGCTGGGCGGCGCGGCTCGGCAGAGCGGCGCGGCTCGGTTCCAGGCGGCGCGGCGCGGCAGGGCAGCGCGGGTGCTTACCAGGGGCGGGTGCAGGGCAGGGCCGCTGCTGGCGGTTTAGGTCAGGGCCGCGACAGGGCGGCTGCAGGGCAGAGGCCGCGACGGGGGGCAAAGGCAGGGCCGTGACTGGGGCGGCAGCAAGGCAGGGCCGCGACAGGGGGCGGCTGCAGGGCAGGGGCCGCGACGGGCGGCGAAGGCAGGGCCGCAACAGTGGGCGGCTGCAGGGCAGGGCCGCGACAGGGGGTGGCTGCAGGGCAGGGACCGCGACAGGGCGGCTGCAGGGCAGAGGCCACGATGTGTGGCGAACGGGCTGACGACGGGCGGCAAAGGGGCCGGGACGGGCCGGCGACGGGCCGGGACGGGCCGGGACGGGCCGAGACGGGCCGGGATGGGCCGGGTCGGGCCTAGACGGGCCGGGACGGACCGGGACGGGCCAGCGACGGGCGGCGAAGGGCAGCACGGGGCCGCAGTGGGCGGCTAAGGCAGGGCCGCGACGCGTGGCGACGGGCCAGCGACGGGCAGCTACGGGCCGGGACGGGCCGGCTGAGGCAGGGCCGCGACGGGCCAGCTAAGGAAGGGCGCGCGACGGTGCAGGTAAGGCAGGCGCGAGGTGCGAACACAATGTGTTCGTCGCAAACACCAAGGTGTTCGTGCATTTATCTGCGCGTCAAAGTTTGACGCGCTGGTTGAATCTAAAAGTGGAGGGTGACGATTTAGCTCAAAAATGAGCTCAACCGTCGATATAGCCTAAGGATGGCATTCCGCCCCCTACCCACTTAAACTAACACATTCCTACAGTTAAAATTCCACTTTGTGGCTGGAAACGTTAGGTACCGTATGTTAGGCTGATAAAAGCCCTTAGGATCTTTCAAGGCTAAGACTTGGAGTAGCGATGTTGTATTTGCGGAAGCATATAAAGTTGCTGAACCACCTTGCACTAGTGTGTGAGAGCAAGATAAATTGTTAAAGCAAAGAGATACAAGAATATATTTATATGATTACAAGGAATACGAAGAGGTGCGATTAACTGTTTTACTGTTGCGGTTCGATACAGTAATGATTCGGGCAACCGCTCAATACCGAGTCAGTTGTTTGTCCTTGCTGTCGCGCTGTATTTTCGTCGCGTCAAAGGTCGCTGACCTTTGACCTTCGCATAACCTCCAGCTATTACGTTTGTTGACTCGCGTGTTGCTTCACTGTAGTCTGCTTCGATCGTGTTATTACTTCGATACTTCAGAAGCGTTAAATTACTTGTTTCCAACACTCCCCTTTGCTTCTGGAGTGTCGCTGCTGATGACGTGGCCTTGTCCAATCAGCAGCATGCAATACTCGAACTTTTGCATTTCGAGCTTCTTGGTCAAGTAATCGGCTGCCATCTCGGATGTGGGACAGCAGGATAACTCAAGTCTCCCTTTCTCGATTTCGTCTTTTACAAAGAAGTACCGCAGGGCGATGTGCATTGTTTGATTTGCGAGCCCACTCTTGTTCGCTATGCGAATGGCCGATTGGTTGTCGCGGAAGAGGGAGAAGCTAGGAAAATGAGCCAATTTTGCTTCTTCCAGCAGTTCGCGAAGGTATAATCCTTCCTTGGTGGCTGAGCAGAGTGCGATGTATTCTGCTTCAGCTGAGGAGAGAGCGATTAGCTCTTGCTTGTTCGACTGCCATGAAATGGGGCCGATAGGTTTGAGTCGGTAGATGTAGCCAGTGCGAGATCGCCTATCGTCAGAGTCTCTGGCGTGATCGGCGTCGATATAGCCGATTTGTGCAGTACGTCGGGCATGGGGCTCGTGCTTGGAGGACGGGGTCCAGTTGTCCTCACTAGACACGCAGACGCTTCTTGGGTTGACGACTTGGCTACGCAGCGGTCGTCACAGGGTTACACTTTCAGCCTTGGCTCTGGCTCTGTTTCTTGGCTGTCTACCCGCTCGTCTTCTGTTCTCGGTTCCAGTTATGAGGCTGAGATCTACGCAGGGGCCATGGCTGCACAGGAGTTACGCTGGTTCACCTACCTGCTGACCGACTTGGGAGAGCGGCCTCGTTCTTCTCCAGTTCTATACGTAGACAACAAGGCCATGATTGCCTTGTGTCAGGAGCACAGACTGGAGCATAGAACGAAGCACATCGCTCTGTGTTACTTCCTTGCTCGATAGTTGCAGCAGCGTGGTCAGCTTTGTCTTGCTTACATAGCCACTAGGGCCAACACTGCTGACATATTCACCAAGGCACTTCAGTCTTGTGATCATCAGCGTTTTTGTACTGTTTTAGGCCTTGTGCGTTCCTTGCCTCACTTTCTCACTGCGTGACTTTGCTTGTACTGTGATCTATATATATACCTGTATGCTTACTCTTGCTAGGCTTTGATCACTGTACTGTTTGTTCTCTTTATAGAACTCTTCATGTGAACTGGCCTTGTGGCCATTTGCTTGTGCTCGGAATGTGTGGTGACTTCGTGATCCACCCCGAGCTTGCTTTGCTTTTCTTGACTAGTCTTGTGACCACTTTTTCTCCCCCACTTTGCCTATAGGGGTGTGTCAAACTGTTATAATGCTTACTTTGTGTAGGCTATAGTGGGGTAGCCCATAAGGGGTACAACCCAATTAGGGTTAGTACTTGTACCCAACTCTTTCATAGTTTATTCATTCTCGTTCATTCTTCTGACATAACTGTGGGATCGTTGTTTTGTTTTCTCAGGGTAGGAGCTACACCTAGGAATTTTAGGAATATTCTACTCGATTCTGAAAAGAGATCCTATTAGCGCGGGCTTCTAAACCGGAACATCTGTACTCGCTCCCATTCTTGACCTCTGTTGTTGTTCGAAGCGCGGACTGATGGGCGTTGGAGACTCCCATTGGTTCGTTTGTTCTACCTCGCCTTTATCGGGGGCGGCGCTGGAGGAAAGAGGGCAAGAATCAGATGGCGTTCACAGCAAGTTCGCCCAAGCGAAGTACAGATGTTCTGGCTTATAGGCCCATCCTAAGATAGTCCATTTTCCCCATCGAGTAGATTTTGTCAGAACACTAAGCACCTAGGAAACTAGGTTTAGGCTTACGAGACATAGGAGCAATGCTAGGGTTGAGTGTCGAGGGATTTGAGGCAAGAGGAAAGTCGAGAAAGAAGAAGTTGGCCAACAAAAAGGGATTCAATAATGAGAAACAGTACAAGGATATATGCAAGAAATAAGAATGGTGCACCACCAACAGGTTATGATAGCTACACTAAACTACAGCTACATGCAGTTACATATATATATTTCAACACACCCCCATAACTGCTTGCAGCAGGAGTTTGTGCAGCGACACCTCCTGGATGGGTACACCGAACAGAGTAAAGCATCAGTAGGCAAAAGCCGTGACAACCGGTGCGGTGGTAGGTAGACTTCACTCCTGCCACCTCCTCACCCTCCTCCCCCACTGCAGTAGGTGTGGCAGTAGGAGGCAGCTGTTGCTGAAACACATTCGCCACCCCCTCACCCTCCCCCCACAGCAGCAGGTGCAGCCGTGATAGAGGAGGGGGCGTGGCGGCAGTTGCTGCTGCTGAAACACATCCGCCACCCCTTCACCCTCCTCCCACAGCAGCAGGTGCAGCCGTGAGAGAGGAGGAGGCGTGGCGGCAGCTGCTGCTGCTGCTGAAACACATCCGCCACCCCCTCACACCCTCTCCCCCCACAGCAGCAGGTGCAGCCGTGAGAGAGGAGGAGGCATGGCGGCAGCTGCTGCTGCTGAAACACATCTGCCACCCCCTCACACCCTCTCCCCCCCTCCTTCCCCCAAACTGCTGCATGCGCAGCAGGGAGATGGAGGAGAAGGGGGGGGGGGGAAGGGGGGGAGGCACACGGGCATGCAGAAACTGTCGCGCGCAGTAGGAGCAGTAGGGGGGGAAAGGAGAGGCGGAGGGGGAGGGGTCCCCCAACACGTCCCCCGGCGTGCGTCAGGCAGAAACCGACGCACTCCCGGGGCGTGCGACGGGCTGAAACCGCCACGCGCTTGGGGCGCGTGACGGGCAGGGGTGCTGCATGACGGGCAGCGCGACTGGTGGGCCCATTGAAGTAGGTCCTCGGTAGAACCTCTCTCTGATAACATGTCAGAACACTAAGCACCTAGGAAACTAGGTTTAGGCTTAGGAGGCATAGGAGCCATGCTAGGGTTGAGTGTCGAGGGAGTTGAGGCAAGAGGAAAGTCGAGAAAGAAGAAGTTGGCCAACAAAAAGGGATTCAATAATGAGAAACAATACAAGGATATAGGCAAGAAACAAGAATGGTGCACCACCAACAGTTAATGATAGCTACACTAAACTACAGCTACAAGAAATTACATATATATATATATATATTTCAACAGATTTTTCATATATGTCCTAGGTGTAGCCCCTCCTCTACAGTCCCCTTTTTGGCGGGAAATTTTGCAACCTGACTGGGTTCATGCACGAATCAGTTCCGCAGCCAATCAGAGGACCCAAATCGAACCAGCCCCAACATTCACGGACAATGTTATGGAAGGAAGTTTCGTTTTGATCATTACATTTTAAACTCTTATTGTCTGTTTCTCTGTGCCGCACTTGCTTTTAAATCCCGTCGCTCGGTTCCCAGCACACTCAACTGTCAGATTTATATGACATAGCTACTGTAGGCTATAGTGGGGTAGCACATATGGGGTACAGTTTTCTAGGGTTTGCTTCTTGTACCCAACTTTCACTCAGTCATTTCATTCCTCGTTTCTTATCATGGTATCGAGCAGGTTCCCTAGTGGGAACGATTCCTAGGGCCCACCACCACGAAATTTTTTTTTCCTGCCCGGAGCGCGTTTTGCGCCGGCCCGAGTCGCGCCGCCCTTTCGGCCCGTCGCGCCCGTCGCGCCCGTCGCGCCCGTCGCGCCCATCGCCACCTACCTTCGCGGCCCCGCCACCTCACTGTGCGGCCCCGCCACCTACCTCCGCGGCCCCGCCACCTACCTCCGCGGCCCCGCCACCTACCTGTGCGGCCCCGCCACCTACCTGTGTGGCCCCGCCACCTACCTTCGCGGCCCCGCCACCTCACTGTGCGGCCCCGCCACCTACCTCCGCGGCCCCGCCACCTACCTCCGCGGCCCCGCCACCTACCTGTGCGGCCCCGCCACCTACCTGTGTGGCCCCGCCACCTACCTTCGCGGCCCCGCCACCTCACTGTGCGGCCCCGCCACCTACCTCCGCGGCCCCGCCACCTACCTGTGCGGCCCCGCCACCTACCTTCGCGGCCCCGCCACCTCACTGTGCGGCCCCGCCACCTACCTCCGCGGCCCCGCCACTTACCTTTACGGCCCCGCCGCCTCCTCCCAGCGGCCCCGGACGCCGCCCTCTCAGCGGCCCCGCCGAGCCGCCCAGCAGCCAAGCCGCCCAGCCGCCGAGCCGCCCAGCAGCCGAGCCGCCCAGCAGCCGAGCCGCCCAGCAGCCGAGCCGCCGAGCCGCCCAGCCGCCGAGCCGCCCTGTCCGCAGCCGAGCCGCCCCGCCGCCGAGCCGCCCCGCCGCCGAGCCGCCCAGCCGCCGAGCCGCCGAGCCGCCGAGCCGCCCTGCAGCCGAGCCGCCCGAACCGCCCTGTCCGGTAAGAGCAGCGCCTCTCTCACAGCACTGCCCTCGCCCTACTGTTTGCACTGCTAGTCTACTGCTGTCATGGCTACCCCTAGTGTCCTCGCTTTTGACGCTGAGGGTCGGGCCATTGACTTTGACGTCTGGATAGATGACCTGCAGCTTTTCTTACAGTGCGACAGAGCAGACGGCCTCTCCCTCTTTGACCTCACTTCTGGTGCCTCTCCTGCCCCCGCTACTGATGCTGACGCCACCGTTCGCTCACAGTGGGCCACGCGCGATGCTGCTGCACGTCTTGCTGTGCGTCGCCACCTCCCTACCTCTGAGCGTGCGCACTTTAGCCAGTACAAGAGTGCTCAGACCTTGTACGACGCTGTAGTTGCACGCTACTCCTCCCCTGCCACTGCTGCACTGAGCCGCCTCATGCTACCGTACCTCTTCCCTGACCTTGCTGCCTTTCCCACAGTCGCTGACCTCATTACGCACCTCCGCTCTAGTGACACTCGCTACCGCGCTGCGCTTCCTGCTGAGTTCTGCGCCAAGAACCCCCCCCCCATGTACATCACCCTCTACTACATAGTCACCCGTCTCCCTGACTCCCTTCGCGTAGTCAGGGACCACTTCCTCTCGGTTCGTCCCACCACTCTCACCGTTGACCTCCTCGAGAAGGCCCTCCTAGCAGCAGAAAAGAGCATAGTCGCTGTAGGAGCCTCTCGTGGTGACCCTCGCACCCCCATCTTTGAGGGGTGTTCCCCCTCCCCTCTTTTGCCCTCTGTTGCATCTGCTGCTGCGGCCGACCTCGCTGGTTTGGAGTCGGTTGGGGCAGCGTCTACCCCTAGCGGGAGACGCCGCCCTGGCAGGGGCAAGGGGGGCAGGGGCGCTGGAGGAGCTAGCGGGGGCGGTGGAGGCGGCGGTGGAGGTGGTGGAGGAGGTGGGGGTGGCGGTGGGAGTGGTGGCGGGGGTGGAGGTGTAGGTGGCGGCAGTGGAGGCGCAGGAGGCAGCGGCGGTGGCGGAGGGAGCGGAGGTGGCGGCGGTGGAGGAGGAGGCGGAGGAGGAGGTGGAGCTGGTCGGGGTGGCGCTGCGCAGAGGGTCAGCTCCGGTGGTGGTCAGCGCCAGCAGCAGCAGCAGCAGCAGCGCACTCGTGACGTCCCCTCCCCTCAGCAGCTCCGTGAGTGGTACACTGCACGCCAGAGGGGTGGGGGTGCTGGTCCGTGCACCTACGTCCTGCGCACCGGTGACCGCGCGGGTGAGCAGTGCGGGGGTGCGCACTCCACCCAGCGCTGCTTTGGCCGCCTCACGGACGCTTGGCGTCACCAGTTCCCTGAGGCCACTGAGATCCGCCGCTGGGGTGAGCTGTCTAGGGCGGGTGTAGCTGTCTTTGACCTTGACTTTGATGCTATTCTTGCTGCCGTGTATACTGTGACTCATAGTGATGAGGGTGACTGTTACCGGTGTTTTCCGCCCGACCCGGGCATTGAGACTGCTGCTCTAGGTACTGGTGAGGCTGCTGCTCTAGGTGCTAGCGAGGCTGCTGCTCTAGGTGCGTCTGCTCCCTCAGGTGCTGGTGAGTCTGCTCTCTCAGGTTCTGCGTCGGCTTCGGCCTCCCACACCTTCACACTTGACTCGGGGGCTTCTCGCTCCTTCTTTCGAGACCGCACCACACTCACGCCGCTTGGCCGGCCAGTTGCGGTCTCCCTGGCAGACCCCTCTGGGGGTCCTGTCCTTGCTCACTTCTCCACTGTCCTCCCGTGTCCGGCGGCCCCCTCTGGCACCCTGTCTGGTCTCTACCTCCCCTCGTTCTCTACGAACTTGGTGAGTGGTGCTGACCTACAGGATGCGGGGGTTCACCAGTTCACTCCTGCGAGTCAGCGGGTGACCCACTGCACGGACGCTCGGACAGGCCGCCACCTGGCCACGTTTACACGTCGGCCAGGGTCGAGCCTGTACACACTGACCACTGCGTCTCCTCCAGTCCCTGCGTCTGGTCAGGTAGCTGCGTCGGGTCAGGTGTTTGCTGCAGCGTCCAGGTCTGGTCCTGAGTCTGCCCCCTGCTCGTGTCGCCTCCTGTCTCACGAGACTCTCCTCTGGCACCACCGCCTTGGCCACCCCTCCCTGCTTCGTCTCCGAAGCATGGCCTCCCGTGTCCTTGTCTCTGGTCTTCCCCGGTCCCTCCCTCCCCTTCCTCCGGGGCCAGGCCCTACCTGCGTCCCCTGTGTCGAGGGACGGCAGCGGGCTACCCCTCACTCCTCCCAGTTTCCTCCGACAGAGGCCCCGCTGCAGACGCTTCACATGGACGTGTGGGGCCCGGCCCGCGTCCGTGGACAGGGTCACGAGCGCTACTTCCTGCTGGTGGTTGACGACTACTCGCGTTACACCACAGTCTTCCCCTTGCGCAGCAAGGGTGATGTCACTGAGGTGTTGATCGACTGGATCCGCGCAGCTCGTCTCCAGCTCAGGCGGAGCTTTGGCTCGGACTTTCCTGTTCTGCGTCTGCACTCTGACAGAGGCGGAGAGTTCTCCTCTGGCCTTCTGCGAGCCTACTGTCGTGCACGAGGCATCCGCCAGACCTTCACGCTTCCGGACTCTCCACAGCAAAATGGGATTGCTGAGCGCCGCATTGGCATGGTCATGGACGTCGCCCGTACGTCCATGATGCATGCGGCTGCCCCCCATTTTCTGTGGCCGTTTGCGGTTCGGTACGCGGCGCATCAGATCAACCTTCAGCCCAGGGTCTCCATGACGGAGACCTCCCCAGCTTTGCTGTGGACGGGGAAGGTTGGCGATGCGTCTGCGTTCCGTGTCTGGGGATCTCGGGCGTTTTTCCGCGACTTGTCTGCGGACAAGCTGTCCCCTCGTGCTGCTCCTTGCGTCTTCCTGGGTTTCCCCCCTGACGCCCCAGGGTGGCAGTTCTACCACCCCACCTCTCGCCGTGTTCTGTCCTCCTAGGACGTCACGTTCGACGAGTCGGTCCCCTACTACCGCCTCTTCCCCTACCGCACTCCGTCCCTCCCCCCGCCACCGCTCTTCCTTGTACCAGGTCCCCCCCCGGTAGACCCCCTCCCCCCTCAGGGTCCTGCCCCTTCAGGTGTGTCCCAGGTAGACGCTGTTGAGCCTGTCGAGGTTGCTGGTGACTCTGGTGCTGCTGAGGGTGCTGAGCCTGGGGGTGCTGACTCTGGGGGTGCTGAGCGTGTGGGTGCTACGCCTGGGGGTGCTGAGCCTGGGGGTGCTGAGCCTGGGGGTGCTGAGTCTGGGGGTACTACGACTGGGGGTGCTGAGCCTGGGGGTACTACGCCTGGAGGTGCTGAGCCTGGGGGTGCTGCGTCTGGGGGTGCTGAGCCTGGGGGTACTACGCCTGGAGGTGCTGAGCCTGGGGGTGCTACGCCTGGTGGTGCTGTGCCTGGCGGTTCACCGGGTGCTCCCTCTCGCCGAGAGCCACTCTCTCCCCAGGAGCTGCGTGAGTGGTTTGCCCGGCGCTGGAGGCGAGCTGCTGGAGCTGCTGGAGCTGGAGGTGCTGCGGGTACTGGAGGTTCTGTTGCTTCTGAGGGAGCTGGTGCCACGGGTCCCGGAGGTGCTCGTACTGGGAGTACTGGAGCTGCTGGACCTGCGGGTACTTCTGGAGCTGGAGTTGCTGCGGGTGTTGGCGCGGAGGCTACTGCTGTCGGTCCTGGAGGCGGTCCTGCTGGGGGTACTACTGGTGCTGCTGGGGGTTCTGGAGCTGGAGCTGCTACTGGTGCTGGTGCTGCCCCTGCGGGTGCTGGTGCTGTCCCTCCTGTGTCTGGAGTCGCCGCGCGGCCTCGGCCGTACTTCGTTCCGCTCCTTCAGCAGGTTCTTGGTCTCCCGCCTTCTACTGCCCCTCCTCCTCCCTTAGAGTGTCCACAGCCTGTCCCGTCGCAGTTACAGTTACAGCCGGCCTCCCCACTGCCTGCTCCGTCTCCCTACACTGGTCCTACTGGAGGTCTTGCTGAGCGTCGTGAGCCTGCGTCTCGCCCTGCGTCGCCTGTCCGTGCTGCTCGCACTAGTGGTCGCGGTTCGCGTCAGCGTCCTCCTCCTGTCCCTGGCACGCACCGGATGTCTCTGCGTCCGTCCACTGCTCCTCTGCGTGCCCCTTTGCCTTCTCCTCCTGAGTCTTCTCTTCCTACTCTTGCCGACCCGGAGTCGGACTCTCTTCGCGCTGCCAGTCCTACTGTCACGCGTCTCCTTGCTACGGTTGTCACTGACCCTTCCTTTGAGTCCACTGCTGCGTCTGCTCTAGTTGCTGAGCTCGTCGACTTTGCTGCTCGCTGTCGCCTAGACTACGTCGCCAGTCTTGTTGCTGAGTCTGAGTCTGTCTGTCCTCCGTCCGTCGGGGGTGAGTGTGCCCTTGGCACGGACGTCCTTGAGGACAGGCAGGAGGAGTTCCAGTGCTTGGCCGCTGCTTCACCTCATCTCTTGTCCGTACTGCTTACCCCTGAGGGAGACCCGGATGCACTTGACATCCCGACTCCGCGCTCTTACGCGGAGGCGATAGAGGGTCCCTACTCCTCTCAGTGGCAGGCAGCTATGGACGCAGAGATGGCTTCCTGGAAGTCCACAGGCACCTACGTTGACGCTGTTCCCCCTCCTGGGTCGAACATCGTCAGTGGCATGTGGATTTTCAGGGTGAAGCGACCGCCGGGTTCTCCGCCTGTCTTCAAGGCGCGTTACGTGGCTCGTGGCTTCAGTCAGCGGCAGGGAGTTGACTACTTTCAGACCTTCTCTCCCACCCCGAAGATGACCACTCTTCGGGTACTGCTGCACGTAGCTGCTCACCGTGACTACGAGCTACACTCTCTTGACTTCAGCACTGCTTTCTTGCAGGGCAGCCTACACGAGGAGATCTGGCTGCGTCGCCCACCTGGCTTCACTGGGTCTTTTCCTCCTGGCACCCAGTGGAGCCTACGGCGGCCAGTCTACGGTCTCCGCCAGGCACCGCGTGAGTGGCACGACACACTGAGGACTACACTTGCAGCTCTTGGGTTTGCTCCCTCTACTGCCGACCCGTCGCTGTTTCTGCGCACCGACACTTCTTTGCCGCCGTTCTACATCCTCGTGTACGTCGACGACTTGGTCTTTGCCACAGCTGACACTGCTGGACTAGCCCACGTGAAGTCCGAGCTGCAGAAGAGACACACGTGCACTGACCTGGGTGAACTGCGCAGCTACCTTGGCTTGCAGATCACTCGGGACAGAGCACGCCGCACCATTACCCTGACTCAGTCACACATGGTGCAGCAGGTCCTTCAGCGCTTCGGCTTCACGTACTCCTCGCCTCAGGCCACTCCTCTGCCTACTCGCCACTCGCTCTCAGCTCTGCCTTCGGATGAGTCCGTAGAGTCGAGTGGCCCGTACCCAGAGCTTGTTGGCTGCCTCATGTACCTGATGACCTGCACACGACCTGACCTTGCATACCCTCTTAGCATTCTTGCACGCTATGTTGCTCCTGGGAGACACAGACCGGAGCACATGGCTGCAGCTAAGAGGGTGTTGCGCTACTTGTGCAGTACGTCGGGCATGGGGCTTGTGCTTGGAGGGCAGAGTCCAGTGGTCCTTACTGGGCACGCAGACGCTTCTTGGGCTGACGACCAGGCTACGCAGCGGTCGTCACAGGGTTACACCTTCAGCCTTGGTTCCGGCTCTGTTTCGTGGCGGGCTACTCGCTCGTCTTCTGTTCTCGGCTCCAGTTGTGAGGCTGAGATCTACGCAGGAGCCATGGCTGCACAGGAGCTTCGCTGGCTCACCTACCTGCTGACTGACCTCGGAGAGTTGCCTCGTTCTCCTCCAGTGCTGTACGTAGACAACAAGGCCATGCTGGCCTTGTGTCGGGAGCAGCGACTGGAGCACAGAACGAAGCACATTGCTCTCCGCTACTTTCTTGCTCGTGAGCTGCAGCAGCGTGGTCAGCTGCGTCTTGCGTACGTGGCCTCTGAGGCCAACACTGCTGATATCTTCACCAAGGCACTTGCGCCTTGTGACCATCAGCGCTTCTGTACTCAGCTGGGCCTTGTGCCTACCTTGCCTCACTTGCTCACCTCTTGACCTTGCTTGTACTGTTACATATACATATATACCTGCTCTTGTTTGTCTAGCCTTTTTATATATATGTGTACTCCTGCTTGTGAACTGGCCTTGTGGCCTTGAACTTGTGCTCGGAATGTGTGGTGACTTTGTGATCCACCCTGAGCTTGTTTTTGCTTTGCTTTGCTTGACTGGTCTTGTGACCCCTTGTTCTCCCCCACTTTGCCTATGGGGGTGTGTCAGATTTATATGACATAGCTACTGTAGGCTATAGTGGGGTAGCACATATGGGGTACAGTTTTCTAGGGTTTGCTTCTTGTACCCAACTTTCACTCAGTCATTTCATTCCTCGTTTCTTATCATCAACGATGATAGGGAAAAACGAAAAATAATTTCTTTCATTGATGCTTCAAACATAATTTATTTTGTTTATTTATGCCCGTTAGTCATGCGATATTGAACAACGTGGAGAACCGTGCGACGAGAATTTGACACAAGCGCGTTCCGAATGGAACATATATGACAGAAAACAACAAATAGTAGCGAATAAAAACAGCTTTCCATGCAGTTTTACTGAAATGGGACTATAGGGTCCCGTTTTTCCGGGGTTTGTGAGTTTTTCCACAAAGGCCCGAAGTGCGTGTGTTTTTCACGTGGACTCTATACAAGAACAACTGTAGCCCCAAGAGGCCAAAAAGTGCTGATATTTGGGTCCAGCATGGCAGTTTTGCAGCTGACTGTGAGAATAGTAGGCGAGAATGATTGACTAGGAAAAGGGAAGGGGTACAAGTAGAATGTCGAGAGAAAGCTGTACCCCCTAAGGCTAAACCCACTATAGCCTAGACAACTATAAACACATAAACTAAGCCTAGATATAACTAAGCATATATGTTTGACACACCCCCATAGGCGAAGTGGGGGATAGCCAGAACAAGCAATGTTCACAAGACCAGTCAAGAGAAGAAGCAAAGCAAAGCAAGCTCAGGGTGGATCACAAAGTCACCACACAGTCCGAGCACAAGCAAAGGGCCACAAGGCCAGTTCACATGCAGAGTTATATAAAGAGAACAAACAATACAGTGATCATACCCTAACAAGTGCAAGCATGCAGGTATATAGATAGATCACAGTACAGGCAGAGTCAGGCAGTAAGTAAGTGAGGCAAAGTAGGCACAAGGCCTAACACAGTAACAAAGCGCTGATGGTCACCAGGCGGAAGTGCCTTGGTGAAGACATCAGCAGTGTTGGCCCGAGTGGCCACGTACGCTAGACGAAGCTGACCACGCTGCTGCAACTCTCGAGCAAGGAAGTATCGCAGAGCGATGTGCTTCGTTCTGTGCTCCAGTCTGTGCTCCTGACACAAGGCTATCATGGCCTTGTTGTCTACGTACAGGACTGGAGGCAAACGAGGCTGCTCTCCCAAGTCGGTCAGCAAGTAGGTGAGCCAGCGTAGCTCCTGAGCAGCCATGGCTCCGGCGTAGATCTCAGCCTCACAGCTGGAGCTGAGAACTGAAGACGAGCGGGTAGACCGACAAGAAACCGAGCCAGACCCAAGGCTGAAGCTGTAACCCTGCGACGATCGCTGCGTAGCTGAGTCGTCAACCCAGGAGGCGTCTGCGTGACCAGTGAGGACAACAGGACCCCGTCCTCCAAGCACAGGCCCCATGCCCGATGTACTGCACAGGTAACGCAGTACCCTCTTCGCAGCATCCCAGTGCACCTTTCGGTGCCTACCGGGAGCCACGTAGCGAGCCAGAAGGCTGAGAGGGTACGGGAGGTCATGTCCTGTGCAAGTCATCAGGTACATGAGGCAACCCACAAGCTCTGGGTACGGACCACTCGACTCTACGGACTCGTCCGAAGGTGGAGCTGAGAGCGAGTGGCTGGTAGACAAAGGAGTGAGCTGTGGCGAGGAGTACTGGAAGCCGAAGCGCTGAAGGACCTGGTGCACCATGTGTGAGTGAGTCAGTGTGATGGTGCGCCGTGCTCTGTCCCGGGTGATCTGCAGGCCAAGGTAGCTGCGCAGTTCACCCAGGTCAGTGCAGGTATGTCTCTTCTGCAGCTCAGACTTCACTAGGGTCAGTGCCTCAGTGTCAGCCGTGGCAAAGACGAGGTCGTCGACGTACACTAGGACGTAGAAGGGCGGCAGCGAGGTGTCGGTGCGTAGAAACAGCGACGGGTCTGCTGTAGAAGGAACAAACCCAAGAGCCACAAGTGTAGTCTTGAGTGTGTCGTGCCACTCGCGAGGCGCCTGGCGGAGACCGTAGACTGGCCGGCGGAGGCTCCACTGGGTACCTGTAGGAAACGACCCAGTGAAACCAGGTGGTCGGCGCAGCCAGATCTCCTCGTGCAGGCTGCCCTGCAGGAAGGCGGTACTGAAGTCCAGGAAGTGTAACTCGTAGTCACGCTGAGCAGCTACGTGCAGCAACACCCGAAGAGTAGTCATCTTTGGGGTAGGGGAGAAGGTCTGGAAGTAGTCAACTCTCTGTCGCTGACTGAACCTCGAGCAACGTAACGCGCCTTGAAGGCAGGCGGAGAACCCGGCGGTCGCTTCACCCTGAAGATCCACATGCCATCGACTATGTTCACCCCAGGTGGGGGAACCTCGTCGACGTAAGTGCCTGTGGACTTCCAGGATGCCATCTCGGCATCCATAGCTGCCTGCCACTGAGAGGAGTAAGGACCCGTAATCGCCTCTGCGTAAGAGCGCGGGGTCGGGATGTCAGGAGCATCCGGGTCTCCCTCAGGGGCAAGCAGCAAAACGAGGTACAGCAGCTGCAAGACACTCAAAGTCCTCCTGCCTGTCCTCAAGGACGTCCGTGCCAAGAGCACACTCACCCCCGACGGACGGAGGACTGGCAGGCACAGACTCAGCAACTAGAGCAGAGGCGTAGTCGAGACGGCAGGCAGCAGCAAAGTCAAGTAGCTCAGCAACGAGAGCAGAAGCAGCAGCAGACTCAAAGGACGGGTCAGTGACAGCAGTGGCAAGGAGACGAGCGACAGTGGGACTGGCAGCACGCGCTCGGTCAGACTCAGGGTCAGGGACCTCAGGAAGAGAGGACTCAGGAGGAGGAGGCAGAGGAACACGCAGTGGAACAGAGGAAGGACGGAGCGCCATGGTGTGTGTGCCTGGGACAGGAGGAGAACGCGAACGAGGAGCACGACGAGCAGTGCGAACAGGCGAGACAGGACGAGACGCAGGCTTACGACGCTCTGTAAGACCTCCAGACTGCTCAGTGTAAGGAGAGGGAACAGGCAGTGGGGAGGCTGGCTGTAACGGCGGCTGCGTCTGGTCAGGCGGTGGAAAGAGGAAGGGAGGAGGAAGACCAGTAGAAGACGGGACACCAAGAACCTGCTGAAGCAGGGGAACGAAGTACGGGCGCGGCCGCACAGTGCCTCCTGCACTAGGGTCAACAGCTCCAGCTCCTGCACCTCCAGCGCCGCCTGCGCCAGGGCCTCCAACTCCAGCTACTCCAGCTCCAGCGCCTCCAGCGCCAGCTGCTCCAGGCTCTGTAGGGTCTCCAGCTCCAATAGTAACAGCACCACCTCCAGCTCCAGCGTCTCCAGGCTCGCCAGCTCCGGGAGCCCCACTCCGATGGTGTGCGCGCTGAACAAGCCACTCACGCAGCTGCCGCGAGGACAGTCGCGGTGAAGCACCAGCAGGACCTCCAGACAAAGCAGCACCCCGAGGCTCAGCACCCCGAGACTCCGCACCCTCCGGCTCAGTACCCTCAGGCTCTGCACCCTCCGACTCAGCACCCCCAGGCTCAACACCCTCAGGCTCAGCACCCCCAGACCCAGCACCCTCAGACCCCGCACCCCCCGGCTCCGCACCCCCAGACGCAGCACCTGGACCAGCACCTGGGACGACAACTACCTGAACAGGCGCAGTACCAGGGAGAGGGTCTACCTGAGACACTCCCGAGGGAGCAAGACCCTGGGGCGGGAGGGGGTCTACCGAAGGTGGACCGGGAGCAAGGAAGAGCGGCGGGGGCGCGGAAGGGGCAGAGCGGTAGGGGAAGAGACGGTAGAAGGGAACCGACTCGTCGAACGTGACGTCCTGAGAAGGGAGGATACGGCGTGAGGTGGGGTGGTAAAACTGCCAGCCAGGCACGTCAGGGTCAAAGCCAAGGAAGACGCAGGGAATAGCGCGGGCAGAGAGCTTGTCCGCTGACGTATCGCGAACAAAAGCACGAGAACCCCAGACCCGGAACACCGACGCATCGCCAACCTTCCCCGTCCAACGCAGTGTGGGCGAGGTCTCCGGCAAGGAGACACGGGGCCAAAGGTTGAGCTGATGCGCAGCGTACCGGACCGCAAACGGCCACAGAAAATGTGGAGCGGCCGCATGAATCATGGAGATGCGAGCGACCTCCATGACAAAGCCAATGCGGCGCTCAGCAATCCCATTTTGCTGAGGGGAATCCGGAAGCGTGAACGACTGGGTGATGACCTCCCCACGACAAAAGTCCCGCAAGAGGTCGGAGGAGAACTCACCACCTCTGTCAGAGTGCAGACGCAGGACAGGAAGGTCCTGGCCGAAACGCTCGCGTAGCTGGAGATGGACTGTGCGGATCAAAGGGATCAAGACAGCAGAGACTTCACCCTTGCAGCGCAAGGGGAAGACTGTGGTGTACCGCGTGTAGTCGTCAACTACCAGCAAAAAGTAGCGCTCGCTGCCCTGTCCACTGACGCGGGCTGGGCCCCACACGTCCATGTGGAGGGTCTGCAGGGGAGCAGTCGTCGGGGGAAACGAGGAGGAGTGAGGAGCGGCGCGCTGCCGCCCCTCGACGCAAGGAAGACAGGGCGGGGCAGGCGAGGGCGGCAGGGGAGGCAGAGACCTGGGGAGACCAGAGACAAGGAGACGGGAGTGCATGCCACGAAGGCGTGGCAGGGAGGGGTGACCCAGGCGGTGGTGCCAAAGAAGAGTCTGGTGCGACAGGAGGCGACACGAGCAAGAGGCGGCTACCTGACCTGACGCGGACACCTGAGCAGACGCAGCGACCTGAGGAGGCTCGGTAGCCAGTGTGTATAGACTCGACCCTGGCCGACGAGTGAACGTAGCCAGGTGACGCCCCGTCCGTGTGCACGTGCAGATCGACACACGCTGACCCCCAGTAGTGGTGGTAGTGACCATCGCATCCTGAAGGGCAGCGGTACTCACCAAGTTCGTAGAGAACGAGGGGAGGTGAAGACCTGACAGTGAGCCGGACGGTACCGCCGGACACGGGAGGACAGTGGAGGAAGTGGCAACGACCGGGCCCCCAGAGGGATCAGCCAGTCTGACCGGAACAGGTGCAGGAAGAGGAGTGAGAGTTGTGCTGTCACGAAAGAAATTGCGCGAGGCGTCGGAGTCCAACGTGAAGGTGTGCAGGGCCTCAGCAGGCGCAGTACCAGGGGGAGTACCAGACGCACTAGCACCTAGAGCAGCAGCGGCTATACCTGGGTCAGGCGGCACACACCAGTAACAGTCACCCTCAGCACTAAAAGACAAAGCATACATGGCAGAGATAATAACATCAAAGTCTAGGTCAAAGATAGCAACTCCCGACCTAAGCAACTCCGCCCAGCGAGGGCGCTCGACGTCATCACCAAACTCAGTGCGCCAGGCGTCGTCAAGGCGGGCAAAGCAGCGGCGCTCAGTGTGAAACCTCCCGCATGTCTGGCCCGCACGGGCACCCGTGCGAATGACATACAGGCAGGTCTCACTACCCTCACCCGCCCCACGCTGAACCAACCACTCACGCAGCTGCTGGGGCGTCTGAGTCTCGCTCCGACGCTGCTGCTGCTGGCCGCGACCACCACAAGGGCCTCCACGCTGAGGTCCAGACCGACCACCACTGGTCACACCGCCTCCACTGCCGCCACTCCCTCCGCTGCCTCCACCGCCGCCACCAGAGCCGCCACCTCCGCCACCGGTCCCACCACCGCCACCACCTCCACCGCCTCCACCTCCTCTACCGCTGCCCCCACTGCCACGCCCACCGCCACCTCCACCACCACCGCTGCCTCCTCCACTACCCCGGCCACCCTTGCCCTTGCTGTTGCGGCGCTTCGTACTAGTCGAAGCAGCACCGACGTCCTCAGGAGCAGAGATGTCTGCAGCAGCAGAGGCGAAGGAGGAGGAAAGGGGGGAGGGGGAGCACCCCTCAAAGAAGGGTGAGCGCGGAGTGCTACGAGCAGCACCTACAGCAACTGCACTAGTCTCAGCTGCGAGGAGATGCTGCTCGAGGAGGTCAACAGTGAGGGAAGTGGGGTCGAGGGTGAGGAAGTGGTCCCTGACAGAGCGAAGGGAGTCAGGGAGGCGAGTGACTATGAAGTAGAGGGTGATGAACATTGGGGGCTGGTTCGTGGGAAGGAACTCGGCAGGGACGGTAGCGCGGTAGCGAGCGTCGCTAGTGCGCAGGTGGGTAACCAGGTCCGCTACTGTGGCAAAAGCCGACAGCTCAGGGAACAGGTAGGGCAGTAGCAGCCTGCCAAGAGCAGCAGTGGCAGGGGAGGAGTAGCGAGCAACGACAACGTCGTACAAGGCCTGTGCTGTCCTGTGCTCGCCAAAGTGAGCACATTCGGTTGCCGGCAGGTGGTTGCGAATGGCCAAGCGGGCAGTAGCGTCACGAGACAGCCACTGGGAACGAGTCGAAACGTCAGCTGTGGCGGGAGGGGCTGGAGCGGCACCGGACACGTGGTCAAACAGTGAGACACTGTCCCGACTATCGCTCAGTAGGTACAGTTGCAGATCGTCGTGCCACGTGTCAAATGCTACAGGTCTGCCTTCCGGGTCGAACGGGAGAACTCGAAGCGACGCCATAGGGGCCTAGGGGCCTAGGGGGCCGAGGGGCCAAACAAGGGGCCGGGGGGCCTAGGGGGGCCGAGGGGCCAAACAAGGGGCCGGGTGCCGGTCTCTGAGGTGGGGTCGAGGGGCCTAGGGGCCGCGGGGCCAAACAAGGGGCCGGGGGGCCTAGGGGGGGCCGAGGGGCCTAGGGGGCCGAGGGGCCAAACAAGGGGCCGGGGGGCCGGGCGCCGGGCTATGAGGTGGGGCCGAGGAGCCTAGGGGCCACAGGGCCAAATAAGGGGCCAGGGGGGGCCTAGAGGGGCCGAGGGGCCTAGGGGGCCGAGGGGCCAAACAAGGGGCCGGGGGGCCGGGAACAGGGCTCGGAGGTGGGGCCGAGGGGCCTAGGGGCCACGAGGCCAAACAAGGGGCCGGGGGGGGGCCTAGGGGGACCGAGGGGCCTAGGGGGCCGAGGGGCCAAACAAGGGGCCGGGTGCCGGTCTCTGAGGTGGGGCCGAGGGGCCTAGGGGCCGCGGGGCCAAACAAGGGGCCGGGGGGCCTAGGGGGGGCCGAGGGGCCTAGGGGGTCGAGGGGCCAAACAAGGGGCCGGAGGGCCGGGCGCCGGGCTATGAGGTGGGGCCGTGGGGCCTAGGGGCCGCGGGGCCAAACAAGGGGCCGGGGGGCCTAGGGGGGCCGAGGGGCCTAGGGGGCCGAGGGGCCAAACAAGGGGCCGGAGGGCCGGGCGCCGGGCTATGAGATGGGGCCGAGGGGCCTAGGAGCCGCGGGGCCAAACAAGGGGCCGAGGGGCCCAGGGGGGCCGAGGGGCCTAGGGGGCCGAGGGGCCAAACAAGGGGGGCCGGAGGGCCGGGCGCCGGGCTATGAGGTGGGGCCGAGGGGCCTAGGGGCCGCGGGGCCAAACAAGGGGCCGGGGGGCCGAGGGGCCTAGGGGGCCGAGGGGCCAAACAAGAGGCCGGGGGGGCCTAGGGGGGCCGAGGGGCCTAGGGGGGCCGAGGGGCCAAACAAGGGGCCAGGGGGGGGGGGGGCGGGTGCCAGTCTTTGAGGTGGGGCCGAGGGGCCTAGGGGCCGCGGGGCCAAACAAGGGGCCGGGGGGGGCGGGTGCCGGTCTCTGAGGTGGGGCCGAGGGGCCTAGGGGGCCGAGGGGCCAAACAGGGGGCCGGGGGGCCGGGCGCCGGTCTCTGAGGTGGGGCCGAGGGGCCTAGGGGCCTCGGGGCCAAACAAGGGGCCGGGGGGCCTAGGGGGGCCGAGGGGCCTAGGGGGCCGAGGGGCCAAACAAGGGGCCGGGGGGGGGGGGGGGGCGGGCGCCGGTCTCTGAGGTGGAGCCGAGGGGCCTAGGGGCCGCGGGGCCAAACAAGGGGCCCAGGGGGGGGCCGAGGGGCCAAAGCAGGTACAGGGCCGGGCGCTGGGCAGGGACAGGGCCGGGCGCTGGGTAGGTACGGGGCCGGGCGCTGGGCAGGTACGGGGCCGGGCGCTGGGCAGGTACGGGGCCAGGCACTGGGCAGGTACGGGGCCGGGAGCTGGGCAGGTACGGGGCCGGGCGCTGGGCAGGTACGGGGCCTGGCGCTGGGCGCGGAATGGGGCCGGGCGCGGGGCTAGGTACGGGGCCGAGCGCGAGACGGGGTCGGGCGCTGGGCAAAGGACGGGGGGCCGGGCGCGAGGCTAGGTACGGAGCCAGGCGCTGGCGACAGACGGGGCCGGGCGCGGGCTAGGTACGGGGCCGGGCGCTAGCTAGGGTCGGGGCCGTGCGCTGGGCTAGGTACGGGCCGTGCGCGGGGCTAGTTACGAGCCGAGCGCGGACGAGAGACGGGGCCGTGTGCGGGCAGGGTACGGGCCGGTCGCGAGGCTAGGTACGGGCCGGGCGCGGGGCTAGGAACGGGGCCGAGCGCGGGACGGGTACGGGCCAATCGCGGGGCGGGTACGGGCCTATCGCGGGGCTAGGAACGGGGCCGTGCGCGAGGCTAGGTACGGGCCGATCGCGGGGCGACGGAAAGGGCCGGGCGCGGGCGACGGAATCGACGGGGCGACGGGGCCGAGGGGCCGAGCTAGGGGCGACGGGCCAAAGGGGCCGAGCCTAGGGGCGACGGGCCAAGGGGCCGAGCCTAGGGGCGACGGGCCACGCCACGGGGCCTAGGCTAGCAGTTACTTAGGTGGTGGGCCCATTAAAGTTAGGATCCTAGGAAGGTAATGCTCTTAATACCATGTGAGAATGGTAGGCGAGAATGATTGACTAGGAAAAGGGAAGGGGTACAAGTAGAATGTCAAGAGAAATCTGTACCCCCTAAGGCTAAACCCACTATAGCCTAGACAACTACAAACACGTAAACTAAGCCTAGATATAACTAAGAATATATGTTTGACACTGACCACACCCACTCCATGTGCCATGCGAATGTGGATACACACCTAAACGAGTTTGAGCGAATTATCAAACACATTCAGGTGCATGTAACCCAGTCGACTTCAAGATCGTTCATGACAAGCTTTCGTGAAGCAACCCCAAACATGTGCTTCACAACGGGAAAATATGTCACAAGTAACCAACATGGGACTCGATAACGTGAATGGTAAAAGAAAGACGCGTACGGTCACTGTATCGGGTTTGCTGACGGGTTTGGTAAGTGGGGTCACGGATTCAGTTACTAACAACAGGTAAGAAATCACGCGAATTGTCACACATGTAACTCTCGAAAAAAAATCTTGAAACTCTAAAAAACTCCCGCTCGTGCCCAACCAATCAGCTAACTTCTAAGAAACTAAAACCTAATCGGAATCGGATGCGGTTTGGGAACGGATCAACCCTAAACACCTGGCGAATTGTGTTTAGGGTTGATTCATCCGAAATGCATCCAGGTTCGTTTTGGGTATTATATTTTTTTGGGCGGGAGTTTCATCTGTGACCATTCTCGTTTTTGTTTTCCAGTTGATTGTGACTGATTCCGTGAAACGTTTTGTCAAACACGTGAAAACACCCTTTGCAGTGACCTTTATTTTTTTACCAAACATATTGGCATATTTCCCCCTTCACAAATATCTGTGCACTGTTGTTGAGCGCGGTTCGCTTTGGGGGAACTTGCTGTGAACGCCATCTCAGGATTACGGGGCGCGCTATGGTTGCCCAGCTGTTGGTTTACAGTGCTTGGCTTCACCATTTCGTTCTAACCACACCCAGATTCCTTCGAAAAAGAGAGTAACATTTCGCGAACCCGTTTCGAGCACGAGATGGGCTCACAGTTTCGTAAACAAGGTTGTGAGATTGCCACCTGGAATATGCTCTCTGTACCAACCAATCCCCACCCACACAGAAATCACACCTAACCAAACTATAGCCACCTGCACTCATCAGCCACGTCATGCCGAACCCCGAACTTTCAGTGAATGTTCCTCAGCAAGTATAAATCTCGCACCGTTACCGACCAGCATGAAATCCTCCGTACCGTAACCATGGTACGTCTCTTAGACCCGAACCGCCTCCCTGCTGCGAGCCGAACCGTCACTCAGCCACAGTCCCAAGCCCGAATCCCGCCTCGGTCTGAGACCAGGGCAAGCATTGCTCATTTCCAAACTGGTACAAAAGGCGGAGCCCCCACTGCCAGTCCATTCAGTTCAAGAAATCATTTTTAGCGAGCTTTTTATCCCAGCAACTTCTCCACCCCGCAAGTGAGCCTCAGTTCAACTCATTCAAGCCATGGGGCGCTCAAAACTTTTCTGCATCCTACTCGCGCTCTCCCTAGTTGTGTCCCTCGCGCTCGCGCCGTGCCGCGCGGATGAGATCGTCGCGGAAGACGACGCTTTCGACGCCGACAACAATGACGACACCGAAGTTTCCACCTCCGCGGAGCCTTCTGGTGCGTATACGCCAATTCCCAGCAGCTATTTTCCGCGCCGTATGCCGCCATTCACGCCGACCTCGTGTTCATAGCAATTTCAAGACCGCCATACTACGTTTTTCTGAATCTGACACGATTTTCGTTGTCTTGTTTTTTCACAGGTTTCCTTAGCAGCCTGTTCGGCGGAAGGCGGTTCCTGTGGTCCCTGCAGGCGCATCGCATGCTGCACAGCTGCAAGCAGAAGTGCGAGGACAAGAACAAGAAGTGCAACACGGACTACAGCAAGTGCAAGCGCGAGAACAGGGACGACCCTAAGGACCACGCCAAGTGCACTGACAAGTACAAGAAGTGCAAGCGCAAGGCCAAGAAGTGCCGTTCCAAGTGCGACTAAACCGTCCACTGGTGTTACAAGTTGGGATTCCCGATGCCAGCGCGCATGGGAATACCCGAACGGTTGGAACCTCCCTTTGCCTAGGTAGCTCCGAATAGAGATAGGTGCTACCTCGGAGCATATTCCCTTATCCTCGTCAGTGATTAGATGTTACTAGAATCCAGCGGGGCATGGCATCGAGGCGCTATGCCAAGATGCCATGCTAGAAGCGTAGCAACGCGGGCTGTCTTTACGAGCCGCGCTTCTATCTTCGTAGCATAAATATTCCTTCTCAGAATCTTGTTGTATCTCTTCTTTCTTCTCGCTACGGCGCCGCTCTCCTCGCTAGGCCGGCCAGGCCAGCCGCGCCGTGTGGACTGCGCCGTAGCCCTGTTTCAACTGGGCCTGACGGGAGAATTTGCCACGAGAAAGGACTGCATTTGGGAAAATGGATGGGGTGAAAAATCAATTATGGGAGCATTCCTAGGAGCACTGGGTGTTAGCTTTTGTGTGCTGTGCGGTTGATGGGGCAGCTGATGGGTGATTGGAGGGCTAGTAGTACTCATCGGTTTTAGCAGCATTTTGCAATAAATTAATCGGAAATAAATGGTGAGTCACTCACTTCTATGGTGTTGGCACAGGCTATCACATCTTTGCACCATGCAAGAATTGCCTCTGGTGGAAACAGCAGATGTGTAATGGAAGGGTTACGGTATCATTGATCCTTTTGGCACCAAATTGAAATATTACAAAGTATGAGGCACTCTATGGAGTTTAGCACAGTGCTATCATAAGTCAGCACTTTTCAACGATTGTTTTCTCTGCAAAGCCCATGCCTTGATGCATTCGTTTCCAGTGAGAGTTGCACCACTGGAAATGATAACAGACACAACCACTTGACGGTCGCCGAGTATGATGGAGGTCAGGAGGCATTCAAGCTACTTTGCACTCTACCCTATGCTAGCCAACGTCCACTCATTTCAAGATAAGTCTCAAATAGGGCTACACAACGCTGGTTAATTTACTTTGGTATTTGCCACACTGCACGCTCGTTCAGAAGAATGGCTAAACAAGAAGATCAATTGCCCCTGGGAGTACTCTGAACACCGCTGGCAGGTGCCCCAGCGCCTCCCCATCCCCTTCCACATACACCTCCTGGCTGGCCTCGTTACTGTCACCCTCTGCTGCTGCCACCATTTCAATCACCTCGGCACTGGGATGAGCAGGAGGGAAAGGGGTGAGCAACACACGAGAGAAGAGAATAAGAGTTCCGCGATTGTGGTGTGCTCGTATCACTTTTGGTAGTTCCTGAAAGTACTCCGATTCTTGTGCACCAATTTAGAGGTCTCAAAGGTCAAATTTCGTGCACAGGTTGCATATGTCCATATGGAGCTGGAGGGGGGCGTTGCAAACCTCCCAACTGCTATAACACAACATACGGCAAATGTGCCTTCATACCACTCGTTCTCTGATCCCCTTTCCCACTACACCAAGCATTTTCTCACTGCACCCGTCACTCTCCCTCTGCACGCCTGGCTCCAAATCTGCACCTCTCTCATTCTCCCACATCACCTCTCGATATTACACTGCACTGCTGATTCTCCTACTGCACTGCTCATCCTCCCTCTACGCCTTTCATTCTCCCACTGCACTGCACCTCTCATTCTCCCACTGCACCTCTCATTCTCCCTCTTCACATCTCTTTCTCCCTCTGCACCGCTCATTCTCCCTCTACACCGCTCATTCTCCCACTGCACCTGTAATTATCTATGCCGTCGAAGCTTAAATGGGTGCCGGAAAACAGGTGCAATCCGCGCAGGATGAATCCTAGCACGGTGTAACCGCATACGGTTACCACCTGGAGTGGGACGGGTTAACAACACAATAGGGTAGGCATCGGCACACAAATAGGGCCACAAGCATGCAACAGGTGCAATCCCTGCAGGATGAATCCTAGCACGGTGTAACCGGACACTGTTACCACCTGGGATGGTATGGGCAAACGACACAGCAGGGGAGGCATCAGAAACACACAAACAGGCGCCAGATAGGGCCACAACCATGCAAAGCGGTGCAATCCCCGCAGGGTGAATGCTTGCACGGTGTAACCAAATATGGTTACCACCTAGGATGGGATGAGCATGAGGGGAGAAAGACAGTGGTAAGGTGTGCAGGAGAGGAAGGCGATACATGCAAGAACGGTACATCTAAGTTGACTCGGAAGCAATTCCAGCTGGTTGAGACCAAACACGATGCATGGTAGGATGGTGATTAGATGCGTAGGAAAGGCAACTAGAAGAGCCATAACGTCGATACCATTGTGCAGTGAGAGCAGCATAGTATGAGATCATGAAATCATCACAGGATGGCAGCGCCCAGGACCTGTGATGATCCGCAGCTGGGGGTTGCCGGCAGCCCGCATTGCAACACAGCTGAGATTGAACCCCAGTGGGGTTCAAAGGTTGAGCCATGCAGTGACCCACAGGTACCGCATGTTTGAGTCTACTTTTGAGGCGCCTCTTGGGTACCGCATGTTTGAGTCAGGGTGACCCTTGGGTACCGCATGTTTGAGTCAGGGTGACCCTTGGGTACCGCATGTTTGAGTCTACAAAGAAAAAATCAGACCACATTGGAACAGAGCTCAGGTTGAACCCCAGTGGAGATCGAAGGTTGAGCCACAATGAAGAGACCCACAGAAACCCGCACCCCCACCACCCCCAGCGCACATTCAGAGGTTCAAGTGCTTTTTGAGTCCTCTCAAAAGTCAACACGCACACCCCAATGCCCCTCGGTTCACAGTGCACTCCAACCCCCAACACAACCCCAAATCTCCAAGGATCGCAAGCTGGGATTAGCGCGTGGACAGAACTTCATGCTGCCCTGCCCCCCCTAGAATAGTTGGCCGTTAACCACAGCAACCCCCAATCTACACTCAGTGTTTCTCGTGCCTTTCAAGTCGACTCAAACGTCACCACACACACACACACAGCAGCGCCACCACCCAAACCTTAGCACCCAATCCCCAACTCACCAACCCCCGAGGTGACTTTTGAGTCGACTCAACAATCCCCAACTCACCAACCCCCGATCCCCAAACAACTTTTGAGGCGCCTCAAAAGTCACCCAAACCTTAGCACCCAATCCCCAACTCACCAACCCCCGATCCCCAAACATAAATCCAGGGATCCCGAGCTGGGACTCGCATGCGGGCAGATCCTCATCCCTCCGCCATAGTAGTTAGCGATGCCCACCGCAAATCACCAACCCTGCAGCACCCACACCAATCCCCCACCCCCAAACGCACATCCAGGGATCCCGAGCTGGGACTCGCATGCGGGCAGATCTTCATCCCTCCGCCATAGTAGTTAGCGATGCCCACCGCAAATCACCAACCCTGCAGCACCCACACCAATCCCCCACCCCCAAACGCACATCCAGGGATCCCGAGCTGGGACTCGCATGCGGGCAGATCTTCATCCCTCCGCCATAGTAGTTAGCGATGCCCACCGCAAATCACCAACCCTGCAGCACCCACACCAATCCCCCACCCCCAAACGCACATCCAGGGATCCCGAGCTGGGACTCGCATGCGGGCAGATCTTCATCCCTCCGCCATAGTAGTTAGCGATGCCCACCGCAAATCACCAACCCTGCAGCACCCACACCAATCCCCCACCCCCAAACGCACATCCAGGGATCCCGAGCTGGGACTCGCATGCGGGCAGATCTTCATCCCTCCGCCATAGTAGTTAGCGATGCCCACCGCAAATCACCAACCCTGCAGCACCCACACCAATCCCCCACCCCCATACGCACATCCAGGGATCCCGAGCTGGGACTCGCATGCGGGCAGATCTTCATCCCTCCGCCATAGTAGTTAGCGATGCCCACCGCAAATCACCAACCCTGCAGCACCCACACCAATCCCCCACCCCCAAACGCACATCCAGGGATCCCGAGCTGGGACTCGCATGCGGGCAGATCTTCATCCCTCCGCCATAGTAGTTAGCGATGCCCACCGCAAATCACCAACCCTGCAGCACCCACACCAATCCCCCACCCCCAAACGCACATCCAGGGATCCCGAGCTGGGATCCGCACGCAGGCAGATCTTCATCCCTCCCCCAAAGTAGCTGCCATACCCACCTCAAACCCTCAGGTACCTGCCATTCGAGTCGACCCCAATGTTACTTATCACACATGCCACAGACTCACAATCCCCACCACCATGCCCTCCCTATCCCCAAACGCACATCCAGGGTTTGGAAGCTGGGATTCGCATGTGGGCAGATCATCATGCCTCCCCCGAAGAAATTGGCATTGCCCACTGCGACCCAACCCTCAGCTCAACAACCCCCGCACACCAACTCCCAACCCCAAACGCACATCAAGGGATCCCGAGCTGGGATCCGCACACGGGCAGATCTTCATCCCTCCCCCATAGTAGTTGGCGTTGGCGGTGCCCACTCCCCAGCTCACCAGCCCCAACACACCAACTCCCAACCCCAAATGCACATCCAGAGAGCCTGCGGTGGGATTCGCATTTGGGCAGATCTTCATCCCTCCCCCATAGTAGTTGGCGGTGCCCACTCCCCAGCTCACCAACCCCAACACACCAACTCCCAACCCCAAATGCACATCCAGAGAGCCTGCGGTGGGATTCGCATTTGGGCAGATCTTCATCCCTCCCCCATAGTAGTTGGCGGTGCCCACTCCCCAGCTCACCAACCCCAACACACCAACTCCCAACCCCAAATGCACATCCAGAGAGCCTGCGGTGGGATTCGCATTTGGGCAGATCTTCATCCCTCCCCCATAGTAGTTGGCGTTGGCGGTGCCCACTCCCCAGCTCACCAGCCCCAACACACCAACTCCCAACCCCAAATGCACATCCAGAGAGCCTGCGGTGGGATTCGCATTTGGGCAGATCTTCATCCCTCCCCCATAGTAGTTGGCGTTGGCGGTGCCCACTCCCCAGCTCACCAGCCCCAACACACCAACTCCCAACCCCAAATGCACATCCAGAGAGCCTGCGGTGGGATTCGCATTTGGGCAGATCTTCAGCCCTCCCCCATAGTAGTTGGCGTTGGCGGTGCCCACTCCCCAGCTCACCAACCCCAACACACCAACTCCCAACCCCAAATGCACATCCAAAGAGCCTGCGGTGGGATTCGCATTTGGGCAGATCTTCATCCCTCCCCCATAGTAGTTAGCGTTGGCGGTGCCCACTCCCCAGCTCACCAACCCCAACACACCAACTCCCAACCCCAAATGCACATCCAGAGAGCCTGCGGTGGGATTCGCATTTGGGCAGATCTTCATCCCTCCCCCATAGTAGTTGGCGTTGTTAGATTCTACTACTCTTCTGTATCCTGCATTGATCCTATAAACCCTAGGACAGAGATAGGCACCCAAACTATGTTTGGGTGCACAACTAGGGTTAACCCTAGTTGGGGGTTGGAACCCAACCTTGGTCCAATTATTGGCCCCCAAGGTTGAGTTGAGAGATTATTGGCCCCCCCAATAATGTTGGCCCACTTTTGGCCAACATTATTGGGACCCCCCAATAATTCTCCAACCTAACTTATTGGTGGGGGGCCAATAATGATGACTAGGTACCCAACCAACCCCCCCTCCCCTAGCTTCAACTATGTAAGCCCGTATGATTCCTAATCAACTCAATGGTTCAATTCTAACAGGCGTTGCCCACCTCGACTGCCAACTGTCCCAGCGCCCCCCACCCCCAAACGCACATCCAGGGATCCCGAGCTGGGATCCAGATCTTCATCCCTCCCCCATAGTAGTTGGCGGTGCCCACTGGCACCCAATCCTCAGTACCCTAATCCGTTGCACACCACCCCGCGAGCTCCCCAACCCCCAGCGTACATCCAGAGAGCCTGCGCTGGGATTCGCATTTGGGCAGATCTTCATCCCTCCCCCATAGTAGTTGGCGTTGCCCACCGCAATGGTGGTGACTGCTGGGAGGGTTTCCCAGGGGCCGTTGTCCCTCTGCGGGATGTGCCGACACAAGGAAAGGAGGTTGGCAAAAGGGAATATGGAGTAAGGGCGAATTTGCTAACATGGCCCATCGCGATCGTGGTTACTGCTGGGAGGGTTTCCCAGGGGCTGTTGTCCCTCTGCGGGCATGGAGAGGAGAAGGGGGGTTTGGTTGGGGTGGTAAAGGGAGTGACACGCAGGGAGATCTTCAACCCTCCCCCGTAGTAGTTAGCGTTGCCCACCGCAATCCTGGTGACCGCTGGAAGGGTTTTCCAGGGGCCGCTGTCCCTCTGTCGGGTGTGCAGGCGAAAAGTGGGGAGGGCGGCGGAAGAGAAATGGCTGTAGCTTCAAAGTAGCTCGCCGTTGCCCACCGCGATCGTGGTGACTGCTGGGAGGGTCTCCCAGGGGCCGTTGTCTTTCTGCGGGCACAGAGAGGAGAAGGGGGGTGTGCGTGGGGTGGGAGGAGGGGCAATATGTATAGAGCTGCTCATGGCACCTCCAGAATAGCTGCTGTTTCCCACTCCGATCGTGGTGACAGTTGGGAAGGTCTACCATGGGTTGTTGTCCCTCTGCGGGATGCGCAGGGTACAGCAGAGGAGCACGGCAGCAGTGAAGAGGGGGTAAGGGCGACGTAGCTGGAACTGCACACAAAGCTTCTGGTGTCTGCTGGGAGGGTTTCTTAAGGGCCCTTGTCCCTCTGTGGGATACGCAGGGCATAGAAAACGAGAGAAGGGAGAGTGACCAAAGGATGAGAGGAGGAGAGGGTGAGAGGAGGAGAAGCAGAGATGGTGAGGGGGTGCGTCCTGTGCTTGACAATGCGGCAAGGTACAATGAGCAGTGTATGCACTCACCCTGATGCTTAGGTCTAAGTTCCGGTGCTTAGGAAATGCTATAAAGGCCGCCACCGCGTAACAGAGAGGTCCCAGGGCCTTCAGAGAGACTGCTGCCCGCCCCACACGCGCACTCCTGGAGGGAGGTAGGTGATTGATAGGGGAGGGTGGTGAGTGGGTGGGGTGTGGAGTAGGGAGTGTGTTTGTGGTGGAGTAACAGAGGGGTCCCAGGGTCTTCAGAGAGACTGCTGCCCGCCCCACACGCGCACTCCTGGATGTGGGAAGGGGAGGAGAAAACAGGGGGGTGATAGGGGACACAGACGTGTGAGGTGTGGTTGCGATGGATAGCAGAGAGATCCCAGGGCCTTCAGAGAGACTGTTGCCTGCCACACGCGTGCACTTGTGGATGCAGGCAGTTATGGCAGAGGGGAGAGTCACAGGGTGTGGAGTGTGGTTGTGATGGGTAGCAGAGAGGCCACAGGGCTTTCAGAGACACTGCTGCCCGCCCCACACGTGCATGCACTCGTGGAGGCGAGCAGGGGGGCGACAGGGGAGGGTGGGGTGTGGGTGGGGCAGCAGTCTCTTTGAAAGCCCTTGCAAGGGAAGGGAGTGCACTTGTGCACTTGATGGAATAGCAAGGGCTCTCAGAGAGACTTCTGCCCCACAAGTGCACTCCTGGATGCATCAAGGAGAGGAGCTGAGAGGGTGGCGATAGGGGAGAGTCAAGGGAGTGGGTGTGTTTGCGATGGAATAGCAGAGGGACCCCAAGGCGATGCCATTTTGAGGCGCCTCAAAAACAGATTAACCTGTCGGGTCGGGTTGAAGTCACGACATGGCTGACTCGAGTGTTTAGGGTCGGCCTGGCCCAATTGGGTTTGCCCGACAATAAGGTTTTGTCAGGTAGGAAAGACCCGTTGGCTCATTAATTCAGCCACTCACAGGTGCACATCGGCCACGTTGATGAAGCAGCGATCCACAGCACAGGCAGGCAGCTGAACTCGCCCCACGTCCACTGCCCTGCGCTGCCCTGCGGTAGATTGGAGGGAGGACAGAGGGGTGGAAAGCGGTGTGGTGTGGTGAGGATTACGGATGGAAAAGAGGGGTGACAGGCAGACAGCTGAACTCGCCCTACGTCCACTGCCATGTGCTGCCCTGTGGTTAGGTTGATGGGAAGAGGAGGGTTGGTGGGGGAGGGGTGCTAGAAGAGCAATAAGCTGGCAGCTGCACACGCCCCAAATCCAATCTCACGCGCTGTCCTGCGGTTGGGTTCGAGGGAGAGGGTCAGAGGGTTGCAAGGAAGAAAAGAAAGTCGAGCAGGAGGGTGTTGGGGAGATGGCTGCACTGCAGGTGTCGCATGTGCACTGCAGGTGTCGCATGTGCACTGCAGGTGTCGCATGTGCACTGCAGGTGTCGCATGTGCATCCGATGCCCTGCGGTGGTTGTGCGAGGAGGGTTCAGTGGAGAGGAAAAAAAGAAGGGTTGATGGGAAGCAGCTGAACTCAAGAGTAGCTGAGCAGCTGAACTCAAGAGTAGCTGAGCAGCTGAACTCAAGAGTAGCTGAGCAGCTGAACTGAATGCATCCGACATGCACGCTCACCCACATTTCACATCTTCACGCTTACAGCATTGTGAGTACTCTAGTGCAGTGTATCATATCACATTATTGTTTACAGTATTGTTGCACACCGTATCACACCACACCGCACCACACCGCACCATACAAGGCCGTACCTCGTGCTATCCTTGCCACCGAAGCCTTCACGTCATTGCTCCTCCTGATGCCACATCAACAGCCACAACAACCAATTACTGAGTCGATACAAAGATAAACACTTTAACGACTCAAAACTCATTGCGCCTCCTGTTGCCACATCAGCAGCCATAACAACCAATGGCCATCAACTATCCAAATCCTGTTTCTTCACCCCCACCGCTTCCCTCCATAAGCAGCAGAGGTGGGCTGATGAGGGACTGTTGAGAGCAGCCTTGGTAATGGAATGAGTGCTGGGTGGGTGGGCGCTGTGGTGGATTGAGCAGTCAAATATGAGCAAGGAATTGAGCAGTCAACGATGAGAGAGAAAGGGACTGTGCTGAGAGCACTTGGGTAAGGGATTGATTGCTGGGTGGCTGGGTGCGGTGCTGTGCTGTGCTGTGCTGTGCTGTGGAGAACTGACCAGCACCGAGGTGGGCTGACATGAGACCGTTCTATGAGCAGCCCTGATGCAGCAGTAAGTGCTGGGTGGTTGCTGTAGCAAGCAGAACAGAACTGACCAACCAAAAGTTCGAGCAAAGTCGGTGCCGGTGCCGAGTGGGATGACCTGCAGGCAGCGATGGTCAGACGGAGGACAGGGTTGGGTTGGGTGGGTGGCAGCTGCGAACAGGGCAGAAAACGGAAGTGGGTGGGGAATCGGGATGGGTGGGGCATGCACAGAACGGAAGTGCATCGACTAGCCAGCCAGAGGTTACAAATAAGGAACCAGAGCCTCGCTGGCGGGCAGTGGCTGGCAGGCTGGCAGTGGCTGGCAGGCGTCTTTGACCTTAGGGAAGATTCAAAAGGCGTCTCAGGGGGGCTGTGCTCTGTGCCATGCTGTTGCACGATTACCTGCAATGTGACTGTCCTCTCTGCACCTTGCCTCCATGTCCCATCTGTATACCCTAGGCGCTGCTCTTCTGATTTTTTAGACATCTCAAAAATCATTTTCTATCTGCATGCATACCCCGAGTGCTGGTCTTTTGGGAACAGCATCAGACGCCTCACGGCCGTTTCGTTCGTTGTCACGTTGGGTATCCCCGTTTGAAGGCTCAGACTGCTGCTCCCGTTCCCCAGTTCGCTGCTCTTGTTGCGCAAGAGCTGCCCGAGGAATCACGGGCTGCCCATTGGAGAAAAATCCGTTGATGACCTGCAGTCCGGGCAGGTGAAAAGCAACGATGGATGGCAAGCACAGCAATTGATAACGGCGTGTGGTTTTATGAGCAGGATGGAAGCAAGACATAGCTCTGAAGTTTCATAGCAGTGCAGCTTCCTATCATTTCATTCTTCTGATCTGATTTTTGTTCTCTTCCAGATTTTGTGTATCCACAACCCCGCCCAGCATAATAGCACATTAGAGTGATCTGTCATGCAGTCTCTCAGCACAATGCATCCATCACGCCCTTACAAAGTCACATAAGCCTCATGCTCTGCACTGCAATTCAATTCATCATTCATAGTACCGTACTATATTGTACCAGCTTAGTTTTTAAAATGATGTCAACTCGTGCACTACACTACAAACTTCATACAGCGCAACATTGGCTCTGTTCTGTAGGCACATGCCGTGGGGGGGAGGAGGGGGGGCGAAGGTAAATGACGAGGGTTCCTAAGCAGTTTCCCCATCGATATAACCCCCCCCCCCCCCCCCCGGTTACAACCAAAAGCGGGAAACTTCGGGAGCAGGGGCGGAAGGTGCAGACGGTAAATGACGAATTTACCTGCTCAACTTCGCGCCCCATAGGCAGGGGTTTAACGAATCGTGCAAACCTATAGAGGGGGTAAAAAATTGCACCAGGGGGTTCAGCGCTGGAAAAACGAAATGCAAGCCTTGCTCCCAAATTTCCAACCACGTAGGAGATGGGTGTCCCCACCCCCTGTACATCCCTCCCATGTCTTTCTGGGGTAGGAGATGGGTGTCCCCACCCCCTGTACATCCCTCCTATGTCTTTCTGGGGTAGGAGATGGGTGTCCCCACCCCCTGTACATCCCTCCCATGTCTTTCTGGGGTAGGAGATGGGTGTCCCCACCCCCTGTACATCCCTCCCATGTCTTTCTGGGGTAGGAGATGGGTGTCCCCACCCCCTGTACATCCCTCCCATGTCTTTCTGGGGTAGGAGATGGGTGTCCCCACCCCCTGTACATCCCTCCCATGTCTTTCTGGGGTAGGAGATGGGTGTCCCCACCCCCTGTACATCCCTCCCATGTCTTTCTGGGGTGGGAGATGGGTGTCCCCACCCCTTGTACATCCCTCCCATGTCTTTCTGGGGTAGGAGATGGGTGTCCCCACCCCCTGTACATCCCTCCCATGTCTTTCTGGGGTAGGAGATGGGTGTCCCCACCCCCTGTACATCCCTCCCATGTCTTTCTGGGGTAGGAGATGGGTGTCCCCACCCCCTGTACATCCCTCCCATGTCTTTCTGGGGTAGGAGATGGGTGTCCCCACCCCCTGTACATCCCTCCCATGTCTTTCTGGGGTAGGAGATGGGTGTCCCCACCCCCTGTACATCCCTCCCATGTCTTTCTGGAGTAGGAGATGGGTGTCCCCACCCCCTGTACATCCCTCCCATGTCTTTCTGGGGTAGGAGATGGGTGTCCCCACCCCCTGTACCTCCCTCCCATGTCTTTCTGGGGTAGGAGATGGGTGTCCCCACCCCCTGTACATCCCTCCCATGTCTTTCTGGGGTAGGAGATGGGTGTCCCCACCCCCTGTACATCCCTCCCATGTCTTTCTGGGGTAGGAGATGGGTGTCCCCACCCCCTGTACATCCCTCCCATGTCTTTCTGGGGTAGGAGATGGGTGTCCCCACCCCCTGTACCTCCCTCCCATGTCTTTATGGGGTAGGAGATGGGTGTCCCCACCCCCTGTACATCCCTCCCATGTCTTTCTGGGGTAGGAGATGGGTGTCCCCACCCCCTGTACATCCCTCCCATGTCTTTCTGGGGTAGGAGATGGGTGTCCCCACCCCCTGTACATCCCTCCCATGTCTTTCTGGGGTAGGAGATGGGTGTCCCCACCCCCTGTACATCCCTCCCATGTCTTTCTGGGGTAGGAGATGGGTGTCCCCACCCCCTGTACATCCCTCCCATGTCTTTCTGGGGTAGGAGATGGGTGTCCCCACCCCCTGTACATCCCTCCCATGTCTTTCTGGGGTAGGAGATGGGTGTCCCCACCCCCTGTACATCCCTCCCATGTCTTTCTGGGGTAGGAGATGGGTGTCCCCACCCCCTGTACATCCCTCCCATGTCTTTCTGGGGTAGGAGATGGGTGTCCCCACCCCCTGTACATCCCTCCCATGTCTTTCTGGGGTAGGAGATGGGTGTCCCCACCCCCTGTACATCCCTCCCATGTCTTTCTGGGGTAGGAGATGGGTGTCCCCACCCCCTGTACATCCCTCCCATGTCTTTCTGGGGTAGGAGATGGGTGTCCCCATCCCCTGTACATCCCTCCCATGTCTTTCTAGGGTAGGAGATGGGTGTCCCCACCCCCTGTACATCCCTCCCATGTCTTTCTGGGGTAGGAGATGGGTGTCCCCACCCCCTGTACATCCCTCCCATGTCTTTCTGGGGTAGGAGATGGGTGTCCCCACCCCCTGTACCTCCCTCCCATGTCTTTCTGGGGTAGGAGATGGGTGTCCCCACCCCCTGTACATCCCTCCCATGTCTTTCTGGGGTAGGAGATGGGTGTCCCCACCCCCTGTACATCCCTCCCATGTCTTTCTGGGGTAGGAGATGGGTGTCCCCACCCCCTGTACATCCCTCCCATGTCTTTCTGGGGTAGGAGATGGGTGTCCCCACCCCCTGTACATCCCTCCCATGTCTTTCTGGGGTAGGAGATGGGTGTCCCCACCCCCTGTACCTCCCTCCCATGTCTTTCTGGGGTAGGAGATGGGTGTCCCCACCCCCTGTACATCCCTCCCATGTCTTTCTGGGGTAGGAGATGGGTGTCCCCACCCCCTGTACATCCCTCCCATGTCTTTCTGGGGTAGGAGATGGGTGTCCCCACCCCCTGTACATCCCTCCCATGTCTTTCTGGGGTAGGAGATGGGTGTCCCCACCCCCTGTACATCCCTCCCATGTCTTTCTGGGGTAGGAGATGGGTGTCCCCACCCCCTGTACATCCCTCCCATGTCTTTCTGGGGTAGGAGATGGGTCTCCCCACCCCCTGTACATCCCTCCCATGTCTTTCTGGGGTAGGAGATGGGTGTCCCCACCCCCTGTACATCCCTCCCATGTCTTTCTGGGGTAGGAGATGGGTGTCCCCACCCCCTGTACATCCCTCCCATGTCTTTCTGGGGTAGGAGATGGGTGTCCCCACCCCCTGTACATCCCTCCCATGTCTTTCTGGGGTAGGAGATGGGTGTCCCCACCCCCTGTACCTCCCTCCCATGTCTTTCTGGGGTAGGAGATGGGTGTCCCCACCCCCTGTACATCCCTCCCATGTCTTTCTGGGGTAGGAGATGGGTGTCCCCACCCCCTGTACCTCCCTCCCATGTCTTTCTGGGGTAGGAGATGGGTGTCCCCACCCCCTGTACATCCCTCCCATGTCTTTCTGGGGTAGGAGATGGGTGTCCCCACCCCCTGTACATCCCTCCCATGTCTTTCTGGGGTAGGAGATGGGTGTCCCCACCCCCTGTACATCCCTCCCATGTCTTTCTGGGGTAGGAGATGGGTGTCCCCACCCCCTGTACATCCCTCCCATGTCTTTCTGGGGTAGGAGATGGGTGTCCCCACCCCCTGTACATCCCTCCCATGTCTTTCTGGGGTAGGAGATGGGTGTCCCCACCCCCTGTACATCCCTCCCATGTCTTTCTGGGGTAGGAGATGGGTGTCCCCACCCCCTGTACATCCCTCCCATGTCTTTCTGGGGTAGGAGATGGGTGTCCCCACCCCCTGTACATCCCTCCCATGTCTTTCTGGGGTAGGAGATGGGTGTCCCCACCCCCTGTACCTCCCTCCCATGTCTTTCTGGGGTAGGAGATGGGTGTCCCCACCCCCTGTACATCCCTCCCATGTCTTTCTGGGGTAGGAGATGGGTGTCCCCACCCCCTGTACATCCCTCCCATGTCTTTCTGGGGTAGGAGATGGGTGTCCCCACCCCCTGTACATCCCTCCCATGTCTTTCTGGGGTAGGAGATGGGTGTCCCCACCCCCTGTACATCCCTCCCATGTCTTTCTGGGGTAGGAGATGGGTGTCCCCACCCCCTGTACCTCCCTCCCATGTCTTTCTGGGGTAGGAGATGGGTGTCCCCACCCCCTGTACATCCCTCCCATGTCTTTCTGGGGTAGGAGATGGGTGTCCCCACCCCCTGTACATCCCTCCCATGTCTTTCTGGGGTAGGAGATGGGTATCCCCACCCCCTGTACATCCCTCCCATGTCTTTCTGGGGTAGGAGATGGGTGTCCCCACCCCCTGTACATCCCTCCCATGTCTTTCTG
The DNA here is from genome assembly GCA_947471745.1 of Closterium sp. Naga37s-1. Lineage (NCBI taxonomy): Eukaryota > Viridiplantae > Streptophyta > Zygnematophyceae > Desmidiales > Closteriaceae > Closterium > Closterium sp. Naga37s-1. Next base: position 644,767 of record CANJKZ010000737.1, read on the forward strand.
GGGTAGGAGATGGGTGTCCCCACCCCCTGTACATCCCTCCCATGTCTTTCTGGGGTAGGAGATGGGTGTCCCCACCCCCTGTACATCCCTCCCATGTCTTTCTGGGGTAGGAGATGGGTGTCCCCACCCCCTGTACATCCCTCCCATGTCTTTCTGGGGTAGGAGATGGGTGTCCCCACCCCCTGTACATCCCTCCCATGTCTTTCTGGGGTAGGAGATGGGTGTCCCCACCCCCTGTACATCCCTCCCATGTCTTTCTGGGGTAGGAGATGGGTGTCCCCACCCCCTGTACATCCCTCCCATGTCTTTCTGGGGTAGGAGATGGGTGTCCCCACCCCCTGTACATCCCTCCCATGTCTTTCTGGGGTAGGAGATGGGTGTCCCCACCCCCTGTACATCCCTCCCATGTCTTTCTGGGGTAGGAGATGGGTGTCCCCACCCCCTGTACATCCCTCCCATGTCTTTCTGGGGTAGGAGATGGGTGTCCCCACCCCCTGTACATCCCTCCCATGTCTTTCTGGGGTAGGAGATGGGTGTCCCCACTGTTAGAATTGAACCATTGAGTTGATTAGGAATCATATGGGCTTACATAGTTGAAGCTAGGGGAGGGGGGGGTTGGTTGGGTACCTAGTCATCATTATTGGCCCCCCACCAATAAGTTAGGTTGGAGAATTATTGGGGGGTCCCAATAATGTTGGCCAAAAGTGGGCCAACATTATTGGGGGGGCCAATAATCTCTCAACTCAACCTTGGGGGCCAATAATTGGACCAAGGTTGGGTTCCAACCCCCAACTAGGGTTAACCCTAGTTGTGCACCCAAACATAGTTTGGGTGCCTATCTCTGTCCTAGGGTTTATAGGATCAATGCAGGATACAGAAGAGTAGTAGAATCTAACACAACCCCTTAGCCTGCATAGATCTATAAACCTGGATGAGATAAGACAGCAACCCCTGAATCAGTCACCATGGGGAGCAAGGCCCAGGAGCGGCAAAATTGCCGAGTGAGTAGAGCGGTCGAGGGCCTTAGTGAATATGTCGGCGGGGTTGGAGGAAGAGTCGATCTTGCGCACGGTAATGTGGCCATCCTGGACAAGATCACGGACAAAGAAGTGTCGGAGCTCGATATGCTTGGAGCGACCATGGAACACAGCTTCTTTGGTGAGGTGGATGGTGCTGGCGTTGTCACACCAGAGAGTGGGACAAGGCTGTGGTGAGCCAAGGTCTGTGAGGAGATAGCTGAGCCAGCGTGCTTCCTGTGCTGCCATCGTGACCGCGTACAGTTCAGCCTCGCAGGAGGAGAGGGCGATGGAGGAGGAGCGGGTGGAGCGCCAGCTGATGAGGCCGCTCCCAAGGGTGAAGCCATATCCTTGTGAGCTGCGACGATCAGGCTGTGAGTCTGCCCAGGACGAGTCGCTGAAGCCAGTGAGAACCGGCAGGTCTGCTCCACCAAGGGTGAGGGTGTAATCCTTCGTGTGCTGAAGGTAGCGTAGGACACGCCGGGCTGCCGTCATGTGTTCCTCCGTGTGCCTGCCGACACCAACGAATCGCGCCAGAACACTGACTGGGTAGGCAAGGTCGGGGCGGGTGCAGACCATGGCGTACATCAGGGCCCCGACAAGTTCTGCATAGGGGTTAGAGGAGTCGGTGGGGGTGGCAGGGGGCGAGAGCTGGTGCCCAACTGCAAGCGGGGTGGCGATGGGCTTGGCTTTTGACATTCCAAACCTCTCAAGGACCTTCTCAATGTAGAAGGACTGAGAGAGGGAGATAGTCTTAGCCTTGAGGTCGCGGGTGATCTCCATGCCAAGGTAGTTGCGGACCTCCCCCAAATCTTTGCAGGCGAGGCGACGCTGTAGTTCGTCCTTTACCTCCTGCATCGCAGCATCTGTGTCAGCGGCTAGTAGCATGTCGTCGACGTAGACGAGAATGTAGAAAGGGGACGGAGTCGTCCGAAGGAAGAGGCTGGAGGCAGCTCGGGAGGGGCGAAAACCAGGCTCGCGAAGGGTGGAAGAGAGCTTGGCATGCCACTCCCGGGGTGCTTGCTTGAGGCCGTAGACGGGTCGGAGCAGCTTCCAAACGGTGGACGGGTCATGTGGAGCGTGAAAGCCTTTGGGGCGTTCCATGAAGATGAGTTCGTGTAGGTCGCCTTGGAGGAAGGCGGTAGTGACATCCATGGAGTGTAACAGCATGCCGCGTCTGCCGACGAAGTCGAGGAACACCCGAACGACCGGTGGGGTAGCAGTGGGTGAGTATGTGTCGAAGAAGTCAAAGCCGTGCTTTTGCGTGAAGCCCTTCGCCACATAGCGAGCTTTGTAAACAGGGTCTTCGCCAGGGAGAAGCTTGACACGGAAGAGCCATTTGCCCTTGACGACATTGGTCTTGGCAGGGCGAGGGACGTCGATGAAGGAGCGGTTGTGGATGAAAGCGTTGCTCTCCTTGACCATGGCTTCAATCCAGAGTGGGCGTCGAGGCACGCAATAGCCTCCTCGTACGTGGTGGGTTCGAAGATGGTGGGGGTGCCCGAGAAAAGAAGAACTGGAGTGCCTGCCATGGTGCGGACGATGGGGGCGATGGAGGGTGCGAGGAGGTGGAGGAAGAGGAGTTCGTCGTGGGTGTCTTCGTAGAGGAGAGGAGAGAGAGGAGGAGGTAGAGGGGGTGGTGAAGATGCAAGACAGCTGCGCTGGAGGTCGAGTCTGGGACATTGAAGTGCTGCTGCTCGGCTGCGCGGTGGTGCAGGAAAGAGCGTGGAGCGGTTGCGCAGTGGATCTGGAGTGAGGGGGCTGAAGCGGGGGGGGAGAGGAGTACCGATGAGGGCGAGGAGGGAGGGGGGGGAAGTCTGTGGGGAACCAAGGATGGGGTCCAGGGAGCGGGTGTGGGGATAGCGGGGAAGGACAAGGGTAGGGGAGGGGCGCTGGGGAAGGGGGGGGGGGAGGCAGAGGGGGGGCCGGATTAGAGGAGGGGAGGGGGGATGGAGGGGAAGGGGGTGGGGGAGGTGGAGGAGGGGGAGGAGGAGGAGGGAGGTGGGTTGCAGCGGAAGGTGAGGTAGTGGAGTGGGAGGGGGAGGGGGGGGGTGGGTTAAGGATGTCGCCGGAGGAGCTGGAGGAGAGGGGAGAGGGGGGGGAGGGGTGGGGGAGGGGGGGGGAGGGGTCATGGCAGGGGACGGGAGGAGGGGCAGGGTGTCAGTCCAGAGAAGGGGCCGGGGAAATGGGGGAAGGGGGTTAGGGGCGGAGGGGGAGGTGTAGTACGGGGTGGCCTCGTCAAAGACCACGTCCCGACTACGGATGAGGCGGCCTGAGGGGGGGTGGAGGAAAAGGTAGTCAGGTGAGTTGGTGTTGTGTCCAAGGTAGACACAGGGGAGTGTGCGGGACGCAAGCTTTCCACGTGCGCGTGAGCGGTCAGCAGGGTGTATGAGGACATACGCCTTGCAACCCCAAACGCGCAGAGGAGATATGTCAGGCTTGCTGGAGGTCCATAGTTCGGTGGGGGTGGAGGTGGGACGGGAAGGGTGGGGGTAGAGGTTAGTGAGGATGGCAGCATGAAGGATGGCATAGCCCCACAGAGAAGGTGGGCAGGAGGCGTGAACGAGGAGGCACCGAGCCGTTTTGGTGATCTCCCGCACGCGGCTCTCCGCCACACCATTCTGCTGAGGAGAGTGAGGGAGAGTGTAGGTGTGGAGGATGCCGTGAGTGGTGCAGTAGGAGGACAGGGTGTGGTTGAGGAACTCACCGCCTCCATCGGAATGGAAGCGGCGAACAGGGCGACCGAAGTGGTTGCGTGCTTGTTCAGCCCAGGCAGTGATGGCAGCCGGGGCCTCCGCCTTCGTACGAAGGAGGGTGACGGAGGAGTATCGACTGTGATCATCCACCAGGATCAGGAGATAGCGATGTCCTTGCCTGGTGGGGGAAGGGTTAGGGCCCCACATATCCATGTGAACGAGGTCAAGGGGTTGGAGGGAAAAGGAGGGGTTACTCGTGTGTGGTTGTTGCTTCAGCTTGCTTTCAACACAAACTGAGCAAGGAGGGGAGGGGGACGGAGGGAGGGGGGGAAGGGTAAGGGGGAGACCGTCAAGGAGTTTAGTGAGGATGGATCGGCGAAGGGTGGCAAAGTTGGGATGGCCTAGGCGATGGTGGAGGAGAATGGTGGGGTGTGTGAGATTACGACAGTGACAGGGGGAGGGTGGGTTAGATGGGGGGGGGGGGGGAAGGGGCGGGGGGAGGGGGAGGGGGAGGGGGAGGGGGAGGGGGAGGGGGAGGGGGAGGGGGAAGGAAGGGGGGGAGGGGGAGTTGGAGGGGGAGGGAGAGGTTCGAGAGGAGGGGAGGGGGCGGGGGGATGGGGTGTGGAGAGTTGGTGAAGGGTGGGGCGGGGGATGCGGAAGGTGTACATGTGGGTGGAGGGGCACCGATGGACACGGCAGAGGAAGCGACCGGAGGGGGTGTGAAATAAGTCACAATATGCTGCGTGACCAGGAAATAAGGCGGTGACACCTGCCGTTGAGAGGGCACCAAGGGAAACCAGGTTGTTACGAAGGGAGGGGACATAGAGACCTGTGACAGTACCTGAGGGAAAGAGGGGACAGGGGAGTGTGGAGGTGTAACGGCTTTGTATGGCAAAGCTTGAGTCATCCCCATAGATTGTGGAGGGGGTGGAGAGGGGGAGGAGCGTGCCTGCATCACGAAGGACCGTGTGGGTGGCACCGCTGTCAAGGATGAACTCAAGGGGCTGGGAGGAGGAGGACACGGAGTACTGGAATGAGGACTCATTAATAGCATTGGCATACATAGGATTATTGCAAGAGCTAGCAGTGGTGACATGACCTATGAATCCTGTGGAAGGAAACGGTGTGAAGCCGGGGGGGTGAGAGGAGGAGGTGGGTTGTTCAGTAGTTGCAGCAGTTGCGGCAGTTCTATGGCCATACATAGATGGGGGGTAGGGAGGGTAGGGCCAGCCGGCATAAGGAGGAGGACAGAGAGGAGGATAGGGGGAGGGAGGGGTTGGAGGTGGGGGCGTGGGTGGAGGCGGAGTGGTGAGGGTGGAGGGCGTAGGGGTGGTGGTGGGTGTGGGAAGAAGGTGTTGGACTTGCTGGAGGACGTGAGGGGAGAGGTGCTGAGCGAGGACATTATGGAGGTTAAGTGGAGAGGGTGCATAGGTGGAGAGGGTGCGAATATCATGAGGGGTGGGGCGAGGGGTGATAGTGTTCCAACGTGGAGGGGGACCTGTGTTGCCGCGTGCAAGCCATTCATCAGTGAGGGCTTTGAAGCACGTTTCAGTTGGATGAGTGGTCTGGTTGCAGGTCTGACCTTTGTTGGGGCCTTGACGAATGACGTACTGACACGGGGGAAACCCACCCGTGGATGGAGCAGTTGCTCCACGTCCGCCGCGTTCTCCAGTGCGCCCTCCTCGTCCGCCTCCGCGACCGCCTCCTCGACCTCCTCCACTTGAACCACGTCCAGGTCCGCTGCTGCTGCTTCCGCCAGTGTTATTGGTTCCTTTGCGAGCGTGAACAGCATTGACCGTTGCAGAGTCACGCAGGAGGTCAGCCTCACTGTCAAGGAGCCAGTCGATGGTAACAGCTACAGGGGGAGGACGAATGTGCTGGGAGGTGAAGTTGATGCGGTAAGTGTCATAGGTGGGTGGGAGGCAGTCAAGGATGCGTGCTGTAAGAAGGGTGTCTGAGATCAAGATGCCTCGATCATTGAGGCGTTGCGCAGTGTCCGTGAGACGCCGAGCGAAGGAGGCAGCATTGAGGGAGGAGTCAAGGGTGATGTCTTGGAAGGTGCGAAAGAGGGAGAGGAGTGAGCGTAAGTCCTGACGGTCATATTGGGCGGAGAGAGACTTCCAGAGAGAGGGGGAGGATGGAGGGCGAAGGTCACGTTTAAGGGAGGAGGGAACGCACGAGAAGATGACAGTGAGTGCACGGCGGTCAGCAATGCGCCATGCAGCAGTATCGGAGTGATGCTTACGAAGGTTAGTAGAGTACGCTTCGGAGATGGCTTTGAACTCTGCAAGCTTTGCAGTAGCAGCTTCGTGAGCGGCGACGGCAGCCGCGTGTGCTCTGCCCTTGATGACGTAGTCGTCTCGCTCCTTGTTGTACTTGTTGAGGGTGCGAGCCCACCTGTCTGGGTCATCCTCCCAAGCCCCTAGGATGGGGGCTTGAGGGGCGGGTTCGGTCGGGAGTGGTGGGGCGTCAGGAGGGGAGGAGCCTGGGAGCGGGGGCGGGGTGGGAGGGAGGCCGTGAGGCGTTTCGAGGACGACGTCAAGAAGGCAATAATCTCCCACTCGGACGGAGCCAAGGTACGTGAAGAGACTCTCCTCAAACGACACCCAATTGACTGCGGTGGTGCCGTTGAGGAGCTCGAGTTTGTCAATCGAGGCGAGCTCAAGCGACGAAGGTTCGTCCGCCATAACGAGTGAGGGAGGAGGGGGGGGGGGGGGGGAGGGTGGAGGTGCTAGAGGTGACGACGCTGTCCGGAGGGACGGCGCGGTCAGTGGTGGGGATGAGTTGCGTGCTGTCCGCAGCTGGGTACTCCCCCGTCTGGTCGCGTTCGCGGCTGCCCGCGTTCGTCCCGTCCGCGGCTGCTGCCCGCGTTCGTCCCGTCCGTAGCTGCTGCCCGCGTTCGTCCCGTCCTCGGCGGTTGCCCGCGTTCGTCCCGTCCGCGGCGGCTGCCCGCGTTCGTCCCGTCCGCGGCGGCTGCCCGCGTTCGTCCCGACCGCGGCGGCTGTCCGCGGATGTCGCGTCCGCGCTGCCCGTCGGCGCGGACGTCGCGACCGCCCTCGTCGTCGGCGCGGGTGGCGCGTCCGCGCTGCCCGTAGGCGCGGACGTCGCGTCCGCCCTCGTCGTCGGCGCCGATGTCGCGTCCGCGCTGCCCGTCGGCGCGGACGTCGCGTCCGCCCTCGTCGTCGGCGCCGATGTCGCGTCCGCGCTGCCCGTCGGCGCGGACGTCGCGTCCGCCCTCGTCGTCGGCGCCGATGTCGCGTCCGCGCTGCCCGTCGGCGCGGACGTCGCGTCCGCCCTCGTCGTCGGCGCCGATGTCGCGTCCGCGCTGCCCGTCGGCGCGGACGTCGCGTCCGCCCTCGTCGTCGGCGCCGATGTCGCGTCCGCGCTGCCCGTCGGCGCGGACGTCGCGTCCGCCCTCGTCGTCGGCGCCGATGTCGCGTCCGCGCTGCCCGTCGGCGCGGACGTCGCGTCCGCCCTCGTCGTCGGCGCCGACGTCGCGTCCGCGGTTGTCGGTCGCGGTCGTCGCGTCCGCGGCTGACGGTCGCGTTCGTCGCGTCCGCGGCTGACGGTCGCGTTCGTCGCGTCCGCGGCTGACGGTCGCGTTCGTCGCGGCGGACGGTCGAGGGGAGGAGGGGAGCGCCGAGATGGCGCGAGGGGCACGGCAGAGCCGGCGGAAGTGCGCTAAGTTGCGCGAGAGGCGCGGCAGAGCCGGGGAGAGGTGCGCTAAGTGGCGCAAGAGGTGCGGCAGAGCCGGGGAGAGGTGCGCTAAGTGGCGCGAGAGGTGCGGCAGAGCCGGGGAGAGGTGCGCTAAGTGGCGCGAGAGGCGCGCTAAGTGGCGTGTGAGGCGCGCTAAGTGGCGCGTGAGGCACGGCAGAGCCGGCGAGAGGTGCGCTAAGTAGCATGAGGGGTCCTAGGATCTTGAGCGGCGTTGGCCGTAAGAGCTCTGATAACTATGTTAGAATTGAACCATTGAGTTGATTAGGAATCATATGGGCTTACATAGTTGAAGCTAGGGGAGGGGGGGGTTGGTTGGGTACCTAGTCATCATTATTGGCCCCCCACCAATAAGTTAGGTTGGAGAATTATTGGGGGGTCCCAATAATGTTGGCCAAAAGTGGGCCAACATTATTGGGGGGGCCAATAATCTCTCAACTCAACCTTGGGGGCCAATAATTGGACCAAGGTTGGGTTCCAACCCCCAACTAGGGTTAACCCTAGTTGTGCACCCAAACATAGTTTGGGTGCCTATCTCTGTCCTAGGGTTTATAGGATCAATGCAGGATACAAAAGAGTAGTAGAATCTAACACCCACCCCCTGTACCTCCCTCCCATGTCTTTCTGGGGTAGGAGATGGGTGTCCCCAGCCCCTGTACCTCCCTCCCATGTCTTTTTGGGGTAGGAGATGGGTGTCCCCACCCCCTGTACATCCCTCCCATGTCTTTCTGGAGTAGGAGATGGGTGTCCCCACCCCCTGTACATCCCTCCCATGTCTTTCTGGGGTAGGAGATGGGTGTCCCCACCCCCTGTACATCCCTCCCATGTCTTTCTGGGGTAGGAGATGGGTGTCCCCACCCCCTGTACATCCCTCCCATGTCTTGCTGGGGTAGGAGATGGGTGTCCCCACCCCCTGTACATCCCTCCCATGTCTTTCTGGGGTAGGAGATGGGTGTCCCCACCCCCTGTACATCCCTCCCATGTCTTTCTGGGGTAGGAGATGGGTGTCCCCACCCCCTGTACATCCCTCCCATGTCTTTCTGGGGTAGGAGATGGGTGTCCCCACCCCCTGTACATCCCTCCCATGTCTTTCTGGGGTAGGAGATGGGTGTCCCCACCCCCTGTACATCCCTCCCATGTCTTTCTGGGGTAGGAGATGGGTGTCCCCACCCCCTGTACATCCCTCCCATGTCTTTCTGGGGTAGGAGATGGGTGTCCCCACCCCCTGTACATCCCTCCCATGTCTTTCTGGGGTAGGAGATGGGTGTCCCCACCCCCTGTACATCCCTCCCATGTCTTTCTGGGGTAGGAGATGGGTGTCCCCACCCCCTGTACATCCCTCCCATGTCTTTCTGGGGTAGGAGATGGGTGTCCCCACCCCCTGTACATCCCTCCCATGTCTTTTTGGGGTAGGAGATGGGTGTCCCCACCCCCTGTACATCCCTCCCATGTCTTTCTGGGGTAGGAGATGGGTGTCCCCACCCCCTGTACATCCCTCCCATGTCTTTCTGGGGTAGGAGATGGGTGTCCCCACCCCCTGTACATCCCTCCCATGTCTTTCTGGGGTAGGAGATGGGTGTCCCCACCCCCTGTACATCCCTCCCATGTCTTTCTGGGGTAGGAGATGGGTGTCCCCACCCCCTGTACATCCCTCCCATGTCTTTCTGGGGTAGGAGATGGGTGTCCCCACCCCCTGTACATCCCTCCCATGTCTTTCTGGGGTAGGAGATGGGTGTCCCCACCCCCTGTACATCCCTCCCATGTCTTTCTGGGGTAGGAGATGGGTGTCCCCACCCCCTATACATCCCTCCCATGTCTTTCTGGGGTAGGAGATGGGTGTCCCCACCCCCTGTACATCCCTCCCATGTCTTTCTGGGGTAGGAGATGGGTGTCCCCACCCCCTGTACATCCCTCCCATGTCTTTCTGGGGTAGGAGATGGGTGTCCCCACCCCCTGTACCTCCCTCCCATGTCTTTCTGGGGTAGGAGATGGGTGTCCCCACCCCCTGTACCTCCCTCCCATGTCTTTCTGGGGTAGGAGATGGGTGTCCCCACCCCCTGTACCTCCCTCCCATGTCTTTCTGGGGTAGGAGATGGGTGTCCCCACCCCCTGTACATCCCTCCCATGTCTTTCTGGGGTAGGAGATGGGTGTCCCCACCCCCTGTACATCCCTCCCATGTCTTTCTGGGGTAGGAGATGGGTGTCCCCACCCCCTGTACATCCCTCCCATGTCTTTCTGGGGTAGGAGATGGGTGTCCCCACCCCCTGTACATCCCTCCCATGTCTTTCTGGGGTAGGAGATGGGTGTCCCCACCCCCTGTACATCCCTCCCATGTCTTTCTGGGGTAGGAGATGGGTGTCCCCACCCCCTGTACATCCCTCCCATGTCTTTCTGGGGTAGGAGATGGGTGTCCCCACCCCCTGTACATCCCTCCCATGTCTTTCTGGGGTAGGAGATGGGTGTCCCCACCCCCTGTACATCCCTCCCATGTCTTTCTGGGGTAGGAGATGGGTGTCCCCACCCCCTGTACATCCCTCCCATGTCTTTCTGGGGTAGGAGATGGGTGTCCCCACCCCCTGTACATCCCTCCCATGTCTTTCTGGGGTAGGAGATGGGTGTCCCCACCCCCTGTACATCCCTCCCATGTCTTTCTGGGGTAGGAGATGGGTGTCCCCACCCCCTGTACATCCCTCCCATGTCTTTCTGGGGTAGGAGATGGGTGTCCCCACCCCCTGTACATCCCTCCCATGTCTTTCTGGGGTAGGAGATGGGTGTCCCCACCCCCTGTACATCCATCCCATGTCTTTCTGGGGTAGGAGATGGGTGTCCCCACCCCCTGTACATCCCTCCCATGTCTTTCTGGGGTAGGAGATGGGTGTCCCCACCCCCTGTACATCCCTCCCATGTCTCTCGCCACGCCCTGAAAAAGCGGGTTTCGTAGGGCGGGGCGAGTGCCTTGATGTTTGCCTGAGAAGGAAGGTGGGGAGGGGAAGTTGGTAGTTTCCTTGTAGCCTAAACCACTGAGGGTACGTGGCTGTTCTGTAGCCATTTCCCCTCGAACAGGTTCGGAGGGGAAATGGCTGGCTCGGCTCCGTTTTGCGGGCTGACGGCCTTTCCAAACCAAAAAACGCAGTGGGGGGAAGCTACCTATTTCCCCTCGCCCCCCCACCGCCAGGGCCTACAGAACAGAGCCATTGTATCTGCTAACGTGAGTGAGCGGCACATCACCTCATACAATGCAACATGCCCATGCCCATGCCCATGCCCATGCCCATGCCCATGCCCCATACATACACACATTACAACAGTACCTGTTGATGAATAATGGCATGGTCCAATGCACCATTAACCTCCCACATAATACACTACCCTGTCAGTTAGAGTCTCATGCGATTCAATGCAATGTACCATTAACCCCATAAACAGTTCGATACTGTACTAGCAACTAGTGCGAGAGGTCACATCACCTCGTGAAGTGTGCCATCGCCCCCCACAGCCACCACCGCATCAGCCCCCTGCTCCACCGCCTGCTCATTCGTGGTGAGATGGGTGGGGTGGGAAGAGAACAGAGAAGAGAGGATCGAATGTAGGTCACATCAACTCGTGAAGTGTACCATCGCCCCCCACAGCCACCACCGCATCAGCCCCCTGCTCCACCGCCTGCTCATTCGTGGTGAGATGGGTGGGGTGGGAAGAGAACAGAGAAGAGAGGATCGAATGTAGGTCACATCAACTCGTGAAGTGTACCATCGCCCCCCACAGCCACCACCGCATCAGCCCCCTGCTCCACCGCCTGCTCATTCGTGGTGAGATGGGTGGGGTGGGAAGAGAACAGAGAAGAGAGGATCGAATGTAGGTCACATCAACTCGTGAAGTGTACCATCGCCCCCCACAGCCACCACCGCATCAGCCCCCTGCTCCACCGCCTGCTCATTCGTGGTGAGATGGGTGGGGTGGGAAGAGAACAGAGAAGAGAGGATCGAATGTAGGTCACATCAACTCGTGAAGTGTACCATCGCCCCCCACAGCCACCACCGCATCAGCCCCCTGCTCCACCGCCTGCTCATTCGTGGTGAGATGGGTGGGGTGGGAAGAGAACAGAGAAGAGAGGATCGAATGTAGGTCACATCAACTCGTGAAGTGTACCATCGCCCCCCACAGCCACCACCGCATCAGCCCCCTGCCCCACCGCCTGCTCATTCGTGGTGAGATGGGTGGGGTGGGATGCATGGGTGGGGTGGGATGCATGGGTGGGGTGGGATGCATGGGTGGGGTGGGATGCATGGGTGGGGTGGGATGCATGGGTGGGGTAAGGTGAGAACACAGAAGCGGAAGAGTGTAGGAAAGCAGATGCTGCACCAGGCAAATAGAACACTGCATCGTTGCATCCACCGCATCTGCCCCCTGCCCCACGAGCAGGCTGTGGTGAGATGTGTGGGGTGAGTGAGATGGGTGGGTTGAGTGAGATGTGTGGGGTGAGTGAGATGAGATGTGTGGGGTGAGTGAGATGTGTGGGATGAGTGAGATGTGTGGGGTGAGTGAGATGTGTGGGATGAGTGAGATGTGTGGGGTGAATGAGATGTGTGGGGTGAGTGAGATGTGTGGGGTGAGTGAGATGTGTGGGGTGAGTGAGATGTGTGGGGTGAGTGAGATGTGTGGGGCGAGTGAGATGTGTGGGGTGAGTGAGATGTGTGGGGTGAGTGAGATGTGTGGGGTGAGTGCGATGTGTGGGGCGAGTGAGATGTGTGGGGTGAGTGAGATGTGTGGGGCGAGTGAGATGTGTGGGGTGAGTGAGATGTGTGGGGCGAGTGAGATGTGTGGGGTGAGTGAGATGTGTGGGATGAGTGAGATGTGTGGGGCGAGTGAGATGTGTGGGGTGAGTGAGATGTGTGGAGTGAGATGAGAGCACAGAAGGGAGGAATGCAGGCAGGCAGATGCCACACCTGCCCACTCCATCGCAACAGCTCCTTGCCCCACAACCTTCTCGTGGCAAGATGATTGGGGTGGGTGAGGTGAGAGAACGGAAGAGAGGATGGTAGACAGGCAGGGTGGGTGGCAGGAGGATGGCGGTAAGGGATTGGTTGGCCTGGTTTCACATCAAGTGCTGGTTTCACATCAAGTGCTGGTTTCACATCAAGTGCTGGTTTCACATCAAGTGCTGGTTTCACATCAAGTGCTGGTTTCACATCAAGTGCTGGTTTCACATCAAGTGCTGGTTACACATCAAGTGCTGGTTTCACATCAAGTGCTGGTTTCACATCAAGTGATGGTTTCACATCAAGTGATGGTTTCACATCAAGTGCTGGTTTCACATCAAGTGCTGGTTTCACATCAAGTGCTGGTTTCACATCAAGTGCTGGTTTCACATCAAGTGCTGGTTTCACATCAAGTGCTGGTTTCACATCAAGTGATGGTTTCACATCAAGTGATGGTTTCACATCAAGTGCTGGTTTCACATCAAGTGCTGGTTTCACATCAAGTGCTGGTTTCACATCAAGTGCTGGTTTCACATCAAGTGCTGGTTTCACATCAAGTGCTGGTTTCACATCAAGTGCTGGTTTCACATCAAGTGCTGGTTTCACATCAAGTGCTGGTTTCACATCAAGTGCTGGTTTCACATCAAGTGCTGGTTTCACATCAAGTGCTGGTTTCACATCAAGTGCTGGTTTCACATCAAGTGCTGGTTTCACATCAAGTGCTGGTTTCACATCAAGTGCTGGTTTCACATCAAGTGCTGGTTTCACATCAAGTGATGGTTGGTTGGAACGAAGATAATTTGCTGAGCTTGATTGTAAAGACGAGGATAGGCAGAGCTTTCCGAGAGGGGGAAAAGCGAGATGAGAGGGGACAAAGGGAGCATGGTAGCACCACGAGTGCATGGTAGCACCACGAGTGCATGGTAGCACCACGAGTGCATGGTAGCACCACGAGTGCATGGTAGCACCACGAGTGCATGGTAGCACCACGAGTGCATGGTAGCACCACGAGTGCATGGTAGCACCACGAGTGCATGGTAGCACCACGAGTGCATGGTAGCACCACGAGTGCATGGTAGCACCACGAGTGCATGGTAGCACCACGAGTGCATGGTAGCACCACGAGTGCATGGTAGCACCACGAGTGCATGGTAGCACCACGAGTGCATGGTAGCACCACGAGTGCATGGTAGCACCACGAGTGCATGGTAGCACCACGAGTGCATGGTAGCACCACGAGTGCATGGTAGCACCACGAGTGCATGGTAGCACCACGAGTGCATGGTAGCACCACGAGTGCATGGTAGCACCACGAGTGCATGGTAGCACCACGAGTGCATGGTAGCACCACGAGTGCATGGTAGCACCACGAGTGCATGGTAGCACCACGAGTGCATGGTAGCACCACGAGTGCATGGTAGCACCACGAGTGCATGGTAGCACCACGAGTGCATGGTAGCACCACGAGTGCATGGTAGCACCACGAGTGCATGGTAGCACCACGAGTGCATGGTAGCACCACGAGTGCATGGTAGCACCACGAGTGCATGGTAGCACCACGAGTGCATGGTAGCACCACGAGTGCATGGTAGCACCACGAGTGCATGGTAGCACCACGAGTGCATGGTAGCACCACGAGTGCATGGTAGCACCACGAGTGCATGGTAGCACCACGAGTGCATGGTAGCACCACGAGTGCATGGTAGCACCACGAGTGCATGGTAGCACCACGAGTGCATGGTAGCACCACGAGTGCATGGTAGCACCACGAGTGCATGGTAGCACCACGAGTGCATGGTAGCACCACGAGTGCATGGTAGCACCACGAGTGCATGGTAGCACCACGAGTGCATGGTAGCACCACGAGTGCATGGTAGCACCACGAGTGCATGGTAGCATGAGGAATGCATGGTAGCATGAGGAATGCATGGTAGCATGAGGAATGCATGGTAGCATGAGGAATGCATGGTAGCATGAGGAATGCATGGTAGCATGAGGAATGCATGGTAGCATGAGGAATGCATGGTAGCATGAGGAATGCATGGTAGCATGAGGAATGCATGGTAGCATGACGAATGCATGGTAGCATGACGAATGCATGGTATCATGACGAATGCATGGTAGCATGACGAATGCATCCATTCAGCCATTAAAAACTCAAACAGATCACCAACAGCCGTATGTACCCAGGGGGAAGGTGGTGTGGTACTTTCTGTTTGACATCCCAACCAAACTGTCGCCAGCTCACCCACCTTCTCTGCCACGTCACCCACCTCTCTTGCCAGCTCAGCAGCATGGTAGAGATACTCTGTGAGGGCTTCGCGCACCTGCTCATGCAAAGTCAGACAGACGGACGATGATGATGATGTGATGATTATGATTATGATGATATTGATTATCGCATGCATGGATGCTAAGTAGACGTTCGTTCAAACCACAACACCCAATGGAAGAGGGGTCGGGTAGACTTTTGAGTCGACTCAAAAGCCAAACCACAACACCCAATGGAAGAGGGGTCGGGGGGGGGCGAAGGGAGGTGGGGGAGTGGGTCGGCAAGGCAGACGTCTAATAACCATCCAGCCAGCGTGCGGGGGATCAGATTTCGAGAAAAAAGGCATTAACACTCCTCAAATGGCCGGCATGCAAGGGGCGATACGATTCTAGGGCAGCAGCATGAGCAGGCATGTGATACTTCCAAAAGGTGGGACGAGATCTCGACAGACACACTCGTGTCGTGTAGCATGCCGACCCACCCTCGCATGTCAACCCGCATGTCAACCCCCGCATGCAATGCCCCATCCTCTCCCTCTGGTCATTGCGGGTCTCACAGCAATGGGAGAAAAGCTCTATTTATTGAATGGGTAGGCGAGTGATCACCAACAGAGGGTGTGCCCCGGAAAACCCTAGTGCTGGTAATCACTACAGCCCTGAAGTGCATCCAGGCTTTGATCAGTGTCTGACACTCGATTGACAGTATGTTGTGTAAGTTTGTTCTGCAGTCTGGTATTTTTTGACGTGGCGGAGCCGCGGTGTGCTGCTGAAGGGGCTTGGTGTAAGCAGCCAGCCTTGAAGCCCAAGACCTGAATTACAAATCAAAAAGGGCAAACTGTGCACAGTTTGCCTTCCGAGCCCAATGAACACCTCCCGAGCCAGTGGGGTTACCAGAAAACGTCGCACCCCACAAAGACCACGTCGTAGAGCAGAACGCTTCAACTTGGCGAGAGTTCCAACCACCCCTGCTGAAGGAAGAAGGGAACTGCCTGTGCACAGTTTGCCTAGAAATGGTAATTTAGGAATGCCTGTGCGGCTACTAAGCGAGACTCTAAGCTTTTGCCCCTAGCACATTCCCACCTTCAACCCCGATGCAACACGGACATTCGCTCCCTACGGCTATTCCGCGTATTTCTAGAATCTAAGGTGGCGCCCTGCTGAAGTGGACTAAGCAACTAATATGTTTGTTCGAGTGCATGTGTGGCTGCTCAAACTGTGCACAGTTTCCCTGGCACGTTGCTTCTCAGGTTTGTCGAGTTTGGGAAGAAGGGCCCTGCCTGCTTTTTACAACCAATCAGCATGTAGGGAGCTTGTGGCGAACTACTTTCAGTCGCAAAGTGTTTTTTAGGCTTCGCCTGTCACTCAACCCATCCGAACCTCCAAGTGGCAGCCCGCCGAACCTAGAAATACTCAGTTGACTTCCGTTGAGTACTTCAGGTCTTGGGCTTTAACATAAGGGAAAATATGTGAATGGTAACTTACATGGGGCACTGTAACACGTACGATAACGATTTCATCGCGTTTGGTAACCCGCTTAACGTATTTGGTAACTCGCTTAACGCGTTTGGTAACTAGCTTAACACGTTTGGTAACTATACACTAGCAGCCCATCACGCGAAGAATGGTAACTTTGATGAAATCAGCTCTGACATGACCCTGATTTGACGGTTTCCCGCTCGCGCCAAACCAATCCACGAGCTGTGATGCACCCACGTCCTCCTGAACCACGTACACCACTCAACCGAACCAGAACCAAGCGTATTGTACACCGCGTGCACACTAAGATCAACCCAACCTGCAAACTCCATCAGATTGCTCCCCGTCATCCTGATCTAGCCCTATCACTCTCGACACTAACTTAGTAAGGACTTCTTAGCAGACTTATTACCCCCCATCAAATTCACGGAAGCTCGAGTTACAGCTGATCCGTATCAGAGGTGCGTCTCACTCCCTTTCTCTTCCCTATATGCTGAACCTACTCGAATCTATCCATTCTTCGAAATTCTGAATGATCGCCGCTGGGCGCATAGCGCCTGTCTCGCGGCCAGCGCTATGCGCCCAGCGGAATGCTCGCCGCTGGGCGCATAGCGCGCATCTCGCGGCCAGCGCTATGCGCCCAGCGGAATGCTCGCCGTTGGGCGCGTAGCGCGCATCTCGCGGCCAGCGCTATGCGCCCAGCGGAATGCTCGCCGTTGGGCGCGTAGCGCGCAACTCGCGGCCAGCGCTATGCGCCAAGCTATGCGCATTCCGCTGGGCGCATTGCGCCTCTCTCGCGGCCAGCAATGCGCTCAGCGGATCGCTCACCGCTGGGCGCATTGCGCCTCTCTCGCGGCCAGCAATGCGCTCAGCGGATCGCTCACCGCTGGGCGCATTGCGCCTCTCTCGCGGCCAGCAATGCGCTCAGCGGATCGCTCACCGCTGGGCGCATTGCGCCTCTCTCGCGGCCAGCAATGCGCTCAGCGGATCGCTAACCGCTGGGCGCATTGCGCCTCTCTCGCGGCCAGCAATGCGCTCAGCGGATCGCTCACAGCTGGGCGCATTGCGCCTCTCTCGCGGCCAGCAATGCGCTCAGCGGATTGCTCACCGCTGGGCGCATTGCGCCTCTCCCTCCAGCGCTATTCGCCCTGCGGAATCAGCGCCGCTTGGCGCATAGCTGTTCTCTCACGGCCAGCGCTATGCGCTCAGCGGTGAGTAATCCGCTGGGCGCATTGCGCCTCTCTCGCGGCCAGAGCTATGCGCTCAGCGGTGAGCTCACCCTTTCCTTGCTATTACTCAACCCCGCCACTCTCTCTCTCTCTCTCTCTCCTCTCTCTCCCCCCTCTCCCTCCCCACCGGTACTACGGCAGGTGTTTGCAGGCTTCTTCGCCTCACAGCCATTCCGCTTTGAGCCATACGACCTACTCACCAACATCGTCAAGGTGCGCCCACTCCCTCACTTCACTTTGCTTGAACTGCCCTGCCCTTGATGACTTCCAGAAACATGTGACTGCTCCCCCGTGGGGGCTCACCGCTCACCAACCTCATCCAGGTTTAGGGACTCACTCACTGCACTTCAACTTCCCTGCCTTAGGCGTCTCTCTCGCGGCCAGCTATGCGCCCAGCGGAAAGCTCACCGTCCTCCCGTTGCACAGATACGACCACCCCCACATCAGCCTGTCCAGTTGCAACCTCCTCGTCCTTTTCCTCATCTCTGTCTGCCCCCCTGCCCTCTTCTCCCTCATTCCCCCACTTCTTCATCTTCGCTCTCCATCCTCCTGTCAACTTCCATCCTCACTCCCTTCCTCACTACCAGCATGCATCTCGGCCCATTGTCTCTCCCTCTCTTCCTCCGCACTCTCTCCCTCACGTTCCCCCTCACTCTCCCCTCTCTCCATCTCCTCATCCTCATCTCTCACACTCCCCTCCTCTTCCCCGTCCCTCAGACTCTCCCACTGCCTCTCCCTCTCCTCTTCTTCACCCCTAGACCCCTCACTCCCCCTCTCACTTCCCTCCTCACTCCTCCTCTCACTTCCCTCCTCACTCCCCCTCTCATCCTCGTACCTACCCTCTCTCTCCCCCACCAGCCCGTCCCACCCTTCCCTACTCCCACTCCCCAAAAACTCTCCCCTCCAACTCCCCTGAGGCGACAACTCAGGCGTCAAAACCCCTTCCCTCTCCCCCTTGTCTTTCCAGCACCCTTGTCAAATCCCCCTCCCTCTGATGCAACTCAATTACAGACCCTTCCCCTTCCGACCCTTCCCTCTCTCGCTCCCTGACATGTCCCCCCTCCAACTGCCCTGAGGGGTTAGCACAGGTGTCCAAACCCCCTCCCCCTCTTCCTCCCTCTCCCTCTCCCTCTCCCTCTCTGCCTCTTCTCCCCAGTCCCCGCTTCCCTGGGTGGTAATCTCCCCTTCACCCCTCCAAACCGGGGTAAGTTCCCCTTCGGCCCCCCAACTGCCCAGGGGAGTTAACGCATCATCACCCCTGAAACTGCCCAGAAGGGTGACGTCATCACCCCTCCAGCTCCCCTGGGGTGTAAGCTCTGGATCCAAAACTCCCGCCGAACCACGGTCACTGCCAAGCCCCTGTCCGAACCTGACCACTCCTCATTCTCCCGCTGCTCACTATGATCGTCACTATGCTCGCTACGCTCACCATCTCCCTCCTCCTCATCCTCCTCTGCTTCATCATTAGGCCTACCAACATCCACCACCATACCAGACCCCCTTCGGCCCATCAAACCTGAACCTAATCGGCCACTAAGGGCCCCCATCAACCCCACCCTCTTGCTCTCCTCACTCCGCTTCCTCTCCTCGCCTTCCTCCCCATCCTCCATCTCAACCGCACTCAACCCCCTCCGCTGCTCCCTGTCCCCTTCCATCTCGTGAACCCAATCACTCCCTGAACCCGTCCCCTCATCTGATTCTCTATTTGCAGCCCATACCCTCAACTCCTGGTCCGCCCTTTCCTCTATCTCTCGCGCCTGCGGAATGCTCGCTCCCCATCACACGCTGTCTTCTCCCCTGTTCTTCACCCTCATCCCCTGTCACTTACCCTTTCATCCCCTCGTATGCCCTTCATTGTCATAACCCCTGTCCCACCTCTCATCCTCGTTCCTGTCCTCGCTCCCATACCCCTACCCCTGTTCCATCTCTTTCCCCTACCCCTCCACCACCCTCCGAATCACAGCGCGCAGCGCCTGGCGGTGCTGTTCATGTGCATTCTGAGCCACATGCGGCGGGGCAACCCCAACTTCAACAGGAACCTGGTGGAGTCGCTCTACTGCAACTAGTTTTCAGGTACCCTCCCTCTCTCTCTCTCTCTCTCTGTGGCGTAACCCTCACGATTGCCTCGTTGCCATTTTCCAAAAACCTCCCGCCTCACTCTCTCCCTTTCCACTCCCTCACGCTTGTCTCGCACCCTACTCTGATTTTGGGGCCCTGCCATTCTCTGCTGCGTAACCGTCACGATTGTTTCGCTACCTACCTGCATTTTCGTCCCCCCTCTCCCTCTCTCTGCTGCACTGACACACTTGTTCGCACCCTACTCGAATTTCCCTGCCCTGCCTCTCTTTGTTGCGTAACCCTACGAGCAACTCGAGACCGCTGAGCGAGTCGCTCTCTCATCCCCTCCCGCTATCTCTCAATCCATACCGTTCTATCTACCTTGCCCTCTCTATCTTCTGCGCACTAGTCATGATTGTCTCGCTGTGCACTTGCATTACCCTCCCCACACTCTCTCACGCTAGTATCCCATCCTACTCCGATTTCCCCGCCCCCCCCCCCCCCCCTCCCCCCCCCCCCCCCCCCCCCCCCCCCCCCCTCTCTCTGCTGCATAATTCCCTATCTCCCCTCTTGCCGGGCCAGGGTCTAGCCTTTGGCATCATGTTTCGCCTACTGCGTTCCAGGTACGAACCCGTTTCCCAACGCAATGATTATCACATCTCGTGTTATTTTGTTGTGTTCCAGCGTATGCTAGCAACACCAATACTACAACTTATGCACTCGAGGTGTTTTGTGTATGTCTCTCCTCTCATTCTTTGGCCAGGCCAGTACCTTTGAGATGCAGGAGAATGATGCAGTCAACATCCACCTAGGGAAAGTCTATTCTACTGCAGACGCGGCGAGGGCAGATGTGCGGCTGTACTGTCGGCAACAGATGGTATCTCCGTACTTTCATTACAATCGTAGCAATCTCATTGAGTTGCGATGCAAGAGTATGCAGGGGAAGGGTTGGCCCAAACGTGAGGTGAGTAGTGACGCCGGGCTATGCCCTTTTCGTATCATCGTGCGAGGGCCTGTTTGTGATAACCTCAGGGTCACGACAGCTCATTTGGAGCATGCGGATAGGTGTACAGTCGGTGCAGCTAGGGTCCAACGGGAAGAGGTGAAAGAGGTTGCACGTGAGATGAGAATGCACGGCGAGGTTAGACCGGCAGCGTTGATGAGCCGTGTTCATCAGGTGCTGGGTGTGCAGTGTTCTTATACTCTCGCACGGGAGGTGCTTTGGGAGTTGAGTGATGATCTTTTTGGGGGAGATAAAGGATTCGAGTACATGGAGGACCTGCTGAGAAAGTTTGAGGTCGAAAACCCGTCGTGTAAAGTGTCATTGGTGAGGCGGGGTAACAACTTCTACCGGGCCGGTGTCATCTATCCAGGTGCCAAGGAGTCTGTGATGAACTGTTTGCCTATCCTTTTTGCAGATGGTTGTCATAATAAGACGAGATGGGGGGGTTACACTTTGAACATTTGCATGCTAGACAGTCAACACAACCTTGTTAGGTTGGGGTGTGCGTGGGTCGAGGGCGAGAACAAGCAGTCGTGTACCTTCCTCTTTCAACTCTTGCTAGAGGCAATACCGGAGGTGAACTCCCCCGATTTTGTGATTATGCATGATAGGGGAGGTGCATGGAAGTCGGCGACAGCAGCATGTCTCCCCCTAATACGGGAGTCATATTGCATCACTCATTTGGTGCGCAATTTCAAAAACAAGTTTCGGACAGACTTGGATGGGAGGATCCTCGCAGCTGCAGCGGCTCTTACTCCGGGGGTTTACCACAAAACGATGGAGAAAATCGAGCAAGAATGCCCTGGTGGGAAGGCATATCTTGTTGACAACGATTTGCATAAGAAGTGGGCCTCGGCGCACTTTGGTGCTCCGCGTTTTGGCTGCATGACCTCCAACCCCGTTGAGTCACACCACGCATCACTCTCAGGGCTGCGTGACAAAAGTCCCCCTCAAGTGTTGCACCTCTTGACGGCCAAGCTCTCAAAGAGTATTGAAAAGAGGCGCCTCGAGTACTCACAACTCACTGATGCGGTCTTCCCGCCAAGGACACGACCAATTATCAAGGCAAACTGCGACGAAGGGAAGAGATACGATGCTGAAGGGTCCGGCGAGTACCGGTTCGTTGTGAGCCGAGGAGAGGGGGAGCTGAAGGTGGAATTGAGAGTCGTGACTACTAACCCCAACAATCCTTCAGCAACCAGCTGCACGTGTGGTTACACCAGGTAAGACATGGGAGCCCAGCAAGGGCAAGGGGTGCAATAAGTAGGGCAGGCAGCAAGGGAATGGGGGCAGCAAGGTTTGGGGAGCACCAGGGAATGTGAAGACAGCATGGGGGCGGGGGGGGGGGGAGCTTGCAGGGCATCAAGGGAGATGGGGGCAGCAAGAAATGGGGTCAGCAAGGAAGGGCATAGGAGGGCAACAATGGAAAGGGAGGCAGTAGGAGAGGGGGTCAGATCGATGGAGGGAGGGATATTGTGCCAAACAACATGGAGGGAGGGATATTGTGCCAAACAACACGGGCTGGATCAGCAAGCGAATGTAGGGCTGCATGCGAAAGGGGGATGACAACATAAGGGGGGGCAGCAAGGGAAAAAGTGGTAGCCATGGATGGGAGGGACTGTATGCCACATATGGGACTGTTTCTTTACGTCTACAGCTTGAGCGCATGACTATGTGTATGTGTTTCTTTGACCAATCATTTCGATAACCAACCACCCTATTCCACGACACCAATACCCCCATACCCCAACAACAGGGAGTATGGGCTGCCGTGCGTCCACTTTTTTGCTGTGTTCAAGAATGCAGGGCACAAGGCCCACGCTGTGATACACAACAGCCACACGGTTTCGGTGCTGCAGCAGGTGTACAAGACCCCGATTTGGACCCTCGACCCCACGTCAGTGATCCCGGATGGCATTACTCTACCGCCAGTCTACTCCAAAAGGGCGGGCCGGCCAAAAAAGAACAGGATTCGCTCGACAGGAGAGGTCGACCCTATCAAACTACGCAAGTGTGGCAAATGTGGTGAGATGGGGCATAACTCTAGGACATGTGAGGTCCGGGCTGCGAACCGGGTGTTGTGGGAGGCAGTACATACCCCAGCAGGGCAATTGGCTGTGCAGACGATGACCACGGCGGATGGCGCGGTACATGTAGCCCCCTGTAGCGCATGTAACCGAAGTCATCGGAGAGGTATTCGTTGTATCCATACCACTGGTGAGAGTGACGATGAGAGCGAACCGGACGAGGAGTCGGGCAGCGGGGAAGATGAGGGGGATGGAGAGGAGAATGGGAGCACACCGGCAGATTCGGTGTTGACGGAAATATTTGGGAGGGTGCCTGTACCTGCCGGGGATCTCCCTCCCGAAACAGCGACGGATGATATGGGGGCCGGTTCCGAAGGGTTGCACTTGGGCGGTGCGCAAGGAAGTAGTACATGTGAGGGAACTTCAAGGGGGGGTGGCCTGAGGAGTGTGGACGACGTGGTTCGGGGGCGATTACGGAGGTTGCAATGTCTCAACATACAGAGGGAAGTGGTGGGGCACGTAGGCGACGACGATGTGCATGTGGGGCGTTCGGAGGAAGGGCGTGGTCGAGGTAGAAGTCAACAGAGAAGGGGTGGAGGGAGAGGTAGAGGCAGGTCCGGGGTGGTGTCTTCCACAGAAGAAGGTGGAGACGCAGATTGTTTGGAAGGTCCTGATAGGGGAGGGCGCCAAAGAAGGGGAGGGCAGCAAGGGAGAGGAGGGAGGCAAGGAAGGGGAGGGCAGCAAGGGAGAGGAGGGAGGCAAGGAAGGGGGGGGCAGCAAGGGAGAGGAGGGAGGCAAGGAAGGGGAGGGCAGCAAGGGAGGGATGGGCAGCAGGAAACGGGAGGGCTTCAAGGGTTGGAAGGGCAGCCGGGAATGCAAGGGCAGCATGGCACGTGTGGGCAGCAGGGAATGGGGGGACCACTGGGAATGGGTTGGCAGGAGGGAATGGGGGGGGCACCGGGAATGGGTTGGCAGCAGGGAATGGGGGGGCCAGATTGTTTGGGAGGGCAGCAGGGAATGGGCGAGCAGCAGGGAATGGGAGGGCGGCAGAGAATGAGAGAGCCGCAGACATTGGGAGGGCCACAGGGAATGGGAGGGGCACAGGGAATGGGAGGGGCACAGGGAATGGGAGGACCACAGGGAATGGGAGGGGCACAGGGAATGGGAGGGGCACAGGGAATGGGAGGGGCACAGGGAATGGGAGGGCCACAGGGAATGGGAGGGCCACAGGGAATGGGAGGGGCACAGGGAATGGGAGGGGCACAGGGAATGGGAGGGGCACAGAGAAGGGGCGGGCAGCAGGGTTTGGCCGGGCAGCAGGGGATGGGCGGGCAGCAGGGACAGGGCGGGCAGCAGGGAATGGGCGGGCAGCAGAGAATGGTTGGGCGGCAGAGAATGGGAGAGCCGCAGATATTGGGAGGGCCACAGGGAATGGGAGGGCCACAAGGAAGGGGTGGGCAGCAGGGAAGGTGCGGGCAGCAGGGAATGGGCGGGCAGCGGGGAATGGGCGGGCAGCAGGGAATGGGAGGGTTGTTACAAAGGCAATTTAGTAACAGTGGTATCGATCAACGGTGGGGATTGTATGGGATGCCAATGCAGGAGAACGCAGGAGGCATCCTAAACCGTTGGAGCCATGTAGGTCTGCCACAGCAGAGTCGGGTGGACGGGTTGGTGACTGGAGTTCGTACTTGGTCAACAGAACAGGGTGGAGCTGACAACGGTGATGGCAATACCCAGCAGCTTAGGTGTGCATTATGTCTTTTTTTTAATAGAAGGACTGTGACAGACTTCAAACGTGCGTCCCACCGATCCTCCTCTTGTAGGTTTACATATCTATATAACCATCAGCACAATTAGTCAAGTATACACTTGCTAGGTTCACATTAAATTGTGTGTGAGACTTTACTTGTACATTGGTGAATATGACTCAACTCACATTCCACCCTGTAAATCAGATAGGCTGGTTTCGTTCGTAACATGCTACGCTGTATATTCTATTTCACGCACAAAAAGAGAGCTTACGCCCCCTAAACTCATCGGTAGCAAGAGCCCAGAACACAAGGTGTCTCATCCCGGATATAGCGCACCTGTAATAAATCACGAATCAACCTGAGAAGCTGGGGATGGATAGGAAGAGAGAGTGACAGAATGGGCAAAAGCCAGAGAAGTACCGTAGGCGGAAAAGGGCAATGGCCACCAGTGTTTGTCCACAGTAAGAGCCAAGATGGTGTTGACACTTAACGTTATGTACATTCTAAAATTCAAGCCTAGTGTGACAAGAATGACAATAATAGGTGAGCATCTAGTGAGCATACAACAACATGGCCCAGCTTGCCTAGTGTGTCATCATGATTGAAAAGTCATGGTTGGTGGGCATTTATACAACAAGATGTGGGAAGGGAAGTGTTATGTTCGTGTTTGCCATGCATCGGGATTTCTCGAACTCCATAACAACCACATACAGAAGCCTCTTGTTGCGAAGACATGTGTATTTGTCCTGTGATGTTTGGGTAATCGTAGTTCTACAAACCTGGAGCTAACAATGGTTTGAATTACGGTACAACACGCCATTAGCTTAGACAGCATCTCACGATCTACACTGTGCCCATGCAAATGTGCCAACCTGTCCTACCCCTCCAAGTCATCTTGCTTTTCATGATATCTCATTGCACAACAGCACTATCTCATAACAACCTCTACTCATACAATTGCACGGCTGGCGGTACACCAAACGTCATGCTCTAATCTTGGCACCGTTACCTCGAGGCTGCCGCTACCAACTCCCCTTATGACAACACGAAATGAGCACAGCCCATCCTCCTCACTGTGCAACGCCACAGTCGGATGGCGGTGCACTGTGTTACACTGCAACACTATGAGGTTTGGGCGGCTATAAAGAAAGCGCGGCACAATCATATGCTGCCGACAGAACAACAACAGCTCCTCCCTCGCCACGCTTGCATTAGTGTAGACCTTCCCTAGGTAGATGTTGACTGCATCACCCATACGCTGTTGAAGGACTCTGGGGGTTCGAAAATAGGAGGAATGGAGTAGAACTATTATGCTACATATCCAGGTGTATTGGTACAGGTGTTAATCACAATTGCTTTGTCATAGCGTTTGATATAATACAAACTGATCTTCAGGAATGAGGTCGCACCTGGAACGCTGGATGCGAGATATGATCACCACAGCAGAGGTCTCAAGCTCTGAACGATAATGAGAGTAGGTGAGAGTAGGGCTATGAGGTCAGATAAGCTGACGAGTGAGGGCAGTGTTGCACGCCCCCCCAAGGTAGCACAGCAGCAGCACACGGCCGCCCGGAGCCCGGTTGGGAAAGAGCACCGAGCTGTAGATGGTACCTGGTGAGGGGTCAAGGGGTGTGAGAGGGAGGGGAGGGAGGTCATACGGCAATGGGAGAGAGCAAGGAGGATGAGGCTCGGTCGGGAGACAGGAAATAGAACAGGGGAGGGAGGGCAGGCACAGACAGTAGTATGAAGCACAGTTGGGACAAAGGAGGGTGGAGCATGTATCAGAAAGTGGCTGGACTTAAAAAGAATGGGCAGTGGTCACAGCAAGGAGCATGGAGCCCAGGCAGGGAAAAAGTGAGATATATCGTGGAACAGATTAGTATACTAGATGCGGTCTGCCGGTATCGCCTAGGCTCCCCCCTCTCTCGTACCATCCCTCTCGTCCATCCCTCCCGCCCATCCCTCTCGCCCATCCCCTCAACCATCTCTGTGAACCATCCCCCAACCAACCTCAAGCTTGCCTGGCAACCTATGCCTCACCCAGAGTGACGATTCCCTGGGTGCGCGGGTGCAGCTGCCCAAAGCCCTTGAGCTCCCTTCACTTCCCACCCACCTCGTGTTTAGTACTCCGTAGGCTCCTTCATCCAACTCCTCCCCAAACATCCTACTTAACCTGTACCCAGGGGAGTGACGATCCCCTGGGTGCGCGGGTGCAGCTGCCCAAGGCACGTTTGCAAGAGAGCAGGGGGAATGCTCACCGAGTAGGGCTTGAGGAGGTCAGCAGCAACGTATGTGGGCACGGTGAGCAGCAGGCAGCGTGCAGAGAGCTACTTGGCGCCCTCGGGAGTGTCGTAGGACAGCAGGGAGCCGCTGCCACCTGGCCGCTTCTCTTGGCTGTCAGCTTCCACCCGAGCCTCACTCGGTCGTCGAGCCTGGAGGGCAGGTTCGGAAAGGGTAGGTCGGTGGAACGAAATGTGATGTGGGAATTATGTGATCATGTGTTCTTTATAAAACGATTTCGAGTGGTGTGGTGTGGTGTGGTGTGGTGTGGTGTGGTGTGGTGTGGTGTGGTGTGGTGTGGCATAGCATGGCATGGCATGACATGTCACAGTGGAAACCTATTATATTATGTGATGGAGGATCATGGCACCACGTCGCATAGCAATGCAAGCCATGCCATGGCATGGCATGGGATGGACACCTACAATAGGAGAGGTTAAGAGGGATTTGGCGGAATGGGAAAAGAATGCAAGGTAGAGAATGGCTAAGCATCTGACGGGAAATTAACGCATAAGCACAGAGATTGAGGGGGGATAGGAGGGGACGTTGTGCATTTGGGATCGATAAAGAGGGAATCACATGAGATAGGAGAGAAAAAGAGGGGGAGAGGGGGTAGGGTTAGGGATTAGAGATGAAGTGAAGGGACAATAATTTTTATTCGCAATGTTTAAGGTCGGACAAAACTGCATGTGAGGGAAAGATACAGCGTGATAGTAAATGAGAGGGCATCAACCCACCGCTGGGATGAATGGTAGGACATGGGATCAGAATGAGAGGGGATGAGAGAGGAAGATAGGGGAGGGGACAAAACCCGACGGAATAACAAGTCTGTAAAGGGAATGACTTAAACCCGGAATTCGAGGGCCGGATAGTGGACGAGAGAGGATGAGAGGGAAGAGTAGGGCGAGAGAAATAACGAGAGGGAATGTGGGGGGCTGAATACAAGCGTGCTTCCTCCATCATCCCCCACTCTTTCCCCCTCACTCAGCGGTCTGGCCGGGTGCTGGCCAGGTTCGGCCAGGCCTGGCATGTTAGGCCTGGCCCGGTTTGGCCAGGCCTGTTCATCCCCACGGAGCCTTGGGGTTTGGGGTTTGGGGGGAGGTGGGCAAGGTAGCCATCCCAGTGAATTCTGATCCCCGAGCTCATCCCGTGCCATCCCATACTGATATTTGCATGTGCATGGTCTGAAACATGCCCGTTCTATTCTGAAACATGCACGTGCATGGCCTGACCTGACATAAGGCAAGGGATTGCATGATCGGGGATGAGAGGGTAAAATACTCGGCCTGCGGTCTCTCATTCTGCGCTGGGCGCATAGCTGGCCGCGAGAGAGACGCCTAAGGCAGGGAAGTTGAAGTGCAGTGAGTGAGTCCCTAAACCTGGATGAGGTTGGTGAGCGGTGAGCCCCCACGGGGGAGCAGTCACATGTTTCTGGAAGTCATCAAGGGCAGGGCAGTTCAAGCAAAGTGAAGTGAGGGAGTGGGCGCACCTTGACGATGTTGGTGAGTAGGTCGTATGGCTCAAAGCGGAATGGCTGTGAGGCGAAGAAGCCTGCAAACACCTGCCGTAGTACCGGTGGGGAGGGAGAGGGGGGAGAGAGAGGAGAGAGAGAGAGAGAGTGGCGGGGTTGAGTAATAGCAAGGAAAGGGTGAGCTCACCGCTGAGCGCATAGCGCTGGCCGCGAGAGAGGCGCAATGCGCCCAGCGGATTGCTCACCGCTGAGCGCATAGTGCTGGCCGCGAGAGAACAGCTATGCGCCAAGCAGCGCTGATTCCGCAGGGCGAATAGCGCTGGAGGGAGAGGCGCAATGCGCCCAGCGGTGAGCGATCCGCTGAGCGCATTGCTGGCCGCGAGAGAGGCGCAATGCGCCCAGCGGTGAGCGATCCGCTGAGCGCATTGCTGGCCGCGAGAGAGGCGCAATGCGCCCAGCGGTGAGCGATCCGCTGAGCGCATTGCTGGCCGCGAGAGAGGCGCAATGCGCCCAGCGGTGAGCGATCCGCTGAGCGCATTGCTGGCCGCGAGAGAGGCGCAATGCGCCCAGCGGTGAGCGATCCGCTGAGCGCATTGCTGGCCGCGAGAGAGGCGCAATGCGCCCAGCGGTGAGCGATCCGCTGAGCGCATTGCTGGCCGCGAGAGAGGCGCAATGCGCCCAGCGGTGAGCGATCCGCTGAGCGCATTGCTGGCCGCGAGAGAGGCGCAATGCGCCCAGCGGTGAGCGATCCGCTGAGCGCATTGCTGGCCGCGAGAGAGGCGCAATGCGCCCAGCGGTGAGCGATCCGCTGAGCGCATTGCTGGCCGCGAGAGAGGCGCAATGCGCCCAGCGGTGAGCGATCCGCTGAGCGCATTGCTGGCCGCGAGAGAGGCGCAATGCGCCCAGCGGTGAGCGATCCGCTGAGCGCATTGCTGGCCGCGAGAGAGGCGCAATGCGCCCAGCGGAATGCGCATAGCTTGGCGCATAGCGCTGGCCGCGAGTTGCGCGCTACGCGCCCAGCGGCGAGCATTCCGCTGGGCGCATAGTGCTGGCCGCGAGATGCGCGCTACGCGCCCAGCGGCGAGCATTCCGCTGGGGCCGCGAGATGCGCGCTATGCGCCCAGCGGCGAGCATTCCGCTGGGCGCATAGCGCTGGCCGCGAGACAGGCGCTATGCGCCCAGCGGCGATCATTCAGAATTTCGAAGAATGGATAGATTCGAGTAGGTTCAGCATATAGGGAAGAGAAAGGGAGTGAGACGCACCTCTGATATGGATCAGCTGTAACTCGAGCTTCCGTGAATCTGATGGGGGGTAATAAGTCTGCTAAGAAGTCCTTACTAAGTTAGTGTCGAGAGTGATAGGGCTAGAGCAGGATGACGGGGAGCAATCTGATAGAGTTTGCAGGTTGGGTTGATCTTAGTGTGCACGCGGTGTACAATACGCTTGGTTCTGGTTCGGTTGAGTGGCGTACGTGGTTCAGGAGGACGTGGGTGCATCACAGCTCGTGGATTGGTTTGGCGCGAGCGGGAAACCGTCAAATCAGGGTCATGTCAGAGCTGATTTCATCAAAGTTACCATTCGCGTGATGGGCTGCTAGTGTATAGTTACCAAACGTGTTAAGCTAGTTACCAAACGCGTTAAGCAAGTTACCAAATACGTTAAGCGGGTTACCAAACGCGATGAAATCGTTATCGTACGTGTTACAGTGCCCCATGTAAGTTACCATTCACATATTTTCCCATCTGATGGAGTTTGCAGGTTGGGTTGATCTTAGTGTGCACGCGGTGTACAATACGCTTGGTTCTGGTTCGGTTGAGTGGCGTACGTGGTTCAGGAGGACGTGGGTGCATCACAGCTCGTGGATTGGTTTGGCGCGAGCGGGAAACCGTCAAATCAGGGTCATGTCAGAGCTGATTTCATCAAAGTTACCATTCGCGTGATGGGCTGCTAGTGTATAGTTACCAAACGTGTTAAGCTAGTTACCAAACGCGTTAAGCAAGTTACCAAATACGTTAAGCGGGTTACCAAACGCAATGAAATCGTTATCGTACGTGTTACAGTGCCCCATGTAAGTTACCATTCACATATTTTCCCATCTGATGGAGTTTGCAGGTTGGGTTGATCTTAGTGTGCACGCGGTGTACAATACGCTTGGTTCTGGTTCGGTTGAGTGGCGTACGTGGTTCAGGAGGACGTGGGTGCATCACAGCTCGTGGATTGGTTTGGCGCGAGCGGGAAACCGTCAAATCAGGGTCATGTCAGAGCTGATTTCATCAAAGTTACCATTCGCGTGATGGGCTGCTAGTGTATAGTTACCAAACGTGTTAAGCTAGTTACCAAACGCGTTAAGCAAGTTTCCAAATACGTTAAGCGGGTTACCAAACGCGATGAAATCGTTATCGTACGTGTTACAGTGCCCCATGTAAGTTACCATTCACATATTTTCCCTTAACATAAACTGGAGTACAGAAAGCGTTTTTCGATAAGCTGGACGATACATGGTGTATTTGCATAAAAGAATAACAACACGATGGACGATGTAAATGCTAACATGTGACATTTTTTGTACGGAATTTTATGTGTCTTGAAAAATATCTCTGGAAGCAGATCTCAACAAATTCGAACTTTCATTAAATAAACTGAGCATATACCTAGACCCATGCCTGAAACCAGATCGTTGATTGTTATATTCATATTAGGTTTGTAAAGGCACATATTTGACTCACTATATCAACCATTTATTAAATAGCAGTTACATATTTGACTCACTATCAACCATTTATTAAAGAGCAGTTACAGATTTGACTCACTATATCAACCATTTACGGTATTGAAGAGCAGTTACAGCAATGAACCAAACAGGAGAGGGTAGCGGGAGCCAGAATGACAGGGCATTTGTAGGGACATACACCTATCATCTGCTTTCCTGGTACTCCTGCCTCGTCCTTCACTTGTTGCTCTTATCAAGCAGCGGAGTGCCTTGGCCTTGGCCTGCAGCTTATTCGCCTCCGCCACCTTCGCGTGCTTCATCACCTTCGCCTTATTCGCCACCTTCCCTCGTCCCTCTTTTTCTCCTAGGTGCTTTCGTATTCTCTCTTATTCCCTAGTTCCTCTTATTCTCCTCGTCCTTCCTCTTATTCTCCTCGTCCTTCCTCTTATTCTCCTCGTCCTTCCTCTTATTCTCCTCCTCATCCTTCCTCTTATTCTCCTCATCCTTCCTCTTATTCTCCTCGTCCTTCCTCTTATTCTCCTCGTCCTTCCTTTTATTCGCCTCGTCCTTCCTTTTATTCGCCTCGTCCTTCCTTTTATTCGCCTCGTCCTTCCTCATATTCTCCTCGTCCTTCCTCTTATTCTTCTCGTCCTTCCTCTTATTCTCCTCATCCTTCCTCTTATTCTCTTCGTCATCCTTTCTCTTATTCTCCTCGTCCTTCCTCTTATTCTCCTCGTCCTTCCTCTTATTCTCCTCGTCCTTCCTCTTATTCTCCTCGTCCTTCCTCCTATTCTCCTCGTCCTTCCTACTATTCTCCTCGTCCTTCCTCCTATTCTCCTCGTCCTTCCTCCTATTCTCCTCGTCCTTCCTCCCATTCTCCTAAACCTTCCTCCTATTCCCCTCATCCTTCCTCTTATTCTCCTCATCCTTCCTCTTATTCTCCTCATCCTTCCTCTTATTCTCCTCATCCTTCCTCTTATTTCCCTCATCCTTCCTCTTATTCCCCTCATCCTTCCTCTCCTCATTCCTCCAATCATGCCCCTCATCCTTCCCCTTATTCTCGCCCTTCTCCCTCTTCAGCATCCTCCTCGTCTTCTCCCCTGCCACGTCAGCATCCGCGCCTTCCCCCTGCAGCGCGGAGAGCATAGCGTCCGCCGCCATATCGCGAACAGCCCCCGCATGCGGCGAGTCCTCGCGTACCTCCATGAGAGCGCGCATCTTATAGCGGAGCGCTCTCACATTCGTGCCTTCACGCACGTCTCCCGAAAGCGCCTTGCCTGAGCCGAGGAGGCCCTGCCCGAAAATTGAGGCGAGGCTGGGAATCACGAGATCCGCCATTACGGCCGCGGGAAGGTGCACGGCGACTAGAAGCGTACAAAGAAGCACCAGGAAAACTCGAAGCGCAGCCATGGCTGTTGGCGATTTTGAACAATATTAACAGTATGAGTATTTGCACTTGGTGGCCTTGAACCGAAGGCTACTGATGGATATGATCGGAGGACGAGCGGCTAAATAGTACTGCGAGCTCACAATTGTGGGGGGCCATCGGACGGCTTCTGCGATAGTTCATTGCGCCAGGTAATGAACTTCGAAGCGCTCGATTATTGGTGCGATTATTGCGCTGTGAAGGACGTTGTGGATTGTGGGCAGGGCGATGCTCATTGCGCCAGGTAAGGATTCAAAGCGCGCGATTATTGGTGCTGTTATTGCGCTGAAGAGGATCTGTGGAGTGTGAGGAGCATTCTGTGTGCATAAGACGTGTCTGCTGGCTCTTCTGGTGGTGCAATTACGTGTACTGTGTTCGCGAAGCAGTGTGCTTGGCGAACTAGAACTTCAAGGGAACAGCAGTGAGGTGGTCGTCGTCACCCCGTATTTCAACGAAAACACGTAATAAAAGTCCATTGACCTACCAACAATGGCGAAGCAGGAAACTCGGAATTTCGGAAAGCTGTTGGTCCGAACAGCAATCCATCTGCACACTAATTGCGCGGTTCGCCTATGCGCCCCGCAGCTTGCCTTTCATCCCGGCGACGTAATTTTCTACTTCACCGCTATAGCAGTGTGCGACAATGACACGTCATCTGACGAATAACGACAGCAAACTGCTCAGAGAATGCAAATTCCGTAGAGGGTATGCCCCCACACCAAGTAATATGCATTTGCAAAATCGCAAATACATGCACTTGTATGAAAAAAAAAACCAGAGTGACTACTGTTGGGAACAAACAATCTTAAAGCCCAAGACCTGAATTACAAATCAAAAAGGGCAAACTGTGCACAGTTTGCCTTCCGAGCCCAATGAACACCTCCCGAGCCAGTGGGGTTACCAGAAAACGTCGCACCCCACAAAGACCGCGTCGTAGAGCAGAACGCTTCAACTTGGCGAGACTTCCAACCACCCCTGCTGAAGGAAGAAGGGAACTGCCTGTGCACAGTTTGCCTAGAAATGGTAATTCAGGAATGCCTGTGCGGCTACTAAGCGAGACTCTAAGCTTTTGCCCCTAGCACATTCCCACCTTCAACCCCGATGCAACACGAAATTTAGGAATGCGCTCGTCACAAGCGTAAAATGCTCGAATCCCATATTACGAGACGTCGCGCTAAACAGGATCAAGAGGCGTAGGGAGGAAATCCCCTCACATCGGCCTCCCCCTTGACGCACCGTCACCCTCGTTTCCCCCGTGGTCCCCGTCGCCATTGCCCTCCCATCGTCCTTACCCCTATCCCCTCCCATTGCTTCCTCGTCGTCGTGCCCCATTGCGGCGCTTCGTGCACCACTCCGCGACCACCCACTTTCAGCGTCGTCGTGTCCCCACAACGCCCCGCTATCCTGACAGTCAGGCCCACGATTCCACGCGCGGGAAGCCCGTTTCTCAAGCCCACGTTTCTCCTCCCTGCGCGCGCACCGTTCCGGTAAGCCCGCGCGGGAACCTCTCGCCACCCCGCGCGCGCTCTTCTCGCCTTCCGCGCGGTATCCCATCGCATCCCAGCGCGCGCTCCTCTTACCGCCCCGCTCGGCCTCCTCTCACCATCTCGCGCGTGCTCCTCTCGCCTCCCCTCGCGTGCTCCTCTCGCCTTCAATGCTCGCGAATCTCTTGCCTCCCCGCGCGGCCGCCTCTCGCCTCCCCGCGCAGCCTCCTCCCGCCATCCCTCGCGCGCCCCTCTCGCCTCCCCGCGCGTGCTCCTCTCTTCTCACCTACTCGTTCTCCTCTCGCCTCCCCTCGCGCGCCCCTCAAGCCTCCCCGCGCGTGCTCCTCTCTCCTCACCTACTCGTTCTCCTCTCGCCTCCCCTCACGCGCCCCTCAAGGCCCCCCGCGCGTGCTCCTCTCTCCTCACCTACTCGTTCTCCTCTCGCCTCCCCTCGCGCGCCCCTCAAGCCTCCCCGCGCGTGCTCCTCTCTCCTCACCTACTCGTTCTCCTCTCTCTTCACCTTGCATGCCTCCCACGCCTCCCCGCGCGTGCTCCTCACTCCTCACCCTGCGTGCTCCTCTCGCCTCCCCGCGCGTGCCCCTCTCTCCTCACCTCCAATGCTCTTCGATCGCCAACCTTGCGCGTGCCCCTCTCTCCTCACCCTGCGTGGGCTCCCCTCTCCTCACCTTGCGTGCTCCCCTCTCCTCACCTTGCGTGCTCCCTCTCCTCACCTTGCGTGCTCCCCTCTCCTCACCTTGCGTGCTCCCCTCTCCTCACCTTGCGTGCTCCCCTCTCCTCACCTTGCGTGCTCCCCTCTCCTCACCTTGCGTGCTCCCTCTCCTCACCTTGCGTGCTCCCCTCTCCTCACCTTGCGTGCTCCCCTCTCCTCACCTTGCGTGCTCCCTCTCCTTACCTTGCGTGCTCCCCTCTCCTCACCTTGCGTGCTCCCCTCTCCTCACCTTGCGTGCTCCCCTCTCCTCACCTTGCGTGCTCCCTCTCCTCACCTTGCGTGCTCCCCTCTCCTCACCTTGCGTGCTCCCCTCTCCTCACCTTGCGTGCTCCCCTCTCCTCACCTTGCGTGCTCCCCTCTCCTCACCTTGCGTGCTCCCCTCTCCTCACCTTGCGTGCTCCCCTCTCCTCACCTTGCGTGCTCCCCTCTCCTCACCTTGCGTGCTCCCTCTCCTCACCTTGCGTGCTCCCCTCTCCTCACCTTGCGTGCTCCCCTCTCCTCACCTTGCGTGCTCCCCTCTCCTCACCTTGCGTGCTCCCCTCTCCTCACCTTGCGTGCTCCCCTCTCCTCACCTTGCGTGCTCCCTCTCCTCACCTTGCGTGCTCCCCTCTCCTCACCTTGCGTGCTCCCCTCTCCT
The DNA here is from genome assembly GCA_947471745.1 of Closterium sp. Naga37s-1. Classification (NCBI taxonomy): domain Eukaryota; kingdom Viridiplantae; phylum Streptophyta; class Zygnematophyceae; order Desmidiales; family Closteriaceae; genus Closterium; species Closterium sp. Naga37s-1. Next base: position 679,724 of record CANJKZ010000737.1, read on the forward strand.
CACCTTGCGTGCTCCCCTCTCCTCACCTTGCGTGCTCCCCTCTCCTCACCTTGCGTGCTCCCCTCTCCTCACCTTGCGTGCTCCCCTCTCCTCACCTTGCGTGCTCCCCTCTCCTCACTGGCTCCTCTCCTCACCTTGCGTGCTCCCCTCTCCTCACCTTGCGTGCTCCCCTCTCCTCACCTTGCGTGCTCCCTCTCCTCACCTTGCGTGCTCCCCTCTCCTCACCTTGCGTGCTCCCTCTCCTCACCTTGCGTGCTCCCCTCTCCTCACCCTGCGTGGGCTCCCCTCTCCTCACCTTGCGTGCTCCCCTCTCCTCACCTTGCGTGCTCCCTCTCCTCACCTTGCGTGCTCCCCTCTCCTCACCTTGCGTGCTCCCCTCTCCTCACCTTGCGTGCTCCCTCTCCTCACCTTGCGTGCTCCCCTCTCCTCACCTTGCGTGCTCCCCTCTCCTCACCTTGCGTGCTCCCCTCTCCTCACCTTGCGTGCTCCCCTCTCCTCACCTTGCGTGCTCCCTTCTCCTCACCTTGCGTGCTCCCCTCTCCTCACCTTACGTGCTCCCTCTCCCCACCTTGTGTGCTCCCCTCTCCTCACCTTGCGTGCTCCCCTCTCCTCACCTTGCGTGCTCCCCTCTCCTCACCTTGCGTGCTCCCCTCTCCTCACCTTGCGTGCTCCCTCTCCTCACCTTGCGTGCACCCCTCTCCTCACCTTGCGTGCTCCCCTCTCCTCACCTTGCGTGCTCCCCTCTCCTCACCTTGCGTGCTCCTCTATCCTCACCTTGCGTGCTCCTCTATCCTCACCTTGCGTGCTCCTCTATCCTCACCTTGCGTGCTCCTCTCTCCTCACCTTGAGGCCTCCTCTCTCCTCACCTTGCGTGCTCCTCTCTCCTCACCTTGCGTGCGCCTCTCTCCTCACAATACATGCGACCATACTGGATTAAAGGGAGGGACCGTCTCCTTGCGACGCTTCGTGAAATGGCTCCGCTACCACCCACTTTCGACGTATGCGGGTCCCTACCACTTCCCACTATCCTGACAGGGGCGCCCACGTTTCCTCACTCGGGAATCCCGTGCACACGCACACGTTTCTCCTCCCAGCGCGCGCACGTGCCTGGTAAGCCCGCGCGAGATCCTCTCGCCTCCCGCGTGCGCTCTTCTTGCCACTCGCGCGGCATCCTATCGCCCCCCCGCACGCGCTCCTCTTGCCTCCCCGCGCGTCCTCCTCTCACCATCCCTAGCGTGCTCCTCTCGCCTCCCCTCACGTGCTCCTCTCTCCACACCATGCGTGCACCTCTTTCCTGTACCTCGCGTCCTCCTCTCTCCTCACCTCGCGTCCTCCTCTCTCCTCACCTCGCGTCCTCCCCTCTCCTCACCTTGCGTGCTCCTCTATCCTCACCTCACGTCCTCCTCTCTCCTCACCTCACGTCCTCCTCTCTCCTCACCTCGCGTCCTCCTCTCTCCTCACCTCGCGTCCTCCTCTCTCCTCACCTTGCGTCCTCCTTTCAACTCACCGCACGTCCACCTTTCTACTCACATTGCGTCCTCCTTTCCTCCAAATCACCAACAGTGAGGATCTAGGAGGCGTGAGGGACTTCACCTTCTCTCTCCACGCTGCCTCCGCGTCTCGCGACAGCCTCCGTTGGCGTCGCTGATCGCGTCTTTTGCCCTCACCCCCGCCCACACTCTTGCAACGGCGGTGCTTCCGCAGTCCCCCTGCACGCCCGCAGAAAACCCTCGTTGCACGCCCTCTATTTCCCACATGTACGCCCTCGCTCCCCCTCTGCTCCTCTTGTCCCCATATGCTCATCTTACCCCCTTCCGCTGGTCCTTCTCCTTTCTGCACCACTTCCAACCCGAAGCTCCGCTGTTCCCCCTATGCCCCTCTTTTTCCGCCCAGCTCCACTTTTCTCCTGTGAGGCTCCTTCGCTCTCTGCTCCTCTTTCCCTCCTCTGCTCCTCTTGTCCCCCTCTACTCATCTTTGCCCCCTCACTCCCTTCCATCCCACTCAACTGTCACCCTCCCTCCCTGTTTATCACCCTATTTTTTGCCTCGCATCCCAAATGTTCTGACACCACCCTCCTCACAGCTTCCCCACATTGGGATTCCCACCTCATTATTCATAGTTTCTGAGTATTCTGTCTTCAAATCTGACATCCATCACTAGCCATCCACAGCACCTTGACATCAATTCTGCAATTCCCTCCCTCCCATCCGCACTTCCCCCGTCCCCTACTACGCCAGCTCACTCGCCCCGATCTTCTGTTGCTACTCAAGCGCCGTGCACCCGACGCCGGTTCTTTAGATGGGAGCCCTCCCCCCTTCCATCTCTGCACCCCTACCTTCCCAACCCCCAGCCGTCCCATTTCAAGAACCTATTACACAGTCTCCATCCCTAATCTTCCTGCCCACACAGGTTCAATATGGTCCCTCGGTTGATGCTTCATTCCTCTCGTGCTCTCCCTGCCTTATATTTCCTCCAAATCACAGCCCCTTAACACTACTTTCCATCACCCCTATTAGCCGTCCCATTGCCCTTTTCCACACTGAACCATCACTCTCCCTTTCCTACTTCTCTCACATTAGTTTAGGGGTTTAGGGTCCCCGCGTCCCACAAGCTCATACGCGAGCACCCTCACCGCCTTCCCATGTTGGAAATCCCCCTGCATTATACCGAGTTGCCGTGGGTGCCATTCTAGCTCCCATGCCGTCCCCTTTCTGGGTTGCCCATCCTCAATCCCTTCCATCCCACCTCTCCTCTCTTCCATCGCAGCACCCTCGCATCCTGAGTTTCTGATTAGCCTTACTTCCCATCTGCCATCTCTCCCTTGCCATCCTCCGAACCTCTTTGTAATTAAATCTGCAAACCCCTCTTTCCCATCCGCACTTGCCCCGTCCCCTCCTATTCCTCTCCCGTCACCGGCGCACACATAGTACCACTATTCCTCTCACTTCTCCTCTTTCCCATCCGCAATTGACCCGTCCCCTCCCATTCCTCTCTCTTCCCCTTTCTTCCTTTGCTTCACAGCGGCCTGTGAACCCGGCTTCAGTCCTTGCGCTGTAAGTCCACGCCCCTTTATTTCCCAGCACCCCTACCTTCACTCGTGGTTTTGGTTTGGCACCCCTTTCTTCCTTTGCTACGCTGCTCCAAACCTTATCAGAGTTCGTTCTCATGGTCCTCCGATCCGGAGGACCAACTATACGGTCTCCTTCCCTCGTCCAGCTGCCGGACCTGTCGTGCAGTTCCTGACCTGCCCACCCTCCCCTTCACATCCAACTCACTTCAGTGACTTGCGTAATCCGAAACCGAAGCCCCCCCGCCCCCTCCCCTTTCACTCCCTAACCCCTCTCTCTCTCTTGTTTTTCTGCCTGATATTCTCGTTTCTCACACTCTAAACCACATACCTCATCAGCCATGTCATCATGGCGACGTACTCCTCGGAGACGGCTGACGCTTGGATTCAGGGTTGGGGAGGAGGGTTCCGAGGATGAGGAGGAGGAGAGGGGTCGGCGACGTGGACCGGAGTCGATGGTCACGGCAAGTATGGGCACCCTCTCCGCCCATACTCGTTCGGTTGCCGCGAGCACAACGCATCCCTTTCCCAGAGTTCGATCTCGAAGAGTTGTGCAACCAACGGGACTACCCCCACAGGTTCAATATGCAAAAGAACGGTGGTCCATATCTGAGTTTGAGGCGCGATATGCCAAGCAATATCGTGTTCTTGACGCTTGGGCGCGACATTGGCTCGGATTGTCGGACGAGGAGGGCCCCGGGAGTCAGAGAATTAGTGTGGCGAGCATTCTGAGGGTGTGCTTGGGAAAAAACACGGATGAGGATATGGATGGTCAACCTATGGGGGCAAAGAACCATCGTTTTCGTTGCTACATTCAATACTCTGCCTTGTTAGGTGATCATCAGTATGCACAGGTGACTTTGCCATGGCTAATTCACGTCGTGATCGGCTCGCTTTACCCCGAGCCAACGGGCGTGGGTTACAGAAAATGTAGTCAAGGCGATGTGGACTGGTTCAACCTGGAATGGGTCATCCCTGACGAGATTGATTTTGGGATGAGGTCAATCGATGCTAGACAATCGTCAATTGTCCACCTGGCGACTCAGGAGTCTGGAATTTACTGATTTTTAGTGCAGGAGGGAGGGTTATCGGGAACAACTTATTGTATTTACATGTGTTACTCTTTTTACACAGTCCGCAATAGTGTGATAGGTAGATGGATGACCATCACAGCAAAGCGACAACCAGATCAATGAAGTAGCCCTTTGTGTGCAGTCAAGTATGTTACTGGATGGGGAAGGGAATGTTTCAATTCCCAGCTTCTAGCCATGGGGGAGCAAGTAGAGCATACAGTGGCGACGCCGCTGTCGCTTATTATGGCACAGGCATGAAAGACATTCCATGCTGCACCATTGAAGACAATGCGTCTCCTGGAAGCTGCCGGTGTGTACTGCTTTGTTCGTCACCCTGCCACAGCTTGTGCGGCTATGGCTCATTATTACCCACACGTGAGAGGGATACGATAGGCTGCGAGAGGAGAAGGGGAAAGACAGGCTGGAAGCAAGTGCTTGTGCAGGGGGAGGGGGGGAGTGGCACGATGTTGGCAGGGAGAGGAGATGGGGGAGAAGAGGTGGTATCGAAGGAAGGAGCCAGTACTGTAGAGACGGAGTTAGGCGAGGAAGGGGTGAGCAGGGAGCAAGGGAAATGGCTGGTGGTGACTTGGCTGATGTGCTGCGCAGCTTGGCCTTGCCCTTGCGGGTCTGAGCACAGATCGAGGCGGGAGGGCCGAGAGAGGTGGAGAGACGTGGAGAAAGGTGATCGGGAAACAAGAATGCTTAAATTGGTGCAGAGTGCTAGGGTCAGCGCTGACTGTACATTTTGAAGTGCCTTTCAGTGTAGTGCGTGCGGTGCGGACAGGGCGGCCACGGCGGGCATTCCGTGCACTACGGACAGCATGAGCAATGCAGAGCAGACAGGGCAATGACTCACCTCCCTGGCGAGGTCTCGGCCACTCTCTTCACAGATCTGCAGCATGCTCTCCGTTGGCTGACATGCAGGGGGAGATGGGAATGTGGGACGGAAGAGAGGATGGGACGGGGAAGAGAGGACGGGCAGGCAAGAGAGGATGGGACAGGAGGGATGGGCGGAACAGAAGAAATGGGTGTGCTCCCCTCTCCCGGATCGGTTAAAAATTGACGGAGAAATGGGAACCGGGAGCGAAAGGCAGGGAGATAAAACTGCTATGGCCAGGACACACGGGGCGTGCAATGGAACCTTCCTTCCCCCTCCTCACCAAGAACTTGCAGCGAATAGGTGGGATTCCGAAGGAGAACCCTCCGTCCTTCAACAGTCACCCCTGTGCATGTTGTATGCCTCTATGCCCCCCACGTCAAAGTCCTCCACCCGCTCCTGCTGCTCCGCCCTTCACCCTCTCCCCCTATCCACCGATGCATTATCTCCGCCCCTCACCCTCTCCCCCTATCCATCTCTGCATTCTCCCTATCATTAACACCGATGTAATATGTTTCATGCCCTGGCCTAGGCACGCCGAGGGTGCGACATACCTCCCACATCTGCTGATACCCGATCCCGGCAAGAGCGAATGCTCCAATCATCTTACCCATCAATGGCGGACTACGTGGACCACGCTTGCTGGGAGGTAGGTCATCTCTCACTCGACTACTTGACCATAATTCTTCCTTGGCTGAGCAAACATTGCACAACCACATCAACCCCAGACATGCCCATGACCGCTTCCACGATTCAAGTTGCATTGCACCTCTGCACGCAGACCTCACGCACGTGCCTAAGGTGCGACCACAAAAGAACGATACCATCACCCTCGGATCGAGAAAACACACCATGTCGGCAGGAAAATCCTCCCAATTTGGGGGGTTTGGCCAACCACGAGGCCAACGACGCTTGCGCGTCACGCTGCCAGCATCCTGTCTGCATGCACAGAAATCAAGCGGGATAAGAAACTGGACTGGTTTTTCTGAGGGTGTGCACGTGCTACTGACCATCTTATCAATAAATGTGGAAAAGAACATATGGGTTATTATTTCAACACACAATTATTGCTTGTACCTGTTTGGCCCCTCAGAAGGGCCACCCGCTTGTTCGCTCGAATGAGCGCCTCGCGGTTGTGTATTGTCTTCGACACTCACCCCCTCAACCCCATACACGTTCTCGGCCGGCAAGCACGGCCCATGTCCGTCCTCATTTGTTTGTGGGGTTTCTGTTGACATGCAGCGCTCTTCACAAGAATTAGGGCGGGCGGAAGCATTATTCGAGATGGGGGGAAGAGACTTTAGGAATGAAGTGCAGAATTCAGGATGGTTGAGAGGGAACTGAATCCCTCAAGAGTCGAGTGGGAAGGGATTCAAGGCAGGTCGGGGGAGGGTGGAAAGGACAAGAATCCAGGGCAGAGCGGGGGGCGACAGAATTCCGGGCAGTGCGACGGGGAAGAGAATTCAGCGAATAGGGACAGAAATATGATTTAGGGTTGGTGAGAGATAATAGGCAGAATAGAAGTGCAGGTGGCAGGGGGGACGGGATCGTTTTAGTCTTGGCAGTGCCGCGGGGGAAACAAGCATCAGGCCCACAGGGCTGGGAGGGGGAGGGAAGTTTTTGGTGGAACGATATTCATTCGCCTGGGGATCCGGTGTTTAAACGCAGCACGCATGTTTCACACTAGCATCTAACTAGGTTCTTACCTTCACCCGGAAGGACGGTTGCTGCAGCTTGGTTGCGTTCCCCGCCCCATCCGTTTCCTTCTACTCTTCTAGGCTCGCCATTTTTTCCTCTCTCCCATTTTGGAAACTTAAACTCTACACCTATCAGGGATCTATCTGGCCTCGCTAACAGATCCTCCACCGTTGTGGTCCCTCTCCCCATGCGCTGCCAGAAGGTCTTCGAGTCGGACTCAAGATGCAAATTCACAACTTGGCCAGCGCTCTCTCCCCCAGGACCCGCACCTGTGGCAAAACCATGCAAGCACATCAACGTGTGAGCACAGTACACACTGTACACGACGTGGAGTACACATTACAGCACTGTATCAAGTGACAAATACCCATATTCCCCATGGTTACCTGCGTGTCTTGCTGCCCTCATTAGCCTCTCTGTGACATGTGGCGCAGCTTGCATGTAGACAGATAATATATCGTTATGCGTAGCCACTTTATTGTCAGGCATAAGCACGCTTAGCCCCACACGCAGGTAGCAAACTGGGGATCTGAGTTTCCAGTGGACAGTATAATGACGCTGGTTGAATGCGCTACACACACTCGACACTGGATGGTTCGCCATCGAAGCCTGGATGGGAAGGAGGCAGGGGGGATGAATGGAAATGGAATGGGATGGTAGGTAGGTAGGGAGGCACGGAGGTAGGGTGGAAGGGAGAGTGGGGTGCATGTTGTCATGACAGGAGTGCAGTGGGAGACCTAAGGTGAACGCAGCGAGAAAAGCAGGTGGAGGGATGGGGCCATGGGCGAAAGGAAGGGAAGTAAGGAGGATGAGAGGGCGGGAGGATGAGAGGAAGGGCGGATGAGAGGAAAGGAGGATGAGAGGAAGGGCGGATGAGAGGAAGGTTGGATGAGAGGAAGGGCGGATGAGGGGGCGGGCGGAAGAAGGGGAGGGAGGACGAGAGGAAGGGAGGACGAGAGGAAGGGCGGATGAGAGGGAGAGAGGATGAGAGGTAGAGAGGATGAGAGAGAGAAGGGCGGATGAGAGGAAGGGAGGATGAGAGGAAAGGAGGATGAGATGAAGGGAGGATGAGAGGATGGGCGGATGAGAGGAAGGGCGGATGAGGGGGAGGTCGGAAGAAGGGGAGGGAGGACGAGAGGAAGGGAGGACGAGAGGAAGGGCGGATGAGAGGGAGAGAGGATGAGAGGTAGAGAGGATGAGAGAGAGAAGGGCGGATGAGAGGAAGGGAGGATGAGAGGAAAGGAGGATGAGATGAAGGGAGGATGAGAGGATGGGCGGATGAGAGGAAGGGCGGATGAGGGGGAGGTCGGAAGAAGGGAAGGGAGGACGAGAGGAAGGGAGGACGAGAGGAAGGGCGGATGAAAGGGCGGGAGGATGAGAGAGAGAAGGGCGGATGAGAGGAAGGGAGGATGAGAGGAAAGGAGGATGAGATGAAGGGAGGATGAGAGGATGGGCGGATGAGAGGAAGGGCGGATGAGGGGGAGGTCGGAAGAAGGGGAGGGAGGACGAGAGGAAGGGAGGACGAGAGGAAGGGCGGATGAGAGGGAGAGAGGATGAGAGGTAGAGAGGATGAGAGAGAGAAGGGCGGATGAGAGGAAGGGAGGATGAGAGGAAAGGAGGATGAGATGAAGGGAGGATGAGAGGATGGGCGGATGAGAGGAAGGGCGGATGAGGGGGAGGTCGGAAGAAGGGGAGGGAGGACGAGAGGAAGGGAGGACGAGAGGAAGGGCGGATGAGAGGGAGAGAGGATGAGAGGTAGAGAGGATGAGAGAGAGAAGGGCGGATGAGAGGGAGGGAGGATGAGAGGAAAGGAGGATGAGATGAAGGGAGGATGAGAGGATGGGCGGATGAGAGGAAGGGCGGATGAGGGGGAGGTCGGAAGAAGGGGAGGGAGGACGAGAGGAAGGGAGGACGAGAGGAAGGGCGGATGAAAGGGCGGGAGGATGAGAGAGAGAAGGGCGGATGAGAGGAAGGGAGGATGAGAGGAAAGGAGGATGAGATGAAGGGAGGATGAGAGGATGGGCGGATGAGAGGAAGGGCGGATGAGGGGGAGGTCGGAAGAAGGGGAGGGAGGACGAGAGGAAGGGAGGACGAGAGGAAGGGCGGATGAAAGGGCGGGAGGATGAGAGAGAGAAGGGCGGATGAGAGGAAGGGAGGATGAGAGGAAAGGAGGATGAGATGAAGGGAGGATGAGAGGATGGGCGGATGAGAGGAAGGGCGGATGAGGGGGAGGTCGGAAGAAGGGGAGGGAGGACAAGAGGAAGGGAGGACGAGCGGAAGGGCGGATGAAAGGGCGGGAGGATGAGAGAGAGAAGGGCGGATGAGAGGAAGGGCGGATGAGAGGAAGGGAGGATGAGAGGAAGGGCGGATGAGAGGAAGGGCGGACGAGAGGAATGGAGGACGAGAGGAAGGGTGGATGAGAGGAGAGGAGGATGAGAGGAAGGGAGGTTTGGAGGAAGGGCGGATAAGAGGAAGGGAGGATAAGATGAAGGGAGGATGAGAGGATGGGTGGATGAGAGGAAGGGAGGATGAGAGGATGGGTGGATGAGAGGAAGGGCGGATGAGGGGGAGGGCGGAAGAAGGGGGGGGGAGGACGAGAGGAAGGGAGGACGAGAGGAAGGGCGGATGAGAGGGCGGGAGGATGAGAGGAAGAGAGGATGAGAGAGAGAAGGGCGGATGAGAGGAAGGGAGGATGAGAGGAAAGGAGGATGAGATGAAGGGAGGATGAGAGGATGGGCGGATGAGAGGAAGGGCGGATGAGGGGGAGGTCGGAAGAAGGGGAGGGAGGACGAGAGGAAGGGAGGACGAGAGGAAGGGCGGATGAGAGGGAGAGAGGATGAGAGGTAGAGAGGATGAGAGAGAGAAGGGCGGATGAGAGGAAGGGAGGATGAGAGGAAAGGAGGATGAGATGAAGGGAGGATGAGAGGATGGGCGGATGAGAGGAAGGGCGGATGAGGGGGAGGTCGGAAGAAGGGGAGGGAGGACGAGAGGAAGGGAGGACGAGAGGAAGGGCGGATGAGAGGGAGAGAGGATGAGAGGTAGAGAGGATGAGAGAGAGAAGGGCGGATGAGAGGAAGGGAGGATGAGAGGAAAGGAGGATGAGATGAAGGGAGGATGAGAGGGCGGGCGGATGAGAGGGAGAGAGGATGAGAGGAGAGGAGGATGAGAGGAAGGGAGGATGAGAGGAAGGGAGGATGAGAGGATGGGTGGATGAGATGAAGGGAGGATGAGATGAAGGGAGGATGAGAGGATGGGCGGATGAGAGGGCGAGAGGATGAGAGAAGGGCGGATGAGAGGGCGGGAGGATGAGAGAGAGAAGGGCGGATGAGAGGAAGGGAGGATGAGAGGAAGAGAGGATGTGAGGAAGGGTAGGATGAGAGGAGAGGAGGATGAGAGGAAGGGAGGATGAGAGGAAGGGAGGATGAGAGGATGGGTGGATGAGATGAAGGGAGGATGAGATGAAGGGAGGATGAGAGGATGGGCGGATGAGAGGGCGAGAGGATGAGAGAGAGAAGGGCGGATGAGAGGTTGGGAGGATGAGAGGAAGAGAGGATGTGAGGAAGGGGGGATGAGGGGGAGGGCGGAAGAAGGGGGGAGAGGACGAGAGGAAGGGAGGACGAGAGGAAGGGCGGATGAGAGGGCGGGAGGATGAGAGGTAGAGAGGATGAGAGAGAGAAGGGCGGATGAGAGGAAGGGAGGATGAGAGGAAAGGAGGATGAGATGAAGGGAGGATGAGAGGGAGGGAGGATGAGAGGGAGAGAGGATGAGAGGAGAGGAGGATGAGAGGAAGGGAGGATGAGAGGAAGGGAGGATGAGAGGATGGGTGGATTTCATGAAGGGAGGATGAGATGGAGAGAGGATGAGAGGGAGAGAGGATGAGAGGGCGAGCCCTTGAGAGAAGGGCGGATGAGAGGGCGGGAGGATGAGAGAGAGAAGGGCGGATGAGAGGAAGGGAGGATGAGAGGAAGAGAGGATGTGAGGAAGGGTAGGATGAGAGGAGAGGAGGATGAGAGGAAGGGAGGATGAGAGGAAGGGAGGATGAGAGTATGGGTGGATGAGATGAAGGGAGGATGAGATGAAGGGAGGATGAGAGGGAGGGCGGATGAGAGGGCGAGAGGATGAGAGAAGGGCGGATGAGAGGGCGGGAGGATGAGAGGAAAGGAGGATGAGAGGAAGGGCGGATAAGAGGAAGGGAGGATGAGATGAAGGGAGGATGAGAGGGAGGGCGGATGAGGGGGAGGGCGGAAGACGGGGAGGGAGGACGAGAGGAAGGAAGGTCGAGACGCAGGGCGGATGAGAGGGAGAGAGGATGAGAGGGAGACAGGATGAGAGAAGGGAGGATGAGAGGAAGGGTGGATGAGAGGAAGGGAGGATGAGAGGAAAGGAGGATGAGATGAAGGGAGGATGAGAGGATGGGCGGATGAGAGGAAGGGCGGATGAGGGGGAGGTCGGAAGAAGGGAAGGGAGGACGAGAGGAAGGGAGGACGAGAGGAAGGGCGGATGAAAGGGCGGGAGGATGAGAGAGAGAAGGGCGGATGAGAGGAAGGGAGGATGAGAGGAAAGGAGGATGAGATGAAGGGAGGATGAGAGGATGGGCGGATGAGAGGAAGGGCGGATGAGGGGGAGGGCGGAAGAAGGGGGGGGGAGGACGAGAGGAAGGGAGGACGAGAGGAAGGGCGGATGAGAGGGCGGGAGGATGAGAGGAAGAGAGGATGAGAGAGAGAAGGGCGGATGAGAGGAAGGGAGGATGAGAGGAAAGGAGGATGAGATGAAGGGAGGATGAGAGGATGGGCGGATGAGAGGAAGGGCGGATGAGGGGGAGGTCGGAAGAAGGGGAGGGAGGACGAGAGGAAGGGAGGACGAGAGGAAGGGCGGATGAGAGGGAGAGAGGATGAGAGGTAGAGAGGATGAGAGAGAGAAGGGCGGATGAGAGGAAGGGAGGATGAGAGGAAAGGAGGATGAGATGAAGGGAGGATGAGAGGGAGGGCGGATGAGAGGGAGAGAGGATGAGAGGAGAGGAGGATGAGAGGAAGGGAGGATGAGAGGAAGGGAGGATGAGAGGATGGGTGGATGAGATGAAGGGAGGATGAGATGAAGGGAGGATGAGAGGATGGGCGGATGAGAGGGCGAGAGGACGAGAGAAGGGCGGATGAGAGGGCGGGAGGATGAGAGAGAGAAGGGCGGATGAGAGGTTGGGAGGATGAGAGGAAGAGAGGATGTGAGGAAGGGGGGATGAGGGGGAGGGCGGAAGAAGGGGGGAGAGGACGAGAGGAAGGGAGGACGAGAGGAAGGGCGGATGAGAGGGCGGGAGGATGAGAGGTAGAGAGGATGAGAGAGAGAAGGGCGGATGAGAGGAAGGGAGGATGAGAGGAAAGGAGGATGAGATGAAGGGAGGATGAGAGGGAGGGCGGATGAGAGGGAGAGAGGATGAGAGGAGAGGAGGATGAGAGGAAGGGAGGATGAGAGGAAGGGAGGATGAGAGGATGGGTGGATTTCATGAAGGGAGGATGAGATGGAGAGAGGATGAGAGGGAGAGAGGATGAGAGGGCGAGCCCTTGAGAGAAGGGCGGATGAGAGGGCGGGAGGATGAGAGAGAGAAGGGCGGATGAGAGGAAGGGAGGATGAGAGGAAGAGAGGATGTGAGGAAGGGTAGGATGAGAGGAGAGGAGGATGAGAGGAAGGGAGGATGAGAGGAAGGGAGGATGAGAGTATGGGTGGATGAGATGAAGGGAGGATGAGATGAAGGGAGGATGAGAGGGAGGGCGGATGAGAGGGCGAGAGGATGAGAGAAGGGCGGATGAGAGGGCGGGAGGATGAGAGGAAAGGAGGATGAGAGGAAGGGCGGATAAGAGGAAGGGAGGATGAGATGAAGGGAGGATGAGAGGGAGGGCGGATGAGGGGGAGGGCGGAAGACGGGGAGGGAGGACGAGAGGAAGGAAGGTCGAGACGCAGGGCGGATGAGAGGGAGAGAGGATGAGAGGGAGACAGGATGAGAGAAGGGAGGATGAGAGGAAGGGTGGATGAGAGGAAAGGAGGATGAGAGGAAGGGAGGATAAGAGGAAGGGAGGATGAGATGAAGGGAGGATGAGAGGATGGAGAGGTGGAGGAAGGGCGGATGAGGGGGAGGGAGGACTCGAGGGAAATGAGTGCGACGGGAAGGGAAATGAGGGCGACAGGAAGGGTAATGTTTGCGACGGGAAGGGTAATGGGGGGTGACGGGAAGGGAAATGAGGGCGACGGGAAGGGAAATGAGTGCGACGGGAAGGGAAATGAGGGCGACGGGACGGGAAATGAGGGCGACGGGAAGGGAAATAAGTGCGCCGGGTCGGGAAATGAGTGCGACGGGAAGGGAATTGAGGGCGACGGGAAGGGAAATGGGGGCGTCGGGAAGGGAAATGAGGGCGGCGGGAAGGGAAACGAGGGCGACGGGACGGGAAATGAGGGCGACGGGAAGATGGAATGAGGGCGACGGGAAGATGGAATGAGGGCGACGGGAAGATGGAATGAGGGCGACGGGAAGATGGAATGAGGGCGACGGGAAGATGGAATGAGGGCGACGGGAAGATGGAATGAGGGCGACGGGAAGATGGAATGAGGGCGACGTGAAGATGGAATGAGGGCGACGGGAAGATGGAATGAGGGCGACGGGAAGATGGAATGAGGGCGACGGGAAGATGGAATGAGGGCGACGGGAAGATGGAATGAGGGCGACGGGAAGATGGAATGTGGGCGACGGGAAGATGAAATGAGGGCGACGGGAAGATGGAATGAGGGCGACGGGAAGATGGAATGAGGGCGACGGGAAGATGGAATGAGGGCGACGGGAAGATGGAATGAGGGCGACGGGAAGATGGAATGTGGGCGACGGGAAGATGGAATGAGGGCGACGGGAAGATGGAATGTGGGCGACGGGAAGATGGAATGAGGGCGACGGGAAGATGGAATGTGGGCGACGGGAAGATGGAATGAGGGCGACGGGAAGATGGAATGAGGGCGACGGGAAGATGGAATGAGGGCGACGGGAAGATGGAATGAGGGCGACGGGAAGATGGAATGAGGGCGACGGGAAGATGGAATGAGGGCGACGGGAAGATGGAATGAGGGCGACGGGAAGATGGAATGAGGGCGACGGGAAGATGGAATGAGGGCGACGGGAAGCTTCTCACCATGCGATATGTGAAAGGCAGGCGCGACCAAATGGCGGGGAGGGGTTGTCCCGGGCAGGGCGGGAGGCAAGATGCTGAGGCTGTCTCTAGCGCGTTTGTTTCTAATCGGCTCCGACGCACGGCGTAAGATGGCTACGCATTGCAGACGATGGATACGTCCGCCCTGTGACCTATGGGAAGCGAGCGTGGTCGAGTGTTTGTGTATTAGCCTATACTTTTAGACTCTCTGAATAAATCGCCAGTTCAGGCCTCGATGTGTCTCGCTAACTCACGCCCGCACTGGCATTTAGTAACAGCCTCCTCTATCCTCACCCTAAGCATCGCACTTTGCTGGTCCAGTCCACACGGACATTCGCTCCCTACGGCTATTCCGCGTATTTCTAGAATCTAAGGTGGCGCCCTGCTGAAGTGGACTAAGCAACTAATATGTTTGTTCGAGTGCATGTGTGGCTGCTCAAACTGTGCACAGTTTCCCTGGCACGTTGCTTCTCAGGTTTGTCGAGTTTGGGAAGAAGGACCCTGCCTGCTTTTTACAACCAATCAGCATGTAGGGAGTTTGTGGCGAACTACTTTCAGTCGCAAAGTGTTTTTGAGGCTTCGCCTGTCACTCAACCCATCCGAACCTCCAACTGGCAGCCCGCCGAACCTAGAAATACTCAGTTGACTTCCGTTGAGTAATTCAGGTCTTGGGCTTTAAGCGCCTCTGTCGTGTCGAAACACCAAGGCACAAGCGAAGCAGAGCATATCGAAGCACCAGCGAGTCAACCCTCGGAGGTTGAAGTAACCGCTGGAGGTTACGCGAAAGTCAAAGGTCAGTGACCTTTGACTTGACAAATGCAGCGCGACAGCAAGGACACACAACTGACTCGACATTGAGCAGTTGCCCGAGTCGCACTGTATCGAACCGCAACAGTAAAACAGTTTAATTATATCTCTTCGTATTCTTTGTACTCTTATATAAACCTTTGTACTTGCTTGTTTTAATCAACTTACTTTGCCCTCACATACCAGCGCAAGGTGGTTCAAGGACTTCATTTAAACGCTTCCGCTACTACATCACTCTACCCAGAGTTTAACCCTACCAAAGATCCTAAGGGGCACTCAGCCCAACATGGTATGAGAGCTGGTTAGGGTTAAAATTATTTCTCCTTAACACCTAATACACCAAGAGACATGTCTACCAGAAAGGAGAGGAGCTCCTCCAACGGCTCTCCTGGTACTACTCCTACTCCACCTCCTGCCTCTGGCCTACAGACAGAGGAAGGCACAACAACGAGACCGGCAGCTGGGTCTACTGAAACACCCGCAAACCAAGGCGTGGGCTTCGATCCAAGCATGATGGAGAAGTTCTTCTCCTTCATGTCCTTCTACGAGCAGCATCAGCAAGGAGCACCTGCGCAATCAAACAACAGCAACAACAACAACAACGTGACGCCCATGAGTCTCGATGGCTCATCCTACGCACGCGGGAATCAACAACAGCAACCTACCTTCGCTCCGTACGAGCCCCAGCGCGGCTCCGTCAGCTTCATGCCACAACCACAACCTGCACCGGGACAAGAGAGAACGCTGGACGCACTACAAGTTCAGTCGCAGTTCGCGCACGTTCTAAAACTGCAAACGACAAAACCCTTCGACGGGAAGGATTTCTTTACCTGGTCGTTCGAATTCGAGCTGATGATGGAAGGAGCGCAAATCCTTGGCTTCTTCGACGGGTCCCTGCCATACCCAACAAACGGCACACAGTATGAGAAGCAGCAGTACACCTATCAATCGATGATGGCGTACACGATACTACTGAGGAACATCACTCCAACTCAACAACAAAACATACGGTCTTACCGAGGCTACGGCAACTCCGCGGAGCTCGCGTACAATCACTTGAAGAGCCTGTATCAAGCAACAGACAGCGTAAACCAAAGTCGGTTAATGGCGCAGCTGACAACAATCGAAATGAAACCAGGCGAGAAGGGAATGGCGTATATCAGTCGCTGCCGCGAGCTGCGCGACAAGCTTCTTCGATGTGGAGGATCGATTTCAGAGGACGCCTTCGTCACGGTTGTCATCGGCGGTCTTGGTCCTCACTGGCGCTCCACTCGCGCCATACTACGAGCCCACGGGAAAATTTCTGAAGCAGCACTTTGCGCCGAAATCCACGCCGGGCAGCAAGACATGGACCTGCAAGAAGAACGACACAAGAGAAAGGTATCAGTGCCCGAATTCGCGTTTCACACTCAACGGCGCCACAACAACAACAACAATCGACCGAAAATCGTACCTCCGTTCTGCCACCTCTGCAAGACTTCAGGGCATCCTCGTACGCACTGCCCGAATCGACAACAGTCAACGTCGCCGCAACGCCAACTTCGCCCTTCAAGCAGTCAAGTCGCCTCAACGCAAGCAAATCCGACAACTTCAGTACAAGTCTCAACAACATCGACGGGACAACCTGCGAAAGGAACAAGAAACATCGTCAGCTGCATGGCAAGGCTGAGTGACTCTTGCGTAACTGAGTCACCACCATATTACTCACCAGAAGAACAACTCGACAACAGCACGCCTCTCTCTCTTGTTTTTCTGCCTGATATACTCGTTTCTCACACTCTAAACCACATACCTCATCAGCCATGTCATCATGGCGACGTACTCCTCGGAGACGGCTGACGCTTGGATTCAAGGTTGGGGAGGAGGGTTCCGAGGATGAGGAGGAGGAGAGGGGTCGGCGACGTGGACCGGAGTCGATGGTCACGGCAAGTACGGGCACCCTCTCCGCCCATACTCGTTCGGTTGCCGCGAGCACAACGCATCCCTTTCCCAGAGTTCGATCTCGAAGAGTTGTGCAACCAACGGGACTACCCCCACAGGTTCAATATGCAAAAGAACGGTGGTCCATGTGAAAGTTTAAAAGGAAGAAGAGAGGTTGCACTAGCAAGAATGAGGATACAAATAGCAAACCCTAGAAGGGTTGTACTCGCTATAGAGCACCCCACTACAGGCTAGAGCATAATATTCTGACACACCCCCATAGCCAAAGTGGGGTGTAATCAGCAGAGCAAGTAAAGCAGTACAAGCTCAGGGTGGATCACAATGTCACCACACATTCTGAGCACAAGTTCAAGAAGCAATAGTTTAAAGTTCACAATTATGAGCAAAGCTAGTGGTAGTCACAGAGGGCAAGTGAGGAGGAGGAGAGACTGTGGGGGAGAGAAGATGGGAGGCGACTGCTGACGCTGCAGACACACAGACGAGCTGCTGGCTCAGTGGCTACCGAAGCAAAGGCCCGGACTACAGGAGTAACTGGCTCCGCGGCTAAAAGTAGCGGCAGACGAACAACTGACCCACAGGCGACTGGCGACTACCGGAGATTGTAGCCTCCGGACTGCTGGTGCTGCTGACGACAAGACTGCTGCCTCCACTTAACCTCCCCCAGCTGCCCAACACCCCTCTCACACACCCGCTGCTACACCGCTAGCTCCACTCCCCCTTCACCCCCCCTTAGTACCACTCCAACGGCTCCAACAAGTCCACCCCCCCTCAGCGGCAGCTGCAGCACAGGGAGACGGAGGAGGAGGAGGAGCAGGGAACGGCACACAGTGGCTTCACCCCCATACCCCTCACCCCCAAACCCTAATTCAGGAGAACGGGCTGTAGGAGGGGTGGGGCGCCAGTAGAAGCACGGGGGACAGCGGGGAGGGCAGGGGCAGCGAGGAAAGGGCCGCCCACGGGCCTGGCACAGCCGCCCGAACCGCGCGCAGGCGGCCCGAGCCGCGCGTGGGCCTGTCGCAGCCCGTACGGGCCGCGCGCGGGCCTGGCGCAGCCCGTACGGGCCGCGCGCTGGCCTGGCGCAGCCCGTACGGGCCGCGTCCGGGCCTGGCGCAGCCCTTACGGGCCGCGCGCAGCCTGTACGGGCCGCGCGCAGCCTGTACGGGCCGCGCGCAGGCCACGACGGGCGACGGGGGGCGACGCGCGGGTCCCCGTCGCCCGTCGCAGCGCCTCCCGAGGGCGACGCGCCGAGTGACGGGGCAGAAGCCCGCCGCGCGCCTCGGGGCGCACAGCGGGCAGAGAACCGCCGCGTGCCACGGGGCGCACGGCGGGCAGAAAACCGCCGCGCGCCTCGGGGCGCACGGCGGGAAGAAAAACTGCCGCACGCCACGGGGCGTGCAGCACAGAGGGTAGCAGTGGAAGTTGCAGCGGAAGCAACGAGGTGGTGATCCCACCCACAGGATCGATCCAAGGGGATCGACCTGCTCTGATAGCATGTGAAAGTTTAAAAGGAAGAAGAGAGGTTGCACTAGCAAGAATGAGGATACAAATAGCAAACCCTAGAAGGGTTGTACTCGCTATAGAGCACCCCACTACAGGCTAGAGCATAATATTCTGACAGTCCATATCTGAGTTTGAGGCGCGATATGCCAAGCAATATCGTGTTCTTGACGCTTGGGCGCGACATTGGCTCGGATTGTCGGACGAGGAGGGCCCCGGGAGTCAGAGAATTAGTGTGGCGAGCATTCTGAGGGTGTGCTTGGGAAAAAACACGGATGAGGATATGGATGGTCAACCTATGGGGGCAAAGAACCATCGTTTTCGTTGCTACATTCAATGCTCTGCCTTGTTAGGTGATCATCAGTATGCACAGGTGACTTTGCCATGGCTAATTCACGTCGTGATCGGCTCGCTTTACCCCGAGCCAACGGGCGTGGGTTACAGAAAATGTAGTCAAGGCGATGTGGACTGGTTCAACCTGGAATGGG
Source organism: Closterium sp. Naga37s-1 (assembly GCA_947471745.1). Taxonomy (NCBI): domain Eukaryota; kingdom Viridiplantae; phylum Streptophyta; class Zygnematophyceae; order Desmidiales; family Closteriaceae; genus Closterium; species Closterium sp. Naga37s-1. The sequence goes on from CANJKZ010000737.1 coordinate 698,356, forward strand.
TCATCCCTGACGAGATTGATTTTGGGATGAGGTCAATCGATGCTAGACAATCGTCAATTGTCCACCTGGCGACTCAGGAGTCTGGAATTTACTGATTTTTAGTGCAGGAGGGAGGGTTATCGGGAACAACTTATTGTATTTACATGTGTTACTCTTTTTACACAGTCCGCAATAGTGTGATAGGTAGATGGATGACCATCACAGCAAAGCGACAACCAGATCAATGAAGTAGCCCTTTGTGTGCAGTCAAGTATGTTACTGGATGGGGAAGGGAATGTTTCAATTCCCAGCTTCTAGCCATGGGGGAGCAAGTAGAGCATACAGTGGCGACGCCGCTGTCGCTTATTATGGCACAGGCATGAAAGACATTCCATGCTGCACCATTGAAGACAATGCGTCTCCTGGAAGCTGCCGGTGTGTACTGCTTTGTTCGTCACCCTGCCACAGCTTGTGCGGCTATGGCTCATTATTACCCACACGTGAGAGGGATACGATAGGCTGCGAGAGGAGAAGGGGAAAGACAGGCTGGAAGCAAGTGCTTGTGCAGGGGGAGGGGGGGAGTGGCACGATGTTGGCAGGGAGAGGAGATGGGGGAGAAGAGGTGGTATCGAAGGAAGGAGCCAGTACTGTAGAGACGGAGTTAGGCGAGGAAGGGGTGAGCAGGGAGCAAGGGAAATGGCTGGTGGTGACTTGGCTGATGTGCTGCGCAGCTTGGCCTTGCCCTTGCGGGTCTGAGCACAGATCGAGGCGGGAGGGCCGAGAGAGGTGGAGAGACGTGGAGAAAGGTGATCGGGAAACAAGAATGCTTAAATTGGTGCAGAGTGCTAGGGTCAGCGCTGACTGTACATTTTGAAGTGCCTTTCAGTGTAGTGCGTGCGGTGCGGACAGGGCGGCCACGGCGGGCATTCCGTGCACTACGGACAGCATGAGCAATGCAGAGCAGACAGGGCAATGACTCACCTCCCTGGCGAGGTCTCGGCCACTCTCTTCACAGATCTGCAGCATGCTCTCCGTTGGCTGACATGCAGGGGGAGATGGGAATGTGGGACGGAAGAGAGGATGGGACGGGGAAGAGAGGACGGGCAGGCAAGAGAGGATGGGACAGGAGGGATGGGCGGAACAGAAGAAATGGGTGTGCTCCCCTCTCCCGGATCGGTTAAAAATTGACGGAGAAATGGGAACCGGGAGCGAAAGGCAGGGAGATAAAACTGCTATGGCCAGGACACACGGGGCGTGCAATGAAACCTTCCTTCCCCCTCCTCACCAAGAACTTGCAGCGAATAGGTGGGATTCCGAAGGAGAACCCTCCGTCCTTCAACAGTCACCCCTGTGCATGTTGTATGCCTCTATGCCCCCCACGTCAAAGTCCTCCACCCGCTCCTGCTGCTCCGCCCTTCACCCTCTCCCCCTATCCACCGATGCATTATCTCCGCCCCTCACCCTCTCCCCCTATCCATCTCTGCATTCTCCCTATCATTAACACCGATGTAATATGTTTCATGCCCTGGCCTAGGCACGCCGAGGGTGCGACATACCTCCCACATCTGCTGATACCCGATCCCGGCAAGAGCGAATGCTCCAATCATCTTACCCATCAATGGCGGACTACGTGGACCACGCTTGCTGGGAGGTAGGTCATCTCTCACTCGACTACTTGACCATAATTCTTCCTTGGCTGAGCAAACATTGCACAACCACATCAACCCCAGACATGCCCATGACCGCTTCCACGATTCAAGTTGCATTGCACCTCTGCACGCAGACCTCACGCACGTGCCTAAGGCGCGACCACAAAAGAACGATACCATCACCCTCGGATCGAGAAAACACACCATGTCGGCAGGAAAATCCTCCCAATTTGGGGGGTTTGGCCAACCACGAGGCCAACGACGCTTGCGCGTCACGCTGCCAGCATCCTGTCTGCATGCACAGAAATCAAGCGGGATAAGAAACTGGACTGGTTTTTCTGAGGGTGTGCACGTGCTACTGACCATCTTATTAATAAATGTGGAAAAGAACATATGGGTTATTATTTCAACACACAATTATTGCTTGTACCTGTTTGGCCCCTCAGAAGGGCCACCCGCTTGTTCGCTCGAATGAGCGCCTCGCGGTTGTGTATTGTCTTCGACACTCACCCCCTCAACCCCATACACGTTCTCGGCCGGCAAGCACGGCCCATGTCCGTCCTCATTTGTTTGTGGGGTTTCTGTTGACATGCAGCGCTCTTCACAAGAATTAGGGCGGGCGGAAGCATTATTCGAGATGGGGGGAAGAGACTTTAGGAATGAAGTGCAGAATTCAGGATGGTTGAGAGGGAACTGAATCCCTCAAGAGTCGAGTGGGAAGGGATTCAAGGCAGGTCGGGGGAGGGTGGAAAGGACAAGAATCCAGGGCAGAGCGGGGGGCGACAGAATTCCGGGCAGTGCGACGGGGAAGAGAATTCAGCGAATAGGGACAGAAATATGATTTAGGGTTGGTGAGAGATAATAGGCAGAATAGAAGTGCAGGTGGCAGGGGGGACGGGATCGTTTTAGTCTTGGCAGTGCCGCGGGGGAAACAAGCATCAGGCCCACAGGGCTGGGAGGGGGAGGGAAGTTTTTGGTGGAACGATATTCATTCGCCTGGGGATCCGGTGTTTAAACGCAGCACGCATGTTTCGCACTAGCATCTAACTAGGTTCTTACCTTCACCCGGCAGGACGGTTGCTGCAGCTTGGTTGCGTTCCCCGCCCCATCCGTTTCCTTCTACTCTTCTAGGATTGCCATTTTTTCCTCTCTCCCATTTTGGAAACTTAAACTCTACACCTATCAGGGATCTATCTGGCCTCGCTAACAGATCCTCCACCGTTGTGGTCCCTCTCCCCATGCGCTGCCAGAAGGCCTTCGAGTCGGACTCAAGATGCAAATTCACAACTTGGCCAGCGCTCTCTCCCCCAGGACCCGCACCTGTGGCAAAACCATGCAAGCACATCAACGTGTGAGCACAGTACACACTGTACACGACGTGGAGTACACATTACAGCACTGTATCAAGTGACAAATACCCATATTCCCCATGGTTACCTGCGTGTCTTGCTGCCCTCATTAGCCTCTCTGTGACATGTGGCGCAGCTTGCATGTAGACAGATAATATATCGTTATGCGTAGCCACTTTATTGTTAGGCATAAGCACGCTTAGCCCCAGCATAAGCACACTGGGGATCTGAGTTTCCAGTGGACAGTATAATGACGCTGGTTGAATGCGCTACACACACTCGACACTGGATGGTTCGCCATCGAAGCCTGGATGGGAAGGAGGCAGGGGGGATGAATGGAAATGGAATGGGATGGTAGGTAGGTAGGGAGGCACGGAGGTAGGGTGGAAGGGAGAGTGGGGTGCATGTTGTCATGACTGGAGTGCAGTGGGAGACCTAAGGTGAACGCAGCAAGAAAAGCAGGTGGAGGGATGGGGCCATGGGCGAAAGGAAGGGAAGTAAGGAGGATGAGAGGGCGGGAGGATGAGAGGAAGGGCGGATGAGAGGAAAGGAGGATGAGAGGAAGGGCGGATGAGAGGAAGGTTGGATGAGAGGAAGGGCGGATGAGGGGGCGGGCGGAAGAAGGGGAGGGAGGACGAGAGGAAGGGAGGACGAGAGGAAGGGCGGATGAGAGGGAGAGAGGATGAGAGGTAGAGAGGATGAGAGAGAGAAGGGCGGATGAGAGGAAGGGAGGATGAGAGGAAAGGAGGATGAGATGAAGGGAGGATGAGAGGATGGGCGGATGAGAGGAAGGGCGGATGAGGGGGAGGTCGGAAGAAGGGGAGGGAGGACGAGAGGAAGGGAGGACGAGAGGAAGGGCGGATGAGAGGGAGAGAGGATGAGAGGTAGAGAGGATGAGAGAGAGAAGGGCGGATGAGAGGAAGGGAGGATGAGAGGAAAGGAGGATGAGATGAAGGGAGGATGAGAGGATGGGCGGATGAGAGGAAGGGCGGATGAGGGGGAGGTCGGAAGAAGGGAAGGGAGGACGAGAGGAAGGGAGGACGAGAGGAAGGGCGGATGAAAGGGCGGGAGGATGAGAGAGAGAAGGGCGGATGAGAGGAAGGGAGGATGAGAGGAAAGGAGGATGAGATGAAGGGAGGATGAGAGGATGGGCGGATGAGAGGAAAGGCGGATGAGGGGGAGGTCGGAAGAAGGGGAGGGAGGACGAGAGGAAGGGAGGACGAGAGGAAGGGCGGATGAGAGGGAGAGAGGATGAGAGGTAGAGAGGATGAGAGAGAGAAGGGCGGATGAGAGGAAGGGAGGATGAGAGGAAAGGAGGATGAGATGAAGGGAGGATGAGAGGATGGGCGGATGAGAGGAAGGGCGGATGAGGGGGAGGTCGGAAGAAGGGGAGGGAGGACGAGAGGAAGGGAGGACGAGAGGAAGGGCGGATGAGAGGGAGAGAGGATGAGAGGTAGAGAGGATGAGAGAGAGAAGGGCGGATGAGAGGAAGGGAGGATGAGAGGAAAGGAGGATGAGATGAAGGGAGGATGAGAGGATGGGCGGATGAGAGGAAGGGCGGATGAGGGGGAGGTCGGAAGAAGGGGAGGGAGGACGAGAGGAAGGGAGGACGAGAGGAAGGGCGGATGAAAGGGCGGGAGGATGAGAGAGAGAAGGGCGGATGAGAGGAAGGGAGGATGAGAGGAAAGGAGGATGAGATGAAGGGAGGATGAGAGGATGGGCGGATGAGAGGAAGGGCGGATGAGGGGGAGGTCGGAAGAAGGGGAGGGAGGACGAGAGGAAGGGAGGACAAGCGGAAGGGTGGATGAAAGGGCGGGAGGATGAGAGAGAGAAGGGCGGATGAGAGGAAGGGCGGATGAGAGGAAGGGAGGATGAGAGGAAGGGCGGATGAGAGGAAGGGCGGACGAGAGGAAGGGAGGACGAGAGGAAGGGTGGATGAGAGGAGAGGAGGATGAGAGGAAGGGAGGTTTGGAGGAAGGGCGGATAAGAGGAAGGGAGGATAAGATGAAGGGAGGATGAGAGGATGGGTGGATGAGAGGAAGGGAGGATGAGAGGATGGGTGGATGAGAGGAAGGGCGGATGAGGGGGAGGGCGGAAGAAGGGGGGGGGAGGACGAGAGGAAGGGAGGACGAGAGGAAGGGCGGATGAGAGGGCGGGAGGATGAGAGGTAGAGAGGATGAGAGAGAGAAGGGCGGATGAGAGGAAGGGAGGATGAGAGGAAAGGAGGATGAGATGAAGGGAGGATGAGAGGGAGGGCGGATGAGAGGGAGAGAGGATGAGAGGAGAGGAGGATGAGAGGAAGGGAGGATGAGAGGAAGGGAGGATGAGAGGATGGGTGGATGAGATGAAGGGAGGATGAGATGAAGGGAGGATGAGAGGATGGGCGGATGAGAGGGCGAGAGGATGAGAGAAGGGCGGATGAGAGGTTGGGAGGATGAGAGGAAGAGAGGATGTGAGGAAGGGAGGATGAGGGGGAGGGCGGAAGAAGGGGGGAGAGGACGAGAGGAAGGGAGGACGAGAGGAAGGGCGGATGAGAGGGCGGGAGGATGAGAGGTAGAGAGGATGAGAGAGAGAAGGGCGGATGAGAGGAAGGGAGGATGAGAGGAAAGGAGGATGAGATGAAGGGAGGATGAGAGGGAGGGCGGATGAGAGGGAGAGAGGATGAGAGGAGAGGAGGATGAGAGGAAGGGAGGATGAGAGGAAGGGAGGATGAGAGGATGGGTGGATTTCATGAAGGGAGGATGAGATGGAGAGAGGATGAGAGGGAGAGAGGATGAGAGGGCGAGCCCTTGAGAGAAGGGCGGATGAGAGGGCGGGAGGATGAGAGAGAGAAGGGCGGATGAGAGGAAGGGAGGATGAGAGGAAGAGAGGATGTGAGGAAGGGTAGGATGAGAGGAGAGGAGGATGAGAGGAAGGGAGGATGAGAGGAAGGGAGGATGAGAGTATGGGTGGATGAGATGAAGGGAGGATGAGATGAAGGGAGGATGAGAGGGAGGGCGGATGAGAGGGCGAGAGGATGAGAGAAGGGCGGATGAGAGGGCGGGAGGATGAGAGGAAAGGAGGATGAGAGGAAGGGCGGATAAGAGGAAGGGAGGATGAGATGAAGGGAGGATGAGAGGGAGGGCGGATGAGGGGGAGGGCGGAAGACGGGGAGGGAGGACGAGAGGAAGGAAGGTCGAGACGCAGGGCGGATGAGAGGGAGAGAGGATGAGAGGGAGACAGGATGAGAGAAGGGAGGATGAGAGGAAGGGTGGATGAGAGGAAAGGAGGATGAGAGGAAGGGCGGATAAGAGGAAGGGAGGATGAGATGAAGGGAGGATGAGAGGATGGAGAGGTGGAGGAAGGGCGGATGAGGGGGAGGGAGGACTCGAGGGAAATGAGTGCGACGGGAAGGGAAATGAGGGCGACGGGAAGGGTAATGTTTGCGACGGGAAGGGTAATGGGGGGTGACGGGAAGGGAAATGAGGGCGACGGGAAGGGAAATGAGTGCGACGGGAAGGGAAATGAGGGCGACGGGATGGGAAATGAGGGCGACGGGAAGGGAAATAAGTGCGCCGGGTCGGGAAATGAGTGCGACGGGAAGGGAATTGAGGGCGACGGGAAGGGAAATGGGGGCGTCGGGAAGGGAAATGAGGGCGACGGGAAGGGAAACGAGGGCGACGGGACGGGAAATGAGGGCGACGGGAAGATGGAATGAGGGCGACGGGAAGATGGAATGAGGGCGACGGGAAGATGGAATGAGGGCGACGGGAAGATGGAATGAGGGCGACGGGAAGATGGAATGAGGGCGACGGGAAGATGGAATGAGGGCGACGGGAAGATGGAATGAGGGCGACGGGAAGATGGAATGAGGGCGACGGGAAGATGGAATGAGGGCGACGTGAAGATGGAATGAGGGCGACGGGAAGATGGAATGAGGGCGACGGGAAGATGGAATGAGGGCGACGGGAAGATGGAATGAGGGCGACGTGAAGATGGAATGAGGGCGACGGGAAGATGGAATGAGGGCGACGGGAAGATGGAATGAGGGCGACGGGAAGATGGAATGAGGGCGACGGGAAGATGGAATGAGGGCGACGGGAAGCTTCTCACCATGCGATATGTGAAAGGCAGGCGCGACCAAATGGCGGGGAGGGGATTTCCCGGGCATGGCGGGAGGCAAGATGCTGAGGCTGTCTCTAGCGCGTTTGTTTCTAATCGGCTCCGACGCACGGCGTAAGATGGCTACGCATTGCAGACGATGGATACGTCCGCCCTGTGACCTATGGGAAGCGAGCGTGGTCGAGTGTTTGTGTATTAGCCTATACTTTTAGACTCTCTGAATAAATCGCCAGTTCAGGCCTCGATGTGTCTCGCTAACTCACGCCCGCACTGGCATTTAGTAACAGCCTCCTCTATCCTCACCCTAAGCATCGCACTTTGCTGGTCCAGTCCACACGGACATTCGCTCCCTACGGCTATTCCGCGTATTTCTAGAATCTAAGGTGGCGCCCTGCTGAAGTGGACTAAGCAACTAATATGTTTGTTCGAGTGCATGTGTGGCTGCTCAAACTGTGCACAGTTTCCCTGGCACGTTGCTTCTCAGGTTTGTCGAGTTTGGGAAGAAGGACCCTGCCTGCTTTTTACAACCAATCAGCATGTAGGGAGTTTGTGGCGAACTACTTTCAGTCGCAAAGTGTTTTTGAGGCTTCGCCTGTCACTCAACCCATCCGAACCTCCAACTGGCAGCCCGCCGAACCTAGAAATACTCAGTTGACTTCCGTTGAGTAATTCAGGTCTTGGGCTTTAAGATTTCGGTCAGTTCCCTTCGTGATATTCCGTCCTTGCCCTTCACCGCGAGTAACCTGTCACTAGTGCGCGGTACCGTTTTGCCGCTTGATGGTTTGAACCTCCGATTTTTCGGACTGTGGGCTGGTAGCACGTGTAGTCAGAAGTCGTCAGTGAATTCGTCAGAGTTTATGCGACGTAGTCCGCGTCGGTTGCGTCGGTTTGCTTCTCTGCGACGTCACGAAAGGTCGTATTCGAGCGGATTGAGGCGCACATGCCTCAAACTTTAGCGTTCGGAAACATAGTGCTGCGCCCTAGATTGGTTGTCAACACTAGTGAACAGCGGCATAGACTGTGAGATTGGAGTTATCTCATAAGACTTCAGCATAGACTGAAGTAATCTCATAAAGACTTTAGTTTTTCTTTCTTGAAAGTTTGAAAAGTCCTTGAATTGTCTCTCCTTTCCTGCATATTCCCACCTACCAAAAAGACGCTGGCAATATTGATTGACAGCGTGGGACAGCTGAAGTGGTAGAAATCCTCACGTGAAATGTGAAGTTGCATTGCGATGAAAAAAGGCCTGGTTCGTTTGCCTCCCAGACATTGTAAATCTTGAAGTTAAAGATTCGAAATTTTCACGTTTGCTAACGTTTCTTCAAGTTGGACCTTATGGCGATCATGAATCTGAGAAAACCAAGTAAACGCGACGTTTTTTCATGGCTTCTGGCTGTCGTCGCCTCGGCCATGTTCTTTGCTCTCCTGGGAAACATGCTACCGCCCTTGCGACCTTGCTCTGCACTCCATGTACTTCAACCAGGTAAAACATTACTAGGCTTTAATAGGTTCCGTGGCCTGCAGTGCGTGTAGCACAACCATAAGAACTCAGAGTTCCGAGATACGCGTGGCCTGCTTTCAGGTGGAAACCAGGTAGTACTTGTGCAAGTGTAGAAATACTGTTAGTAATACCCAACTCGATTCCAATATATTTCAACCCAAATCTCTCTCAATTCCCCTCTGATTTCCCTATATTCAACCCGTCTTCCCCCCCCCTCTCCCTCCAACTCATAGCTCCCCAACCGTAATGCTTGTGGGGCTTACATGTAAGGGTTGCGGGCCTCCGCTGCGCCTCAAATATTGTTAGGGTTGGTTCGCCCAACCACGGAACCTACGGCGAAAGCTTCTACGACGGCGGAATGACGGCGAAATGGAAGCACGTGGATGATTCTAGGTGAAACGGTGGAAATCGGCCTACGGTGGAGAATGGAAGCTACGGCGTGAGAAGCAAGAGAGAAATTGGGAAGAAACTAGAGAAATGGAGGAAGAAGAGTGAAGAAGTATCGAGATTGGAGTTGACAAGGGGAAATTGTGGTTCGAGACTGAGGCGTGTTCGAGAAGGTGCTGGATTCGGACTCGAGGAGTGTTCGGCGAATTCGGTTCGGTTCCGTGTGCGACTCGGGGTGAAACGAGGCGCACGCGGTTACTTGGGAAACAAGTGAAGTTACGAATCGCATTTTGTGTCTTGCTTGACTATAAAACTGCTTGTACTCATTCTGGAAATCACAACATTGAAACCAATCAGATTCTGGAAATTGCTGAAGTGTGTATTGACAACTTCAAGCAGAGCTGCGCATATCGTTGGATTTGGGAGATCGTGGAGAACACGATAAGCAATAGCAAGTAGACTATTGCCGACTAAGGTGTTTACGATCCTAAGAAATATGACCCTCGTTTTGACCCAGTGGTTAGCGAGGTGTTATGCCAACACCTCCGAGTCCGCCCTCCCCTTTCACCTCCCCCCATCCCTATCCACACCCCCGTCTTCCCCCTGCAGCAGCTGCAGCTGCAGCTCCAGCGCCAAGCGCAGGCCATGGCAGCAGTAGCGGCAGCAGCAGTGGCTACAGCAGCAGCGGCAGTCTCGGCCGCAGAAGCAGCGGCAGCATCTGCGGCAGCCACAGCGTTGACAGCAGTGGCTGCAGCAGCAGTACTGACCCCCTCCTTCCTATCCACGCTCCCTTACCCCCTACTCCTTCCCCCCCTCCCCTCCGCTTGTGGCAGCAGAACGAAGCGTTGCAAGCGCTAGGTTCAACACAGCACAGGGTGACTTCGTGCCCCTGCCATCCGTGCTGTCAAATCTGTCGCAGGGTGGGGGAAAGCGGGGTGTAAGCCCCCTCCCCTGTTATTCATGCTCTCCCTCCTCCCCTCCCTCCCTGTTAGAATATAAACCTCCCCCCCCCCCCTCCCCTCCCCCCCCCCCCCACCCCCCGTCTTCCTACCCCCCCCCCCCCCCCCCCCCCCCCTCCCGCCCCCTTTCCAATCCCCCTTCCCACTTCTGAAATTCAGCAACCGGAAGGTCCAACACGAAGCAGTACATCGGGCATTTATGGACGGTGCCGTCAGTGTTGTCCTATTGCAGCAGGGACAGTGGGCTGAGGGCCGCTAACTCCCTGCTCTTTCCTTCCTGCTGTGCTCCCGCCCTTTCCCCTCTTTACCCCCCTCCTCCTATTTCTTATCAGCAGCCGGAAGGCCCAACACAAAGCTATACATCGTGCATTTATCGTCGGTACCGTCAGTGCTGTCCTATCGAGGGGGAATCAGTGGGCTACGGGCAACAGCGACTGTAGACGATAACGAGGACGAGTATGACAAGGACGATGAGGATAATCAGGAGGATGGCGGCGATGCTGGTGGTGGTGATGGCAGTGGGAGCACCGGTGGAAGCGGTGGCAATGGCACTGCACCAGGATCAGCGGCAGGATCAGCAGCAGGATCAGCAGCAGGATCAGCAGCAGGATCAGCAGCAGGATCAGCAGCAGGATCAGCTACAGCATCACCCACAGCAGCACCCACAGCAGCACCAGCTGTTAATGGTGGCGGCAATGGCACTGCACCAGGATCAGCATCAGGCTCAGCTGGAGGATCAGCAGCAGGAGCAGCAGCAGGGGAAGAAGCAATAAAGGCAACGGCAGAATCAGAAGAAAAACCAACAGGATCAGAATCAGGGAAGACTGGCTTTGATGCGGATATTCAGTTTGCAAGTGCGGCTGCTGCAGAGGCGGCAATGGAAATGGCAGGAATGAGAGGAGCAGGAGCAGCAGCAGGGGCGGAGAGGTTGGCAGGGGTAGCAGCAACAGCAGTAGCAGGTGGAGGAGGAGGAGAGGGAGGAGGAGGAGGGAGAGGAGTTCGAGGAGTGAGGGTGAGCGCACTGCCGTTTGCAAGAACCGGGCTGGATGCGCTGGTGCAGAGGGTGGGTCAGAGACTGAGAAATATGAAATCACGGTCTGTTGGTCAGAGCCTGCTGGCCCGCGTTGCTGCTGCTGCAGTGGCCGCAGCAGCGGAGGAAGCCGCAGAAGAAGCAGCAGGAGCAGAAGCTGCTGGTGCTGCTGCTGCTGGTGTTGGTGCTGGTTCTAGTGTGGTTGCAGTTGCGAGTGCTAGTGCTGATTCTGTCACAGAGCCATCCCAGAACTCATCCTTCTACCCTGCTGCCATTTCTTCTACGCCACCTGGAAAGAAAGGTGCCACGTCAGCATCAACGTCAGCATCAGCATCATCATCAGGCAGAGTTACGGCACCAATGGCAAGCGGAGACACGTCAGCAGTGCTGACGGTGCAGCAGCTGAGTGCACGTGCCGCGCGCATCATGCGCTCAACGCCGTGGGGCCGACTCATGCGACCCGACATGCGGTTACCACACGTCCAGGCCTTCACCGGCTTCCTGGAAGCTTCTCACCGCAGCCTGCTACAGTCGATTGGGATCCCATCCTCAGCCATTTTCCACAGGTGGGAGAGGGGAGGAGGGGGAGGGGGGAGAAGGGGGAGTATGGGGAAATTGCGGGGGGGGAGGGAGGGGAACTGGGGGAAAGAGGTACAATTCGATGTTAGGAGGTGGAGGGTCCAAACCTCTATTCCCCTTGCGTCCCCACTGCTCTTGTACCTTGGGAGCAGCATTACAGCCCATCCCACCCTTGGGCGGGGCAGCAGTGGCTGCTATGGAGAGGATGAGTGACGTGTGTTTGAGAAATCTCTGTGCTTGGGAACAGCGGCTTCACAGCTCATCTCACTCTGTGACCTCTGTGCCCCTGCCTGCTTCCCACCCCCACCTTACCCTTTCACCCTCCCCTCCCTTTCACCCCTCAGCTACACCTATCTGATGAACAGCTTCGCAGCATAGCTCACCACTGCGGAGGCAAGGCGGCTCAAGAGGCACCCAGCAGTGGCAGAGGTGGAGAGAGACCGCACAGTGCGAATGACCTCGGTTCACTCCCCTGAGTTCCTCAAGCTCGACTCGACCCGTTGGTCGTGGCTCATTCACCCCTTCCCCCATCTGCTTCCCACCCACCCTGACCCCCTTCCAACCTTCCCCCTTTCGATCCCTCAGCTACACATACCTGATGAACAGCTTCGCAGCGCAACTGACTGGTGCTGAGGTGAGGAAGCTGAAGAGGCATCCAGCAGAGGCAGAGGTGGAGAGAGACCGCACAGTGCGAGTGACCTCGATAGAATCTCCCGAGTTCCTCAAGCTCGACTCGAGCCTGTGGCCGGCGAATGGCGGGCAGAGCAACGCTGGCGAGGGAGTGATCATTGGAGTGATTGACTCGGGGATTTGGCCCGAACACCCCTCCTTCTCCAACCCTGTAAGCCCGAACACCCCTCCTTCTCCAACCCTGTAAGCCCGAACACCCCTCCTTCTCCAACCCTGTAAGCCCGAACACCCCTCCTTCTCCAACCCTGTAAGCCCGAACACCCCTCCTTCTCCAACCCTATGAGTGCGCTGAGTGAGTGGCATTGATATGAGGGCTTATGGCTTTGAGATAGTCCCCAGGGTGTGGCAGAGCAACGCTGGCGAGGGATTTGGGCTGAACACCCTGTAAGCCTGAAAGACCCTGTTATGGTAAAGATAGATTGCGATTCCTAGTCTGGTGTAGAAGTTGTTTGCGGGTTGGATTTTATTATCCTAACCTCTTACACACGAGTACCAAACACTTACAATTGATTTCCTTTTTCTTTCCCTTTTTACCCCCTTTTCTCTCCTCTTTTAGTGTCCTCTTCCTCTCCATATCCTCCCATCACCCGCCACAACCCAATCGGAACACCCTACTCTCCTGCCCCGGCATGCTGGAGAGGCATGTACACTAAAGCACACCACTTCCCCTCTCCTCTCTCACGCCCTCTCCTCTATCTCTTCTTCCTCCAGGACCCAAACGGAGTGCCTTACTCTGCTGCCCCTGTGCGCTGGAGAGGCGTGTGCAGCAAAACAGATGACTTCACGGCGTGCAACGGCAAGGTGGTTGGGGCGAGGTTCTTCAGTAAAGGGGCAGAGAGGAACTTTGGCAAAATAAACATCATAACAGAGTACCGGTCGGCACGGGACATGCTGCAGCACGGCACGTGGTGTGCGGGGTGAGTGTTTGCAATGACAAGGTGGTTGGGGCAAGGTGTGTGTTGGACAGATATGCTTCCCGTGTATGGTTGGGGCAAGGTGTGTGTTGGACAGATATGCTTCCCGTGTATGGTTGGGGCAAGGTGTGTGTTGGACAGATATGCTTCCCGTGTATGGTTGGGGCAAGGTGTGTGTTGGACAGATATGCTTCCCGTGTATGGTTGGGGCAAGGTGTGTGTTGGACAGATATGCTTCCCGTGTATGGTTGGGGCAAGGTGTGTGTTGGACAGATATGCTTCCCGTGTATGGTTGGGGCAAGGTGTGTGTTGGACAGATATGCTTCCCGTGTATGGTTGGGGCAAGGTGTGTGTTGGACAGATATGCTTCCCGTGTATGGTTGGGGCAAGGTGTGTGTTGGACAGATATGCTTCCGTGTATGGTTGGGGCAAGGTGTGTGTTGGACAGATATGCTTCCCGTGTATGGTTGGGGCAAGGTGTGTGTTGGACAGATATGCTTCCCGTGTATGGTTGGGGCAAGGTGTGTGTTGGACAGATATGCTTCCCGTGTATGGTTGGGGCAAGGTGTGTGTTGGACAGATATGCTTCCCGTGTATGGTTGGGGCAAGGTGTGTGTTGGACAGATATGCTTCCCGTGTATGGTTGGGGCAAGGTGTGTGTTGGACAGATATGCTTCCCGTGTATGGTTGGGGCAAGGTGTGTGTTGGACAGATATGCTTCCCGTGTATGGTTGGGGCAAGGTGTGTGTTGGACAGATATGCTTCCCGTGTATGGTTGGGGCAAGGTGTGTGTTGGACAGATATGCTTCCCGTGTATGGTTGGGGCAAGGTGTGTGTTGGACAGATATGCTTCCCGTGTATGGTTGGGGCAAGGTGTGTGTTGGACAGATATGCTTCCCGTGTATGGTTGGGGCAAGGTGTGTGTTGGACAGATATGCTTCCCGTGTATGGTTGGGGCAAGGTGTGTGTTGGACAGATATGCTTCCCGTGTATGGTTGGGGCAAGGTGTGTGTTGGACAGATATGCTTCCCGTGTATGGTTGGGGCAAGGTGTGTGTTGGACAGATATGCTTCCCGTGTATGGTTGGGGCAAGGTGTGTGTTGGACAGATATGCTTCCCGTGTATGGTTGGGGCAAGGTGTGTGTTGGACAGATATGCTTCCCGTGTATGGTTGGGGCAAGGTGTGTGTTGGACAGATATGCTTCCCGTGTATGGTTGGGGCAAGGTGTGTGTTGGACAGATATGCTTCCCGTGTATGGTTGGGGCAAGGTGTGTGTTGGACAGATATGCTTCCCGTGTATGGTTGGGGCAAGGTGTGTGTTGGACAGATATGCTTCCCGTGTATGGTTGGGGCAAGGTGTGTGTTGGACAGATATGCTTCCCGTGTATGGTTGGGGCAAGGTGTGTGTTGGACAGATATGCTTCCCGTGTATGGTTGGGGCAAGGTGTGTGTTGGACAGATATGCTTCCCGTGTATGGTTGGGGCAAGGTGTGTGTTGGACAGATATGCTTCCCGTGTATGGTTGGGGCAAGGTGTGTGTTGGACAGATATGCTTCCCGTGTATGGTTGGGGCAAGGTGTGTGTTGGACAGATATGCTTCCCGTGTATGGTTGGGGCAAGGTGTGTGTTGGACAGATATGCTTCCCGTGTATGGTTGGGGCAAGGTGTGTGTTGGACAGATATGCTTCCCGTGTATGGTTGGGGCAAGGTGTGTGTTGGACAGATATGCTTCCCGTGTATGGTTGGGGCAAGGTGTGTGTTGGACAGATATGCTTCCCGTGTATGGTTGGGGCAAGGTGTGTGTTGGACAGATATGCTTCCCGTGTATGGTTGGGGCAAGGTGTGTGTTGGACAGATATGCTTCCCGTGTATGGTTGGGGCAAGGTGTGTGTTGGACAGATATGCTTCCCGTGTATGGTTGGGGCAAGGTGTGTGTTGGACAGATATGCTTCCCGTGTATGGTTGGGGCAAGGTGTGTGTTGGACAGATATGCTTCCCGTGTATGGTTGGGGCAAGGTGTGTGTTGGACAGATATGCTTCCCGTGTATGGTTGGGGCAAGGTGTGTGTTGGACAGATATGCTTCCCGTGTATGGTTGGGGCAAGGTGTGTGTTGGACAGATATGCTTCCCGTGTATGGTTGGGGCAAGGTGTGTGTTGGACAGATATGCTTCCCGTGTATGGTTGGGGCAAGGTGTGTGTTGAACAGATATGCTTCCCGTGTATGGTTGGGGCAAGGTGTGTGTTGGACAGATATGCTTCCCGTGTATGGTTGGGGCAAGGTGTGTGTTGGACAGATATGCTTCCCGTGTATGGTTGGGGCAAGGTGTGTGTTGGACAGATATGCTTCCCGTGTATGGTTGGGGCAAGGTGTGTGTTGGACAGATATGCTTCCCGTGTATGGTTGGGGCAAGGTGTGTGTTGGACAGATATGCTTCCCGTGTATGGTTGGGGCAAGGTGTGTGTTGGACAGATATGCTTCCCGTGTATGGTTGGGGCAAGGTGTGTGTTGGACAGATATGCTTCCCGTGTATGGTTGGGGCAAGGTGTGTGTTGGACAGATATGCTTCCCGTGTATGGTTGGGGCAAGGTGTGTGTTGGACAGATATGCTTCCCGTGTATGGTTGGGGCAAGGTGTGTGTTGGACAGATATGCTTCCCGTGTATGGTTGGGGCAAGGTGTGTGTTGGACAGATATGCTTCCCGTGTATGGTTGGGGCAAGGTGTGTGTTGGACAGATATGCTTCCCGTGTATGGTTGGGGCAAGGTGTGTGTTGGACAGATATGCTTCCCGTGTATGGTTGGGGCAAGGTGTGTGTTGGACAGATATGCTTCCCGTGTATGGTTGGGGCAAGGTGTGTGTTGGACAGATATGCTTCCCGTGTATGGTTGGGGCAAGGTGGGTTGCGTTCCACTGCCCGTGTATGGTGGTAACATAGGGGTGGGACGCTGTGGATCATTGGGGATTACGAAGGGATTGGGTCCGGTTCTGACCTCATTGCTGCTGCAGAAAAGGCAGTGGCTGACGGTGTGGACGTGATATCTTGCTCGTGGGGGGGGCTTGCCATGTACTTCCAAGACCTACCCTATTTGCGAGGCCTGAAGGTGAGAATCCCGGATTACATTCATACCTGCCCTCTGAAAACCTTGGCAGCTCTTTCAGCCTGCTTGGAAAACGGCAGTAGCTGATGGTAGGGACGCCATATCGTGCTCGTGGGTGGGGGGGGCTTGCCTTGTGCTTCCAGTGTAGGATTCATAGCAGCCATTGCAACAGACACAAAGAGACAAACGCCAACATCAGCAGACCTTTACAATCCTCTCATGTCTCTTGACTCGGTCAGGGTGGATAGTCATAGCCCATGCAGCAACCTCATCACTCCCATCCCATTCTCAACCTCCCTTTCTTACCCTCCCATTCTCTCCCTCCCATCCTCACCCTTCCCATCCTCACCCATCTTTTCCTCACCTGTCCAACGTCCAGGCCGGGGTGGTCACGGCCTTTGCAGCCGGCAACGAGGGTCACCCCAACCCCATGAGCATATGGGGCACCCTCTCGAGTGCCTCTCCCTTCTACCTCACAGTGGGAGCAAGGTACGGCTGGAGTGGGGGGTGTGTAGCAAGTGACTATAAGGAATGTGAGTATAGCAAGGAAGAAGTGAGGGCTCAATCCCAGTAGCAGGTGGGGGGCACCCGTGGCACCCATGGGAATGTCTCTGACTTCCCATTTCCCAGCCAAAACAACCACTGGAATCCACACTCCTTTCATTCCCACTCTCCGACTCATTTTTTTTTTGTCAACCTGGAAACGGTACCCAAGGGCACCTAGTGGAACCAAGACCCTCCTCCCCCCCCTCCTCCCCCACCCTCCACCCAACCCCCCGCTCATCCCCACACCAACACAATCAGGAGGGGAGTATGGGGATGGGATCACAACTGGGTTTGGTAAGGCGACTTCTTATCTGAATCAAAAGACATTCAGGGGGTTTGAGAATCCTCAAGAGGCAACTTATTTCCACAGCAGCACTATGGGGCAGGAAGAAGTTCTCACTCCTCGTCTCCCTTCCCCTCAACCCCACTCTCCAACCCCGCCCCCGCTTCATTCCCCTCAACCACGTGTTCCCCACGTCAGCACCATAGGCCGAAAGTACACGGCTGAGTTCACCCTGGGCGATGGAACCACCTTCACAGGGCACAGCCTCGGCGGCACCACTGCCACGGCGTCACCTCTGCCGCTCATGCTTCCCGACCAAACGAGCGCAGTGAGCTCCTTATCTGGTTTACATGCTCGCTTATTCAGGCGCTGCACCATGTGCTCGCGGTGTCAGCACTACCCCCTGTTGCTAGCTGACTCAGCGCGACCACTTGTTGCTTGCTGAGAATGCCTCAGATTCCAGAGGGGTATGGCACAAGGTGAGCTTCACACTCGTGGTTTCACACTCATGGTTTCATAGGCTGCTAGGATCAAGGACAGAGTCTAGGACGTGTAGAGGGGCCGAAATATATCAAAATCGTCATTCTAAATATCTGGTCAAGCGAAATAACATTCACACACAAACTCACAAAGTCCAAACAACACCAAACAAAAATTCTTCCACACGCTCACACCACGCATGCAACGTTCCAGGCCTCCACCTGCGACATTGAATTTCATGAATGCAAGGAAAGTCAACTCTTAAATCGACTCAAAAGTCAATTCCGCACCCCTTCCATCTGCCCGGCTTCCACTTGCGACCCTGAATACATAGATGCAACGAAAGTCAACTTCTGAGTCAACTCAAAATTCAACTCCCTGTCCCTCCCTTTCCATCCACCAGGATTCCACCTGCGACCCAGAATACATAGATGCAACAAAAGTCGCCGGCAAGTTTCTCGTGTGCATTGTGGACGAGTGGGTGCACAAGAAGTACAGCGTTGACGCGGTGCTCATGTGGGCAGACACGCTGGGAGCGGCTGCCATACTCGTTATAAGCGAGGCAGCGGAGTACGACGCGGCTCCCATCTTCTCCTACACGAAGACTCCCAGCATCGTTTTGAGGTTCTCGCATGGGCAGACCATTAGAAAATACATCGGAGCTGAAAGCAGGCAAGAAGCTCCAAACCTCTTTCTCTCTTTCTCTCATTGTCTCTCTTTGCGCATGTTCGATATGCCATTCTAGAATATCCTCTGCACTCCAAACACTCGCGAGGTGACTTTTGTGTCGACTCATTGTCTTTCTCTCTTTCTCTTGTTCTTCTCTACGCGCATATTCGGAATGCCTTTCTCAAGTATCCCTGCTCTCCAAACACTCCCCTCTTTGAACCCACCCCCAAACCCACCCCACCCACCTTCCCTTTCCCCTCTTCCCAGCTGTCCCTCCTCTCCTCCCTCATCTCTGCCCTCCTCCGTTTGTTTCATCTCACCCATCCAATCCCCCATAAGCCGCAACTCCTCACTTCCTTCCCCTTTCCCCTTTTTCCCTTCCTTCTCCCCCCTTCCCCCTTCCCCCTTCCCCCTTCCCCCTTCCCCCTTCCCCATTCCCCCTTCCCTTCCCCCTTCCTTTCCCCCTGCCCTCTCCCCTCCCCTACATGTCAATGCAGCCCCACAGCCACGCTTTCCGCCTTCACTGTCTCCCACTCCTCCAACGCCCCACAGCTCGCTTACTTCTCCTCAGCCGGTCCCCCACGCAGCCCGCTCTACCCTCCTGCGCTACTCATGCGCGACTTCCCCACTAACGACATTCTTAAACCCGACATCATCGGGCCGGGGTACCAGCTATGGGCCGCAGCTCCTGGTAAATCGCTCGACACTGCTGCGACCGATCCGCCCGAGTTTAACTACTACTCCGGGACGTCTATGTCGACGCCGCATTTGGCGGGGATAATGGCGCTGATTGTGCAGAACAAACCAAGCTGGTCCCCGTCGCAAGTGATTTCCGCGATAACCACAACGGCATATACGAGGAATGAAAACGGGCAGCCAATTCAGCGGGCAAATGGAAAGAAAGCGAACGCATGGGACTATGGAGGAGGCCACGTGGATCCCACGCGTGTCTTGGACCGTGGGCTCACGTTTCATGCGGCGCACAAGCATTTCGTGAATTTCCTTATGATGAGGGACCCGATAAGAACGAAGAAGCGATTCTGGCGCATGGGAAAGGCGCATCCGATTTTCCCTTGGAACCTCAACCGCGCCTCGATAGCGGTAACTCGACTGCACGGCATTACGGTAGTGTACAGGCGAGTGAAGAACGTGTACAACTTACAATCCACCTATAAAGCGAAGGTGGACCCTCCACCTGGCTTTAACGTGAAAGTTTGGCCAAAGAAGAGTACAATCAATCCTGGAAAATCTAAGGTGTTTAGAGTCGCTCGCAATCACTAGGTTGTTGCCTTTGGAGGCGTTTAGGTTTGGAACAATCACATGGACTGACCAACATGGCCACTCAGTGCCGGTGCGCCTCGTGGTTAGGTCTCCCATTCTGCCGTGATTGTCAGTATATAAATACATGTGTATAGTCGTATCATAGGGGCATGTCTGATCGAGAATAGGTGGGGGTCTAAGATATCATGTTAATGTACAATTCTAAAGTTTGATGCATACACTTTATGCTCTCAAACTATGGTAACTGCACTGCACATGTATTCCATTTTTTATCGAACATGATATGGCAAACACGGTACGTGTACTTGGATAAACGAGACAGGGTGAGGTGAGTTACCCAGTACAGAACTCCAGTACAGAACTAGGCACCCATTGCATTTTTTAGAAACAACGCAACTTTCGAGTAATCTTTTTGAATCCCATCCTCCTTTGTAACCCCACTCGATACATCTACAACAGAAGGAGCGAGCACTGTAGCCGCCTCTGCCACATTCTCTGCATTTAGACCGCCTGCTAAAATCCAACCTCTCCTGCTCTCGCCAGCTGGCACTTTCAGATTGTACCAATCGAACCGCTCTCCACTGTGGTGGGAAAACAAAAAGAAACACGGAAAGCATGTGCCGGGAAGAGGAGACAGGACAGGGCAGGGGTAGGGGGGAGTCCGAGGTAAGGAGTAGGGAGGACAGAGAGGCAGCAGAAAATGAAAAGCATACTATGTGGAAAAAGAATTCACGCATATGCGCAGGATAGACATCTACCTTTCTTGCTGTAAGAAAGAAATGACTCACGGGCATGGAGAAGAAGAGTAAGAGGTGCAGATAGGGAGAATGAAGGGCAGCAAGGGCTAGAAGGATATCTACCTTTCTTAACCTGCCCGCTTGCCCCAACCTGTCCGCTTGCCCCCGCCTGCCCCCTTGCCCCAAATTGCCCTGCCCCCTTGTCCCCACCCGCCCCCTAGCCCCAACCCACCTACCCTCTTTCCCCCACCTGCCCCCTTGTCCCCACCGGCCCCTTTTTCCCCACCTGCCCCCTTGCCCCCACCTGCCCTCTTTCCCCCACCTGCCCCCTTGTCCCTTACAGGCTTGCGCTCACCTACGCGTTTTACCGTCTCGTTCCTTTCTTGCTAAAGTGCTTTGTTATACCTCACTATGAGTTTAAATCCTTGGGCCATGCTCGTGCTGGTCCCTTGCGCTCACCTGCCCCCTTGCATGCCATCAATGAGGATCCAGTCAGGTTGTGGACAGGAGGAAGAGGACGAGGAGGCGGAGGAGGAAGCGGAGGAGGAAGCGGAGGACAGGGCGAGGGAGGAGGGAAGAGGGGTCTGCACGACGCCGTGTGAGTCGGCGTGAAGCACGAAGATGGTGGACAGCCAGGGAGGGAGGTGGGGGAGAGATGCACGCGCTGTTTCTCCATGCAGCTGAGAAGGAGGGGCGGGGAAAGGGAGGAACAGGGGGGTCATAGGGTGGTGTGTGAGTCGGCGTTTAGGGTTTTAGGGAGCACAAAGATGGTGGACAGCCATGGGGGGGGAGGTGGGGGAGAGCTGCTCGTGCTGTCTCTCCATGGAGCTGGATTGAGGGGAGGGATGGGGGAAGGAAAGGGAAGCAACCAGGGAGTAAAGAAGGTTTCACAGGATGGCATGGCGTGTGAGTCGGCGTGAAACACGAAGATGATGGATAGCCAAGGGGGGACGTGGGGGAGAGCTGCTCGCGCTGTCTCTCCATGCAGCTAAGAAGGACGGGTGGCGTGGGAGGGAGGGGGGAGGAGAGGGAGGAAGAGGGTGCGGAGGGAGGGGTAAGGGGAGGGAGGAAGCGGGTGAGGAGGGAGGGGGGAGTGGGGAGGAAAGCAGGGTTCACAGGATGCCGTGCGAGTCCGCGTGCAGAACAAAGATGGCGGACAGCCAGGGGGAGAGGAGAGGTGGGGGAAGGCTGCTCGCGCTGTGTCTCCATGGAGCTGGGGCAGATTGGGAGCAAGGGGGAAGGAGGGGGGAGTGGGGAGGAAAGCAGGGTTTGCATTTGCATTTGCACTTGCATTTGCACTTGCATTTGCATTTGCATTTGCACTTGCATTTGCACTTGCACTTGCATTTGCACTTGCACTTGCATTTGCACTTGCATTTGCATTTGCACTTGCACTTGCATTTGCACTTGCATTTGCACTTGCATTTGCACTTGCATTTGCACTTGCATTTGCACTTGCATTTGCACTTGCATTTGCACTTGCATTTGCACTTGCATTTGCACTTGCATTTGCACTTGCATTTGCAGGGAGGGGGGAGTGGGGGAGTTTGCATTTGCACGACGCCGTGCGAGTCGGCGTGCGTGCAGAACAAAGAAGGTGGATAGCCAGGGAGAGAGGTGCGGGAGGGATGCTCGCGCTGTTTCTCCATGCAGCTGGGGTGGGGGAAGGGTGGGAAAACAGCGTGGGGGAGGAAAGCAGTTTTGAGATGTCTCAAAACTGGAAAACAGCGTGGGGGAGGAAAGCAGTTTTGAGATGTCTCAAAACTGGAAAACAGCGTGGGGGAGGAAAGCAGTTTTGAGATGTCTCAAAACTGGAAAACAGCGTGGGGGAGGAAAGCAGTTTTGAGATGTCTCAAAACTGGAAAACAGCGTGGGGGAGGAAAGCAGTTTTGAGATGTCTCAAAACTGGAAAACAGCGTGAGGGAGGAAAGCAGTTTTGAGATGTCTCAAAATTGGAAAACAGCGTGGGGGAGGAAAGCTCGGGAGAACAAAGAAGGTGGATAGCCAGGGAGAGAGGTGCGGGAGGGATGCTCGCGCTGTTTCTCCATGCAGCTGGGGTGGGGGAAGGGTGGGAAAAGAGCGTGGGGGAGGGGTGCAGGGTTTGCACGAGGCCGTGTGAGGCGCCTCAAAATACACCTCTTTGCACGAGGCCGTGTGAATGGGCGCGAAGCACCAAGATGGTGGAAGGCAGGGAAGGGGGTAGGGGAGAGCTGCTCGTGCCGTCTCCCCGTGGAGCTGGGGTGGGGGGAGGCGTGGGGAAAGAGTGTATGTGCGAGGGGAAAGAGTGTATGTGCGAGGGGAAAGAGTGTATGTGCGAGGGGAAAGAGTGTATGTGCGAGGGGAAAGAGTGTATGTGCGAGGGGAAAGAGTGTATGTGCGAGGGGAAAGAAGGGTTCCCATCGTGCCTTGTGAGTCAGCGAGAAGAACAGAGATGGTGGATAGCCATGGGGGGAGGTGGGGGTGCATGGGGGGAGCTTCTTGCCTGCACCGCGCTATGCCTCTGTGGAGCTGAGAAGGGGTGGGGAAGGGTGTGGGGGAGGAAGGAAGTGAAGCAGGGTTGGCGCAACGCCGTGAGTCGGCGTGCCTTTTGAGTCGACTCAAAAGTCGCTGTGTGACTCGGCGGCGTTCATAAAAAAGGTGGTGGAGCTGCTCGCGCTGTGTCTCCACCATGGTGCTGGGGTGAAGGACGGGTGGGAAAACAGCGTGGGGGAAGAAATCAGGGCTTGCGCGCACGGCACCATAAATCAGGGCTTGCGCGCACGGCACCATAAATCAGGGCTTGCGCGCACGGCACCATAAATCAGGGCTTGCGCGCACGGCACCATAAATCAGGGCTTGCGCGCACGGCACCATAAATCAGGGCTTGCGCGCACGGCACCATAAATCAGGGCTTGCGCGCACGGCACCATAAATCAGGGCTTGCGCGCACGGCACCATAAATCAGGGCTTGCGCGCACGGCACCATAAATCAGGGCTTGCGCGCACGGCACCATAAATCAGGGCTTGCGCGCACGGCACCATAAATCAGGGCTTGCGCGCACGGCACCATAAATCAGGGCTTGCGCGCACGGCACCATAAATCAGGGCTTGCACACACGGCACCATAAATCAGGGCTTGCGCGCACGGCACCATAAATCAGGGCTTGCGCGCACGGCACCATAAATCAGGGCTTGCGCGCACGGCACCATGTGATGTGAGTTGGCGTGAAGCACCAAGATGGTGGATAGCCAGGGAGGGAGATGGGGAGGGATGCTCGTGCTAGGTCTCCATGCAGCTGAGAAGGACTGGTGAGGTGGGAAGGAGGCACAAGGGGAGGGAGCGGTGAGGGGGGGGAGGGCGAGCGTGAGGAGGGAGGGAAAGGCAGGGGAACGAGGAGTGGGAGAGCTGCACGCGCCGTGTTTCCATGGAGCTGGGTGGACGGCGGGTGGTGGAGGAGATGGAAAGGACCATATGGGCTGAACGACTAAGGCGGCGACAGTTTTTGAGTCGAGTCGAGTCGGCTCAAGAGGAGACGCAGAGGACCATATGGGCTGAACGAATACGGCGGCGACAGAGGGGATAAGAACGTGGGAGTGTGGGGACAAGGAGGGGGGGCGAGGGTGACATGTGATTCACGATAGAGCATCACATGGAGTGAGGCGAGGACCAAAGGTTGAAACCAAGTGGGCTGTTGATGACTCGATGTTGTCAGATTTGCTTCAAGAGAGGGTTGGGCAGGCGGTGGTGAGGGAGGGACGGCATGGTAATTTTATAGGGTGACATAAGTGGGGGTGAAGGCATAGGGTCATAAGCATGGCATGCGAGGATCAGAAAACATATATGCCCAAACTGGGTAATAATGAGGGCGTGATAGATAGGTTGCTGAATCTGAGGTATGCTTTGGGGTACTAGATCCCGGAACCAACCCTTTCTAATCTACGCAAACCGACTCCCACCGTCTCCCCCCGTCTCCCCCCATCTCCCCCCGTCTCCCACCGTCTCCCCCCGTCTCCCCCCGTCTCCTCCCGTCTCCCCCCGTCTCCTCCCGTCCCGTCTCCTCCCGTCTCCCCCCGTCTCCTGCATGATGGAAAGTTAGACATGGCGAGAGCTTCTCGTCGTTTCCATTTAGAAGCCTTACCTGCGCGACGAATACTCCCGCCTCTCTACAAGCTGCTTCGATTTCAGCCGCATTTTCGTCCACGAACACGCCGACAGGCACCGCGCCGCCCGACCTCGCGGCCGCCGCGACTCGAGCCGCAACTGGCAAAGCGATCGACCGCTTCGCCTTAGGCCACAAGATCATGCCGACAAACGCGGCGCCATTCGCGGCGGCAAACGCGGCGTCTTCCACAGATGTAACCCCGCAGATTTTGGCCTTGGGGCGAGCGGAGTTGGCTGACGTGGCAAGAGTCGCTGACGTGGTTTGTTCAGAAACTGCGTTCGCTGCTATAGTGATCGAAATGTTGCCACGTGGCATTCTACGATTGGCAGGCCCATCTTTCCGCGTGCGCGTTGAATCTACAGGAAACAAAGAGCTTGCGGCCTTAATGTTGGTCGAGCCGAGGAAATGCGAACGCGGGCGAAAGGCTGCCGCTGAATGCGGGGGGTGTTTAACGGTTGGAATGGCAACGGAGGCCATGGCTGAACGCTTCACCGCGCCGCCAGACCTAAAAGCTAGTTGGATGTCCTAGGATTAGGTTAGGAATATACAACGTTGTTCGCGGGTGGCGTGTGAGTGAGCTCAAACGCGGGTGATGTTGTTCCCAAGCGCGTTCGGAAAGTGGAGGTTCGCAAAGTGCTTTCGGTAGGTGGATTTTCTGTACTCGTCGCCTCTCGGTGGTTTGGAAATTCCCCGAGGCCCAGTTCGGTTGGCGCATCAGCCTGGCTGGCTACAGAACGAGCGATTGGATCATCCAATGTGGCAAATTCCCAGTGCTGTGTTCTTAGGGATGTCCTGGAGATGACACTTAGTCACAGATATCGTGGTTCGGTTCGTTCGGATCACTCGCTCGCAGAATGGTACGGTACAAAGTTCGATTTACGGCTGACTTTTCCTAGGATGGGATGTTCGGGTGATACTAACGCCACTGCGACTTCACGGGATGCTCTCGCGCCACCTAGCAAAGGCAAGACAACGGGATTCTGGTCGCATAGGGATCATCGTGATCAGTTTCTCATGGAGGAATGAATCCTTTTCCTTCCTTTCCACAAACCCCGACAGATTGTCCTCGATGATCTCGCCGATCGATTATCTCGCCGATGGTGGACACAAGGCTGCTAGCAGCAACGTTATTGACATCCGAAATAGTCCATGGCGTCATCGACTGAATGCGGCAAGATCGCTCGTACCATCGCTGACAGCAACCACCGGAGTTCTTATTTAGCGTTTTAAGAAGATGAGATAAGAAAGCAAGAGGAGTGATTTCTGATACATTGGAGTGTCATCTCAAGTAGAAATTTCGCTAGGTCAATCTCTGCCCCTGTCAGCAACCTCTCCTGCATCGGCGCGCAGCTGCTGCTCGGTTCGACGAGGCGAGTCTAGGTACGATCGTTTCGGCTGCTGCCACGTGGCAGCACATGGCTGTGAATGACTGGCCGACGCGGAACCCGTTCTTTCAGGACGGGCTCCATGCGTGGTACGCGTTACGAGGTGGCGACGAGACGTGTCGCCTCATGACGACCGCGGCTAGCACGTGGCTCGAGGATCAATGCTTCCCGCCTCCTCCTTGTCATCAGCATAATCAGCCTCAGCAGAATCGCCGTCATAACCATCATCATCAGCAGCAGCACGAGTGTGCAGCGGTGATCGGACGCAGGGAGGTATGGCACGGCATAGCGCAAGACATTCACATGCGTCTCACGCCCCACCGCCGCTACTGTGTCACTGCTGTAGTCAGCGTGAGGGCAGCAGCAGCTGCAGCGGCGGCTGGAGGAGTGGGAGGGAGGGGGATAGTGATGAGGTTTGGAGGGGAGGTAGGAACGGAGGCCGTACCGGTGCTGGTGACAGTGCGATGGGATTTCGACGAAGGTTCTCAATACAACCAAGCATGCAGGTTCGTGCTTGCCAGTATGCTTGTGTGTGCGCGCGCGTGTTTGTTTTGGGGGGGGGGGGGAGGGGGGGGGGAGGGGGGAGGGTGGGTGTGGGTGTGTGTGTGTGTGTGTGTGTGTGTGTGTGTGTGTGTGTGTGCGTGCGTGCGTGTGTGCGTGCGTGTGTGCGTGCGTGCGTGTGTGCGTGTGTGCGTGCGTGCGTGTGTGCGTGCGTGTGTGCGTGTGTGCGTGTGTGCGTGCGTGCCTGGGTCTTTGTGTGCCTGGGTCTTTGTGTGCCTGTGTGTGCAGGTATGGATGCACATGTGTGTGCAGGTATGGATGCACATGTGTGTGCAGGTATGGATGCACATGTGTGTGTGCGGGTGTTCACAGGCGAGCGAGTGCATGACATAACACCAGTGCCCATGTGACCTCATGCTTAACAGGGCCATAGAGGGGAAGGCGAGTGGTCTTTTGAGACGTTGCAAGAGTTCCATGCCATTTCACCCTGTGCCCATGTCACTTGCTTCCATGCCATTTCACCCTGTGCCCATGTCACTTGCTTCCATGCCATTTCACCCTGTGCCCATGTCACTTGCTTCCATGCCATTTCACCCTGTGCCCATGTCACTTGCTTCCATGCCATTTCACCCTGTGCCCATGTCACTTGCTTCCATGCCATTTCACCCTGTGCCCATGTCACTTGCTTCCATGCCATTTCACCCTGTGCCCATGTCACTTGCTTCCATGCCATTTCACCCTGTGCCCATGTCACTTGCTTCCATGCCATTTCACCCTGTGCCCATGTCACTTGCTTCCATGCCATTTCACCCTGTGCCCATGTCACTTGCTTCCTAACAGGGCAATGGCGAGGGAGGGCGAGTGGGTGAGGCTGGAAGGGCACTTCACCGCTCCCCACCGCATTCCACACAAAGTGGGTTGATGGGGCAGGTAGGCTAGTCCTAGCGTTGGGCTGTGAAGGGGAGCGAACTTCGTCAGAGCAGCACCGCACACAGTGTGTTTCAAAATTGAACGTGAAGAGCTGTGGGAAGTTGGCAAGTTCTTGTGTGTGAGACGTCTCTCAACTACTCATGGCTCCTCACTTGGGGTTGTGTCAAGAACTTGCCTCCTTTGCCGATTCGCCGTCCCTATGAGCCAATCGCCTCCTTTCATCCCATCCTTCCATCTGAAACCCATCGAACCCCATTGCACCGCATCACGCTGCAACCCGTACACACCCTGCTTCCTGGTCTTCCCCTCGTCGCCCCCATCAGGTAACAGCCTACGTCGAGGGCCCTCCTCCTGCATTCGACCTCCTTATTAACCTCTTCGCTATAGTCCCAGCATCCGACCCACAGCCCACTTTCTCGCCACTCCCACCCACTCTCAACCCTCCTGCTACTGCTGCCCCCACTGCTGCAGCTGCTCCCACTCCTCACCCTGTTCCTTCTCACCCTGTTCCTTCTCATCCTGTTCCTTCTCACCCTGTTCCTTCTCACCCTGTTCCTTCTCACCCTGTTCCTTCTCACCCTGTTCCTTCTCACCCTGTTCCTTCTCACCCTGTTCCTTCTCACCCTGTTCCTTCTCACCCTGTTCCTTCTCATCCTGTTCCTTCTCATCCTGTTCCTTCTCATCCTGTTCCTAAGCAATCAGCACCAGAAGCAGCAGCAACTGCTTCACCATGCTCCACGCCCCCTCCTCTCCCAATTCTTCCCCCTCCTCCCCCCCACCACTCCCCTCGCCCCAATCTCCTCCTCAACGGCGATTTCTCCCTCCGCACTGCCAGCTGGCGGCCCATGGGTGGCTGCGAGGTGCTGACGTGGCACGCACCGTGCCAGTGGGGCTCTCTGATTGGTCCTCTCGTGGAGCCCTCCTCCCTGCCCGCCTCTCATCCGTGCACCGTATTTGAAAGGCGACAGATGCAGCTGCACGCACAGTGGCAGGAGCACCAGCAGCAGCACCAGCAGCAGCAGCAGCAAAAACTTCAGCAGCAACAACAGCAACAGAAAAAGCAGCAAGAGCAACACCCTTCTCCTGAGCAGCATCATCACGTGGCATCAAGCCATCCGGCTTTGCCGATCCTCCAGCCCACCCCGTCGGTTCCTTTAGCAGGGGGACCCACTGGTGCCTATCTGGAAGTGACAGGTAGGACTGCCACGTGGCATGGGCCAGCTCAGGACATCCCAGCAGCCAATCACAGCCCTGAAAGCAGCACTGCCCGGGCTGATGACAGCGCTGATGATGGGCCGATTCGTCTGTTTGTGACGTATGCTGTGAGCGCGTGGGTGCGCGTGGGGAGAGGCAGACAGCACAAAGAGCGCGGGCAGGGAGAACAGAAATTTCTTTCCCTCTTTGCTAGAAAGGAAGAAAGAGGAGAGGAAGGAGGGGCAGAAGAAACGGAGGAGAAAGAGGCAGAAGGAACTGAGGGAAGGGTGGTATCACACCAAGTGAATATAGCATTAGGGGTGGATGGGGGGTGGGTAAATGCAGGGTCTGTGGAAGCTTCCGGGAAGGAGTGGGTGCGGTGCTGGGGGTCGTTTCGCCTGGAGAAGCCATACAGGCAAGCTGTGCTGTACGTGCAGGGCCCGCCGCCAGGTGTCAGCATCCTATTGGCCGACGTGCGCGTGGTGCCTGTGGAGTGGCAGGAGAGGGTGCCGTGGCTGCGAGGGCAAGCAGACAGGGTGAGATGTGGTGTGTGGCGGAGAGGGATGGAGAGGGGTGGAGAGGGGTTAAGATGGGTGGAGAGGGGTCAAGATGGGTGGAGAGGAAGGGTTCAATGTATGCTGTGATTTGTGCATCGTGGTATGGCTGTGGGTGCCTGTGGAGTGGCGGGAGAGGGTGCCGTGGCTGTGCGAGCAAGCAGACAGGGTGAGATGTGGAGAGGGAAAGAGAGTGGTAGAAAGGGGTGGAGAGGGGTTGAGAGAGGTAGAGCAGGGTGGGGAGGGGTGGAGAGGGGTGGAGAAGGGTGGAGAAGGATGGAAAGGGGTTGTTCAATGTAGAAGGTGTTGTTGTGCTCCCAAGCCCCTACCCCTCCCACACCCCCTCCGCCCTTTCCCACCCACCCACACCCCATCTCCCCGTCCCACACTCCCTCTCTTTTTCCTACACCCCCTCTTTCTCTGACATGCCCACATGCCCTCTCCTCCTCCCACCACAAATCTTTGGCCCCCCCCACACACACACACACACACACACCCCTCTTTCCCCCCCCCCCCCCCCCCCCCCCCCCCCACACACACACACACACCTCTTTCCCCCATCAGCTCCGCAAGGGATCGCTGCGTCTCCGCCTCCTCTCTGCTGCTGGCGAGCCAATCCCGTGCGCCCACGTGTCAGCCAATCAGACGCGCCGCGCCTTCCCCCTGGGCACCTGTGTGAACTCGAGAGACCTGCTGGGGAACCCACGCTACCAGTCCTTCTTCCTGCCGCAGAGAGAGGGAAGCAGAACGGGTGCACAAACCCTCTGCAGCGGACGTGCCTTGCAGCTTTCCCCCGAGGGAAAGGGAAGCAGGTCGAATGGGGCGTGGTTCAGCTGGGGAGTGTGTGAGAACGAGCTCAAGTGGACGAGTGTGGAGGCGAGACGGGGCGAGGAGGACTGGAGAGACGCCGATGCCATGGTGGCATGGATGCAGGTGTGTGTGTGAGTGTGTGTGTGTGTGTGTGTGTGTGTGTGAGTGTGTGTGTGAGTGTATGTGAGTGTGTGTGTTATTGTGTGTGCGTGTGAGTGTGTGTGTGTGCGTGTGTGTGTGTGTGTGTGTGTGTGTGTGTGAGTGAGTGGTGATGGAGATGGTGACGGTTGCAGGTGTATATGTGTGTGTGTTGTCACTCTTAGCGGAAGAGCAGTGAGAAGCATGCAATTTTTTTTCCTTCCTCTTTTTTGCGTTATGTTTTTTTTGTTTGTTTGTTTGTTTTTTTTTTTTCCTTTTTTTCCCTGCTCTTCCGCCATGGTGGCATGGATGTAGGTTTGTGTGATAGTGGGGGAGGCGGGGGGCCAAGGCAAAGGGAGAGGAGAGCATTGTTTCTAGAACTAGGAGAACTATGGCGTGAGTACGGTTCATTATGCATGTCTCTCTGTATGTGTGCCTGTACATGCCTGTACGTGCCTGTACGTGCCTGTGCGTGCACGCAGGAGCATGGAGTGGCGATGAGAGCGCATTGTCTCTTTTGGGACAACATGCGCCCACCTTGGGTCGATGGACTCTCCCTTAAGGACCTCAAAGGTGACCCGCCTATCCTTGCTCTCTGCATCAAAGGTGCGTCTATTATCATTGCCCTGTCGCTCCAACCATAAATGCCCTGTTGCTTGAAGGTGTGATGATAGTGAGAGCAGCTGCACATGCGCAATACTCTGTACAGGGCTAGGCCGATAAACTCTGTACAGGGCTAGGCCGATAAACTCTGTACAGGGCTAGGCCGATAAACTCTGTACAGGGCTAGGCCGATAAACTCTGTACAGGGCTAGGCCGATAAACTCTGTACAGGGCTAGGCCGATAAACTCTGTACAGGGCTAGGCCGATAAACTCTGTACAGGGCTAGGCCGATAAACTCTGTACAGGGCTAGGCCGATAAACTCTGTACAGGGCTAGGCCGATAAACTCTGTACAGGGCTAGGCCGATAAACTCTGTACAGGGCTAGGTCATTGTCTTCCGGCTTCCCCCTATGCACATGCCATTGGCAACAAAAATGCGCTGTTCTTCTCCCACTACCCAAACTGCTTCGCCCACATGGATGTCAACAAGATGCTCCACGGAGGGTTCCTCTCCTCCCGCTGCAGCCCCATTCTCATCTTCTCTTCCTCTCCTCCCCCCATCCCAGGCCCATTCTCATCTTCTCTTCCTCTCCTCCCCCCATCCCAGGCCCATTCTCATCTTCTCTTCCTCTCCTCCCCCCATCCCACCCACCCTTCTGTAAGCAGAAGCTGTTGACAACAGAGTCATGTCGTTCCTCACCCACTACCCCGCCTTTTTCTCCCACATGGATGTCGACAACGAGATGCTTCACGGGGGATTCTTCTCCTCTCCCTGTGCCAAGCTACTCTCCTCTCTCATACCTCCCCTATCCCACCCCTCCTCCCTACACAGAAGCCATTGACAGCAGAATCACGTCTCTCCTCACCCGCTATCCCAACTGTTTCGCTCACATGGATGTCAACAACGAGATGCTTCACGGGGGATTCTTCTCCTCCCGCTGCGGCCCATCCATCGTCCCCCGCATGTTCCAGTTCGCCGCCCAGATCGCACCCTCCCTTGTCCTTTTCCTCAACGAGTACCACATAGAGGACGGCGAAGACGAAAAGAGCCGCCCAGAAAAGTACGCGCAGTTCGCCCGCCAGCTCATCGCCAGCGGGGCGCCAGTTGGCGGGCTCGGCACACAGTGCCACATCAGCGCGCCAGTTGGCGCCCACATGCGGCATGCTTGGAGTATCCTGGCAGATGTAGGGTTACCAGTTTGGGTTACAGAGTTAGATGTGAGCTCTATAGTCGAAAAAGTGAGGGCGGATGATTTGGAGATTTGTTTAAGAGAGGCGTTTGGGCATGGGGGAGTAGAAGGGGTGGTGCTATGGGGTTTTTGGGAAGGTTCCGGCCCGGATCGACCGTCCATGTCGAGGAAAAACGCACACTTGGTGCGTTCTGATTGGTCGTTGACGGAGGCGGGGGAGAGGCTGGAAAGGTTGCTAGAGGAATGGACGACAAGGGGTGTGGTGGGGAGGA
The DNA here is from genome assembly GCA_947471745.1 of Closterium sp. Naga37s-1. Lineage (NCBI taxonomy): Eukaryota > Viridiplantae > Streptophyta > Zygnematophyceae > Desmidiales > Closteriaceae > Closterium > Closterium sp. Naga37s-1. Next base: position 730,310 of record CANJKZ010000737.1, read on the forward strand.
CGGATGAGGAGGGGTGGTTTGTGGTTGAGGGGTTTGCAGGGGAGTACGAAGTGGTGGTGAGAGATGGAGGGAAGGAGTGGAGGACGATTGTGGAGGTGATTCCGCAGAAAGATAGTGTCGTTGAGTGGAGGCTTGAGAGCTGACAGATGTGACTGCTGCTGATTCAGCCAGATAATGCTGTGCATTTTGTATATAGTGTATATATGGTTCATGATTTGTGGATTCACTGTAATATAAGTTGCATCAGCGCGTGGCGGTGAATGTCAAAGCAGAGAGCAGGGAGCACCTTCGCCTGAAACATGTTCTTCGATAGAAGGCACCCGGTACACCAATATATATGGTCATCATTGAATCGTATATGCACCAGTGCTTGTCGCCAGGCACCACCACCCGCCATTCCGCGCAGTTTTTTTCCGCCTTCACCCCCCCGTCCCCTCCGCCACTCGGCGCGCCATCCTTCCGCGCCACCTCGTCGCCGCCCACCCCGCCCGCCTCGCCCACCGCGCCTCCTCATCGCCCCGGTCCGACCGCGCGGCTGCGCGCCGAGCTGCGCACACAACTGCATGCGCGCGTAGCTGCGCGCGTGCCGCTCAGCGTCGTCGGGCGGAGGCTCCGGTCGCCCCGCCCCCCTGCAGGCAGTCTATTGACGCGCGTGCGGGGCGCTGCTGCTGCGGCATTTCCGCTCGAATCTCCTCTCCGCATTCGGGCAGGCGCACCAGAGCGCGCTAAAGCGCGCCTAAACGCTCCAGAGCGCATGAGAGCGCAGCAGAGCACCAGCTCGGCATTCGTGCAGGCGCACCAGCGCACCAGAGCGCGCTAAAACGCGCCAGAGCGAATCAGAGCATGTCCGCTAATAGTGAGTCGCCATGCCTGCCGTCCACGCAGCCTGCACAATGCCCCACCCACTTTTCCCCTTGCGCCCTAATCCTGCACTCCCCACTTCGTGTACCCGCTCTCCCATCCGCCTTCAACTCGGACTCTCCCTCTACCTCGCCCCGCCCCTCCTCTCCACTTCCTCCTCTCCCCCCGCCCCCCCCCCCATCCCCCACCCCTCCTGGCTGTTTCATTCCTGGCGCTTCCCCACGTTCTCCTTCCCCTTAGACTCCCCGTCGTCCATTCCTCCCCTCGCTCCCCGCCCCCCTCTCTTACGATTATTCCAGTGCTAGCAGGCTTCCCCACCGCCCCCATCAACGAGCACCTCGGGATCTCCTGGTACCTGCACCCCGCCCCTCCCCTTCCTCCCCTCCCTCATTTCCCTCCACAATCCCCCTCCTCCCCCTTTCCCCCCTCTTCTCCCTCATCCCCCCTCTCCCCCAGATCCCCCATCAACTCGCACCTCAGGAGCGCCTTCCCCCACAACCCCACGCTCATTCCTTCCCCTCCACTCTCCACCCGTCACTCCCCCCTCCCCCCACGTCCCCCATCAATCCGCACTTTGGGATCTCCATCCCCTTACCCCTTCACTCATTTCCTTTCCACCCCTTCCCCCTATCGCCCCTAGCTGTTTTAGTGCTAACAAGCTTCCTCACCTTCCCCATCAACCCCCACCTTGGGATCTCCTCCCTTTTCTCGTTTCCTCATCCATTCGCCCCCACACTCCTCCCTCCCCCTCCCCCCCCCCCCTCCCTCCCACCCCTTCTCGCCTCTTATCCCAGTGTTGGCAGGCTTCCCCATCTCCCCCATCAACCCACACCTCGGGATTTCCGCGTCGGGATCGGTGCCGCCCGGTGCCGCCCTCCTGCTGTGTGATGACGTGGCAGCGGAAGGAAGCTTCCTGCTGCTGCATCTGCTGAAGTCGCACCTGCTGTCTCCGCCCCTGCAGGGGGGAGGGGCGGGGGCGAGACAGGGGGAGGGGCAGGGGGAAGGAGGGTGCGCAGGAGGCGGGGAGGGGTGTGTGAGGACAGTGTGTCTGATTGCATTGGCGCACCCTCCCGCTCATTACAGTCACATTGCAAGGCGAATGGTGAGGTTTATGCATGGGTGCATTTCTAGGGAAGTAAGGAAGGGACGCAAGGAGATGATGCGTTCACGCATGGGAGATTTGCTAGAAACATGGTGAGGTCTCATGCATGGCTGCATGCAGTTGTAGGAAGGGAAGTATCATGGCCCGTGTCACGTGCATGCAATGCACAGACGTGAAACCACCACGAGCCGATGTTTGAGTCGACTCAACTCAACAAGCGCTACTACACACACACACGTAGCTCCCTTGTGGTGTTTCTGTTCCTTGTTTGAGCTTGCATATGGCTGGCGTGACGTCTACAACTGTTACTTGTTTGCTGTCGTTGTTGACCGACCAGAAATTGGAAAAATACCTCTCGTCTCTCTTCACTGCCACTCTTTTGCTCTCCTCAATTCTGCTCCCTCCACTCCTTTTCCCTCCCCTCTCGTTTTCCTCCTCCTCCCAGGGCGTTCACTTCACGGACCTCTGCAGGCAGCATCGCCTGGCCATCATTGACGGCCAATCACAGGCCTACTCGTGGCAGCCTGATGGCTTAGACCCACGTGTGTGTCTGCAGCAAGAAAATCAAAAGGAGATGCCGCATCAGGACCAGCAGCAAAAGGAAATGCCACTTCAGCAGCAGCAGCAGCAGCAGCAGCAGGCAGGAGTGTACCGTTTCTCTCCACCAGTCCCCTTTTCTCCTCCCCCTCACCCGCCCTCCCAGACACTCCCCAGCAATGGTTACCCGCCTCACTCTGCGAATGCCAGCCCCCTCCGCGCCCTCTACTCATCCATCTGCGCTGCTGTCAGTCCAATTGGCTGCCCCCACTCCTCCCAACCAGCCCATACCCCGTCTCACCCCTCTCAACCCCCTTCCCACCCTACTGAACCTCTTTCCCGAACTGCTCCGCCTGCCACAACTCAACCTGCTGCTGATGATGCTGCTGGTTCTGGTGCGGGAGCTGCCACGTCACCATCACCATCTGGGGCTGCTGACGTGGCACCCCCGGCTCGGTGCGGTGGCCAGCTATGCATTATAATTGATGACGTGTCGCTGCTGGAGACGTGCGCGGGCGGCGATTCTCGGCTGGTTATGGACTTTCTCTCAGCGTGCCGTGGCCTGTGTACGAAGCACCATGTAAGCAATCTTTACTTTGTATCTACACACTTGATGCCATATGTGCAGGTTTTGTCATACACACGTATTACCGTTCACGCACAGCGCACCGAGCTCAACGTGCACGCCTTACACCACCGTTTTGTGCACGCCTTACACCACCGTTTCGTGCACGCCTTACACCACCGTTTCGTGCACGCCTTACACCACCGTTTCGTGCACGCCTTACACCACCGTTTCGTGCACTCCTTACACCACCGTTTCGTGCACGCCTTACACCACCGTTTCGTGAGCTTTAGCCTTTCACCACCGTTTCGTGGGCTTTAGCCTCCTATGTCTTCCCTGCTGCTCTCTTGAAATGAGGCGCGTTTTGATGCGCTAAAAATTGTCGACTCCTCGCTCTTTTCACCTCCTGTTTCTTCCCTCTTGCTCCCACGATCCTCTCCCCCCGTCCTCCTCCCCTCCTTCCAGAGAGCCGCTCTAGTGCTTCTCACTCATGCAGCCGTTTATCCAACCACCTTACCTTGCTGCACCCTCACCTCCTCCCCCCAAACTGCTCCCTTCTCCCATCCATTGTCTCTCACTCTCGTCTCTCTGCCCCCGCTTTCCCTCCCTCCCCGTCCTTCCAGAGTGCCTCCCTCGTGCTTCTCACCCATTCAGCCGTCCATCCAACCACCTTCACCTTCACTGCACCCCCACCACCACCACTCGCCACCCGTTCCTCCTCCTCTTCCTCTTCCCCCATCTCCTCACCCCCGCTCCTGCCCTGGCTACTCCATCTCTCTGACGTGCTCGTGCTGCTGAGACCGCTTACATCAGGCCATGCCTCCGATGTTCACGGGCAGGTAAAGGTCGTTCCGATCCCCTTCTCCCCCCTCCCCCATTGCCTCAACCCTGCTCCTGTCGTGGCTACTCCATCTCTCTGACGTGCTCGTGCTGCTGAGACCGCTTACATCAGGCCATGCATCGGACATCCAGTGCACAGCCCATTGCACCTCTCTGATGTGCTCTTTCTGCTGAGACCACTCACAGCAGGCCATGCATGAGACATCCACGGGCAGGCAAGAGTCGCCCTGACCTGATCATCCCCCGGCTTCTCCCATTGCCTCTCCGCCCCTCCTGCCCGCCCCCCTTCACCTGTCTGACGTGCCCATTCTTTTGAGACCACTTAGATTAGGCCATGCATCGGGTGAGATAATGTATGGGCAGGTGAGATGATGTATGGGCAGGTGAGATGATGTATGGGCAGGTGAGATGATGTATGGGCAGGTGAGATGATGTATGGGCAGGTGAGATGATGTATGGGCAGGTGAGATAATGTATGGGCAGGTGAGATGATGTATGGGCAGGTGAGATGATGTATGGGCAGGTGAGATAATGTATGGGCAGGTGAGATGATGTATGGGCAGGTGAGATGATGTATGGGCAGGTGAGATGATGTATGGGCAGGTGAGATGATGTATGGGCAGGTGAATTGATGTATTAGCAGGTGAATTGATGTATGGGCAGGTGAATTGATGTATGGGCAGGTGAATTGATGTATGGGCAGGTGAATTGATGTATGGGCTGGTGAGATAATGTATGGGCAGGTGAGATAATGTATGGGCAGGTGAGATCATGTATGGGCAGGTGAATTGATGTATTAGCAGGTGAATTGATGTATGGGCAGGTGAATTGATGTATGGGCTGGTGAGATAATGTATGGGCAGGTGAGATAATGTATGGGCAGGTGAGATCATGTATGGGCAGGTGAATTGATGTATTAGCAGGTGAATTGATGTATGGGCAGGTGAATTGATGTATGGGCTGGTGAGATAATGTATGGGCAGGTGAGATAATGTATGGGCAGGTGAGATCATGTATGGGCAGGTGAATTGATGTATTAGCAGGTGAATTGATGTATGGGCAGGTGAATTGATGTATTAGCAGGTGAATTGATGTATGGGCAGGTGAATTGATGTATTAGCAGGTGAATTGATGTATGGGCAGGTGAATTGATGTATTAGCAGGTGAATTGATGTATGGGCAGGTGAATTGATGTATTAGCAGGTGAATTGATGTATGGGCAGGTGAATTGATGTATTAGCAGGTGAATTGATGTATGGGCAGGTGAATTGATGTATTTGCAGGTGAATTGATGTATGGGCAGGTGAATTGATGTATTAGCAGGTGAATTGATGTATGGGCAGGTGAATTGATGTATTAGCAGGTGAATTGATGTATTAGCAGGTGAATTGATGTATTAGCAGGTGAATTGATGTATTAGCAGGTGAATTGATGTATTCGCAGGTGAATTGATGTATTCGCAGGTGAATTGATGTATTAGCAGGTGAATTGATGTATTAGCAGGTGAATTGATGTATTAGCAGGTGAATTGATGTATTAGCAGGTGAATTGATGTATTAGCAGGTGAATTGATGTATTAGCAGGTGAATTGATGTATGGGCTGGTGAATTGATGTATTAGCAGGTGAATTGATGTATGGGCAGGTGAATTGATGAATGGGCAGGTGAATTGATGTATTAGCAGGTGAATTGATGTATGGGCAGGTGAATTGATGTATTAGCAGGTGAATTGATGTATGGGCAGGTGAATTGATGTATTAGCAGGTGAATTGATGTATTAGCAGGTGAATTGATGTATTAGCAGGTGAATTGATGTATTAGCAGGTGAATTGATGTATGGGCAGGTGAATTGATTTATTAGCAGGTGAATTGATGTATTAGCAGGTGAATTGATGTATTAGCAGGTGAATTGATGTATTAGCAGGTGAATTGATGTATTAGCAGGTGAATTGATGTATTAGCAGGTGAATTGATGTATTAGCAGGTGAATTGATGTATTAGCAGGTGAATTGATGTATTAGCAGGTGAATTGATGTATGGGCAGGTGAATTGATGTATTAGCAGGTGAATTGATGTATTAGCAGGTGAATTGATGTATGGGCAGGTGAATTGATTTATTAGCAGGTGAATTGATGTATTAGCAGGTGAATTGATGTATTAGCAGGTGAATTGATGTATTAGCAGGTGAATTGATGTATTAGCAGGTGAATTGATGTATGGGCTGGTGAATTGATGTATTAGCAGGTGAATTGATGTATGGGCAGGTGAATTGATGTATTAGCAGGTGAATTGATGTATGGGCAGGTGAATTGATGTATTAGCAGGTGAATTGATGTATGGGCAGGTGAATTGATGTATTAGCAGGTGAATTGATGTATTAGCAGGTGAATTGATGTATGGGCAGGTGAATTGATGTATTAGCAGGTGAATTGATGTATTAGCAGGTGAATTGATGTATTAGCAGGTGAATTGATGTATTAGCAGGTGAATTGATGTATGGGCTGGTGAATTGATGTATTAGCAGGTGAATTGATGTATGGGCAGGTGAATTGATGTATAAGAAGGTGAGATAATGTATGGGCAGGTGAGATCATGTATGGGCAGGTGAATTGATGTATTAGCAGGTGAATTGATGTATGGGCAGGTGAATTGATGTATTAGCAGGTGAATTGATGTATGGGCAGGTGAATTGATGTATTAGCAGGTGAATGGATGTATGGGCAGGTGAATTGATGTATTAGCAGGTGAATTGATGTATGGGCAGGTGAATTGATGTATTAGCAGGTGAATTGATGTATGGGCAGGTGAATTGATGTATTAGCAGGTGAATTGATGTATGGGCAGGTGAATTGATGTATTAGCAGGTGAATTGATGTATGGGCAGGTGAATTGATGTATTAGCAGGTGAATTGATGTATTAGCAGGTGAATTGATGTATTAGCAGGTGAATTGATGTATTAGCAGGTGAATTGATGTATTCGCAGGTGAATTGATGTATTAGCAGGTGAATTGATGTATTAGCAGGTGAATTGATGTATTAGCAGGTGAATTGATGTATTAGCAGGTGAATTGATGTATTAGCAGGTGAATTGATGTATGGGCAGGTGAATTGATGTATTAGCAGGTGAATTGATGTATGGGCTGGTGAATTGATGTATTAGCAGGTGTTTGATGTATGGGCAGGTGAATTGATGTATTAGCAGGTGAATTGATGTATGGGCAGGTGAATTGATGTATTAGCAGGTGAATTGATGTATGGGCAGGTGAATTGATGTATTAGCAGGTGAATTGATGTATTAGCAGGTGAATTGATGTATTAGCAGGTGAATTGATGTATTAGCAGGTGAATTGATGTATGGGCAGGTGAATTGATGTATGGGCAGGTGAATTGATGTATGGGCTGGTGAATTGATGTATGGGCAGGTGAATTGATGTATTAGCAGGTGAATTGATGTATGGGCAGGTGAATTGATGTATTAGCAGGTGAATTGATGTATGGGCAGGTGAATTGATGTATTAGCAGGTGAATTGATGTATTAGCAGGTGAATTGATGTATTAGCAGGTGAATTGATGTATTAGCAGGTGAATTGATGTATGGGCAGGTGAATTGATGTATTAGCAGGTGAATTGATGTATTAGCAGGTGAATTGATGTATGGGCAGGTGAATTGATTTATTAGCAGGTGAATTGATGTATTAGCAGGTGAATTGATGTATTAGCAGGTGAATTGATGTATTAGCAGGTGAATTGATGTATTAGCAGGTGAATTGATGTTTGGGCAGGTGAATTGATGTATTAGCAGGTGAATTGATGTATTAGCAGGTGAATTGATGTATTAGCAGGTGAATTGATGTATTAGCAGGTGAATTGATGTATGGGCAGGTGAATTGATGTATTAGCAGGTGAATTGATGTATTAGCAGGTGAATTGATGTATTAGCAGGTGAATTGATGTATTAGCAGGTGAATTGATGTATTAGCAGGTGAATTGATGTATGGGCAGGTGAATTGATGTATGGGCAGGTGAATTGATGTATGGGCAGGTGAATTGATGTATGGGCTGGTGAATTGATGTATGGGCAGGTGAATTGATGTATGGGCTGGTGAATTGATGTATGGGCAGGTGAATTGATGTATGGGCTGGTAAAATCTTCAGAGGCAGGTGAAATTGTTCACGAGCAAGTGAGGTTGAAAGGCTGAAGAAAAGATGTTCCTCACACGGTTACTACGTTGTGCTGCCCTGCACCACCTGCACTTCGCATTCTCCCCCTTCAACCTCCCTCCCACATCAGACAGATATCGTGCATCTCACTCCCACGCTGCTGCACGGGGCATCACATGGGGACGACGCGTCCGCCCCCTCACTCCCCATGTTCCTTTCCCCCTCACTCCCAATGTGTCTTTCCCTTTCCCTTTCATGTTTCTTCCCCATGCCACACCGGGCGGACAATGTTCATCTCACACCCACACCGCTGCACGGCCCAATTCACAGGGATGGTGGTTGATCGTAACACTAGCTTCAGAGGTCCTTGCTGCTGCCATTGTGCTCCCTGCCGTCCCTCTTCCCTGCCTTTGCCATACCAGGCAGACATCGTGCATCTCACACCCACTCTGCTGCACGGCCCGTCACACGGGAATGACTCACACCACCCTCCCTGCCAGCAGCAGCACCTGGTGTATCAAATCGCGGACACTGGCGCTGTGTTTGCTGCCACACAATAGGCAGGATCCCAAATACAAGTACTCTCGTCCTCACATGGTGCTACCATCTGGCTCTGCCATTCCGCCACCGCTGCTGGCAGCAGCACCTGGTGTATCAGATCGCGGATACTGGCGCTGTGTTTGCTGCCACTCAGTAGATATAACTCAGAAACACGCTGAGGGTGACTAACTACAGTCGCAGCGTGTCTGATGCATGCCAGCTGAAGAGATCCAATTGGGCATGGTAGTAAGACAGGGAAACGTTACACTCGCACACCAGATAGGTCAATCACACCCGCCCTGCACAAATCAGTCGAGTGTACAGCCAGCAGGAAACACAGCGCGCAGACTTTATGGAGAGTGGGGATATTTTCCCCGGTAACAAAGCGCGCGTTACTACTCTGATGTTCAGTTCTCGACCCTGAACAATCAGTGTTAACTGCTTTACAACCCTGAGCAATCAGGGTACTGCTTTTCTTGAAAATGTGCACCCATAATAGAGGGGGAAAATTTTCCCCGGAATCAGGGAGGCTTAAAATGAAACGTCAGCCCTGAGCATACCAGTACTCACAGGGCATTGCCTTGCCAGCCCTCCCTGCCAGCAGCAGCACCTGGTGTATCGAATTACAGATGCTGGCACCATGTTTGATTACCGCCGCAATGGTAAATGGGAATGTATATTCTTTATTTGATAGCCTGACCTGAAGAGAAAATTTACTGTGAAATGGATGTGTTTTACGTTGCTTAAGTATAACAAACAGTAATTTAGAATAACTATTCACTAGGTGAATCCAGTTAGACAATCAGTCGGGCTACACTGCAACTTTGATGATGGAATGTATCATAGCGCTTATTCTGTCACATGAACAGTTGCGGCTGATCCAACGCTTATGCGCCATGTGATGAGCATCTAAATCCACCGCCTAGCAACTCTCGTTCTTAGGGTCCATACTTCAGCGCGCCTCCCGTTTTCGCCCTTTACTATACACGAACCTCGGAGGAAGAACCTCCCACGGCCTCCGTTTTTAGGATCTTTGCAGAGCTGAAAACTGCGGCGTGCTTTCCAGGTGTGCGAATGCGGCCCTGTAGCATGTCCCCATCCTCCGTCGTTTGGCGCTGTAGCATGTTCGCATTCGAATGCTACAGTTCTCTCCTCCGTCCTTCTCTGCTGTTTCCGCCGCGATTGCCTCGTTTCTTCGCGCCTCTCGACCATTAATCGCTTTTGAAAATTTCAAACGCCTTTTGACCTTTAATTTACGGAATTGACTATTAACTCAACGGTGGGCGATTCTTGCGCCCCTCGCTCCCCTCGATCCTCTCGCGCTGCGCCCATCCGCTGCGCCTTCTCCCCCTTCGCACCTCCTCTCCCCCTTCGCACCTCCTCTCCCCCTTCGCACCTCCTCTCCCCCTTCGTACCTCCTCTCCCCCTTCGCACCTTCTCTCCCCCTTCGTACCTCCTCTCCCCCTTCGTACCTCCTCTCCCCCTTCGTACCTCCTCTCCCCCTTCGTACCTTCTCTCCCCCTTCGTACCTTCTCTCCCCCTTCGTACCTTCTCTCCCCCTTCGTACCTCTTCTCCTCCCTCGTACTTCTTCTCTCCCCTCCTGTCTCCATCCGTTGCGCCAATCCCCAGCCACGTCTGCAACTCGTCCCGCACCCCTTGCTTTCGTCCTCCCTCCCCATTCACCCTTCTCCCCCTCCTCCCTGCTAAGCTAACCTCCCATCCGCCATATCCCGTGTTCCTTCCCCATTCCCCTCCGCTGTCCGCCACATGCCGTGCCACTGCCTTAATCCTTTCCACCTTTTCCATGCGAATTACATTACATCATCACATGCGAAGCTGGCACGTGTGATCCATACCGTACCCACATGCGAAGCTGTATCATCAGGGATACTCCCACCCACCCGACCATCCATGCCTCCCCATCCCTGCCTCCCCATCCTCTACCTGGCAGACAACACTGTCACAATAGGCCGGCTTACATCACACGGGGTGATATTCATCCTTTCCGCTCCATACCTCTCCCCTCCTCCCTTCTCCACCCTTCTCCCCCTCCTCTCCATCCCGGCCTCACTCGCTTCCTCGTTCCCCCTCCGCCACAGACAGCACCACCCGTCACAATGGGGCGGCTAACAGGGGGAGGGCGATACGTGAAGGGGGTGACGCTCGGGAAGGGGACGTTCGGAGTCGTGTTCAAGGCATACGACACACATGTGAGACTCGGGTGCTCGTTTATTTTCTGGGCGGAATACTCTATTCACTTGCAACTTTGAGAAGGGGGATGTGAGTGGGGGACAGCTCGGGAAGGGAACGTGCGGAGTCGTGTTCAAGGCGTACGACACTCATGTGAGACGTGGGCGCTCAACTTCCCCACGTGGGCGCTCAACTTCCCCACGTGAGCGCTCAACTTCCCCACGTGGGCGCTCAACTTCCCCACGTGGGCGCTCAACTTCCCCACGTGGGCGCTCAACTTTCCCACGTGGGCGCTCAACTTTCCCACGTGGGCGCTCAACTTCCCCACGTGGGTGTGAACAAGATGCTGTTTACCTCACCTGCTACTTTTAGAAGGGGGAGAGGCTCGGGAAGGAAACTATCGGTTGGAGTCGTCTTCGAGGCTCCCAGAAGCTCTTTGAGGCTCCCTCACTTGTTGCTCCAAAAGCCCTGTCTTTGAAATGTATGATACCCATGCAAGGCAACGTGTCGCACTTGAATCAGAAAACAAGTGAGAAAGGCTGGGAGGGGCGGGGCGGAATGTTCAGGCAGCTGCCACCCCTTCCCCACCCGATTGCCCCAGTTATTGTGTCCTGTAATGTGAGGCTTGTTACAAATTACATGTGCGTGCGTTTCCCTCACCTTCTCCCGTGTTCCTTACATGTGTGGCAGATGGGCAGGACAGTGGCGATAAAGAAGATTCATCTGGGCGACTGCAAGGAGGGCACTGAGCGCTGCGCTCCCTGTCCTCCCATCTCCCCATCACCCCCTTCCCACGTATGGCAGACGAGCAAGACAGTGGCGATAAAGAAGATCCATCTGGGCGACTGCAAGGAGGGCGACGAGAGAGACGAAGCTGCTGCATTCCCTGTCTTCGCCTCCCCTCTTCAACTCCACCTTCCACCCGTCCCCTCTCTACAGACGGGCAAGACAGTGGCGATAAAGAAGATTCATCTGGGCGACTGCAAGGAGGGAGTGAACGTGACGGCTCTGAGGGAGATCAAGCTGCTCCAGGAGCTGCACCACCCACACATCATTGATCTCATCGACATCTACCCTCACAAGAGGAATTTGAACTTGGTGCTCGAGTTCATGGAGACAGACTTAGAGGTGAGCCAAACATGTTGGGGGAAAAGGAGGGCGTGAGGTGAACGTAACGTGACGGCTCTGAGGGAAATGAAGCTGCTGCAGGAGCTGCACCACCCACACATCATCGATCTCATCGACATCTACCCGCATAAGAGGAATTTGAACTTTGTTCTTGAGTTCATGGAGACGGACTTAGAAGTGAGTGGTCTGAGCCTTTGGGTAAGGAGGTTGAGGGAGATGAAGCTGCTGTAGGTCCAGGAGCTGCACCACATGTGATCGAGCTTATCGACGTATAATGACATGTAGTCGTTGCAGCACGCTTTCGAACGAACGAACGACATCAAGGCGTTCATGCGCATGACTCTCCATATCTTCGCCTCCTTCACTCTCCCTCCTCCTCCTCTCCTCCTCCCCCCCTTCAGAACATCATCAAGGATCGTTCGCTGCACCTGTCACCAGCTGACATCAAGGCGTTCATGCGCATGACCCTAGAGGGCCTAGCATACTGCCATGGCAAATGGGTGCTGCACAGGTGGGGTTCTGGTGATGGTTGGCTGGGAGTCGTAGTATGGGATGGGTTGGAGGTACCCTCCACACCTTTCTCTAGGGGACATCAAGGCGTTCATGTGCATGACCCTAGAGGGCCTAGCATACTGCCATGGCAAATGGGTGCTCCACTGGTGGGTGCAGCGTGCTAGGAATGTTGGCTAAACTGGGATACACACATGACCCTGGAGAGACTCGCATACTTTTATGGCGAATGGGTGCTACACAGGTGGGTGGGTGATTCGCGTGATGATAGTTCTGTCTGATGATTCTTCTTCTGATTGTCGTACTTTCGATGGTGGTTCATCTGATGATGCCTTTTCTGATGATGCCTTTTCTGATAACACTACATCTCAAGAGACTGAGGGTGGCTTTCTTCCCACCTCTCCATGCATAGATATGAGTGCATAGATATGAGTGCATATATATGAGTGCATATATATTACTTCACGCAGATGTATGACTTCATAGCCCCAACAGGCCACTTCAAGACTTCCGTGCCGTGATCCCCATTGTCCCCAATCCCCACCGACACCCATCCCCACCCCTCTTCACACCCCCCCACCGCCCCACCCCACCACCCACCCACCATCGCAGGGACATGAAGCCCAACAATCTCCTCATAGGCCCAACAGGGGAGCTCAAGTTCGCAGATTTCAACCTGCACCATCCCCCACCTCCATCCATTCCCCCTTGACCCCTCAAACTCCTCCCTTTTTCACCCACTCACCCAACCAGCCAACCTCCCCACCCATCACCTCCGCAGGGACATGAAGCCCAACAATCTCCTCATCGGCCCAACAAGCGAGCTCAAAATCGCCGATTCCGGCTTCGCTCGCCTCTTCGGCAGCCCTGACCGCAAGCTTACCCACCAGGTGTTTGCGCTCTGGTACCGAGGCCCCCTTTTCCTGCCCCTTCTCCCCCACACCTTCCCACCCACCCCCACCCTTCCCCACCTCCCCACCCACCCCCACCTTTCCCCACCACCCCACACAGGGACATGAAGCCCAACAATCTCCTCATCGGCCCAACAGGGGAGCTCAAGATTGCTGATTTCGGCTTTGCTCGCCTCTTCGGCAGCCCTGACCGCAAGCTTACCCACCAGGTGTTTGCGCTGTGGTATCGGGCCCCTGAGCTGCTGTTCGGCAGCAAGGCGTATGGCTCTGGCGTGGACGTGTGGGGCGCTGGCTGCGTGTTTGCAGAGCTGCTTCTGCGACGGCCCTTCTTACAGGTATGCCCTACTCTGCTCTTAGAACCAGCAAGCTCACCCAGAGGCAGCAAGCAAGCTCACCTCACCCACCAGGTGTCTGCGCTGCGGTATCGCGCCCCTGAGCTGCTGTTTGGCAGCAAGGCGTACGGGTCGGGCATGGACGTGTGGGGGGTTGGCTGTGTGTTTGCAGAGCTGCTTCTCAGACGACCCTTCCTGCAGGTATGCCCTACTCTTCGCTCAGAGACAGCAAGGAAGCTCACGCGCAGAGGCAGCAAGCCACCCCACCCCACCCCACCCCACCAGGTGTTTGCTACTCCTAGACTAAGCAAGCTCTCCCACCAGGTGTTTGCTACTCCTAGACTAAGCAAGCTCTCCCACCAGGTGTTTGCGCTGTGGGGTGCCTAAGCTGAGTTGCTCCCCCTTACCCCACTCCCCAGTACCTCTCCCCCTCCCGTCTCCCCTCCCCCTCCCCTCCACATAAACCAGGAATCGAGTGACATAGACCAATTGGGGAAACAATTCGCTGCCCTGGGAACGCCGCGGGAGGACCAATGGCCGGACATGCAGTGCCTGCCCGACTACTTGGGTTTCAACTTCTTCCTTCCTCTCCCGCCTCTCCTCCCTTTGACACCTTTTCCCTCTCCCCTCTCACCAATGGCCAGACATGCAGTGCTTGCCCGACTACGTGCATTTCAACTTCTGCGTTCCTCTCCTCTCTCCTTGCAACTCCCTTCCACTCGATGCCCCTCACTCCTTCTCCATTCACCTCCCCTCCCTTGACACCTCTTCCCGATGCCTCTCCTCTCCTCTCCCCTTCTCCTCTCCCCTTTCCCTCTCCCCCACATCTGTCAGGGATCGAGTGACATCGACCAATTGGGGAAGATTTTCGCTGCCCTGGGCACGCCGCGGGAGGACCAATGGCCGGACATGCAGTGCCTGCCCGATTACGTGCATTTCAACTTCTGCCCGGCGCCGCCCCTCAAGTCGCACTTCCCCATGGCTGGAGATGATGCCCTCGACCTGCTCTCCCGCATGCTCACGTTCGACCCCAACAAGCGAATCACAGCTGTGCAGGCCTTACAGCATCGGTGAGCACTGCTGTCATGGATGTAAGGTGTGCTGTTATGTATGGTGTCGTGCTGTCGCCCCTCAAGTCACACTTCCCAATGGCTGGCAACAATGCCCTCGACCTGCTCTCACACATGCTCACCTTCGACCCCAATAAGAGGATTACAGCTGCGCAAGCCCTGCAGCACCAGTGAGAGCACACACATATGCATACTCGTTTAGCCTTCTGCGTGGCACCACCCCTCAAGTCGCACTTCCCAATGGCTGGAGACGATACTCTCGACTTGCTCTCCCGCATGCTCACGCTTGATCCCAACAAGCGGATCACAGCCGCTCAAGCCCTGCAGCACCGGTGGGTGCGCGTGCGCTCATATGTATGGTGTGCTGTAGCATACACATGTTAGTACTGTCGCACTTCCCCATGGCTGTATGTAAGGTGTTTGCGACCTGCTCTTCCTCAAGCTCACGTTCGACCCGAATAAGCACCGGTGAGTAACTGGGGTGCGCTCATGCTTGCATGTGCGCTCACATAGGCTGACGTGTGCAAGCAGTTCTGCTGTAACAAATGCATGAGTGAATTGCTGCCCCTCAAGTCGCACTTCCCCATGGCTGGAGACGATGCCTTAGACCTTCTCTCCCGAATGCTCACTTTTGATCACAACAAGCGGATCACAGCAGCACAGGTGAGTAAGAGGCGCACCTGTGTATCTCAGCACAGGTGAGTAAGAGGCGCACCTGTGTATCTCAGCACAGGTGAGTAAGAGGCGCACCTGTGTATCTCAGCACAGGTGAGTAAGAGGCGCACCTGTGTATCTCAGCACAGGTGAGTAAGAGGCGCACCTGTGTATCTCAGCACAGGTGAGTAAGAGGCGCACCTGTGTATCTCAGCACAGGTGAGTAAGAGGCGCACCTGTGTATCTCAGCACACGTGAGTAAGAGGCGCACCTGTGTATCTCAGCACAGGTGAGTAAGAGGCGCACCTGTGTATCTCAGCACAGGTGAGTAAGAGGCGCACCTGTGTATCTCAGCACAGGTGAGTAAGAGGCGCACCTGTATATCTCAGCACACGTGAGTAAGAGGCGCACCTGTGTATCTCAGCACACGTGAGTAAGAGGCGCACCTGTGTATCTCAGCACAGGTGAGTAAGAGGCGCACCTGTGTATCTCAGCACAGGTGAGTAAGAGGCGCACCTGTGTATCTCAGCACAGGTGAGTAAGAGGCGCACCTGTGTATCTCAGCACAGGTGAGTAAGAGGCGCACCTGTGTATCTCAGCACACGTGAGTAAGAGGCGCACCTGTGTATCTCAGCACAGGTGAGTAAGAGGCGCACCTGTGTATCTCAGCACAGGTGAGTAAGAGGCGCACCTGTGTATCTCAGCACAGGTGAGTAAGAGGCGCACCTGTGTATCTCAGCACACGTGAGTAAGAGGCGCACCTGTGTATCTCAGCACAGGTGAGTAAGAGGCGCACCTGTGTATCTCAGCACAGGTGAGTAAGAGGCGCACCTGTGTATCTCAGCACAGGTGAGTAAGAGGCGCACCTGTGTATCTCAGCACAGGTGAGTAAGAGGCTGTGGAGTCTCGACCTGCTGTCCCGCATGCTCACCTTCGACTCAACCAAGCGGATCACTGTCGCTCACGCCTTGCAGCACCAGTGGGCACGTGGGACTTAGGCGTCTATGCACTGCCTGCTCTTGTCTCCTACCTAACCCAACCATACCATACCCAAGCATACCATACCCAAGCATACCATACCCAAGCATACCATACCCAACCATACCATACCCAAGAAGCACATTATGGCCCGTTTTCTCTTACCTTCACCATCCACACACCCTCCTTGACTCCCTCATCCACTCCCTCCTCCCCACCAGCTACTTCCTCCTCGGCCCACCAGCCACCAACCCCAAGGACCTGCCTCGCGCTCCCTCTCCACCCGAGTCTCTTGCACCCCACTGCCTCTCTCATTCTCTCCACACATCCCCCCTCTGCTGTCTTCCAGCTACTTCCTGCTCGGCCCACCAGCCACCAAGCCCAAGGACCTGCCGCGCCCGCCTCCAAAGCCCTCTGGCAGCGATTTCCCTCCCGGCTCCATCCCTGTCGGCCTGGCGCCTCTCGCCCCAGATGCAGCTGCTGCTCTTGATGCTGCTAACGGTGCTACTGCTGGCGGTGACACGAGACGGGACGGGACGGCTGGTGGGGCAGGAGCAGCAGCAGGTGTTGCTAATACAGGGCGGAGGCATCTCCCGCCTTCAGTAGAGTCACCTCACTACCCCCGCAACCTCTCACCGGCCACTAAGGCAGTTCGAATATCACTCCAACCTGGGATAGAAGATTTCGAGGGGGGTGAGGGGAGAGGAAAGGCTGGGGAGATTGTTGGGGAGGGCAGGGATGGGAGAGGAGCTGTGGAGGGGGGCGGTGCGGAAGGGGAGACGCCGAGTGAGGTGACGATGGTTACTGCGGTTACCGGGGGAGGGGATGGAGGGCCGATGTCGGTTGATACGGTGATGTTTCCTCCAGGGTCGGTTCTGCCACCCAGACCAAAACTGAACAGGTAAGGGTTTTCTCTCTGAATGTATAATCCAGCAAGTTTTTGTCTTTCTTTCTTTCTTTTCCTTTTCATAGTGATTTGGATCGTTGTATACCTGTTCTTGTTCATTGTGGTGCTCCGTCCATACGTACGTCTCGTACATGGAAAGGCGATGAATTTCTTTCCGTCCTCTCACTCAATTCACCCACTCTTTGAACCCCCGTTACAGAGATGACAGGCAGGCTTTGCGCAAGCGTAAACTGAACGACGAGTTCGACAATGTTTAGAAACAACCACCTCTCCACAAACCTACTCCCGGGTCGCCCCCGTATCTCTTGCCACCCTACCAAGCCTACTATTTTAGGCGAGGGCCTGGCTAGTTTTCCCCCTGTTTTAGGACGTTCCATTGTCATTGTAGTTGTTGGGCTGAGTGCCCCTTAGGATCTTTGGTAGGGTTAAACTCTGGGTAGAGTGATGTAGTAGCGGAAGCGTTTAAATGAAGTCCTTGAACCACCTTGCGCTGGTATGTGAGGGCAAAGTAAGTTGATTAAAACAAGCAAGTACAAAGGTTTATATAAGAGTACAAAGAATACGAAGAGATATAATTAAACTGTTTTACTGTTGCGGTTCGATACAGTGCGACTCGGGCAACTGCTCAATGTCGAGTCAGTTGTGTGTCCTTGCTGTCGCGCTGCATTTGTCAAGTCAAAGGTCGCTGACCTTTGACTTTCGCGTAACCTCCAGCGGTTACTTCAACCTCCGAGGGTTGACTCGCTGGTGCCTCGATATGCTCTGCTTCGCTTGTGCCTTGGTGTTTCGACACGACAGAGGCGCTTAAGATTGTTTGTTCCCAACACTCCCCTTCGCTTCTGGAGTGTCGCTGCTGGTGACGTGGCTTTGTCCAGTCAGCAGCATGCAGTACTCGAACTTCTGTTTTCCGAGCTTCTTGGTCAAGTAGTCAGCTGCCATCTCGGACGTGGGACAGTAGGATAGTTCAAGTCTCCCCTTCTCAATCTCGTCTTTCACGAAGAAATATCGCAGAGCGATATGCTTCGTTCTGTTCGCGAATCCATTTTTGTTGGCGATGCGAATTGCAGATTGGTTGTCGCAGAACAGAGTGAAGTTGGGTAACTCGGCTAACTTCGCTTCTTCCAGCAGCTCGCGAAGATAGAGTCCTTCCTTGGTGGCTGAGCAGAGTGCAATATATTCTGCTTCAGCTGACGAGAGAGCAATTAATTCCTGCTTGCTCGATTGCCAGGAGATCGGTCCGATAGGTTCGAGGCGGTAGATGTAGCCGGTGCGGGAGCGCCTGTTGTCGGAGTCGCCAGCGTGATCAGCGTCGACGTGGCCGATTAATTTAGTCGGTGTAGTTGTGTTCTTGTAGTAAGTTAGGCCGATCGTTGAGGTACTGACGAAGTAGTGGAGAGCGCGGTCGAGCTCCGCCAGGTGTTCTGCTTCAGGCTTCTTGAGGTAGGTGGCGAGCTGGCTTGCGGAGTATGAGAGGTCGGGGCGGCAGGTGACAGCTGCGAAGAGAAGGCATCCTAGCTTTCTCTGGTAGTCGCGTATCCCGGCGGATTTGAGTAGAGAGGATCCTTCCTTGTGGTTTCCTGTCGCGTAGCGGTAGGGTGTAGAGATGGTGGTAGGTGTGAGCGCGAAGCGTTTGGCGATGGTGTCGGCGTACTTAGCGGCGTTGAGGTAGATCGCGCCTTCTTCTTCCCGAATGTTCAAGCCGAGGTACTGTGTGACGGTAGAGGAGACCGTGAGTGTGAGGTCCCTCTGTGGCTCCCCTTCGAACCAGGTGGTGATGTCGTCAGTGGAGCCGATGTAGAGTAGGTCGTCTACGTAGACGATCAGCAGAATGTAGTCGGTGTCCTTAGTGAGTCGGTACATTCCTTGGTCGTGAGGTAGTTGGCGGAATCCGATGCGAATGAGGCGAGCGTGTAGGTACTGTTGCCATAGCCGCGGAGCTTGCTTGATCCCGTAAAGTGATTTCAGCAGTTGACAGACTTGGTTAGGTTCCCCGTTGGTACCGTGTGGGAGCTCGACGAAGATTTCCACGTCGACAGGTGCGTAGAGGAACGCGTTGGCGACATCGATTTGCCGTAGATTCCTTTTCTTCATGGCGGCGATCGCGAGGAGGATTCGAAGTGAGGTATGTGGGCTAACCGGGGCGAATGTCTCGGTGAAGTCCCGTCCGTGCTCCTGATCGAATCCACGCACAACCCAGCGTGCTTTGAACTTCTCAATTGTGCCATCTGCTTTTGTTTTAACGCGGAAGACCCATTTCCCGGTGAGAATGGTCTTGTTCCTTGCCACGCTGATGGGGACAACTTTCCAGGTGTTCCGTTCCTCCAGCGCCTTTAACTTTCTGTCCATGGCTTCACGCCATTTTTCCCTGTGTTCCCCCCCCAGAGCCTGCTGAACCGTCGCAGGCTCCTTAGGAAGAGTGTTGCCGTGGACTGCGGTGACGAGTCCGAGAATCTGCAGTCCAGTCTGTGAGTAGCGGGGAAGAGTTGCATCCTCGGGATAAGCTGCTTCATCTCCCGCTTCTGGATCAGGTATGAAATTCGGTTCTACTCGTTCTGCTTCGTTGGTGTTGACTGTCGCAGGTGTTACGTAACTGTTGTCGGCGAAGTAGTAGAAGGTTTCGGCGTTGACACTTTCGCGAGGGTTATCTTCGTCCATGGGGACGTCGACGGAGCAGAACGGAAGGGGTCCAGCTTCTTCTGATGCGTTGGCCACATTCTGCTCGTCCCAGTCAGCTTCGTCTGCTGCCGAGGCGAAGGCTCGGTCACCACGAAAACCACCTGTGGGATCTTGGTCCTCTTGCAGGTTGGCAAGGTATGTCTGGAGCGTGAGTCGTTCGTAGAAAATGACGTCGCGTGCTGCTACTGTTTCCTTGGAGTGGACGTCAAAGATTTTCCACGCGTTGTAGTTCTTTTCGATGCCGAGGTGTAGTCCCCACTGTGCGCGTTGTGAAAATCGGCCCGCTCGTGCTGCTGGGGGTCGGTACTGTACCATGCATCCGAACACTCGTAACATTTTTGTGCTGCCCTGTTTTCCTGTCCACAGCAGATGCGGTGATGCGTTGTTCGGTAGTGATGAAGATGAGAGCAAGTTGTGCAGCATGACAGCGTGGTCCATCGCGTCAGGCCACTGGTGGTTGGGTAGCCGCATGCCACGCAACAGTTTGCGCATGCTGTTCTGCAGAGTCCTGTTCATTCTTTCTGCTACACCTTGCTGCTGATGGGCGTAGGGAAGAGAGAGGAGCTGCTTGATTCCCCTTTCCGCCAGGTACTGCTTGAATCGCTGAGAGGTGTATTCTCCTCCTCCGTCAGACTGGAAGCTTTTCAGCTTTACGCCCGACTCTCTTTCTGCTACTGGTAGCCAAGCAGCGAATGCTTCGAGGACCATGTCGCGGCTGGGTAGGTTTAGATGCCAGACGTAACGGGTGGCGGCGTCGATGAAGGTGATTGTGTAGTTGTATATTACTTGTCCTGGTTCCCGATTGTACAGGTAATAGTCACCCTCAGCACTAAGCATACATAGCAGCAAGGATATGTGAGAATACTAGCGTGACTTAGAAGCCATGGCTAGTGAGTGTGGAGAGAGTTGAGTGTCGAGAGAATTGGAAAGGAGAATGTCGATAGGAATGATGGATTCACTAGCTAGAGTTGGGATACAAATACAAAACCCTAAATTGTGTTGTACTCACTACAGAGTACCCCACTGCAGGCTAGACAGCAAATACATTCTGACACACCCCCATAGTCAAAGTGGGGTATAATCAGTTGAGCAAGCAGTCATAGAGCAGGTTCACAAGTACAAGCAAAGCTAGAGGCATACACAAAGGGCAAGTGAGGAGGAGGAGGCTGGACTGTGAGAGGAGAGGAGATAGGAGGCAACGGCTGATGCTGCAGACACACGGGCAACACGAGCGTCGTGCACGGTGGCTACCGGAGCACATTTCCTCGGACTACAGGAGTAACTGGCTCTGCGGCTAACTCTAAGCGGCAGGAGCAACAGACCCACGGGCGACAGGCGCAGCAGGCTCTCTGAGCTACCAGAAGCAGAGCCCCGGACTACAGGTGCTGCGGACGACAAGACGGCAGCCTCCGCTCAACCTCCCCCAACTGTCCCACCCCCCTTTCACACACCCCTTGCTTCACCCCTAGCTCTACTCCCACGTCACCCCCCTAGCACCACTCCCTCTTCACCCCCCTAGCACCACTCCCTCTTCACCCCCCTAGCACCACTCCCTCGGCAGCTGCAGCAGTGGGAGACGGAGGAGGAGGAGGAGTAGGGGACGGTTCACACCCCCGCCACCCCCATACCCTCCACCCCGCAGTTGCACCCACACCCGCCACCCCCATACCCTCCCCCACTGCTGCACCTGCAGCAAGGGATGGAGGAGAAAGGGGGGGGGCGGGGGTGGGGCTGGTGCTGCAGATCCCCTCCCCCCCACTGCTGCACCCGCAGCAGGGGGAGGTAGGAGAAGGGAGGGGGGGGGGGGGGGGGGGGGGGGGGGGGGCGGGGGGGGGCTGGTGCTGCAGATCCCCTCCCCCCACTGCCGCACCCGCAGCAAGGGGATGGAGGAGAAAGGGGGGGGGGGGGGTGCAGGAGCCGCTCGGGCGACAGCAGGACGCGCCACACCCGCCACCCCCATACCCTCCCCCCACTGCTGCACCCGCAGCAGAGAGATGGAGTAGAAGGGGGGGGGGGGGGGCGGAGGGGGCTGGTGCCGCAGGTCCCCTCCCCCCACTGCTGCACCTGCGGCATGGGGGGGGGGGGGGCGGGGGGGGGTCGGTGCTGCAGATCCCCTCCTGCCTCCCCCTGAACCTCCAAGCTCCCCCCCCTCTCCCAACACAAGGTGCGGCAGGGAGAGAGAGAGGAGGAGGTGTGGTGGCAGCTGCTGCTGAGGCACATCCGCCACCCCCTCACACCCTCTCCCCGCCGTCCCCATGGAGGGGGGGGAGGGGGGGGAGGGGGGCGGGGGCAGAGCTGCGCGTGCGACTGTAGGGCACGCGGGCTGGAAGAACCCCCTCTTGCCACCCCCTCACCCACCATATTGCAACAGGGCACCGGGGCCGCGGTTAGGGGCGGCAGGTCGCGAGGGGCCATGGCTAGGGGCGACTGGGCCATGGCTAGGGACGGGGCCTGGCGCTGGGCAGGTACGGGGCTGGGCGCGGGCTAGGTACGGGGCCGGGCGCTGGGCTAGGTACGGGCCGGGCGCGGGCAAGGTACAGGGCCGGGCGCTGGGCAGGTACAGGACCGGGCGATGGGCAGGTACGGGGCCGGGCGCTGGGCAGGTACGGGGCCGGGCGCTGGGCAGGTACGGGGCTGGGCGCTGGGCAGGTACGGGGCCGGGCGCTGGGCAGGTACAGGGCCGGGCGCTGGGCAGGTACAGGGCCGGGCGCTGGGCAGGTACGGGGCCGGGCGCTGGGCAGGTACGGGGCTGGGTGCTGGGCAGGTACGGGGCCGGGCGCTGGGCAGGTACGGGGCCGGGCGCTGGGCAGGTACGGGGCCGGGCACTGGGCAGGTACGGGGCCAGGCGCTGGGCATGGACTGGGCCGGGCACTGGGCAGGTACGGGGCCGGGCGCTGGGCAGGTACGGGGCCGGGCGCTGGGCAGGTACAGGGCCGGGCGCTGGGCAGGTACAGGGCCGGGCGCTGAGCAGGTACGGGGCCGGGCGCTGGGCAGGTACGGGGCCGGGTGCTGGGCACGTACGGGGCCGGGCGCTGGGCAGGTACGAGGCCGGGCGCTGGGCAGACTGGGCCGGGCGCTGGGCAGGTACAGGGCCGGGCACTGGGTAGGTACAGGGGCCAGGCGCTTGGCAGGTACGGGGCCGGGTGCTGGGCAGGTACTGGGCCGGGCGCGGGCTGGGTACGGGGTTGGTCGTTGGGCGCAGAACGGAGGCCAGGCGCGAGGCTAGGTATGGGGCCGGGCGCTGGGCAAGGGACAGGGCCGGGCGACGGGCTAGGTATGGGCCGGTCGCGGGCTAAGTACGGGCCGGGCGCGGGCTAGGTACGGAGCCTGGCGCGAGCGAGGTACGGGCCGGGCGTTGGGCGCGGAACTGAGGCCGGGCGCGAGGCTAGGTACGGGCCGATCGCGGGCTAGGTACGGGGCCAGGCGCGGGCGAGGTACGGGCCGGGCGCGGGGCTAGGAACGGGGCCGAGCGCGGGGTAGGTACGGGCCGATCGCGGGCTAAGTACGGGCTGGGCGCGGAGCGACGAAGTCGACGGGGCCAGCGGGGCCGAGGGGCACAGCTAGGGGCGACGCCAAGGGGCGACGGGCCGGGGCCTAGGCTAGCAGGGCAGTAGGTGGTGGGCCCATTAAGATTAGGTCCTACAAAATTGTTGCTCTTAATACCATGTGAGAATACTAGCGTGACTTAGAAGCCATGGCTAGTGAGTGTCGAGAGAGTTGAGTGTCGAGAGAATTGGAAAGGAGAATGTCGAGAGGAATGATGGATTCACTAGCAAGAGTTGAGATACAAATACAAAACCCTAAATTGGATTGTACTCACTACAGAGTACCCCACTGCAGGCTAGACAGCAAATACATTCTGACAGGATAACATCATAGTCTAGGTCAAAGATAGCAACTCCAGACCTAAGCAGCTCTGCCCAGCGGGGGCGCTCGGCCTCGTCACCAAACTCTGCGCGCCAAGCGTCGTCGAGGCGGGAGAAGCAGTGGTGCTGAATGTGAGGCTTCCCGCATGTCTGACCAGCACGGTCATCCGTGCGAATGACATACGGGCAGCTACCACCACCCCCAGACGCCCCACGCTGAGCAAACCACTCACGAAGCTGCTGGGGTGACCGGGTCTCGCTCCGACGCTGCTGCTGCTGCCTCTGGCCTCCTCCAGAACCTCCACGCTGAGCTCCAGTCCGACCGCCACCACTCCGACTGCCGCCACTACCGCCACTCCCACCGCTGCCTCCACCGCCGCCACCAAAGCCCCCACTCCCGCCACCGCTCCCACCGCTGCCACCACCCCCACTGCCTCCACCACCTCCACTGCTGCCCCCACTACCACCCCCGCTGCCACCGCCACCACCCCTGCCACCCTTGCCCTTGCTGCTGCGGCGCTTCGCACTAGCAGAAGCCGGCCCGACGTCCTCAGCACCAGGGACGTCGAGAGCAGCAGCAGAGGTGTAGGAGGGGGCAAGGGGGGAGGGGGAGCATCCCTCAAAGAAAGGTGTGCACGGAGTGCCACGAGCAGCACCTACAGCGACTACACTAGTCTCAGCTCCAAGGAGGTGCTGCTCGAGGAGGTCAACAGTGAGGACTATGGGGTCGAGGTAGAGAAAGTGGTCCTTGACAGAGCGAACAGAGTCAGGGAGGTGGGTGATGGTTCCTGTCAAGGAACTCAGCTGGGGCAGCAGCGCGGTAGCGAGCATCGCTAGTGCGAAGGTGGGAAACCAGGTCCTCTACTGTGGCAAATGCGGATAGCTCGGGGAACAGGTAGGGCAGTAGAAGGCGGCCTAGAGCAGCAGTGGCAGGCGAGGAGTTGCGAGCGACGACAGCGTGGTACAGTGCCTGTGCTGTCCTGTGCTGTCCGAAGTGAGCGCATTCGGCTAACGGCAGGTGGTTGCGAATGGCTAAGCGGGCACCAGCGTCGCGAGTAAGCCACTGTGAGCGAGTTGCACTGTCAGCTGTGGTGGGAGGGGCGGGAGCGGCGACAGACGTATGGTCAAACAACGAAACACTGTCCCTAGAGTCGCTCAGTAGCTACAGCTGCAGGTCGTCGAGCCACGTGTCAAACTGGACAGGGCGGCCCTCATGATCGAAAGGGAGAACACGAAGAGAAGCCATAGCAGCAGAGGAGAGGGGCAGCTAGCGGGTTGCGAGAGAGTAGTGCGCAAGCTGCAAGAGGCAGCAAGGAGGCCGCAAGGGGCGGCTCGCAGGCTGCAAGGGGCGACGGGCGGGCCGGGCCTAGGGGCGGCCTGTAGGCCTAGGGGTGACAGGCAGGCGTAGTTGCCGACTTGGGGGCCGGGGCCTAGGGGTAGACGGGCAGGCCGGGCGTAGGGGTCGACGTGCGGGCCGGGCGTAGGGGTTGACGTGGGCGCCGGGGCCTAGGGTCGACGGGGCGGGCCGGGGCTTAGGGTCGACGGGGCGCCGTGGCTAGGGTCGACGGGGCGCGGGCCAGGGCCTAGGGTCGACGGGGCGCCGGGGCCTAGGGTCGACGGGGCTGCCGGGGCTAGGGTGGACGGGGTGCGGGCCGGGGCCTAGGGTCGACGGGGCGCCGGGGCTAGGGTCGACGGGGCGCGGGCCGGGGCCTAGGGTCGACGGGGCGGCCGGGGCTAGGGTCGACGGGGCGGCCGGGGCTAGGGTCGACGGGGCGCGGGCCGGGGCCTAGGGTCGAAGGGGCGCCGGGGCCTAGGGTCGACGGGGCGGGCCAGGGCTAGGGTCGACGGGGCGCGGGCCGGGGCCTAGGGTCGACGGGGCGCCAGGGCCTAGGGTCGATGAGAGGGCCACAAGGGGCCGGTGCGAGGGGCAACAGGTGCGGCACGAGGGTCGCTAGGGCGGCTAGTGGGGCAGCACTGTGGTGGGCAAAAAAAAAAACGGTCCTAGCGAAGGACTTGCTCTAAAACCATGTCAGAAGAATGAACGAGAATGATGAATTGTGCAGAAGTTGGGTACAAGTACTAACCCTGATTGGGTTGTACCCCTTATGGGCTACCTACCCCGCTATAGCCTACACAAATGTAACCACTGAGATATTCTGACATGTGGCGGCTGCCAACTGGTTTGCGAGGAGTGCCTCGATTCGTCGAAGCGCCGCGCGCGTTTCGTCCAGGTCAGCGCGAATGGTGGCGACTTCTTACACGAAGTTGTCGCCTTGACCTTCCATGACTGACATTGCGCGTCTGAAAACCGGAAACGAGGGGGAGTGAAAAACACGGAATCGGTTTTACGTACTCGAAATTGGTATTTAACAGTCGTCGCCCCCGTGGTTTTTTAAGACTGGATTTTAGTGGTCGAAAAAACTTCGCGTTTAAACGAGCTCTGATTACCATGTGTGAGGATCGAGGATCGAGTTCAGAATGAAGAATGAGAATCGATTGCTTCACCTGGGTAACACGAGGCTATATATAGTCTCAACACGAGGCACGTAATGTCAGAATGTTATATTTGTCTAGCCTGCAGTGGGGTACTCAATAGTGAGTACAGCCCAATCTAGGGTTTGCTATATGTACTCAACTGCTTGCTAGTGCAACCTTCTCTTTCTCGTTTCTAACTTTCAACTGCTGTTTCCAACATGGAATCAGAGCAGGTCGACCCTCACGGGTCGATCCTGTGGATGGGCCCACCCAATGCTTCCGCTGCTGCTGTCCTGTCTGTCGCGCGCCCCGTGGCGCGCGACGTTTTTTCTTCCCGCCACGCGCTCCGAGCGCGTGGCGGTTTTCTTCCCGCCGTGCGCCCCGAGGCGCGCGGCGGTTCTCTGCCCGCCGTGCGCCCCAAGGCGCGCGGCGGTTTGCTTTCGCACACTGCGCCCTGGGGGCCCGCGCGTCGCCCCCCCCCATCCCGTCGCCCGTCGGGGCGCCCTTGGGGGGCGCGCGTCGCCCCTCCCGTAGCCCGTTGCGGCGCCCTGGGGGGCCGCGCGTCGCCCCCCCTCGTCGCCCGTCACGGCGCCCTGGGGCGCCGCGCGTCGCCCCCCCTCGTCGCCCGTCGAGGCGCCCTGGGGGGGGCGCGCGTCGCCCCCCCCGTCGTCCGTCGAGGTGACCTGGGGGGCCGCGCGTTGCCCCCCCCGACGCACGTTGAGGTAACCTCGGGGGCCACGCGGCCCCCCCCCTTCCCGTCGCCAGTCGAGGCGACCCGGGGGGGGCCGCGCGACAGAAGGGGGCCGCGCGTCGGCCCCTCCCGTCTTCGTCGCGGCCCTGCCGTCCTATCCCGGCCCTGCTTTGCCCGGCCCTGCCGTCCTGCCCCGGCCCTGTCCCGGCCCTGCCCTGCCCTGCTGCCGCCCCTGCTGCGGCCCTACCCTGTGTTGGGGTTTGGGGGTGGCGAGTATGGGGGTGAAGGATGTGTGCGGTCTCCCCTGCTCCTCCTCCTCCTCCGTCTCCCACTGCTGCAGCTGCCGCTGAGGGGGGTGGGTGTGTGGGAGACGATGGAGTGGCACTATGGGGGTGTGTCGTGTGGGAGTGAACCTAGGGGTGCAGCAGGGGGTGTGTGAAAGGGGGGTGCGACAGTGGGGGAGGTTGAAGGGAGGTAGCCGTCGTGTCGTCAGCAGCGCCAGTAGTCCGGAGGTGCGCCTCCGGTAGCCCAGCGAGCCTGCTGCGCCAGTCGCCTGTGGGTCCGTTGCTCCTGCCGCTCGTCTTAGCCGCGGAGCCAGTTACTCCTGTAGTCCGGAGGTGCGCCTCCGGTAGCCACAGTGCGCGCGCTCCTGTTGCCCGTGTGTCTGCAGCTTCAGCCGTTGCCTCCTCTCTCCTTTCCTATCAGTCTAGCCTCCTCCTCCTCACTTGCCCTCTGTGACAGCCTCTAGCTTTACTTATTGCTGTGAAGTATAAACTGTTGCTTCTTGTACTTGTGCTCAGAATGTGTGGTGACTTTGTGATCCACCCTGAGCTTGTTTTGCTTTGCTTGTTGTGCTGATTACACCCCACTTTGGCTATGGGGGTGTGTCAGAATGTTATATTTGTCTAGCCTGCAGTGGGGTACTCAATAGTGAGTACAGCCCAATCTAGGGTTTGCTATATGTACTCAACTGCTTGCTAGTGCAACCTTCTCTTTCTCGTTTCTAACTTTCAACTGCTGTTTCCAACAGGTAACCCAGGTGTTACGCGAATGTTATGAGGGTCGCGAAGCGTCCCGAACAAAACCTTCCCGAACTCGGTAGAAAGAAATTTGGTGGGAACCGAAAGGCTTGAGTTCGGTACACGTAACCTGGTTCGGTGCTATAACAATAATAGAATATAGGAATGCACCTAACCTAGGAAATCAAGCATATCTATGCATGATAAAATAAACCTAAGCTAGAAATAGCATAATAAAGGCAAGGCAAGCTAGCAAAGCAAGCATAAGCCGTCGTACTCTCACAAGGCACCTCCAATGAAGGGGGGTGGGGCAGCAACGACGGCTGGAGAATCAGGAGCGGCGGTACCTGGGGCAACACCCAAGGTACCTAGGCTGATGCCGGCGGACGATGGGACACCACTACTAGTGGCACCAGCAGCGGATGGGCCACCTCCAGCAGAGGATGGAGTGCATGGCGAGAAGAACAAAGGGGGGGAGCGGAAGAAGCATAAGAAACTAAACTACCAGTTGTTCCGCTCTTGTGCCGCACCCTACCGACATCCAGCCGCATCGCGACCCTTGGGACACCATTGACTGGGGCAATGAGCCCTCGACCCCGCGTCGCAATATCTACGGACCCGATCCCCAGCCGCGCGAACCTACGCTTGTCCTCGGAACAAATTTCGGGACCAACATCCCTCTCTCAGTTATTTCCTGACAGGAAATTCATCGCGCTGATGCTGACGACGACGAATGATGAGGCAATAGAAGAAGAAGCGCCAGCAGCACCAACCCCCGTACCTGAAGAACACCCCGAAGTGGTGCGCGCACACTACATGCACACTTTCGGAATCCACACAACTGACGACATGTGGCATCAGCGCCTCAGTCATCCCTCGCGCGTGACGCTGAAGAATTGCATTGAGGCTGAGTTTTTCGCGCCTGGCGCATCTGCACCGTCTGCCCCTAAGCCACGCTAAGCCATCAGCCATTCCCGCTGCTGGAGCGAGGAACCAACCGCTACCCTGAGCTACACAAGGTATACAGTGATTGTCTCATTGTCGGCCACTACTGCCTCAACGATATGCTTACCTTCGTCGATGCGGGAACTCGCTATGTGCGAATTGCGAACGTGCAGTTCCACAGCAGGGCATACGGGGTCCTTCGCCTCTGGCTGGCTCACACATAGAGGCAATCTGGGAAGAAGCTACAGATCAAGCTGACTGACGGCGCAGCAAAATTTGCAGCAAGGAGCTGCAGGATTACTTGGCGCAAAAGGGTATATTGCACCACGTCTCACTCCCCTATGCGCACCCGGAGCAGGGCGAGCACACCAATCGCACCCTCATGATGAACGTGCGTGCGCTATTGAAGCAGACAAAACTTCCCGCAATGTACTGGCCTGTGCGCTATGCACCACGCCGTGCGAGTGCACAATCTTCTCTCCACCACGCCTATCACAGGAAACCTATCGCCACATATGAAGTGGATAGACAAGAAGGGCGACACCTCCATGCTCCGTGTACGGGGTTGCATGGTGCACTATCGGCCCCCTACCTCAACCATCGGCAAGTTTGCAAGCCGCGCGCGCTGGGGCGTTCATCTTGGCATCAGTTATGAATACAAGTCATGGACCATCCTATATCTGCTCAGCAACAAAGTCACGAATGCGCGCGATGCCATCTTCTACAAGCGACTCTACCTCGCTCAGTACCGCGCGGACGAGCAGGCTGGCGCAAATCGGGTCTACGCAAATGACCGGCATAACTAGGCTACCCCCGAAGACAAAGCAGCCGCTGCCATTCCAGAGAAGGATAACACCAGCGAGTTCCTCGACATCGACGACGACGATTATGACGACGACGATAGCCACAACTCGCCTCCAGGACCTACAGGAGGAAGCAACAGGAACCCCGCGCCGCCCTCTCCACCTGAGCCACAAATTCCGAGCACAAGCAAAGGCCACAAGGCCAGTTCACATGCAGAGTTATATAAAATAGAACAAACAGTACAATGATCATACCCTAGCAAGTGTAAGCATGCATGTGTATATATAGATTACAGTACAAGTAAAGTCACGTAGTGAGCAAGTGAGGCAAAGTAGGCACAAGGCCTAAAACAGTACACAAAAACGCTGATGATCACCAGGCGGAAGTGCCTTGGTGAATATATCAGTAGTGTTGGACCGAGTGGCCACGTAAGCAAGACAAAGCTGACCACGCTGCTGCAACTCTCGAACAAGGAAGTAACGCAGAGCGCTGTGCTTCGTTATGTGCTCCTGTCTGTGCTCCTGACACAAGGCAATCATGGCCTTGTTGACTACGTACAAAACTGGAGAAGAACGAGGCCGCTCTCCCAAGTCGGTCAGCAGGTAGGTGAGCCAGCGTAACTCCTGTGCAGCCATGGCACCTACGTAGATCTCAGCCTCACAACTGGAACTGAGAACAGAAGACGAGTGGGTTGACCGCCAAGAAACAGAGCCCGAACCAAGGCTGAAAGTGTAACCCTATGATGACCGCTGCGTAGCCAAGTCGTCAACCCAAGAAGCGTCTGCGTGTCCAGTGAGGACAACTGGACCCCGTCCTCCAAGCACGAGCCCCATGCCCGATGTACTGCACAAGTAGCGCAACACCCTCTTAGCGTCCTCCCAGTGCTCTAGTCGGTGTCTCCCGGGCGCAACGTAGCGTGCCAGGATGCTAAGAGGGTAGGCAAGGTCAGGTCGAGTGCAGATCATCAGGTACATGAGGCAGCCCACAAGCTCTGGATACGGGCCACTCGGCTCTAAGGACTCGTCCGAAGGTGGAGCTGAGAGCGAGTGACGAGTAGGCAGAGGAGTGGACTGTGGCAAGCAGTACCGGAAGCCGAAGCGCTGAAGGACCTGGTGCACCATGTGTGACTGAGTCAGGGTGATGGTGCGCCGTGCTCTGTCCCGGGTGATCTGCAAGCCAAGATAGCTGTGCAATTCACCGAAGTCACTATAGGTGTGTCTCTTCTGCAGCTCGGACTTCACAAGGGCCAGTGCCTCAGTATCAACAGTGGCAAAGACCAAGTCGTCGACGTACACGAGGACGTAAAACAGCGGCAGCGAGGTGTCGGTGCGTAGAAACAGCGACGGGTCAGCAGTAGAAGGAGCAAACCCGAGAGCCGCAAGCGTCGTCCTCAGTGTGTCGTGCCACTCGCGAGGCGCCTGGAAGAATTCAACTCCCTGTCGCTGACTGAAGCCTCGTGCAACGTAACGAGCCTTGAAGGCAGGCGGAGAACCCGGCCGCCGCTTCACCCTGAAAATCCACATGCCATCGACTATGTTCGCCCCAGGAGGGGGAATTGTGTCGACTTAAGTCCCTGTGGACTTCCAGGATGCCATCTTTGCGTCCATGGCTGTCTGCCACTTAGAGGAGTAGGGACCCGTAATCGCCTCTGCGTAAGAGCGCGGGGTCGGGATGTCTGG
Organism: Closterium sp. Naga37s-1; assembly: GCA_947471745.1. Classification (NCBI taxonomy): domain Eukaryota; kingdom Viridiplantae; phylum Streptophyta; class Zygnematophyceae; order Desmidiales; family Closteriaceae; genus Closterium; species Closterium sp. Naga37s-1. Next base: position 761,752 of record CANJKZ010000737.1, read on the forward strand.
TGCATCCGGGTCTCCCTCAGGTGCAATCAACATGGACACGAGATGAGGTACAGCAGCTGCAATACACTCAAAGTCCTCCTGCCTGTCCTCAAGGACGTCCGTTCCAAGAGCACACTCAACCCCGATGGACGGAGGACAGTCAGACTCAGACTCAGCAACAAGACTAGCGGCATAGTCGAGACGACAGGCGGCAGCAAAGTCAACAAGCTCAGCAATGAGGGCAGACGCAGCAGCTGACTCAAACGAAGGGTCGGTGACAACAGTGGCTAGAAGACGAGGGACAGTAGGACTGGCAGCATGAACTAAGTCAGACTCAGGGTCAAGAACGGCAGGAAGAGAGGACGCAAGAGGAGGCGGTAGGGGAACTTGCAGTGGAACAGAGGAAGGACGAAGTGCCATATGGTGCATGCCAGGGACAGGAGGAGGACGCTAACGAGGAACACGACGACCAGTGCGAACAGGGCGAACATGCGAGGCAGGACAAGACACAGGCTCACGACGCTCTGTAAGACCTCCAGTCTGCTCAGTGTAAGGAGAAGGAGCAGGCAGTGGGGAGGCTTGCTGTAACGGCGGCTGCGACTGGTCAGGCGGTGGACACAGTAAGGGAGGAGTAAGGCCAGTAGAAGACAGGATACCAAGAACCTGCTGAAGCAGGGGAACGAAGTAAGGTCGCGGCCGTCCAGTGTCTCCAGCTCCAGCACCAACAATACCAGCACCCCCGGGGCCTGCGCCTCCAGCTCCGGTCTCTTCAGGTCAAGGGTCCCCAGTTCCAACGCCTGCAGCACCACCAGCTCCAATACCTCCAGTACGAGCACCTCCAGGATCATCGGCTCCAGTACCTCCAGCAGCTCCAGCTCTAGTACCTCCAGCAGCTCCAGCTCCAGTGCCTCCAGCTCCAACTCCTGCAGCACCACCAGCTCCAGCTGCTCCAGTACCTCCACTTCGAGCACCTCCGGGACCAGCGGCTCCAGTACCTCCAGCAGCTCCAACTCCAGTGCCTCCAGCTCCAACTCCTACAGCACCTCCAGCTCCAGCAGCTCCAGTACCTCCAGGACCAAGAGCTCCAGTGCCTCCAGCGGCAGACCCCCCGGCTCCAGCAGCGCCACTTTGAAGGCGGGTGCGCCGAGCAAACCACTCGCACAGCTGCGGTGGAGAGAGAGACTCCCACCGCAACAAGGCACCCGGAGTTCCTCTAGTAGACAAAGAACCCCCAGGCTCAGTACGCTCAGGCTCAGCACCCCCAGGCTCCGCACCCCCAGGCTCCGCACGCTCAGGCTCAGCACCCCCAGGCTCCGCACCCTCACACTCAGCAACCCCAGGCTCCGTACACGCAGACTCAGTACCCCCAGACCCCGCACCCGCCGGCTCAGCACCCCCAGACTTAGTACCCCTAGTAGCACCACCCCCAGCAGCACCTGAGTCGACAGCTACCTCGACAGGCTCGACAGGGTCTGCCTGAGACACACCTGAGGGGGCAGGACCCTGAGGGGGGAGGGGGTCTACCGGAGGGGGACCTGGAGCAAGGAAGAGTGGCGGGGGTGGGAGAGGGGCAGAGCGGTAGGGGAAGAGACGGTAAAAGGGAACTCACTCGTCAAACATGATGTCATGAGAGGTGACGACACGACGCGAGGTGGGGTGGTAAAACTGCCAGCCAAGCGTGTCAGGGGGAGAGCCAAGGAAGACGTAAGAAATAGCGCGAGCGGAGAGCTTGTCCGCGGACGTATCGCGAACAAAGGCACGAGAACCCTAGACCTGGAACACCGACGCATCACCAACCTTCCCCGTCCAACGCAGTGTCGGCGAAGTTTCCGGCAAAGAAACATGGGGCCAGAGGTTGAGTTGATGCGCAGCGTACCGGACCGCAAACGGCCACAGAAAATGGGGAGCAGCCACATGGATCATGGAGGTACGAGCCACCTCCATGACTAAGCCAATGCGGCGCTGAGCAACCCCATTCTGCTGCGGTGAGGCCGAAAGCGTGAACGACTGGAGAATGCCCTCCCCACGAAAAAAGTCTCGTAAGAGGTCGGAGGAGAACTCACCACCTCTGTCAGAGTGCAAACGCAGGAAAGAAAGGTCCTCACGGAACCGCTCACGGAGCTGGAGACGGACTTTGCGGAGCCAAGGGATCAAGACATCAGGGACCTCACCCTTGCTGCGCAAGGGGAAGACCGTGGTGTAACGCGTGTAGTTGTCAACAACCAGCAGGAAGTAGCGCTCGCGGTCCTATCCACTGACGCGGACTAGGCCCCACACGTCCATGTGGAAAGTCTGCAGGGGAGCAGTGATCAGGGGAAACGAGGAGGAGTGAGGAGCGGCGCGCTGCCGCCCCTCGACGCAAGGAAGGCAGGGCAAGGCAGGCGAGAGCAGGAGGGGAGGCAGAGACCTGGGAACACCAGAAACAAGGAGGCGGGAGTGCATGCCACAAAGTCGTGGCAGGGAGGGGTGACCAAGACGGTGGTACCACAGGAGAGTCTGGTGCGACACGAGGCGACACGAGCAGGGGGCTGCTACCGGACCTGACACGGACACCTGAGCAGATGCAGCTACCTGAGGAGGCTCAGCAGTGAGTGTGTACAGACTCGACCCACGCCGACGGGTCAACGTGGCCAGGTGACGGCCCGTCCGTGTACACGTGCAGATCGACACACGCTGACCCCCAGGAGTGGTGGTAGTGGCCATCGCATCCTGGAGGGCAGCGGTACTCACCAAGTTCATAGAGAACGAGGGGAGGTGAAGAACTGAGAGTGAGCCGGACGGAACCGCCGGACACGGGAGAACAGTGGAGGAACGGGCAAGAACCGGGCCCCCTAAGGGGTCAGCCAGCCTGACCGGTATAGGTGCAGAGAGAGGAGTGAGGGTGGTGCTGTCGTGAAAGAAACATCGGGAAGCACCTGAGTCAAGCGTAAAGGTGTGCAAGGCCTCAGCAGGCGCAGTACCAGGGAGAGCAGACTCACTAGCACCTAGAGCAGCAGCCTCTATACTTGGGTCTGGCGGCACACACAGGTAACAGTTACCCTCAGCACTAACAGACAAGGCATACATAGCAGCAATGATAGCATCATAGTCAAGATCAAAGATAGCAACTCCAGACCTAAGCAGCTCTACCCAGCGGGGGTGCTCGGCCTCGTCACCAAACTCTGCGCGCCAAGCATCGTCTAGGCGGGAGAAGCAGCAGTGCTGAGTGTGAGGCTTCCCGCATGTCTGACCAATACGATCACCCGTGCGAATGACATACGGGCAGCTAACACTACCCCCAGACGCCCCACGCTGAGAAAACCACTCACGAAGTTGCTGGGGCGAAGGGGTCTCGCTCTGACGCTGCTGCTGCTGCCGCTGGCCACCACCAGAACGTCCCCTCTGAACAGCTCCACCCCGACTGCCACCACTCCCACTGCCGCCACTACCGCCGCTCCCACCGCTGCCACCACCGCCGCCACCAAAGCCCCCACTCCCGCCACCACTCCCATCGCTGCCACCACCTCCACTACCTCCACCACCTCCACTGCCGCCCCCACTACCACTCCCGCTGCCACCTCCACTACTCCTGCCACCCTTGCCCTTGCTGCTGCGGCGCTTCCCACTAGCAGAAGCAGCCCTGACATCCTCAGCACATGGATGAAGAAAGGCTTGGAGTGTGGTTGTTGGAAGGCTGTTACAAGCCAGCGGCTTTCGAGATGGCAGCTTGCTGAACGTTTCTTGATCTTTTGAGAAATAACTTAGTTTGCACAACGAAAGGGCTTTTATATTGCGCCCTTCCACATTAGTCGTAGATTTTGGGGGATGTAGAAATGGACGTTGGACCCTGTTGTAACGACGGGGTTCGGATCGTCAGATTATGCCGACCCCTCGCTAACTGGGACCACGTCGTGATATGCGCGACCAAGTTTTCTCCTTACCCATGTGAAAAACTCCTGCGATCTGTCCCAAGATTTGGCATTGTACCTGTGGCGAGGGTAATGGGGCTTGTCAATTCGAGATGCGAAAGCGAAACAACAGCGTTAGTATCGTAGGCAGGCAACTCGAGTGCAAGACTCGCTATATTTATTCGCGCCAAAACAAACTTCGTCCGCGACACTCGCGCCTGCGCGACGGAAAGTTGGGCTCCACAAGTTTCACCTAGTTCGCCCGCTCTGCTAACAGCATTGCCTGATTTCTGCACATGTTTTGTTAATATGTTTCATTCTCTTTAACAGATTGCGTTCACGCAACCAACATTGTTAATAGACTTCTAAAGATTTCTGTGTAACGAGCCTCAGTGTCTTGGATCAGACGTGGCATCTGACACTCTGACAGCTTCCCCCAACCCCAAGTTCTCGCCAATTGCGAAAACAGACTCCCATCCGCCGCACTTCGTCCCCCAGCCCCATGACGGATCGTCATTCACGACAGCATGGGGGACTGCTGTTAAAGCTCGCGTCTCATATTTCTGCCATCCAACCAAGTGTTAAACGGTTGGAATCCGGTAACAGCAGAGTTTGTCGCAAAGCACACCAAAGCAAGGGGTGGGTTGGGAAAGTTGGCTGTCGCACACTTCCCCGTGCACACCAAGTGTTAACAACTCTCGAAAATATGAGACTCTGAACTCAACGTTGACAGAACCCGGGACCAAACCTGTCCCCCTTGGCTCGTTTTCCACCCAAACCAACCCACCCTGGTTTGTTTTGGCCTCGACTGTTTGGGAGTTCGCTGTGTTTTTTTCACCCACTCGTCAAATAATTCGTCATTCGTTACCCAATCACAGACGGGAAAACCCAACCAAGTGTTAAAAGGTTGGAAATCTGAGACGCGAGCTTTAAAGCTTTCGTATACATTTGCAAGTACTGTTTGGACTTGCACTGTAGCCAGGGAAAAATTCGCCAGAACGAAACAACTGAGCGTGGCGAGAGGTTTGGCGAAAAATTGCAGCTTTGAGGAGTTCCAAACACAGGAAACTCCCCCGTCACCCAACCTTGGAGACAGATTTCACTAGGAACCATGATACGTGACTAACATACGCTAAGCATAGATAGAGGAACCGGGGCGCGACAAAGAACATGCGGAGCATCGACACCGCTCAGATATTCTCATGTGAGATGAGTTTAGGTACATTATAGGCTTGTGCGAGTGGGAAAATACATCTAGCTTGCACGCCAGCTCCTTTCCACTGCTGCGCCGTTCAGCGGCAATCGGAGAGGGAAAGGCTCTGCATTCGTCGAGCGCGTCGTGCTGCATTGATGGGCCCCGTCGAAGCCCTGTCAAGGGCGCCTCGACGGGTTGCATCACCACGCTGGGTAGGTGCGATCGAGTAAGCCGATTGAAAATTACGGAGCCGACGGCGGGATCGCATCGTTCCATGCGTTGGCCACGCCGCCACTCTCAACACCCGCTCGGTAGGCATTTCCCGCTTAGCGCCTCACCCACTGCGCGGGTCTCCCGCTTACCGCCTCCAATGCTGGGAGCCTCTCCCGCTTAGCGCCTCACCCTCTGCGCACCATGCCGCTTAGCGTATCACTCGCCGCGCGCCTTTCCCGCTTAGCGCCTGACCCGCTGCGCGCCTCTCCCGCGCAACGAATCACTCGCTGCGCGCCTCTCTCGCGTAGCGCCTCACCCCCTGTGCGCCTTTCCCGCGTGTCGCCTCACCCTCTCCCGCTTAGCGCCGCACCCGCTGCGCGCCTTTCCCGCTTAGCGCCCCCACTGCTCCCCTTCATTTCCCCTCCTGCTCCTTCTCACTTCCCCCACTGGTCCCCTTCATTTCCCCTCCTGCTCCTTCTCACTTCCCCCACTGCTCCCCTTCATTTCCCCTCCTGCTCCTTCTCACTTCCCCCACTGCTCCCCTTCATTTCCCCTCCTGCTCCTTCTCACTTCCCCCACTGCTCCCCTTCATTTCCCCTCCTGCTCCTTCTCACTTCCCCCACTGCTCCCCTTCATTTCCCCTCCTCCTCCCTCTCATTTCCCCCCTTACTCCTCTCATCTCCCCCCCTCCTCCCTCTCATTTCCCCCCTTGCTCCTCTCATCTCTCCCCCTCCTCCCTCTCATTTCCCCCCTTGCTCCTCTCATCTCTCCCCCTCCTCCCTCTCATTTCCCCCCTTGCTCCTCTCATCTCTCCCCCTCCTCCCTCTCATTTCCCCCCTTGCCGCCTCTCATCTCTCCCCCTCCTCCCTCTCATTTCCCCCCTTGCCGCCTCTCATCTCTCCCCCTCCTCCCTCTCATTTCCCCCCTTGCTCCTCTCATCTCTCCCCCTCCTCCCTCTCATTTCCCCCCTTGCCGCCTCTCATCTCTCCCCCTCCTCCCTCTCATTTCCCCCCTTGCCGCCTCTCACTTCCACCCTTGCTTACTCTCGCTTCCCCGCTTCCCTCTCATTTCCCTCCTTCACCCCTTCATTTCCCAACCTAAACCCTTATTTTCCCCACCTTGCTCCCCGTCATTTCCCCCCCTTCTCCCCTTATTTTCCCCACCTTGCTCCCCTTCATTTCCCTCCCAGCTCTGGCATAGCCCCACTGCCCTCCCGTCCTTTTCATCTTCCCTCCCTTACAGGGTGGATCCCTTGCAAAATACTGCCCCCCACTCGCTCCCTTCCATTCTCCCTTCCACGCTCTCCCATCGCCATGCCTTAATTTCTCATCCCCCCTCCTTCCAGGGTCATCTCACCTCCCATGAGATCCCACTCGCTCCTTCAGTCCCTGCTAATGTAGCAGCAGCTCCCACGAGGAGTTGGAGCTGGGATGATCTTGCAAGAACAGCGGCAGGTGCATGGGCAGCAACAGCAGAACCAAGAGCGAGTGAGCCCTGCTGCGGTCTCACAGCCGAGCGCGCTCATGAGTGCGCAAGCCGCAGGAGATGCAGCATGCGGGGTCTCTCACGCTGGGTGCACACTATCGAAGCAGCCATGTCAGCAGTGGACTGGGGAGCGAGCAGGGTGTGAGGCTCGATGAGGAAGCGAGGCGGAGGGAGAGGGAGGAGGAGTAGGTAGCGAGGCTGTTGCGGCAGATGGTGCGTGCAAGCGAGCTCGACTCATCTCAAGTTTTGTCCCATCGTTCACGCCTCTCAGGTACTGTGCGCGTCCCATCGCATGCCTTGGGACTTGCCTAGACAACCGTTTTCACGCCACTTGGATGACTAAGGGCACTCTCTCCAGGCTTTGGTTGAGCTCACCCTGATATGTGCCTTCTTTTTCCCCTTCCTCGTCCCTTTCTCAGCCCTGACCCCCCCCACTCCTCTCACCGGCAGGTCCACCAAGCAGCACACAATGCATCGCTCCCCTCTGCTGCACACCAACGCCAGGCATACAACAGCAGCCGCCAACTTGTGCGGCAGCTCCCTGCGTATTTATTACTATGCACTTGTGATTCAAGAAGCATGCATACACTCCCAACTTTAGTACATTTTTGGCACTTCAGGACCAAAATCAAGCTCGTAGCCTCACAACATGTTTTATAAAAAAAGTCCTTACAATTGTATCACTAAATACATAACCTTTATCACCCAACCCTGGATTCTTCGATACCAATCACGTGACTAGTCATATGCCTGTGCACGAATGCAGGGAATGGAAGGGAATGGCAGGGAATGGAAGGGAATGGAAGTGTATGGAAGGGAATGGAAGTGTATGGAAGGGAATGGAAGGGTATGGAAGGGTATGGCTGGGGTATGGAAGGGAATGGTAGGTATGGAAGGGAATGGAAGGGTATGGAAGGGTATGGAAGGGAATGGAAGGGTATGGAAGGGAATGGAAGGGTATGACAGGGGATGGATGGGTATGGCTGGGGTATGGAAGGGTATGGAAGGGAATGGAAGGGTATGGAAGGGAATGGAAGGGTATGGAAGGGAATGGAAGGGTATGGAAGGGAATGGAAGGTATGGAAGGGTATGGAAGGGAATGGAAGGGTATGACAGGGGATGGATGGGTATGGCTGGGGTATGGAAGGGAATGGTACACTTACGCTAGGGAAGGAAAGGTATGGCAGAGTATGGCAAGGTATGGCAGAATGAGGGACGGGCTTGGCTGGCGTATGGAAGGGTATGGGAGGAGATGGAAGGGTGTGGCGGTGTATGGGGGCGGATGGATGAGTATGGCATGCGATCATCCAAGGGTACGGTAGGGGTTAGAAGCGTATGAGAGGGAGAAGGGGGGAAAATGAAAGGAGATGGGGGGAAATGAGCGGGGGGGAAACGAGATGGAGAAGGGGGGGGGAATGAGAAGGAGCACGTGGGGAAAGGAGAGGGAGATGGGGGGAAACGAGAGGGGGAAGGGGGGGGGAATGAGGGGAATTGAGAGGGAGGTTATGTGGCATTTAACTGAGTGGTTAAGGGGGGAATGAGAAGGAGCAGGGGGGAGAATGAGAGGGATAAGGGGGGGAAATGAGAGGAAGAAGGGGGGTACATGAGCGAGAGAAGGGGGGACATAACAGTGAGCAGGGGGGAGGATGAGAGGGAGAAAGGGGGGGAATGAGGGGCTTCATGGGGGGAATGAGAGGGAGTAGGGGGAGATATAAGAGGGGGAAGGGGAAGAAATGAGAGGGAGAATGGGGGGAAATGAGCGGGAGAAGGGGGTGACATGAGAGAGAGAAGGTGGGGACATGACAGGGAGCAGGGGGGGAGATGAGAGGGAGAAAGGGGGGGATGAGGGGCTTCATGGGGGGAATGAGAGGGAGTAGGGGGGAGGAATGAGGGAGAGCATGGGGGGAAAATGAGAGTGAGCAAGGGGGAAAATGAGAGTCTGCAAGGGGGGAAATGAGAGTGCGGCTGCCGCGGCTAGTGCGGAAACGTGGTAGCGAGGCTGTGCGATCGGGCGGCGACTGTGATGTGTGTTCGCCAGTTTGAGAAGGGAGGCGAGAAGGGATAATCGGGAGTGGGAAGGGGAAGCGGGGAGGCGGGAAGGGGAATTGGGGTGTCGGGAAGGGGAATTGGGGAGGCGGGAAGGGGAATTGGGGAGGCGGGAAGGGGAATTGGGGAGGCGGGAAGGGGAATTGGGGAGGCGGGAAGGGGAAATGGGGAGTGGGAAGGGGAAACGGGGAGGCGGGAAGGGGTAATGGGGAAGCGGGAAGGGGTCACGGGGAGGAGGGAAGGGGTAATGGGGAGCGGGAAGGGGAATTGGGGAGGCGGGAAGGGGTAATGGGGAGCGGGAATGGGAATTGGGGCGGCGGGAAGGGGTAATGGGGTGCGGGAAGGGGAAACGGGGAGGCGGGAAGGGATAATGGGGAGCGAGAAGAGGAAATGGGGTGGCGGGAAGGGGAATTGCAGAGGCAGGAAGGGGTAATGGGGAGCGGGAAGGGGAAACGAGGAGGCGCGAAGGGGTAATGGGGAGCGGGAAGAGGAAATGGGGTGTCGGGAAGGGGAATTGGGGAGGCGGGAAGGGGAATTGGGGAGGCGGGAAGGGGAATTGGGGAGGCGGGAAGGGGAATTGGGGAGGCGGGAAGGGGAAATGGGGAGTGGGAAGGGGAAACGGGGAGGCGGGAAGGGGTAATGGGGAAGCGGGAAGGGGTCACGGGGAGGAGGGAAGGGGTAATGGGGAGCGGGAAGGGGAATTGGGGAGGCGGGAAGGGGTAATGGGGAGCGGGAATGGGAATTGGGGCGGCGGGAAGGGGTAATGGGGTGCGGGAAGGGGAAACGGGGAGGCGGGAAGGGATAATGGGGAGCGAGAAGAGGAAATGGGGTGGCGGGAAGGGGAATTGCAGAGGCAGGAAGGGGTAATGGGGAGCGGGAAGGGGAAACGAGGAGGCGCGAAGGGGTAATGGGGAGCGGGAAGAGGAAATGGGGTGTCGGGAAGGGGAATTGGGGAGGCGGGAAGGGGAAACGGGGAGGCGGGAAGAGGTAATGGGGAGCAGTCGTTTCTGATTACCCTCGCGACACCTCAATTGCGGCTGCCGCCGCTACTGCGGAAACGTGGTAGCGAGGTCGCGCGATCGGGAAGCGACTGTGATCGTGCGTGTTCGGCAGTTTGAGACGCAGCGTGCGCGTTCACGGTGGCGTGAGGAGGCCGCGTGGTGAGGCAACGCGACGGACGACGAGGCGAGGCTGTGAGAAGGGGTCCGGCGGGCTCGCCGTGTTAGAGGGCGGAACTGACGTTGGCTCGGACGTGTAATTACACTAAACTGCCCCACGCGTCTAAGTTTGTGTCGGAAACGGGAGTGATTTGCGCTGGCTGTTGTCGCGATGTGCTTTGCTACGATTTATGCTGCTTGTTGAGCGTAGTGGCGTAGATCTCACATGGACTGGATTTCGTATACTTTTGTTATTCCAAAATTTTTGAATCACCAGTGAGCCCTGGGTGACGGGGAGATCACCTCCCTTGTGAAGCGAGTGAAACTAGCTGTTGCTGGGTTACCAATATTTCAGATTTCAAAACTTTTGAACCTCCCTTTTTCAAATGTATACGAAAGCTTTAAAAACCATACTTCAAACCCACAGGCCAAAAGGCCAAAATTGGTTCATCCTTCCCAAAAACGCCCTTGATCATTCCCGAGTTCTAGACCTCGTCCAACATTTTCGACACTCCTATTGGTTCGCGAGGCTATTTCGTTTTCACTCCCAACCATCCTTCATAAGGACGCGGTAACTGTAGACGTTCGATCGTGAGCTGCGATCGGTGTGCAGGTCAGTTACCCTGCTTACGAACTTGTAACCATGCTACAGATTCGATTTTGTCGACATATTGTGCACAGGTAGTGAATGCGACTGATCAATTATCGGTGTTCAACTTTCCGAGGCATCACTGTGCATATGATGTTCAAGAACCAATCGCAACAGGCACGATTGATATTGATGCCAGCGAAGTGCTGTAATTTCGCAACGCGGGTGAATGGAGTCGCGCATAATTCCCGCAATGTGGGCCTGTGGGCTGCGAATGTCGCTTTTGGTTGCCCTGTGTGCTGCGAAATGTTGCAAGTGTTGCGGACTGTGTCGCAGGCAAACCCAAAATATCGATTGTGGAAGAGCCAACCCATCACGCTGGGGCGATCGTTACAACCAAGCGGGCCCCTCGTTTCGCCAATCGAATCTGGGGCTAAAAAAAACAATCTCGAACCCTCGATCCTGAGACCCTCCCACTGTACCGCGTCCTAAGGTTGAACTTCTTGGCCCGCGGGTTTTAATCGATCTAAAACGACTCTAAGTGAACCACGAGTACGAGCGTTGTCTAGCTTGTATCTGCTACGTTCCTAGCTATATACCTTCTGTTTGGACGCGAAGGTCGAGACCACTCGTACTGACTGTTCATCCTCTTTCATCTCGTTTCGTATCCTGTGGTAGTCCTTAGCAGACGTTTTCTAGGTTGAGGCAGAAGAGGCGTCCATTGACAGATTGGCACGAGGTTCCACTCAGCATGGCATCCACTGTCGTAGACGAGAAGCTGCTTCGTTTTGGTCAGGCCCTCGAGTCGGTCATCGACGCGGAAATTGAGAAGATAGAAACGGATGACATTCAACAACTACGAGAGCGACGGCTGAAGGAGCTCAAGCAACAGGCACAGAAGAAGCAGGAGTGGCTAGCAGCCGGCCACGGTCACTTTAAAGAGCTTTCATCAGAAAAGGAGTTCTTTAGTGAAGTCAAAACCTCAGACAACGTCGTCTGTCACTTCTTCCGAAGCAGCCGGCCATGTCAGGTTCGTTTCTGTGCAGTCAATGTGGTGTTTTGTTGCGCATATCATTCAATTTCTCTCGTTTCCCCCTTTCGATTTTCCTTGAGTCGACTAAAAATCGTATCATTTCCCTCGCAGATCATGGACAAGCACCTTGAGATCTTGGCGAGAGAGCATCTAGAAGCGAAGTTCCTCAAGATCAACGCGGAGAAGAGCCCGTACCTGGCCGAGAAGCTACGTATATTCATGCTTCCGACGTTGGCCCTGGTTCACAAAGGCAAAGTCACAGGATACGTCGTAAGTGTCCTCCTATTCGATTTTTCTGTCCTCCTTTCTGGTTTGGAAAGAATCGGTTGTATCAGGTGATAATGGATTATTCTCCTGCTACGCAGGTTGGATTTGACGAGCTTGGCGGAACTGAAGATTTTCCCACAGAAATTCTGGAGACTAGACTTGTGCTTGGGGGAGCTCTTGCCGAGGAGAAGCTGTCTGGCCATCGTCAATCCAAGCAGACAGCCGCTACCGTGAGAAGAGGCGGCGACGATGGCAGCGATGACGATGATTACTGAACCATTTATTTGCGTTCCTAACGTGCTTCAGGTGCTATACATATTAGCCATGTTCAGCAGGTGGTAGGCAAAGCGTTGTACATTAGACACCTAACTTACCCCCACCAGCCAAAAAACCATTGGCTTTTTCTAGTTGCACAAGGCTTAGCATGACTAATTTGCATTCACGAAAGCTAAATTCAACGCTGCTATATGATGCATGCATGTAAAAGCCAAGGTGATCAAATACTGGTATAGCTGGAAGTAAGGAACTTGTAACTGACTACCCAGAAATTAGATTGAAGTGTAGTACAGTTATGTGTTGCATTACCACAGTATAACTGAGTAACGTCTGGCCATGCTCATGAATGTGGTTGACTGTACGACTCCCACTGGTTCATCCCGCCAGGCTGTGCTACAGTAGCATCAGGTGTAACAAACGGGATGGGTGGCACTGGCGGCATTCCTTCCTGTTCCTGCCCGTAGTTGTACAGCTGAGCTGGCGCCTGATAATCATGAAGCGTGCTGTACTGATTCTGATGCGCCTGGTATGGTTGGTTATAGTAATCATTCCCGTAGGCGTAGGTTTGTTGTTGGTGGTAGTCTGGTTGAGGGGGCACTTGCTGCTGGTAATCCACATGGGCATACTGCTGTGGCTGCTGCTGTTGCTGCTCCTGATACCCACTGTAGCTCCCTAATATGCCTCTAGGATCAGAGACGGTCGGCTGGGATGCACTTGTGTAGAAACGAGCGAACGGATTTGATGCTCCCTGTTGTTGCTGCTGCGGCTGCGGTTGCTGCTCTTGCTGCTGCGGTTGCTGCTCTTGCTGCTGCTGTTGCTGCGGCTGGTGCTGCTGCTGGCTTGTGAGAGGGGGAGAGCGGAAGCCAGTGGGGGACTGAAGCTGTGAGGACGACTGAACAGCCGAGGGAGACTGCAGGCCTGAAGGGGATTGCAGCCGAGATGGTGTTTGCGCACTGGAGGGAGGGGACTGTAAGGAGGCTGCTCTAAGGGGGGCAGGCGGATGGGCAGATGGCCGAGAATGGGAGTGATGCTTGTGTTGGGATCTGTTCGACCCTGCTGCTCCTGCTGCTGCTGCTACTCCTGCTCCTGCTGCTGCCCCTGTTGCAGCTCTTCCCCTGGCCAGATGAGCAGTAGCAGCAGCAGAAATGGAGGGAGTAACCCATTGCACGTCCGGCGGGGGAGGCGATGCAAAGTCGCCACTCACCCCTCCCGCTCCTCCTCTTCCTCCCGTTGCCATTCCTGCTTGCACTGCAGATGCCCCCCCAGTGCGCCCCTCCCCCACCCCTTCTGACGCCAGACCCAGGTTCAGCTGAAACGCCCCACTCTCCTCCCTGCCTCTCCCTCCCTCCCCTCTCCCACCATCTCTCCCTCCCCGTGCTGCCACTGCTGCTGCTTCACTCCCGAACCCCCGTCCTCTCTCCTCCGCTCCTCCTCCTCCTCCTCCTCCTCCTCCTCCTCCTCCTCCTCCTCCTCCTCCTCCTCCTCCTCCTCCTCCTCCTCCTCCTCCTCCTCCTCCTCCTCCTCCTCCTCCTCCTCCTCCTCCTCCTCCTCCTCCTCCTCCTCCTCCTCCTCCTCCTCCTCCTCCTCCTCCTCCTCCTCCTCCTCCTCCTCCTCCTCCTCCTCCTCCTCCCCTCACCACGCCTCCTGCTCCTCCTCCTGCCCCGGCACCATCTCCCTCCAGGAGAAAATCCGTGATGAAGTCAAGAGTGGGGGTGTTGCCTCTCGCACTCCCACTTGCATCACCACCGGCATCAGCGCCAGCAGCGCCATACGTGTCTGCTCTCTCAACTGCACCATAGGAGCGGTCAAATGTGCTCGCTGGCTCAGCCCTCCGGTCATCCCTCCAGACGTCCAGCAATGTGTTCACGTCTGCTCGCTGCTCCGGCTGCTGCTGCTGCCCCTGTCCCTGCTGTCCCTGCTGCCCCTTTTGCAGCTGGGGTTGACCAGAGCTACTCGGTACTGCCCTTCCCACAGCAGTATTTGTTGCTGGAACGTCCTCCTCCCCCTCACTATCACTCAAAGCGATCGGATTATCCTCCCCTCCCCGATCCCCGAACCAGTTCGCCCCACTCCCTCCACGCACTCCTGCCCCCGCCCCCACACCCCCACTCCCCCCCACTCCTCTCCCCCCCGCTCCTCCCCCTCTCCCCTGGCTCGCCTCTCTCCCCCGCCCACTGTTTCGATTGCCGAGAGATGACCTGTCTTCATGCCCTGACTCCGCTGTATGTGCTGCGCCCACACTGGACGTCCCCCCTGCATCCACTGCTGCCCCGTTCCTCCCTGCTACGGCTGCTGCGGCCATGCCTGCTTGCACTGCTCCTGACGCCCCAGGCCATCCCGTTAGCACTGCTGCTGCTAAGTCTCCATTGCCGGGGGCGCTGAATCCCCGTTGCTCTCCTATACCCCCTCTTGTTGTGTTTCCTCCAAACCCAAGAGACAAACCAACGTCTTCTCCTGCAAAGCTAGGCCCGCTACCCGCGCCTCCTCCTCCTGCTCTGCCTGTGTCTCCTCCTGTTTCTATGCCTCCTCTTCCTATTGGCCACCTAGTGTGCTGCCGCTTGGGAGTGTGCACACCAATGGGAGCAGCAAATGTACCAGCAGCACCAGCAGCACCAGCACCCCCATCAGTGCCATCACCTAGCAACTCAATCACCACAGGCTGCTGCTGGAACGGCAACTGCTGCTGCTGATAATACTGCTGCTGCTGGCCCTGCTGCTGCTGCTGAAACTGCCCCGACTGCTGCTGCTGCTGCTGCAAAGCCTGCCTGCAATCCACCTCACTCCCTCCCGCCTCATACTTCCCCATCCACCTTCCCCTCTTCGCCCTTGACTCGCCAGACAGCAAATCCCACGCCGCACCCGACCGTGTCCCACTCGTCACATCATCTGCCGTATCCCCTTGCCCCTCCACCATCCCATTCCCGTTCACTCCCACTCCCACTCCTACCTCAGCCCCCACGCCCATCTCCCTCTTCACCTGCCCTTCAGGCAAGCGCACGTCTCGCCAGATGAGAGCAGCTGCAGCGGCGGCAGCGGCAGCAGGCGTTGGCTTGGCTGACTTGCCTGCTTTGGTAAAACGAAGAAATGGGAGTCCATATGAGACGAGATGCACTCTGAGAATCCAAAAAAAAAAAAAAAAAAAAAAAAAAAAAAAAAAAAAAACAAACAAACAAACAACAACAACAACAACAACGACGACAACTGCTGTAGCGGTGGCAGAGAAAGCATTCGTTGACTTTCTTGACTTGGCTGACTTGCCTGCTTTGGATGCGGGGTGAAGAGATTCTAGCTTGGGTAACGTGACTTTTGAGTCGACTCAAAAGGCATTATTGACTTGGTTGACTTGGCTGACTTGCCTGCTTTGGAGGAGGTGTGAAGAGATTCTAGCTTGGGTCGCCACGTGCCATCTCCCCTCAGTTGAATGTCAGTGACGTCACTGTCATACTGAGCCATCTGGGCGGGAGAAGGAGGGGAGAAGGAGGTGCGTAGAGGGGGGGAGTCGGATGGGAGGCGGGCGAGAGCCCTTTGAGGCAGCATGTGCCATCCGCCCTGAGTTAAATGCCAGTGACGTCACTGTCGTACTGGGCCATGTGGGGGGGAGCGGGGGCGGAGTGGAAGGGGAAAGGGGGGGCAGGGGGAGGGGCAGAGTAGGCGGGGTAGCACTTAACAACAATGTGGCGTCCGCCTGAGTTGAATGACTTTTGAGTCAACTCAGAATTTGAATGTCAGTGGCGTCACTGTCGTCTGGGGCCACCTGGAGGGGAAGGGGAAGGGTGGGAGAGGGGAATGGGGTATCGGAAGGGGATGATAGTAAGTGCATCGTTTCTTGGGGGGAGGCGAGGACATGTTTGTACACCTCGTGGCCTTACAAACATGCCCATTGAGAGGAGGCGAGTGAGGAGGGGAGCGGGCGGGGGGGGGAGGGGGGGGGGTGGGGTTGGGGGCGGGAAGAGGGAGAACGGACGCACTTTTTGGCAGACACGGTGGAAGAAGGTGTTAAATTACCATCCTCATTGTAACCTGCATCTATCCAATAAACTTCGGCTAGAGATAGACACCCAAATGTAGTTTGGGTGTAGAACTAGGGATAACCCTAGTTGGGGGTTGGAACTCAACACTTGGCCGAATTATTTGGGGTTGAGTTGGGAATTATTGGCCCCCCAATAATGTTGAACCACTTTGGTCAACATTATTGATCCTCTCAATAACTCTTCAACCCAACTTATTGGTGGGGCCCAATAATGTTGGCTAGGTTCCAACCAAACCCCCATCCTAACACACCTATGTAAACCCACGTTCTTTCCTAATCTATTATCGGTTCATCTTCTAGATTTCTCACATGGTATTCAGAACCACAACGGCTTACGCCTATCTCCAATCCTAAGGACCTCTTGTCCCGCGTGCCGTATCACGCCCCCCTCCCTCGTGCGACTCTACGTCGCCTCTCGCACCTAGTGTGCTCTCACGCCATCACGGCCCTAAACCCTTAGCGCTAAATTACAGCGCCCCTCCCCCCTCCCCTAGCGCCCCATTTCGCCGTCCCTAGCGCGGGCGGACGCCAATTCCGCGACGAACACAGGCGATAACCGCGGACGCAACCAGCGGGGACGACCGCCGCGGACGCGACCAGCGGGGGCGACCACCACGGACGCGATCAGCGGGACGACCACTGCGGACGCGATCAACGGAACGACCACCGCGTACGCGATCAGCGGGACGACCACCGCGGACGCGACCAAGGGGGCGATCGCCGCGGACGCGACCAAGGGGGCGATCGCCGCGGACACGACCAGCGGGACGAACATTAGCTGCCACTAATCGAATTCGCCTACTACCCAAAAGTCGCCGTTCTACCTCACCTACGGACAGCACCCAACAGAACCAATAACGCCAAACTTGACAACCCCGTCCCCCGCGCACAACAATTCGTAGAGATATTACGAGCAGCCTGGACCCGAGCAGCAGCAACCCGGACCCGAGCAGACCACGCAACGGTGATCGCCACCGCCGCCCCATCACACACCAGTCCGACGACCTGGTCTTTCTCGACACTCACAACCTCCGCCTCCCCGAGACCCCAATATTACACCCAAATACTACGAACCATTTCGGATTAGCCACATGGTCATCCTCGTCATGGCAGACCGCGGACGCGACCAGCGGGGCGATCCCCGCGGACACGACCAGCGGGGCGACCACCGCGGACGTAACCAGCGGGGCGACCGCCGCAGACACGACCAGCGGGGCGATTGCCGCGGACATGACCAGTGAGGCGACCACCACGAACGCGACCAGTGAGGCGATCTCTGCGGACACGACCAGCTGAGCGAGCCCCGCAGACGCGACTAGCAGGGCGACCGTCGCGGACGCGACCGGCGGGGCTGACCACCGCGGACGTGACCAGCGGGGACGATCGCCGCGAACGCGATCAGCAGGACGACCACCGCGGACGCGACCAAGATGACGAACACCGCGCACGCGACCAAGGGGGCGATCGCCACGGACTCGACCAGCGGGACGACCACCGCGGACGCGACCAAGGGGGCGATTGCCGCGGACGCGACCAGCGGGACGACCACCGCGGACGCGACCAGCGGGCCGACCACCGCGGGCGGGACCAGCGGGACAACCACCGCGGACGCGACCAGCGGGGCGACCATTGCGGACGACCAAGGGGACGACCACCGCGGACGCGACCAAGGGGGCGATCGCCGCGGACGCGACAAGCGGGACGACCACCGCGGATGCGACCAGCGGGACGACCACCGCGGACTCGACCAGCGGGACGACCACCGCGGACGCGACCAAGGGGGCGATCGCCGTAGATGCGACCAGCGGGACGACCACCGCGGGCGGGACCAGCGGGACGACCACCGCGGACGCGACCAACGGGACGACCACCGCGGACGCGACCAGCGGGGCGACCGCCGCGGACACGACCAGCGGGGCGATCACTGCGGACGCGACCAGCTGGGCGATCCCCGCGGACGCGACCAGCGGTGCCGACCCCCGCGGACGCGACTAGCAGGGCAGACCCCCGCGGACGCGACCAAGGGGACGACCACCGCGGACGCGAGCATCGAGGGCGAATGCCGCGGACGCGACCAGCAGAGGCGACCGCCGCGGACGCGACCGGCGGGGGCGCTTGCCGCGGACGCAACCGGCGGGGGCGACCGTCGCGGACGCGACCAGCGGGGGCGACCGCCGCGGGCGACTCGACCAGGCGCAGCCGCAGGCGACGCGACCAGGCGCAACTGCGAGCAGCTTGACTAGGCGCAGCCCTTTGATCGCACCACCCCTCCAGGTGGTGTCGTCAACCCGTTTACCGCACCCGCCCTCCAGCCGGTGTCGTCACCCCTTTCCCCCTTCCTCTTTCTCATGGCGGACGACTCTACCCCCATTGAGCTTGGAGCTATTGACAACCTCGAGCTTCCCCATGACACTACGGCCGTCGTTTGAAGACGCGCTTCACACACACCTTGGCTCCGTCATCATTCAAGACTATTGTCTCGTTGATGTAGTCCTCGAGCACCCTAATAGCCTCCCACCCGTTCTCCTCCCTCCTCCTCCTGACGAACCTCCTCCCCCTGACGCCCCTCCTCCACCCGAGCCTCTTCCTGACCCCCCGCGTGCCCCAGTTCATGATGACAACCCGGATCGATGGGGGGCCAACTTGAACACCTACAACAAGCTTCGCGACACCTACACCCTCCAGCGTGAGGCGCACCGTGTTGCGGAACAGACACACGTTGATGCTACTGCACCCATCCTCTCCTACACTCAAGATGAGAAAGACTATGCTGAGGAGCTTCGCAAGCTCCACAAAGTTGTTGCAGCATGGCGTATTTTTGATCGTTGTGCACTCGCCATCAACTTCTCCTACATCCCCTCTCACCTCAAACGCGACCTTCATCCCACCTCCTCCTCTGGACTCTGGAAAACCTGATGTACTCAGTACGATCGTCAGGATCTTCGCTCCCTCCTCGCCCTCTTTCGCAAATTCCAAGACATCACCCTTGACTCCCCCTCCACTGCCACTGCTTACTCCCGTCGCCTCATTGACACTGCGCAACACCTCAATGATTGGGGCATTGTCATCTCTGAGCCCCTTCTCACTGCACGCATCCTCGTCTGCCTCCCTCCCACATATGACACCTATCGTATCACCTTCACCTCCCGCTACCGTCATCCTCCTCCTATGGCTGACACCATCAATTGGCTTCTTGGCAGCGAAGAAGACATTCAACGTGACTCTGCCACCGTCAATGCTAGGCATGAGCAACGGGCTAACACCAAACGTGTTCGTCCGAACGTCCCCGAACATTTAAATTGGCCGAACCGAACATGTTCGGTTCGGCCTAACATTATTTTCACCTTTTCGATGTTCGGTGTTTGGTTTAGGTGGGCAAACATGTTTAGGTTCGCCAAACATCTACATGTTCAGTCAATTTCGAACATGTTTGATGTTCGAAAATGAGGACTTGGCAGATTCTGGCCGTTGCGGAACGTGTGTGCCGATGTGGCCAAGTCGCGGAATGCCACTCCGTGACCCTCAACCACGAGAGGGCTGGGCCCAGCTGCGCCCAAACCCGAGGGGCCTTCTCCATCCTCATCGCCTCCCCCATCCACCCCATCCGCCCTTGCACCTCCCACCCAATCCTTCGCCATGAAGGCTTAAAATCGCACTTCTACGAACGATAGTGTAGGACTTAAACACCCAAAGGTTTCTGTTTTTTTAGGACTGGAGTCATTTACCGATCATCCAGTGAAACCCTAAGTTACTTAAAAAAGCGACTAACTAACGAATATTTAACCGAAGTTACCATCAGGAACCGTTAAGTTGGGCTGAATTGGGCATCAAATGAGCCTACTAATCCTTACTCCTCTGTACTTAACCTAAAAGGGTAGATCGAGGTCGAAATTACCTCGATCTAAGCTTTCGGTAAGAAATACTTCCAACCTGTCGCGCTGGTTTTTTCCGAACATCTAATGTTCGGAAAAGCGGGGAACCTTTCTTAACATGTTTGATGCTCGGAAATTTCCCCTTACAACTTTTCGAACACCGAACATGTTCGGGTCGAACCTTGAACATGTTCGGGCGAACCTTATTCCCAAAAAAAACGGGTCAAACATGTTTGAAACAAACATGTTCGACCCGAACGTGTTTGGGGTTCGGAAAATTACTCATGTCTAGTCAATGCTGTCCAGACCCGCAAAACTACCACAGGCAACCACAACAGCGGAGGAGGTGGCGGCCCAGGCGGCGCCGGTAGTGGTGGTGGTGGACGTGGTGGTGGCCGAGGCGGAGGACGTGGTGGTGGTCGCGGTGGTGGCCGTGGAGCCCCTCCTCCTCCTCCTCCTCCTCCAACCCTCCTAGCTTTACTCCGTTCCCCTCTGCTGGATTCATAGGACATGTTAGCACTGCTCCTGCTGATTCTCTGTATGCCCATGCTATTAATGAGTCTCTCTTCCAGTACTCCGCTTTTTCCTCCTCCTCTGCATGCCTTGAGTTTATCCTTGACAGTGGAGCAACGCACATTGTCCTTCGCGATGCAGGCACACTGGTACCCCTCCCCACTCCCTCCACTATCTATGGAGCCGACTCCAGCTTCACCATCACAGGTCGACACACCTCCACCCTCCTCTGTCCCATCTTCCCCTCAGGCAGAGTCACAAGTCTACACGTCCCCTCACTACGCAACAATCTGGTAGCACTTCGTGACCTGCAAAGGTTAGGAGTCACCGCCATCTTCCCTGGTAATGCACTTCACTGCGACCTCTTTCATACCGCCACTGGGCGCTTCATCTGTCGCATTCCCCTCTGCCCACACACAAACATGTACACATACCGCACCCCTCGCCCCTCTATCCACCACATCACCACTCCCACCTTACTTCCCCCTCCGTCCCTCCCCCTCCCCTTCCTTCCCCCCTCCCCTGTCCCCCCCCTCCTCCCCTCCCCTTCCCCTCCCGTTCCCCGTGAGGTATTGTGAGATTTCTCACTTCCAGCCACTCTAGTCGAGACAAGTCTTGGAACGAAGCAGAGAGGGTGCGAAGATTCCGCAGATTACTAAGACTAAGATATTGTAGGGAGAAAAGTTATACAGAAGAGTTGACGAATCGAAGCAGTTACCAAGCGAGCAACGCCGTAGGCTGGGCAAATTAGGAAACGACTATGGAAACTTTGATACCTTTGGACAATCACAGATCACCAACCACTCGAGCTTCTTCAGCCGTCCAATCTTCTCTGGCACGTGGCAGGGCAGCAAGTGATGTACGTGGCAGCAAGTGATGTGCGTGGCAGCAAGTAATGTGCGTGGCAGCAAGTGATGTGCGTGGCAGCAAGTGATGTGCGTGGCAGCAACTGATGTGCGTGGCTGATGTGTGTGGCAGCAAGTGATGTACGTGGTGTATTGGTGTTTTCTTGAAGGGAACACACCTGCTCGCAAACTCGGTGGAAGAAAGGGTCGATGATGAGCGAGTCGAGTGCATAGAGCTTCATGCACACGGGGCACTGCCACTGGGGGGGGCAGAGGAGGGAAGGGGGGGGGACAAAGGGCGCAGGGCCGAGGGGAGGAGTGGAGTGAGCTATGATTGAGGGTTGATGAGGTTGATGGGGTCGATGGGGTCGCTGATGAGCGAGTCAAGCGCGTAGAGCTTCATGCACACGGGGCACTGCCATTGGGGGAGGTGGGAGGGGGGGAGAGGAGAGGGCGAAGGGCGCAAGGGGGAATGGGGCAAAGAAAAGGGGAGGAGTGGAGTGTGTTATGGTTGAGATTCGAACGGATCGATGATGAGTGAGTCAAGCGCGTAGAGCTTCATGCACACAGGGCACTGCCACTGAGGGTGTGAGAGGACGTCCTCGTTATAATATTTTCTCATTATTATATTTTTCATTTATCTTATTCTCCCTTTTCTCCTCTTTATTTTGGTCTTTATTTCATCTCAATCGGCCTACTATTCTATTTTCTAGAGCCTTCTCTTTATTTCACTTATTTCCTATTTTTCCCACCGACATTCTTATTATACGGCACCGACAGCGCCGACACTGGTGTATACAGTGTAATCTGGGCGTAATCCCAAGTGCCAATAGCCTTGCGTTCTTGTGAGCACTTGTCATTGTAGTATCGGGAAGGGTATGTTCCCGAATGTTCGTTTTATCTATTTTATCCTTGTAAGTTACGAGTATTAAACGCCTTGTATTCAGTTTTAGTGACAAGTTTCGATTGAGAATTCGATCCTGTGACAGATGTGCGACGAGCAGAGGAGGGAAGAGGGGACGGGAGGAGCAGAGTGAGTTGCAGGAGAGCATCAAAGGGGTGTTGATGAGCGAGTCGCGCGCATAGAGCTTCATGCACACAGAGTGTTGAAAGAGATAATTGATGAATTGAATAATGAGTCAAAATGCCTTTTAGTACAAACAATGAGCAAGAGAGAGATAAAAGGGAAGCTTACCCTATTGGCCAATATGTTGACCAATGGGTGAGCTTGCTTGTGGCCCAAGCAACCACAAATATGTGTTGGTTGGGGTTGGTTGAGTTAATGACCAATCCCAACCAACCACAAAATGTGGTTGGAGGGTACACTAAACAACCCCCTAATTTATAAATGTGCTACACATCTAATTCTAGCCTATGTATGTTGTATAAAATATGAAATTACAACATTACCCCCAACATGCATAAGGCTAGAATGCTAGAATCAAGAGGCGGGAGGCGTCTTAGGAGGAGTGAGGCCAAGGGCAGCTATGGTGGCGGCATACAACTCCGCCTCGCAGGAGGAGAGGGCGATAGCCGAGGAGCGGGTGGAGCGCCAGCTGATAAGGCCGCTGCCGAGAGAGAAGCCATAGCCCTGGGAGGAGCGACGATCCGGCCGAGAATCAGCCCAGGAGGAGCCGCTGATGAGGAGAGGTGGGGAGGGGCCGCCAAGGGTAAGGACATAGTCCTTGGTGCCACGAAGGTACCGGCGGCCTGTCAGTGCTCTTCCGTATGTTTGCCTGCGCCAACAAAACGAGTGAGGACGCTGATGGGGTAGGCAAGGTCAGGGCGAGTGGAGACCATGGCGTACATGAGGGAGCCGACGAGCTCGGGATAAGGATGGGAGGAGGTTGAGGGGGAGGTGGGTGGAGAGAGGTGGTGCCCGACAGAAAGAGGTGTATGTTGGGCACCTCCCCGGGCCATGTCAAACCGCTCCAAGACCTGCTGCAAGTAATGACCCTGGGAGAGAGAGATGGTGCGGGCGGAGCGATCGCGGGTGATGGTCATGCCTAGGTAATGCTGCAGCTCTCCCAAGTCCTTGCACTTGAGACGGCTACCCAACTCAGCCTTAACACGCTCCAACTCAGCAAGGTCGGCGGTGAGCAGAATCATGTCATCGACATACACAACGATGTAGAAGGGGGAGGGGGAGGCGCGGAGGAAGAGGCTTGCGTCGGAGCGGGAGGTGCGAAACCCAAGTTCAGCAAGGGTGGCGGCAAGCTTAGCATGCCACTCCCTAGGGGCCTGTCGGAGCCCATACACAGGTCGACGCAGCTGCCAGACAGAGTTAGCTGGGAAGGGAAGGTGAAAGCTCCATGTAGATGAGCTCGCGGAGGACGCCTTGCAGAAAGGCGTTAGAAACGTCCCATCGAGTGGATCTCCATATTTAGGCGAGCGGCGAGGTCGAGCACGGCTCGAACGATAGCAGGTTTGGCGGTAGGGGAGAAGGTATCGAAGAAGTCAACAGCATACCGCTGCGTCAAGCCCTTGGCACTGTAACGAGCCTTGTAGACGGGCGGCTCCCCTGGCAGCTGCTTGACGCGAAACACCCACTTCCCCTTCACCACGTTCGTAGAGGCGGGAGGGCGAGGCACATCAACGAAGGAGGAGTTGGCGATAAAGGCCTCTAGCTCCTTGATGATGGTGGCAAGCCAGAGAGGGGCGTCGGGGCAAGCCATTGCCTCCGCATACGTGGTAGGGATGAAAATGGAGGGAGCAGAGGAGAAGGCGAAGACGGGTGTGCCGGAGAGGTCGAATGTGATGGGTAGAAGCGAGGGGTTACAGAGGTGGAGGTCAAGGAACTCCTCATGGGAGTCCTCAGAGAGGGAGGTGTGGAAGGCGGGGATGGCTGCTGGTGCTGCTGCTGGTGCCACTGCTGGTGCCGATGCCAGTGCCGCTGCTGGTGCCACTGCTGGTGCCGCTGCTGGTGCCGCTGCTGGTGCTGTTGCTGGTGCCGCTGCTGGTCATGCTGTTGGTGCCGCTGCTGGTGCCGCTGCTGGTGCCGCTGCTGGTGCCGTTGCTGGTGCCGCTGCTGGTCCTGCTGCTGGTCCTGCTGCTGGTGCCGCTGCTGTCCTGCTGCTGGTCCTGCTGCTGGTGCAGCTGCTGGTCCTGCTGCTGGTGCAGCTGCTGGTGCCGTTGCGGACGCTGCTGCTGATGAGGGAGAGGAGGCAGAGGGGGCTGCTGCAGGAGGAGGTTGATGCAAGACAGCCTGGAAGAAGTGGTGAAGGAGAGGGTAGAGGAAGAGAGGGTAACAGGGGGCGGTGCACCAAGGATACCGTCACGTGACCTGGTATGGGGGTACCGGGTAAGTACGGTGCGGGGAGGAGGGGAAGGACGGGTCGATGGCGAGGGAGGGGAGAGGAGGGGGGGATGGGCACTGGGAGAGGAATGGGTGGGGGAGACCGGAGAGGACAGAGGTTCCGGGTCAAAGATATCACCAGACGAGGGATGGGCACCGTGGGACGGGGACGACGGAGGGGGGGGAGGCGGGAGGATGGGGGGAGGAGGGAGTAATGGGGGAGGGATGGTGTCAGACCAGACAAGGGGACGGGTGAGAGGGGGGAGTGGGTCAGTGGATGGGGGAGAGGAGTAGTAGGGAGTGGACTCATCAAAGACCACATCCCTACTACGGACTAGACGACCTGAGGAGGGATGGAGGAAAAGGTAGTCAGGTGAGGTAGGGTTATGACCAAGGAAGATGTAAGGAAAGGTGCGAGGGGCAAGCTTTTCCATGGAGCGGGAGCGGTCAGAGGGATGAATAAGGACATATGCCTTTGAGCCCCAGACACGAAGAGATGAGACATCAGGCTTGTCCTTTGTCCACAGCTCAGTGGGGGTGGTGGAAGGGAGAAGGGGGTGAGGGTAAAGGTTAGTAAGGAGGGCGGCATGAAGGAGGGCGTAGCCCCACAGAGAAGGGGGGCAGGAGGCGTGGACAAGAAGACACCGGGCTGTTTTGGTGATCTCTCGAACACGACTCTCAGCCACACCGTTTTGCTGTGGGGAGTGAGGGAGGGTGTAAGTCTAAAGGATGCCACGAGACTGACAATAGGAGGAGACTTGGTTGTTAAGGAGCTCACCACCACCATCAGAGTGAAGGCGGCGAACAGGGCGCCCAAAATGGGTGTTTGCCCCCTCGAGCCAGGCGATGATCGCAGCCGGGGCGTCCGCCTTCGTTCGAAGGAGAGAGACGGACGAGTACCGACTGTGATCATCAACGAGCACGAGAAGGCAGCGATGACCCTGGCGAGTGGGAGAGGGATTAGGGCCCTAGAGGTCCATGTGAACAAGATAAAGTGGCTGTGCAACAGCGGAGGGGGAGCTCCGGTGCGGCTGCTGCTTGAGCTTGCTATGAACGCAGACAGTGCAGGGGGGGGGAGGGGATTTGGGGAGGGGAGGGAGAGAGGAGGGGAGACCATGGAGGAGACCGGAGGAGACAGAGGAGCGCAGAGTAGCGAAGTTAGGGTGACCTAGCCTGTGATGGAGGAGGATGGTAGGGTGGGAGAGGGAGCGACAAGAACAGTCAGAGTCAGGGGGGCGGGGAGGGAGGGGTGGGTTAGTGGGAGGGAGAGGAGGGGGGGGGAGGAGAGAGGGAGAGGCGACTTGGCAAGTGGGGGGGCGGGGAAGCCGAAGGGTGTACAGGCGGGAACGAGGACAGAAGGGAATACGAGAGAGAAGGCGACCTGTAGCAGTATTGTAAAGGGCACAGTAGTTAGCACCACCTGTGAAGACAGTGGTGATATTGGCTTGTTGGAGGGACCTTTGGGAGAGGAGGTTAGTGCGTAGGGAGGGAATGTGGAGACCGGTGACAGTACCTGAGGGAAAGAGAGGACAGGGAAGGGTGGAAGTGTTGTGACAGGGGATAGAAAAACTGCTATCAGCACCGAGGAGGGAGGTGGGTGTGGGGAGAGGGCGGAGTGTACCAGCATCACGAAGGACAGTGTCAGTGGCTCCACTGTCCAGGACGAAGTCAAGGGTGGAGGAGGGTGAGGCAGAGTATTGGAACAAAGTTTCAATACCTGAGGAAGGGTACATGGGAGATGCAACAGATTCAGGTTGACCTAGCAAACCGACAAAACCAGAAGAGAGGAAAGCGATCACACTGCCACCTGCAGACGGCGCTGGAGATGCACCCGAGAGATGGGCTGCGGAGGCAGCACTCCCGACAGTCCAGGTAGGAAAGGGCTGCTGCTGGGAAACGGGAGGAGGAGGGAGGAGGGGCAGCTGCGGCTGTAGGTCGAGCTGCTGCTGGAGATGTTGGAGCTGCTGCTGGAGTTGAGAAAGGAGAAGCTGCTGCCCATACTGCTGTAACCCTTGCTGCTGACTCCCAAGCTGCTGCTGCTGCAGCTGCTGCTGCTGCTGCTGCTGCTGCTGGGGAGGGGCAAGGGCCTGGTGGGCCTGGGTGGAGGAGGAAGGCTCATAGAGGGGAGAGGAACGGACTTCAAGGGGAGTGGGGTGTGGGTTGAGGGCAGACCAACGAGGAGGGGTGCCAGTGTTGCCACGAGCAAACCACTCATCACTGAGTGCCTTGAAGCATGTTTCTGTGGCATGAGTGGTTTGGCCGCAGCGCTGTCCCTGAGTGGGACCGTAGCGAGGCAAGTATTGGCAGGGAGGAAAGGCAGCTGCCGCATCGCAACCCGCACCACCGCTACCACTGCCACCGCGACCCGGTGATCCTCCTCGTCCACCCCCACGCCCACCACCACGCCCACCCCTGCTGCTGCGCGACTGAGCTACTGCGATTGTGGAGGTAGAGTGGCGAAGGATCTCGGCTTCGGCGGTGATAATCCACTGAGCGACTTCAGCAGGGGTATGGTGCTTGGAGAGAAGCTGCATGTAGGCAAGCTTGTGAGCGTCGAAGGCAGGTGTGAGGCCGTCGAGGAGGTGGCAGCAGATGACAGTGTCCGGGTACACCACATCGAGTGCCGCAAGGCGCCGAGCAAGGTCTAGGACACGGCGAGTGAAGGCAACGGCGCCAGAAGTGGAGTCCATGGAGAGAGTGCCAAATTCTTTGATGAGGGCGTAGAGGGTGGCAACGTCTTGCCGATCGAAAAGGTCGACGAGGAGTCGCCACAGGTGGGAGGAGGAGGTAGGTGAGAGCTCGCGTTTGAGGGAGGAGGGGACGGTGGCAAGAAGAATGGCAAGCGCGCGCCGATCGGCAACTCGCAAGGCAGTGATTTTCGTGGTGTAGTCGGCAAGGTCTGCGGTGTAGGTGTAAAGGTCCTCCTGGTACTTGCTGTAGCGGGCAGCGGCGTCGTCATAAATGCGCTTCTCGTCCTCGTAACGCAATTGCTGGCGCTGCTGATCCTGCTGCTGGTGCCGCTGCTGGTCCTGCTGCTGGTGCCGCTGCTGGTCCTGCTGCTGGTAGGATGGGAGGAGGAAGGGAGGAGCGGAAGGTGGGGGAAGGTGGAGGAGGAGAAGGGGGGAGCGATGTTATGGGGGAGGCAGGGGGAAGGGTGCTGCTGTTGGCGTCGCTGCAGATGCCGCTGATGATGCTGCTGTGGGTAGGGACGAGGAGGGCAGCCCTGTGGCAGATCCGAGCGCAGGAGGAGTGGATCTGGGCGCGGAAAGTGCAGATCTGGTCGCGAGGTATGCAGATCTGGGCGCACAGAGCGCAGATTTGGATGCGCAGAATGCAGATCTGGTCGCGCGGAATGCAGATCTGGTAACGAAATGTGCAGATCTGGGTGCAGGAGGAGTAGATCTGGGCGCGGGAGGAGTAGATCTGGGCGCTGGAGTTGCAGATCTGAGCGCGAGGAGAGCGGATCTGGGCGCTGGGAGGGCAGATCTGGCCGCTGGGAGGGCAGATCTGGGCGCTGGGAGGTCAGATCTGGGCGCTGGGAGGGCAGACCTGAGCGCTGGGAGATCAGATCTGGGCGCTGGGAGGGCAGATATGGGCGCTGGGAGGTCAGATCTGGGTGCTGGAGTTGCAGATCTGGACGTGCGTGGAGCAGTGCCTTGGAGGGCTGCGCCTTACGGGGCGCGCGGGGAGGGAGGACAGCGCCTAAAGGGCGCACGAAGAGATGGCAGCTCTGTTCTAGAAGGCTAGATCTGAGGGCGGGGAGGAGAGGGTGGCCTAAGGACCGAGGGATGAAGGCGTGAGCCATTAGCTCATGATACCATGTTGAAGGAGAGAATTGATGAATTGAATAATGAGCCAAGAGGCCCTTTAGAACAAACAATGAGCAAGAGAGAGATAAAAGGGAAGCTTACCCTATTGGCCAATATGTTGACCAATGGGTGAGCTTGCTTGTGGCCCAAGCAACCACAAATGTGTGTTGGTTGGGATTGGTTGAGTTAATGACCAATCCCAACCAACGACAAAATGTGGTTGGAGGGTACACTAAACAACCCCCCAATTTATAAATGTGCAACAAATCTAATTCTAGCCTATGAATGTTGTATAAAATATGAAATTACAACACAGGGCACTGCCACTTAGGGATGAGCAAAGTGGCGAACGCGGGACGGTTCGCCCGAACATGTTCGGGGGCGAACCAAACTTTTTTTTTTTTTGTTCAAACATTCGCCCGAACATGTTCAGGTTCGGCCCGAACATGTTCGGGCGTTCGCGGCGCGCACATGTGAAATGCCCGAACATCGAACATGTTCGGGCATAAATCCCGTTCTCCCGAACATCAGATGTTCGGGAAAATTCCAGCGCGACATTTGTATATGTTCCTAGTCGGATCTAGCGCGGATTAGGTTTAGTAGTGTCGTATTGGAGTAGATTAGCGTGTGAAGTGAGTGTGTGTTAGCTTCCGTCAGATTTGTGTTGGAGGCCTGGTTGGGTTTGGGAGGTAAATTGCGGTACTGTGGGTTTTGGGTGGGGTGGGCTGGTTGGGCGAAATTGCGAAATCGCCGTCGCGAATAAATTTCAACGCAGATCAAGTCGAAAGTGTGGAACGCGAAATTGTGCAAACATCTCCCACCCCATCAATTGTTTCCCCCGTCAGCCCAGGAAGAAAAACCCTAAGACACCCCAACGATTCTTCTGTTTCCCATCATTCTCCCACGATTTTGTGTTCCTATTCTTTAAGCCTATAGTCTTGAGTCAGTGGGCGAACCCGAACATGTTCGGGTTGTTCGCCCACTGTTAACATGTTCGCCCACTGTTAACATGTTCGCCCACTGTTAACATGTTCGCCCACTGTTAACATGTTCGCCCACTGTTAACATGTTCGCCCACTGTTAACATGTTCGCCCACTGTTAACATGTTCGCCCACTGTTAACATGTTCGCCCACTGTTAACATGTTCGCCCACTGTTAACATGTTCGCCCACTGTTAACATGTTCGCCCACTGTTAACATGTTCGGGTTGTTCGCCCACTGTTAACATGTTCGCCCACGGTGGGCGAACATCGAACACCAAATTTTACAAAATGGTGTTCGGGCGAACACGTTCGGTGTTCGTCCGGTGCTCATGGCTACTGCCACTGGGAGGGTGCAGGGCGTGAAAAGCAGGGCAGATGGGGGTATTTGACGCAGAGAGGCGGAGAAAAACGAGCTTCTCTCAACACACTTTCCGAGCACGCTGGTTGATTTCAATGAGCGTGTGCAGGTCAAAACACCCCATGTGCATAGCACACATACCACACCCCAGGTGCATTCACAGTATCAACACACACCGCATAGAAACCCTCCATTTACCTTCCTAGCACGTTGGTTGATCTCAATGAACGTGTGCAGGTCGAAGCACCCCATGTGTGCACACTCCCTAAACCGCCCCGCTTCTCGAATGCGAGAGCCGCTCATCTGGGGAAGAGGGAGAGGAGGGTGTGAAAGCAGTCAGCGGAAATAAACAACCAGCCTCCCGGATGAGAGAGCCACTCATCCGAAGTAGAGAGCAAGGGAGGCAGGTATGAGAGGGGTCAGTCGGGACAAGAGAATGGGGAACAACAGCACACGCCAAGTGCATACAGCACAGTCCCGTCCCTTCCCTTCCCTTCCCTGGATTCAACTGGCCACAGACTCTGCTGGAATCCGTCTTTACAGAACACTCACAAGGACAGGGCAGCACGGGTTGAGTGTGACATGGCCTCCATCACACTACACTCACTACACTCACTCACTACCAACCAAGAACACTCACAGGCCAGCGCAAGTTGAGCGCCTCAATCAAATCGCTACTGCTGATGCTGATGCTGATGCTGCTGCTGCCATGCCAACCTTACGCAGCAACTGACCAGCACTGACCTGCACTGACCAGCACTGACCTGCACTGACCAGCACTGACGCAGCAACATGCCAGCACTGACCTGCACTGACCTGTCACCAAGCAAGCACACTCACAGGGCAGCGCAGGTTGAGCGTCACATGGTCCTGCATCACAATCAAGTCGCTGCTGCTGCCACTGCTGTCAGATGACGCTGCTGCCTTCGGCCCACCCCCTCCCCCACCACCAGCTGCACCACCACCACCACCTGACCCTCCTTTCCCCCCACCGCCTCCCCCTCCTCCTCCCACGCAGCGTTTCACTCGAGCGAAAGCAGACTCGAGTGACTCCCCCACGTCCAGAGGAGGAATCATGGCCATCACCTGTGGCATGGAGGGTGAGGGGGATGAGGGGATACACCTGTTGATGAGAGGCCACTCCCCTGTCTGTCTCTTTAATACACACCACCGCACATCACTGCACACCACCCCACATCACCACACTTCGCCACACACCACCGCACATCACCGAATAGCACCGCACATCACCGCACACACCTCGTCAAAGGATCGTTTGCGGATGATGCGCACGCCGATGCAGAAGGGGCGCTTGTCAATGGCAGCCAAGGCAATGTGGTTGTCCCCTGCATGGCATGCCTCTGCTATCTGGAGGGGCACGGGCGGCGGGAGTGGGGGGTGAAAGCAGGGGAGAGAAGGGGTGTGCTGTCGGTTGATGGCAGCCAGGGCCATGTGGTTGTCCCCCGCATGGCATGCTTTTGCTATCTGGAAGGGCGCGGAGGGGGGGGGATGCGGAGGGGAAGAGGAAGGAGGAGGAGCAAGAGCAGGGGAGAAAAAGGGTGATGGGCACGTGTTGTCAATGGCAGCCGGAGCCACGTGGTTGTCCCCCGGATGGCACACCTCTGCTATCTGTGGAAGCACGGGGGAGAAAAGTGTGGAATGGAGGAAGCAAGGGAGCAGGAACCAGCATTACTATGGCAAGACAGCATGAGCGAAGGACAGAGGCAGCATGGGCATACCGAGGGGCCGTCGTCACGACCGTTGGCTCCCAGCAGCTGCTGCCCTGGGCGGTTGGTGACCCGTACACTGCGACCTGCGTGTGAGGAGGGGAGGAGATGGGCAGGGGAGGAGTGGGAGTGACTTTTGAGTCGACTCACAAGTCACGCCGTTTGATCCCAGCAGCTGCTGCCCTGGGCGGTTGGTGACCCGCACACTGCGACCTGCACGTGGTGAGAGGAGAGGAGATGGAGGAGGGGGAGAGGAGAGGCACTCAGAGCGATGCCGTAGCACCCGTTGGATCCCAGCAGCTGCTGCCCTGGGCGGTTGATGAACCGCACGCTGCGACCTGCACGTGAGGAGGGGAAGAGAGGGGAATGGAGGGAAGGGAGGGAGAGAAAGAGGGAGGGCGAGGGGAGTGAGGGAGGGAGTGAGGAGGGGGGAGGAGAGAGGAGGGTAGGGGAGGGTAGGGAGAGAGCAAAGAAGCATGCATGAAAACGTTGAAACGAGTTCATTATTGCGGTTACACAACACAAGAAACTGAAACCTGTGAACTCGTTGAACAGTTTGAGCATGCTCAGCTCACGTGTGTCCAGAACTTGGTGGGGAAGTTGGAATCAACACGAATGTGATATGTGCTAAACTCATGAACGATACTCGCTGCTCCCAGTGTGTTTTTTGTGAGACTACAATAAAAGCAAGGAAAACAATAAAGAAAAACCATCACACACACGCACGCACGCGCACACAAATATGTATTAGCTCACTGTTGATTTGCAGCTGCGGGTATGCGGGCCAGTGCATGCGGTTGGCAGTCTTGTCGTTTAGCAACACACACCACACCTGGTGGCATCCAATTCATTCATTCATAACAAGAAGCCCCAATGAGGCATGGGAGGAGAGAGAAGCAATTTGGTTTGGGCAACAATGGGATCAGAGAGAAGCAGCTTGGGCACAACTGTGAAAGCGAGAAAGAAAGAGCAAGGACAAGGGGAGTGGATGAAGGCAAGCTAAAATACCCTCAAGCACAGAGAGTGAGGAACTCTATCACACTCCTCTTTTTCATGGAAAATGCGAGCAACTGGTTGAGCCCGCAGCATCATTGATACCTACATGTGGTTTCAGCTGATCCAGCCCACCTGCAGGTAGTGGTGCGGGCGTCTGAGGAGAGAAAGGTCGTACGGCGTGAGAGTGAAGGTGTGCTCTAGTCGCTGCAGCACCTGGTTGCTGCGGGGAGTAGGTTGGAAAGGGGGGGAGGGAAGGGAGGGTTGAATGACCATGAGAGTGAAGGTGTGCTCTAGCCGCTGCAGCACCTGGTTGCTGCAGGAGGGAGCCAAGTGGGAGGAAAGGATGTGCGGAGCGAGAGGGGGAGGCAAGAAGGGGATAAGATAATGTAGTCACTGTGTGGATACAGCGGGGATGCGGGTTGAGAGTGAAGGTGTGCTCTAGGCACTGCAGCAACTGGTTGCTGCGGCATGGAGAAAAGGAGCCCAAAGGGAGGCGTGGTGAGAGGGAGGGAGGGAGGCAAGGAGGGCCCAGCCAGCCATGATATGATATCGTCCACTGCTTCTCCTCCCAATGTTTCTCGCAACAACAGTCGTCACACCGTATCGTATGACAGGTTTACCCTTCAGGCAGTCTCGAACCTCATCTTATCATCTCTCATCAACGTTCAACCTCGAATATCACATTATCTCAAGTAGTGTAGCAGCTTTGTAGCACACTCACTCTCAGTGCACCTTCAACACACTCACTCTCAGTGCACCTTCAAGATACTCACTTGTCACCGGGCAGGCGAATGAGCGCAGTTGGCGGCATTGGATTGGCAACCGGGACAGAAAACCTGACATCGGGCAGACCAACAGCACAAGAGCGGCGAGGAGGGGGGGGGTGTGGAGAAAAAAACAAAAGCGAAACCAAGGAGAGCAGGTAAGGAAAGAAAATCTGAACGCTTAACACTTAACAACTTCTGAACGCTGTAACAATCAACTTCTTGTGAACGCCAGTCTGAGGTATTTTTGAAATCCACACCACACTGACGGATCTCCTCGGGCCATGCAGCAGAGCTCGCAGTAGTGGTGTTCAGGGAGGGGAGGGTGGTGGGGTGGGGCTGTGGCGCTGAACTATCTCTGAACACCGTTCGAGGTAATTCTTAAACCCACATGCCAGCTGGGAGTCACATCACACTTACGGGTCCCCTCGGGCCATGCGGCAGAGCTCGCAGTAGACATGAGCACAAGGGCGAACACCTGTTCGATTCACCTCGAACGTGTTCGAGGCGAACCACACAGGTTTGATTTTTTTGCTTAAAGTGTTCGCCAAACAGTGTTCGAGGTTCGCCCGAACACGTTCGTGTTCGGGCCGCTGCTGCAATTTCACAGGCGAACGGCGAACACGTGTTTTTGCTTAAAGTGTTCACCGAACCGAACAGTGTTCGGTTCAGCAAACGGATGTGTTCGTGTAGGGGCGAACACGAACATGTTCGTATTCGCCCCTTGCTCATCCCTAGCTCGCAGTAGTGGTGTTCGGGGAGGGGAGGGTGGTGGGGTGGGGCTG
Organism: Closterium sp. Naga37s-1; assembly: GCA_947471745.1. NCBI lineage: Eukaryota > Viridiplantae > Streptophyta > Zygnematophyceae > Desmidiales > Closteriaceae > Closterium > Closterium sp. Naga37s-1. Next base: position 795,857 of record CANJKZ010000737.1, read on the forward strand.
TGGCGCTGAACTATCTCTGAACACCGTTCTAGGTAATTCTTAAACCCACATGCCAGCTGGGAGTCACATCACACTTACGGGTCCCCTCGGGCCATGCGGCAGAGCTCGCAGTAGTGGTGTTCGGGGAGGGGAAGGTCGGGCTGGGGCGCTGCAGAGGTATCCACTGTGAGAGGCGGGTTCTCTGGCAGAATGACGCACTTCACATGCTGCCACACACCACACCCCTGGCCCTCGCACTGGAAACGGTGGGGTAAGGGGTGGGGCCCGTGGGGGGAGAGCAAAAATGGATGGGCAGCAGAAGGTATCCCCTGTGAGAGGCGGGTTCTCTGGCAGAATGACGCACTTCACATGCTGCCACACGCCACACCCCTGGCCCTCGCACTGGAAACGGTGGGGGATGGATGGCCAAGGGGAAGCAAGAATGGAATGGCAGTAAGAAGGTGTCTCCTGTGAGAGGCGGGTTCTCCGGGAGAATGACGCACTTCACATGCTGCCACACGCCACACCCCTGGCCCTCGCACTGGGTGAGGAGGAAGGTGGGGGGGGGTCCCAGATGGATTTGTCGCTAGGGAAGCCCAGCGTAGGGGAAGGGGAAAGGTAAGGGTAGGAGGGGGCAGGGGCGTTATAGGCACAAACACACCACCTACCTCCACTTTCGCATCGTCTCTAAACAGGCAGGTTCCACCTGTCCATTGTTGGAAGACCCTGCCTGTTTAGAGGCAGCTCTCTACACAGGCAGGTTCCACCGCCACAGAACGTGTCAACAATGAATGGACAGCTGGGCTGCGGAGGTGGGCTGCGGAGGTGGGCTGCGTAGGTGGGCTGTTGTGCGGAGGCGTTACTTCCATCAACTTTAGTAAGTACGTCTCTATGCATGCAGGCACGTTTCACCACCACAACAATACATCCACCCACCCACCTGGATCATAGTCTTCCCGTTGTCAAAGTTCCGTAAGCAGACACACCGAATCACCTCCACCTGCTGCTGCTGCTGCCCGTACACATCCCCCCTTCCAGCAGCCGCCCTCTTACTAGCCCTCCCTCCCCCGCCTGGCTCTGTTTTCACTCCCCTAGATGACACATGCCCATGCCCGTGCCCGTGCCCATGCCCGTGCCCGTGCCCGTGCCCGTGGCCGTGCCCATGCCCATGTCTACTTTGCTGCTGCTGCTGCTGGGGTTGTTGCTGGTGTTGTTGCTGCTGCTGCTGCTGCGGGGAAGCGAAGCCTCCATCAGGAGCCATATTCCCGTCTTCCCCTGCTCCCGCCTCTGTCCTACCAACTACCTCTACCCTAGCACCTGTCTCCGCCCTACCAGCTGTCTCTGCTCCTCCGTCCCCCCTCTCCGCGCCCTCCCCCACGTCCCTGTCGACCCTCTCCTCTCGCCTCCTCTGCGGCTGCACTGGGGAGGCGACGGGCGTGTCAGCCTGCTGCCCCGTGCTTCGGAGCGATCTGCAAGGGGTTCCAAAGCATTGACCACGGGAGGAAGGGGGATGGGCGGGGACAGGTCACAGAATGATGAGAGGAACGCAAGGCCTCTCCTTTCCCCTTCGCTGCGGCTGCACTGGGGAGGCGACGCGCGTGTCATCCTGCTGCCCAGTGGTTCGCAGCGACCTGCAAGATGTTCCAAGGCACGAGCATGCGAGCATGGGGGACGGAATGAAGGGAGGAAAAGAACAAAGCATCTTCTCTCGGCTCCTCTGCCTCGTGCTTCACAGCACCCTGCAGTGGGGCGGAAAGAAGGGAGGAACGAAACGAGAAATGATGGGAGAGGAAGTTGAAGAGGGGGAGGGGAGTGAATGTATAGGAGTGGAGCGAGAGCCTTTTCAATGCTGGGTGACGCAGCGACCTGAAGGGGATAAGATGAGAACGGAAGGTTGGTGGGGTGGGGCGAATAAGCAGGAACGCGCGCCTGTCCCCTCCACACACACCTGCCTCACAAACGCACCCCACTTCACACGCACCCCACTTCAAACACACCTGCCTCACAAACGCACCCCACTTTACACACACTCCCCTTCACACGCAACCCCCTTCACACGCACCTCCCTCACGCGCACCTCCCTCACGCGCCATTCTACCTGTACGTGTCTTGAATGAACTCGGCTACTTGCGTGGGAGTGATGGTGGGCACGCCTGCAAGGAGGACACGGGGTACGAAAGGCCGGACGCAAAGGGCGAAGGAAAGATGCAGGAAGCCCCGGAGGGATGGGCGGAGGGAGATGGATGCACGTTAGAGTCGGCATGATGATGATCTTGGTTCAGCGAGTAAAGAAGGGAGAGGGGCGGATGAGTGGAGGGAGATAGACTTTATGAGATGACATGTACGCAATTGGAGGACCAATAGGAGGAGTGCATGAGACGGCTAGGGCGGGCCACGTGGCAGGGTTGCTTGCTGTGGAATGCGAGACCAATACACTTGTGTTGAGATGAGAAGATGCAATCATGGCTACTAGAGGAAAGCAACTCACGCCCGTTGGAGGGAGGAGGTTTTTGAGGCGCCTCAAAAGTCGTTGGAGGGAGAAGGAGCACTTACGGCCATTGAAGGGAACAGATGGGGATGATAAGAGCGCTTCGATTCGATCCACCAGCACCTGTTCCCCGTGCCATGTGTTGTGAGGCATGTGAGGCATGTGCGGCATGTGGGGCATGTGAGGCATGTGATGCATGTGATGCATGTGGGGCATGTGAGGCATGTGAGGCATGTGAGGCATGTGATGCATGTGAGGCATGTGAGGCATGTGAGGCATGTGGGGCATGTGAGGCATGTGAGGCATGTTGTGAGGCATGTGGGGCATGTGAAGCATGTGAGGCATGTGAGGCATGTGATGCATGTGAGGCATGTGATGCATGTGAGGCATGTGAGGCATGTGATGAATGTGGGGCATGTGAGGCATGTAGGGCATGTGAGGCATGCGAGGCATGTGAGGCATGTGAGGCATGGGAGGCATGTGCGGCATGCTTCTAAAAACGCTGCTACTGCTTCTGAAGTCGCTGCTACTGATAGACTTGCTGAATCGCACCCTGCAGGCTGCACCCTTCAGGTCGCGAGTCACTGCCAGAAGGTGAATCATGTCAGCCACCAAAGCAAGGACCCGATGCTGCAAAATATCAAATGCTGCAAAATGCATGCTTCTTGTGCTTCTTACAATGCTGTGCTGCCTGCCGCCTTCGTTCCACTAGCAGGTCACGTCACACTGCAAGGAGGTGAGTTATGTCAGGACCCAACAACACTCCCCCAGCAGCCACTGCCTATTCAACTTTCTTCTTACACTGCTGTCACTGGTGTCACGCTTTCACTGCTGTGACTGCTGTCACTGCTGACACGGCTTTCACTGCTATCACTGCTGTCACTGCTGCCACTGCAGCCAATGCTGCCCCCTTGCGCAGAACACCAGTCACTGCCAGGAGGTGTCTCACGTTAGAGAGCAACAGCACAGTCCCATACATGCACATCATACCATACCGCCTTCAACTTCCTTCCCACCCTTACTGGCTGCTGCTCCTCTGCAAACCAGCACGCTTTATCTGCGCTAAGACCTCCACTATTATCCGCGCTATAGAGCTGCCAGCGTGGGCGCAACTGACCTGCTTCTTGCCGGATTTGGACAAGCCTAGATGGCCCAACACGTCCTTGAGCTCCTTCAGTCGAAAGCAGGCGAGCTGCGACTGCAGGGAGGTTTGAGGGAAAGAGAGTTGGTGAAGGGAAATGAGAGAGAAGCCGCGATGCTACGGCCACTTCGCCACTATGCGATGACCATGATGCTACAATCAACACGCTACAACCATGATGCTACAGCCACGATATCGCAGCCATGATGCTACAGCCACCATGCTACAACCATGATGCTACAGGCATGATGCTACAGCCATGATGATACAGCCATGATGATACAACCATGATGATACAACCATGATGATACAGCCATGATGATACAGCCATGATGATACAGCCATGATGATACAGCCATGATGCCATAGCCATTGCGGTTAGACTGAGCTGCTTCGACTGCGAAGAGAGTCCGCAAATTGCACGAGACGCACGAATCGCGTACGATAAATTCGTGGGAATTTGATTACGCAGGTTACCACCAGCCAGGATGCGCAAGTGGCCTGCTGCTTATAGCGGAGCATAGAAAGGAAACACTCGTCATGCGCGAAAGCGTACGACGTTTTTTCGAACAAGCAAGCCGGACTCGCACCAGACGACATTCAGGGTTCACGTCAAGGCATCACTACCCAGTCTTGCAAATAAAGGAACAAGCTAGCCGCGTCGCTTCACTGTATCGCTAGTCGTCTTTGTCTTTTATAAGAACAGGCTAGCAGCCTCGCGTCACTGCATCAACAGTCGACATAGCCCTTTGCTGGATCGCGTACCTCAGCTGAAGTTATCACGTACCCTAGCTTGCGTCATCAGATCGTCCATGGGCCTCGCAGCGATCAGCGCTGGCATCAACAGCGCGTACGTTTCAATCCGACGGCTGATGTGAAAGAATCGGACGGTTCTCGTGGCTGCATTGAAAACGGTTCTCGTGGCTGCTGACGAGTAAAAAAGGCAATCCTAATAGTACAGCATGCCCAACGAGCTTCGTCGGATCGCCTTGAAACAAACCGGCGACGGACGGCGACGAACTCGGGCTGTTTTCGGTATCAAACCCTAAAGCGACTCGATCACTCAGGCGTTTCAACGCACTCTCTTAAGCAGAAGGGAGACATAAACCGAGCGACGTGGCGAAAAAATGAGAGATAACAGCACATAGAACCAGTGCGCGTGACGCAGAAGAAGGTACGTAGCTGCGATCCGAAGCAGGATACTGTAGCTGCCTAATAGTATCTAATCTGTGGTGAACCAGCAGCAAAAAGACCTACTAGAAAGCCTTTCCTCCTGGCTCCTGCCTGAAGAAAAGCATTGCACTGCTGCATTTTGTCCACGGCAACCCCTAGGTGTTGTGGGTGTGTGGGGTAGCGTTCCCGCCATTTCAGCGGATGGGCGACAACGAGGGTGCCTGTAGGCGCGTCCTACCAGGGCATTCAGCCTGGAAAATGGAGTTTGAGATAAACAACAATTCACCTTACTTTCAACACTAGTGTAACTTTGAGATTCTATACAAAACATGAACTAGTCCGCACGCGCGTCAGTGTTCCGCCCCGACATTGCCTGGCTCGTCGACCCACCTTGTCGACCCAGGCAAAGGGGTTCTGTCAAACTTTTTGCGATGGGATATTCAGCCTGGAAAAAAAGTTTGAGATAAACAACATTATGTTGGAAAAACAGAAATGTCAAGCTAATATTCCCGAAGGATCTCCACTCACGCGTCACTTCATAACGAAGCAAAGCGTCTGTAACAGTACCGCAATAGCTCATATAGAGCATGCGGAAGATCGAGAGTCACCCGAAGGTCAACAGTCGAGGACAGTCAGCGGTCGTGACTCTTGACCGACCACTAACTGCACTTGGCAGTTACGCGATGCAACTTGGTAACTGTCTAGAAGAGCAATAGTCGTGGTTACCGTAGCAATGCAATCCAGTTAATAAGAGAATGTACCGACCAGAGTGTCAAAATGCTATAATGCTTACATTGTGTAGGCTGTAATGGGGTAGCCAATAAGGGATGCAACCCAATTAGGGTTAGTACTTCTACCAACTTTCTGATCAATGCATTCATTCTCGTTCAGTATTCTGACATGGTATCAGAGCAGGTCCTGTTCCAGCACCGTTTTTTTAGGGCCCACCACATAGCGCTGCCCCACTAGTCGCGTCGCACTGCCCTGCTTGTCGCGTCGCCCTGCTGGCCGTCGCGTCGCCCTGCCCTGCCCGCGCGCCGCATTGCTAGTAGCCGCGCCGCCCTGCCCTGCCCGTGCTGAGCCACCCTGCTACTCGCACCGCCCTGCTGCGTGCCGCCATGCTGCTCACGCCGCCTTGCTGCTGCCCGCCCTGCTGCGCGCAACCCTGCTGGCCGGCGCCCTGCTGCCCGCGCGCCGCCCTGCTGGCAGCCGCACCGCTGGCCGCACCGCCCTGCCCGTGCCGCCCTGCTGCTGCTCGCCCTGCCCTGCTGCTGCCCGCCCTGCCCTGCTGCTGCCCGCCGCCCTGCTGCCCGCGTGCCGCCCTGCTGGCAGCCGCACCACCCTGCCCTGCCCACGCGCCGCCCAGCTAACCGCCGCCCTGCCCTGCCATTGCAGTGCCCTGCCTTGGCCGTGCGCCGCTCTTCCCTAGCCGTGCGCCGCCTCTCCCTGCCCTGCGCGCTTCCCTAGTGCTCGCGCGCCGCCCTGCTTGCGTGCTGCCCTGCTGGTCGTGCGCCACCCTGCTCTGCCCACTATGGCTTCTCTCAGTGTTCTCACATTCGATCATGAGGGCCGTTCGATCCAGTTCGATACGTGGCTCGACGACTTACACTTGTACCTACTGAGCTATTCTAGAGACAGCGTTTCGTTGTTTGACCACACGTCTGGAGCCTCTCTCGCCCCTCCCGTCACAGCTGACAGTGCAACTCGCTCACAGTGGCTTACCCGTGACGCTGCTGCCCGCTTAGTCGTTCGCAACCACCTGCCGTTAGCCGAACGCGATCACTTTGGCCAACAAAAGACTGCTAAAGCCCTGTACGATGATGTAGTCGCTCGTTACTCTTCCCTTGCTACTGCTGCTCTCGGCTGCCTTATACTGCCCTACCTGTTTCCCGAGCTGTCAGCCTTTGCCACATTTGAGGACCTCATTACCCACCTTTGCACTAGCGACACTCGCTACCGCGCTGCCCTCCTAGCCGAGTGGAGGCAGTGGAGGCGGTGGAGGTGGCGGAGGTGGAGGTGGAGGCTGCGGTGGGAGTGGTGGCGGGAGTGGGGGCTTCGGTGGCAGCAGTGGTGGCAGCGGTGGGGGTGGGGGTGGTGGTGGTGGCGGCAGTGGGAGTGGTGGCGGCGGCAGTGGTGGCGGACGGGGTGGAGCTGTTCAGCGGGGAGGTTCTGGCGTTGGCCAGAGGCAGCACCAGCAGCGTCGGAGCGAGACCCCTACGCCCCAGCAGCTTCGTGAGTAGTTTGCTCAGCATGGGGCATCTAGGGGTAGTGTTCGCTGCCCGTATGTCATTCGCACAGGTGACCGCGCTGGTCAAACATGCGGGAAGTTTCACACACAGCACCGCTGCTACTCCCGCCTTGACGACGCTTGGCGCGCAGAGTTTGGCGACGAGGTTGAGCGCCCCTGCTGGCTAGAGCTGCTTAGGTATGGAGTTGATATCTTTGCTCTTGACTATGATGCTATCCTTGCTGCCATGTATGCCTTGTCTATTAGTGCTGAGGGTGACTATTACCTATGTGTGCCACCCGACCCAGGTATAGAGGCTGCTGCTCTAGGTGCTAGTGAGTCTGCTCTCCCTGGTACTGCGCCTGATGAGGCCTTGCACACCTTCACACTTGACTCAGGTGCTTCCCGCTGTTTCTTTCGCGACAGTACCACCCTCACTCCACTGCATGCACCTGTTCCGATCAGACTGGCTGAACCCTCAGGGGGCCCAGTTCTTGCCCGTTCCTCCATTGTTCTCCCGTGTCTGGCGGTTCTGTCCAACTTACTCTCAGGTCTTCACCTCCCCTCGTTCTTTGCAAACTTGGTGAGTACCGGTGCCCTCCAGGATGCGATAGTCACTACCACCACTCCTGGGGGTCAGCGTGTGTCGATCTGTACGTTTACACGGATGAGCCGTCACCTGGCCACGTTCACCCGTCGGCCTGGGTCGAGTCTGTACAAACTGACTGCTGAGCCTCCTCAGGAAGCTGCCTCTTCTCAGGTGTCCGCGTCAGGTCTGGTAGCAGCCCCCTGCTCGTGTCGCCTCATGTCGCACCAGACTCTCCTATGGCACCATCGCCTTGGTCACCCCTCCCTGCCACGACTTCGTGGCATGCACTCCCGCCTCCTTGTTTCTGGTCTTCCCAGGTCTCTGCCTCCCCTCCCGCCCTCCCCTGCCCCGCCCTGCCTTCCTTGAGTCCAGGGGCGGTAGCGCACCGCTCCTCATTCCTCCTCGTATCCCCCGACGACTGATCCCCTGGAGACTCTCCACATGGACGTGTGGGGCCCAGCCCGCGTCAGTGGACAGGAGCGCGAGCGCTACTTCCTGCTGGTAGTTGACGACTACACGCGTTACACCACGGTCTTCCCCTTCCGCAGGAAGGGTGAGGTCCCTGATGTCTTGATCCCTTGGATCCGCGCAGTCCGTCTCCAGCTCCGTGAGCGGTTCCGTGAGGACCTTCCTGTCCTACGTCTACACTCTAACAGAGGTGGTGAGCTCTCCTCCGAACTCTAGGTCGTGGGGTGGGCATCCTCCAATTGTTCACGCTTCTGGCCTCCCCGCAGCAAAATGGGGTTGCTGAGCGCCGCATTGGCTTAGTCCATGATTCATGCGGCTGCTCCCCATTTTCTGTGGCCGTTTGGATTCCGGTACGCTGCACATCAGCTCAACCTCTGGCCCCGTGTCTCCTTGGCGGAGACCTCGCCTACACTGCGTTGGACAGGGGAGGTTGGCGATGCGTCGGTGTTCTGGGTCTGGGGCTCTCGTGCCTTTGTCCGCGATACTTCCGCGGACAAGCTCTATTCCCACGCTATTCCCTGCGTTTTCCTTGGCTTTCCCCCTGACGCGCCTGGCTGGCAGTTTTACCACCCCACCTTGCGCCGTGTCCTCCCCTCTCAGGACGTCACGTTTGACAAGTCGGTTTCCTTTTACCGTCTCTTCCCCTACCGCACTGCCCCTCTCCCCCCTCCGCCGCTCTTCTTTGCTCCAGGTCCGCCTCCGGTAGACCCCCTCCCCCCTCAGGGCCCTGCTCCCTCAGGTGTGTCTCAGATAGACCCACTCCCCCTGGTTGAGCCTGTCGAGGTCGCTGTAGACTCGGGTGCTGCAAGAGGTGCTGCGTCTGGGGGTGCTGCGTCTGGGGGTGCTGCGTCTGGGGGTGGTGAGCCTGCGAGTGCGGAGCCTGGGGGTGCAGAACCTGAGGGTGCGGAGCCTTGGGGTGCTGAGTCTGAGGGTGCGGAGTCTGGGGGTGTTGAGCCTGAGGATGCGGAGCCTGGGGGTACTGAGCCTGAGGGTGCGGAGGCTGGGGGTGCTGAGTCTGAGGGTGCGGAGTCAGGGGGTGCTGAGCCTAGGGGTGCTGCGTCTGCCGGAGGTCGTGCGGGTGCCTCGCCACGACTGTCTCACCGGCGGGAGCTAGAGGTACTGGAGGTGCTGGAGCTGCTGGTCCGTGAGGTGCTCGTACTAGAGGTACTGGAGCTGCCGGAGCTGGTGGTGTTGGAGGCGCTGGAGCTGGAGGAGTTGGAGCTGGAGGCGCTGGAGCTGGAGGCGCTGGCGCTAGAGGTGCTGGAGCTGGAGGCACTAGAGCAAGAGACCTTGGAGTTAGGCCTTGTGCTGAAGTGAGCAAGTGAGGCAAAGTAGGCACAAGGCCTAAAACAGTATAGAAACGCTGATGATCACGAGACTGAAGTGCCTTGGTGAATATATCAGCAGTGTTGGCCCGAGTGGCCACGTAAGCAAGACGAAGCTGACCACGCTGCCGCAACTCTCGAGCAAGGAAGTAACGCAGAGCGATGTGCTTCGTTTTGTGCTCCAGTCTCTTCTCCTAACACAAGGCAATCATGGCCTTGTTGTCGAAGTACAGAACTGGAGAAGAACGAGGCCGCTCTCCCAAGTCGGTCAGCAGGTAGGTGAGTCAGCGAAACTCCTGTGCAGCCATGGCCCCTGCGTAGATCTCAGCCTCACAACTAGAACTGAGAACAGAAGACGAGCGGGTAGACCGCCAAGAAACAGAGCCGGAGCCAAGGCTGAAAGTGTAACCCTGTGACGACTGCTGCGTAGCCAAGTCGTCAACCCAAGACGCGTCTGCGTGTCCAGTGAGGAGAACAGGACCCCGTCCTCCAAGCACGAGCCCCATGCCCGACGTACTGCACAAGTAGCGCAACACCCTCTTAGCGGCCTCCCATTGCTCTGGTCGGTGTCTCCCATGCGCAACGTAGCGTGCTAGGATGGTAAGAGGGTAGGCAAGGTCAGGTCGAGTGCAGGTCATCAGGTACTGTCAGAGGTCCACTAGAGATCCCCAATTGATCCTAGGGAAGCGTTACAGGCACGTTGTCCTGGGGGGTTATGGGCGCACTGACCCGCTACTTAACAAGCCCTTTTATCCCAATGGTCTAGTGGTTGGGATTATGACAGGTACATGAGGCAGCCGACAAGCTCTGGATACGGACCACTCGGCTCTACGGAGTCGTCCGAAGGTGGAGCTGAGAGCGAGTGACCGGTAGGCAGAGGAGTGGACTGTGGCGAGGAGTACCGCAAGGTGAAGCGCTGAAGGACCTGGTGCACCATGTGTGACTGAGTCAGGGTGATGGTGCGCCGTGCTCTGTCCCGGGTGATCTGCAAGCCAAGATAGCTGCGCAGCTCACCCAGGTCAGTGCAGGTATGTCTCTTCTACAGCTCCGACTTCACAAGGGCCAGTGCCTCAGTGTCAGCAGTGGCAAAGACCAAGTCGTCGATGTACACGAGGACGTAGAACAGCGACAGCGAAGTGTCGGTGCATAGAAACAGCGACGGGTCAGCAGTAGAAGGAGCAAACCCAAGAGTCGCAAGCGTCGTCCTCAGTGTGTCGTGCCACTCGTTAGGCGCCTGGCGGATACCGTAGACTGGCCGCCGGAGGCTCCACTGGGTACCTGCAGGAAACGACCTGGTGAAGCCAGGTGGGCGGCGCAGCCAGATCTCCTCGTGCAGGCTGCCCTGTGAGAAAGCAGTGCTGAAGTCAAGAGAGTGAAGCTCGTAGTCACGCTGAGCGGCAACGTGCAGCAGTACCCAAAGAGAAGTCATCTTCGGGGTAGGGGAGAAGGTATGGAAGAAGTCAACTCCCTGTCGCTGACTGCAGCCTCGTGCAACGTAACGAGCCTTGAAGGCAGGCAGAGAACTCGGCGGCCGCTTCACTTTGAAAATCCACATGCCATCGACTATGTTCGCCCCAAGAGGGGGAACTACGTCGACGTAAGTGCCTGTGGACTTCCAGGAGGCCATATCTGCGTCCACAGCTGTCTGCCACTAAGAGGAGTAGGGACCCGTAATCGCCTCTACGTAGGAGCGTGGGGTCGGGATGTCTGGTGCATCTGGGTCTCCCTCAGGTGCAATCAGCATGGACACGAGATGACGTACAGCAGCTGCAAAACACTCAAAGTCCTCCTGCATGTCCTCAAGGACGTCCGTGCCAAGAGCACACTCACCCCCGACGGACGGAGGACAGTCAGACTCAGACTCAGCAACAAGACTAGCGGCGTAGTCGAGACAACAGGCGGTAGCAAAGTCAACAAGCTCAGCAACTAGGGCAGACGCAGTAGTGGACTCAAACGAAGGGTCAGTGACAACAGTGGCTAGAAGAGGAGGGACAGTAGGAGTGGCAGCACGAACTTAGTCAGACTCAGGGTCCGGACTGATAGCAAGAGAGGATGCAGGAGGAGACGGCAGGGGGATACGCTGTGGAACAGAGGAAGGACGAAGTGCCATATGGTGTGTGCCGAGGACAGGAGGAGGACGCTGACGAGGAACACGACGACTAGTGCGAACAGCGCAAACAGGCGAGGCAGGACGAGACACAAGCTCACGACGCTCTGCTAAGTGTAAGGAGAAGGAGCAGGCAGTGAGGCTGGCTGTCCCCCAGGGCCAGCGCCTACAGCTCTGGTGTCTCCAGCTCCAGGGTCCCCAGCTCCAACGCGTGCAGCACCACCAGCTCCAGCAGCTCCAATACCTCCAGTACGAGCACCTCTAGGACCAGCGACTCCAGCACCTCCAATAGCTCCAGCTCCAGTACCTCTGGCAGCACCAGCTCCACTGCCCCTAGCTCCAACTCCTGCAGCACCACCAGCTCCAGCAGCTCCACTACCTTCAGTACAAGCAATTTCGGGACCAGCGGCTCCACTACCTCCAGCAGCTCCAGCTCCACTGCATCCAGCAGCTCCAGCTCCAGTGCCTCCAGCTCCAACTCCTGCAGCACCTCCAGCTCCAGTGTCTACAGCGGCAGACCCCCCGGCTCCAGCAGCGCCACTCCGAAGGCGGGTGCGCCGAGCAAACCACTCGCGCAGCTACGGTGGAGAGAGAGGCTCCCGCCGCGACAAGGCACCAGGAGGACCTCCAGGAGACAAAGTACCCCCAGGCTTAGCACCCCCAGACTTCGCACCCTCAGACTCAGCAACCCCAGGCTCCACACCCTCAGGCTTAGCACCCCCAGGCTCCGCTTGCTCAGGCTCAGCACCCCCAGGCTCCGCACCCCCGGGCTCAGCCCCCCTAGACCCCGCACCCTCAGACTCAGCACCCCCAGGCTCCGGACCAGCAGGCTCAGCAACCCCAGGCTCAGCACCCCCAGACACAATACCTCTAGCAGCACCTGAGTCGACAGCGACCTCAACAGGCACAGTACCAAGAAGTGGGTCTACCTGAGCCACACCTGAGGGAGCAGGACCCTGAGGGGGGAGGGGGTCTACCGAGGGGGAACCTGGAGCAAGGAAGAGCGGCGGGGGTGGGAGAGGGGCAGTGTGGTAGGGGAAGTGATGGAAAAAGGGAACCGACTCGTTAAACGTGACGTCCTGAGAGGGGAGGACACAGCGCGAGGAGGGGTGGTAAAACGGCCAGCCAGGCGCGTCGGGGGGAAAGCCAAGGAAGAAGCAGGGAATAGCGCGGGCGGAGAGCTAGTCCGCGGACGTATCGCGGACAAAGGCACAAGAACCCCAGACCCGGAACACCGACTCATCGCCAACCTTCCACGTCCAACGCAGTGTAGGCGAGGTCTCCGGCAAGGAGACACGGGGCCAGAGGTTGAGCTGATGCGCGGCGTACCGGACCGCAAACGGCCACAGAAAATGGGGAGCAGCCGCATGGATCATGGAGGTACGAGAGACCTCTATCACTAAGCCAATGCGGCGCTCAGCAATCCCATTTTGTTGCGGGGAGGACGGAAGCGTGGACGACTGGAGAATGCCCTCCCCACGACAAAAGTCTCGCAAGAGGTCGGAGGAGAACTCACCACCGCTGTCAGAGTGTAGACACAGGACAGGAAGGTCCATACGGAACCGCTCGCGAAGCTAAAGACGGACTGCGCGGATCCAAGGGATCAAGACATCAGGGACCTCACCCTTGTTGCGCAAGGGGAAGACCATGGTGTAACGTGTGTAGTCGTCAACATCCAGCAGAAAGTAGCGCTCGCGGCCCCGTCCACTGACGAGGGATCAGTCGTCATGGGAAACGAGGAGGAGTGAGGAGCGGTGCGATGCCGCCCCTCAACGCAAGGAAGGCAGGGTGGGGCAGGCGAGGGCGGGAGGGGAGGCAGCGACCTGGGAAGACCAGAAACAAGGAGGTGGGAGTGCATGCCACGAAGGCGTGGCAGGGAGTGGTGACCAAGGCGCTGGTGCCACAGGAGAGTCTGGTGCGACAGGAGGCGACACGAGCAGGGGGGTGCTACCGGACCTGACACGGACACCTGGGCAGACGCAACTAATTGAGGAGGCTCGGTAGCAAGGGTGTACAAACTCGACCCAAGCCGACGGTTGAACGTGGCCAGGTGACGGCCCGTCCGTGTACACATGCAGATCGGCACACGCCGACCCCTAGGAGTGGTAGTAGTGACCATCGCATCCTGGAGGGCAGCGGTACTCACCAAGTTCGTAGAGAACGAGGGGAGGTGAAGACTTGAGAGTGAGCCGGACGGAACCGTCGGACATGGGAGAACAGTGGAGGAACGGGCAAGAACTTGGCCCCCTGAGGGATCATCCAGTTTGACCGGTACAGGTGCAGAGAGAGGAGTGAGGGTGGTGCTGTCGCGAAAGAAACAGCGGGAAGCACCTGAGACAAGCGTAAAGGTGTGCAAGGCCTGAGCAGGCGCAGTACCAGGGAGAGAAGACTCACTAGCACCTAGAGCAGCAGCCTCTATACCTGGGTCAAGCGGCACACACAGGTAACAGACACCCTTAGCACTAACAGACAAGGCATACATTGCGGCAAGGATAGCATCATAGTCAAGATCAAAGATAGCAACTCCAGACCTAAGCAGCTCTGCCCAGCGGGGGACCAAACTCTGCGCGCCAAGCGTCGTCTAGGCGGGAGAAGCAGCGGTGCTGAGTGTGAGGCTTCCCGGATGTCTAACCAGCACGGTCACCCATGCGAATGACATACGGGCAGCGAATACCACCCCCAGACGCCCCACGCTAAGAAAACCACTCACGAAGCTGCTGGGGCGAAGGAGTCTCGCTCCGACACTGCTGCTGCTGCCGCTGGCCACCTCCAGAATCTCCCCTTTGAACAGCTACACCGCGACTGCCACTACCGCCACTCCCACCGCTGCCTCCATCGCCGCCACCCAAGCCCCCACTCCCGCCACCACTCCCACCGCTGCCACCACCTCCACCACCTCCACCACCTCCACTGCCGCCCCCACTACCACCCCCGCTGCCACCTCCACCACTCCTGCCACCCTTGCCCTTGCTACTACGGCCCTTCCCACTAGTAGAAGCAGCCCCGACATCCTCAGCACCGAGGACGTCAACAGCAGCAGCAGAGGCGTAGGAGGGGGAAGGGGGGAGGGGGAACACCCCTAAAAAAAGGTCGTGCGAGGAGTGCCACGAGCGGCACCTACAGCGACTACACTTGTCTCAGCTGTAAGGAGGTGCTGCTCGAGCAGGTCAACAGTGAGGTATGTGGGGTCAAGGGCGAGAAAGTCGTCTCTGACTGCGCGAAGAGAGTCAGGGAGGCGGGTGACTATGAAGTAGAGAGTGATGTACATCTAGGGGGGGTTCCTGTCAAGGAACTCTGCTGGGAGGGCAGCGCGGTAGCGAGCGTCGCTAGTGCGAAGGTGGTTAACGAGGTCCTCTACTGTGGCAAAGGCGGACAGCGCGGGAAACAGGTAGGGCAGTAGAAGACGGCATAGAGCAGCAGTGGCAGGGGAGGAGTAACGGGCGACTACGGGGTCGTATAGTGCTTTCGGCTAACGGCAGGTGGTTGCGAATGGCTAAGCGAGCAGCAGCGTCACGTGTAAGCCACTGTGAGCGAGTCGCATTGTCAGCTGTGGCGGGAGGGGCGAGAGAGGCTCCAGACATGTGGTCAAACAACGAAATGCTGTCTGTAGAGTTGCTCAGTAGGTACAGCTGTAAGTCGTCGAGCCACATGTGGACTGGATCGGACGGCCCTCATTATCAAACGTGAGAACATGGAGAGAAGCCATAGCAGAGCAGCACGCATGGCAGGGCAGGAGCCGGGCAGTGCAAGGAACAGGGCTGGCAGCAGCCAGGCAGTGCACGCGCTGCAGAGGAGGCGGCAAGTGGGCCGCAAGGGGCGGCTAGCGGGCTGCAAGTGGCGGCGAGCAGGCTGCAAGAGGGGCGGCTCGCGGGCTGCAGAGGGCGGCATTTTGGCCGCAGGCGGGCGGCGAGCGAGCTGCAGGGGCGGCGAGCTGGCCGCGGGCAGGCAGCAAGCGGGCTGCAGGGGCGGCGGGCGGGCTGCAGGGGCAGCGAGCGGGCCGCAAGTGGGCGGTGCGCGGGCTGCAGGGGCGGCGGGAGGGCCGCAGGTGGGCGGCGCGCGGGCTGTAGGGGCGGCGGACGGTCCACAAGCGAGCGGCGCGTTGGCTGCAAGGGCGGCGGGCGGGCCGCAAGCGGGCGGCGCGCGGGCTGCAGGGGCGGCGGGCGGGCCGCAAGCGGGCGGTGCGCGGGCTGCTGGGGTGGCGTGCGGGCCGCAAGCGGGCGGCGCGCGGGCTGCAGAGGCGGCGGGCGGGCCGCAAGCGGGCGGCGCGCGGGCTGCAGAGGCGGCGGGCGGGCCGCAAGCGGGCGGCGCGCGAGCTGCAGGGGCGGCGGGCGGGCCGCAAGCGGGCGGCGCGCGGGCTGCAGAGGCAGCGCGCTGACTACAAGGGCGGCTTCTGGGCTGCTAAGGGCGGCTCGACGGGCTGCTAGGGAGCTTTGAATTCGAACTCCTCGCAACAACCGCTCAGATCTGGATGTATTACGACGGAAGCTTACCTTTCCCATCGGAAGGAACCATCCAGGAGAAGCATCAATACTACCACGAATCTCTTCTCGCGTACACCACTCTTCTCCGAAACCTCTCTGTTAGAGAGTAGCGAGAATGATTTACTAGGAAGGGGTGAAGGTTACAAGTACAATGTCGAGAGAAATTGTATACCCCCTAAGGCTGAACCCACTATAGCCTAGACAACTGTAAACACATAAACACATATGTTTGACACACCCCCATAGGCAAAGTGGGGGATAGCCAGAGCAAGCAATGGTCACAAGACCAGTCAAGAGAAGAAGTAAAGCAAAGCAAGCTCAGGGTGGATCACAAAGTCACCACACAGTCCGAGCACAAGCAAAGGGCCACAAGGCCAGTTCACATGCAGAGTTATATAAAAGAGAACAAACAATACAGTGATCATACCCTAGCAAGTGCAAGCATGCAGGTATATATATAGATCACAGTACAGGCAGAGTCAGGCAATAAGTAAGCGAGGCAAAGTAGGCACAAGGCCTAACACAGTAACAAAGCGTTGATGATAACCAGGCGGAAGTGCCTTGGTGAAGACATCAGCAGTGTTGGCCCGAGTGGCCACGTACGCAAGACGAGGCTGACCACGCTGCTGCAACTCTCGAGCAAGGAAGTATCGCAGAGCGATGTGCTTCGTTCTGTGCTCTAGTCTGTGCTCCTGACACAAGGCTATCATGGCCTTGTTGTCTACGTACAGGACTGGAGGCGAACGAGGCTGCTCTCCCAGGTCGGTCAGCAAGTAGGTGAGCCAGCGTAGCTCCTGAGCAGCCATGGCTCCGGCGTAAGGCCAACAATCCGAGGGGGAGTTTGTTGGTGCAACCCTACGGTTTGCACTCGGCTTGTTGTCCGTGTGCGTGAATGTGTGTGTGTATGGAATGGTATGAGGGCATGGGATAATATATATATTTCATGCTTATAATTGTGTGTGAATGTTGAGTCATGATGTCGAGTGTGTGTGTCGAGTCAATAGCGAGTTATCGCTAGACGCGTGTTACGCGGTCGTTTGTGTCTCGCGCGCGGTTTCTATTTTGTCGTGCGCGGTTTCTATTTTGTCCTGTGTCGAACGTTCGGCGTGTCGCAGGTGTGTGCAGCAGACCCATCAAGAACTCAAGGATGAGTTTGTGATGAAGAGCCCGAGCCTTGGTGTCAAGCCTCAAGTGATTTCGAAGCTTGCCAAAAGGGTACACCTCAAGATATTGAAGATAGTTACATTACTTTGTGTAGTGTAACATTTCACTTGGTGTAGGCCCTAGTGAAGGGTAGTTTCGAGACCCTTCGTGGTTGGGGACAGTGTGGCACTGTTCCACATCACTGTACCTCGGCTCTTGGGGTTTGTAGGAGCTGGGAGTCATTCCCAACTCGTAACTCTTCCTATCTTGTGTTCTAAGACTATAGTGGCTGCCATAGTACCGTTCGTTCAAACCGACGCTGTGTCGTCAATTCTTTATCAAATCGTGCAATCTAAATTGATAATTGTAGACGACGTAAAGACGCTCCAGATCCAATTTGAATCAAGTCATTTGCAGCTGTGAGCAGAACGCTATCAACGTTTGAAGCCGCTGTGCAGAAATCTGTCAGTGCTCTCTATCTTTCGTTTTAGGCACATTCAAGCCTATTGTGACCATAACAAGTGGTATCAGAGCCCCTTGGAGCAGTTTCGACAATGTCTGGACCTGAGGAAAGGGGTGGCAGAGGTGCTGGTGGCAGTGGAGAAGCTCAAGCTCAAGGCCAACCCCGTGATTCAGCCATGGCGCCCATGCAACCAAGTCTTGGCCCACCTAGGGATGAGCCTAGGGTGTTTGGGCTTGACAAGTTCAACGGTGACAACTTTGCTGAATGGTCCTTCAAGATGGAGAACATCTTTGACCACTATGACCTGCTGGAGGTGATGGAAGGAACGGAGAAGCGCCCCGAGAACGACCCGGAGAAGAGCCCGTGGGTGCGGAAGAGCGCACAAGGCTATCTCTTACTTGGGCAAGCGTTGGGGAGCAGTCAGATCCGTCACATCAAGCCATTCCAGCGTGAACCAGAGAAAGGACCAAAGGCATGGGCTGCTCTCAAGGGTGTACATGCTCCTGCAACAGCGGCGGTAGCGGTGGTGTTGGAACGGCAAATGGCGGCACTACGAATTGAAGAAGACGAAGCGGTTGAAGAAGGGGTGCAGAAATTCTTCGACTTGTTGACGCGGCTTGAGGGAGCTGATTTGAACTACAGTGAGCTCCAAAAGAAGACCAAGTTGCTGGCCTTACTCCCAGAGTCATGGTCCTCGCTCATCATCAACCTTAATCGCGACTTGCCCCGCCTCTCGCTTGAAGACGTGAAGCGAGCTATCCTTCAAGAGGATTTCCGCCGCCGTGAGTTGGCGAGTGCGGATGGCGCTGGGGCAGCGAGCATCGGCCGTGGATATGGTCGAGGAAGAGGCAGAGGACGAGGGGGAGGAAGGTTTGGTGGCAGCAACTTCGGCGGAGGCCGCAGGAGTGGCGGTTACGGCAGCGACGACAAGAGCTACGGACGCGGTCGCGGCCGATTCGACGGCGAGTGTCACTATTGCCTCAAGAGCGGACACATGTGGCGCGACTGCTACAAACTCCCTGATGGTTGGACCCCTGCTCAAGGCCAAGAGGGTAGAGGAGCAGGAGGAGGGAGAGGACGAGGCCGTGGAGGCCGTGGCGGTCGTGGTGGCGGAGCTGCAAACATGAAGAGCGGAGACAACGACAAGGACCCGAGCGACGCTCGATACCCGGGTCTATTCTACTTCGTGTCGACGCAAGTACTGGCTGGTCCAGAGAAGGATGAAGGCTTTGAGGAGCCAGCAGCTGTGGGGAAGGTGACCCTACACCCCCTGGACTATTGGGTGATTGATAGTGGCGCTACCTATAGCATGACACCTCGCCCGGACTTGCTCACCGAACTCGAGCCGTCACCGGTGAAGCATGTCACATCGGCTTTGGGGCAGCGAGCAGAGGTGAAAGGCATGGGCAAGGCCATGTTCAAGGGTGCTGATGGGAAGATGGTGGGCCTCAATAACGTGCTTTGGGTGCCCAGCCTTGTTGCAAACCTGATTTCCGTGCGGCGGTTGGCAAAGGCCGGCATGGACACGAACTCGAAGGGAGCCAAGACCTACACCGCAAGGCTTGGCGATCGAATTCTTTGGGACCTTCATGAGGACAGGGATGTCTACAACGAGATGTGGCAGATCCCAGTGGTCCCTATGCCTAAGGAGAGGCAAGTGGCAGCAAGCATCAGCACCAAGGATGGAGCGGTCGGTAGCGACGATGGCGCGAACGGTCGCGCTAAGGAGAATGAGCTCAAGAAGAGCAAACCTGGAGGGACCAGCAAGTTCAGTGAACCTAAGGAGAGTGGTGCAGCAACCAAGGAGCAGCAAAAGAGTGAGGAGAACCCAGAGGCAGCAGCGGAGGAGGACTACGGAGAGAGTATGTGGGGCGCTATTGCGAGCGCGGCATTCTCCAATCCAACTTCGGCTACGGGGGAGTGTGATTGGCTCACCTTGCATCGGCGCATGGGGCATGTGGCCCTGCCCATCTTGCAGCAGCTAGTGAAGAATGAGATGGTTGCTGGCATACGTGTGAAGGGGGAGCCCGATGAGGTGCTTGGCTGCCCGACGTGCATTCAAGCCAAGTTCACCCGGTTTCCGTTCCCTAGTTCGGAGGCAACGGCAAAGGCACCGCTTGATGAGGTGGTGATGGACGTGGTGGGCCCCCTGAAGCTTGGAGCTGCTGGAGCTGAGTTATTTCTCACCATTGTCGACGTCTACACCCGCATGACTTGGGTGTACGTGCTGGCCAAGAAGAGCGACGTGGCTGAAACGTTGAAGACGGATTGGTTCCCGATGGTGGAGCGGCAACAAGACCGTCTAGTCAAGTCAATCCGCACCGATCGAGGGGGAGAGTTCCTGAGCAAGGAGTTTGGGTTGTGGCTGAAGAAGAATGGTATTCGGCACTCCCTCACCATGCCATACTCCCCTGCAATGAACGGCATCGCCGAGCGAGCGAACCGCACAATCACGGAGGCGGCACGCGGGTTGCTCATTGAAGCCGGGCTACCCGACTATTTCTGGCCTGATGCGGTGCGGAGCGCGTGTGTGGCCAAGAACAGAGCCTTGACTCATGTGGGAGCAGACAAATGGGTGCCCTATGTGGAGTGGCTAGGAAGGAAGCCAAAGGTGGATATGCTTCGGGTGTTCGGGTGCATGTGCATGGCGCTCGTGCCTAAGCATCTTCGGCACAACAAGCTTGGTGCCAAGGCGGTGTGGGCCGTGCACTTGGGCATGGCTCAAAACAGCAAGGGATGGCTTCTTTGGGACCCATTCACCAAGAAGTTCTTGGTGAGCAGGGACTGCAAGTTCATGGAGAACTTCATGTACAAGGATTGGAAGGCGGAGAATGAGGCGAAGATAGGCGTGCGGTTTGGGGAGGTGAAGAGTTCCGGTTTGGAGCATGTGGAGCTGCCTTTGGAGCTGAGCAGCGGCAGCACAACCACAAGGCAATCCTCCCTTGTGAATGGGGGAGAGGAGGCCAATGATGCAGAGGAAGAAGAGGAGGAGGTGCAGCAAGTGAGCGAGCGTGCACCGTCACTCCCTTCCCGTACTACGAGTGCTCCACGGATTCGAGCCACACCGCAGCAACGCCAAGGCCTTCAAGTCCCTGCAGCTGAGGAGGAAGGAAGGGGGAAGAGGAGAGTTCAACCCCCTAATAGGCTGACCTATGATGCGCCAGGAAAGCAGGGCAAGACAGCCCTGGCCGGAGCGGCAATGATGGTCGGAGACGACGAGGAGAGTGACTACGAGGAGTGTGCCTTCGCGTTCTTCTCTCCGGTGGAGATGCCGGGAGAACCAGCAACTCTCAAGGAGGCTTTGGAGAGTAGTGATGCTGAGGAGTGGAAGAAGGCCATGGAGAGTGAGCTGAAGAGCATCGAGGAGAATGACACGTTTGAATTGGTGGAGCTACCGGAGGGGCGTACGGCGATAACGTCCAAGTGGCTCTTCAAAATCAAGTCGGATGCCGACGGCAAGATCGAGCGCTACAAGTCTAGGCTTGTAGCCAAGGGGTACCAGCAGAAGGAGAAGGTGGACTTCAAGGAGCTGTTTGCCCCTGTGGTGAAGCCGACGACGCTGCGAACCCTATTCGCGGGAGCCGCCATCAAAGGATGGGTAGTAAAGCAAATGGACATCGTAACGGCATTCCTTAACGGCATCCTTGAGGAGGAGATTTTTATGGCGCAGCCAGAGGGGTTTGATGATGGTAGTGGCAGAGTGTGGAAGCTGAAGAAGGCCCTCTATGGGCTGAAGCAGGCCCCTAGGCAATGGTACATGAAGCTGCGCGAAGTGTTGGAGGGGATCGGCTTCACTCCCTCAACGGCCGATCACTCCTTGTTCATGCTTGGCGAGGGGGAGCAGAGGAGTTTCATGGTGGTTTATGTGGATGACATCCTCATTTTCTCACCCTCTTCTGACCTTGTGAAGGAGGTGATGCTGAAGCTTCAAGACAAGTTCAAGTGCAAGGCCCTTGGTGACGTGAGCTTCTACCTTGGGCTCCACATCGAACGAGATGTGGAGAAGCGGTGCATGCGGGTGCATCAACGAAAGTACCTGGAGGCATTGGCTGCCAACTTTGGGCAGAGTGAAGGCCATGTGGCTACACCCTTTCCCTCTGGGTTCAAGTGTGTGAAGGGACCAGAGGAGGAGAGCGTTGGTGAAGAGGAGAGGCGCCGATTTCACTCGTTGGTGGGCAGCCTCATGTATGCGGCGGTAAACACCCGACCGGACGTCGCGTTTGCTACCGGGCAGCTGGCTAGGGTTGTGCAATGCCCTAATGAGGAGCAGGTAGCAGCTGGAATGAGGGTGGCCAAGTATCTTGGCCAAACACCGACCGTTGGGCTGCAATACTCGACGGCGGCACAAAGGCGCCAAAAGGGCGCGGATGGTGTTGAACCCGGGCGTTTGTTCCTCACCGCCTACTCGGATGCTTCATATGCATCAGAACCAGAGGACATGACAAGTTTGGGAGGCTTCATATGCTGTGTTGGTGGAGGCCCAACTGCTTGGGAGAGCAAGAAGCAGGTTGACCAAGCTTTGAGCTCGGTGGAGTCCGAGTACATGGCACTCTTCCGTGCCGTACGGGAGATTGTGTGGCAGCGGCGTTTGTTGGCTGAATTGGGGGAGGAGCAGCAAGGACCTACCCCACTGTACTGTGACAGCCAGGGTGCCATTGCTCTTGCTAAGAACCCTGTGTTGCATGGACTCACGAAGCACATGAGGGTGAAGTGGCATTGGACGAGGAGCATGGTAACCGCGGGTGAAGTTGAGTTGCGCTACGTGAAGACCACGGGGCAGCCGGCTGACATGATGACCAAGAGGCTGGTGGAGCAGCAGCATTGGAAGTGTTGCAAGCTGGCTGGGATGGCTCTGAACTGAGAGAGCAACATATCCTAAGGCCAACAATCCGAGGGGGAGTTTGTTGGTGCAACCCTACGGTTTGCACTCGGCTTGTTGTCCGTGTGCGTGAATGTGTGTGTGTATGGAATGGTATGAGGGCATGGGATAATATATATATTTCATGCTTATAATTGTGTGTGAATGTTGAGTCATGATGTCGAGTGTGTGTGTCGAGTCAATAGCGAGTTATCGCTAGACGCGTGTTACGCGGTCGTTTGTGTCTCGCGCGCGGTTTCTATTTTGTCGTGCGCGGTTTCTATTTTGTCCTGTGTCGAACGTTCGGCGTGTCGCAGGTGTGTGCAGCAGACCCATCAAGAACTCAAGGATGAGTTTGTGATGAAGAGCCCGAGCCTTGGTGTCAAGCCTCAAGTGATTTCGAAGCTTGCCAAAAGGGTACACCTCAAGATATTGAAGATAGTTACATTACTTTGTGTAGTGTAACATTTCACTTGGTGTAGGCCCTAGTGAAGGGTAGTTTCGAGACCCTTCGTGGTTGGGGACAGTGTGGCACTGTTCCACATCACTGTACCTCGGCTCTTGGGGTTTGTAGGAGCTGGGAGTCATTCCCAACTCGTAACTCTTCCTATCTTGTGTTCTAAGACTATAGTGGCTGCCATAGTACCGTTCGTTCAAACCGACGTTGTGTCGTCAATTCTTTATCAAATCGTGCAATCTAAATTGATAATTGTAGACGACGTGAAGACGCTCCAGATCCAATTTGAATCAAGTCATTTGCAGCTGTGAGCAGAACGCTATCAACGTTTGAAGCCGCTGTGCAGAAATCTGTCAGTGCTCTCTATCTTTCGTTTTAGGCACATTCAAGCCTATTGTGACCATAACAGCGTAGCTGAGTCGTCAACCCAGGAGGTGTCTGCGTGACCAGTGAGGACAACTGGACCCCGTCCTCCAAGCACAAGCCCCATGCCCGACGTACTGCACAGGTAACGCAGTACCCTCTTCGCAGCATCCCAGTGCACCTTTCGGTGCCTACCGGGAGCCACGTAGCGAGCCAGAAGGCTAAGAGGGTACGCGAGGTCAGGTCGTGTGCAAGTCATCAGGTACATGAGGCAACCCACAAGCTCTGGGTACGGACCACTCGGCTCTACGGACTCGTCCGAAGGTGGAGCTGAGAGCGAGTGGCTGGTAGACAGAGGAGTGAGCTGTGGCGAGGAGTACTGGAAGCCGAAGCGCTAAAGGACCTGGTGCACCATGTGTGATCGAGTCAGTGTGATGGTGCGCCGTGCTGTGTCCCGGGTGATCTTCAGGCCAAGATAGCTGCGCAGTTCACCCAGGTCAGTGCAGGTATGTCTCTTCTGCATCTCGGACTTCACTAGGGTCAGTGCCTCAGTGTCAGCCGTGGCAAAGACAAGGTCGTGGATGTACACTAGGACGTAGAAGGGCGGCAGCGAGGTGTCGGTGCGTAGAAACAGCGACGGGTCTGCTGTAGAAGGAACAAACCCAAGAGCCGCAAGTGTAGTCCTGAGTGTGTCGTGCCACTCGCGAGGCGCCTGGCGGAGACCGTAGATTGGCCGCCGGAGGCTCCGCTGGGTACCTGTAGGAAACGACCCAGTGGAACCAGGTGGTCGACGCAGCCAGATCTCCTCGTGCAGGCTGCCCTGCAGGAAGGCTGTACTGAAGTCCAGGGAGTGTAATTCGTAGTCACGCTGAGCAGCTACGTGCAGGAACACCCAAAGAGTAGTCATCTTCGGGGTGGGGGAGAAGGTCTGGAAGTAGTCAACACGCTGTCGCTGACTGAAACCTCGAGCAACGTAGCGTGCCTTGAAGGCAGGCGGAGAACCCGGCGGCCGCTTCACCCTGAAGATCCACATGCCATCGACTATGTTCACCCCAGGTGGGGGAACCTCGTCGACGTAAGTGCCTGTGGACTTCCAGGATGCCATCTCGGCATCCATAGCTGCCTGCCAGTGAGAGGAGTAAGGACCCGTAATCGCCTCTGCGTAAGAGCGCGGGGTCGGGATGTCTGGAGCATCCGGGTCTCCCTCAGGGGCAAGCAGCAAGGAAGCGAACCGAGGTACAGCAGCTGCAAGACACTCAAAGTCCTCCTGCCTGTCCTCAAGGACGTCCGTGCCAAGAGCACACTCACCCCCGACGGACGGAGGACTGGCAGGCACAGACTCAGCAACTAGAGCAGAGGCGTAGTCGAGACGGCAGGCAGTAGCAAAGTCAAGTAGCTCAGCAACGAGAGCAGAAGCAGCAGCAGACTCAAAGGACGGGTCAGTGACAGCAGTGGCAAGGAGACGAGCGACAGTGGGACTGGCAGCACGCGCTCGGTTAGACTCAGGAGGAGCAGGCAGAGGAACACGCAGTGGAACAGAGGAAGGACGGAGTGCCATGGTGTGCGTGCCTGGGACAGGAGGAGGACGCAAACGAGGAGTGCGACGAGCAGTGCGAACAGGCAAGACAGGACGAGTCGCAGGCTCACGACACTCTGTAAGACCGCCGGACTGCTCAGTGTAAGGAGAGGGAACAGACAGTGGGGAGGCTGGCTGTAACGGCGGCTGCAACTGGTCAGGCGGTGGAGACAGGAAGGGAGGAGGAAGACCAGTAGAAGACGGGACACCAAGAACCTGCTGAAGAAGGGGAACGAAGTACGGGCGCGGCCGCACAGTGCCTCCAGCACCTCCAGCTCCAGGGTCAACAGCTCCAGCTCCTGCAGCTCCTGCGCGTCCTGCGCCAGGGCCTCCAACTCCAGCTACACCAGCTCCAGCGCCTCCGGCGCCAGCTGCTCCAGGCTCCGTAGGGTCTCCACCTCCACTAGTAACATCAGCACCTCAAGCTCCAGCGTCTCCAGGCTCGCCAGCCCCAGGAGCTCCACTCCGACGGTGTGGGCGCTGAAAAACCCACTCACGCAGCCGCTGCGGGGACAGTCGCGGTGAAGCACCAGCAGGACCTCCAGACGAAGCAGCACCCCGAGGCTCAGCACCCCCAGACGCCGCACCCTCCGACTCAGCACCCCCAGGCTCCACACCCTCAGGCTCAGCACCCCAAGACCCAGCACCCTCAGACCCCGCACCCCCCGGCTCCGCACCCCCAGATGCAGCACCTGGAGCAGCACCTGAGACGATCGCTACCTGAACAGGCGCAGTACCAGGGAGAGGGTCTACCTGAGACACTCCCAAGGGAGCAGGATCCTGGGGTGGAAGGGGGTCTACCGGAGGTGGAACGGGAGCAAGGAAGAGCGGCGGGGGCGGGGAAGGGGCAGAGCGGTAGGGGAAGAGACGGTAGAAGAGAATCGACTCGTCGAACGTGACCTCCTGAGAAGGGAGGACACGGCGCGGGCGTTAGGTAGGTGGCCGGGCGCTGGGCTAGGAACGGGGCCTAGCGCGGGCTAGGTACGGGGCCGGGCGCGGGTGTCGACGAGGTGCTGGCTAGGTACGGGGCCGGGCACGGGTGTCGACAGGGCGCGGGCTAGGTAAGGGGCCGGGTCGCGGGCTAGGTACGGGCTGGTCGCGAGCGTCGACGGGGCGCGGGCTAGTTACGGGGCCGGGCGCGGGTGTCGACGGGGCGATCGCGAGCTAGGTACGGGGCCGGGTCGCGGGCTAGGTACGGGCCGGTCACGGGCGTCGACGGGGCGCGGGCTAGGTACGGGGCCGGGCGCGGGTGTCAACGTGGCGATCGCGGGCTAGGTACGGGCCGGGCATGGGCGTGAGAAGGCACGGGCCGAGGGGCCAAACACAGGGGCCGCCGAGCGCGGGCTAGGTACGGGCCAGGCGCGGGCAGGAGACTGGGCCGGGCACAGGCTAGGTACGGGCCTATCGCGGGCGCGGTACGGGCGGGGCGCGGGGCTAGGAACGAAGTAGCATTTGGTGGGCCCAATAGTAACCTACTCTAATACCATGTTAGAGAGTAGCGAGAATGATTTACTAGGAAGGGGTGAAGGGTACAAGTACAATGTCTAGAGAAATTGTATACCCCCTAAGGCTAAACCCACTATTGCCTAGACAACTGTAAACACATAAACACATATGTTTGACACTCTCCCCCTCCGAGCAGCTTGGCATTCGCTCCTACAAGTCAGAGTGGGCACCTGCGTATGCATCTTGGGAGCACCTGAAAAACTCATACATGGCAACAGATCCCGTTACAATGAGTCGCCTGCTCAGCCAACTGACATCGGTTAAAATGCAATAAGGGGAGAAAGCGGGACTGTATATCAACCGGTGCCGCAATCTGCGCGACCACATTAAGAAGTGCGGCGGAACCGCTCCCGGCGACATGTTCGTCTCCATGGTTCTCTTCGGCCTTGGACCCGACTGGCGTCAGTGTCAGTCGTTGCTCCGAGTTCGAGCAACTATTTTCGAGTCCGCCCTGTGCGCCACACTTCTCTCTGAGCAGAAGGAGATTGATCTGTACAATGAGAAGAACAACAAACGGGAGAAATTAGTGTTCTTCACTGGAGCGGCTGAAGGGGAGCAGCATGGAAAAAAAGGGGCACTCTACAAGTACTGCAAGAAACCCGACCACACTATCGATTGGTGCTACAAGCGAAAGGCCGCCAACGAGAGACGCAACAACTCCTCTGGCCATCAGTCCTCAGCACCCTTGACATCCCCTGCTGTAACAGCCACCTTGTCGCCGCCTTCCGTCGCGAGCACTTCACAAACTCCTGCACGCATTTCAACCAAGGACAAAGGCAAGGGGTCAATCATGAGCTGCATGGCGCGACGTCGCAGAGGCATCCGATACTATGACGGCACCGAATTCCCACCTATCGCGCCCATTAACCCCATCGCACCCAGACCAGACAATGATCCTACCATTCATAGCTGGATTAATCGTCCAACAAATATCCCACCTGATTTTGAGTTGTCTCCACTGACACCGGAGTCCCCTCCCAGCATTTCCGCAAGGCGATACATCGATCTCTCGCCGTACACCGCGGATTTCAACCGCGTCGTCACTCCAAAGATCACTGGGATTGCGCGACGCAATCGCGAGAGCATCAACACCTGGTATCTTGACAGCTGCTGCGGGCAACACATGGTGGGATCTCCAACATTCATTAAAAACTCAAGGCACATGCGACGGCCGTGCGAAATTACCGTCGCCAACAACGGACGTCTCAAAGCATGACATCGGAGAAGTTTGCCTTGAGGCCAACGATACTCACTTCACTATTCACATCGACGATGTGCTGGTTGCTCCTGATCTTCAATACAACCTGCTCTCTTCAGCACAGCTCATGCGGTGCGGAGTTAACATTCGCAACAATCGCAAAGACAAAACCTTCGAACCTTATTATAAAAATACTTACATCGGCAAAGCTGACGATGATGACGGGGTCTTCGTTTTGAACTTCTCGGTGTTGGTGCAACCCTACGGTTTGCATTCGGCTTGTTGTCCGTGTGCGTGCATGCGTGTATGCATGGAATGATATGAGGGCATGAGATAATATATATTTCATGCTTGTAATAGTGTGTGAATGATGAGGCATGATTTTGAATGTGTGTGTCGAGTCAATAGCGAGTTATCGCTAGTCGCGTGTCACGTCGTCGTTTGCGTGTCGAATGCGGTTTTCTATTTTGTCGTGTGTGGAACGTTCGGCGTGTCGCAGGTGTGTGCAGCAGACTTCCAAGAACTCAAGGAAGAATTTATCTTGAAGAACCAGGGCCTTGGTTTCAAGATTCAAGTGATTTTGAAGCTCTCCAAAAGAGTAAATTTTAAGATAGTGAGAATAGTTGCATTACTTTGTGTAGTGTAACATTTCTCTTGGTGTAGGCCCTTGTGGAGGGTAGTTTCGAGACCCTTCGTGGTTGGGGACAGTGTGGCACTGTTCCACATCACTGTACCTCGGCTCTTGGGGTTTGTAGGAGCTGGGAGTCATTCCCAACTCGTAACTCTTCCAAATTTGTGTTCTAAGACTATAGTGGCTGCCATACTACCGTTCGTTCAAACCAACGCCATGTCGTCAATTCTTTATGAAATCATGCAATCTAAATTGCCTATTGTAGGCGACGTGAAGACGCTCCAGATCCAATTTGAATCAAGTCATTTGCAGCTGTGAGCAGAACGCTATCAACGTTTGAAGCCGCTGTGCTGAAATCCGTTTGTGCACTCTATCTTTCGTGTTAGGCGCATTCAAGCCTATTGTGACTATAACACTCGGCTCAGGGCACCACTAGCGATTTTGAACGAACGCTTCTGCTGAAAACAACTCCCACGGAGCCGATGGCTTGGTCACACCCAGAAGAGATGGATCTTGAACGGCCCGCCTCCGATGGTCTTCGGCGACTGCACACCGTCCCAATTGCCTCGACCTCCAACCCTGGGGATACTAGACCTGCAACAATGGAAGAAGAGGAGGACAGTGGGAAGTCAGCAACTGCAGAACCGGACACCGGAGAAAACATAACAGCTCCAGCAACTGGCTGGGGGAGTCCCGGCCTTGCAGTTGGCCCATGGGGAGAAGTTCTAATGCCAGAGGAAGCAGCCGTAAGCGGATGGGATGCCATCCCGACATCGAAAGAAGGAAGCACGCGTTGCCGCTGGAGGCGGCTGGGGAACCACAACAGCTGGAGGAGGCTAGGGAACCTCTACAGAAGAAGGATGGGGACAATCAGCTCCCGCCTATCCCGAAGCTCCGGGAATTCCCCCTGCGGAAGTTGCGGCAGTCGATCCGTATCGGGCAACTCGTGGTACTAGCTGGGGTGAACCTCCTTTTCCGGACCAGTACGCTCCTGACACACCGGAACCAGTTTAAGAAGAGTCAGAAGAAGAAGTAACTTATGAGTTCGTCGCGGAAGCAGCGGAACTACCAGAACCTATCAAAGAGCCGCCGTCGCCAGAACAAGGGCCTCGGAAAATTGAAGTAATCGGCAATGAATACAGCTACTTTCGCATTCCCATGACAGGACTTCCTGTCTCTGATTGGCCCAAAGCGCCACCATCTTCATCCCTGCTCGTCACCGGCGAACAAGTTCACGCCGGCGATACCGACGAAATCATCAGAATTCCCCGCACGCTCCTAGAATGAAACTCTGTTCGAGCCTTTGCACATGATGCCGACGCCGCAACCGACACGGGACCTAAAAAGCAACATAACGACGAAGCAGGAAGGCATAAGTATTATCTGTTAGAGATTAAGGACGGACTCTATGAAGGACCAGTAGCGTAGTCTAGACGACAGACAGCAGCAAAGTCAAGCAACTCAGCAACGAGGGTAGACGCAGCAGCTGACTCAAAAGAAGGGTGAGTCACAACAGTAGCGAGGAGACGGAGACAGTAGGACTGGCTGCACGCACAAGATTAGACCCAAGGTTAGGGACAGCAGGAAGAGAGGACTCAGGAGGCGGGAGAGGAACACGCAGTGGAACAGTGGAAGGACGAAGTGCCATAGCGTGCGTGCCAGGGACAGGAGGAGGACGCAAACGAGGAACGCGACGAGCAGTGCGAACAGGCAAGACAGGACGAGACGCAGGCTCACGACGCTCTGTAAGACCGCCGGTCTGCTCAGTGTAAGGAGAAGGAGCAGGCAGTGGGGAGGCTGGCTGTAACAGCGGCTGCGACCGGTCAGGCGGTGGACACAGTAGGGGAGGAGTAAGGCTGATAGAAGACGGGACACCAAGAACCTGCTGAAGAAAGGGAACAAAGAATGGTCGTGGCCGCACAGTGCCTCCAGCACCAGTACCGCCAGCACCCCTAGCTCCAGCAACTACAGCTCCAGGGTCAACAACTCCAGCTCCTCCAGCTCCAGCGCCTCCCACGCCAGGGTCTCCAGCTCTAGCTCCTCCAGCTGCAGTGCCACCAGCGCCAGAGCCTGCAGTCCTAGCAGCTCCAGGCTGCGTAGGGTCTCCAGCTCCAGCGACTCCTACACCACTAGTTCCGGCAGCTCCAGTACCCCTGGTACGAGCACCTCCAGGTTCAGTAGCCGCAGTACCTCCAGTATCACCAGCTCCAGCAGTAGCTCCAGCACCTCCAGCTCCAGTGTCTCCCGTGCCTCCGGCTCCGGCCGCTCCACTCCGAAGGCGTGCGCGCCGAACAAGCCACTCACGCAGCTAGTGAGGGGAGAGAGTCTCCGGTCGCGGAGACAGTCTCGACAAAGTACCAGCAGCACCTCCAGACGAAGCAGCACCCCAAGGCTCAGCACCCCCAGTCTCCGCACCCTCAGACCCCGCACCCCCAACCTCAACACCCTCAAGCTCAGCACCCCCACACGAAGTACCTCGAGCAGCACCTGCGTCGCCAGCTACCTCAACATGCACAGTACTAGGGAGAGGGTCTACCTGGGACACACGTGAGGGAGCAGGACCCTAGGGCGGGAGGGGGTCTACTGGAGGGGGACCAGGAACAAGGAAGATACGGTAAAAGGGAACAGACTCGTCAAACGTGACGTCCTGAGAGGGGAAGATACAGTGCAAGGTGGGGTGGTAAAACTGCCAGCCAGGCGCGTCAGGGGGAAAGCCAAGGAAGACGCAGGGGATTGCACGGGCGGAGAGCTTGTCCACGGGCGGAGAGCTTGTCCGCCGACGTATCGCGAACAAAGGCACGAGAGCCCCAGACCCGGAACACTGACGCATCGCCAAGCTGCCCTGTCCAACGCAGTGTCGGCGAGGTCTCCGGCAAGGAGACACAGGGCCAGAGGTTGAGCTGATCCGCAGCGTACCAGACCGCAAACGACCACAGAAAATGGGGAGCAGCCGCATGGCTCATGGAGGTACGAGCGACCTCCATGACCAAGCCAATGCGGCGCTTAGGAATCCCATTTTGTTGCGGTGAGGCTGGAAGCATGAACGACTGGAGAATGCCCTCCCCACGACAAAAGTCCCGCGAGAGGTCGGACGAGAACTCACCACCTCTGTCAAAGTGCAGACGCAAGACAGGAAGGTCCTGGCGGAACCACTCGTGGAGCTGGAGACGTACTGCACATCAAGACATCAGGGACCTCACCCTTGCTGCGCAAGGGGAAGACAATGGTGAACCGCGTGTAGTCGTCAACGACCAGCAGAATGTAGCGCTCGCGGCCCTGTCCACTGACGTGGGCTGGGCCCCACACGTCCATGTGGAGAGTCTGCAGGGGGGCAGTCGTCGGGGGAAACGAGGAGGAGTGAGGAGCGGCGCGCTGCCGCCCCTCGACGCACGGAAGGCAGGGCGGGGCAGGAGAGGGCGGGAGGGGAGGCAGAGACCTGGGAAGACCAGAGACAAGGAGGTGCGAGTGCATGCCACGCAGGCGTGGCAGGGAGGGGTGCCCAAGGCGGTGGTGCCAGAGGAGAGTCTGGTGCGACAAGAGGCGACACGAGGAAGAGGGTGCTACCAGACCTGACGCGGACACCTGGGCAGACGCAGCTACCTGAGAAGGCTCGGTAGCCAGTGTGTACAGACTCGACCCTGGCTGACGTGTGAACGTGGCCAGGTGACGACCCGTCCGTGTACACGTGCAGATCGCCACACGCTGACCCCCAGGAGTGGTGGTAGTGACCATCGAATCCTGGAGGGCCGCGTTACTCACCAAGTTCGTAGAGAACGAGGGGAGGTGAAGACCCGACAGTGAGCCGGACGGAACCGCCAGACAAGGGAGAACAGTGGAGAAACGGGCAACGACCGGGCCCCCATAAGGGTCAGCCAGTCTGACCGGGACACGTGCAGAGAGAGGAGTGAGGGTGGTGCTGTCACGAAAGAAACAGCGTGAGGCACCTGAGTCTAACGTGAAAGTGTGCAAGGCCTCAGCAGGCGCAGTACCAGGGAGAGAATACTCACTAGCACCTAGAGTTGCTGCCTCTATACCTGGGTCAGGCGGCACACACTGGTAACAGTCACCCTCAGCACTAGCAGACAAAGCATACATAGCAGAAAGAATAGCATCATAGTCTAGGTCAAAGATCGCAACACCAGACCTAAGTAGCTCTGCCCAAAGGGGGCGTTCGACCTCATCACCAAACTCAGCGCGCTACGCGTCGTTGAGGCGGAAGAAGCAGCGGTGCTGAGTGTGAGGCCTCTTGCATGTTTGACCAGCACGGTCACCCGTGCAAATGACATACGAACAGCTCACACTACCCCCAGACGCCCCACGCTGAAACAACCACTCACGAAGCTGCTGGGGCGACGGGATCTCGCTCCGACGCTGCTCCCGCTGCCGCTGGCCTCCTCCAGAACCTCCACGAGGAGCTCCAGTCCTACCTCCACCACTCCCACCGCTGCCACTACCACCACTCCCACCGCTGCCTCCACCTCTGCCACCAGCGCCCCCACTCCCGCCACCACTCCCACCGCTGCCACCACCTCCACTGCCTCCACCTCCTCCACTGCTGCCCCCACCACAGCTCCCGCTGCCCCCTCCACCACCCCTGCCACCCTTGCCCTTGTTGCTGCGGCGCTTTGCACTAGCAGAAGCAGCCCTGAGATCCTCAGCACCAAGGACGTCAACGGCAGCAGCAGAGGCGTAGGAGGGGGCAAGGGGGGAGGGGGAGCACCCCTCAAAGAAGGGCGTGCGCGGAGTGCCACGAGCAGCACCTACAGCGACTACACTAGTCTCAGCTGCAAGGAGGTGCTGCTCGAGAAGGTCAACAGTGAGGGTTGTGGGGTCAAGGGAGAGAAAGTGGTCCTTGACAGAGAGAAGAGAGTCAGGGAGTCGGGTGACTATAAAGTAGAGAGTGTTGAACATCGGGGGCTGGTTCCTGTCAAGGAACTCGGCAGGGGCAGCTGATCGGTAGCGAGCGTCGCTAGTGCGAAGGTGGGAAACCAGGTTCTCGACTGAGGCAAAGGCAGAAAGCTCGGGGAAGAGGTAGGGCAGTAGGAGGCGGCCTAGAGCAGCAGTGGCAGGCGAGGAGTAGCGAGCGATGACAGCGTCGTACAGCGCCTGTGCTGTCCTGTGCTGTCCGAAGTGAGCGCATTCGACTTACGGCAGGTGGTTGCAAATGGCTAAGCGAGCAGCAGCGTCACGAGTAAGCCACTGTGAGCTGGATGCACTGTCAGCTGTGGCGGGAGGGGCGAGAGCGGCGCCAGACGTGTGGTCAAACAACGAAACACTGTCCCTAGAGTCGCTCAGTAGGTACAGCTGCAGGTCGTCAACCCACGTGTCAAACTGGATCGGGCGTCTCTCATGATCGAAAGCTAGCACGCGGAGAGAAGCCATAGTGGCGCAGCACGTAGGGCAGGCAGAGGCCGGGCCGCGCGAGGAACAGGGTAGGCAGCAGGCTGCAGGAGGGGCGGCTCGAGGGCCTAGGGGCAACGGGCCGCTAGGCCAGGGGCTACGGACCGGGGCTAGGGGGGGGGGGAAGGGCCGCGGGGCCTAGGGGCGACGGGCCACGGGGCCAGGAGAGACGGGCCGAGGGGCCTAGGGGCGACGGGCCGCGGGGCCAGGAACGAAGGGCCGAGGGCCCGGGGGCCTAGGGGCGACGGGCCGCGGGGCTAGGAACGACAGGCCAAAGGGGCCTGGGGCCTAGGGGCGACAGGCCGCGGGACCTAGGGGTGACGGGCCGTGGGGGCCAGGAGCAACGGGCCATGGGACTGGGGCCCTAGGGGCAACGGGCCGCGGGGCCAAGAACGACAGGCCTGGGGGGGGCTAAGGGCGACGGGCCGCGGGGCCTAGGGGCGACGGGTCGCGGGGCCAGGAACGACGGGCCTCGAGGGGCCTAAGGGCGATGGGCCGCGGGGCCTAGGGGCGACAGGCCGCAGGGCCTAGGGGCGACGGGCCGCGGGGCCAGGAGCAACGGGCCGAGGGGCCGAGGGCCTAGGGGCGAAGGGCCGCGGGCCCAGAAACGACGGGCCTCGTCGGGCCTAAGGGCGACGGGCCGTGGGGCCTAGGGGCGACGGGCCGTGGGGCCTAGGGGCGACGGGCCGCGGGGCCAGGATCAACGGGCCGAGGGGCCGGGGGCCTAGGGGCGACGGTGCCTCGGGGCCAGTAGCGACGGGCCTCGAGGGGGCCTTAGGGCAACGGGCCGCGAGGCCTAGGGGCGACGGGCCGTGGGGCCTAGGGGCGACGGGCCGCGGGGCGACGAGCAACGGGCCGAGGGGCCGGGGGCCTAGGGGCGAGGGGCCGCGGGGCCAAGAACGACGGGCCGCGGGGCCAGGAGCGACGGGCCTCGGGGGGCCTAAGGGCGACGGGCCGCGGGGCCTAGGGGCGTCGGGCCGCGGGGCGACGGGCTACGGGCCGGGCCTAGGGGGGGCGACGGGCGACGGGCCGCGGGGCGACGGGGTAGCGCTGTGGTGGGCCCAAGGAAAAGAAAACGGTTCTAGCGGAGGACCTACTCTGAAACCATGTCAGAAGAATGAACGAGAATGAATGAACTATGAAAGAGTTGGGTACAAGTACTAACCCTAATTGGGTTGTACCCCTTATGGACTGCCCCACTATAGCCTACACAAATGTAAGCACTATATGTTATGACAGGAAGACCCCCAAGGAGTCCCCAACCAAGGAATCCCCATAGTCACGCAATTCCCCTCTCTATAGGCACCCCAACTTTGAGATTTGTCACTTTCCCAACCCATGCCATCCACCTCACCCAACTTGGCCACACTTGCCAACCTGGTTTGGCTTCTCCCAACCACTTGGCATCATCTACAGTGATGGGGACGAATTTCCCAACCCCAAATAGTCTATACCCCATATGGATTCACTCCACAAATTCCCATTGTCGTCGCACCACAACCATAACTACGAACGATCATAACTTTCTCGTTCGTGCTCCGATCGTGGCGATTCTCGGTTCGTCGGAAAGCTCTCGAACAGAGAAGTAATTTCATGTATTTGTTCAAGCAGGATAGCATTCACACACACTCAGAAAATCCAAACCACACCAAACACAGATTCTTGCACACACTCACATGCAACGCACGAACATATGATGGGAGGCAGACAAACGTGAATGCAAATGATAGCATCACATAACATTATCAGACGACAGTCAAGTACCGTGCGGAATCGGAAACATGGCATCAGCGACTCAGGCACCCCTCACACGCTACACTCAAGAACTCTCTCAAGGTTGGTGTCTTTGACGACGACGTGCTGCTCCTCCCTCGCGGAGGCTCCCTCACACCGGAATCAGCCAACCCGCCATGCACCGTGTGCCTGACTGCGTCACTCGCCCACAAACCCTTTCCCGATTTCCCCCCTGGCTACGAACGCTACAAGCCGCTCGACAAAGTCTAGAGCGACTTCATGGTTCTCAGCCAAACTGGGCTCAACGGCGAGTTCTACACGCTTACCTTCATCGATGCATGCACACGCTACGTCTGGGCCGTCAACACCGACTGCCGCTCTCTTGCCTTCGAGTGCTTCGTAGCGTGGATGAAGCGGGCTGAACGTCAGTCTGGTCTGAAGCTGAAAAACTACCAGACAGACAGGGGTTTGGAGTTCTTCTCAACTGAGTTCAAGGAACTCTTCAAGCAGAAGGGGATTGAGCACCTGGTGTCCCTGCCCTACGCTCACGAGCAGCAAGGTGTAGCAGAACGAACAAACAGGAGCCTCGTCACAAGGATGAGGGCCCTGATGAAGCAGTCAGTCGTGCCAACCAAATACAGGCCGTTGGCAATGAACCACGCAGTCCGGCTACACAACTTGTTGTCCATCCGAAGCCTCGAGAACAACAACTCTCCCTACAGGGCTTGGACGGGCAGAAAAGCGGACACACATCTTCTTCGAGTGTTCGGTTGCATGGTACAGTACAGGCCACACACAGCAAGGACCGGAAAATTTGCTGACCGGGCACGCTGGGGCATCCACCTCGGGATCGAAAAAGAATACAAGGCGTGGATCGCGCTGGACTACGCGACACACGAAGTTACAAAATCACTTGACTGCATCTTCTACGAGAAGCTGACTCTGCCACTGTTCAAGGAGCACCGCAAAGCTGACAGGGCACCAGAAGGATTTTTGAGGGACACCGCAGCTTCGCAACTCCACACGACGAAGCTGACCTGGCAGAAGATGCTGATGCAGCAGATGTCACCCAATTTGACAGTGCACCCAACGTTCCCCTTACAAGCCCATTGCAGTCTCTGACATTCATACCTGTACACCAATTCGATCCTGACGATACAACTCGTGAAGCCCACAACTACAACAGTGCATCGCGCCGATCACCGGATGTCGAGTTACCACCAAACACCTCGCAAGACACCCTCCGCCTCGGCAACGACAGTGACGACGACGTCGTCGAAGTAACCAGCTTCCACGACTGCGATCGCCTCCACTTCGAAAAGACCAACAAAACCGGTCTCCGCATCCTCGGACTCGCCGTTGCTGTTCGCCACACCTCCCCCAAGGAACCTACCACCGTTCGCCAAGCCTTATCTGGCCCCGACAATGAGAAATGGAAGGCAGCCATGGCAGCGGAAGTCGCGGCACTGAAGAGCCGCGGAACGTGGAAGCTGGTTCCATGATCATCAGCAAAGGAGAAGCTTGAAGTGACCATCAACCACAACATCACACAATTTCTGGGCCTCAACATCACCCAATCCGCCACCTCCATCCACCTCTCCGCCGCTAAATACACGGAAACACTAGCGAAGAAGTTCGTCGTCGCCCCGATCAACCTCACCACCCCCTTCCGCACTCCTCCTCCTAACCACGAACCCGACACCACATCGCTCTCCATCGAGGACCATCGGCTCTATCAGCAGCAGCTGGGGTGTCTCTAGTTTGTCGCCGTCACGTGCCGGCCCGATCTCTCCTACGTCGCAAGCCAGCTCGGTCAGTACCTGAAGCGACCTGAAGGGGAGAATCTACTGGATCTACGCCGAGCACTTCAATACTTCGTTTCTACTCCTGACGTCGGACTCACCTACGAAGCTAACCTCACCGCTACCCTACAGCTTCATGGCTACGTTGGCGCAGACCACGCGGGAGACATTGACAACAGACGATCCCACACAGGATTCATTTTTCAACTCCAACCTGCCGGACTCATCTCTTCGAACTCCTAGAAGCAGGAGCTCATTGCAATTTGGTCAGCCGAAGCTGAGTTCATCGCCGCCAGCGCAGCTATTCACGAAGGACTCTACCTAATGGAGCTCCTGCAGGAAGCAAAAGTGACGATGAACGGGCACTTCACGTTACTCTGCGACAACCAGAGCGCAATCAAGATTGCGAACAAGCCCGGCTTTGTGAACCGCACGAAACACATCGCACTCCGTTACTTCTTCGTCAAAGACGAGGTTGAGAAGGGCAAGGTCAAACTCACGTATTGCCCAACTGGTGACATGGCAGCAGATTTCTTGACCAAGAAGCTGCCACGTCAGAAGTTTCAGCACTGCACCAACCTCTGTGGGATCTCGAAGAAATCCCACGTGGCTCACCTTCAGGAATGAAGGGGGGTGTTGGAATAACCGAAAGGTCAAAGTAACATTCCCAAAGGATCTCCACTCACGCGTCACTTCATAACGAAGCAACGCGTCTGTAGCAGTACTGCAATAGCTCATATAGAGCATGCGGAAGATCGAGAGTCACCCGAAGGTCAACAGTCGAAGACAGTCAACGATCGTGACTCTTGACCGACCAGAAACCGCAATTGGCAGTTACGCGATGCAACTTGGTAACTGTCTAGAAGAGCAATAGTCGTGGTTACTGTAGCAATGCAATTCAGTTAATAAGGGAATGTACCCCTCAGAGTACATGGCTAGCTAGGATTGCTACTTATACCCTTGTACTCCTATCTTAAAATTATCTTGTTCTCTTTCAAATTTTATTTACAAGGTCATTACAGAGACTTCATTGTCTTCTCCTAGACTTAGCAGACTTATTCTATCCACTACGATCCTTCATTATCACAACACATTACACATTACTTTCAACAATAGAGTAACTTTGCGAT
The DNA here is from genome assembly GCA_947471745.1 of Closterium sp. Naga37s-1. Lineage (NCBI taxonomy): Eukaryota > Viridiplantae > Streptophyta > Zygnematophyceae > Desmidiales > Closteriaceae > Closterium > Closterium sp. Naga37s-1. The sequence goes on from CANJKZ010000737.1 coordinate 834,096, forward strand.
TCTAAACAAAACATGAATTGTCAGAATCAACTATGCAGGAATGAATGAACTATGAATGAGTTGGGTACAAGTACAAACCCTAAAGTGTTGTACCCCTTGTAGGCTAACCCACTATAGCCTAGAGAGAACACAAATATATAGTTTGACACACCCCCATAGGCTAAGTGGGAGATAGCAAACACAACAGACGGTCACAAGACCAGACAAGCAAGAGAACAAGCAAAGCAAAGCTCAAGGTGGATCTCAAGGACACCACACAATCTGAGCACAAGCAAGTGGCCACAAGGGTAGTTCACTTGTAGAGTTATAATAGCAAGGCAGTACAGTGATCACAACCTAGCAAGAGTAAACAAGCGGGTATAAAGATATATATCAGTGTACAACAAGAGCAAGTCAAGCAACCAGCAGGTGAGGCAGAGTGGGCACAAGCCCAAGATCAGTGCAGAAACGCTGATGATCACCAGACCCAAGGGCCTTGGTGAACACATCAGCAGTGTTGGCCCGCGAGGCCATGTAGGAAAGGCGGAGCTGATGACGCAGCTGCAGCTCACGTGCAAGGAAGTAGCAAAGAGCAATGTGCTTCGTTCTGTGCTCCAGTCTTTGCTCGTGACACAAGGCAAGCATTGCCTTGTTGTCGACGTACAGAACTGGAGGAGAACGAGGCCGCTCCCCCAAGTCGGTCAGCAGGTAGGTCAGCCAGCGTAGCTCCTGTACAGCCATGGCCCCAGCGTAGATCTCGGCCTCACAGTTGGAACCAAGCATAGAAGAAGAACGAGTGGACCTCCACGAGACAGAACCAGAGCCAAGAATGAAGGTGTAACCCTGTGACAAACGCTGAGTCGCCTAGTCATCGACCCAAGAAGCGTCGGAGTGTCCTCTGAGTACCACTGAACCCCGTCCTCCAAGCACGAGCCCCATGCCCAATGTATTGCACAAGTAACGCAGTACCCTCTTTGCAGCATCCCAGTGCACCTTTCGGTGTCTACCGGGAGCTACGTAGCAAGCCAGGAGGCTGAGAGGGTACGCGAGGTCAGGTTGGGTGCGCGTCATGAGGTACATGAGGCAACCCACAAGCTCTGTGTACGGACCACTCGGCTCTACGGACTCGTCCGAAGGTGGAGCTGAGAGCGAGTGGCTGGTAAATAGAGGAGCGGGCTGTGGCGAGGAGATCTGGAAGTCGAAGCGCTGAAGGACCTGGAGCACCATGTGTGACTGAATCAGGGTGATGGTGCGCCGTGCTCTGTCGCGAGTGATCTGCAAGCCAAGATAGCTCCGCAGCTCACCCAAGTCAGTGCATGTGTGTCTCTCTTGCAGCTACGTCTTCACTAGGGCCAGCGCCTCCGTGTCAGCGGTAGAAAAAACCAAGTCGTCGACGTACACGAGAACGTAAAACGGCGGCAGGGTAGTGTCGGTGCGCAAAAACAGCGACGGGTCGGCAGTTGAAGGAGCAAACCCAAGAGCCGCAAGTGTAGTCCTCAGTTTGTCGTGCCACTCGCGAGGTGTCTGGCGCAGGCCGTACACTGGCCGCCGTAGGCTCCACAGGGTACCCTCAGGAAACGATCCAGTGAAGCCAAGTGAACGGCGCAGCCAGATGGCCTCGTGAAGGCAACCCTGCAAGAAAGCTGTCGAGAAGTCGAGGGAGTGCAGCTTGTAGTCACGCTGAGCTGCAATGTGTAGCAACACCCAAAGAGTGGTCATCTTCGGGGTGGGGGAGAAGGTCTGAAGAAGTCGACTCCCTCACGCTGTTTGAAGCCTCGAGCAACGTAACGTGCCTTGAAGGGAGGCGGAGAACCCGGCGGCCACTTCACCCTGAAAATCCACATGCCACTGACAATGTTCGCCCCATGTGGGGGAACCTCGTTGACGTAGGTGCTTGTGGACTTCCAGGAAGCCATCTTTGCGTCAATGGCTGTCTTCCACTGAGAGGAGTACTCACCCGAGACTGCCTCTCTGTAAGAGCGCGGGGTGGGGATGTCAAGTGCGTCCGGGTCTCCCTCAGGGGTAAGCAGCATGGTAGCGAGATGAGATATAGCAGCCGCAAGGCACTCCAACTCCTCCTACCTGTCCTCAAGAACATCACAGCCAAGGGCAAACTCACCCCCGACGGACGGAGGACAGGCAATGTCAGGGTCAGAAACAAGACTCGCAAGGTAGTGTAGGTGGTACAGAGCAGCAAAGTCAACAAGCTCAGCGACTAAGGCAGACGCAACAGGAGACGAGAACGTAGGGTCCGTCATAGCTGTAGCAAGAAAGCGAGTGACAGTCGGACTGGAAGCGCGAGCCAGGGTCAGAAGGAGGGTCAGCAACGTCAGGTTGAGAAGAAGCAGGAGGTGACGAAAGGACAACACGCTGTGGAACAGAGGAAGGACGGAGTGTCATATCGTGAGTGCCTGGGACAGGTGGAGCACGAGGACGACGCACACGACGAACACGAGCAGGAACGGAAGCTCTAGTCTCAGCCTCTCGACGCTCAGGAGTGGAAGCACGAGTCTCAGGCTCTCGACGCTCAGTCAGGGACTCTGTGACCTCAGTGTAAGGAGCAGGAGCAGGCAATGGGGAGTGAGGCAGTAGCTGTGGCTAAGACTGGTCTGTCGGTGGGAAAAGTTATGGTGGAGTAGAACCCGCGACAGGGAACTCAGTAGGAGCTGGCAGAAGACCGAGAAGGTGGCCAAACGCACCAGTAGGTCCTCCAGCACTCACAGCAGCAGCTCCAGTACCTCCAGTACTAGCAGCTCTAGTACCTCCAGTACCAGCAGCACCTCCAGCACGCACTAGCAGCACCACCAGCACTTCCAGCACCTCCAGTATGAGTAGCTCCAGCACCTCCAGCACCAGCAGCACCTCCAGTACCTCCAGCACCAGCACCAGCAGCACCTCTAGGACCTCCAGCACCAGCAGCACCTCCAGTAGGACCTCCAGGACTGGAAGCTCCAGCACCTCTAGCACTAGCAGTACCTCCAGTACCTCCAGCACTAGCAGCACCTCCAGCACCTCCAGCACCTGCAGCACCTCCGGTAGTAGCAGCTCCAGCACCTCCAACACCAGCAGCACCTCCAAGACTAGTAGCTCTAGCACCTCCAACACCAGTAGCACCTCTAGTACCTCCAGCACCAGCACCAGCAGCACCTCTAGGACCTCCAGCACTAGCAGCACCTCCAGTAGGACCTCCAAGACTGGCAGCTCTAGCACCTCCAGCACCAGCAGTACCTCCAGTACCTCCAGTACCTCCAGCGCTAGCAGCACCTCCAGCACCTGCAGCACCTCCAGTAGTAGCAGCTCCAGCACCTCTTGTACCTCCAGCACCAGCAGCACCTCCAGTAGGACCTCCAGGACTGATAGATCTAGCACCTCCAGCACCAGCAGTACCTCCAGTACTAGCAGGACCGTACCCACCACCACCAAGACGGCCTCGCTGGACGACCCACTCACGAAGCCACTGCGGGTAGCAGGTCTCGTGTAGACCAGGCTGCTGAGGCTGTCCAACTCCAGGACCTCCAGCAGGGTCACCCACAGATCCACCGCCACAAGGATTCGCAGCACCCCCAGTCTCAGCACTTCCAGTCGCAGCACCCCCAGAGTCAGCACCCCCAGTGTCACCACCCATAGTAGCACCAGAGTCCAAAGCAGCAGGCTGCGGAGGCAGCAAAAACGGCCGAGGCGGAAAACCAGGGGGGGTCTCCAAGTGAGGCGAGCGGCGAGTGGCCGCCGTGTCGTCAGCGGCAGGGTCACCCCCCTCAGTTGGGCTAGAGGAGTCAGAGGAGATCTCCACAGGCTCATCCAAGGGGGGTGGGTGTACCTAGGACACACCTGAGGGAGCAGTGTCAACGGGAGTAGGGTGTGGCCCCGTCCTCGCTTGGGCGGTGCCGACCTTGTGGTCGGGTGTACGGGGGAGTGCAGCCGACCTGCAGCAGTGGGCGAGCTGGTCGACGAGGGTGGTCGACCTGCGCGGGGGCCACTGCATTGATGCCGACTTTGGGGTGGTGGACGGAGGAGGGGCCGACGTCGACCTCGACAGGGGGACGTCGAGCAGCATGTCGCCGGGTTGAAAGGCGCCGACTTCGGGACGTCGACTTGGCGACGCCGACCTTGGGAAGCCGACGTGGGTGGTCGGGTGACAGGTGTGCTGGCTGACCTGGAGTTGGCCGACCAGGAGTGAAATCGACCTGGTGTGGCCAACTGAACGTGGTCGTCGACTAGGGAGGTTGACGGGCACAAGGAGAAGTTGGTCGACAAGATGGTTGCCCGATCGACCAAGTTACCCGGGCGACGAAGTTCTACGGAGGCACGCAACAGTCGCCCAGGTGTTAGTGGCAAGGCCGACCTCGGTGTGGTATCCCGAGGTCAACGTGGTTGATCAGGTGCAGACGTCAGCGCCAGGTTGATTTGGTGTGCAGGTGACAAGGCAAGGTGCGCCAATCATCTACGAGCACCTGCGGAGCAGGTGTGCTGCTGTTCTACGGATGCAACGCTGGCACGCCATCGGCTTGCAATGTTGGCAAGCCGCAACTTTGCACTGCTGGAGCGCGGTCGACCAAGTCGTGTTGGAACGCGGTCGACCATGATGTGCTGGCAGCCGACCTGTTTGCATGCTAGCTCTGATGTAGTCTTGTCTTGCCAACTTGATTGTATTATTGTTCTCAACTTTTGCTAGTGAAACTCTTGCGGTTTTGCCCTGTGAACGCACAAGTGCTAGAGAACGACTAAGTGAACGAACACAGAGATCCCTCCTACCCCGTGCCTAGCTCGTATTCTACCTCCCGTTGATAGAGTTCTCTCTGCATGGTGCGGTGAGCGTGGACGGCACACGACTTACCCCTTCCGTCAGGCCGACGCAGTGGTCACTTACCTAATTCGTGTTTGCAGGCCGGCAGCTGTGCGGAAGTCACTATGGTAGGCGCTGTAGGTGACGCAGGAGTGGTGGACACCCAGGAGGCATGGCTGGAGGACCCGAGGAGACGCCATGAGGCCAACGAGTATGGGCCAAACCTACCGTTGGCGGTCATCGAGGCAGGCATCCGCTCAGTGTGGGCGGACGAACACCCTGCTCAACCAGCTTCTCCTCGATCGGTGAACAACAAGGGCAGCATCGACGTGGGAGTCAATGCCGGTGGTGACCAAGTCGGCAGCAATGCAGGAGGCACGTCTAGGCAGCAAGGAGTGATACACACCGATGAAGTCGGCGGCGTTCAGGAGCGAGGGATGCGGTCGTCAACGACTGCAGGCTCCTCGCAAGGCGACGCCGGAGGTCAACGAAGTAGTTTGTCGCCAATGTCGGCGACCCACGTGACAGCGGGCGGGATTGCACCGAGCTACGGCTACTTCAAGTTTACGCCGGACAGGATCTCGGTCACCCCCCTGCTTGTTGGTTGACCTGATATCCTCACCTGGAAGGAAGCCATCGAGCCCCATCTGGAGATGGCCGGGCTGATCAGCTTCGCCAGGGGCACTGTGGCGACGCCGGAGGAACACTACCCCAACTTGCGTGCGGAGTTTCGCGCCGTGCAGTTGCTGACCTTCACGGTCATCTCGCGGTGCTGCTCGCCGTGCATGCAGATCGCCTTGAAGTCGTGCAGGGAGTACCTCGACGCCGGCCACCGGGCATGGCACTTCATCGAGTCGACGTACCAGGTCACCGACGCCCTGTACATCGGCCAGCTTGAGGAGCAGCTGTCGCACATACGGATGGGCAAAGAGGAGACGGTGACCGACTATTGCAACCGGGCTCGGCGAATTCTTGCCACCATGAGGATGGCCGGTGTGCAGTACTCGACGGCGTCGTACCTCACGCACGTTATCGAAGGGCTCATGAGCAGCTACAACATGCTGAAACGACTGTCGTTGGTGCCGAGTACTAGGGCGACACTCAACGAGGATTCTCTTACCTCATACATCCTGCAGAATGAGGCGATGCAGGAAGCTGAGCGGCCCTCAGAGCCCCTTGCACATGTGAACTACGTTGCCCCGGTGAAGCAAGGAGGTCGACCGGGGAAGCACGGGTGGTATGTCGGCGGTGCTAGTAGTGGCTGGAAGTCGACCAAGAACGCCGACAAGAAGAAGTCAGCCAAGGATAGTGGTCGTGGAGGAGGAAGTCGACGTCGAGAGTGCTGGCTGTGCGGCGACCCCGACCACCTCTCCTTCGAGTGCCCCGACCGCAGTGACTCCGACGACGGCGACGCCAAGGGAGGCCACGGGAGGTCTAGCAGCCGTCGTCCCCATCGAGTCAGAAGCCAGCCGCGCAAGGAGAAGCAGTCGACCAGGTCGTCGACCTCGGCGAAGGACACCGACTCCTCTGCTGGCGGCAAAGGGCGAGACGACAAGGAGGCGTTGTGCTTGCTAGTTGGCGTCGTGGAGCCAACCGTCTCGCTGGCGCCGGAGGCCGGCGAGGATTTCCAGGCGATGGCGGCAGCTGTGCAGGCAAACCCGGCGGTAGTTCTTCTTGATAGTGGTTGCTCCCACCACTTGATGGGGACAAAGGAGGTCTTCATCGACCTACAGCCGAGTGGCGATGTCAAGCACGTGCGCGACTTCAATGGGGCGCTGCAGGACGTCCAGGGCCGCAGCACTGTCGCTCTGCAAGGGGAGGCCGGGAGGCAGATGCTCATCCCCGACGTGCTCTATGTCCCGGGCGTGCGAGCGAACCTGCTTTTGGCCGGTCAGTTGAAGGAGAACGGCGTGAAGCTGCAGGAGGACGGCAACGGGATGTTGCTCGTCTCGGTGGCGGGAGACATCCTTGGTCGGGCGTCCTACACCAAGCGAGTCCTCTGTACCGACCTGTGTCCCTGCTTGGCGAAGTCGACAACGCCCACGACGGAGGTCGTGGCCCTGCGGGCGATCGTCTCGGTGACGAAGTCGACGCCGGACAGGCTACATGCGAGGCTAGCACACGTTGACATGAACACCATTCGGAGCTTGGCAAAGCACGAGGTCGCCAGTGGGCTGGACCTCAAGTCGGCGACTGGCGCCGACCTGCCGTGCGTCTCGTGCGTCGGCGGGAAGCTGGCGCGGCACACCTTCCCCGACCAGGGCTCCGACACCAACGACGTGCTGGCTGTCGTGCACGTCGACCTGTGCGGGCCGTTCCGGGTGGCTGCCAAGGATGGCAGCCTGTACTTCTTGCTTCTAAAGGACCGCAAGACCCGCTACATGTGGGTGAGGCCGGTCGCCAAGAAGTCGGATGCGCGGCACGAGTTCGTGCAGTGGCTGGCGGTGACTGAGCGGCAGACGAAGAAGTCGGTGTTGATGTTGCGCTCTGACCGGGGAGGGGAGTTCCTCGAGAAGCAGTTCACCGACTTCATGAACGGCAAGGGGATCGTCCATGACCTGACCTGCCCCTAAACCTCGCAGCAGAACGGCATGGCGGAGCGCGAGATGAGGACGGTGGTGGAGTCGGTGCGAACGATGCTGCTGCACATGGGCGTGCAGCACCACTGGTGGCACCTCGCTCTGCGGCAGGCCGTCTGGGTCCGCAACTGCCTAGAGCGGTCGACGCTACAGCCGGGGATGACGCCATACCAGCTGCTGAACAGGAAGAAGCCCGACTTGTCGCTGGCACGGGTATGGGGCTGCATGGCGCAGTTCTTGGTCCCCGACCAGCAGCGTGGTGGAAAGTTGCAGCTGAAGGCCAGGTGGGGCCTTCACCTCGGCGTTTTGGAGGAGAGCAAGGGCTGGGAGCTCCTCGACATCGCCGACAACCGGGTAGTCACCACGTCGGACGTGGTGTTCTACGAGAACATGTCGCTAGAGGTGTGGAAGTCGGAGCACGGGCCGGCGTCGGGCCGGACGCCGACCACCCCGCCGACGGACACCTCGACGGCGACGCTCCCTCTGCTCGCCGAGGTCGGTGAGCTTGCTGCTGAGGACGTCGAGGATTTCCCCTCTCCCTCCCTTGCCCCTCCTCTCCCTCCCCTTGTAGCCGACCTGCGTAGGCTGACTCCGGCGTCGGCCTCTGGCGATGAGGGGAGCAGTGGGGCGTCGCCTAAGGCGCCGACCAACCGCATCGCCGGTGGCCGTCGTGACGTCTAGCAAGTCGACATGAGAGTGATGTCGACACCGGCAGGGGAGGAGCAGACCGAGGAAGTGCAGCCGACAGGGGAGCAGGCAGCGGCGAAACCGACCACAGAGCAGTCGGCGACCAGGCAGTCGGCAGAGGAGCGGACTTTAGGGGAGCAGTCGGCGGGGACGCCGACCGTGGTGCAGCAGGACGCTGAGGGCAGCGATGACAGTGACGATGGAGGGGGGGCCGAGGAGTCAACCGACAGCGACGTGGTGGAAGTCCAGGGTGGACCACGATGTACGGGCCGACTTTGGAGGCCGCCTGATATCTTCGTCCCCGCTGCCTTCAACACGTTGTACGATGTGAATGCCGATGATCTGACGTACGATGACGCTGAGGAAAATGACGAGCTGCCGGAGCTCGACCCCGACATACACGCCGACCCCGAGCACCGTTGGGACATCTCGACGATGACGGTGAAGGAGGCGCTGGCGAGCTGGAAGGGCGTGGCGGTGAAGGCCGCCATGGAGGAGGAAATCCGCAGCCTCGTCGGCATGGGGACGTGGGAGCTGGTTGAACGCCCGCCAAGAGTGAACATCACGAAGAACCGGTGGGTGCTGACGATGAAGTACCACATTGACGACACCGTCGAGCGAGAGAAGGCAAGGCTGGTCGTGGAGGGCTTCACACAAGTGTATGGTGCCGACTACGACGAGACGTACGCGCTGGTGAGCAGCTACGTCACTCTGAGGATCTTCCTCAGCATCCTCGCCGTCCTCGACCTCAAACTGATGCAGCTCAACATGAAGAACGCCTTCCTGCAGAGCAAGCTCGACCGGGTAATGTACATGTACCAGCCGGACTACTTCAACGATGGGACTGGCCGGGTGTGCAAGCTGCTAAAGAGCCTCTACGGCCTGAAGCAGTCGCCGTTGATGTGGTACAGGGCTCTCGACGGTGTGTTGATAGGCACTGGCTGGAAGAAGAGCCAGGTCGATACGGCGCTCTACTTCAAAGTCGGCGACGACAAGGTGACCTGCTAGGTGCTGGTCTACGTCGACGACCTGCTCGCTGCCAGCAGCAACACCGGGATGCTGAAGGAGATGAAGGAGCTGCTGGAGGCCGCCTTCGAACTGCGCGAGATCTTGCCGGTGCAGAAGTACCTCGGGCTGGAGATCGTCGGCGACAGGTCGGCGAGGAAGCTGTGGCTGCACCAGCAGGGCTACGCCGACAAGCTGCGTAGGCGGTTCCTCGACGAGGAGCAGACCGGGCGCACCCTAAAGATGCCGGTCTCGGTCGACGCCTACGCCGAGCTCACCTTCGACGACGAGGAGGCGCAGGAACTCCAGGAGGAGGACTACCTGTAGAAGGTCGGCTCGCTGCAGTTCGCGGCGACGACGACGAGGCCGGATATTGCCTTCGCCTGCAGCAAGCTGGGGAGTGGCCTCACTGTGAGGAGCGACCAGCACTGGCGCGAGGTCGACTGCTGCCTCGCCTATCTCGCCAATACCCGAGACACCGCCCTGGAGTTTGCTGTTAGAGCATAGTTGTTGAAGCTGGTCGGCTACGTGGACGCCGACGACGCCGACGACAAGCAGCACCGGACAAGCACGGGAGGCTACATGTTCGTCTACGGAGGCTCAGAGACACGGGGCCAGAGGTTGAGCTGATGCGCAGCGTATCGGACCGCAAACGGCCATAGAAAATGGGGAGTAGACTCATGGATCATGGAGGTACGAGCAACCTCCATGATCAAGCCAATGCAATGCTCAGCAATCCCATTCTGCTGAGGAGAGGCCAGAAGCGTGAACGTATGGCGGATGCCCTCGTCTCGATAGAACTCCTCAAGGAGGCTAGAAGAGAACTCACCGCCCCTATCAGGACTGGCAAGTCCCGACGAAACCGCTCGCGCAGCTGGCGACGAATAGCACGGATCCAGGGGATCAAAACACCGCTGACGTCCGCCTTGCGCCACAAGGGGAAGACGGTGGTATAGCGTGTGTAGTCATCAACCACCAGCAGGAAGTAGCGCTCTTGGTCCGTTCCACTGACGGGGGGTCGGGCCCCAAATGTCCATGTGGAGAGTATGCAGAGGAGCAGTGGTTGGAGGAAACTCGGAGGAGTAAGGAGCGGCGCGCTGCCGCCGATTGACGCAGGGAAGGCACGGCGGTGCAGGCGAGCACGGGAGGGAGGGCAGGGACCTGGGAAGGCCAGAGACAAGGAGACAGGAGTGCATGCTGCGAAGACGCGGCAGCGAGGGGTGACCGAGGCAGTGGTGCCCGAGGAGAGTCTGGTGAGAGAGTACCTGACACGAGCAAGAGGCTGCAAGTTGACCAGACGTAGACACCCGACTCAACGCAGCCACCTGACCTGACTCAGCCACCTGTGCAGACGCAGTGGTCAGTGTGTACACATCGGACCCAGGCTGACGAGTGAACGTAGCAAGGTGACGGCCATTCCATTAGCACGTACAGATTGCCACACGCTGTCCTCCAGGAATGAAGGTGTCAACCCATACATCCTGGAGAACTGCGTTGCTCAACAAGTTCATCGAGAACGTGGGGAGGTGGAGACCTGAGAGAGATCCAGAGGAGACTGCCGGACACAAGAGGACAGTGGAGGCTCGCGCAACTACTGGGTCCCCAGTGGGGTCAGCTAGTGAGACTGGGACAGGAGCTGCGAGTGGTGTGACTGTGGTGCAATCACGAAAGAAGCAACATGATGCGCCTGAGTCAAGTGTGAAAGTGTGCAAGGCCTCAGCTGAGGCAGGACCTGTGGCAATAGACGCACTAGCACCTAGAGCGTCGGCAGACTCACGCACACCGAGAGCTGCAGCACACTCACTAGCACCTGGAGCGGCAGCAGACTCACCAAAACCGAGAGCAGCAGCCTCTACACACCTAGGGACGCCTCGCTGAGAAACACAGTCGCAAAGCCGCTGCGGGGAGAAGGTCTCCTTCTGACGCCCCTGCCGCCGCTGTCCAGTATACATAAAACCAAAACCTCCACCACCAGGACGGCCTCCCTGAATAACCCACTCACGAAGTTTCTGAAGGGTGGGGTTGTTTGGGAGAGGCAGTGACTGCTGCTGTCCATCCCTAGCCGCTGCAACTACCGTGATAGGGGCCATAACAGGCAGTGACGGTTAGTAGCAGGTCCAGCACCTCCAGCACTCCCAGGAGCACCTCCACCACCAGCAGCAGAAGCACGAGCAGCAGTAGCAGTAGTAGCAGGAGGGCGGCTCGGTGGGGCTGGCGAATGAGGCAGGGCGGCACAGCTCGGGTTGAGCAGCGCGGCTCGGGCTGGGCGGCGCAGCTCGGGCTGGGTGGCGCGGCTCGGCAGGGCTGGGCAAGGCAGGGTGCGCCTCGGGCTGCAGGGCAGCAGGGCGCGCGCTGGAAAGGGCAGTAGGGCGCGCGCTGGGCAGGGTAGTAGGGCGCGACGCGCTGGGCTGCAGCAGAGCGCGACGCGCGGGCTGCAGTAGGGCGTGACGCGAGGGCTGCAGCAGGGTGCGGCGCGCGGGCTGCAAGGCGCGACGCGTGGGCTGCAGCAGGGCGCGACACTCGGGGCAGCAGGGCGCGACGCACGGGCTGCAGCAGAGTGCGATGCGCAGGGTAGCAGGGCGCGATGCGCGGGCTGCAGTAGGGCGCGACGCGCGGGCTGCAGCAGGTTGCGACGTGCGGGCTGCATGGCGCAACACGCGGGCTGCAGCAGGGCGCGACGCGCAGGGCAGTGGGGCACGTGTTGGGCAGGGCAGCAGGGCGCGACGCGCTGGGCTGCAGGGCAGGGCGGTGCGCGGGCCTAAGGGCAGGGCAACGCGGCTCGCGAGCTGCAGGGCAGGGCGGCGCGCGGTCCTAAGGGCAGGGCAGCGCGATGCACAGGCTGCAGGGCAGCTAGGCGCGGGCTGCAGGGCAGGGCGGCGTGCGCTGGGCAGGGCAGCAGGGCGCGACTTGCAGGCAGCAGCAAGGCGCGACGCGCGGGCTGCAGAAGGGGAGCGCACTAGGGCAGGCAGTGCGAGTAGCTGCAGGGCAGCTCGACACTGTGCGATCAGGGCCGGACAGCGCAGGGGCGCTTCGCGCAGGAACTAGCGGAACTATCGGTGGGCCCTAAAAACCTAAAAGGTTTCCTATTTTGATACCATGTCAGAATCAACAGTGCAGGAATGAATGAACTATGAATAAGTTGGGTACAAGTACTAACCCTAAAGTGTTGTACCCCTTGTATGCTAACCCACTATAGCCTAGAGAGAACACAAACATTTAGTTTGACATGAACTCGACCACTTCTATGCTTTTCTCATGCAAACTCCCCCTAAAAAAAAAAAACAGATAATTCTACTCAGAATTTGAAGAGGTCGCTAACCCGCTGTCTAATGTGTTACGATAAGGAAATTATGAAAGCATTCCTGGTCTGGATGAGTTGAAGATTCGAGATCAGTTGGAGGATCTGGAACGTCAGCGGCAGATGCATCGGGCAGCTGCATCGGCAAGGAAATGGCAAGAACCAGTTTAAATCTGGTTCATGCGCCGCTCGATTGAATTTCGCTGCAATAAGGGAATGTACCGAGGCCTTATTTTATCAGTGTTTTCTACCCTGTTACACAGAAAATCAGGGTAGCTTTTAGGGGTAACACTAATGTCGTTGGGTTTTTTTTTTGGAGATTGGATTACCGTGATATATCAGTCTTTTTGTTCTAGCAACTATTACAATCCTAAACATGACTTAGCCAGGGACCGACTCAGGGTTGATCGCAGGTAGTTTGTTGCAGCGGAGGTGTTGACCTCAGGTCAGAGTGAATGTAAATGACTGAGATAATAAAAGAATGAATACATCGAGTTTATATATGAAATACAAAGGGATGCGAAACGGCCTAGACTAGCTATGTACTCTAAGGGGTACATTCCCTTATTACAACGATGTTCAAACCGTTCGGCGCGAGAACCCGTTTCAAACCTGTTCCTGCTCTTTTCACTTCAAATGTTTATGCCTGCATCGGAATGATCCGATGGTTGCTGGTGTCGCTTCGACTCTTCTGACTCCTCGACTTCGTGTCAAACTATATTTGTTATAGTTTATGTGTGTTAGTCTATGTGTGTTACATTCATGCTTGGGTTAGGGTTAGCATTTCCTATATCTTTCTTGTTTTGTCATTCCTAGTCAATTCATTACGTTTTATATTCAAACATGGTATAGAGCGACGGTTTCCCCTAGCGATTTTTTTTCTCTCGATAGTCATGGGCCCACCACCCGCGCGCCTTGGATTTTCTCCCCTAGGCGCTCGCGTCTCGTCGCCCTGTGCCTCGTTCCCCCCGTCGTCCCCTAGCCCCGAGGCCCTCCTTAGAAGGCCCCGCAGCCTCCCTTAGAAGGCCCCGCGGCCTCCCTTAGGCCCCGCGGCTCTCCTTAGAAGGCCCTGCGGCCTCCCTTAGAAGGCCCCGCAACCTCCCTTAGGCCCCGCAGCTCTCCGTAGAAGGCCCCGCGGCCTCCCTTAGAAGGCCCCGCGGCCTCCCTTAGACGGCCCCGCTGGTAGACGCTCGCTCGTTCGCATCCACCCATACGCACCTGCCAGGACGACACATCCGCCCGTAACTCGCCCATACGCACCCATCCGCCCGTTTGTACGCGCCCTCTCCTCCGCATTCGCTCGTACGCACCCGCCCGTTCGTCCAAACCTGGCCTCTTGTAAGCACCTGCCGGTAGCTACCCGCCTGTACGCACCCACCCACCCGTCCGCTTGTACTCGCCTTGCTGCGAGCGCCCTCCAGCAGTGCACCGCCAGCAGAACAGCATCTAGCGCCAGCAGTAGCAGCAAGTAGCGCCACCTGCAGCTAGCTAGTGCCACCTGCAGCTAGCACCTGCAACTACTAGCATCAACGACAGCCCACCCGTTTTACCCCCGCCGCCCTAGACCGTTCTTCACCGCTCCCAGCCGCACTTAACTGCCCTCCATCGCTCCCAACGGCATCCGACCGCACTGAACCCCTCCCACAAGCACCAGAACCGCACTCAACCGCATTCCACCGCACCAGGCCACTCCTAGCCCCACCTGACCGTCCAACACTGTTCCCAACCGCACTGAACTGCCCTCCATTGCTCCCAACCGCATCCGATCGCATTGAACCCTTCCCACAAGCACCAGAACCGCACTCAGCCGCATACCACCGCACTAGGCCACTCCTAGCCCCACCTGACTGTCCAACACCGTTCCCAACCGCTCTCAACCCTGCCCAACCGTTCACCACCGTACTAGAATACCATCAGTTGCACCATCAGCAGTATAGGCTGCCCCCAGCGCACCAGCAGCAGCATAGACTGCCACCAGTAGCACCAGCAGCAACCTCAACTGCCGCCAGCGCATTCTCAACAGCCTAGAATGCCACCAGTATCACCAACAGCAGCATAGGCTACCCCAACGCACCAGCAGCAACTTAGGCTCTCGCCAGCGTACCCCCCCCCCCGTACTAGCTTGCCATGTCGTTGTGGTGATAGCCGTAGCAACAGTAGTGGTCACAGCAGCAGCAGTGGCAGCGGCAGCTGCACCGGTGGCCGCAGCTGCAGCAGTGGTGGGTTCAGCTGCAGCGCCTACAGCAACCTCCACAGCGGGGCCCTGACGGACCTGGCCAGTACACACACCGGTACGTGGGAGCTGCAACTGCTTTTGAGCCTTGTGTTTCTAGTCTTGGTGCGTGTATAGTTTCCGGTCCAGGCGCCTCATAGGTTCTTAGTGTGGGAGCTGCAGGTACCACTAGACTAGTACCAGCCTTTGTCGCTAGCTTGGGTGCGACCTCACCGACTGCACGGCTTTCCTTCACCCTAGACTCTGGAGCGTCCAGCTGTTTCTTTCGCGACCGCACCGACCTCACGCCACTGCACACCCCAGTCAATGTCGCCTTGGCTGACCCCTCTGTAGGATCTGTAGTTGCCGAGAGCACCACCACTCTCCCGTGTCTAGCGGCTCCCTCTGGGTTTCTCACAGGTTACTACACCCCCTCGTTCTCTAGGAACCTGGTGGGTATCAGTCACCTCCACGACCTCGGAGTTGTCACTACTTTCCCACTGCACGAGCCTGTTGCCTCCTGCACAGTCGGAGCCATCGGGGCACCTCTGGCCACTTTCCACAGGGAGCCGGGCTCTGGTCTGTACTCACTACACACTGGGTCCCACCACACTGGGTCAGGTCAGGTCAGTACCGCAGCTTAACGAGCTTCATGCTGCCCACCAATCGAGGCTCCTGTCACAGCAAGATCATGGCCCTGTTGTCAGCGAACAAGACCGGGGTAGCGCGAGGCGACTCACCCAAGTCATTCAGCCAGAAGAGCTCCTGTACAGCCATATCACCGACGTAGATCTCAGCCTCATGACTAGAGAGATCAACCGACGATGCACGAGTCGACCTCCACGAGACAGCTCCAGAACCGAGACCAAAACAGTAGCCATGTGAAGACCTCCAAGAGTCTTCGTCATCCACCCACGATGCGTTAGTGTGCCCAGTGAGACTAACTGGATGTCTCCCTCCAAGCACAAGCCCCATGCTTGATGTGCTCACTAGATAGCGCACAACCCTCTTAGCGGCTGTCTAGTGAGCATGTCGGTGTCTCCCAAATGCAACAAAGCGAGCTAGGATGCTGAGAGGGTATGCGAGGTGTGGACGAGTACAAGTCATGAGGTACATGAGGCAGCCCACTAGGTCCGCGAACTGACCACTAGGCTCAGCAGGCTCGTCAGGAATAGGAGCCATGATCCCATGGTCAACAGCAAGTGGGGTGGCCTTAAGAGAAAGTCGAACACCTTGAGGATCTGGTGCACCAGGTGTGACTGGGTCAGTATGATCATGCACGCTGCTCTGTCCCGGGGGATCTGCAAGCCAACGCAGCTCACCCAGGTCAGTGCAGGTGTGACTCCTTTGCAGCTCAGCCTTCACCAATTCTAGTGCAGCTCTGTCAGGATTAGACGAGGTTGTTGACGTAAACAAGGGTGTAGAAGGGCGTGGAGCCAAAGCGGATGGAGAGAGAACGGTCAGCAAGAGTCGTACATAGAGAAGAAGAGTGCAGCAAGAGTCGTACGCAGAGGGCGGAGAGAAGAAGAGTGCAGCAAGAGTCATATGCAGCGTGTCGTGCCACTCATGAGAAGCCTGATGCAGACCGTAGATTGACCGTCGAAGACTCCACTTGGTGCCAGGACGGATCGACCCAATTTTGTTAGGTGGACGGCGAAGCCAGATCTGCTCGTGCAGGCTGCCCTGTAGAAAGGCAGTGGAAGTGTTGAGTGAGTGGAGCTCGTAGTCAACACGTGCTATGCATTAGTAACTGAAGAGTGGTCATCTTCAAGGTGGGGAAGAAGGTATGAAAGAAGTCTATCCACTCTCGCTAACTGAAGCCTCTCACCACGTAGGAACACAAACGGTGATCCACGTGGCCGTTTCACCTTAAAGATCCACATGTCGTCAACTACGTTCGCCCTAGGAGAGGGAACAGCGTCGACGTAGCCCTAGGAGGGGGAGCAGCGTCGACATAAGTGCCTATGGACCTCCAAGATGTCATCTCTGTGTCCATGTCCACTATCACTGGGAGGCCCACTATCCCGAGATTACCTCGGCGTACGTGCAAGGAGTCGGGATGTCAAAGGCGTCAGGGTTGTGTTGGATGCACGTCATTCTGAGTGCATGTCATCCTAACGTCCTGCGGAGTGCTCGTGCTATTCATGCGTGCATTGTTTGCATGAGCATTGTGCATGGCTGTTGGATTTTACCATCTCTGTGTTTTCTCCAAGTTGAAATGCTTGATCATGCAGGAGAAATCCAGAGCTTTCCAACGATACCAAGATCGCCTTATTCCGACCAAGATCGCCCAAGTTACAAGATTTCCAAGACTTGGATTTCTTATTACCTTTTAAGGTTATATCTAATTTGGGTGATTACTTGGGACATGACTATAAAGGGATCTTTGTTGGATGGTTAGGGAAGGCAACTTTGACTTTTGGATTGGGGTGGCTAGAAGTTTCTAGCATGGGTTGCAAATGTTGCAACACCTAGGCAAAATCCAACTAGATTGGATTTTGCATGTGACACCTCAAGGACCTCATGATGAGGGTTGCATCCTTGCTGCTAGGAAGGTTCCTACCATCCTTCCCAAGCTCTTGGAGAACCCCTTCCCTCTCATGGTTCTCTTGGAGTCCCCAACTCCAACATTATATGCCTTAATGTTTGTACTTCCTCTACCATTCTAGTCATGCGGCTGCTGGACGTTTTTACTTGGTTCTCACTCTATAGACCATCTTAACGACTGATTCAACTTGGAGATGGTAGCTTACGCTAAGGCGCACAATCCTACCGAGCGGATTTGCGCTTAGTTGAGAATTGAGTTCGTCGTAAGCTCTCAAAGTGACGGATCCTGAAGAACAGGTTGCCCTCATGAGCTGGCAGCATGGCAAAGAGATGAGGATTAGCGACTACAAGGAAAGCCAGCTCAAACTGCCTGTCCTCTAGGACATCACAGCCAAGGGAAAACTCACCCCGGACAGACAGAGGACAGGGGGTGTTAGCGAATAACTGAGTGGCGTAGTCAATGCGGTGACTGGAGGCAAAGTCACTGACAGCAGCGACAAGAGCAGAGATAGACGAAGGAGGAGCAGTAAGGTGAGTGACAAGGGAGGAAAGGACACGAGATACTGTAGGATGAGTTGTACGAAGGAAGTCAGAGAACGGATGAGGGAAGATAGTGAGAGACGACTGAGGAGGGGAGGGGAGTAGAGGAGGAGACACACGAGGAGGAGAAGAACAAAGGCTCATAGAGTGAAAGCCACGAACAGGGGACGAGGGGCGAGCATGAGGGGAACAACGAGTAGTCCAAGAGGGAGAGGGATGAGACAGGCGAAGAGGGAGAAGAGGAGGAGACAAAGGATGAGGAGGAAAACGAGCTGGAGACGCGTCCGGGAGAGGTAGTGGGGCAGTAGGAGGACATTCAGACGAAGAAAAAGGGACACCAAGTACCCGAAGACCAATCACTGGAGGCAACGACGGCTGCTGCCGCTACTGCTGCTGCTGCTGCTGCTACTGCTTCTACTGATGCTACAGTCTTGCCGAACGACGCGGGGCCATAGCACCCCCAGAGTCTGAGTCACCTTAATAAAATTGATATATATAGGCACCATACCCGGCAGGTAACCAAGGTGTTAATAGAAAGTGCAGAGGCTCTAAAACCAGCGAGAACAGAACCTCGAATTCGGTAGTGTCATTTGGTGAATAGTCACGCACACGCTAGGTTACGTGAGATAACTATAGAAAACAGTAAAATCCGGTGCACGCATTGCTATTCGGTGAATATAACCAAATTAGGAAATAGAAGAGTAAATGAATAGGAAAATGAGCGTAGCGAATGAAGAGAAGATATCAATTAGTGAAAATAAGGTTGAATGGATGGCGGTACGAGCTGGGTTTCCTTGCGGCCGATGCTGCCTGTCCTGTCAGTTGGTCTCTGCTCCTGCTCCCGCTCCTCATCTCTGCGTCATGCTACTAGCCCCTGTGGGTGACCCAGACGCTATTGGCATCCCGACACCTTGCACCCACTATGAGGCAGTCTCGGAATGGTGGGCCTCTCAGTGAATCGCAACCATGGATGCGGAGACGGCATCTTGGAGGTCCACAGGCACCTACGTCGACGCAATTCCCCCTCTCGAGGCGAACGTAGTCGATGGCATGTGGATCTTCAAACTGAAGCGGCCACCTGGAGCGCGCCTGTCTTCGAGGTGCACTATATGGCAAGAGGCTTTAGTCAGCGAGAGGGGGTTGAAAAAATTCTGACATTCTCCCCCACCTCGAAGATGACCAATCTTCGAGTACTACTACACATCTCGGCGCATCGCGGCTACGAGCTCCACTCGCTTGATTTTTCGACAGCCTTTTTCCAGGGCAGCCTCCACGAGCAGATCTGGCTCTGCCGTCCACCTGGCTTCACAAGGTCCTTCCCTTCTGGGACCCAGTGGAGCCTTTGGCGGCCCGTCTGCGGTTTGCTTCAGGCTCTTCGCGAGTGGCACGACACTCTGCGCACTACTCTGGATGCCATCAACTTCTTCCCGTCCTGAGCTAACCCTACTCTCTTCGTACGTACTAGTCTACATCCTAGTCCATCTGGACGACATGGTCTTTGCCACTACAGAAAGAGTTGCATTAGCCTTAGAAAAGGCCGAGATGCCGAGGAGACAAACTTGCAGTGATATAGGTGAGTTGCATTGCTATCTTGGCCTGCAGATTATTAAACAATCGAGTAGCACACACCATCACTTTGACTCGGTCACACATGATGCAACAGATCATTCATTGCTTCGGCCTTCATTTCTCCTCGGCACAGCCCATACGCTCTCGGCTCCTATCTTTGACGAGTCTGTTAAGCCCAATGGTCAGAACGCAGAGCTGGCGGGGTGCCTCATGTACCTGATGACATACACTCGGCCAAACCTCGTATATCCTCTCACCTAGACTGGAGCGAATCACATCCATTTGCGGTACTTCATTCTACGAAAGCTGCAGCAGTGCGGCCAGGCACGCGTAGTACACTCGGCCTCAGGGGCCAACATCGCTCATATATTCACCAAGGCACTCCAGCCTTTCCCTAGCCAGGCCTCACTTGTTAGGATCTTGATCTCTGTATCTCATTCTGTAGTTTACTTCTTCTCTAGTTATAATCACTGACATGCCTTTTGGCCCTTTGTCTTAGAGGCTAGGCTAGTAATGCCGCCCTGTGTTGTACCTTTGTACACTTGTTGATTCCCTTGTGACATATTGCTGCAGAGGCTGGACTAGTAGTGCTGCCATGGGCCGTATTCTATTATACATAAACTACCCCTTACCTAGCTTAGGGGATGTTTCAACTTACTCATATACCGTATAGTTCCGGCTATAGGACTCGCCCGTAAGAAGGTCCCCCAGGACTCTTGAATGGGTAGGGGGACTCTTATTGTGGCAGGTTTTGTGACGACCCCCCCTTTGTCCGTAATCATTATTATTGCTATTGTGCGTCAACTTTTACTGGCATAAATTCGAATTTTGACACGCTTTTTGTGTCAGACTCGAATTCTGACACTTCATTTGTGTAAGACTCGAATTCTGACACAGATCTGATGCGCCGCATGTGCGAAATTCAGATTGAGTCATACACCCTAAATATCATATTGATAACTAGGTGTACTTGCTATACTTGACCGCTATTGATTCTCGGAGCGCATCCTGCTGGGCATAGGCGACTCCCATTGGTGCACTTGTTCCACCCCATTTTATCGGGGGGTGGCACTTGAGATGAGAGGGCAGAATCAGGACCACAGGGCTCAGTGTAGTTGACCTCCTGCTGGTTTACAGCTTTGGGTTTACGTCACTGTTTCGTTTGACTACCAGATTCCATTCGAAATCAGGAGTGACGTTTCGCGAGCCCGTTTCCAGGAGCACGAAATGTGTTACCAATCCGTAAACAATGTTGACACTTTGCCACCTGGAATATACTTTTGCTACCGACCAATCCTCACCAACACAGGAATCGCACCTATCTTGATCTACGAAATCACCTGCACCCATTGACCACGTCATACCAAACCCCTAGGGCCATTTTCAGGTGCAATCTCTATAGTACAGAAAATGTGTTCAGGTGGGAGCCCGATCTGTTACGGCACTGTTACGGCATTGTACCCACGTGCCACAACAGTGATAGAATATGGAACGAAATGAGTGATTGAACAAGAAAGCAGGTGGGTACAAGTAGCAAACCTAAAAGTGTTGTACCCTATAAGAACTACCCCACTACAGCCTAAACATACTATAGCATATAAGTTTGACACACCCCCATAGGCAAAGTGGGGGAGAACAAGCGGTCACAAGACCAGTCAAGAAAAGCAAAGCAAACTCACGGTGGATCACAAAGTCACCACGCAGTCTGAGTACAAGCAAATGGCCACAATGCCAGTTCACATGCAGAGTTATATAAAGGAAAACAAACAATACAGAAAACACAGTGGGCGAGTGCCTCAGTGTCAGCAGTAGCAAAGACAAGGTCGTCTACGTACACGAGAACGTAGAACGGCGACAGACTGGTGTCAGTGCGTAAAACAGCGACGGGTCAGCAGTGGAAGGAGCAAAACCAAGAGCAGCAAGAGTCTTCCTCAGTGTGTCGTGCCACTCACGGGGTGCCTGGCGGAGACCGTAGACTGGCCGCCGGAGACTCCACTGGGTACCAGCTGGAAACGACCCAGTGAAGCCAGGTGGGCGGCGCAGCTAGATCTCCTCGTGCAACGTCGCTGACTGAAGCCACGTGCAACGTAACGCGCCTTAAAGACAGGCGGAGAACCCGGCGGCCGCTTCACCATGAAGATCCACATGCCAATGACGATGTTCGACCCAGGCGGGGGAACCTCGTCGACGAGGTGCCTGTGGACTTCCAAGAAGCCATCTCGGCGTCCATGGCTGCCTGCCACTGAGAGGAGTAGGGACCCTCTATCGCCTCTGCGTAAGAGCGCGGGGTCGGGATGTCTGGTGCATCCGGGTCTTCCTCAGGGGCAAGCAGCATGGACACGAGATGATGTACAGCAGCGGCAAAGCACTCAAACTCCTCCTGTCTGTCCTCAAGAACGTCCGTGCCAAGAGCACACTCACCCCCGACGGACGGAGGACAGAATGACTCAGGCGCAGACTCAACAACAAGACTAGTGGCGTAGTCTAGGCAATAGGCTGCAGCAAAGTCAACAAGCTCAGCAACGAGAGCAGACGCAGCAGTGGACTCAAACAAAGGGTCAGTGACAGCCGTGGCTAGAAAACGCGTGACAGTAGGACTAGCAGCACGAAGGGAGTCAGACTCCAGGTCCGGACCGTCAGGAAGAGAGGACGCAGGAGGAGACAGCAGAGGGACACGCTGTGGAGCAGTGGAAGGACGCAGAGTCATAGAGTGAGTGCCAGGGACAGGAGGAGGACGCGGACGCGAAACACGACGACCAGCGCGAACAGCGTGGACAGGCGACTCAGGACGAGAATCAGGTGACGCAGGACGAGACTCAGGCGACGCAGGACGAGACTCAGGCTCACCACGCTCCGTAAGACCTCTATTCGGTCCAGAGTAAGGAGAAGGACCAGGCAGTGGAAAGGCTGGCTGTAACTGCGACTGCGACTGGACAGGCGGTGGACTCAGTAAAGGAGGAGGAGGACCAGGAGAAGGCGGTAGACCAAAAACCTGCTGAAGGAGCGGAACGTAGTACGGCCGCGGCCGCGCAGCGCCTCCAGACACAGCAGAGACAGAACCAGTACCCTCAACTCCAAGGTCTCTAGTAACAACTCCCGCAGTACCACCAGCTCCAGTACCTGCAGCTCCAGCGCCTGCAGCACCACCAGCCCCAGCAGCTCCAGTACCTCCAGCACTAGCAGCACCTCCAGCAGCACCAGCACCAGCAGCGCCTCCAGCAGCTCCAGCACCTCCAGCACCTCCAGCAGCTCCAGCACTAGCAGTACCAGTAGCACGGTGACAGCGCCGAGCGTACCACTCATGAAGCCGCTGCGGAGAGAGGGGCTCCCGCCGCAACCGGACACCCGGAGAACCTCCAGACTCAGCACGCGCAGGCTCAGCACCCCAAGACTCAGTAGGTACTGGAGCTGCTGGGGCTGGTGGTGCTGCAGGGGGGAAGCCAAGGAAGACGCAGGGAACGGCACGGGAGGACAGCTTGTCCGCTGAAGTATCGCGGACCAAAGCTCGAGATCCCCAGACACGGAATGCGGACGCATCGCCAACCTTCCCCGTCCACCTCAGAGTAGGTGTGGTCTCCGGCAAGGAGACACGAGGCTGAAGGTTGATCTGATGTGCAGCGTACTGAACCGCGAACGGACATTGAAAATGGGGAGGAGCCGCATGGATCATGGACGTACGAGCGACGTCCATGACCATGCCTATGCGGCGCTCAGCAATCCCATTTTTCTATGGGGAGGCCGGAAGCGTGAACGTCTGGCGGATGCCCTCCGCACGACAGAAAGCCCTCAGAAGGTCGGAGGAAAACTCACCACCTCTGTCTGAGTGCAGACGCAGAACAGGAAGGTCCGAGCCGAAACGCTCGCTGAGCTGGCGACGAGCACCGCGGATCCAGTCGATCAACACCTCAGGGACCTCACCCTTGCTGCGCAAGGGGAAGACTGTGGTGTAACGCGAGTAGTCGTCAACGACCAGCAGGAAGTAACGCTCGTGACCCTGTCCACGGATGCGGGCTGGGCCCCACACGTCCATGTGAAGAGTCTGCAGAGGAGCCTCTGACGGAGGGAACGTGGAGGAGTGAGGAGCGGCGCGCTGCCGGCCCTCGACACAAGGAACATAGGTAGGGGCAGGCCCCAGAGGAAGGGGAGGGAGGGACCGGGGTAGACCCGAGACAAGGGTACGGGAGGCCATACCTCGAAGACGAGGCAAGGAGGGGTGACCAAGGCGGTGGTGCCAAAGGAGAGTCTCGTGCGACAGAGGACGACACGAGCAGGGGGCAGACGCTGGACTAGACCTGGACGCGGCAGCAAACACCTGACCAGATGCAGAGACCGGAGGAGACGCAGTAGCCAGTGTGTACAGACTCGACCCAGGCCGACGGGTGAACGTGGCCAAGTGGCGGCCCGTCCGAGAGCAAGTGCAGTGGGTCACACGCTGACCTCCAGGGGTGAACGCGTCAACCCACGCGTCCTGGAGGTCAGCTCCACTCACCAAGTTCGTAGAGAACGAGGGGAGGTGGAGTCCCGACAGCAAGCCCGACGGGGCCGCAGGACACGGTAGAACCGTGGAAGAGTGCGCAAGGACTGGGCCCCCAGAGGGGTCAGCCAGGGAGACTGCGACAGGCCGACTGAGCGGCGTGAGTGTGGTGCTGTCTCTAAAGAAAGAGCGCGAAGCACCAGAGTCAAGTGTGAAAGTGTGCAAGGCCTCAGTAGGTGCAGTACCAGAGAGAGCAGACTCACCAGCACCTGGAGCAGCAGACTCACTAGCACCTAGAGCAGCAGCCTCAATGCCCGGGTCGAGCGGGACACTCAGGTAACAGTCACCCTCAGCACTATCAGTCAAAGCATACATGGCAGCAAGGATAGCATCGAAATCAAGATCGAAGATAGCCACATTCTGCCTAAGCAGATCACCCCAGCGAGGGAGCTCAACAGCGTTAGGAAACTGGGCGCGCCAGGCGTCAGTCAGGCAACCGAAGCAGCGCTGCGCAGTGTGTGTCAGCCCGCACGTATCCCCACGACGACTGCCGGTGCAAAGAACGTAAGTGCAAGGACCAGCACCCCCAGACCTCCCACGCCCAGCGTACCACTCACGAAGCTGCTGGGCCGACGGGGTCTCACGGGAACGCGGCTGCTGCTGGCGCTGGCTACCACCAAAGCCTCCACTCTGCGCGGATGCACCTCGACCAGCACCACCGCCACCGCCACCTCCGCCACCGCTGCCGCCGCCTCCACCACCGCTGCCGCTGCCTCCACCACCTGCGCTGCTGCCTCCACCACCTCCACTGCCGCCACTGAAGTTCCCACTCCCGGCACCACCCCCACCTCCACCGCCACCCCCTCCGCCTCCTCCACCGCCTCCGCCGCCGCCCCCGCCATCCCCTCCACCACCCTTGCTCCCCTTTCCCTTGCTGTTGCGGCGCCTCCCACTAGGAGCAGACGCAGCCCCGACCTCCTCAGTGCCAACGAGGTCGACAGCAGCAGCAGAAGCAACAGAGGGGAGAAGGGGGACAGGGGAACACCCCTCAAAGAAAGGGGTGCGACGGTCGTCGCGAGAAGCACCTACAGCTAAGATACTCTTCTCAGCTGCAGCGAGGCGCTCCTCTAGCAGGTCGACAGTCAGCTCGGTGGGGCAAAGGGAGAGAAAGTGGTCCCTGACTGAAGCAAGGGAGTCAAGGAGGCGGGTGACTAGGTAGTAAAGAGTGATGTACATGGGGGGGGGGTTCTTGGCACAGAACTCAGTGGGAAGGGCAGCGCGGTAGCGGGCGACACTAGTGCGGAGGTGAGTAATGAGGTCGGCAACTGTGGCAAAGGCGGCAAGGTCAGGGAAAAGGTACGGCAGCATGAGGCGGCTGAGGGCAGCAGTGGCAGGGGAGGAGTAGCGCGCAACTACAGCGTCGTACAAAGACTGAGCAGTCTTGTACTGGCCAAAATGCGCGCGCTCAGCAGGCGGCAGGTGACTACGAACAGCAAGACGAGCAACAGCGTCACGAGTGGTCCACTGCGAGCGAACCATACTGTCAGCAATGGCAGCAGGAGCAGTAGAGACACCGGACGTGTGATCAAAAAGGGATACCCCATCCCTAGAGTCACACTGAAGAAAAAGCTGCAGGTCGTCAACCCATACGTCAAAGTCAACTGCACGCCCCTCAGCATCAAATGTGAGAACAGTAGGGCTAGCCATAGCAGCAGTAGTAGCAGTAGCAGCAGTAGCAGAAGTAGCAGCAGTAGCAGCAGTGGTAGTAGAAGCAGTAGTGGCAGCAAGAGCAGTGCAGGCAGGGCTGTGCGGTTCAGTAGGGCAGCGCGGCTCGGCAGGGCGGCGCGGCTCGGCAGAGCGGCGCGGCCCGATGGGCGGCGCGGCTCGGCTTGGCGGCGCGGCTCATTTCCTGGCGGCGCGGCGCAGCAGGGCGGCGCAGGTGCTTACCAGGGGCGGGTGCAGGGCAGGGCCGCGACAGCAGGGGCTGCGACTGCAGGGGCCGCAACAGCAAAGGGACCGCGACAGCCGGGGCCGCGACTGCAGGTGCGGCGACAACAGGGGCCGCGACAGCTGGTGCGGCGACAGCAGGGGCCGCGACAGCAGGGGCCTCGATGGCAGGGGCCGCGACAGCAGGGGCTGCGACGGCAGGGGCCGCGACAGCAGTAGGGGCCAAGACGGCAGCAGGGGCCGCGACTGCAGCAGGGGCCGCGACGGCAGCAGGGGCCGCGTCGGCAGTAGGGGCCGCGACGACCGTAGGGGCCGCGATAGCAGCAGGGGCCGCGACGGTAGCAGGGGCCGTGTCGGCAGCAGGGGCCGTGTCGGCAGCAGGGGCCGCGACGGCAGTAGGGGCCACGTCGGCAGTAGGGGCCGCGACAGCAGCAGGGGCCGCGTCGGCAGTAGGGGCCGCGAGAGGCCGGCTAGGGAAAGGCGCGCGACGGCGCAGGTAAGGCAGGCGCGAGGCGCGCTCGGGAAGGGCAGGAAAAAAAAATTCTCGTGGTGGGCCCTAAAAAAAAACGTTCCCACGAGGGAACCTGCTCAGAATACCATGATAGAATATGGAACGAAATGAGTGATTGAACTAGAAAGCAGGTGGGTACAAGTAGCAAACCTAAAACTGTTGTACCCGATAAGAACTACCCCACTACAGCCTAAACAGACTATAGTATATAAGTTTGACAAACAGAGCCTAGTGTAGACTCGCCACTCACGTCTTGTTCAGCTGACGGATTTTATTGTCTCTGACACGTTCCGACAGAAATCAAACAGACAACATGGCCATACCAAACTACCCGAAGTTGTTAAGGCCACCCGAAAAAACAAAATAAAACCCCTAGAGAACCTGGAAGCATTTTCGGGAGGGATCAACCCTAAACACGGGAACCCATCTGGTGTTTAGGGTTGATGCTTCCCAATTCGATTCCATTCCGATTGGGTTTTATTTCCTTTTTCACGAAAACCTAGGAGAGGCATCAACCCTAAACACCAGTACGTTCCCGTGTGTAGGGTTGATCTCCCAAATATGCTTCTAGCGACACTAAAGCTTTTACTTATTTTTTTTCCTGGGTATGTCTTAGCAATTCTTGGTAGTGGGTAAACGAAGCATGTGTGAGCGCATTAATTTCCCTCAGCAAGTACAGATTTGAGTGGCGCATCTTTTAAAGGCTCTATTCCGGCACGTGTGTACAATGCGTAATAGTAACTTGGAAAGATTCGCCAGGCTCCCACCTGAACACATTTTCTGTACTATAGATATTGCTCCTGAAAATGGCCCAAACCCCTACCTCTCAGTGAAAGTTCATTCCCCTGTTCGACATCACACCGCAGCCAACCAGCTTGAACTCCTCCCAAATTCCCATCCCCGAACCGCCTCGCAGCCATCTAGCCAAACTGTCCCGTAGCCACAGTCCCGCCTCGGTATAGACCAAAGAAAGCATTGCCTCATTCCTCCCAATCTGGTACAAAACGTGCACTTCTCTATCCCCAAATTTATTTAGTTCAAGAAACTTTCCCAAGCAAGCTCTCTACTTCCAGCACCCGCTCGCGCCGCTCTGCCACTTGGATGAGATCGTCGCGGAAGACGATGCCTTCGACGCCGACGTTGACGACGACACCAAACTTTCCACCACTTCTGAGGTGGAGACTGGTGAGCTTCAGAACCGATTAGTTCCCGGCAATGCCACTGTGCCGTGTCAAACTAACGAACAAGAATGAATTAACTATGAAAGAGTTGGGTACAAGTACTAACCCTAATTGGAAACGCTGACGATCACCAGGCAGAAGTGCCTTGGTGAATATATCAGCAGTGTTGGCCCTAGTGGCCACGTACGCAAGACGAAGCTGGCCACGCTGCTGCAACTCTTGAGCAAGGAAGTATCGCAGAGCGATGTGCTTCGTTCTGTGCTCCAGTCTGTGCTCCTAACACAAGGCAATCATGGCCTTGTTGTCTACATACAGAACTGGAGGCAAACGAGGCTGCTCTCCCAAGTCAGTCAGCAGGTAGGTGAGCCAGCGTAGCTCCTATGCAGCCATGGCCCTTGTGTACATCTCAGCCTCACAACTGGAGCTGAGAACCAAAGACGAGCGGGAAGACCGCCAAGAAACAGAGCCGTAACCGAGGCTGATGGTGTAACCCTGCGACGACCGCTGTGTAGCTGAGTCGTCAACCCAAGAAGCGTCTGCGTGACCAGTGAGGATAACTGGACCCCGTCCTCCAAGCACGAGCCCCATGCCCGACGTACTGCACAAGTAACGCAGTACCCTCTTCGCATCATCCCTGTGCACCTTTCGGTGCCTACTGGGAGCCACGTAGCGAGCCAAGAGGCTGAGAGGATACGCGAGGTCAGGTTGTGTGCACGTCATCAGGTATATGAGGCAACCCACAAGCTTTGGGTACGCACCACTCGAAGGTGGAGCCAAAAGCGAGTGGCCAGTAGACAGAGGAGTGGGCTGTGGCGAGGAGAACTGGAAGCCAAAGGGCTGAAGGACCTGGTGCACCATGTGTGACTGAGTCAGGGTGATTGTGCAACGTGCTCTATCCCGGGTGATCTACAAGCCAAGATAGCTGTGTAGTTCACCCAGGTCTGTGCAGGTGTGCCTCTTCTGCAGCTCCGACTTCACAAGGGTCCGTGCCTCAGTGTCAGCAGTGGCAAAGACGAGGTCGTCGACGTACACGAAGACATAGAACGGCAGCAGCGACGTGTCGGTGCGTAGAAACAGCGACGGGTCAGCAGTAGAAGGAGTAAAACCCAGAGCCGCAAGTGTACTCCTCAGTGTGTCGTACCACTCACGAGGCGCCTGGCGGAGACCGTAGACTGGCCGACAGAGGCAACAGTGGGTACCTCAAGGAAACGACCTAGTGAAGCCAGGTGGGCGGCGCAGCCAGATCACCTCGTGCAGGCTGCCCTGCAAGAAAGCTGTGCTGAAGTCCAGAGAGTGCAACTCGTAGTCATGCAGAGCAGCGACGTGCAGCAACACCCGAAGAGTAGTCATCTTCGGGGTGGGGGAGAAGGTCTGGAAGCAGTCGACCCCCTGTCGCTGACTGAAGCCTCTAGCAACGTAACGTGCCTTGAAGGCAGGCGGAGAACCCGGCGGCCGCTTCACCCTGAAAATCTACATGCCATCGACTATGTTCGCCCGAGACAGGGGAACTGCGTCGACGTAGGTGCTTGTGAACTTCCATAATGCCATCTCGGCATCTATGGCTGCCTGCCACTGAGAGGAGTAGGGACCCGTAATCGCCTCTGCGTAAGAGCGCGGGGTCATGATGTCTGGTGTATCCGGGTCTCCCTCACGGGCAAGCAGCATGGAATCGAAACGAGGTACAGCAGCTGCAAGACACTCAAAGTCCTCCTGCCTGTCCTCAAGGACGTCCGTGCCAAGAGCACACTCACCCCCGACGGACGGAGGACTGGCACACTCAGACTCAGCAACAAGAGCAGTGGCGTAGTCTAGACGACAGGCAGCAGCAAAGTCAAGCAGCTCAGCAACGAGGGCAGACGCAGCAGTGGACTCAAAAGAAGGGTCAATGACAACAGTGGCGAGGAGACGAGAGACAGTGGGACTGGCAGCACGAGCGCGGTCAGACTGAGGGTCAGGGATGGCAAGAAGAGAGGACTCAGGAGGAGCAAGCAAAGGAACATTCGTTCCATATTCTAACATGGTATTCTGAGCAGGTTCCCTCATGGGAACGTTTTTTTTTAGGGCCCGCCACGAACTTTTTTTTCCTGCCCTGCCCGAAGCGCGCCTCGCGCCTGCCCTAGCTACGCAGTCGCCCGCCCTTCCCTAGCCGGCCCTCTCTCAGCTGGCCCGTCACGGCCTGTTCCTGGCCCGTCGCGGCCCCTTTCCCGCCCGTCGCGGCCCCTTTGCCGCCCGTCGCGGCCTGTTAGCCGCCCGTCGCGGCCCCCTTTGCCGCCCGTCACGGCCTGTTTGCCGCCCGACGCGGCCCCTTTGCCGCCCGTCGCGGCCTGTTCGCCGCCAATCGCGGCCTCTGCCCAGCAGCCGCCCTGTCGCGGCCACTGCCCAGCACTTCGCCGCCCGTCACGGCCTCTGCCCTGCAGCCGCCCCCTGTCGCGGCCACTGCCCTGGAGCCGCCCCAGTCGCGGCCCTTCCTTCGCCGCCCGTCGCGGCCTCTGCCCAGCAGCCGCCCCTTGTCGCGGCCCTGCCCTGCTGCCGCCCCTGTCGCGGCTTTGCCTTTGCAGCTGTCACGGCCTGTGCCCTGTAGCCGCCCCTGTCGCGGCCCGGCTCTGCTGCTGCCCCTGTCGCGGCCCTGCCCTGCGGCCGCCCACTGTCGCGGCTCTGCCTTCGCCGCCCGTTGCGGCCCCTACCCTGCAGCCGCCCTCTGTCGCGGCCCTGACCTGCAGCTGCCCCTGTCGCGGCCCTCCCCTGCACCCGCCCCCGGTAAGTAGCGGGCTGTCAGTAGCGGGCTGGTCTGGGCGAGTAGTATCGCGTGGATTTGGGCAGTGGGGCGGGTCAGTGCGTCAGCGATATTGGATGCTCCCTTTTTGTAGGTGACCGTGTAGTGGAAGTTTGACTCGAGGAAGTCGAGCCAGCGGATCTGTCGTGGGTTGAGGTGGGGCTGTGCGCGGAGGTACTGTAGTGATCGGTGGTCTGTCCGTACTGTCACGTACTGCGACGTGCAGTTGACTTTGACGTGTGGGTTGACGACCTGCAGCTCTTCCTTCAGTGTGACTCTAGGGATGGGGTATCCCTTTTCGATCACACATCAGGTGTCTCTACTGCTCCTGCTGCCACTGCTGACAGTTCAGTTCGCTCGCAGTGGACCACTCATGACGCTGCTGCTCGTCTTGCTGTTCGTAGTCACCTGCCGCCTGCTGAGCGCGCGCATTTTGGCCAGTACAAGACTGCTCAGTCTTTGTACGACGCTGTAGTTGCGCGCTACTCCTCCCCTGCCACTGCTGCCCTCAGCCGCCTCATGCTGCCGTACCTTTTCCCTGACCTTGCCGCCTTTGCCACAGTCGCTGACCTCATTGCTCACCTCCGCACTAGTGACGCCCACTACCGCGCTGCCCTTCCCACCGAGTTCTGTGCCAAGAACCCCCCCCCCATGTACATCACCCTCTACTACCTAGTCACCCGCCTCCCTGACTCCCTTTCTTCAGTCAGGGACCACTTTCTCTCCCTTTGCCCCACCGAGCTGACTGTCGACCTGCTAGAGGAGCGCCTCGCTGCAGCAGAGAAGAGTATCTTAGCTGTAGGTGCTTCTCGCGGCGACCGTCGCACCCCTTTCTTTGAGGGGTGTTCCCCTGTCCCCCTTCTCCCCTCTGTTGCTTCTGCTGTTGCTATCGATCTCGTAGGCACTGAGGAGGTCGGGGCTGCGTCTGCTCCTAGTGGGAGGCGCCGCAACAGCAAGGGCAAGGGGAGCAAGGGTGGTGGCGGGGATGGCGGGGGCGGCGGCGGAGGCGGTGGAGGAGGCAGAGGGGGTGGCGGTGGAGGTGGGGGTGGTGCCGGGAGTGGGGGCTTCAGTGGTGGCAGTGGAGGTGGTGGAGGCAACGGCAGCGGTGGTGGAGGCAGCGGCAGCGGTGGTGGAGGTGGCGGTGGCGGCGGTGCTGGTCGAGGTGCAGCCGCGCAGCGAGGAGGCTTTGGTGGTAGCCAGCGCCAGCAGCAGCCGCGTTCCCGTGAGACCCCGTCGGCCCAGCAGCTTCGTAAGTGGTACGCTGGACGTGGGAGGTCTGGGGGTGCTGGTCCTTGCACTTACGTTCTTCGCACCGGCAGTCGTCGTGGGGAGACGTGCGGGCTGCCACACACTACGCAGCGCTGCTTCGGTCGCCTGACTGACGCCTGGCGCGCCCAGTTTCCTGACGCTGTTGAGCTCCCTCGCTGGGGTGATCTGCTTAGGCAGAATGTGGCTATCTTTCATCTTGATTTCGATGCTATCCTTGCTGCCATGTATGCTTTGACTGATAGTGCTGAGGGTGACTGTTACCTGAGTGTCCCGCCCGACCCGGGCATTGAGGCTGCTGCTCTAGGTGCTAGTGCGTCTGCTGCTCCAGGCACTGGTGAGTTTGCTGCTCCAGATGCTCGTGACTCTGCTCTCTCTGGTACTGCACCTACTGAGGCCTTGCACACTTTCACACTTGACTCTGGTGCTTCGCGCTCTTTCTTTAGAGACAGCACCAAGCTCACGCCACTCAGTCGGCCTGTCGCAGTCTCCCTGGCTGACCCCTCTGGGGGCCCAGTCCTTGCACACTCTTCCACGGTTCTACCGTGTCCCGCGGCCCCGTCGGGCTTGCTGTCGGGACTCCACCTCCCCTCGTTCTCTACAAACTTGGTGAGTGGAATTGACCTCCAGGACGCGTGGGTTGACCAGTTCACCCCTGGAGGTCAGCGTGTGACCCACTGCACTTGCTCTCGGACGGGCCGCCACCTGGCCACGTTCACCCGTCGGCCTGGGTCGAGTCTCTACACACTGACTACTGCGCCTCCTCCGGTCTCTGCGTCTGGTCAGGTAGCCGCGTCTAGTCAGGTGTTTGCTGCCGCGTCCAGGTCTAGTCCTGCGTCTGCCCCCTGCTCGTGTCGTCCTCTGACGCACGAGACTCTCCTTTGGCACCACCGCCTAGGTCACCCCTCCCTGCCTCGTCTTCGAGGTATGGCCTCCCGTACCCTTGTCTCGGGTCTTCCTGGGTGCCTTCCTCCCCTTCCTCCGGGGCCTGCCCCCACCTGTGTTCCTTGTGTCGAGGGCCGGCAGCGCGCCGCTCCTCACTCCTCCTCGTTCCCTCCGACAGAGGCTCCCCTGCAGACTCTTCACATGGACGTGTGGGGCCCAGCCCACGTCCGTGGACAGGGTCACGAGCGTTACTTCCTGCTGGTAGTTGATGACTACTCGCGTTACACCTCAGTCTTCCCCTTGCGCAGCAAGGGTGACGTCACTGAGGTGTTGATCGACTGGATCCGCGGTGCCTGTTGCCTGCTCAGCGAGAGTTTCGGCTCGGACCTTCCTGTTCTGCGTCTGCACTCAGACAGAGGTGGGGAGTTTTCCTCCGACCTCCTGAGGGCCTTCTGTCGTGCGGAGGGCATCCGCCAGACGTTCACGCTTCCGGCCTCCCCACAGCAAAATGGGATTGCTGAGCGCCGCATTGGCATGGCCATGGACGTCGCTCGTACGTCCATGATCCATGCGGCTGCTCCCCATTTTCTGTGGCCGTTCGCGGTTCAGTACGCTGCGCACCAGATCAACCTTCAGCCTCGTGTCTCCTTGCCGGAGACCACACCTACTCTGAGGTGGACGGGGAAGGTTGGTGATGCGTCCGTGTTCCGTGTCTGGGGATCTCGAGCTTTTGTCCGCGATACTTCAGCGGACAAGCTGTCCTCCCGTGCCGTTCCCTGCGTCTTCCTTGGCTTCCCCCCTGACGCACCCGGGTGGCAGTTCTACCACCCCACCTCACGTCGTGTTCTGTCCTCTCAGGACATCACGTTTGACGAGTCGGTGTCTTACTACCGTCTCTTTCCCTACCGCACTGCCTCTCTCCCTCCCCCACCACTCTTCCTAGCGCCAGGTACTCCTCCGGTAGACCCCCTCCCCCCTCAGGGTCCTGCCCCCTCAGGTGTGTCTCAGGTAGACCCTGCCGAGCCGGTCGAGGTAGCCGTCGACTCGGGTGCCGCTAGGGGTGCTGAGCCTGCGGGTGCGGGGACTGGGGGTGCGGAGCCTGGGGGTGCTGAGTCTAAGCGTGTGGGGTCTGGGGGTGCTGAGCATGCGAGTGTGGGGACTGGGGGTGTGGAGTCTGGGGGTGCTGAGCCTGAGCGTGTGGAGCCTGGGGGTGCTGCGTCTTGTGGTGCTGAGCCTGCGTGTGCTGAGTGTGGAGGTTCTCTGGGTGTCCCGTTGTGACGGGAGCCCCTCTCTCCGCAGCGGCTTCGTGAGTGGTACGCTCGGCGCTGTCGCCGTGCTGCTGGTGCTGGAGCTGGTGGAGGTGCTGCTGGTGCTGGAGCTGCTGGAGGTGCTGCTGGTGCTGGAGCTGCTGGAGGTGCTGCTGGTGCTGGAGCTGCTGGAGGCGCTGCTGGTGCTGGAGCTACTGGAGGTGCTGCTGGTGCTGGTGCTGCTGGAGGTGCTGCTGGTGCTGGTTTCGCTGGTCCTGGAGGTGCTCGTACTGGAGGTACTGGAGTTGCTGGGGCTAGTGGTGCTGCAGGCGTTGGCACTGCAGGTACTGGAGATGGTGGTGCTGAGGGAGTTGTAGCTGGAGACCCTGGAGCTGAGGGTACTGGTGCTGTCTCTGCTGTTTCTGGAGGCACTGCGCGGACGCGGCCGTACTACGTTCCGCTCCTTCAGCAGGTTCTTGGTCTAAAGCCTTCTCCTGGTCCTACTCCTCCTTTACTGAGTCCGCCGCCTGTCCAGTCACAGTCGCAGTTACAGCCGGCCTCTCCCCTGCCTGGTCCTTCTCCTTACTCTGGACTGACTAGAGGTCTTACGGAGCGTCGTGAGCCTGAGTCGCGTCCTGTGTCGCCTGAGTCTCGTCCTGAGTCACCTGAGCCTCGTTCTAAGTCGCCTGTCCGCACTGTTCGCGCTGGTCGTCGTGTTACACGTCCGCATCCTCCTCCTGTCCCTGGCGCTCACATTATGACTCTGCGTCCTTCCTCTGCTCCACAGCGTGCCCCTCTGCCGTCTCCTCCTGCGTCCTCCCTTCCTGACGGTCTAGACCCGGAGTCTGACTCCCTTCGTGCTGCTAGTCCTACTATCACGCGCTTTCTGGCCACTGCTGTCACTGACCCTTTGTTTGAGTCCACTGCTGCGTCTGCTCTAGTTCCTGAGCTTGTTGACTTTGCTGCAGCCTGTCGCCTAGACTACGCCACTAGTCTTGTTGCTGAGTCTGCGTCTGCATCTGTCTGTCCTCCGTCCATCGGGGGTGAGTGTGCTCTTGGCACGGACGTTCTTGAGGACAGACAGGAGGAGTTTGAGTGCTTTGCCGCTGCTGTACCTCATCTCGTGTCCATGCTGCTTGCCTCATCTTGTACCACTCTTCAGGTACTGCTGCACGTAGCTGCTCAGCGTGACTACGAGCTCCACTCGCTTGACTTCAGCATAGCCTTCCTACAGGGCAGCGTGCACGAGGAGATCTGGCTGCGCCGCCCACCTAGCTTCACTGGGTTGTTTCCTGCTGGTACCCAGTGGAGCCTCCGGCGGCCAGTCTACGGTCTCCGCCAGGCACCCCGTGAGTGGCACGACACACTGAGGACGACTCTTGCTGCTCTTGGTTTTGCTCCTTCCACTGCTGACTCTTCGCTGTTTTTACGCACTGACACCACTCTGCCGCCGTTCAACGTTCTCGTGTACGTAGATGACCTTGTCTTTGCTACTGCTGACACTGAGGCACTCGCCCACGTGAAGTCCGAGCTGCAGAAGAGACACACGTGCACAGATCTGGGTGAGCTGACAAGCTATCTTGGCTTGCGGATCACCCGGGACAGTGCACAGCGCACCATTACCTTGACTCAGTCACACATGGTGCAGCAGGTCCTTCAGCGCTTCGGCTTCACGTACTCCTCGCCACAGTCCACTCCTCTGCCTACCGGTCACTCGCTCTCAGCTCCACCTTCGGACGAGTCCGTAGAGCCGAGTGGCCCGTATCCAGAGCTTGTGGGCTGCCTCATGTACCTGATGACTTGCACACGACCTGACCTCGCATACCCTCTCAGCCTTTTGGCTTGCTACGTGGTGTCAGAATCCCAACCACTAGACCATTGGGATAAAAGGGCTTGTTAAGTAGCGGGTCAGTGCGCCCATAACCCCCCAGGACAACGAGCCTGTAACCCTTCCCTAGGATCAATCGGGGATCACCAGTGGACCTCTGACACCCCCCCGCACTGGGATGCCCGAAGTGCACACACTGGGATTCGAACCCGAGACCTTCGCTCTGATACCATGTCAGAATCCCAACCACTAGACCATTGGGATAAAAGGGCTTGTTAAGTAGCGGGTCAGTGCGCCCATAACCCCCCAGGACAACGAGCCTGTAACCCTTCCCTAGGATCAATCGGGGATCACCAGTGGACCTCTGACACGTGGCTCCCGGTAGGCACCGAAAGGTGGACTGGGATGTTGCGAAGAGGGTGTTGCGCTACTTGTGCAGTACGTCGGGCATGGGGCTCGTGCTTGGAGGACGGGCTCGAGTTGTCCTCACTTGTCACGCAGACGCTTCCTGGGTTGACGACTTGGCTACGCAGCGGTCGTCACAGGGTTACACCTTCAGTCTTGGCTCCGGTTCTGTCTCTTGGCGGTCTACCCGCTCTTCTTCTGTTCTCAGCTCCAGTTGTGAGGCTGAGATCTACGCTGGGGCCATGGCTGCACAGGAGCTACGCTGGCTCACTTACCTGCTGACCGACTTGGGAGAGGCACCTCGTTCTCCTCCAGTTCTGTACGTCGACAACATGGCCATGCTTGCCTTGTGTCAGGAGCACAGACTGGAGCACAGAACGAAGCACATTGCTCTGCGCTACTTCCTTGCTTGAGAGTTGCAGCAGCGTGGTCAGCTTCGTCTTGCTTATGTGGCCTCTCAGGCCAACACTGCTGATGTTTTCACCAAGGCACTTCAGCCTTGTGATCATCAGTGTTTCTGTGCTGTTCTAGGCCTTGTACCTACTGTGCCTCACTTGCTTACTTCTTGACTATGTATGTACTGTACTCTTTATACATATACCTGCATGCTTACACTTGCTAGGTTGTGTTCACTGTATTGTTGTTTTCCTTTATATAACTCTGCATGTGAACTGGCCTTGTGGCCATTTGCTTGTGCTCAGACTCCGTGGTGACGTTGTGATCCACCCTGAGCTTGCTTTGCCTTTCTTGACTGGTCTTGTGACCTCTTGTTCTCCCCCACTTTGCCTATGGGGTTGTGTCAAACTTATATGCTATAGTATGTTTAGGCTGTAGTGGGGTAGTTCTTATAGGGTACACCACTTTTAGGTTTGTTACTTGTACCCACCTGCTTTCTAGTTCAGTCATTCATTCGATCCATATTCTAACACCCTCGATGTCCTGTTGCACCTCAGTCGGCTTCCTTGCCGACTTCTCCCTTGCGGTCGGCTCCCCTGCCGACTGCCCAGTCGTCGACTGCTCCGTGGTGAGCTTCGCTGCTGGCTGCTCCCCTGTCGGCGGCTTCCCTGCTGACGCCTTCTTTGCCGGCTTCACCAAGGCCTGCTTCATCTTCTCCACTGCCTGCTGCTCCCATGGCAGCATCAAATTTGCTCCCACGCCGACTTGTTGGTCGTCACGTCGGCCACCGGCGATGCTCTTGGCCGGCTAGACCTCCACCACATCGTTCTCAGTGTACTCCTCGACGTCCCCTCCTTCGTCACTGGCGTCGTTGCCCTCGGCGTCCTGCTGCACCTCATTCGGCTTCCCTGCCGACTTCTCCCCTGCGGTCGGCTCCCCTGCCGACTGCCCGGTCGCCGACTGCTCCGTGGTCGGCTTCGTTGTTGGCTGCTCCCCTGTCGGCGGCTTCCCTGCTGACGCCTTCTTCGTCGGCTTCACCAACGTCTGCTTCACCTTCACTTTGCTCCCACGCCGACTTGTTGGTCGTCACGTCAGCCACTGGCAATGCTCTTGGCCGGCGCCACAGGCGACACCCTACTTCTCCCCTCATCGCTGGAGACCGACACCAAAGTCAGCCCACGCAGGTCGGCCACGAGTGGAGGGGCAGGGGGGGCAGGAGAGAGAGGGTGGACGACCTCGGCGTCCTCATCAGCAAGCTCACCGACCTCGGCGAGCAGGGGCAGCGTCGCCGTCGAGGTGTCCGTCGGCGGGTTGACCTGCGTCCACCGGGAAGGCAGTGAGGTCCTTACCGAGGAACTCATCGCCGGAGACCGACACCGGAGTTAGCCCACGCATGTCGGCCACGTGGGGAGGGGCAGGGGGGGCAGGAGAGAGAGGGTGGATGACCTCGGCGTCCTCATCAGCAAGCTTACAGACCTCGGCGAGCAGGGGCAGCATTACCGTCGAGGTGTCCATTGGCGGGTTGACCTTTGTCCGCCCTGACGTCGGCCCATGCTCTGACTTCCACACCTCCAGCGATATTGTTTCGTAGAACACCATGTCTGACGTGGTGACCACATTGTTGTCGGTGAGGTCGAGGAGC
Source organism: Closterium sp. Naga37s-1 (assembly GCA_947471745.1). Classification (NCBI taxonomy): domain Eukaryota; kingdom Viridiplantae; phylum Streptophyta; class Zygnematophyceae; order Desmidiales; family Closteriaceae; genus Closterium; species Closterium sp. Naga37s-1. The sequence goes on from CANJKZ010000737.1 coordinate 871,850, forward strand.
TCCCAGCCCTTGCTCTCCTCCGACATGCCCCACCTGGCCTTCGGCTTCAGCTTCCCACCACGCTGCTGCTCGGGGACGAGGAACTGCGTCATGCAGCCCCACACTCGTACCATTGACAAGTTGGGCTGTGTCAACGAGAAGGCGGTGAGGTCTTTACCGAGGAACTCCCTTCCCTGGTCAGAACGCAACATCAGTACCGACTTCTTCATTTGCCGCTCAGCCACCGCCAGCCACTGCACGAACTCTTGCAGCACGTCTGACTTCTTGGCGACCGGTCTCACCCAAATGTAGCGGGTCTTGCGGTCCTTCAGCAGCAAGAAGTACAAGCTGCCATCCTTGGCAGTCACCCAAAATGGCCCGCACAGGTCGATGTGCACGACAGCCAGCACGTCGTCGGCGTCGGAGCCCTGGTCGGGGAAGGTGTGCCGCACCAGCTTCCTGCCGACATACGAGACACACGGCGAGTCGGTATCGGTCGACGGCTTGATGTCCAGGCCGGTGGCGAATTCGTGCTTTGTCAAGCTTGTGATGGTGTTGACGCCAACATGCGCAAGCCTGCCGTGCCACCTGCCCGGCGTCGACTTCGTTGCTAAGACTATCGCCCGTTCGGCCGAGTCCTTTGGTCTGTCGACTTTGTCGAGCAGGTATGACGCACGACCAAAGGACTCGGCCAGTGTATGACGCACGACCAAGTACACCCCCCGCCGCTGTGACGAGCAACATCCCGTCACCATCTTCCTCTAGCTTCACGCCGTTCTCCTTCAGCTGGCTGGCCGAAAGCAAGTTCGCCTTCACGCCCGGAACGTAGAGCACGTCGGGGATGAGCACCTGCTTCCCGGCATCACCTTGTTGGGCGACGGTGCCACGACCGCGAACGTCCTGCAGCGCCCCATTGAAGCCGCACACGTGCTTGACGTCGCCGCTCGGCTCCAGGTCGACGAAGGCTTCCTTCGTCCCCATCAGGTGGTGCGAGCAGCCGCAGTCGAGCAGAACCACCGCCGGGTTCGCCTGCACCATTGCCGCCATTGCCTAGAAGTCCTCTCCGGCCTCCGGCGCCAGCGAGACGGTCAGCTCCACGACGCCGACCAGCGAGCACGACGCCTCCTTGTCGTCTCGCCCCTTGCTGCCTGAAGAGGAGGCGGTGTCCTTCGTTGAGGACAACGACTTGGTCGACTGCTTCTCCCTGCGCGGCTTGCTCTCCCAACGAGGACGACGCCCGGATGATCTCCCTCGGCCTCCTTTAGCATCATCGTCGTCAGAGTCACTGTGGTCGGGGCACTCAAAGGAGAGGTGGTCGGGGCTGTGGCATAACCAGCACTCCCGACATCGACTTCCTCCTCCACGACCGCCATCCTGAGCCGACTTCCTCTTGTCGGCGTCCTTCGCCGGTCTCCCGCCATTGCTACCACCGCAGCCAGATTGCCCGCGCTGTCCCTGTCGACCACCTTGCTTCGCCAGAGCCGCGTAGTTCACCTGCGGTAGGAGCTCCAAGGACCACTCGGTCTCTTGCATCGCCTCGTCCCTAAGAATGTATAAGGTCAGGGAGTCCTCGTTGAGCGTCGCCCGCGTGCTCGGCACCACCGACATCTGCTTCATCAGGTTGACCACCAGACAACCACCTCGCTAGGTCGACCACCCGAACTCGGCGCCCTCCAAAGTCGACGCCCCTCCCAGGTCGACGTCTCCCCTCGTCAACCACCAGTTTGAGGTCTGTCGCCGGCTACCCAAGGTCCGCGGTCTTGCAGTGGCTCTGTGCAGATCGACCAGACCTGTCGACCAGCATGCCCAAGTCAGCGTCGCCTACTGCTGCAGGTCGGCTGCACCTCTCGCACACCCGACCACAAAGTCGGCTCCACCCAAGCGAGGACGGGGCCAACAACAACTCCCGTTGACAGTTTTTTCAGTGCCCGGTAGTCGATGCACATCCGTAAACTACCGTCCGACTTTGGAGTGAAAGAACTGGTGCGCTGTAGGGTGATGTGGATGGTCGGATTAGTTTCCAGTCGAGCAGGTACTCTACCTTTATTTTTGTGTCTGCTAGTTTGGTTGGGTTGAGGTGGTATGGTGCACGGGAGAATGGTTTCGCACTTGGCTCTTCGACGACCTCGTACTCATGTGTTCATGCTGGAGGCACTCCTGCAGGCTGATTGTCCAGCATAACGTCCTTATACTCCTCTAACACCTTCAGGTAGCTCCTCCTCTGCTGCCATGACTAGCGCCAGGTAACCCGTGTTACTCCCGTTCACCATTCGCTCGAAATGTGCAAGTGTTGCCTCAGGTATATCCCCTGTATCCGTCCAACTTTGCAGCTCCACACGCTTCCCATTGTTGTAGATGCCGGCTTTTCAGTTGACCCAATCGATCTTGGGGTTGAACCGCTTCAAGAAATCTCTCCCCAAGATAGAGTCTAAGCCCTTGATGTTCGTGACTGGTAGCGTTGGCTTCCACCTCAGCGCACCTATCTGTAGCTGTAGCGTTGACTCGCCGTGGATGGGTAGCTTGCTGCCGTCCACCATCGTTGCCATGAACTAGGTCTCCTTCGAGGACTCCTTCGAGGACTCCCCAATTTTCTCCAACGTCCCATTTTCGCACACCGGGTGGGATGCTCCACTATCCACCATCGCCCGGAGGCGTCTCCATTTGCAGAGCACTTCGAGGTATAGTGGGTGCTCAGCAAAGGATCATAGGGTACGTAAAAATAATAATTATCCTCATTTCCTACACCCGAAGCTGCACTTTTTTCTTCCAACTTCACCTTGGGGGTAGAAGGATTTTTTCGAGGCCAATATAGCTTCTCCTGGGCCTGGAACCTTCCCCTAAGCCTTTACAGCTGTGTAGGCTTCACCTATGGGGGACGGGGAGCCTTCGCGCCATGCTGCTGGGAGTAAATATTAACTTCTTGGAACGCTCGATCCTTTTCAACGCCCCAAAATTTATGGTACCCGTACTATTTTTAAAGGCTTTCTCTTGGCCTCAAACTCTCCCTTCAAATTATCAAATGCCTAGAAACCACGAAAATTAATACTCTTAGTTAAAGTATCATTATAATTTCACAAATTCTTACTCTCGAGGGTGTTTGGTGTCAGAGTTATATGACATAGCTACTGTAGGCTATAGTGGGGTAGCACATATGGGGTACAGTTGCCTAGGGTTTGCCTTTTGTACCCAACTTTCACTTAGTCATTTCATTCCTGTTTTCTTGATTCACATGGTATAGAGCGGGTTCCTACATGGGACCGTTCCTTCCTAAGGGCCCACCATAAGAATTTTTTTTTGGCTGCCCGCGCACATTGCGCCCTGCCCTAAATTTTTTTTTTTTAGCGGCCCCTACGCTGCCCCTACGCGGCCCCTACGCCGCCTCCCACGCGCCCCCTATGCGGCCCCTGGCGGCGCCCTGACGAGGCTCCTGCCGGCGCCCTATCGCGGCCCCTGACGCGCCCCCTGGTGGCGCCCTGACGCGGCCCTGACGCGGCCTGACGCGGCCCCTGGCGGCGCCCTGACGCGGCCCTGCCGTGGCCCCTGACGCGGCCCTGACGCGGCCTGCCGCGGCCCCTGCCGCGGCCCTGAAGCGGCCCCTGACGCGGCCCTGACACGGCTCTGCCGCGGCCCTGACGCGGCCCTGACGCGGCCCTGCCGCGGCCCCTGGCGGCGCCCTGACGCGGCCCCTGACGCGGCGCCCTGACGCGGCCCCTGCCGCGGCCCTGACGCGGCCCTGCCGCGGCCCCTGACGCGGCCCTGACGCGGCCTGCTGCGGCCCCTGCCGCGGCCCTGAAGCGGCCCCTGACGCGGCCCTGACACGGCCCCTGCCGCGGCCCCTGGCGGCGCCCTGACGCGGCGCCCTGACGCGGCCCTGCCGCGGCCCCTGACGCGGCCCCTGCCGCGGCCCCTGACGCGGCCCCTGTCGCGGCCCCTGACGCGGCCCCGCCACCTACCTTTCCGGCCACGCCGCCTCCTCTCAGCGGCCCCGCCGCCTCCTCCCAGCGGCCCCGGACGCCGCCCTCTCAGCGGCCCCGCCGAGCCGCCCAGCAGCCTAGCCGCCCAGCAGCTGAGCCACCGAGCCGCCCAGCAGCCGAGCCGCCGAGCCGCCCAGCAGCCGAGCCGCCCAGCAGCAGAGCCGCCGAGCCGCCCAGCAGCCGAGCCGCTGAGCCGCCCAGCCGCCGAGCCGCCCAGCAGCCGAGCCGCCCAGCAGCCGAGTCGCCGAGCCGCCCTGCAGCCGAGCCGCCCGAGCCGCCCTGTCCAGTAAGAGCAGCGCCTCTCTCACAGCACTGCCCTCACCCCACTGTTTGCGCTGCTAGTCTACTGCTGTCATGGCTACCCCTAGTGTTCTCGCTTTTGACGCTGAGGGTCGGGCCATTGACTTTGACGTCTGGATAGATGACCTGCAGCTTTTCTTACAGTGCGATAGGGCAGACGGCCTCTCCCTCTTTGACCTCACTTCTGGTGCCTCTCCTGCCCCCGCCACTGATGCTGACGCAACTGTTCGCTCCCAGTGGGCCACGCGCGATGCTGCTGCACGTCTTGCTGTGCGTCGCCACCTGCCTACCTCTGAGCGTGCGCACTTTAGCCAGTACAAGAGTGCTCAGACCTTGTACGACGCTGTAGTTGCACGCTACTCCTCCCCTGCCACTGCTGCACTGAGTCGCCTCATGCTACCGTACCTCTTCCCTGACCTTGCTGCCTTTCCCACAGTCGCTGACCTCATTACGCACCTACGCACTAGTGACACTCGCTACCGCGCTGCGCTTCCTGCTGAGTTCTGCGCCAAGAACCCCCCCCCCATGTACATCACCCTCTACTACATAGTCACCCGGCTCCCTGACTCCCTTCGCGTAGTCAGGGACCACTTCCTCTCAGTTTGCCCCACCACTCTCACCGTTGACCTCCTCGAGAAGTCCCTCCTAGCAGCAGAGAAGAGCATAGTAGCTGTAGGAGCCTCTCGTGGTGACCCTCGCACCCCCATCTTTGAGGGGTGTTCCCCCTCCCCCCTTTTGCCCTCTGTTGCCTCTGCTGCTGCGGCCGACCTCGTTGGGCTTGAGTCGGTCGGTGCGGCGTCTACCCCTAGCGGGAGACGCCGCCCTGGCAAGGGCAAGGGGGGCAGGGGCGCTGGAGGAGCTAGCGGGGGCGGTGGAGGCGGCAGTGGAGGCGGTGGAGGAGGTGGGGGTGGTGGCGGGGGTGGAGGTGTCGGTGGCGGCAGTGGAGGCGGAGGCGGCAGCGGCAGTGGCGGAGGGAGCGGAGGTGGCGGCGGTGGAGGAGGAGGCGGCGGAGGAGGTGGAGCTGGTCGGGGTGGCGCTGCGCAGAGGGTCGGCTCCGGTGGTGGTCAGCGCCAGCAGCAGCAGCAGCACCAGCAGCGCACTCGTGACATCCCCTCCCCTCAGCAGCTCCGTGAGTGGTACACTGCACGCCAGAGGGGTGGGGGTACTGGTCCGTGCACCTACGTCCTCCGCACCGGCGACCGCGCGGGTGAGCAGTGCGGGGGTGCGCACTCCACCCGGCGCTGCTTTGGCCGCCTGACGGACGCTTGGCGTCACCAGTTCCCTGAGGCCACTGAGATCCCCCGCTGGGGTGAGCTGTCTAGGGCGGGTGTGGCTGTCTTTGACCTTGACTTTGATGCTATTCTTGCTGCCATGTATACTGTGACTATTAGTGATGAGGGTGACTGTTACCGGTGTTTTCCGCCCGACCCGGGCATTGAGACTGCTGCTCTAGGTACTGGTGAGGCTGCTGCTCTAGGTGCTAGCGAGGCTGCTGCTCTAGGTGCGTCTGCTCCCTCAGGTGCTGGTGAGTCTTCTCTCTCAGGTTCTGCGTCGGCTTCGGCCTCCCACACCTTCACCCTTGACTCGGGGGCTTCTCGCTCCTTCTTTCGAGACCGCACCACACTCACGCCGCTTAGCCGGCCAGTTGCAGTCTCTCTGGCAGACCCCTCTGGGGGTCCTGTCCTTGCTCACTTCTCCACTGTCCTCCCGTGTCCGGCGGCCCCCTCTGGCACCCTGTCTGGTCTTTACCTTCCCTCGTTCTCTACGAACTTGGTGAGTGGTGCTGACCTACAGGATGCGGGGGTTCACCAGTTCACTCCTGCGAGTCGGCGGGTGACCCACTGCACGGACGCTCGGACAGGCCGACACCTGGCCACGTTTACCCGTCGGCCGGGGTCGAGCCTGTACACCCTGACCACTGCGTCTCCTCCAGTCACTGCGTCTGGTCAGGTAGCTGCGTCGGGTCAGGTGTTTGCTGCAGTGTCCAGGTCTGGTCCTGAGTCTGCCCCCTGTTCGTGTCGCCTCCTGTCTCACGAGACTCTCCTCTGGCACCACCGCCTTGGTCACCCCTCCCTGCTTCGTCTCCGAAGCATGGCCTCCCGTGTCCTTGTCTCTGGTCTTCCCCGGTCCCTCCCTCCCCTTCCTCCGGGGCCTGGCCCTACCTGCGTCCCCTGTGTCGAGGGGCGGCAGCGGGCTGCCCCTCACTCCTCCCAGTTTCCTCCGACAGAGGCCCCGCTGCAGACGCTTCACATGGACGTGTGGGGCCCGGCCCGCGTCCGTGGACAGGGTCACGAGCGCTACTTCCTGCTGGTGGTTGACGACTACTCGCGTTACACCACAGTCTTCCCCTTGCGCAGCAAGGGTGATGTCACTGAGGTGTTGATCGACTGGATCCGCGCAGCTCGTCTCCAGCTCAGGCAGAGCTTCGGCTCGGACTTTCCTGTTCAGCGTCTGCACTCTGACAGAGGTGGAGAGTTCTCCTCTGGCCTTCTGCGAGCCTACTGTCGTGCACGAGGCATCCGCCAGACCTTCACGCTTCCGGACTCTCCACAGCAAAATGGGATTGCTGAGCGCCGCATTGGCATGGTCATGGACGTCGCCCGTACGTCCATGATGCATGCGGCTGCCCCCCATTTTCTGTGGCCGTTTGCGGTTCGGTACGCGGCGCATCAGATCAACCTTCACCCCAGGGTCTCCATGCCGGAGACCTCCCCAGCTTTGCTGTGGACGGGGAAGGTTAGCGATGCGTCTGCGTTCCGTGTCTGGGGATCTCGGGCGTTTGTCCGCGACTTGTCTGCGGACAAGCTGTCCCCTCGTGCTGCTCCTTGCGTCTTCCTTGGCTTCCCCCCTGACGCGCCAGGGTGGCAGTTCTACCACCCCACCTCTCGCCGTGTCCTGTCCTCCCAGGACGTCACGTTTGACGAGTCGGTCCCCTACTACCGCCTCTTCCCCTACCGCACTCCGTCCCTCCCCCGGCCACCGCTCTTCCTTGTCCCAGGTCCCCCCCCGGTAGACCCCCTCCCCCCTCAGGGTCCTGCCCCTTCAGGTGTGTCCCAGGTAGACGCAGTCGAGCCTGTCGAGGTTACTAGTGACTCTGGTGCTGCTGAGGGTGCTGAGCCTGGGGGTGCTGACTCTGGGGGTGCTGAGCGTGTGGGTGCTGAGCCTGAGGGTGCTGAGCCTGGGGGTGCTACTACTGGGGGTGCTGAGCCTGGGGGTGCTGAGCCTGGGAGTGCTACGCCTGGGGGTGCTACGCCTGGAGGTGCTGAGCCTGGGGGTGCGGAGCCTGAGGGAGCTGGGCCTGCTCGTGTGGCGTCTGGCGGTGCTGAGCCTGGAGGTTCTCCGGGTGCTTCGTCTCGGCGGGAGCCACTCTCTCCACAGGAGCTGCGCGAGTGGTTTGCCCGGCGCTGGAGGCGTGCTGCTGGAGCTGGAGGTTCTTCGGCTGCTGAGGGTGCTGGTGCCGCGGGTCCCGGAGGTGCTCGTACTGGGAGTACTGGAGCTGCTGGGCCTACGGGTACGACTGGAGCTGGAGCTGCTGAGGGTGTTGGCGCTGAGGCTACTGCTGTCGGTCCTGGAGGCGGTCCTGCTGGGGGTGCTACTGGTGCTGCTGGAGGTACTGGAGCTGGAGGTGCTGCTGGCGCTGGTGCTGCCGCTGGGGGTACTGGTGCTGTCCCTGCTGTGTCTGGAGTCGCCGCGCGGCCTCGGCCGTACTTCGTTCCGCTCCTTCAGCAGGTTCTTCGTCTCCCGCCTTCTACTGGTCCTCCTCCTCCCTTAGCGTGTCCCCAGCCTGTCCCGTCACAGTTACAGTTACAGCCGGCCTCCCCACTGCCCGCTCCTTCTCCCTACACTGGTCCTACTGGAGGTCTTGCTGAGCGTCGTGAGCCTGCGTCTCGCCCTGCGTCGCCTGTCCGTGCTGCTCGCACTAGTGCTCGTGGTTTGCGTCAGCGTCCTCCTCCTGTCCCTGGCACGCACCGGATGTCTCTGCGTCCGTCCACTGCTCCTCTGCGTGCCCCTTTGCCTTCTCCTCCTGAGTCCTCTCTTCCTGCTCTTCCTGACCCGGAGTCGGACTCTCTTCGTGCTGCCAGTCCTACTGTCACGCGTCTCCTTGCTACTGTTGTCACTGACCCTTCCTTTGAGTCCACTGCTGCGTCTGCCCTAGTTACTGAGCTCGTCGACTTTGCTGCTCGCTGTCGTCTAGACTACGCTGCTAGTCTTGTTGCTGAGTCTGAGTCTGTCTGTCCTCCGTCCGTCGGGGGTGAGTGTGCCCTTGGCACGGACGTCCTTGAGGACAGGCAGGAGGAGTTCCAGTGTTTGGCTGCTGCTTCACCTCATCTCGTGTCCGTACTGCTTACCCCTGAGGGAGACCCGGATGCACTTGACATCCCGACTCCGCGCTCTTACGCGGAGGCGATAGAGGGTCCCTACTCCTCTCAGTGGCAGGCAGCTATGGACGCAGAGATGGCTTCCTGGAAGTCCACAGGCACCTACGTTGAAGAGGTTCCCCCGCCTGGGGCGAACATCGTCAGTGGCATGTGGATTTTCAGGGTGAAGCGGCCGCCGGGTTCTCCGCCTGTCTTCAAGGCGCGTTATGTGGCTCGTGGCTTCAGTCAGCGGCAGGGAGTTGACTACTTTCAGACCTTCTCTCCCACCCCGAAGATGACCACTCTTCGGGTACTGCTGCACATAGCTGCTCACCGCGACTACGAGCTGCACTCTCTTGACTTCAGCACTGCTTTCTTGCAGGGCAGCCTGCACGAGGAGATCTGGCTGCGTCGCCCACCTGGCTTCACTGGGTCTTTTCCTCCTGGCACCCAGTGGAGCCTCCGGCGGCCAGTCTACGGTCTCCGCCAGGCACCGCGTGAGTGGCACGACACACTGAGGACTACACTTGCGGCTCTTGGGTTTGCTCCCTCTACTGCCGACCCGTCGCTGTTTCTGCGCACCGACACTTCTTTGCAGCCGTTCTACATCCTCGTGTACGTCGACGACTTGGTCTTTGCCACAGCTGACACTGCTGGACTCGCCCACGTGAAGTCCGAGCTGCAGAAGAGACACACGTGCACAGACCTGGGTGAACTGCGCAGCTACCTTGGCTTGCAGATCACCCGGGACAGAGCACGCCGCACCATTACCCTGACTCAGTCACACATGGTGCAGCAGGTCCTTCAGCGCTTCGGCTTCACGTACTCCTCGCCTCAGGCCACTCCTCTGCCTACTCGCCACTCGCTCTCAGCTCTGCCTTCGGATGAGTCCGTAGAGTCGAGTGGCCCGTACCCAGAGCTTGTTGGCTGCCTCATGTACCTGATGACCTGCGCACGACCTGACCTTGCATACTCTCTTAGCATTCTTGCACGCTATGTTGCTCCTGGGACACACAGACCGGAGCACATGGCTGCAGCGAAGAGGGTGTTGCGCTACTTGTGCAGTACGTCGGGCATGGGGCTTGTGCTTGGAGGGCAGAGTCCAGTGGTCCTCACTGGACACGCAGACACTTCTTGGGCTGACGACCAGGCTACGCAGCGGTCGTCACAGGGTTACACCTTCAGCCTTGGTTCCGGCTCTGTTTCGTGGTGGGCTACTCGCTCGTCTTCTGTTCTCGGCTCCAGTTGTGAGGCTGAGATCTACGCCGGGGCCATGGCTGCACAGGAGCTTCGCTGGCTCACCTACCTGCTGACTGACCTCGGAGAGCCGCCTCGTTCTCCTCCAGTGCTGTACGTAGACAACAAGGCCATGCTGGCCTTGTGTCGAGAGCAGAGACTGGAGCACAGAACGAAGCACATTGCTCTTCGCTACTTCCTTGCTCGTGAGCTACAGCAGCGTGGTCAGCTGCGACTTGCGTACGTGGCCTCTGAGGCCAACACTGCTGATATCTTCACCAAGGCACTTGCGCCTTGTGATCATCAGCGCTTCTGTACTCAGCTGGGTCTTGTACCTACCTTGCCTCACTTGCTCACCTCTTGACCTTGTTTGTACTGTTGCATATATATATACTCCTGCTCTTGCTTGTCTAGCCTTATATATATATGTAATCCTGCATGTGAACTGGCCTTGTGGCCTTGAACTTGTGCTCGGAATGTGTGGTGACTTTGTGATCCACCCTGAGCTTGCTTTGCTTTGCTTGACTGGTCTTGTGACCCCTTGTTCTCCCCCACTTTGCCTATGGGGGTGTGTCAGAGTTATATGACATAGCTACTGTAGGCTATAGTGGGGTAACACATATGGGGTACAGTTGCCTAGGGTTTGCCTTTTGTACCCAACTTTCACTTAGTCATTTCATTCCTGTTTTCTTGATTCACATTTGGCTGGAGTTATTTTTTTTCGCGGAGTCTCCTTTTGCTTTCCTGGTGTCGGCCGGTCGTGGCGTTTTAAATCCGCGCCATCATTTTCTCCTTTTTTCGCTCGCTCCAAAGTTGCCATGTCCTTGTCTTTTTCCCCTTTCCGGATATTTTTGCGATCGCCAGCTCGATCCGTGGTTACTGGCGATTCTCGCATTTTTATTTCAAGGGTGCTTCTCTGTTCCTGCACTGCAACTCTTCACTTGCTTTTTTCATTTTCTAGCACGACAAAATCCGATGCCTTGCTGCGCCGCAAAACTCGTACGTTTCGTTTTTCGCCGGCCGCTTCTTCGCGTTGACTTTGTCGATTTCCATCGGGTCGGCAGTTGTGGGGGGTGTCAGAATTCCAACCACTAGACCATTGGGATAAAAGAGCTTATTAAGTAGCGGGTCAGAGCGCCCATAACCCCCCAGGACAACGAGCCTGTAACCCTTCCCTAGGATCAATCGGGGATCGCCAGTAGACCTCTGACACCCCCCCGCACTGGGATGCCCGAAGTGCACACACTGGGATTTGAACCCGAGACCTTCGCTCTGATACCATGTCAGAATCCCAGTCACTAGACCACTGGGATAAAAGGGCTTGTTTGTGTAGCGGGTCCGTGCGCCCATAACCCCCCAGGCGAACGCGCCTGTAACCCCCCTAGGATCAATCGGGGATAACCAGTTGACCTCTGACAACCTCCCGCACTGGGATGCCCGAAGTGCACACACTGGGATTCGAACCCGACACCTTAGCTCTGATACCATGTCAGAATCCCAACAACTTGACCATTGGGATAAAAGGGCTTGTTCGTGTAGCGGATTTGTGCGCCCATAACCCCCCCAGGCGAACGCGCTTGTAACCCCTCCTAGGATCAATCGGGCATCCACAGTGCAGATCTACTGACACCCTCCCACACTGGGAGGCCCAGGACTGAGCACAGCGGCAACGACCTACAGTGCATACACCGAGATTCGAACCCGAGACCACTCTGATACCATGTCAGAATCCCAACCACTAGACCATTGGGATAAAAGGGCTTGTTAAGTAACGGGTCAGTGCGCCCATAACCCCCCAGGCGAACGCGTCTATAACCCCCCTATGATCAATCGGGCATCCACAGTGCAGATCTACTAACACCCCCCCACACTGGGAGGCCCAGGACTGAGCACAGCGGCAACAACATACATATGCATATACCAGGATTTGAACCCAAGACCGCTCTGATACCATGTCAGAATCCCAACCACAAGACCATTGGGATAAAAGGGCCTGTTAATAAGCGTGTTACTGCGCCTATAACCCCCCAGGACAACGAGCATGTAACCCTTCCCTAGGATCAATCGGGGATCGCCAGTAGACCTCTGATAGGGGGTGACGATCGCTCCGCGGAAAAAAATCCGTTTCGCATGTTGCGTTGTGTTTCGTGTTGACCCTTGGTCAACGCGTCGAAACTTTCGGCAGGATACACTATGTCATGTAGCTGCTGTAATTCGCCATTCTACAGCCCGACAATGTAATCTTGATTTTTTTCGCCCTCAGTTAGGTCATCGATTCTGTTAAAAAACGACTCCATCTGCTGCGTGTACAGCGTGTCAGAATAGTGAACGAAAGAATGACTGAACTAGAAAGCAGGTGGGTACAAGTAGCAAACCTAAAAGTGTTGTACCCTATATGAACTACCCCACTACAGCCAAGATAGACTATAGCATATAGATTTGACACACCCCCATAGGCAAAGTGGGGGAGAACAAGAGGTCACAAGACTGGTCAAGAAAAGCAAAGCAAGCTCAGGGCGGATCACGACGTCACCACACATTCTGAGCACAAGCAAACGGCCACAAGGCCAGTTCACATGCAGAGTTATATAAAAGAGAACAAAGAGTACAGTGATCATACCCTAGCAAGTGTAAGCATGCAGGTATATATATAAATCACAGTACAAGCAAGTCAAGTAGTGAGAAGGTGAGGCAAAGTAGGCACAAGGCCTAGAACAGTACAGAAACGCTGATGATCACAAGGCTGAAGTGCCTTGGTGAAAACATCAGCAGTGTTGGCCCGAGAGGCCACGTAAGCAAGACGGAGCTGACCACGCTGCTGCAACTCTCGAGCAAGGAAGTAGCGCAGAGCAATGTGCTTCGTTCTGTGCTCCAGTCTGTGCTCCTGACACAAGGCCAGCATGGCCTTGTTGTCGACGTACAGAACTGGAGGAGAACGAGGCGCCTCTCCCAAGTCGGTTAGCAGGTAGGTGAGCCAGCGAAGCTCCTGTGCAGCCATGGCCCCAGCGTAGATCTCAACCTCACAACAAGAGCTGAGAACAGAAGACGAGCGGGTAGACCGCCAAGAGACAGAACCGGAGCCAAGGCTGAAGGTGTAACCCTGTGACGACCGCTGCGTAGCCAAGTCGTCAACCCAAGAGGCGTCTGCGTGACCAGTGAGGACAACTCGAGCCCGTCCTCCAAGCACGAGCCCCATGCCCGATGTACTGCACAAGTAGCACAACACCCTCTTCGCAGCATCCCAGTGCACCTTTCGGTGCCTACCGGGAGCCACGTAGCGAGCCAGAAGGCTGAGAGGGTACGCAAGGTCAGGTCGTGTGCAAGTCATCAGGTACATGAGGCAGCCCACAAGCTCTGGATACGGGCCACTCGGCTATATGGACTCGTCCGAAGGTGGAGCTAAGAGCGAGTGACCAGTAGGCAGAGGAGTGGACTGTGGCGAGGAGTACGTGAAGCCGAAGCGCTGAAGGACCTGCTGCACCATGTGTGACTGAGTCAAGGTAGTGGTGCGCTGTGCTCTGTCCCGGGTGATCCGCAACCCAAGATAGCTTGTCAGCTCACCCAGATCTGTGCACGTGTGTCTCTTCTGCAGCTCCGACTTCACGTGGGCGAGTGCCTCAGTGTCAGCAGTAGCAAAGACCAAGTCGTCTACGTACACGAGAACGTAGAAAGGCAGCAGAGTGGCGTTGGTGCGTAGAAACAGCGACGGGTCAGCAGTGGAAGGAGAAAACCAAGAGCAGCAAGAGTCGTCCTCAGTGTCTCGTGCCACTCACGGGGTGCCTGGCGGAGACCGTAGACTGGCCGCCGGAGGCTCCACTGGGTACCAGCAGGAAACGACCCAGTGAAGCGAGGTGGGTGGCGCAGCCAGATCTCCTCGTGCAGGCTGCCCTGTAGGAAGGCTGTGCTGAAGTCAAGCAAGTGTAGCTCGTAGTCACGCTGAGCTGCGACGTGCAGTAGCACCCAAAGAGTGGTCATCTTCGGGGTAGGGGAGAAGGTCTGGAAGAAGTCAACTCCCTGTCGCTGCCTGAAGCCTCGTGCAACGTAACGCGCCTTGAAGACAGGCGGAGAACCCGGCGGCCGCTTCACTCTGAAAATCCACATGCCATTGACGATGTTCGCCCCAGGTGGGGGAACCTCGTCGACGTAGGTGCCTGTGGACTTCCAGGAAGCCATCTCTGTGTCCATGGCTGTCTGCAACTGAGAGGAGTAAGGACCCTCTGCGTAAGAGCGCGGGGTCGGGATGTCTGGTGCATCCGGGTCTCCCTCAAGGGCAATCAGCATGGACACTAGATGAGGTATAGCAGCAGCAAAGCACTCAAACTCCTCCTGTCTGTCCTCAAGGACGTCCGTGCCAAGAGCACACTCACCCCCGACGGACGGAGGACAGACAGACGCAGACTCAGCAACAAGACCAGCGGCGTAGTCTAGACGACAGTGAGCAGCAAAGTCGACAAGCTTAGTCACTAAGGCAGACGCAGCACTGGACTCAAAGGAAGGGTCAGTGACTACAGTAGCTAGGAGACGCGTGACAGTAGGACTAGCAACACGTAAGGAGTCAGACTCCGGGTCAGCAGGTGCAGGAAGAGAGGACGCAGGAGGAGACGGCAGAGGGACACGCTGTGGAGCAGTGGAAGGACGCAGAGTCATAGAGTGAGTGCCGGGGACAGGAGGAGGACGCTGACGCAAAACACGACGACCAGTGCGATTAGGCGACTCAGGACGAGACTCAGGTGACGCAGGGCAAGACTCAAGCGACGCAGGACGAGACTCAGGCTCACAACGCTCCGTAAGACCTCTAGTCGGTCCAGAGTAAGGAGAAGGACCAGGCAGTGGAGAGGCTGGCTGTAACTGCGACGGCGACTGGACAGGCGGTGGACTTAGTAAAGGAGGAGTAGGACTAGTCGAAGGCGGGAGACAAAGAACCTGCTGAAGGAGCGGAACGTAGTTCGGCCGCGGCCATGTAGCGCCTCCAGAAACAGCAGAGACAGCACCAGTACCCTCAGCTCCAGGGTCTCCAGCTACAGCTCCCGCAGCACCACCAGCTCCAGTAGCACCTCTAGGAGCAACAGCTCCAGCACCCACAGCTCCAACTCCTGCAGCACCACCAGCCCCAGCAGCTCCAGTACCTCCAGTACGAGCACCTCCGGGACCAGCTGCTCCAGCACATCCAGCAGCGCCAACACCAGCAGAACCTCCAACAGCGTCAGTACCTACAGCACCAGCACCTCCACGACCAGCGGCTCCAGCAGCTCCAGCACCAGCAGCACCCCCAGCAACTCCAGCACCAGCAGCACCTCCAGCAGCAGGCGCAGTAGCTCCAGCAGCACGGCGACAGCGCCGAGCGTACCACTCACGAAGCTGCTGCGGAAAGAGGGGCCCCCGCCCTGACGGGACACCCGGAAGACCTCCAGACTCAGCACACTCAGGCGCAGCACCCTCAGGCTCAGCACCCCCAGGCTCCACACGCTCAGGCTCAGCACCCCCAGGCTCAGCACCCCCAAACTCAGCACCCCCAGGCTCCGCACCCTCAGACTCAGCAAACCCAGGCTCAGCACCCCCAGGCCCCACACCCGCAGGCTCAGCACCCCTAGCAGCACCAGAGTCGACAGCGTCCTCGACAGGCTCGACAGGGTCTACCTGGGACACACCTGAGGGGGCAGGACCCTGAGGGGGGAGGGGGTCTACCTGAGGGGAACCTGGTGCTAGGAAGAGCGGCGGGGGGGGGGAGAGGGGCAGTGCGGTAGGGAAAAAGACGGTATTAAGACACCGACTCGTCAAACGTGACGTCCTGAGAGGACAAAACGCGACGCGAGGTGGGGTGGTAAAACTGCCACCCAGGTGCGTCAGGGGGGAAGCCAAGGAAGACGCAGGGAACGGCACAGGAGGACAGCTTGTCTGCGGAAGGATCTCGGACAAAAGCTCGAGATCCCCAGACACGGAACACAGACGCATCGCCAACCTTCCCCGTCCACCGCAGAGTAGGTGTGGTCTCCGGCAAGTAGACACGAGGCTGAAGGTTGATCTGATGCGCAGCGTACTGAACCGCGAACGGCCACAGAAAATGGGGAGCAGCCGCATGGATCATGGACGTACGAGCGACGTCCATGACCATGCAAATGCGGTGCTCAGCAATCCCATTTTGCTGTGGGGAGACCGGAAGCGAGAATGTCTGGCGGATGCCCTCCGCACGACAGAAAGCCCTCAGGAGGTCGGAGGAAAACTCACCACCTCTGTCTGAGTGCAAACGCAGAACAGGAAGGTCCGAGCCAAAACTCTCGCTGAGCTGACGACGGGCACCGCGGATCCAGTCGATCAACACCTCAGTGACCTCACCCTTGCGGCGCAAGGGGAAGACTGTGGTGTAACGCGAGTAGTCGTCAACAACCAGCAGGAAGTAACGCTCGTGACCCTGTCCACGGACGCGGGCTAGGCCCCACACGTCCAAGTGGAGAGTCTGCAGGGGAGCCTCTGTCGGAGGGAACTCGGAGGAGTGAGGAGCGGCGCGCTGCCGGCCCTCGACACAGGGAACACAGGTAGGGGCAGGCCCCGGAGGAAGGGGAGGGAGGGACCGGGGGAGACCAGAGACAAGGGTACGGGAGGCCATACCTCGAAGACGAGGCAGGGAGGGGTGACCAAGGCAGTGGTGCCAGAGGAGAGTCTCGTGTGCCAGAGGACGACACGAGCAGGGGGCAGACGCCGGACTAGACCTGGACTTAGTAGCAAACACCTGACCAGACGCGGCTACCTGACCAGACGCAGTAACCGGAGGAGACGCAGTATTCAGTGTGAACAGACTCGACCCAGGCCGACGGGTGAACGTGGCCAGGTGGCGGCCCGTCCGAGAGCAAGTGCAGTGGGTCACACGCTGACCTCCAGGGGTGAACTGGTCAACCCACACGTCTTGGAGGTCAGCTCCTCTCACCAAGTTCGTAGAGAACGAGGGGAGGTGGAGTCCCGACAGCAAGCCCGACGGGGCCGCAGGACACGGTAGAACCGTGGAAGAGTGCGCAAGGACTGGGCCCCCAGATGGGTCAGCCAGGGAGACTGCAACAGGCCGACTGAGCGGCGTGAGAGTGGTGCTGTTGCGAAAGAAGGAGCGCGAAGCACCAAAGTCAAGTGTGAAAGTGTGCAAGCCCTCAGTAGGTGCAGTACCAGAGAGAGCACACTCACCAGAACGTGGAGCAGCAGACTCACCAGCACCTGGAGCAGCAGACTCACTAGCACCTGGAGCAGCAGACTCGCTAGCACCTAGAGCAGCAACCTCAATGCTCGGGTCGGGCGGAACACACAGGTAACAGTCCCCCTCAGCACTATCAGTCACAGCATACATGGCAGCAAGGATAGCATCGAAATCAAGATCAAAGATAGCAACATTCTGCCTAAGCAGATCATGCCAGCGAGGGAGCTCAACAGCGTCAGGAAACTGGGCGCGCCAGGCGTCAGTCAGGCAACCGAAGCAGCGTTGCGGAGTGTGTGGCAGCCCGCACGTCTCCCCATGGCGCACGCCGGTGCGAAGAACGTAAGTGCAGGGACCAACACCCCCAGCCCTCCCACGCCCAGCTTACCACTCACGAAGCTGCTGGGCCGAAGGGGGCTCACGTGAACGCGGCTGCTGCTGGCGCTGGCTACCACCAAGGCCTCCACGCTGCGCGGCTCCACCTTGACCAGCACCACCGCCGCCGCCACAACCACCACCGCTGCCTCCATCGCCGCTGCCGCTGCCTCCACCACCCTCACTGTCCCCACCGAAGCCCCCACTCCCGCCACCACCCCCACCTCCACCACCACCCCCTCCGCCTCCCCCTCCGCCTCCACCGCCGCCCCCACCGTCCCCTCCACCACCCTTGCCCCCCTTGCCCTTGCTGTTGCGGCGCCTCCCACTAGGAGCAGACGCAGCCCCGACCTCTGCAGTACCATCGAGGCAGGGCAGGGCGGCGCGGGTGCTTACCAGGGGTGGGTGCAGGGCAGGGCCGCAGCAGGCGGTTTAGGTCATGGCCGCGACTGGGGCGGCAGCAGGGCAGGGCCGCGACTGGCGGCGAAGGCAGGGCCGCGACCGGGGCGGCAGCAGGGCAGGGCCGCGATAGGGCGGCTGCAGGGCAGGGCCGCAACAGGGCGGCTGCAGGGCAGGGCCGCGGCGGTCAGCGAAGGCAGGGCCGCAACGAGTGGTGAAGGCAGGGCCGCAACGGGCGGCAGCAGGGCAGGGCCGCAACGGGCCAGTGATGGGCCAGCGACGGGCGGCGACGGGCCAACGACGGGTGACGGCGGGCCGGCGACGGGCGGCGACGGGCCGGGATGGGCCGGCGACGGGCCGGGACGGGCCAAGACGGGCCAGCGACGGGCGGCGAAGGCAGGGCCGCGACAGGGCGGCTGCAGGGCAGGGCCGCAGGAGGCGGCGAAAGCAGGGCCGCGACAGGCGGCGAAGGGCCATCGACGCGCTGCGACGAGCCGGGACGGGCCGGGATGGGCCAGCGACGGGCGGCTAAGGCAGGGCCGCAACGGGCCAGCAAGGCAGGGCCGCGACGGGCGGCACTAGGCAGGGCGCAAGACGGCGCAGGTGAGGCGGGCGCGAGGCGCGCTTCGGGCAGGGCAGGAAAAATTTCGTGGTGGGCCCTAAAAAAAACGTTCCCACGAGGGAACCTGCTCAGAATACCATGTCATAATAGTGAACGAATGAATGACTGAACTAGAAAGCAGGTGGGTACAAGTAGCAAACCTAAAAGTGTTGTACCCTATATGAACTACCCCACCATAGCCTAGATAGACTATAGCATATAAATTTGACACAGCGCCACACTGCCAAATTGCCGGTGTCCGTAAATTTGCTGCCGCTCCATGTACGAACTATTTATTCGTTCGAAACGTTGAATTACGGCTGTCCGAAACCGCGCACACGACCCCTCGCCTAAGATTTCACTACTGTATATCCACTCTATTGCCGGGCCTTGTAACGGTGTCGCTGTGAGCCGAATTCGCATCGCGTCATGTGTCAGGGTCGTGCATCCAATGGCCTCGAAATAAATTTCGAGTGTAGCTATGAATCGACGGGCATCGCTGCCTTGTGCGCTAGGGTCGAACACCTCCGACATACTCGGTTGCGCTGCTCCGAGATTCACTGTAGTTGGTGTCGCTGTCGCAGGTTCAAATGTCGGTGTTGCTGCCGTCGCTGCTGCTATAGCATCGGCGTAGATCTCGGCCTCAACACTCGGCGAGGCAACAGACGACGACTGAGTCGGCCTCCATGAAACATCTCATGTACCAAGGCTGAAGCAGTAGCTGTGAGAGGACCTGCGGGCCTCTTCCCAGTCAGCCCAAGAATCATCGGTGTGAGCGGTGAGTACAAATGATTGGCGTCCTCCATGCACAAGCCTCATGCCTGATGTACTCGCCAGGTAGCGCAGTACCCTCTTAGCGGTCGTCAAGTGGACAGGTTGGTGTCTCCATGTCGCGACAAAGCGAGCAAGGATCATGAGAGGGAACGCGAGGTCTGGACGAGTGCAAGTCATCAGGTATATGAGGCACCCCACCAGCTCTGCGTTCTGACCACTTTGCTCAGCAGGCTCGTCAGGAACAAGAGCCATGAGTCTGGCATGTGTTGAGGAGATTGAAGGCGGAAAATCTCGAGGATTTGCTGCGACATGTGTGACTAAGACAAATTGATGGTGCGCACTACTCTGTTCCTGGTAGTCTACAAGCCAAGGTAGTGGCGCAGCTCACCAAGATCAATGCAAGTGTATCTCCTCAGCATCCCTCTTCTCACCGGTCAGTGCGTCTCTGTCTGGAGTGGCAAAGACCAGGTGTTAGACATGATCAAAACGTAGAAAGGAGTGGTCCCAGAACAAACAAAAAGTGTGAGGTCAGATGAAGATGGGCATAAGTTAAGAGCAGCAAGAGTGGTGTGTAACGTGCCGTACCACTCACAAGGAGCCTCGTGCAGACCATAGACCCGGCCGCCGAAGGCTCCACTGGGTCCTAGGAGGGAAAGATCCAATGAAACCAGGAGGGCGGCGCAGCCAGATCTGCACGTGCAGGCTACCCTGAAGAAAGACATTAGAGAAGGAAAGAGAGTGCAGCTCCTAGTCACGGTGTGTTGCGACGTGCAGGAACACCCAGAGAGTGGTCATCTTTGGGGTGGGGGAGATGGTCTGAAAGAAGTCTACCCCCTCTTGTTGACTAAATCATCTCTGCATCCATGGTTGCTATCCACTAAGAGGCCCACTCTCCCAAGACTGCCTTATTGTAAGTGCGAGGGGTCGGGATGTCGAAGGCGTCTGGGTTGTTAAAGTTAAGCTGGCAGCCATGGCTAGTGAACGGGAAGAAAGTATTATCTCAGCAAGAAGTGTTGAGATACATTTTGGGAAGAAGATTGAAAGCCCTAACAGAACCTAGGTTGCGTTCAGTCAAAGAACAAGCCCCAAAATGAACCTAAGCTGAACCTGAACCGAAAAAGGTCTGAAACTGGCCGAAAACATAATATATGGCCAGAATAACATACAGAGTGTAAGCTAGCCTACTTCAACACACCCCCAGGCTAGGTGAAGCTCCGGAACAGAACACCTAGCGAACTGAAACACCCCCAGAAGTGGCGAGATAAGTGAGACCAAGCGCATGCACATAGAAACAGTGCAACGCACGAAGGAGGGCATTGGTGAAAATGCCAGCAAGTTTGGCGTAAGCGGCCACCTTGCGAAGGCACATGAAGCCAGACTGCACAAGCTCGCGCATGACGAAGTAGCGGACCTCGATGTGTTTGCTGCGAGCGTGATACACAAGATTTTCAGTGAGATGAGTCATGCCCGCACTGTCACAAGCAAGCTTCAAAGAGGGCTGAGAGTGACCCATCTATGCAAGGAGAAAGGACAGCCAGCGAGCCTCCTGAGGTGCCAATGTGCCAGCGTACAGCTCAGCCTCGCAAGTGGAAAGGCAGACAGAGGAGGAACGCGTGGAGCGCCAGCTGATGAGGCCAATGCCAAGAGTGAACCCATATCCCTGAGAAAAGCGGCGATCAGGGCGAGAGTCAGCGTAGAAAGAGTCGCTGTAGCCAGAGAGAACGGGAGGAACAGAGCCACCAAGAGTCAGATCAAGGTCAGAGGTGGCATGGAGATAGCGCAAGACACGCTTGGCAGCCGCCCAGTGCACGTCAGTGTGGCGACCAAGGCTGACAAAACAGAGTTAGAGATAGAAACAAAAACCAGATTGCAGCCATGGCATGCATGCTCTGCACCTCTCACAGGTTGTTTCTTTCAACGGGAGTCGGGAGTTGGCCCCGTCCTTGCTTGGGAGGAGCCGACTTCGTAGTCGGGTGCGCAGGTAGTGCAGCCGTCGGCCTGCAATGGGCGACACCGACTTAGGCGAGCAGGTCGACGAACATGGTCGACCTGCACGGGGCCACTGCAAAGGCGCCGATGACGGGAAGTCGACGGCCGACTTTACTGGAGTGGTCAACGAAGGGCTTCGTCGACCTACGGGTAGCCGACTTCGTGGTCGGCTAAGTTGGCTTAGCTAGCCGACTTGGGGATGAAGTCGGTGTGGTTGGCCAACTTCGAAGGTTAGCCGACTTGGAGGAAGTCGGCTACAACGAAGCCGACTTCGACAAAGCCGGCCAGGGCTGGCGGTCGACGAAGGGACTCGTCGACCTGGGAGGTGACGCCGAATTCAGGAAGCCGGGGGGCAGTCGACGATGTGGGTGGCCGACGACCACGTACAGCAGTTGGCGGGCGCCGAATTGGGGACACCGACTTGGGAGGCTGACCTGGGGAGTGGCCGACTTCGTGAAGTCGGCTGGAGGTCGTCGACTTGGGTGGTCGACGGGCACGTACAGCAGCTGGTCGACACGGGCCACACAAGTCGGCACTGACTTGGTGGTTGCTCGGTTGACCAAGTTATCCAGGCAACGGGGATCTGCGGAGGTGCGCGATCGTCGCTCAGGTGGCTCTGGCAAAGCCGACCTCGGAGGTGGTATCCCAAAGTCGACGTGGTTGATCAGACGCAGCCAACGGCACGTGGTCGGCTTGGCGTCTACGCTGTGCACGTGACGGGGCACATCACGCCAACCAACTGCGAGCACCTGCGAAGTAGGTGCGATGTTGTCATGCGGGTGCAACGCTGTACAGCCGCCCTGCTGCAGCGTTGGCACGCCATCGCCTTGGTGTGTTGGCAAGCCGCATTTTTGCAGCGCTGGCGCGGAGCGGACTTTGCTGCATTGGAACGCGGTCGACCATGCTGTGCTGGAACACGGTCGACCATGCTGCGCTGGAGATCGACATGCTTGCATGCTAAGCAGACTTGCATCGGATGTAGTCCACTTTGCCAACATTGTTGCGATCATTGTTGTGAACTTTTGCTAGTAAAACTCTTACCAAAATTCCCCGTGAATACGCAAGGAGAGAGAGCACAAGTGAACGACTAAGGAACGAACGCTACGATCACTCCTACCCCGTGCCTATCCCGTAGACAAGCTCCCGTTGTACTAGTTATCTCCGCAGTTTCTGGCCCGCCCACCACTCACATCTGTTGCAATGAGGGGCGGTTCGAGGGGCTGGCAAGGTTTAGCAAGGGCTGTGAGGGGCGGTGGGGGGTAGGGGGGCAGAGTGAAAAGTAGCACCAGTTATACACCTCCTCCTACTGCTGCTTCTCTCTGCCCCGCTCCCTCCTGTTGCCGTCGACCATCCGCTCTGCTGCTGTTGCTTCCTGGAGCAGCAGTGGCAACATCAGCAACAGCATAAGTTGTAACAGTAGCTTAAGCCCTAGTAGTAGCAGCGCGGGCCACAGCAGGGCCGGGGTGTCAGGGTTGGGATGTGAGACGCCAAGGGGAAATCCGTAGGTGGATGGCTCAGAGGCAAGGCGTGGGGTTGTTGCTCATGCGAGACGCAAGAGGGTGAGTTTTTTACAGGATTTCATGTCTTCGCATTAGCCGAAGTCGTAGCAGTTGCAGCACGGGTCACACGCGCTAAAAAATATAGAAAGTAAGTCAACTAGTTCTTCAGCATGGTCCAGGAATTCTCAATCCCTTGTTCGCCCCACCTCTCCCATTCACTCTTCTCGTTCTTTCCCCTGAATCTTGTAAGTGCAACCACGCACACTTCCTATAGGAAACTGACTGCCACATCATTTCATTGTTTCTTCCCCGCTCTCTTCTGTCACCTTCCCATCCCCTTTACAGAACGACCCACAACCGGATAAGCTCATGGATGGTGTACATCATCTCGTTGACGACTATGACATTGAAAAGGTTGCGTCAGCCCCTCAGCTCTCTGCTGATGACGTGGCAGCAGGGGATCTGTCGCTGGACTGCAACCGTTTCCTGATTGGCCAAAGCATGTTCAACGACCGAGCGAGCGACCATGAGGAGGGGATCACGTGGCTGCGGTCGGCCATGCGTATTCTGTGGGTGGCTCGGGAGAGGCGTGCTGAGGCTGCTGCAGTTGAGAGGTAGAGGAGACGGGAGAAGTAGGGGACATGAACATTAGGTGAACACTTCATTTTATGATGTGCTGGTTTTGAAACGGTATGTTAAAGGAGTGCTACAAGCATGCTGGATTCAAAACGGTACAGTAAAAGTGCTTCTACGACCGTGCGAGCGACCATGAGGAAAGGATCATGTGGGTGCGGTCAGCCTGCGCCTTCTGTGGGTGGCTCGGGAGAGGCGTGCCGAGACTGATGCAATGGAGAGGTAGAGGAGGCGGGAGAAGTAGGGAATCTGGACAAATGGTGGACACTTCCTTTTCTTGCATATTGGCTTTGAAATGGCACAGTAACAGAAGTGTTACCGTACAAGCATTATGGATTTACAATGGTACAAAAAACAAGTATTTTCTCGACCAAGTGAATGACAGTAAGGGATTACGTGGCTGCCGTCGGCCCCGCACCTGCTGTGGGTGGCTTGGGAGAGGCGTGCGAATGCCTCTGTTGCATGCATGGCGTCATCACTTAATATTTGTTAGCAAAGCTCATGCTTTTGATACGTACCTGATCGGCGGTGCTCCAAGGCTCCTAGCTTCTGGCTGGCACTTGCCCCAAAGGCTTTCTGAATTCTTGCTGCAAAGTTTTAACATAAACTTGCTTGTGCTGCCATGGGGCAGGGGAAAAGCAATCATTTACGTGCTGGCCTTATTGCTATATGTCTTATAAGAATTGTAGGTTCACTGTACAGCGTTACGAGCTTAGGTGTGCAGTGTGGTGCAATGCTGAGTAGGTGAGTCTTTATTCGTCAACTAGTGTCAACCACGAGGTGTCAAAGGTTGTCAAATGCCACCAAGGCAAGAGACCGCGAATCATGGTTCAGTCACGAGCGGTGCGACTTCAAACAAACCTTGCATGCTGAACAATGCATTCCAGCCTCTCCGCCATTTGCTGATTCCAACCACTCTGGCATTCGCTGATTCCAGCCTCCCTTCTATTCGCTGATTCCAGCGTTGCTGCCATTCCCAGCATCCAGACCAAAGATCCTGACTGGCATGGGTGATCAACAAACGTCAGTTTCACGATCAGATGTCCAGAAATTAAGGCCTAACCACATTTGTTCCTCTGGTATGTCAAGTTCACCTTTCCACGAACCTCGACATCCATTTACGATAGCGTACAGTACCCTTGTTCTTGGTTGGGGGACAAGCATCACCAGAGATTAGGAAAAGCTAGTAACATGCTCTTTACTTCAAGTTGAAGGACCAGAGCCAGGATAGTTTCTTCCGACGATGCTCTATACAAGCAGGCGACTCAAGGTCCAAACTCCAACTCCGCGAGAAATTAGAAGCTGAAGACAAAGCTGCCAGCTTGCGCATACATTGCGATATTTCGCGATCTGGTCCATCTGTTTCAACGTTTCCCCCAAAAGTTGTCGCGTGCACGTACAACAAGTTATCCAAGCCGGACGCGCGAGTACTTGCGATAAATGAATACGGGCAGATTACCAAGTAATCTGGCTGTCCCCGCGACGGCCGTGATCGTTACTCTCCTGGGACTCGTTATAATCATGCATGTGCGGCCGTGCTCTGCGGTCCATCATGTAGCACAACCAGGTAGGTTCCCCCAGGGCAAGTCACAACCTCCGCCCTTACCGTGTGTGCCATCAGAGATCAGAGGGCCTCTCCCCCCTCCCCCCCTTCTTAACAGCAGCCGGAAGGCCCGCACGAAGCAGTACATCGTGCATTCCGTGCCATCTAAGAGCTCAGACTCACCAACTCCCTGCTGTTTCCTCCCTGCTTTTCTCTCCCCCCTTCCTCCCCACCTCTATGCTCGGAAGAGCCAACACGAAGCGATGCATTGGTGCCGTCAGTGCTGTCGTTCCTGGGGGGAGCCAAAGGGCTGAGACCCTCCAAATCTCTGCTATTTCTTCCCTGCCTTTCTCCCCTCCCCTCTGCCCCACCCCTTTGCTCCCCTCCATGCCTTTCATAGTCGGAAGGCCCAACACGAAGCAGTACATCGTGCATTTATCGTCGGTGCGGTCAGTGCTGTCATACCGGGGGGGAGTCAATGGGCTGCGGGCCACAGCGACTGTCGACGATGAGGAGGACGAGTATGAGGACGAGGATGACGAGGAGGATAATAACGAGGATTCTCAGGAGGATGGAGATGCTATTGGTGATGGCGATGGTGGCATGGGTGAAAGCAGTGTCAATGGCACTGCACCAGGATCAGCACCAGAAGTTGCAGGAGCAGAAGCAGGGCCAGAAGAAGCAGGCACAGCAGGAGCAGCAGAAGCTGGGGCAGCAACTGCAACAATGGCAGTGGCAGAATCAGAAGTGAAACTGACAGCGTCTGAATCTGGTGATGATGGCTTCGATGCCGATATTCACTTTGCAAGTGCGGCTGCTGCAGAGGCGGCAATGGAGATAGCGGGAGTGGTAACAGGTGCAGGAGCATCAGCAGGAGCGGAGGGGTCGGCTGGGGTAGCAGCAACAGCATTAGCAGGTGGAGGAGGAAGAGGGGTGGGAGGAGGAGGCGGAAGAGGAGCAGTGAGGGTGAGCGCACAGCCGTTTGCAAGAACCGGGGTGGATGCGCTGGTGGAGAGGGTGGGTCAGCGGCTGAGAAAGATGAAATCGCGGTCTGTTGGCCGGCGCCTACTGGCCCGCGTTGCCGCTGCTGCAGTGGCCGCAGCAGCAGAGGAAGCAGCAGTAGCAGCAGCTGCTGCCGGTGCTGCTTCTGTCACAGAACCATTCCATAACACATCCTTTTACCCCTCTGCTGTTTCTGCTACTGTCAGCGCCATTCGTAGCACGCCAGCAGCAGTGCTGACGGTGCAGCAGCTGAGTGCACGTGCCGCTCGCATCATGCGAACAACGCCGTGGGGCCGACTCACGCGACCCGACGTGCGGTTACCACACGTCCAGGCCTTCACCCGCTTCCTGGAAGCTTCTCACCGCAGCCTGCTACAGTCGCTCAAGATCCCATCCTCAGCCATTTTCCATAGGTGAGGAAGAGGGGGGAGGGGGAGGGGGGAGAAGGAGGATTACGGGGAAAGATCCGCGGAGTACGGGGAGTGCGGGCTTGGATAGGGATAAACGGGGAGAGGGGAGAAGGGGAGGGGGGATAGGGATTTTCCACTCCAAGATCCCTTCCTCAGCCATTTTCCACGGGTGGGAGGGGGGATAGGGAGGTGGCGGAGGGGAGGCGGGAAGGAGGGGGCAAAGGGGGGAGGGGTGGTGTGGTTAGAGAGCAGGGATTTATTTGAGTGTCAGCTGTGGAAGTGGATAAATTGATCCAATCAAATGTTTCTTTCGGGCTCTAACCTCGATCGTTTACCACAGGTGGGTTTGGGGAGAGGGGGAAACGACCAGGGTTTACCACTCAAACGGGTGGTCATGCCTTAATTACCCCTTTCCATCGCCTGCTTCCCGCCCACCTTTCCCCCTTCCACCCTCTCCCATTTCCACCCTCTCCCTCTTTCTATCCCTCAGCTACACATATCTGATGAACCGCTTTGCAGCGCAACTGACTGCTTCTGAAGCAAGGCGCCTCAAATTGCACCCAGCAGTGGCAGAGGTGGAGAGAGACCAGATAGTGGAAGTGGCCTCGGTGCACTCCCCTGAGTTCCTCAAGCTTGATTCGAGCCTGTGGCCAGCGAATGGTGGGCAGAGCAATGCGGGAGAGGGAGTGATCATTGGAGTGATCGACTCGGGGATCTGGCCCGAACACCCCTCCTTCTCTGACCCTGTGAGTGCGCCGAGTGACTGACGGCTATGGCTTTAAGATGATAATCGAGGTTTGGACGAGCAACGTTGGAGAGAGAATGATCATCAGATTGATTGACCTGGGGATCTGGCCCGAACACCCCTCCTTTTCTGACAGTGTAAACCCGAATGTTCCATGCTTCTTGACCCTATAAGCCCGAAGATTGTCCTTGGTCTCAAACCAACAGTTTGAGGACTTCCAACCGTTCCAAGCCAACCTCTCCTCTCCTCCTCTCCTCTTCTCCTCTCCTCTCCTCTCCTGTCCTCCTCTCTTCTCCTCCTCTCCTCCTCTCCTCCCTTCTTCTCCTCCTCTCCTCATTTCCTCCTTCTCCTCTTCTCTGCGGAGATTCACTCTACAACTGACAGGCTGGACTGAGTGGGAAGGCACAGGGTTGTATGGGTGATCGATGGGTTCCTTGTGTTCGCTCTACCTGCTTGTTCACGTGGCAAAACGGCAAGAGTTTCACTCAGAATTGAGAGCAACAATGATGCAAGATGGTAATGGAAAAATAGACTACATTAGAAGCCTCACAAGCAAGCAACTCAACCTCTAATGCAGCACAATGGTGGCTTGCCAGCACAACAGATCGGCGGCGTGTCAGCGCAGCTGGGAGGGGGCTTGCCAACGCTACAGGATGGCGACCTGCCAGCGTTGCAACCGCAGGTGCCCATGTGCGAATGTGTACACCTGCCCAGTAGGTGCAGGTCGGCGGTTAAGCACGTCATGCACCGTCACGCACATTGCACAGGTGCTAAGTCGGCCGTGCCGATGGTTGCTCCCAGGTGTGCCACGTCGACCTTGTGGTGCCGCCACGCAAGTCGACTTCGCCGTCCTGGACGACGCTCGCGCACCCCCGAGGAACTTCGTCGACCAGATAACAATGTCGACCATGTGATGCCCTCGGTGCCCACAAGTCGTCGCCTGCAAGTCGAGGAACTCCTTCGTCGACCGCCAACTTCACCTCGTTGGCGACATTGCAGTGGTCCCGCGGAAGTCGACCAAGTCTGTCGGCTTCTGCCCAGAAGTCGGCGTCAACCACTGACAGCAACCGGCTGCAGCTCCAGCACACTCGACTGCGAAGTCGGCTTCACGCAAGCGAGGGCGGGCCAATTTCCCGTCAACACTCTCCTTCTCTCCTCCTCCATTCCTCTTCCCCCAGGACACAAGCGGAGTGGCTTACTCCACTGCCCCGGTGCGTTGGAGAGGCGTGTGCACCAAAACAGACGACTTCACGACGTGCAGCCAGAAGGTGGTTGGAGCGAGGAACTTCTTGAAGGGAGTGGATTGGCCAGCTGAACATCTACGCACCATTTCCTCTCTTCTCTTCCCTGACGCCCGCACCTCCCCTTCTCTCCTCCTCTTCCCCCAGGACACAAGCGGAGTGTCTTACTCCACTGCCCCTGTGCGCTGGAGAGGCGTGTGTAGCACAACAGACGACTTCACTGTGTGCAGCCGCAAGGTGGTTGGAGCGAGGTATTTCCTGAAGGGTGTGGAACGGGCGTTTGGCCAAGTGAACACCATAGACAATTACCGGTCGCCACGGGACATGCAGCAGCACGGCACGTGGTGCGCTGGGTGAGTGCTTGCAACAACAAGGTGGTTGGAGCGAGGTATTTCCTGAAGGGAGCGGAGTGGGCGTTGGCCAGCTGAACAGCATGGACAATCACCAGTCGCTATGGGACATGCTGCAGCACAGCACGACACGTGGTGCGCGGGGTGAGTGAGTGAGACATGCTCTTCTTTTCCCTTCCTAGACACGCTCACCATGCTGCACATGCTGCACATGCTGCAGCACGGCACGAGGTGTGCGAGGTGAGTGGATTGGGCATGTGCAGTACGGCAGAAGCATGGTTTGGTTCAAAGCTGCATGATGTGAACATGGTATGATGAAGTGACAATGGGAGTCACGGAATCACAGCACCTTGCATGACACCACTGTCATGTCATGAAAATTCCCCACCTACTCTCCTCTCCTGCTAAATCCGAGTCACCATTGAGACGCCTCAAAAGCACCTTGCATGACACTTCTGTCATGTCATGGAAATGCCACACCTACTCCCCTCCCTTCCAACCCCCCTTCTCCATCAGAGCTGGCTGCTGCAGGTGTGGAGGTGACAGTGGGAGGCCGGACCTTGGTACAGCAAAGGGCATGGCACAAGTGTTACAGAAATGCCACACCTACCTAATCCCCACCACTCCTCTCCCCTTCTCTTTCCCCTTCAGAGCTGCTGCCGGAAATGCAGGTGTGGAGGTGACAGTAGGCGGGCGGACCTTTGGCACAGCCTCGGGCATGGCACCAAGGGCCAGGCTGGCAATATACAAGGCGCTGTGGATGATGTATGGGGTGAAGGGAAAAGGAGCGACTTCTGACCTCATTGCTGCTGCGGAGAAGGCTGTAGCTGATGGTGTGGACGTGATCTCGTGCTCGTGGGGAGGTCTTGCCCTGTACTTTCAAGACCTGCCGTACCTGCGAGGGCTCAAGGTATGTGCACCGACCCTACAGCGCAGTGTGGGGTCAGGCTGGCAGTGTACAAGGCGCTGTGGGTCACTGAAGAGTATATAGGCTGGCTGGCGATTTACAATGCACTGTGGATTATTGACGAGAATCCGGGGAGAGGAGCGAATTCTGACCTTATTACTGCTGCAGAGAAGGCTATAGCTGATGGGGTGGACGTGATCTCCTGCTCGTGGGGAGGCCTTGCCATGTACTTCCAAGACTTGGCGTACCTGCAAGGGCTCAAGGTGAGAATCTAGGGTTACGTAGCAGCATTGGCAGCAGCGGCCTGTGCAAGGCTCTGATGCCTCCCAATCTACCAGGATGGATGGTCATAACCCATTAGCATTCTCATGCCTCCCATTCTCACCATCCAATTCTCGCCCTCCCATTCCCACCCTCCCATTCCCACCCTCCCATTCTCACCCTCTCATTCTCGCCCTCCCAATCTCACCCTCTATTCTCAACCTCCTATGTTAACTCCCCCTTTCTATTCTAACCCTCCCATTCTCACCCTCCCATTCTCACCCCCCCATTCGCACCCTCCCGTTCTCACCCTCCCATTCCCATCCTCCCATTCTCCCCCTCCCATTCCCACCCTCCCATTCTCACCCTCCCATTCTCACCCCTCTATATTGACCCTCCCTTTCTATTCTAACCCTCCCATTCTCGCCCTCCATATCCTCACCTTTCCAACTTCCAGGCCGGGGTGATCACAGCCTTTGCAGCCGGAAACGCGGGCCGGCTTAACCCCATGAGCATGCAGGGCACTCTTTGGAATGCGGGGCACCCTCCCATCCTCACCCTCCCATCCTCACCCTCCCATCCTCACCTGTCCAACTTCCAGGCCGGGGTGGTCACGGCCTTTGCAGCCGGCAACAAGGGTCAACCCAAACGCATGAACATGCAGGGCACTCTTTCGAGTGCGTCTCCCTTCTATCTCACAGTGGGAGCAAGGTACAGATGGAGTGGGAAAGAAGAGGAGGTGGGGGGGGAGGGGGGGGGATGGGAGGATGGTGGTGTGTTTTGAGCAGACTTAAATCACAGCGGGCAACAGGGGTCAGCCTAACCCATGAATGCAGGGAACTCTTTGGAATGCCTCTCCCTTTATGCCTCACAGTGGGAGCAAGGTACGGCTGGATTGTGGGTGGGGGAAACGCGGGGAGGGGAGGGAGAGGCGGGGAGTGGTGAGAAGGGGAGCATGTGGGGCACTCTTTCTAATGCCTCTCCTTCTACCTCACAGTGGGTGCAAGTTTCGGTTGGAGTGAGGTGAAACCACCTTCACAGCACGCAGCTAGAACATCAAGTTGAATCAACACAACCTCTCACCCCCACCCTTCATCTCCCTTTGCCTCACCCCCACTCTTCACATTCCCCACCCACCCCCCCCCCCCCCCCCCCCACCACTGCCTTCCCTTTCATCACCATGGGGAGGGAGTACACGGCATGGCTGTGCTCACCCTGGGCGATAAAACCACCTTTCTCCCAACCTTCCCCTACCCCCTGACCACCTACCAATGCCCTCCCCCCCACCTCAGCACCATGGGGTGGGCATGGGAGTACACGGTGGTTCCCATAGTACATGGCAAGGGAACCACCTTCCTCCGAGCCTCCCATCCTCCCCTCATCAAGCCCCCCACCCATCCCCACCGCCCACCACTGCTTCCCACCACAGCACTATGGGGAGGGAGTACACGGCGGTGCTGACTCTGGGCAATGGAACCACTTCCCTCTCCACCTGCCCATCCACCCCCACCGCGCACCACCACTCCCCACTGCTCCCCACCGCAGCACCATGGGGCGGGATTACACGGCAGTGCTCACCCTGGGCAATGGAACCACCTTCACAGGGCGCAGCTTCGGCGGCACCGCTGCCACGGCTGCACCTCTGCCCCTCGTGCTCGCTGGGGATTACACCACTGTGGGCCTCCCAGACGATGTGAGCTTGAACGGGTTTTAAGATGCGTCTTGGCTTCGTTTGCATGGATGGCCGGTGTGTCTCCTTGTGGTGAGTCACAGCGTCTCAAAGTGCTCTTGAGTTGACTCAGAATGTGTCGTGTGCCATTGTAACGAGATGACTTTGAGTCAACTCATTTGTTCTTGTGGCGAGGAGGGTGAGGTGAACTTTGAGGGCATTTGAGAAGTCCCAGCATCTAATCGGTGTTTTGAGTCGACTCAGAATTCTAATTGGTGGCGCCAGACAAACACGCTGCCACCTCTGCCCCCTCGTGACTTTTGAGTCGACTCAAGAGTCTTATCGGTGGTACCACACCGTGCCTTCTCCACCTTCCTTGCCGCCACCAAGTGTCACAGTGCTACAGCATAGCCCTTAGCGTGAACTCAAGTCGCGGGCAAAAAAACTCCTCGTGTGCACCATGCAGGCTTTAAAGTCGACTCAAGAGCCACCGTGCCTTCTCCACCTCCATCCCACCAGGCCCACATGTGCTAAAGAGAGTAGTTAGACGCCACTCAAGTCGAGTTAACTTCAGAGTCGACTCAAAGTCAAGCCACCGTGCCTTCTCCACCTCCCTTCCCGCCACCCCACCAGGCCTACCGGTGCTACAGAGAGAATCTAGATGCCACTCAAGTCGCCGGCAAGTTCCTCGTGTGTACCCTATTTGAACGCACCCTGTCCGAGGTCGTTGCAGACGTGGACGCACTGGGAGCAGCTGCTGTACTCGTTTTAAATGCGACGGCAAAGCGCGAATCGCAGTACCGCATCCCGTTCTCAAAGACCCCGGCCATATTCTTAGAGAAAAGGCATCGGTGGATTATTGAGGATTATATCAGAGCCGCAAGCAGGTGAGTACCTATTTATCGTTTTAAACGTGAAAGCAAAATGCAAAATGCAGTACCTCATCCCCTTCTCAAGGGACCTGACCATCTGCGAGTCGTATCCCTTCACACAGACCCAGACCAAATTTATAGATTTATTGCATTTGTGGACCATTAAGAGACATACCAGTGCCGAAAGCAGGTGAGGACCGAGTTTGTATTTCTCTCTGCCATTGAACTTACTCTGAATGCCCTTTACCAAAAAAAAAAAAAAAACATTTCATCTTCATCAAATATTTGTCTCTTCTGATATTCAGTCCTTCTCAACCCCCATCAACAAGCCCATGCCATGAGCCTCTCGTCTCCCCAAATCCCCTCCAATCTTCCTCCTCTTTACCCCCATCCCTTCCCTCCTCTCTTGTGCCTCTCTTTCCTCCTCTCAAACCTCCTCTCTTCACCCCTCTCCTCCTTCCGTTCCCGTGATTGCATCCCACTTCCCTTCCTTCCCCTCCACTCCCACCCTACATTGCCTACTGTTCGACAAACTCTCTTTCTCTTCCCCCTGCCCCATTGTCTCTTGCCCCTTAGCCCTTCCCTTTCCCTTCCCCCTTCCACTTCCCCTCCCCTTTTCCCATTCCCACCCCTCGTCAATGCAGCCCCACAGCCACGCTTTCTGCTTTCAACGTCTCCTACTCCACTTATCACTCCCTCCCCCTTTCCACCTTCCCTTTTTCCCCATCCCCTCCCCTTCATGTCAATGCAGCCCCACTGCAACACTTTCCGCTTTCACTGTCTCCTATGCTACCAATGCCCCCCAAGTCGCTTACTTCTCTTCCACTGGCCCGCCGCGCAGCCCACTCTACCCTCCCGCGCTTCTAATCCGCGACTATCCCACTAACGACATCCTTAAACCTGACGTCGTTGGGCCGGGGTTCCAACTATGGGCAGCAGGTCCGGGTAAATCAGCTGCCACCGCTGCGACCGACCCGCCGGAGTTTGGTTACAAGTCCGGGACGTCAATGTCAACGGCACATTTGGCGGGGATCATGGCGCTGATCGTGCAGAACAAGCCGAGCTGGTCCCCCTCGCAGGTGATTTCTGCGATAACTACGACGGCGTACACAAAGAATAAAAACGGGCAGCCGATTAAACGGGCAGATGAAAAAAACACGAATGGGTGGGACTATGGAGGAGGACATGTGGATCCCACACGCGTCTTGGATCCTGGGCTCACGTTTCATGCAGCTCACAAGCACTTCGTGAATTTCCTTATGATGAGGGATCCGATAAGAGCGAAGAAGTGATTCTGGCGCATGGGAAAGGCGCATCCGATTCTACCCTGGAACCTCAACCGCGCCTCAATAGCGGTTACTCGACTGCATGGCGTTACAGTAGTTTACCGCCGAATGAAGAACGTCTTCAACTTACCATCTACGTATAGCGTAAAAGTGGTCCCTCCGCCTGGATTTTCCGTGAGGGTTTGGCCCAAGAAGATCACCATTCTTCCCGGAAAGATGAGGGGTTTTAAGGTCACAATTACCAGGTTCTTGCCTTTAGATGTATTTAGGTTCGGAACAATCATATGGACTGACCAATATGGGCATTCTGTGCCGGTGCAGCTCGTGGTTAGGTCTCCCGTTTTGCCGTGATTTTCATCATAATTGCACAATTATAGCCTTAGTGGCATGTCTCAGGCGAAATACCTGGCCAGTGGAGATGTCAATGATATACATGTCTAACTGCGTTGCAAGGTTTCAAGGTAATGGAAAGCTTAGAAATACCAGCCAGTTAAATAGAGTAAAGAAACACGAAGATATATGAATCCCAACAATAGACATGCGTTGAAACAATTTATACCATACTAAGATGTTAACACACACGGGTGAGAATCCCAGCAATATTGGATTTGGGAGGTGCTAACGCCAATCCAATCCAAAAATGCTCTACATTACTATATCCTGGAGGTGAAGTACTAAAATCCAATATTCCTATCGAAGTACCACCTCTCTAACGGGTGAAACGTTTGGCTATTTTGGTTTTCTCTCACATGCCAATGTGCTCAAGGTTCTCTCTCAAGTGGGTGGGTGACATCCGGAAGGTGAGAATGCACTGAGTAGATTGCAACCTCATATCTGCGAGCTGCTTTCTGGACAATTGCTAAGCCATATTAATATGCATGGTGAACTGGTGAATAACGAAACTATGCGCAATGGAAACAGGGTATTCATGATCGGACCCTCACTCATCTACCGTGATACCCCGGGTATAAATGAGCGAGCGCTTTTACCGCATTCCCCGCATATAGGACATGAGTGACTTTCTTGAGATTCATGAAAAAAGGTACGGTAGACATTATAACGACATGGGTTTTATAAGACCCCGGACTCTTAGAAACTAGGAGCCTTAGGGACTAACGAGAATGTGTTGATTAGGTCAAGGGAGGGGGATACAACCAAAGTGTCAATAAATTTTTGTGCCCCCTAACATGCAACTCACTAGAGCATATCTATATCTACAAACATAGTTTGACACACCCTCATAGGCTAAGTGAGGGCCATCAAAACAAGCATGACATGCATGTGGTGGTCACAAGTGTTAGAATCGGTAGCTTAGTAGGAAGGAATGATTGCATTAGGTCATGAGGGGAGTACAAGTATAATGTCGAGAGTCATCTTGTACCCCCTAAGGCTAAATCCACTACAGCCTAAGTAATCATAAGCACATATGTTTTGACACACCCCCATAGGCGAAGTGGAGGATAGCCATGGCAAGCAATGGTCATAAGACCAGTCAAGAGAATAAACAAATCAAAGCAAAGCTCAGGGTGGATCTCAAGATCACCACGCACTCTGAGCACTAGCAAGCGGCCACAAGGCCAGTTCAAGAGGTTACATAAGATATATAGGTGCGAGTACAAGCAGAGAAAGGCTACGGCAGATGAGCAAAAAACTCAACAAGCCACCGCCTCACCCTCCCCCCACAGTGGCACGTGCGGCCGTGAGAGAGAGGAGGAGGCGTGGCGACATTTGCTGCAGTTGTGTCACCCACCACCCACATCCCCTGAGCCTCCCCACCACTTCACACTCCCCCCCACAGCAGCAGGTGCG
This sequence comes from Closterium sp. Naga37s-1, assembly GCA_947471745.1. Lineage (NCBI taxonomy): Eukaryota > Viridiplantae > Streptophyta > Zygnematophyceae > Desmidiales > Closteriaceae > Closterium > Closterium sp. Naga37s-1. The sequence continues at coordinate 907,239 of CANJKZ010000737.1, forward strand.
GCTGTGAGAGAGAGGAGGCAGGCTGGCGCTGTAGGTGCAACCTCCCCCTCACCCCCTCCCCTCCCCTCCCCCCCCCTCCCACCCAAACTACTGCACGTGCAGCAGGGAGAGGGAGGAGAAGGGGGGGGGGGGGTGGGACGGGGTAGGGGCTGTGCATGGGGCTGCAGATGCGCGTGCAGAGGGCAGCAGGGCACACGGGGCGCACAGGACAGCAGGGCAGCAAGGCGCGCGGGGTGCACAGGACAACAGGGCGCGCGTGGCGCGCAGTGCTGCAGGGCGTGCAGGGCGCGCAGGGCAGCAGGGCAGCAGGACAGCAGGGCGCGCGAGGCGCAGAGGGCTGCAGGGCGCGCGGGGCGCGCAGGACAGCAGGGCGCGCGTGGCACGCAGGGCTGCAGGGCGCGCGGGGTGCGCAGGGCAGCAGGACAGCAGGGCGCGCAGGGCTGCAGGGCGCGCGGGGCGCACAGGGCAGCAGGGCAGCAGGGCGCGCGGGGCGCAGCAGGGCTGCAGGGCGCACGGGGCGCACAGGGCAGCAGGGCAGCAAGGCGCACAGGGCTGCAGGGCAGCAGGGCGCGCGGGGCGCGCGGGGCGCACAGGGCTGCAGGGCGCGCGGGGCGCACAGGGCTGCAGGGCGCGCGGGGCGCGCAGGACAGCAGGGCACGCGTGGCGCGCAGCGCAGGGCGCGCAGGGCAGCAGGACAGCAGGGCGCGCGGGGCGCGCAGGGCTGCAGGGCGCGCGGGGCGCACAGGGCAGCAGGGCAGCAGGGCGCGCGGGGCGCACAGGGCTGCAGATCCCCTCCCCCCCACTGCTGCACCCGCAGCAGGGGGATGGAGGAGAAGGGGGGGGGGGGGGGGGGCGGTGGGGGGCTGGTGCTGCAGATCCCCTCCCCCCCCCTTGCTGCACCCGCAGCAGGGGGATGGAGGAGAAGGGGGGGGGCTGGGGGGGGCTGGTGTTGCAGATCCCCTCTGAGGAGAAAAACTCTACAACGGTGGTGAGCTAGACTACGAGGTTGGCACGAACTACTAGAAGTGATGGTAGCTTTGGCTTGTTCGTTAGTGCTTGTGCAATCACGGGAGAAATCGGCAAGAGTTTCACTAGCAAAGTTGGAATTACAGAAAGATTGATCAAGCGATAACAAGAGTGACTACATTAGGCACCTAGCAACTCTGCAGCTAGCCTGGTCGACAGACAGCACAGCATGGTCGACCGCGTGCCAGCGTTGCGTAGTGGAGCCATGCCAGCATTGCAAAAGGGCGACCTGCCAACACAGCAAGTCGACGGTGTGCCAACGCTGCAGCAGCGCGGCTGTCCAGCGTTGCCCCGTAGAAGACAGTCGTGCGCACGCTCGCAGGTGCGCGCAGACGATTGGCCCGACTTGCACCGTTGTGCATCCGTCGGCTATTGTCTGTGCGTGATGAGCCACATCGACTTCGGGATACCAACCCGAAGTCGCCTTCGCCATCGCGACCTCGACGACGTTCGCGTGCCTCCGCAAAACTCGTCGAGCAGGTTACCCGGTCGATTTGGACAAGGCGAGGTGCCTCTGGTCGACGGCCGGGTCCCCCTGGTCGATCACAGCTCCCGTCGAGCTACCCCCTGGTCGAAGGACCCCTTCCGTCGACCAGAACTGTCAGTTGCAGCTGTCGAGCTCCCTGGTCGACAGCAATACCACAGCGGTCCCCTGCAGCTCGACGAAACGTGTTGAGCAGCTCCCCATTTTCTGTGGTCGTTCGTGGTTCAGTACGCTGCGCATCAGATCAACCTTCAGCCTCGTGTCTCCTTTCCGGAGACCACACCTACTCTGCGGTGGACGGGGAAGGTTGGCGATGCGTCAGTGTTCCGTGTCTGGGGATCTTGAGCTTTTGTCCGCGATCCTTCCGCGGACAAGTTGTCCTCCTGTGCCGTTCCCTACGTCTTCCTTGGCTTCCCCCCTGAAGCACCTGGGTGGCTGTTTTACCACCCCACCTCGCGTCGTGTTTTGTCCTCTCACGTTTGACGAGTCGGTATCTTACTATTGTCTCTTTCCCTACCGCACTGCCCCTCTCCCCCCCCCGCCGCTTTTCCTAGCACCAGGTGCTCCTCCGGTAGACCCCCTCCCCCCTCAGGGTCCTGCCCCCTCAGGTGTGTCTCAGGTAGACCCTGTCGAGCTTGTCGAGGTAGCTGTCGACTCTGGTGCTGCTAGGGTTGCTGAGCCTGCGGGTGCGGGGCCTGGGGGTGCTGAGCCTGGGGGTGCTGAGCCTGGGATTGCTGAGTCTGAGGGTGCGGAGCCTGGGGGTGCTGAGCCTGCGCGTGTGGAGCCTAGGGGTGCTGAGCCTTGGGGTGCTGAGTCTAGGGGTGCTGAGCCTGGGGGTGCTGACCCTGAGCGTGCTGCGTCTGGAGGTCCTCCGAGCGTCCAGTCTCGGCGGGAGCCCCTCTCTCCGCAGCAGCTTCGTGAGTGGTACGCTCGGCGCTGTCGCCGTGCTCCTTGAGCTACTGGGCCTGCTGCTGGAGGTGCTGATGGTGCTGGAGCTACTGGAGCCGCTGCTGGTCCTGGAGGTGCTGGTGCTGGAGGCGCTGGTGCTGTTGGAGGTCCTGCTAGTGTTGGAGCTGCTGGAGGTGCTGGAGCAGCTGGTCCCGGAGGTGCTCGTACTGGACGTACTGGAGCTGCTGGGGCTGGTGGTGCTGCAGGAGTTGGAGCTCGAGGTGTTGGAGCTGGTGCTCCTGAAGGTGCTGCTGGAGCTGGAGCCGTTGGAGGTCCTGGAGCTGGTGGTGCTGCTGGAGTTGTCGCTGGAGACCCTGGAGCTGAGTGTACTGGTGCTGTCTCTGCTGTTTCTGGAGGCGCTGCGCGGCCGCGGCCGTACTACGTTCCGCTCCTTCAGTAGGTTCTTAGTCTCCCGCCTTCTACTGGTCCTGCTCCTCCCTTACTGAGTCCACCGCCTATCCAGTCACAGTCGCAGTTACTGCCAGCCTCTCCACAGCCTGGTCCTTCTCCTTACTCTGGACCGACTAGAGGTCTTACGCAGTGTCGTGCGTCTGCGTCTCGTCCTGCGTTGCCTGAGTCTCGTCCTGTGTCGCCTGCTCGTGCTGTTCGCACCGGTCGTCGTGATCTGCGTCCGCGTCCTCCTCCTGTCCCCGGCACTCACTCTATGACTCTGCGTCCGTCCACTACTCCACAGAGTGTCCCTCTACCGTCTCCTCCTGAGTCCTCTCTTTCTGCACGTGCTGACCCGGAGTCTGACTCCCTTCGTGCTGCTAGTCCTACTCTCACGCGTCTCCTGGCCACTGTTGTCATTGACCCCTCCTTTGAGTTCACTGCTGCGTTTGCCTTAGTTACTGAGCTTGTCGACTTTGCTGCTCACTGTCGCCTAGACTACGCTACTAGTCTTGTTGCTGACTCTGCGTCTGTTTCTGTCTGTCCTCCGTCCGTCGAGGGTGAGTGTGCTCTTGGCACGGACGTCCTTGAGGACAGACAGGAGGAGTTTGAGTGCTTTGCTGCTGCTTCACCTCATCTCGTGTCCATGCTGCTTGCCCCTGAGGGAGAACCGGATGCACCAGACATCCCGACCCCGCGCTCTTACGCAGAGGCGATAGAGGGTCCCTACTCCTCTCAGTGGCAGGCAGCAATGGACATAGAGATGGCTTCCTAGAAGTCCACAGGCACCTACGTCGATGAGGTTCCCCCGCCTGGGGCGAACATCGTCAGTGGCATGTGGATTTTCAGAGTGAAGCGGCCGCCGGGTTCTCCGCCTGTCTTCAAGGCGCGTTACGTTGCACGAGCTGACAGGGAGTTGACTTCTTCCATACCTTCTCCCCTACCCCGAAGATGACCACTCTTTGGGTGCTGCTGCACGACGCCGCTCAGCGTGACTACGAGCTACACTCGCTTGGCTGTGCCGCCCACCTGGCTTCACTGGGTCGTTTTCTGCTGGTACCCAGTGGAGCCTCCGGCGGCCAGTCTACAGTCTCCGCCAGGCACCCCGTGAGTGGCACGACACTTTGAGGACGACTCTTGCTGCTCTTGGCTTCGCTCCTTCCACTGCTGACCCGTCGCTGTTTCTATGCACCGACGCCACTCTGCCGCCGTTCTACGTTCTTGTGTACGTAGACGACTTGGTCTTTGCTACTGCTGACACTGAGGCACTCGCCCATGTGAAGTCGGAGCTGCAGAAGAAACACACGTGCACGGACCTGGGTGAGCTGACAAGCTATCTTGGCTTGCAGATCTCCCGGGACAGAGCACAGCGCACCATTACCTTGACTCAGTCACACATGGTGCAGCAGGTCCTTCAGCGCTTCGGCTTCACGTACTCCTCGCCACAGTCCACTCCTCTGCCTACCGGTCACTCGCTCTCAGCTCCACCTTCGGACGAGTCCGTAGAGCCAAGTGGCCCGTATCCAGAGCTTGTGGGCTGCCTCATGTACCTGATGACTTGCACATGACCTGACCTCGCATACCCTCTCAGCCTTCTGGCTCGCTACGTGGCTCCCGGTAGGCACCGAAAGGTGCACTAGGATGCTGCGAAGAGGGTTTTGCGCTACTTGTGCATTACGTCGGGCATGGGGCTAGTGCTTGGAGGACGGGCTCGAGTTGTCCTCACTGGTCACGAAGACGCCTCCTGGGTTGACGACTTGGCTACGCAGTGGTCTGTCACAATGAAAGGAAGGAATGAATGGAACAGAAAAGAGGGGTTTCACTAGCAGACAGTTGAGTACATATAGGAAACCCTAAATTGGGCTGTACTCGCTATGGAGTACCCCACTGCAGGCTAGACAGATATAACATTCTGACACACCCCCATAGCCAAAGTGGGGTGTAATCAGCACAATTAGCAAGGCAAAGCAAGCTCAGGGTGGATCACGACGTCACCACACATTCTGAGCACAAGTACAAGGCCACAAGGCCAGTTCACATGCAGAGTTATATCGTTCACAAATATAAGCAAAGCTAGAGGCAGTCACAGACGGTAAGTGAGGAGGAGGAGGGACTGTGAGAGGAGTGGAGATAGGAGGCGACGGGTGAAGCCGCAGCTACACGGGTAACAGGAGCGGCGCGCACGGTGGCTACCGGAGCAACGGTCCTGGACTACAGGAGTAACTGGCTCTGCGGCTAACTCTGAGCGGCAGGAGCAACGCACCCACGGGCGACTGGCGCAGCAGGCTCGCTGGGCTACCAGAGATTGTAGCCTCCGGACTACTAGCGTTGCTGGCGACACGACGACTGCCTCCGCCCAACCTCCCCTTAACTGTCCCAAAACTCCCGTTCACACCCCCTGCTGCACCCCTAGCTTCACTCCCATGACACACCCCCCTAGTACCACTCCTTCGGCTCCTACACATCCACCCCCCTCAGCGGCAGCTGCAGCAGTGGGAGATAGAGGAGGATGAGGAGCAAGGGACAAAACACACACCCGCCACCCCACAGGAGCACGTGGACTAGAGGCGGCAGGGGTGGCTCGCAGGCTGCAGGAGGGGGGTAGCGCGCGGGCCCCTGAGGGCGCCACAACGGACGACGGGAGGGGGGGGGGGGGGGGGGGGGGGGGGGGGAGGGGGGGGGGGGTGGGGGGCGTGTGCGGGCCCCCGAGGGCGCCACGACGGGCGACGGGAGGGGGCTGCTCGCGGGATTCCGAGGGCGCCACGACGGGCGACAGGAGGGGGGCGACGCGCGGCCCCCGAGGGCGCCACGACGGGTGACGGGAGGGGGCCGCTCGCGGGCCCCCGAGGGCGCCACGACGGGCGACAGGAGGGGGGGCGACGCGCGGCCCCCAAGGGCGCCACGACGGGCGACGAGCGGGGGCGAAGCGCGGTTCCCCAGGGCGCTGTGACGGGCGACGAGAGGGGGGGGGGGGGACGTGCGGCCCCTGGGGCGCCGCGACAGGCGACGAAACTGCCGCACGCCTCGGGGCGCGCGACGGGCAAGGTACCGTCGCGCGCCACGGGGCGCACGACGGGCAGGGCAGGTCGTCGCGCGGCCACCTGGGCGGCGCGACGGACAAAAAACCGCCGCGCGCTCGGGGCGCGCGGCGGGAAGTAAAAATGCCGCGCGCCATGAGTGCGCGGCAGGCAGAAGAACGGCGCGCGCCCGAGGTGCGCGATAGGCAAGACAGCATCGGAAGCTATCGGTGGACCCATCCACAGGATTGACCCAGGAGGGTCGACCTGCTCTGATAGCATGTCAGAATGAAAGGAAGGAATGAATGGAACAGAAAAGAGGGGTTCCACTAGCAGACAGTTGAGTACATATAGCAAACCCTAAATTGGGATGTACTCGCAATGGAGTACCCCACTGCAGGCTAGACAAATATAACATTCTGACACGGTCGTCACAGGGTTACACCTTCAGCCTTGGCTCCGGTTCTGTCTCTTGGCGGTCTACCCGCTCGTCTTCTGTTCTCAGCTCCAGTTGTGAGGCTGAGATCTACGCCGGGGCTATGGCTGCTCGGGAGCTACGCTGGCTCACCTACCTGCTGACCGACTTGGGAGAGGCGCCTCGTTCTCCTCCAGTTCTGTACGTCGACAACAAGGCCATGCTTGCCTTGTGTCGGGAGCACAGACTGGAGCACAGAATGAAGCACATTGCTCTGCGCTACTTCCTTGCTCGTGAGTTGCAGCAGCGTGGTCAGCTTCGTCTTGCCTACGTGGCCTCTCGGGCCATCACTGCTGATGTTTTCACCAAGGCACTTCAGCCTTGTGATCATCAGCATTTCTGTACTGTTCTAGGCCTTGTGCCTACTTTGCCTCACCGGCTCACTGCTTGACATGCTTGTACTGTGATTTATATATATACCTGATGCTTACACTTGCTAGGGTATGATCACTGTACTGTTTGTTCTCTTTTATATAACTCGGCTTGTGAACTGGCCTTGTGGCCATTTGCTTGTGCTCAGACTGTGTGGTGACGTTGTGATCCACCCTGAGCTTGCTTTGCCTTTCTTGACCGGTCTTCTGACCTCTTGTTCTCCCCCACTTTGCCTATGGGGGTGTGTCAAACTTATATGCTATAGTCTATCTAGGCTGTAGTGGGGTAGTCAATACAGGGTACAACACTTTTAGGTTTCATACTTGTACCCACCTGCTGCCTAGTTCATTCATTCCTTCCTTTCATTCTGACACTACCTAGATGCTGGCCACCAGGCGTGGCACTTCATCGAGTCGATGTACCAGGTCACCGACAACCTGTACATCGGCCCGCTCAAGGAGCAGATGACGCATCTGCGAATGGGCGACCAGGAGACGGCGACAGACTACTGCAACCGGGCTCGGCGACTTCTCGCCACCATGAGAATGTCCGGTGTGCAAACTCGACAGCGTCCTACGTCATGCACGTCTTGAAGGGGCTCCCGAGCAGCTACAACCTGATGAAGTGGCTGTCGGTGGTGCCAAGCATGCGGGCGACCCCAACGAGGACTCCCTAACCTCATACATCCTGCGGGACGAGGCGATGCAGGAAGCCGAGCGGTCCTCGGAGCTCCTGCCATAGGCGAACTATGTCGCTCCGGCGAAGCAAGGTGGTCAACCGGGGCAGCGCGGGCAGTCTGGCGGCAGGGTAGCAGTGGCTGGAAGCCGGTGAAGGATGCCGACAAGACGAAGTCGGCGAAGGACGGCGGTCATGGAGGAGGAAGTCGACGTCGGGAGTGCTGGATCTGCCACAGCCCCGACCACCTCTCCTTCGAGTGCCCCGACCACAGTGATTCCGACGACGACGATTCCAAGGGAGGCCACGGGAGGTCGGCCAGCCGTCATCCACGTCAAGGAAACCGGCAGCGCAAGGAGAAGCAGTCGACCAAGTTGTCGACCTCGGCGAAGGACGCCGACTCCTCTGCTGGCGGCAAAGGGTGAGACGACAAGGAGGCGTCGTGCTCGCTGGTCGGCATTGTGGAGCCGACCGTCTCGCTGTCGCTGGAGGCTGGTGAGGACTTCCAGGCGATGGCGGCGGCCATGCAGGCAAACCCGGCGGTGGTCCCGCTCGACAGCGGTTGCTCGCATCATCAGATGGGGACGAAGGAGGTCTTCGTTGACTTGCAGCCGAGCGACGACGTCAAGCACGTGCGCGGCTTCAACGGGGCGTTGCAGGACGTCTAGGGCCGGGGCACGGTCGCCTTGCAAGGGGAGGCCAGGAAGCAGGTGCTGATCCCCGATGTGCTCTACGTCCCGGGCGTGCACGCGAACCTGCTGTCGGCTGGCCAGCTGAAGGAGAACGGTGTGAAGCCAAAGCTGCCTCATGTACCTGATGACCTGCACTCGACCTGACCTTGCATACCCTCTTAGCATCCTTGCACGCTATGTCGCTCCTGGCCGTCACCGGAAGGAGCATATGGATGCCGCTAAGAGGGTGATGCGCTACTTGTGCAGTACGTCGGGCATGGGGCTAGTGCTTGGAGGATGAGACCGAGTTGTACTCACTGGGCACTCAGACGTGTCTTGGGCTGACGACCAGGCTACTCAGCGGTCGTCTCAGGGTTACACCTTCAGCCTTGGCTCAAGTTCAGTTTCTTGGCGTTCTACACGCTCGTCTTCTGTTCTCAGCTCCAGTTGTGAGGCTGAGATCTACGCCACAGCCATGGCTGCACAGGAGTTACGCTGGCTCACCTACCTGCTGACCGACTTGGGAGAGCGGCCTCGTTCTCCTCCAGTGCTGTACGTCGACAACAAGGCTGCCATTGCCTTGTGTGAGGAGCACAGACTGGAGCACAGAACGAAGCATATCGCTCTGCGCTACTTCCTTGCTCGAGAGCTGCAGCAGCGCGGTCAGCTTCGTCTGCGTTACGTGGCCACTCGGGCCAACACTGCTGATGTGTTCACCAAGGCGCTTCAGCCTTGTGACCATCAGCGCTTCTGTACTGTTCTAGGCCTCGTGCCTACTGGGCCTCACTTGCTTACTTCTTGACTCTGCTTGTACTGTGATCTCTATATATATGCCTGCTTGTTTACTCTTGCTAGGTTGTGATCACTGTATCTCTTGTTATACTATGACAGCCACTATAGTCTTAGAAGACAAATTAGGAAGAGTTACGAGTTGGGAATGACTCCCAGCTCCTATAAACCCCAAGAGCCGAGGTACAGTGATGTGGAACAGTGCCACACTATCCCCAACCACGAAGGGTCTCGAAACTACCCTCCACAAGGGCCTACACCAAGGGAAATGTTACACTACACAAGGTAATGTAACTATTCTCACTATCTTGAAGTGTACCCTTTTGGATAGCTTCGAAATCACTTGAATCTTGAAACCAAGGCTCTGGTTCTTCAATGTAAATTCTTCCTTGAGTTCTTGGAAGTCTGCTGCGCACACCTGCAATACGCCGAACGTTCCACACACGGCAAAATAGAAAACCGCACACGACACGCAAACGACGACGTGACACGCGACTAGCGATAACTCGCTATTGACTCGAGACACACATTCAAAATCATGCCTCATCATTCACACACTATTGTAAGCATGAAATATATATGATCTCATGCCCTCATACCATTCCATGCACACACGCATGCACGCACACGGACAACAAGCCGAATGCAAACCGTAGGGTTGCACCAGCAAACTCCCCCTCGGATTGTTGGCCTTAGGATCTTGCTCTCTCAGTTCATAGCCATCCCAGCCAGCTTGCAACACTTCCAATGCTGCTGCTCCACCAGCCTCTTGGTCATCATGTCAGCTGACTGCCTTGTCGTCTTCACGTAGTGCAACTCAACTTCACCCGCGGCCACCATGCTCCTCGTCCAATGCCATTTCACCCTCATGTGCTTCGTGAGGCCATGCAACACAGGGTTCTTAGCAAGAGCAATGGCACCTTGGCTGTCACAGTAGCGTGGGGTAGGTCCTTGCTGCTCCTCCCCCAATTCAGCCAATAAATGCCGCTGCCACACAATCTCCCGTACGGCACGGAAGAGTGCCATGTACTCGGACTCCACCGAGCTCAATGCTTGATCCACCTGCTTCTTGCTCTCCCAAGCAGTTGGGCCTCCACCAACACAGCAAATGAACCCTCCAACACTTGTCATGTCCTCTGGTTCCGATGCATAAGAAGCATCCGAGAATGCGGTGAGGAACAAACGCCCGGATCAACACCATCTGCGCCCTTTTGGCGCCTTTGCGCCGCCGCTGAGTATTGCAGCCCAACCGTCGCTGTTTGGCCAAGATACTTGGCCACCCTCATTCCAGCTGCTACCTGCTACTCATTAGGGCATTGAACAACCCTAGCCAACTGTCCGGTTGCAAAGGCGACGTCCGGTCGGGTGTTTACCGCCACGTACATGAGGCTGCCCACCAACGAGTGAAAACGGCGCCTCTCCTCTTCACCAACGCTCTCCTCCTCTGGTCCCTTCACACACTTGAACCCAGAGGGAAAGGGTGTAGCCACATGGCCTTCACTCTGCCCAAAGTTAGCAGCCAATGCCTCCAGGTACTTCCGTTGATGCACCCGCATGCACCGCTTCTCCACATCTCGTTCGATGTGGAGCCCAAGGTAGAAGCTCACATCACCAAGGGCCTTGCACTTGAACTTGTCTTGAAGCTTCAGCATCACCTCCTTCACAAGGTCAGAGGAGGGTGAGAAAATAAGAATGTCATCCACATAAACCACCATGAAGCTCCTCTGCTCCCCCTCGCCAAGCATGAACAAGGATTGATCAGCGGATGAGGGAGTGAAGCCGATCTCCTCCAAGACTTCACGCAGCTTCAAGTACCACTGCCTAGGGGCTTGCTTGAGCCCATAGAGCGCCTTCTTCAGCTTCCACACTCTGCCACTACCATCATCAAACCCCTCTGGCTGTGCCATAAAAATCTCTTCTTTGAGAATGCCGTTGAGGAACGCGGTTGTCATGTCCATTTGTTTCACCACCCATCCTTTGATGGCAGCACCCGCGAGTAGGGTTCTCAGCGTCGTCGGCTTCACCACAGGAGCAAACAACTCCTTATAGTCCACCTTCTCCTTCTGCTAGTACCCCTTGGCCACAAGCCTAGACTTGTAGCGCTCGATTTTGCCGTCGGCGTCGGACTTGATCTTGAAGAGCCAATTGGGCGTAATTGCCTTACGCCCCTCCGGTAGCTCCACCAATTCCCACGTGCCGTTCTCCTCAATGCTCTTCAACTCACTCTCCATTGCCTTCTTCCACTCCTCAGCATCACTACTCTCCAAGGCCTCCTTGAGAGTTGCTGGTTCCCCCGGCATCTCCACCGGAGAGAAGAACGCGAAAGCAAACTCCTCGTACTCACTTTCATCGTCATCTCCAACCATCATTGCCGCTCCGGCCAAGGCTGACTTGGCTGGCTTTCCCAACGCCTCATAGGTCAGCCTATTTGGGGCTTGAGTTCTCCTCTTGCCCCTTCCTTCCTCCTCAGCTGCAGGGACATGAAGGCCTTGGCGTTGCTGCGGGGTGACTCGGATCCGTGGAGCACTCGTAGTGCGAGAAGGAAGTGTCGGTGCACGCTCGCTCACTTGCTGTACCTCCTCCTCTTCTTCCTCTGCATCCTTGGCCTCCTCTCCCCCATTCACAAAGGAAGATTGCCTTATGGTGGTGCTGCTGCTGCTCAGCTCCAAGGGCAGCTCCACATGCCCCAAACCGGAACTCTTCACCTCCCCAAATCGCACGCCTATCTTCGCCTCATTCTCCGCCTTCCAATCCTTATACATCAGGTTCTCCATGAATTTGCAGTCCCTGCTCACCAAGAATTTCTTGGTGAATGGGTCCCAAAGAAGCCACCCCTTGCTGTTTTTAGCCATGCACAAGTGCACAGCCCATATCGCCTTGGCACCGAGCTTGTTGTGCCGAAGATGCTTAGGCACGAGCGCCATGCACATGCACCAGAACACCCGAAGCATATCCACCTTTGGCTTCCTTCCAATCCACTCCACATAGGGCACCCATTTGTCTGCTCCCACATGAGTCAAAGCTCTGTTCTTGGCCACACACGCACTCCGCACCGCATCAGGCCAGAAGTAGTCGGGTAGCCCGGCTTCAGTGAGCAACCTGCGTGCCGTCTCCGTGATTGTGCGGTTCGCTCGCTCGGCGATGCTGTTCATTGCAGGGGAGTGTGGCATGGTAAGGGCTCCCCCTTCACACGTATGCCAGCAACCATCTCATTCTTCACTAACTGCTGCAAGATGGGCAAGACCACATGCCCCATTCGCCGATGCAAGGTGAGCCAATCACACTCCCCCGTAGCCGAAGTCGGATTTGAGAATGCTGCAGTCGCAATAGTGCTCCACATGCTCTCTCCGTACTCCTCCTCCGCTACTGCCTTGGGGTTCTCCTCACCCTTGTGCTGCTTCTTGGCTGCTGCACCACTCTCCTCGTGTTCACCGAGCTTGCTGGTCCCTCCAAGATTGCACTTCTTGGACTCAATCTCCTTAGCGCGACCGTTCGCGCCATCGCCGCTACCAACCGCTTCACCCTTGGTGCTGATGCTTGCTGCCACTTGCCTCTCCTTAGGCATGGGGACCACATGGATCTGCCACATCTCGTTGTAGACATCCCTAGGCCCCGTCGCCCCGCGGCCCCCCGTCGCCCACGGCCAGTCGCCCTAGGCCCCGTCGCCCCACGGCCCACGTCTCCCTAGGCCCCGTCGCCCCGCAGCCCCCGTCGCCCACGGCCCCGTCGCCCTAGGCCCCGTCACCCCATGGCCCCCGTCGCCCTAGGCCCCGTCGCCCCGCGGCCCCCCGTCGCCCACGACCAGTTGCCCTAGGCCCCATCGCCCAGCGGCCCCCGTCTCCCTAGGCCCCGTCGCCCCGCAGACCCCGTCGCCCACGGCCCCGTCGCCCCGCGGCCCCCGTCGCCCTAGGCCCGTTGCCCTAGGCCCAGTCGCCCCGCGGCCCCGAGCCTTTCGTTTCTGGCCCCGTGGCCCTTTGTTCCTGGCCCCGCGGCACGTCGCCCTTAGGCCCACGGCCCCTCGCCCCCCCCCTTTGTTCCTGGCCCCGCGGCCCGACGCCCCTAGGCCCCAGGCCCCTTGGCCCCTTTGTTCCTGGCCCCGCGGCCCGTCGCCCCTAGGCCCCAGGCCACTCGGCCCCCTCGTTCCTGGCCCCGCGGCACGACGCCCCTAGGGCCCCGGCCCCTCGGCCCCCCTTTGTTCCTGGCCCCGCAGCCCGTCGCCCCTAGGCCCCCGGCCCCTCGGCCCCTCTCCTTCGTTCCTGGCCCCGTGGTCCGACGCCCCTAGGCCCCCGGCCCCGCGGCCCATCGCCCCTGACCCCCCTCGGCCCCTGCTGCAGCTACTGCTACTGCTGCTATTGCTGCTCCTGTGTCCTTCGCCACTATGGCTTCACTTCGAGTTCTCGCGTTCGATCATGAGGGCAGACCGATTCAGTTTGACACGTGGCTTGACGATCTGCAGCTGTACCTACTGAGCGATTCTAAGGACAGTGTTTCTTTGTTTGACCTCGTGTTTGGCACTGCTCCTGCCCCTCCCGCGACAGCTGACAGTGCGACTCGCTCACAGTGGCTTACTCACGATGCTGCTACCCGCTTAGCCATTCGCAACCACCTACCGTTAGCTAAATGCGCTCACTTCAGACAACACAGGACAGCACAGGCACTGTACGACACTGTCGTAGCTCGCTACTCCTCGCCTGCCACTGCTTCTCTAGGCCGCCTGCTACTGCCCCACCTGTTCCCCGAGCTGTCCGCTTTTGCTACAGTGGAGGACCTGGTGTCCCACCTTCGCAATAGTGATGCTCGCTACCGCGCTACCGGCCCAGCTGAGTTCCTTGACAAGAACCAGCCCCCGATGTTCATCACTCTCTACTTTATAGTCACCCGTCTCCCTAACTCTCTGCGCTCTGTCAGGGACCACTTTCTCTCCCTCGACACCACGACCCTCACTATTGACCTCCTCAAGCAGCACCTTATTGCAACTGAGACTAGTGTAGTCGCTGTAGGTGCTGCTCGTGGCACTCCGCGCACACCCTTCTTTGAGGGGTGCTCCCCTTCCCCCCTTGCCCCCTCCTACGCCTCTGCTGCTGCTGTCGACGTCCCTGGTGCTGTGGACGTCGGGGCTGCTTCTGGTAGTGCGAAGCGCCGCAGCAGCAAGGGCAAGGGGGGCAGGGGTGGTGGAGGTGGCAGCGGCAGTGGTAGTGGGGGCAGCGGTGGAGGTGGTGGAGGCAGTGGAGGTGGTGGCAGCAGTGGGAGTGGTGACGGGAGTGGGGGCTTTGGTAGCGGCGGACGAGGCAGCGGTGGGGGTGGCGGTAGTGGCAGTGGTGGGCGTGGAGGCGGTCGAACTGGAGCTCAGGGTGGAGGCTCTGGAGGAGGCCAAAGGTAGCAGCAGCAGCTTCGGAGCAAGACATAGTCGCCCTAGCAACTTCGTGAGTGGTTGTTTCAGCGTGGGGCATCTGGGGGTAGTGTTAGCTGCCCGTATGTCATTCGCACGGGTGACCGTGGTGGTCAGACATGCGGGAGGCCTCACACTCAGCGCCGCTGCTTCTCCCGCCTTGACGTCGCTTGGCGTACTGAGTTTGGTGACGAGGTCGAGCGCCCCCTCTGTGCAGACCTGTTTCGGGCTGGAGTTGCTATCTTTGACGTAGACTTTGATGTTATTCTTGCTTCTATGTATGCCTTGTCTACTAGTGCTGAGGGTGACTGTTACCGGTGTGTGCCGCCTGACCCAGGTATAGCCGCTGCTGCTCTAGGTGCTAGTGAGTCTGTTCTCCCTGGTATTGCGCCTACTGCGGCCTTGCACACCTTCACACTTGACTCAGGTGCCTCACGCTGTTTCTTTCGCGACAGCACCACCCTCACTCCTCTCTCTGCACCTATACCGGTCCGACTGGCTGACCCCTCCGGGGGCCCAGTCGTTGCCCGTGCCTCCACTCTTCTCCCGTGTCCGGCGTTTCCGTCCGGCTTCCTGTCTGGTCTTCACCTCCGCTCGTTCTCTACAAACTTGGTGAGTACCGCTGCCCTCCAGGATGCGATGGTCACTACCACCACTCCTGGGGGTCAGCGTGTGTCAATCTGCATGTGTGCCCAGACAAGCCGTCACCTGGCCACGTTCACTCGTCGGCCAGGGTCGAGTCTGTACACACTGGCTACTGAGCCTAATCAAGTAGCTGCGTCAGCCCAGGTGTCCGCATCAGATCAGGTAGCACCCCCTTGCTCGTGTTGCCTCCTGTCGCACCAGACTCTTCTGTGCCACCACCGTCTTGGTCACCCTTCTCTGCCACGCCTTCGTGGCATGCACTCTCGCCTCCTTGTGTCTAGTCGCCCCAGGTCTTTACCTCCCCTCCCGCCCTCGCCTGCTCCGCCATGCCTTCCTTGCGTCAAGGGGCGGCAGCGCGCCACTCCTCACTCCTCGTTTCCCCCGACGACTGCTCCCCTGCAGACTCTCCACATGGACGTGTGGGGCCCAGCCCGCGTCAGTGGCCAGCGCCGGGAGCGCTACTTTCTGCTGGTCCTTGACGACTACACGCACCACGGTCTTCCCCTTGCGCAGCAAGGGTCAGGTCTCTGATGTCTTGATCCCTTGGATCCGTGCAGTACGTCTCCAGCTCCGCGAGCGGTTCCAGCAGGACCTTCCTGTCCTGCGTCTCCACTCTGACAGAGGTGGTAGGTTCTCCTCCGACCAACTGCGTGACTTTTGTCATGGGGAGGGCATTCTCCAGTCGTTCACGCTTCCGGCCTCCCCTCAGCAAAATGGGATTGGTGAGCGCCGCATTGACTTAGTCATAGAGGTCGCTCGTACCTCCATGATCCATGCGGCTGCTCCCCATTTTCTGTGGCCGTTTGCGGTCCGGTATGCTGCGCATCAGCTCAACCTATGGCCCCATATCTCCTTGCCGGAGACCTCGCCCACACTGCGTTGGACGGGGAAGGTTGGCGATGCGTCGGTGTTCCGGGTCTGGGGTTCTCGTGCCTTTGTCCGCGATACGTCCGCGGACAAGCTCTCCACCCACGCCATTCCCTGCGTCTTCCTTGGCTTTGTCCCTGACGCGCCTGGCTGGCAGTTTTACCACCCTACCTCGAGCTGTGTCCTCCCCTCTCAGGACGTCACGTTTGACGAGTCGGTTTCCTTTTACCATCTCTTCCCCTAGCGCTCTGCCCGTCTCCCTCCCCCGCCGCTCTTCCTTGCTCCAGGTCCCCCTCCGGTAGACCCCCTCCCCCCTCAAGGTCCTGCTCCCTTAGGTGTCTCTAAGGTAGACCCACCCCCTGGTGCTGTGTCTGGTGAGGTAGCTGTAGACTCAGGTGCTGCTAGAGGTGCTACGTCTGGGGGTGCTGAGACTGGGGGTGCCGAGCTAGGGGGTGCTGAGACTGGGGGTGGTGAGCCTGGGGGTGATGAGACTAGGGGTGTTGAGCGCGAGGGTGCTAAGACTGGGAGTGCTGAGCCTGGAGGTGCTGAGCCTGAGGGTGTGGAGTCTGGGGGTGTGGAGCCTGGGGGTGCGAAGCCTATGGGTACGGAGTCTGGGGGTGCTGAGCCCAGAGGTACTGCCTCGTCTGGGGGTCCTGCGGGTGTCTCGCCCCGGCTGTCTCCCCGACCGGATCCGCTCTCTCCGCAGCAGCTGCGCGAGTGGCTTACTCGGCGCGCCCGCCTTCGGAGTGGAGCTGCAGGAGCAGGTGACTCTGCTGCTGGAGACGCTGGTGCTGGCAGTACTGCTAGTACTGGTGTTTCTGATGGAGCTGGAGGTACCGGGGGTGCTGGTTCTACTGGTCCTGGAGGTGCTCATACTGGAGGTAATGGAGCTGCCGGGGTTGGTGGTGCTGGTGCTGGAGGTGCTGGTACTGCTGGAGGTACTCGAGTCGCTGGAGATGGTGGTACTACAGACGTTGGAGCTCGAGGCGCTGGCCCTGGGGGTGCTGGTGCTGGTTCTGGAGACACTGGGCGACTGCGACCTTACTTCGTTCCCCTACTTCACGAGGTTCTTGGTCTCCCGTCTTCTACTGGCCTTCCTCCTCCTTTTCTGTGTCCACCCCCTGACCATTCGCAGCCGCTGCTACAGTCCGCCTCCCCGCTGCCTGCTCCTTGTCCCTACACTGAGCATACCGGTGGTCTTACAAAGCGTCGTGAGCATGAGTATCGTCATGCCTCGCCTGTTCGCACTGGTCGTTGCGTTCCTCGTCCGCGTCCTCCTCCTCTCTCCGGCACACACGCTATGGCACTTCGTCCTTCCTCTGTTCCACTGCGTGTTCCTCTTCCTGCTCCTCCTGAGTCCTCTCTTCCAGCCGTCACTAACCCTTCTTTTGAGCCCACTGCTGCGTCTGTCAAGACAGTTATATGTTTATATGTTTCTAGGTTGTGTAGGGGTTATCCCTAGAGGGTACAACTAGATTTACTCGACACTCTTGTACCCCCCCCCTCACCTAATCGACATCACTTCTTTCTTCTCTTTTGACTTGCTCATCTCTCTCGACACTCACGCTAGTACCTCGAACCCTAGCCATGGCTCTTTAGTTCATGAGCTTATCTTGACATGCTATCTGAGTAGGTCGTTCCTAGGACCTCACATTCATGGGCCCACCACCTACTGCCCTGCTAGCCTAGGCCCCGGCCCGTCGCCCCTTTGCGTCGCCCCTAGGCTCGGCCCCTAGGCCCCGTCGCTCACGGCCCCTCGGCCCCGTCGCTCATGGCCACTAGGCCCCGGCCCATCGCTGCCCCTAGCTTGGCCCCTTGGCCTCGTTGGCCCCGTCGCCCCTAGCCGCGCCACTCGGCCCCGTTGGCCCCGTCGCCCCTAGCCGCGCCCCTCGGCCCCATTGGCCCCGTCGACCCCGTTGCCCCTAGCTGCGCCACTCGGCCCTGTTGGCCCCGTCGCCCCTAGCCGCGCCCCTCGGCCCCGTTGGCCCCGTCGACCCCGTCGCCCCTAGCTGCGCCACTCGGCCCCGTTGGCCCAGTCGCCCCTAGCCGCGCCCCTCGGCCCCCTTGGCCCCGTCGACCCCGTCGCCCCTAGCCGCGCCACTCGGCCCCGTTGGCCCCGACGCCCCTAGCCGCGCCCCTCAGCCTCATTGGCCCCGTCGACCCCGTCGCCCCTAGCCACGCACCTCGGCCCCGTTGGCCCCGTCGCCCCTAGCCGCGCCCCTCGGCCTCGTTGGCCCCGTCGACCCCGTCGCCCCTAGCCGCGCACCTTGGACCCGTCGCCCCCGTCGTCCCTAGCCGTGCCCATCGGCCCCCCTTGGCCCCATCACCCCTAGCCGCGGCCCCTAGGCCCCGTCGCCCCCAGCTGCGGCCCCTCGCGACCCCAGGCCCCGTCGCCTCGGCCCCTTGGCCCCGTCGCCCCTAGCCATGGCCCCTCGCGACCTGCCGCCCCTAACCGCGGCCCCGTCGCCTCTAGCCTCGGCCCCTAGCGACCTGTCGCCCCTATCCGCGGCCCCGGCGCCCCGTCGCATCATGGAGGGTAAGGGGGTGGCAAGAGGGGTGACGGCTTCCTGCCCACGTGCCCTGCAGTTGCACGCGCAGCTCCGCCCCCGCCCCCCTCCCCCCCCTCCATGGGGACGGGGGGGAGAGGGTGTGAGGAGGTGGCGGATGTGCCTCAGCAGCAGCAGCTCCCGCCACGCCTCCTCCTCTCTCTCTCCCTGCCGCACCTTGTGTTGGGAGGGGGGGGGGAGCTTGGAGGTTCAGGGGGAGGCAGGAGGGGATCTGCAGCACCAGCCCCCCCCGCCCCCCCTTACTCCTCCATCCCTGGGGGGTGAAGGATTGTGGAGCAGCAGTGGGGGGGAGGGGATCTGCAGCACCAGCCCCCCCCCGCCCCCCCCTTCTCCTACCTCCCCCTGCTGCGGGTGCAGCAGTGGGGGGGAGGGGATCTGCAGCACCAACCCCACCCGTCCCCCCCCCCTTCTCCTTCATTTTTGGGGGGTGACGGATGTCCAACATTATATGTTTATATTGTGTAGGCTATAGTGGGTTTAGCCTTAGGGGGTACAGCTTTGTTAGGGTTTCCTACTTGTATCCCCCTCCTACCTAGTTTCATCCATTCTCGTTCTATTCTAGATTCTAACATGGTATCACGAGCCTAGGTTGCTACCTAGGACCGCTTTCTACTATGGGCCCACTATTCCGCTAGAAGCGCCCTCGTGCGCCCTACCTTACGTGCGCCCTCGTGCGCCTTTCTCTGCTAGTGCGCCTTCGTGCGCCTTCGTGCGCCTTCGTGCGCCCTCGTGCGCCCTCGTGCGCCTTCGTGCGCCCTCGTGCGCCCTCGTGCGCCCTCGTGCGCCCTCGTGCGCCCTCGTGCGCCCTCGTGCGCCCTCGTGCGCCCTCGTGCGCCCTCGAGCGCCCTCGTGCGCCCTCGAGCCGCCCCTGCAGGTCCGTCAGGCCCCCGAGCCGCCTCTGCAGACCCGTCAGGCCCCCCCCGAGCCGCCTCTGCAGGCCCGTCAGGCCCGAGAGCCGCCCCTGCAGACTCGTCAGGCCCGCGCGCAGCCTCTGCCCGACCGCGCGCCGCCCGTGCAGGCTCTCGCCGCCCGCCGCGTCGCCCTGCCCGCGGCGTCGTCACCTGCCCGCGACGTAGCCCCTGCCCGCGGCGTCGTCGCCTGCCCGCGGCGTCGTCGCCTGCCCGCGGCGTCGTCGCCTGCCCGCGGCGTCGTCGCCTGCCCGCGACGTAGCCCCTGCCCGCGACGTCGTCGCCTGCCCGCGGCGTCGTCGCCTGCCCGCGGCGTCGTCGCCGGCCCGCGGCGTCGTCACCTGCTCGCCGCGTCGCCCTGCCCGCGGCGTCGCCACCTGCTCGCGGCGTCGCCCTGCTCGCGGCGTCGTCACCTGCTCGCCGCATCGCCCTGCCCGCGGCGTCGTCACCTGCCCGCCGCGTCGCCCTGCCCGCGGCGTCACCACCTGCCCACCGCGTCGCCCTGCTCGCCGCGTCGCCCTGACCTAATCCGCGCCTGCCCTCTGGAGCAGCCGCCCCTGCAGCAGCCGCCCCTGGCCACTGGAGCAGCCGCCACTGCAGGAGCCGCCCCTCGCCCCTGGAGCAGCCACCGCTGCAGCAGCCGCCCCTGGCCCCTGGAGCAGCCGCCACTGCAGCAGCCGCCCCTGGCACCTGGAGCAGCTGCCGTCGCGGCCCGGCCTTGCCCTGGAGCAGCTGCCGCGGAGCTCCCTGCTGCGGCCCGGCCCCGCCCTGCAGTTGTAGCGGCCCCGCTGTCGCCACCGTCTTGCGCATGCCGCGCCGACCACTGGTGAGTTGCCCTGCCAGCACTGCTACCGCTGCTACTGCTGCTACTGCCTTTTCTACTCCCACTGCTACTGCTCCTGCTGTTACTGCTGTTACTGCCGCTACTGCTGCTACTGCTGCTCCTGGCGTGGCCAGATGCAGCTCCAGGGCCGTGCGCGTGAGTCCCTCACGCCCCAGCAGCTTCGTGAGTGGTACGCTAGTTGGGGCTGTCGGGGTGGCCGTAGTGGTAGTCGCTCTGGAGTGGGTCGGTTGGGAGCTTCTGGTAGTGGACAGGTGCAGCTGCCGTGTCCTCTTTCGCCCCAGCAGCTTCGTGCGTGGTACGCTAGTTGGGGCTGTTGGGGTGGCCGTAGTGGTAGCCGCTCTGGAGTGGGTCGGTCGGGAGCTTCTGGTAGTGGACAGGTGCAGCTGCCGTGTCCTCTTTCGCCCCAGCAGCTTCGTGAGTGGTACGCCAGTTGGGGCTGTCGGGGTGGCCGTAGTGGTAGTCGCTCTGGAGTGCGTCGTTCGGGAGCTTCTGGTAGTGGACAGGTGCAGCTGCCGTGTCCTGTGAGTGAGGCTGCCGCTCTAGGTGCTAGTGCGTCTGTTGCCCTAGGTGCTGGTGAGGCTACCACTCCCGGTACTCGCGTGTCTGCTACCCCAGGTGCTGGTGAGGCTGCTGCTCTAGGTGCTAGTGAGTCTGCGCCCCCTGGTACTGAGTCGACTGAGGCACTGCACACCTTCACTCTGGACTCAGGTGCTTCTCGCTGTTTCTTTCGTGATTGCACTGCCCTTGAGCCGCTTGCTCGGCCAGTTGCTGTCTCCCTCGCTGACCCCTCTGGGGGTCCGGTCATTGCGACCTCCTCCACTGTCCTTCCTTGTCCTGCGGTCCCGTCGGGCACACTGTCAGGTCTCCACCTCCCCTCGTTCTCTACGAACTTGGTGGTGGGTTGTGCGCTCCAGGACGGGGGTGTTCACCAGTTCACCCCTGCCTACGAGCGCGTGACACACTGCACGTGTGCTCGGACGGGCCGTCACCTGGCTACCTTCACTCGGCAGCCGGGGTCGGACCTGTACACACTGACCACTGAGTCCCCTCAGGTAGCTGCGTCTGCGTCTGCGTCAGGTCAGCTGTCGGCCCCCTGCTCGTGTCGCTCTCTGGCGCACGAGACCGTCCTCTGGCACCACCGACTTGGTCACCCGTCCGTGCAGCGCCTTCGTGCCATGCACAAACGGTACCTTGTCTCTGGTCTTCCCAGGGTTCTCCCTCCCCTCCCACCCTCGCCTGCTCCTCCCTGTCTTCCCTGTGTCGGGGGGCGGCAGCGCGCCGCTCCTCACTCCTCCTCGTTTCCCCCGACGACTGCTCCCTTGCAGACGCTCCACATGGACGTGTGGGGCCCAGCCCGCGTCCGTGGTCAGGGTCAGGAGAGGTACTTTCTGATAGTTGTTGACGACTACTCGCGCTACACCACGGTCTTCCCCTTGCGCACCAAGGGTGAGGTCCCTGATGTTTTCATCCCTTGGATCAGCGCTTCTCGTCTCCAACTCAGCGAGCGTTTCCACTCGGACTTTCCTGTCCTGCGCTTGCACTCTGACAGAGGTGGTGAGTTCTCCTCCGACCTCTTGGCAGCCTACTGTGCGGAGCACGGCATCCGCCAGTCGTTCACGCTTCCGGCCTCTCCACAGCAGAATGGGGTTGCTGAGCGCCGCATTGGCTTGGTCATGGAGGTCGCTCGTACCTCCTTGATCCATGCGGCTGCCCCCCACTTTCTGTGGCCGTTTGCAGTCCGATACGCTGCGCATCAGCTCAACCTCTGGCCCCGTGTCTCCGTTCCGGAGACTTCGCCGACACTGCGTTGGACAGGAGAGGTTGGCGATGCGTCACGCTTTCGGGTCTGGGTATCTCGAGCCTTTGTTCGCGATACGTCCGCGGACAAGCTCTCCTCCCGCGCTGTTCCTTGTGTCTTCCTTGGCTTTGTCCCGGACGCGTCTGGTTGGCAGTTTTACCACCCCACCTCGCGCCGTGTCCTGCCTTCTCAGGACGTCACTTTCGACGAGTCCGTCCCCTACTACCGCCTCTTCCCCTACCGCACTGCCCCGCTTCCCCCCCCGCCTCTCTTCCTCGCGCCAGGTGCTGCTGTGGTAGAACCCCTCCCCCCTCAGGGTGCCGCTCCCTCAGGTGTGTCCCAGGTAGACCCGGTTGAGCCTGTCGAGGTAGCTGTCGACTCTCGTCCTGCTAGGGGTGCTGAGCCTGAGGGTGCTGAGCCTGAGCGTGCGGAGCCTGGGGGTGCGGAGCCTGGGGGTGCGGAGCCTGGGGTTGCGGAGTCTGGGGGTGCGGAGCCTGGGGTTGCGGAGTCTGGGGGTGCTGAGCCTGGGGGTGCGGAGCCTGGGGGTGCTGAGCCTGGGGGTGCGGAGCCTGCGGGTGCTGAGTCTGGGGGTGCTGAGTCTAGAGGTGCTGAGCCTGGGAGTGCTACACCTGGAGGAGCTCTCTCCTCACAGCAGCTGCGTGAGTGGTACTTACAGTACTGCAGCCTCAGGAGAGGTGCTTCTGGAGCCAGGAGTACTGCTGGAGCTGGTGCTAGTGCTTCCCCTCCTAGGCGGGAGCTGCCCTCTCCCCAGCAGCTTCGAGAGTGGTACGCACGGCGCTGCAGTCTTCGGAGTGGCGCTCCTAGTGTCGCGGACCCAGCTGCTGGAGGTTCTGCTGCTGGCGGTGCTTCTGGCGCTGCTGGAGGTACTGCTGGTGCTGGAGCTGCTGGTGCTGCTGACGCTGCTGGAGGTGCTGCTGGTGCTGGGGCTGCTGGAGCTGCTGGAGGTGCTGCTTCTTCTGGAGGTGCTGCTGGTGCTGCGGACCCTGGAGTTGGAGCTGCTGCTGGTGCTGAGGACCCGGGCGTTGGAGCTGCTGCTGGTGCTGCGGACCCGGGCGTTGGAGTTGCTGCTGGTGCTGCGGACCCTGGAGTCGGAGCTGCTGCTGGTGCTGCGGACCCTGGAGTTGGAGCTGCTGCTGGTGCTGAGGACCCTGGAGGTGGAGCTGCTGCTGGTGCTGAGGACCCTGGCGCTGGTGTCTCTGCTGGTTCTGGAGACGCTGCGCGGCCGCGGCCGTACTTCGTTCCGCTCCTTCAGCAGGATCTTGGTCAGCCTCCTCCTCCTTGTCCTCCTCCCTCCTTAGAGTGTCCTCCGTCTGTCCAGTCGCAGTCACTGTTACCGTCTGCCTCCCCTCTCCCTGGTCCTTCTCCTTACACTGGTCCGACTGGAGGTCTTACGGAGCGTCGTGAGCCTGAGTCTCGTCCTGCGTCGCCTGAGTCTCGTCGAGCGTCGCCTGTTCGTGCTGCTCACAATGGTCGTCGTGTCCCGCGTCAGCGTCCTCGTGCTGTCCCAGGCACTCACCAAATGGCGCTTCGTCCTTCCACTGCTCCCCAGCGTGTCCCTCTCCCGTCTCCTCCTGCGTCCTCTCTTCCTGCTCTTGCTGACCCTGAGTCTGACTCCCTTCGTGCTGCCAGTCCTACTGTCACGCGTCTCCTCGCTACTGTTGTCACTGACCCTTCCTTTGAGTCCACTGCTGCGTCTGCCTTAGTTGCCGAGCTTGTCGACTTTGCTGCCACTTGTCGTCTCGACTACGCCGCTAGCCTAGTTGCTGAGTCTGAGTCTGTCTGTCCTCCGTCCGTCGGGGGTGAGTGTGCTCTTGGCACGGACGTCCTTGAGGACAGGCAGGAGGAGTTTGAGTGCTTTGCCGCTGCTTTACCTCATCTCGTGTCCATGCTAGTTGCCCCTGAGGGAGACCCGGATGCACCAGACATCCCGACTCCGCGCTCTTACGCAGAGGCGATAGAGGGTCCCTACTCCTCTCAGTGGCAGACAGCCATGGACGCAGAGATGGCTTCCTGGAAGTCCACAGGCACCTACGTCGACGAGGTTCCCCCACCTGGGGCGAACATCGTCAGTGGCATGTGGATTTTCAGGGTGAAGCGGCCGCCGGGTTCTCCGCCTGTCTTCAAGGCGCGTTACGTTGCACGAGGCTTCAGTCAGCGACAGGGAGTTGACTTCTTCCAGACCTTCTCCCCGACCCCGAAGATGACCACTCTTCGGGTTCTGCTGCACGTCGCCGCTCAGCGTGACTACGAGCTCCACTCTCTTGACTTCAGCACTACTTTCCTACAGGGCAGCCTGCACGAGGAGATCTGGCTGCGCCGCCCACCTGGCTTCACTGGGTCGTTCCCTCCTGGTACCCAGTGGAGCCTCCGGCGGCCAGTCTACGGTCTCCGACAGGCGCCACGTGAGTGGCACGACACACTGAGGACTACACTTGCGGCTCTTGGGTTCGCTCCTTCTACTGCTGACCCGTCGCTGTTTCTACGCACCGACACCTCGCTGCCGCCGTTCTACATCCTCGTGTACGTCGACGACTTGGTCTTTGCCACTGCTGACACTGCGGCACTCGCCCACGTGAAGTCGGAGCTGCAGAAGAGACACACGTGCACAGACCTGGGTGAACTGACAAGCTATCTTGGCTTGCGAATCACCCGGGACAGAGCACGGCGCACCATCACCTTGACTCAGTCACACATGGTGCAGCAGGTCCTTCAGCGCTTCCGCTTCACGTACTCCTCGCCTCAGCCCACTCCTCTGCCTACCGGTCACTCGCTCTCAGCTCTGCCTTCGGATGAGTCCGTAGAGCCGAGTGGCCCGTATCCAGAGCTTGTGGGCTGCCTCATGTACCTGATGACCTGCACTCGACCTGACCTTGCATACCCTCTTAGCATCCTTGCACGCTATGTCGCTCCTGGCCGTCACCGGAAGGAGCATATGGATGCCGCTAAGAGGGTGATGCGCTACTTGTGCAGTACGTCGGGCATGGGGCTAGTGCTTGGAGGACGAGACCGAGTTGTACTCACTGGGCACTCAGACGTGTCTTGGGCTGACGACCAGGCTACTCAGCGGTCGTCTCAGGGTTACACCTTCAGCCTTGGCTCTGGTTCAGTTTCTTGGCGTTCTACACGCTCGTCTTCTGTTCTCAGCTTCAGTTGTGAGGCTGAGATCTACGCCACAGCCATGGCTGCACAGGAGTTACGCTGGCTCACCTACCTGCTGACCGACTTGGGAGAGCGGCCTCGTTCTCCTCCAGTGCTGTACGTCGACAACAAGGCTGCCATTGCCTTGTGTGAGGAGCACAGACTGGAGCACAGAACGAAGCATATCGCTCTGCGCTACTTCCTTGCTCGAGAGCTGCAGCAGCGCGGTCAGCTTCGTCTGCGTTACGTGGCCACTCGGGCCAACACTGCTGATGTGTTCACCAAGGCGCTTCAGCCTTGTGACCATCAGCGCTTCTGTACTGTTCTAGGCCTCGTGCCTACTGGGCCTCACTTGCTTACTTCTTGACTCTGCTTGTACTGTGATCTCTATATATATGCCTGCTTGTTTACTCTTGCTAGGTTGTGATCACTGTATCTCTTGTTATACTATGACAGCCACTATAGTCTTAGAAGACAAATTAGGAAGAGTTACGAGTTGGGAATGACTCCCAGCTCCTATAAACCCCAAGAGCCGAGGTACAGTGATGTGGAACAGTGCCACACTATCCCCAACCACGAAGGGTCTCGAAACTACCCTCCACAAGGGCCTACACCAAGGGAAATGTTACACTACACAAGGTAATGTAACTATTCTCACCATCTTGAAGTGTACCCTTTTGGATAGCTTCGAAATCACTTGAATCTTGAAACCAAGGCTCTGGTTCTTCAATGTAAATTCTTCCTTGAGTTCTTGGAAGTCTGCTGCGCACACCTGCAATACGCCGAACGTTCCACACACGGCAAAATAGAAAACCGCACACGACACGCAAACGACGACGTGACACGCGACTAGCGATAACTCGCTATTGACTCGAGACACACATTCAAAATCATGCCTCATCATTCACACACTATTGTAAGCATGAAATATATATGATCTCATGCCCTCATACCATTCCATGCACACACGCATGCACGCACACGGACAACAAGCCGAATGCAAACCGTAGGGTTGCACCAGCAAACTCCCCCTCGGATTGTTGGCCTTAGGATCTTGCTCTCTCAGTTCATAGCCATCCCAGCCAGCTTGCAACACTTCCAATGCTGCTGCTCCACCAGCCTCTTGGTCATCATGTCAGCTGACTACCTTGTCGTCTTCACGTAGTGCAACTCAACTTCACCTGCGGCCACCATGCTCCTCGTCCAATGCCATTTCACCCTCATGTGCTTCGTGAGGCCATGCAACACAGGGTTCTTAGCAAGAGCAATGGCACCTTGGCTGTCACAGTAGCGTGGGGTAGGTCCTTGCTGCTCCTCCCCCAATTCAGCCAATAAATGCCGCTGCCACACAATCTCCCGTACGGCACGGAAGAGTGTCATGTACTCGGACTCCACCGAGCTCAATGCTTGATCCACCTGCTTCTTGCTCTCCCAAGCAGTTGGGCCTCCACCAACACAGCAAATGAACCCTCCAACACTTGTCATGTCCTCTGGTTCCGATGCATAAGAAGCATCCGAGAATGCGGTGAGGAACAAACGCCCGGATCAACACCATCTGCGCCCTTTTGGCGCCTTTGCGCCGCCGCTGAGTATTGCAGCCCAACCGTCGCTGTTTGGCCAAGATACTGGGCCACCCTCATTCCAGCTGCTACCTGCTACTCATTAGGGCATTGAACAACCCTAGCCAACTGTCCGGTTGCAAAGGCGACGTCCGGTCGGGTGTTTACCGCCACGTACATGAGGCTGCCCACCAACGAGTGAAAACGGCGCCTCTCCTCTTCACCAACGCTCTCCTCCTCTGGTCCCTTCACACACTTGAACCCAGAGGGAAAGGGTGTAGCCACATGGCCTTCACTCTGCCCAAAGTTAGCAGCCAATGCCTCCAGGTACTTCCGTTGATGCATCCGCATGCACCGCTTCTCCACATCTCGTTCGATGTGGAGCCCAAGGTAGAAGCTCACATCACCAAGGGCCTTGCACTTGAACTTGTCTTGAAGCTTCAGCATCACCTCCTTCACAAGGTCAGAGGAGGGTGAGAAAATAAGAATGTCATCCACATAAACCACCATGAAGCTCCTCTGCTCCCCCTCGCCAAGCATGAACAAGGATTGATCAGCGGATGAGGGAGTGAAGCC
The DNA here is from genome assembly GCA_947471745.1 of Closterium sp. Naga37s-1. Taxonomy (NCBI): domain Eukaryota; kingdom Viridiplantae; phylum Streptophyta; class Zygnematophyceae; order Desmidiales; family Closteriaceae; genus Closterium; species Closterium sp. Naga37s-1. The sequence continues at coordinate 934,398 of CANJKZ010000737.1, forward strand.
GATCTCCTCCAAGACTTCACGCAGCTTCAAGTACCACTGCCTAGGGGCTTGCTTGAGCCCATAGAGCGCCTTCTTCAGCTTCCACACTCTGCCACTACCATCATCAAACCCCTCTGGCTGTGCCATAAAAATCTCTTCCTCAAGGACGCCGTTGAGGAATGCGGTTGTCACGTCCATTTGTTTTACCACCCATCATTTGATGGCAGCACCCGCGAGTAGGGTTCTCAGCGTCGTCGGCTTCACCACAGGAGCAAACAACTCCTTATAGTCCACCTTCTCTTTCTGCTAGTACCCCTTGGCCACAAGCCTAGACTTGTAGCGCTCGATTTTGCCGTCGGCGTCGGACTTGATCTTGAAGAGCCAATTGGGCGTAATCGCCTTACGCCCCTCCGGTAGCTCCACCAATTCCCACGTGCCGTTCTCCTCAATGCTCTTCAACTCACTCTCCATTGCCTTCTTCCACTCCTCAGCATCACTACTCTCCAAGGCCTCCTTGAGAGTTGCTGGTTCCCCCGGCATCTCCACCGGAGAGAAGAACGCGAAAGCAAACTCCTCGTACTCACTTTCGTCGTCATCTCCAACCATCATTGCCGCTCCGGCCAAGGCTGACTTGGCTGGCTTTCCCAACGCCTCATAGGTCAGCCTATTTGGGGCTTGAGTTCTCCTCTTGCCCCTTCCTTCCTCCTCAGCTGCAGGGACATGAAGGCCTTGGCGTTGCTGCGGGGTGACTCGGATCCGTGGAGCACTCGTAGTGCGAGAAGGAAGTGTCGGTGCACGCTCGCTCACTTGCTGTACCTCCTCCTCTTCTTCCTCTGCATCCTTGGCCTCCTCTCCCCCATTCACAAAGGAAGATTGCCTTATGGTGGTGCTGCTGCTGCTCAGCTCCAAGGGCAGCTCCACATGCCCCAAACCGGAACTCTTCACCTCCCCAAATCGCACGCCTATCTTCGCCTCATTCTCCGCCTTCCAATCCTTATACATCAGGTTCTCCATGAATTTGCAGTCCCTGCTCACCAAGAATTTCTTGGTGAATGGGTCCCAAAGAAGCCACCCCTTGCTGTTTTTAGCCATGCACAAGTGCACAGCCCATATCGCCTTGGCACCGAGCTTGTTGTGCCGAAGATGCTTAGGCACGAGCGCCATGCACATGCACCAGAACACCCGAAGCATATCCACCTTTGGCTTCCTTCCAATCCACTCCACATAGGGCACCCATTTGTCTGCTCCCACATGAGTCAAAGCTCTGTTCTTGGCCACACACGCACTCCGCACCGCATCAGGCCAGAAGTAGTCGGGTAGCCCGGCTTCAATGAGCAACCTGCGTGCCGTCTCCGTGATTGTGCGGTTCGCTCGCTCGGCGATGCTGTTCATTGCAGGGGAGTGTGGCATGGTAAGGGCTCCCCCTTCACACGTATGCCAGCAACCATCTCATTCTTCACTAACTGCTGCAAGATGGGCAAGGCCACATGCCCCATTCGCCGATGCAAGGTGAGCCAATCACACTCCCCCGTAGCCGAAGTCGGATTTGAGAATGCTGCAGTCGCAATAGTGCTCCACATGCTCTCTCCGTACTCCTCCTCCGCTACTGCCTTGGGGTTCTCCTCACCCTTGTGCTGCTTCTTGGCTGCTGCACCACTCTCCTCGTGTTCACCGAGCTTGCTGGTCCCTCCAAGATTGCACTTCTTGGACTCAATCTCCTTAGCGCGACCGTTCGCGCCATCGCCGCTACCAACCGCTTCACCCTTGGTGCTGATGCTTGCTGCCACTTGCCTCTCCTTAGGCATGGGGACCACATGGATCTGCCACATCTCGTTGTAGACATCCCTAGGCCCCGTCGCCCCGCGGCCCCCCGTCGCCCACGGCCAGTCGCCCTAGGCCCCGTCGCCCCACGGCCCACGTCTCCCTAGGCCCTGTCGCCCCGCAGCCCCCGTCGCCCACGGCCCCGTCGCCCTAGGCCCCGTCACCCCATGGCCCCCGTCGCCCTAGGCCCCGTCGCCCCGCGGCCCCCCGTCGCCCACGACCAGTTGCCCTAGGCCCCATCGCCCAGCGGCCCCCGTCTCCCTAGGCCCCGTCGCCCCGCAGACCCCGTCGCCCACGGCCCCGTCGCCCCGCGGCCCCCGTCGCCCTAGGCCCGTTGCCCTAGGCCCAGTCGCCCCGCGGCCCCGAGCCTTTCGTTTCTGGCCCCGTGGCCCTTTGTTCCTGGCCCCGCGGCACGTCGCCCTTAGGCCCACGGCCCCTCGGCCCCCCCCTTTGTTCCTGGCCCCGCGGCCCGACGCCCCTAGGCCCCAGGCCCCTTGGCCCCTTTGTTCCTGGCCCCGCGGCCCGTCGCCCCTAGGCCCCAGGCCACTCGGCCCCCTCGTTCCTGGCCCCGCGGCACGACGCCCCTAGGGCCCCGGCCCCTCGGCCCCCCTTTGTTCCTGGCCCCGCAGCCCGTCGCCCCTAGGCCCCCGGCCCCTCGGCCCCTCTCCTTCGTTCCTGGCCCCGTGGTCCGACGCCCCTAGGCCCCCGGCCCCGCGGCCCATCGCCCCTGACCCCCCTCGGCCCCTGCTGCAGCTACTGCTACTGCTGCTATTGCTGCTCCTGTGTCCTTCGCCACTATGGCTTCACTTCGAGTTCTCGCGTTCGATCATGAGGGCAGACCGATTCAGTTTGACACGTGGCTTGACGATCTGCAGCTGTACCTACTGAGCGATTCTAAGGACAGTGTTTCTTTGTTTGACCTCGTGTTTGGCACTGCTCCTGCCCCTCCCGCGTCAGCTGACAGTGCGACTCGCTCACAGTGGCTTACTCACGATGCTGCTACCCGCTTAGCCATTCGCAACCACCTACCGTTAGCTAAATGCGCTCACTTCAGACAGCACAGGACAGCACAGGCACTGTACGACACTGTCGTAGCTCGCTACTCCTCGCCTGCCACTGCTTCTCTAGGCCGCCTGCTACTGCCCCACCTGTTCCCCGAGCTGTCCGCTTTTGCTACAGTGGAGGACCTGGTGTCCCACCTTCGCAATAGTGATGCTCGCTACCGCGCTACCGGCCCAGCTGAGTTCCTTGACAAGAACCAGCCCCCGATGTTCATCACTCTCTACTTTATAGTCACCCGTCTCCCTAACTCTCTGCGCTCTGTCAGGGACCACTTTCTCTCCCTCGACACCACGACCCTCACTATTGACCTCCTCAAGCAGCACCTTATTGCAACTGAGACTAGTGTAGTCGCTGTAGGTGCTGCTCGTGGCACTCCGCGCACACCCTTCTTTGAGGGGTGCTCCCCTTCCCCCCTTGCCCCCTCCTACGCCTCTGCTGCTGCTGTCGACGTCCCTGGTGCTGTGGACGTCGGGGCTGCTTCTGGTAGTGCGAAGCGCCGCAGCAGCAAGGGCAAGGGGGGCAGGGGTGGTGGAGGTGGCAGCGGCAGTGGTAGTGGGGGCAGCGGTGGAGGTGGTGGAGGCAGTGGAGGTGGTGGCAGCAGTGGGAGTGGTGACGGGAGTGGGGGCTTTGGTAGCGGCGGACGAGGCAGCGGTGGGGGTGGCGGTAGTGGCAGTGGTGGGCGTGGAGGCGGTCGAACTGGAGCTCAGGGTGGAGGCTCTGGAGGAGGCCAAAGGTAGCAGCAGCAGCTTCGGAGCAAAACATAGTCGCCCTAGCAACTTCGTGAGTGGTTGTTTCAGCGTGGGGCATCTGGGGGTAGTGTTAGCTGCCCGTATGTCATTCGCACGGGTGACCGTGGTGGTCAGACATGCGGGAGGCCTCACACTCAGCGCCGCTGCTTCTCCCGCCTTGACGTCGCTTGGCGTACTGAGTTTGGTGACGAGGTCGAGCGCCCCCTCTGTGCAGACCTGTTTCGGGCTGGAGTTGCTATCTTTGACGTAGACTTTGATGTTATTCTTGCTTCTATGTATGCCTTGTCTACTAGTGCTGAGGGTGACTGTTACCGGTGTGTGCCGCCTGACCCAGGTATAGCCGCTGCTGCTCTAGGTGCTAGTGAGTCTGTTCTCCCTGGTATTGCGCCTACTGCGGCCTTGCACACCTTCACACTTGACTCAGGTGCCTCACGCTGTTTCTTTCGCGACAGCACCACCCTCACTCCTCTCTCTGCACCTATACCGGTCCGACTGGCTGACCCCTCCGGGGGCCCAGTCGTTGCCCGTGCCTCCACTCTTCTCCCGTGTCCGGCGTTTCCGTCCGGCTTCCTGTCTGGTCTTCACCTCCGCTCGTTCTCTACAAACTTGGTGAGTACCGCTGCCCTCCAGGATGCGATGGTCACTACCACCACTCCTGGGGGTCAGCGTGTGTCAATCTGCATGTGTGCCCAGACAAGCCGTCACCTGGCCACGTTCACTCGTCGGCCAGGGTCGAGTCTGTACACACTGGCTACTGAGCCTAATCAAGTAGCTGCGTCAGCCCAGGTGTCCGCATCAGATCAGGTAGCACCCCCTTGCTCGTGTTGCCTCCTGTCGCACCAGACTCTTCTGTGCCACCACCGTCTTGGTCACCCTTCTCTGCCACGCCTTCGTGGCATGCACTCTCGCCTCCTTGTGTCTAGTCGCCCCAGGTCTTTACCTCCCCTCCCGCCCTCGCCTGCTCCGCCATGCCTTCCTTGCGTCAAGGGGCGGCAGCGCGCCACTCCTCACTCCTCGTTTCCCCCGACGACTGCTCCCCTGCAGACTCTCCACATGGACGTGTGGGGCCCAGCCCGCGTCAGTGGCCAGCGCCGGGAGCGCTACTTTCTGCTGGTCCTTGACGACTACACGCACCACGGTCTTCCCCTTGCGCAGCAAGGGTCAGGTCTCTGATGTCTTGATCCCTTGGATCCGTGCAGTACGTCTCCAGCTCCGCGAGCGGTTCCAGCAGGACCTTCCTGTCCTGCGTCTCCACTCTGACAGAGGTGGTAGGTTCTCCTCCGACCAACTGCGTGACTTTTGTCATGGGGAGGGCATTCTCCAGTCGTTCACGCTTCCGGCCTCCCCTCAGCAAAATGGGATTGGTGAGCGCCGCATTGACTTAGTCATAGAGGTCGCTCGTACCTCCATGATCCATGCGGCTGCTCCCCATTTTCTGTGGCCGTTTGCGGTCCGGTATGCTGCGCATCAGCTCAACCTATGGTGGTAGGTTCTCGTGCCTTTGTCCGCGATACGTCCGCGGACAAGCTCTCCACCCACGCCATTCCCTGCGTCTTCCTTGGCTTTGTCCCTGACGCGCCTGGCTGGCAGTTTTACCACCCTACCTCGAGCTGTGTCCTCCCCTCTCAGGACGTCACGTTTGACGAGTCGGTTCCCTTTTACCGTCTCTTCCCCTAGCGCTCTGCCCGTCTCCCTCCCCCGCCGCTCTTCCTTGCTCCAGGTCCCCCTCCGGTAGACCCCCTCCCCCCTCAAGGTCCTGCTCCCTTAGGTGTCTCTAAGGTAGACCCACCCCCTGGTGCTGTGTCTGGTGAGGTAGCTGTAGACTCAGGTGCTGCTAGAGGTGCTACGTCTGGGGGTGCTGAGACTGGGGGTGCCGAGCTAGGGGGTGCTGAGACTGGGGGTGGTGAGCCTGGGGGTGATGAGACTAGGGGTGTTGAGCGCGAGGGTGCTAAGACTGGGAGTGCTGAGCCTGAAGGTGCTGAGCCTGAGGGTGTGGAGTCTGGGGGTGTGGAGCCTGGGGGTGCGAAGCCTATGGGTACGGAGTCTGGGGGTGCTGAGCCCAGAGGTACTGCCTCGTCTGGGGGTCCTGCGGGTGTCTCGCCCCGGCTGTCTCCCCGACCGGATCCGCTCTCTCCGCAGCAGCTGCGCGAGTGGCTTACTCGGCGCGCCCGCCTTCGGAGTGGAGCTGCAGGAGCAGGTGACTCTGCTGCTGGAGACGCTGGTGCTGGCAGTACTGCTAGTACTGGTGTTTCTGATGGAGCTGGAGGTACCGGGGGTGCTGGTTCTACTGGTCCTGGAGGTGCTCATACTGGAGGTAATGGAGCTGCCGGGGTTGGTGGTGCTGGAGGAGCTGGTGCTGGAGGTGCTGGTACTGCTGGAGGTACTCGAGTCGTTGGAGATGGTGGTACTACAGACGTTGGAGCTCGAGGCGCTGGCCCTGGGGGTGCTGGTGCTGGTTCTGGAGACACTGGGCGACTGCGACCTTACTTCGTTCCCCTACTTCACGAGGTTCTTGGTCTCCCGTCTTCTACTGGCCTTCCTCCTCCTTTTCTGTGTCCACCCCCTGACCAGTCGCAGCCGCTGCTACAGTCCGCCTCCCCGCTGCCTGCTCCTTGTCCCTACACTGAGCATACCGGTGGTCTTACAAAGCGTCGTGAGCATGAGTATCGTCATGCCTCGCCTGTTCGCACTGGTCGTTGCGTTCCTCGTCCGCGTCCTCCTCCTGTCCCCGGCACACACGCTATGGCACTTCGTCCTTCCTCTGTTCCACTGCGTGTTCCTCTTCCTGCTCCTCCTGAGTCCTCTCTTCCAGCCGTCACTAACCCTTCTTTTGAGCCCACTGCTGCGTCTGTCAAAACAGTTATATGTTTATATGTTTCTAGGTTGTGTAGGGGTTATCCCTAGAGGGTACAACTAGATTTACTCGACACTCTTGTACCCCCCCCCTCACCTAATCGACATCACTTCTTTCTTCTCTTTTGACTTGCTCATCTCTCTCGACACTCACGCTAGTACCTCGAACCCTAGCCATGGCTCTTTAGTTCATGAGCTTATCTTGACATGCTATCTGAGTAGGTCGTTCCTAGGACCTCACATTCATGGGCCCACCACCTACTGCCCTGCTAGCCTAGGCCCCGGCCCGTCGCCCCTTGGCGTCGCCCCTAGGCTCGGCCCCCAGGTCCCGTCGCTCACGGCCCCTCGGCCCCGTCGCTCATGGCCACTAGGCCCGGCCCATCGCTGCCCCTAGCTTGGCCCCTTGGCCTCGTTGGCGCCGTCGCCCCTAGCCACGCCACTCGGCCCCGTTGGCCCCGTCGCCCCTAGCCGCGCCCCTCGGCCCCATTGGCCCCGTCGACCCCGTTGCCCCTAGCTGCGCCACTCGGCCCTGTTGGCCCCGTCGCCCCTAGCCGCGCCCCTCGGCCCCGTTGGCCCCGTCGACCCCGTCGCCCCTAGCTGCGCCACTCGGCCCCGTTGGCCCAGTCGCCCCTAGCCGCGCCCCTCGGCCCCGTTGGCCCCGTCGACCCCGTCGCCCCTAGCCGCGCCACTCGGCCCCGTTGGCCCCGACGCCCCTAGCCGCGCCCCTCAGCCTCATTGGCCCCGTCGACCCCGTCGCCCCTAGCCACGCACCTCGGCCCCGTTGGCCCCGTCGCCCCTAGCCGCGCCCCTCGGCCTCGTTGGCCCCGTCGACCCCGTCGCCCCTAGCCGCGCACCTTGGCCCCGTCGCCCCCGTCGCCCCTAGCCGTGCCCATCGGCCCCCCTTGGCCCCATCACCCCTAGCCGCGGCCCCTAGGCCCCGTCGCCCCCAGCTGCGGCCCCTCGCGACCCCAGGCCCCGTCGCCTCGGCCCCTTGGCCCCGTCGCCCCTAGCCATGGCCCCTCGCGACCTGCCGCCCCTAACCGCGGCCCCGTCGCCTCTAGCCTCGGCCCCTAGCGACCTGTCGCCCCTATCCGCGGCCCCGGCGCCCCGTCGCATCATGGAGGGTAAGGGGGTGGCAAGAGGGGTGACGGCTTCCTGCCCACGTGCCCTGCAGTTGCACGCGCAGCTCCGCCCCCGCCCCCCTCCCCCCCCTCCATGGGGACGGGGGGGAGAGGGTGTGAGGGGGTGGCGGATGTGCCTCAGCAGCAGCAGCTCCCGCCACGCCTCCTCCTCTCTCTCTCCCTGCCGCACCTTGTGTTGGGAGGGGGGGGGGAGCTTGGAGGTTCAGGGGGGGGCAGGAGGGGATCTGCAGCACCAGCCCCCCCCGCCCCCCCTTACTCCTCCATCCCTGGGGGGTGAAGGATTGTGGAGCAGCAGTGGGGGGGAGGGGATCTGCAGCACCAGCCCCCCCCCCGCCCCCCCCTTCTCCTACCTCCCCCTGCTGCGGGTGCAGCAGTGGGGGGGAGGGGATCTGCAGCACCAACCCCCCCCGTCCCCCCCCCTTCTCCTTCATTTTTGGGGGGTGACGGATAGTGGAGCAGCAGTGGGGGGGAGGGGATTTGCAGCATCAGCCCCCCCCCCGCCCCCCCTTCTCCTCTCTCTCTCCCTGCCGCACCTTGTGTTGGGAGGGGGGGAGGAGCTTGGAGGTTCAGGGGGAGGCAGGAGGGGATCTGCAGCACCAGCCCCCCCCCTCCCCCCCCTTTCTCCTCCATCCCTGGGGGGTGAAGGATTGTGGAGCAGCAGTGGGGGGGAGGGGATCTGCAGCACCAGCCCCCCCCGCCCCCCCCTTCTCCTACCTCCCCCTGATGCGGGTGCAGCAGTGGGAGGGAGGGGATCTGCAGCACCAACCCCCCCCGTCCCCCCCCTTCTCCTTCATCCCTTGGGGGTGACGGATAGTGGATCAGCAGAGGGGGGGAGGGGATTTCAGCATCAGCCCCCCCCCCCCCCCCGCCCCCCCTTCTCCTCTCTCTCTCCCTGCTGCGCTTTGTGTTGGGAGGGGGGGGGGAGCTTGGCGGTTCAGGGGGAGGCAGGAGGGGATCTGCAGCACCAGCCCCCCCCCCCCCCCAACTTCTCCTCCATCCCCCTTCTGCGGGTGCAGCGGTGGGGGGGAGGGGATCTGCAGCCCTGTGCGCCCTGCTGCCCTGTTCGCCCTGCGCGCCCTGCTGCCCTGCAGCCCTGTGCGCCCTGCTGCCCTGCTGCCCTGTGCGCCCCGCGCGCCCTGCAGCCCTGCGCGCCCCGCGCGCCCTGCTGTCCTGCTGCCCTGCGCGCCCTGCAGCCCTGCGCGCCCCGCGCGCCCTGCTGCCCTGCAGCCCTGTGCGCCCTGCTGCCCTGCAGCCCTGTGCGCCCTGCTGCCCTGCTGCCCTGTGCGCCCCGCGCGCCCTGCAGCCCTGCGCGCCCCGCGCGCCTTGCTGTCCTGCTGCCCTGCGTGCCCCGCGCGCCCTGCAGCCCTGCTGCGCCCCACGCGCCCTGCTGCCCTGCTGCCCTGTGCGCCCCGCTGCCCTGTGCGCCCCGCGCGCCCTGCAGCCCTGTGCGCCTCGCGCGCCTGCTGCCGCTACAGCCCCTGCTGCTGCCGCTACAGCCCCTGCTGCTGCCGCTACAGCCCCTGCTGCTGCCGCTACAGCCCTTGCTGCTGCCGCTACAGCCCCTGATGCTGCCGCTTCAGCCCTTGCTGCGGCCGCTACAGCCCTTGCTGTTGCCGCTACAGCCCTTGCTGCTGCCGCTACAGCCCTTGCTGCTGCCGCTACAGCCCTTGCTGCTGCCGCTACAGCCCTTGCTGCTGCCGCTACAGCCCTTGCTGTTGCCGCTACAGCCCTTGCTGCTGCCGCTACAGCCCTTTCTGCTGCCGCTACAGCCCCTGCTTCTGCCGCATCAGCCCTTGCTGCTGCCGCTACAGCCCTCGCTGCGGCCGCTACAGCCCTTGCTGTTGCCGCTACAGCCCTTGCTGCTGCCGCTCCAGCCCTTGCTGTTGCCGCTACAGCCCTTGCTGCTGCCGCTACAGCCCTTGCTGTTGCCGCTACAGCCCTTGCTGCTGCCGCTACAGCCCTTGCTGCTGCCGCTACAGCCCCTGCTGCTGCCGCTACAGCCCTTGCTGCTGCCGCTACAGCCCTTGCTGCTGCCGCTACAGTCCTTGCTGCGGCCGCTACAGCCCTTTCTGCTGTCCTGCGCACCCCGCGCGCCTTGCAGCCCTGCACGCCACGCGCGCCCTGCTGTCTTGTGCGCCCCGTGCGCCCTGCTGCCCTCTGCACGCACATCTGCAGCCCCATGCGCAGCCCCTACCCCGCCCCCCCCTCTCCCCCCCTTTTCTCCTCCCTCTCCCTGTTGCACATGCAGCAGTTGGGGTGCCGGGGGGGGGAGGGGAGGGGAGGGTGTGAGGGGGAGGTTGCACCTCCAGCGCCAACCTGCCTCCTCTCTCTCACAGCCGCACCTACTGCTGTGGGGGGGAGTGTGAAGTGGTGGGGAGGCTCAGGGGATGTGGGTGGTGGGTGACACAGCTGCAGCAGCTTAGCATTCTAATAGTCTTGTGACCGCTGTTCGGTTTGGCTATCCCCTCCTTCACCTATGGGGGTGTGTCAAAACAAGTATATGTATATATGTTTCTAGGTTGTGTAGGGGTTATCCCTAGAGGGTACAACCAGATTTACTCGACACTCTTGTACCCCCCCCTCACCTAATCGACATCACTTCTTTCTTCTCTTTTGACTTGCTCATCTCTCTTGACACTCACGCTAGTACCTCGAACCCTAGCCATGGGTCTTTAGTTCATGAGCTTAGCTTGACAGCGTCTGCCCTCGTTGCTGAGCTAGTTGACTTTGCTACTGCCAGTCGTCTAGACTACGCCACTGCTCTTGTTGCTGAGTCTGCGTCTGCCACCCCTCCGTCCGTCGGGGGTGAGTGTGCTCTTGGCACGGACGTCCTTGAGGACAGGCAGGAGGAATTTGAGTGTCTTGCATCTGGTGTACCTCATTTCGCTTCCATGCTTCTTGCCCCTGAGGGAGACCCGGATGCACCAGACATCCCGCCCCCATGCTCTTACGCAGAGGCGATTACGGGTCCTTACTCCTCTCAGTGGCAGACAGCCATGGATGCCGAGATGGCATCCTAGAAGTCCACACGCACCTACGTCGACGCAGTTCCCCCGTCTCGGGCGAACATAGTCGATGGCATGTAGATTTTAAGGGTGAAGCGGCCGCCACGTTCTCCGCCTGCCTTCAACGCGCGTTACGTTGCTCGAGGCTTCAGTCAGCGACAGGGGGTCAACTACTTCTAGACCTTCTCCCCCACTCCAAAGATGACTACTCTTCGGGTGTTGCTGCACGTCGCTGCTCAGCGTGACTACGAGTTACACTCTCTGGACTTCACTACATCGTTCTTGCAGGGCAGCCTGCACGAGGAGATCTGGCTGCGCCGACCACCTAGCTTCACTGGGTCGTTTCCTGTAGGTACCCAGTGGAGCCTTCGGCGGCCAATCTACGGTCTCCGCCAGGCGCCTCGTGAGTGGCACAACACACTGAGGACTACACTTGCGGCTCTGGGGTTTACTCCTTCTACTGCCGACCCGTCGCTGTTTCTACGCACCGACATGTCGATGCCGCCGCTCTACGTCCTCGTGTACGTCGACGACCTCGTCTTTGCCATGGCTGACACTGAGGCACTGACCCTTGTGAAGTCCGAGCTGCAGAAGAGACACACCTGCACTGATTTGGGTGAACTGCGCAGCTATCTTGGCTTGCAGATCACTCGAGACAGAGCACGGCGCACCATCACACTGACTCAGTCACACATGGTGCACCAGGTCCTTCAGCGCTTCGGCTTCCAGTTCTCCTCGCCACAGCCCACTCCTCTATCTACCAGGCACTCGCTCTCAGCTCCACCTTTGGACGAGTCCGTAGAGCCGAGTGGTCCGTACCCAGAGCTTGTGGGTTGCCTCATGTACCTGATGACGTGCACAAGACCTGACCTCGCATACCCTCTCAGCCTTCTGGCTCGCTACGTGGCTCCCGGTAGGCACTGAAAGGTGCACTGGGATGCTGCGAAGAGGGTACTGCGTTACTTGTGCAGTACGTCAGGCATGGGGCTCGTGCTTGGAGGACGGGGTCCAGTTGTTCTCACCGGTCACGCAGACGCCTCTTGGGTTGACGACTCAGCTACGCAGCGGTCGTCACAGGGTTACACCTTCAGCCTTGGCTCCGGCTCGGTTTCCTGGCGATCTACCCGCTCGTCTTCGGTTCTCAGCTCCAGTTGTGAAGCTGAGATCTACGCTGGGGCCATGGCTGCACAGGAGCTACGCTGGCTCACCTACATACTGACTGACTTGGGAGAGCAGCCTTGTTTGCCTCCAGTTCTGTACGTAGAAAACAAGGCCATGATTGCCTTGTGTCAGGAGCACAGACTCGAGCACCGAATAAAGCACATCGCTCTGCGATACTTCCTTGCTCGAGAGTTGCAGCAGCGTGGCCAGCTTCGTCTTGCGTACGTGGTCACTAGGGCCAACACTGCTGATATATTCACCAAGGCACTTCCGGCTGGTGATCATCAGCACTTCTCTACTGTGTTAGGCCTTGTGCCTACTTTGCCTCACTTGCTCACTGCTTGACTTTGCGTGTACTGTGATCTCTATGCATACCTGCATGCTTACACTTGCTAGGGTATGATCACTGTATTGTTTGTTCTCTTTTATATAACTCTGCATGTGAACTGGCCTTGTGGCCCTTTGCTTGTGCTCGGACTGTGTGGTGACTTTGTGATCCACCCTGAGCTTGTTTTGCTTTTCTTGACTGGTCTTGTGACCACTTGTTCTCCCCCACTTTGCCTATGGGGGTGTGTCAGAATGTTTTAGTGCTTATATTTGTGTACGCTATAGTGGGGTAGTCCATAAGGGGTACAACCCAATTAGGGTTAGTACTTGTACCCAACTCTTTGAGAGTTCATTCCTTCTTGTTCATTCTTCTAACATTTTCGCCTAAAACCCAACGCCGATTTAACGATCGAACGCTTTAAAGCACGCTGGGTCCTAGGCGGCTACGACCAGCATCACGGCCTCGATTTCGACCAAACCTTCGCCCCTGTCAGTCGCCATACTTCCGTGCGGATTCTGCTCGCCATAATTGCCGCTAAGCACCTACCACTGCGGCAGATCGATGTCAAAAACGCATTTCTATACACGTTGGTGGACGCAAATATTTTCGTGGAGCAGCCACACACCTACGGGGACGGGGATCCCATGGTCTGCCAGCTGAAGAAATCTCTCTACGGGATAAAACAGGCGTCGCGCCAGCATCAGGAAAAAAAATCTTCCAGAGATCGGCTTCAGGCAGCTGCCACACGACCCAGGTATGTACCGCATTCATTTCAACTGCGATTACATCATTCTGGCCATCTACGTCGTCGACATGTTGTACACCGGCACCTGCAACAAACTCCTTAATCAGTTCGAGGAAAACCTGGCGCAGCGCGTTGATATCACCATCAACCACAATGTTACGCAGTTTCTGGGGCTGAACATCTCTACGCGCCAAAAGCAATTCATCTGTCAGCCTCCAAGTACGCAGAGCAGCTAGGAGAACGCTTCAAAATTTCACCCGTACCACTCTCAACTCCTTACCGCACTCCCAGCACCAACTACAAATCGGACAACAAACCTATGTCGCCCGCAGGACTCCAACTGTACTAGCAGAAACTGGGATGCCTACTGTTCGCCTCTGTCACCTGCCGACCCGACCTTTCGTACATCGCCAGCCAACTTGCACTGTGCTCCCGCAAGCTAGTAGCCGAGAACCAGCTGGACTTGGAGTGCGCCCTACAGTACTTCATCTCCACACCAGACATAGGGCTCTCCTACTCCACGCTGGCGAACAACCTCTTTCAACCCCAATGGCTACGTGGACGCAGATCATGGCGCTGATCCTGCGAATCGACGGTCACAAACCGGCTTCGTTTTCCGCCTCGAGCCAATAGGACCAATCTCCTGGAACTCACATAAGCAGGAGCTGGTTGCCCTATCGTCGGCCGAAGCAGTGTACATCGACGCGACAGCAGCAGTTCGCGAAGGTCTGTACCTGCAGGAACTGCTGCAAGAAGCGAAATTTCCAGCTAACTTCCTTACTAAGCGATTGCCACGTCAGCAGTACAAACACTGCTCCGATCTCACAAGAGTAGTCAAGAGATTCAGCCCTCTGCGCGGCCAGGAATGAAGGGGAGTGTTACGATATGAAATTCAATGAGAAGGCATTCATGTACCGTCATACCCCGGATATACCCCCATGGGGGGCAATAATAAAACAGGTTTTTTCAGGGGGGTGGGCTTATAATCGAGTAAATTTATAAGCGCCGGCATTTATAAAATGACATATATATTTTTTCTATTTTTTAACACCAAACTGTAGATCTCGTGCTTGCCTTTCCAATCGAGTCGAAGTTACATGGGGTCGTCTGTGAAATTCTCGCGCGCGCTGGGAGATACACCCAATCTGACTCACATCCAGCTCCTGACAGCTCCTGACAGCTCCTGCTGACTGGACCCGCATCCAGTGCAGGGTCCGAATGTGAAGGGAACCGAATCTGCAACACATCCGCCTGCTAAAGTAAAAATCGTTACAGCATTTTGAACACATTTCAAATTTTAAAGTTTACGTGCGCTTATAATAAAACAAGTTTTTTCAGGGGGTGCGCTTATAATCGAGCAGCGGATATAAGCGCCATGCGCCAATTAAAAGCGCCAGGCGCTTATCCGAGGGTGGCGCTTATATCCGGGGTATGACGGTATGCTGCATGAGGCGACTCTACCAAGAACGAAGTCGAGGAGTCAGAAGAGTCAAAGCGACACCAGCAACCGTCAGATCAAGACCGATGCAGGCAGAATCATTTGAAGTGAAAAGAGTGGGAACAGGTTTGAAACAGGTTCCCACGCCGCACGGTTTGAACTTCGCTGTAATAAGGGAATGTACCCCTTAGAGTACAGGTGCTAGCCTAGGACGTTTCGCATGTTAAACTCGATGTATGCATGTTATAATCAAATCTCAGTCATTTACATTCAATTTGGCCTGAGGTCAACACTTCCGCTGCAACACTACTTGCGATCAACCCTGAACGATCCTTCGCTAAGTCGCACTTGGGTTTTTAATAGTATTTTCCTCGTACTCATATTTAAACGAATGTGTTTGCATGCTTTATTCATCTCAATCATTTTATATTCACACTGATATGAGGTCAAGGGCCAACCACTACCACACACTCTATGCGAAACGTCATGAGGTGATCCTGGTTATGATCTAGTTTCTGATCGCAGTAGGGTCTATTAGATTTACACCCACTTAATCACCCCATACTTTTTTTTAATGGATTGTTCAATCTAGGAAATAGATGTTTCAGGTAATTACTGGTGGAATGGTGTGATGGACTGAGTTAATATAATTTATAATCTTTATGTCTTCATCATCATCCACTTGATCTAAATGAGTTTTCTTTCAATGCTTTATACACCGTAATTATCTAAACGAGTTTTTCTCTGCATGCAACCTCTCGACCACAATTGAGTTTATTGAAGTCATTCCGCATCAACTCTTGTCCACCACCAGGTGCCGAAAGGGATGAATGCCAGCAAGGCAACTGAACGCGAATCATGATTGGCCGCGACGAGTCAAGTAAGACTTCAAAAGAGTCTGCTGGACTACGATTTGGAGGCGGTTCGATTCCAGCCTCCCAATTCCAACCGAACCACCGCCCCAAGCAGGGGTGGTTTGAGATGCACAGAACAGACTTCCCCCAACCAAGGCTGCATCATCACCCATGCACTGGTTGTGTCTCGTAGAAAACTCCTTCCAAACGAGACAAAATTCCAAGGCCATCATCAGCACCCTAGCACTAAACCGAGGGTGACGTGTGACGACCAGGAATGTCTTGGTTCAGTTCGGAACTGTCACACGGTGTAACCTGCCAGACGCACCTACCCAGGAAGAAAAGCAAATCATCAACCTACAGTCACGCCATGAAACCGAGAAAACCGCCATGATCTCCACGTTCTGATCGGGAGGAAGCTATGGAACAGAGCTAGTACCACCGTCCTACTACCGCCGCAGTGGCTCCATGCTAACATGATAGTCAAACGACCCTATCGAGAGCCTGGCGACCAATGATGAAAAATGGTTCAGCAACCCGCCGAGAGGGAATTCAATTAAAGTCTTTGTTTTCTTGAAACTAAGAGAAACGCGGATTACTTTCCTTTCCCTCTCTGGGACAGCGAGGACGGATTGCTTTCCTTTCCCTACGAGTAGAAATTTAGTGTAAAGATGAAGGAAATTAAAGTTGAGACTGAAGTTATACTCTTGCCTTGGGATTTTATTAGTAGTAGTTGCCCCCCACAGACATCACACAAGATCCAAGCCGCCCGTCACGCGCATGGCGATCATCATGAGTCGTGGATTACCACGTAGTAAGCTCGGCATTTTTTCGTGGCTCCAGCCGCCTGTCACTGCAACAGCCATGATCGTTGCTCTTCTGGCAGTTTTGCTCGTCATGCCTGTGCCGCCGTGTTCTGCAGTGCATCATGTAGCACAACCAGGTAAAATGGAAGATAATTTGTCACGGGCAAACATAATGGTCGTGCTCTGCCATCATGATATGGGGTACTCAAATTTTGAAAACTCCCCCAACGTGGGCCTGCTCTGCAGTATCCATGCAGAACCAGGACACTAGTAGTACATCATGGTACAACCTAGTTGTGCAATTGTAGGTACTTAGATAACTCCTTGTCGAATACAATCTCTTTCTTCCCAGCTCTTAGCCCACCTCAGAGTCTCTGTCCTTAGATCCACCATTTTTCAATGCTCCTCAGATCCAACCCCTGTTATGAATCCCTCCTCCTCCCACCTCTTGATCCCAGCAGCTGGAAGGCCCAACACGAAGCCGTACATCGTGCATCAATCGTCGGTGCCGTCAGTGCTGTCGTACCGGGGGGGAGTCAATGGGCTGCGGGCCACAGCGACTGTCGACGATGAGGAGGACGAGTATGAGGACGAGGAAGACGTGGATGACGTGGATAATGATGAGGATTATGGGGATCATGGGGAGGATGGCGATGCTGGTGGTGATGGCAATGGGGGCATCGGTGGAGGTAGTGGCAATGGCACTGCACCAGGATCAGCAGCAGGCTCAGCTGAAGGATCAGCACCAGCAGCACCAGAATCAATACCAGATGCTAATGGTGGTGATGGCAATGGCAGCACCGGTGGAACCAGTGGAAATGGCCACCAGAATTAGCAGCAGGCCCAGTTGAAGGATCAGCGCCAGAAGCAGCAGGAGCAGCAGCAGTGGCAGCTGCAAAAACGGCAGCGGCAGAATCAGAAGAGAAAATGACAGGGTCAGAATCTGGTGAGGATGGTTTTGATGCCGATGTTCAGTTTGCTGCTGCGGCTACTGCAGAGGCGGCATTGGAGATAGCAGGCGCAGCAGCAGGTGGGGCAGGAAGAGGATTGGGAGGAGAGGGCAGCGGAGGAAGAGGAGGCGGAGGAGCAGTGAGGGTGACCGCACTGCCGTTTGCAAGAACCGGGCTGGATGCGCTGTTGGAGAGGGTGGATCAGCGTCTGAGAAAAATGAAATCGCGGTCTGTTGGCCGGCGCCTGCTGGCCCGCGTTGCTGCTGCTGCAGTGGCCGCAGCAGCAGAGGAAGCAGCAGAGGAAGCAGCAGGAGCAGCTGGTGGTGGTGGTGGTGGTGCTGCTGCTGCTGCTGCTGCTGTTACACAGCCATTCCAAAACGCATCCTTTTACGCTTCCACTGTTTCTGCTACCAGCGTTCCTATCACGCCGTCATCTGCATCATCATCAGCAGCACCCGGAAACGGAGGTGCCATCTCAGCATCAGCGTCATCATCGGCAGAAGCAGCACCAGCCGGAGAGAAGGCACCGATGGCAAGTGGAGCCACATCAACAGTGCTGACGGTGCAGCAGCTGAGTGCACGTGCTGCTCGCATCATGCGCTCAATGCCGTGGGGCCGACTCACGCGACCCGACGTGCGGTTACCCCACGTCCAGGCCTTTACCCGCTTCCTGGAGGCTTCTCACCTCAGCCTGCTGCAGTCGCTTGGGATCCCATCCTCAGCCATTTTCCACAGGTGGGGAGGGGGGTATTGGGGGGAAGAGGGGTGGTGTGGGTGGGTTGGAAAGAGGGGTTGGGCTATTTGGTTTCTGGAGGTGTAAGGAAGTTTCTTGGTCCGCCCAAACGTTTCTCGAGGCTCTAGCCGCGGTTGTTTTTCACAAGGGGGTTGGGAGAGAGGGGGGATGGGGGGATCAGTCAGAAGATGCTTAGGGTTATGACCTCACCCATTATCCTTAGGTTATCTTTGCAAGTGACCTCGATGGTTTGAAAAACTAAAGCTTGAGCTCCTCAGGCTGGATTCACCCCGAGTTGTTGGTCATGGCTCACCCACCCCCTTCCCCTGCCTGCTTCTCATCCAAACTTTTCCCTTCCACCCCCCAGCTACACCTATCTGATGAACAGCTTTGCAGCGCAGCTCACCACTGCGGAGGCGAGGCGACTCAAATTGCATCCAGCAGTGGCAGACGTGGAGAGAGACCGCACAGTGCGAGTGACCTCGGTGCACTCCCCTGAGTTCCTCAAGCTCGACTCGAGCCTGTGACCGGCGAATGGCGGGCAGAGCAACGCAGGAGAGGGAGTGATCATCGGAGTGATCGACACAGGGATCGGGCCCGAACACCCCTCCTTCTCTAACCCTGTAAGCCCGAACACCCCTCCTTCTCCAACCCTGTAAGAGCGAACACCCCTCCTTCTCCAACCCTGTAAGCCCTAACACCCCTCCTTCTCCAACACTGTAAGCCCTAACACCCCTCCTTCTCCAACCGTGTAAGCCCTAACACCCCTCCTTCTCCAACCCTGTAAGCCCTAACATCCCTCCTTCTCCAACCCTGTAAGCCCTAACATCCCTCCTTCTCCAACCCTTTAAGCCCTAACATCCCTCCTTCTCCAACCCTTTAAGCCCTAACATCCCTCCTTCTCCAACCCTTTAAGCCCTAACATCCCTGTTTTGGTAAAGAAAACTTGCCATCTTGGGTTTGCACTTCGTAGGTTGCCAGCCAATCATTCCAACTCAAGTGGTTATTTTCTTCTCCAATCGTTTGTGTGTATTCCCCCGTCCTCATTCGCTCCCCTCTCAGTCCCCCGCATCCTCCCTACAAAATGCCTCCCTATAGACGCCTCAAAACTCACCTGTGTCCCCCCCGTCCTCATTCCCTCCCCTCACAGTCCCCCACATCTACAACGTGCCTCTCTCTTCTTTTGCGCCACCCCTCTCTCAAATGGAGTGGCTTACTCTGCAGCCTCATTGCATTGGAGAGGCGTGTGCACCAAACAATGTGGCCACCCCACCAATCTACTCAAAGCTCCATGCCCTCACATCTTTGCCCCCTCCCCCCCTCCCTTTTTTTTCTTTTCTTTTTTGTCGCCCTCTTACTCTCCACCACCCGCCAGGACCCAAGTGCAGCTCATTACTCTGCTGCCCTTGCGCGCTGGAGAGGCGTGTGCACCAAACACACGACTTCTCCTCCTCCCCTCCCTGACACCCCCTCTTCTCCTCCTTGACGCCCCATCCCCTCCTCCTCTTCCTCCAGGACCAAAACGGAGTGCCTTACTCTGCTGCCCCTGTGCGCTGGAGAAGCGTGTGCAGCAAAACTGACGACTTCACAGCGTGCAACGGCAAGGTGGTTGGGGCGAGGTTTTTCCTGAAGGGTCTGGAGCAGGTGGATGGCAAGTTGGATACCGAATATGATTACCGGTCACCACGGGACATCACGCAGCACGGCACATGGTGTGCGGGGTGAGTGCCATGGTTGTAAATTTGATCAGAACTCTGACACCCCCCGCACTGGGATGCCCGAAGTGCACACGCTGGGATTCGAACCCGAGACCTTCGCTCTGATACAATGTCAGAATCCCAACCACTAGACCATTGGGATAAAATGGCTTGTTAAGTAGCGGGTCAGTGCGCCCATAACCCCCCAGGCCAACATAGGCTGTAGTGGGGTAGTTCATATAGGGTACAACACTTTTAGGTTTGCTACTTGTACCCACCTGCTTGCTAATTCAGTCATTCATTCAGTCAGTATTCTAACATGGTATCAGAGCAGGTTCCCTCGTGGGAACTTTTTTTTTTTAGGGCCCACCACGAATTTTTTTTTCCTGCCCTGCCCGAAGCGCGCCTCGCGCCTGCCTTACCTGCGCCGTCGCGCGCCCTTCCTTAGCTGGCCAATCGCAGCCCTGCCTCAGCCGGCCCGTCCCGGACCGTAGCTGCGCGTCGCTGGCCCGTCGCCACGCATCGCGGCCCTGCCTTAGCCGCCCACTCCGGCCCCGTGCCGCCCGTCGCTGGCCCGTCCCGGCCTGTCTAGGCCCGACCCGGCCCGTCTCGGCCCGTCCCGGCCCGTCCCGGCCCGTCCAGGCCCCTTTGCCGCCCGTCGTCGGCCCTTTCGCCGCCCGTCGCGGCCTCTGCCCTGCAGCCGCCCTGTCGCGGCCCCTGCCCTGCTGCCGCCCCAAGTCGCGGCCCTGCCTTCGCCTGTCAAACTTGTATGCTATAGTCTGTTTAGGCTGTAGTGGGGTAGTTCTTACGGGGTACAACACTTTTAGGTTTCCCATATGTACCCACCTGCTTTCTAGTTCAGTCATTCATTCGCTCACATTCTAACATGGTATTCTGAGCAGGTTCCCTAGTGGGAACGGTTTTTTTTTTAAGGGCCCACCACAATTTTGTTTTCCTGCCCTGCCCGAAGCGCGCATCGCGCCCTGCCCGTCGTGGCCCCTTTGTCGCCTGTCACGGCCCCTGCTGGACGCGACCCCTACTGCCTGTCGCGGCCCCTACTGCCGACGCGGCCCCTACTGCTATCGCGGCCCTAGCCCGTCGCGGCCCCTGTTGACGCGGCCCCCTACTGTCGCGGCCCTTTGCTGGCGCGGCCCCTGCTGTCGTGGCCCCCTGCAGGCGCGGCCCCTTCTGTCGCCCAGCCGAGCCGCGCCGCCCAGCCGAGCCGCGCCGCCCAGCCGAGCCGCGCCGCACAGCTGAGCCGCGCCGCCCACTGAGCCGCGACGCTCTGCCGAGCCGCACCGCCCTACCGAGCCGCGCCACCCTACTGAGCCGCACTGCCCTGCACTCCCCTACTGCCTCTGCTAATACTACTGCTACTGCTCCTACTGCTGCTATGGCTAGCCCTACAGTTCTCACCTTTGATGCTGAGGGGCGTGCAGTTGACTTTGACGTGTGGGTTGACGACCTGCAGCTCTTTCTTCAGTGTGACTCTAGGGATGGGGTATCCCTTTTCGATCACACACCCGGTGTCTCTACTGCTCCTGCTGCCACTGCTGACAGTACGGTTTGCTCGCAGTGGACCACTCGTGACGTTGTTGCTCGTCTTGCTGTTCGTAGTCACCGGCCGCCTGCTGAGCGCGCGCATTTTGGCCAGTACAAGACTGCTCAGTCTTTGTACGACGCTGTAGTTGCGCGCTACTCCTCCCCTGCCACTGCTGCCCTCAGCCGCCTCATGCTACCGTACCTTTTCCCTGACCTTGCTGCCTTTGCCACAGTCGCTGACCTAGTTGCTCACCTCCGCACTAGTGACGCCCGCTACCGCGCTGCCCTTCCCACTGCGTTCTGTGCCAAGAACCCCCCCCCCATGTACATCACCCTTTACTACCTAGTCACCCGCCTCCTTGACTCCCTTTCTTCAGTCAGGGACCACTTTCTCTCCCTTTGCCCCACCGAGCTGACTGCCGGCCTGCTAGAGGAGCGCCTTGCTGCAGCTGAGAAGAGTATCTTAGCTGTAGGTGCTTCTCGCGGCGACCTGTGAGAGAATTGAGGAATGAATGATGAACTAGGAAACAGGTGGGGTACAAGTAGACAACACAAAAGTGTTGTACCCTCTAAGGACTACCCCACTACAGCCTAAACAGACTATAGCATATATAAGTTTGACACACCCCCATAGGCAAAGTGGGGGAGAACAAGGGGTCACAAGACCAGTCAAGAAATGCAAAGCAAGCTCAGGGTGGATCACAAAGTCACCACGCAGTCTGAGCACAAGCAAAGGGCCACAAGGCCAGTTCACATGCAGAGTTATATAAAGGATGGCAAACAATACAGTAAACACAACCTAGCAAGTATAAGCATGCAGGTATATGTACAAAGAGTACAGTACAGGCAGAGTCAAGAAGAAAGCAAGTGAGGCACAGTAGGTACAAGGCCTAACACAGTACAGAAGCGCTGATGATCACAAGGCTGAAGTGCCTTGGTGAAAACATCAGCAGTGTTGGCCTGAGAGGCCACGTAAGCTAGACGAAGCTGGCCACGCTGCTGCAACTCTCGAGCAAGGAAGTAGCGCAGAGCAATGTGCTTTGTTCTGTGCTCCAGTCTGTGCTCCTGACACAAGGCCAGCATGGCCTTGTTGTCGACGTACAGAACTGGAGGAGAACGAGGCGCCTCTCCCAAGTCGGTCAGCAGGTAGGTGAGCCAGCGTAGCTCCTGTGCAGCCATGGCCCCAGCGTAGATCTCAGCCTCACAACTGGAGCTGAGAACAGAAGAAGAGCGAGTAGACCGCCAAGAGACAGAACCGGAGCCAAGGCTGAAGGTGTAACCCTGTGACGACCGCTGCGTAGCCAAGACGTCAACCCAGGAGGCGTCAGCGTGACCAGTGAGGACAACTCGAGCCCGTCCTCCAAGCACGAGCCCCATGCCCGATGTACTGCACAAGTATCGCAACACCCTCTTCGCAGCATCCCAGTGCACCTTTCGGTGCCTGCCGGGAGCCACGTAGCGAGCCAGAAGGCTGAGAGGGTATGCGAGGTCAGGTCGTGTGCAAGTCATCAGGTACATGAGGCAGCCCACAAGCTCTGGATACGGGCCACTCGGCTCTACGGACTCGTCCGAAGGTGGAGCTGAGAGCGAGTGACCGGTAGGCAGAGGAGTGGACTGTGGCGAGGAGTACGTGAAGCCGAAGCACTGAAGGACCTGCTGCACCATGTGTGACTGAGTCAAGGTAATGGTGCGCTGTGCTCTGTCCCGAGTGATCCGCAAGCCAAGATAGCTTGTCAGCTCACCCAGGTCTGTGCACGTGTGTCTCTTCTGCAGCTCGGACTTCACGTGGGCGAGTGGCTCCATGTCAGCAGTAGCAAAGACGAGGTCGTCTACGTACACGAGAACGTAGAACGGCGGCAGAGTAGCGTCAGCGCGTAGAAACAGAGAAGGGTCACCAGTGGAATGAGCAAAACCAAGAGAAGCAAGAGTCGTCCTGAGCGTGTCGTGCCACTCACGGGGCGCCTGGCGGAGACCGTAGACTGGCCGCCGGAGGCTCCACTGGGTACCAGCAGGAAACGACCCAGTGAAGCCAGGTGGGCGGCGCAGCCAGATCTCCTCGTGCAGGCTGCCTTGTAGGAAGGCTGTGCTGAAGTCAAGCGAGTGGAGCTCGTAGTCACGCTGAGCAGCAACGTGCAGCAGTACCCGAAGAGTGGTCATCTTCGGGGTAGGGGAGAAGATCTGAAAGAAGTCAACTCCCTGTCGCTGACTGAAGCCACGTGCAACGTAACGCGCCTTGAAGGCAGGTGAAGAACCCGGCGGCCGCTTCACCCTGAAGATCCACATGCCACTGACGATGTTCGCCCCAGGTGGGGGAACCTCGTCTACGTAGGTGCCTGTGGACTTCCAGAAAGCCATCTCTGCGTCCATGGCTGCCTGCTACTGAGAGGAGTAGGAACCCTCTATCGCCTCTGCGTAAGAGCGCGGGGTCGGGATGTCTAGTGCATCCGGGTCTCCCTTTGGGGCCAGCAGCATGGACACGAGATGAGGTACAGAAGCAGCAAAGCACTCAAACTCCTCCTCTCTGTCCTCAAGAACGTCCGTGCCAAGAGCACACTCACCCTCGACGGACGGAGGACAGACAGACGCAGACGCAGACTCAGCAACAAGACTAGTGGCGTAGTCGAGGTGACAGGCTGCAGCAAAGTCAACAAGCTCAGCAACGAGAGCAGACGCAGCAGTGGACTCAGACAAAGGGTCAGTGACAGCAGTGGCCAGAAAGCGCGGGACAGCTGGACTAGCAGCTTCAGACTCGGGGTCCGGAATGGCAGGAAGAGAGGACGCAGGAGGAGACGGCAGAGGGACACGCTGTGGAGCAGTAGAAGGACGCAGTGTCATAGAGTGAGTGCCTGGGACAGGAGGGAGACGCTGACGCGAAACATGACCAGCGTGAACAGTACGGACAGGCGACGCAGCACGAGGCGCAGGCGACACAGGACGAGACTCAGGCTCACGACGCTCCGTAAGACCTCTAGTCGGTCCAGAGTAAGGACCGGGCAGTGGAGAGGCCGGCTGCAACTGTGACTGGGACCGGAGAGGCGGCGGACTCAGGAAAGGAGGAGGACCAGGAGAAGGCGGTGAGCTAAGAACCTGCTGAAGGAGCGGAACGTAGTACGGCCGCGGCCGCGCAGTGCCTCCAGAAACAGCAGAAACAGGACCGGTACCCTCAGCCCCAGGGTCTCCAGTCCCAGCAGCACCTCCAGCACCTCCAGCAGCAGCAGCACCTCCAGCAGCGCCAGCACCTCCAGCAGCTCCAGCAGCAGCAGCACCTCCAGCAGCACCTCCAGCACCACCAGCACCAGCAGCACCTCCAGAAGCTCCAGCAGCACCCCCAGCACCAGCAGCACCTCCAGAAGCTCCAGCAGCAACTCCAGCAGCACCAGCACCAGCAGCACCTCCAGAAGCCCCAGCAGCACCTCTAGCACCAACAGCACCTCCAGCAGCACCAGCACCAGTAGCACCTCCAGAAGCCCCAGCAGCACCCCGACAGAGCCGAGAGTACCACTCACGAAGCTGCTGTGGAGAGAGAGGCTCCCGCCGCGGTGGGACACCGAGAGCACCTCCAGACGCAGCACGTGCAGGCTCAGCACCCCCAGGCTCAGCACGCCCAGACTCAGCACCCCCCAGACTCAGCACCCCCAGTCCCCGCACACGCAGGCTCAACACCCCCAGACTCAGCACCTGAGTCGACAGCTACCTCGACCGGCCCGGCAGGGTCTACCTGGGACACACCTGAGGGGGCAGGACCCCGGGGGGGGAGGGGGTCTACCGCGGGAGTACCTGGGGCAAGGAAGAGCGGGGGGGGGGGGGAGAGGCAGTGCGGTAGGGAAAGAGACGGTAGTACGACACCGACTTGTCAAACGTGACGTCCTGAGAGGACAGAACACGACGCGAGGTTGGGTGGTAGAACTGCCACCCGGGTGCGTCAGGAGGGAAGCCAAGGAAGACACAGGGAACGGCACGGGAGGACAGCTTGTCCGCAGTAGTATCGCGGACAAAAGCTCGAGATCCCCAGACACGGAACGCGGACGCATCGCCAACCTTCCCCGTCCACCGCAGAGTAGGTGCGGCGGTGGGGGTGGTGGAGGCAGCGGCGGAGGTAGTGGAGGCGGCGGCATAGGTGGTGGCGGTGGCGGCGGGGGTGGTGCTGGTCGAGATGCAGCCGCCCAGCGTGGAGGCTCTGGTGGTAGCCAGCGCCAGCAGCAGCCGCGTTCTCGTGAGACCCCGTCTGCCCAGCAGCTTCGTGAGTGGTACACTGGGCGTGGGAGGTCTGGGAGTGCTGGTCCCTGCACTTACGTTCTTCGCACCGGCAGTCCACATGGGGAGGCGTGTGGGCTGCCACACACTACGCAGCGCTGCTTCGGTTGCTTGACTGACGCCTGGCGTGCCCAGTTTCCTGACGCTGTTGAGCTCCCTCGCTGGCATGATCTGCGTATGCAGAATGTGCCTATCTTTGATCTTGATTTCGATGCTCTCCTTCCTGCCATGTATGCTTTGACTGATAGTGCTGAGGGTGACTGTTACCTGAGTGTCCCACCTGACCCGGGCATTGCGGCTGCTGCCCTAGGTGCTAGTGCGTCTGCTTATCTAGGTACTGGTGAGTCTGCTGCTCCAGGTGCTGGTGAGTCTGCTCTCTCTGGTACTGCACTTACTGAGGCCTTGCACACTTTCACACTTGACTCTGGTGCTTCGCGCTCTTTCTTTAGAGACAGCACCACACTCACGCCGCTCAGTCGGCCTTTCGCAGTCTCCCTTGCTGACCCCTCTGGGGGCCCAGTCCTTGCGCACTCTACCACGGTTCTACCGTGTCCTGCGGCCCCGTCGGGCTTGCTGTCGGGACTCCACCTCCCCTCGTTCTCTACAAACCTGGTGAGTGGAGCTGACCTCCAGGATGCGTGGGTTGACCAGTTCGCCCCTGGAGGTCAGCGTGTGACCCACTACACTTGCTCTTGGACGGGCCGCCACCTGGCCACGTTCACCCGTAGGCCTGGGTCGAGTCTGTACACACTGACTACTGCGCCTCCTCCGGTCTCTGCGTCTAGTCAGGTCGCTGCGTCTAGTCAGGTGTTTGCTGCCGCGTCCAGGTCTAGTCCTGCGTCTGCCCCCTGCTCGTGTCGTCCTCTGTCACACAAGACTCTCCTTTGGCACCACCGCCTTGGTCACCCCTCCCTGCCTCGTCTTCGAGGTATGGCCTCCCGTACCCTTGTCTCGGGTCTACCCCGGTCTCTCCCTCCCCTTCCTCCGGGGCCTGCCCCTACCTGTGTTCCTTGTGTCGAGGGCCGGCAGCGCACCGCTCCTCACTCCTCCGAGTTCCCCCCGACTGAGGCTCCTCTGCTGAATCTTCACAAGGACGTGTGGGGCCCAGCCCGCGTCCGTGGACAGGGTCACGAGCGTTACTTCCTGCTGGTTGTTGACGACTACTCGCGTTACACCACAGTCTTCCCCTTGCGCAGCAAGGGTTACGTCCCTGAGGTGTTGATCGACTGGATCCGCGGTGCTCGTCGCCAGCTCAGCGACAGTTTCGGCTCGGACCTTCCTGTTCTGCGTCTGCACTCCGACAGAGGTGGTGAGTTTTCCTCCGACCTTCTGAGGGCCTTCTGTCGTGCGGAGGGCATACGCCAGACGTTCACGCTTCCGGCCTCTCCACAGCAAAATGGGATTGCTGAGCGCCGCATTGGCATGGTCATGGACGTCGCTCGTACGTCCCTGATCCATGCGGCTGCTCCCCATTTTCTGTGGCCGTTCGCGGTTCAGTACGCTGCGCATCAGATCAACCTTCAGCCTCGTGTCTCCTTGCCGAAGACCACACCTACTCTGCGGTGGACGGGGAAGGTTGGCGATGCATCCGCATTCCGTGTCTGGGGATCTCGAGCTTTTGTCCGCGATACTTTGGCGGACAAGCTGTCCTCCCGTGCTGTTTCCTGTGTCTTCCTTGGCTTCCCTCTTGACGCACCCGGGTGGCAGTTCTACCACCCCACCTCGCGTCGTGTTCTGTCCTTTCAGGACGTCACGTTTGACGAGTCGGTGTCTTACTACTGTCTCTTTCCCTACCGCACTGCCTCTCTCCCCCCCCCGCCGCTCTTCCTAGCACCAGGTACTCCTCCGGTAGACCCCCTCCCCCCCCAGGGTCCCGCCCCCTCAGGTGTGTCCCAGGTAGACCCTGCCGAGCCGGTCGAGGTAGCTGTCGACTCAGGTGCTGCTAAGGGTGCTGAGCCTGCGGGTGCGGGGACTGGGGGTGCGGGGACTGGGGGTGCTGAGCCTGAGGGTGTGGAGCCTAGGGGTGCTGAGCCTGGGGGTGCTGAGCCTGGGCGTGTGGAGCCTGAGGGTACTGCGTCTGGAGGTGCTGAGCCTGTGCGTGTTGAGTCTGGAGGTGCTCTAGGTGTCCCGTCGCGGCGGGAGGCCCTCTCTCCACAGCAGCTTCGTAAGTGGTACTCTCGGCGCTGTCGAGGTGCTGCTGGTGCTGGTGCTGCTGGAGCTGCTGGAGGTGCTGCTGGAGTTACAGCTGGTGCTGGAGCTACTGGAGGTGCTACAAGTGCTGGAGGTGCTGCTGGTGCTGGAGTTGCTGGAGCTACTGGAGGTGCTACTGGAGCTGCTGGAGGTGCTGCTGGTGCTGGAGCTGCTGGAGCTGCTAGGGGTGCTGCTGGAGCTGCTGGAGGTGCTGCTGGTGCTGGAGCTGCTGGAGCTGCTGGAGGTGCTGCTGGGACTGGAGGTGCTGCTGGGACTGGAGACCCTGGGGCTGAGGGTACCGGTTCTGTCTCTGCTGTTTTTGGAGGCACTGCGCGGCCGCGGCCGTACTATGTTCCGCTCCTTCAGCTGGTTCTTGGTTCCCCGCTTTCTCCTGGTCCTCCTCCTCCTTTCCTAAGTCCACCGCCTGTCGAGTCCCAGTCGCAGTTACAGCCGGCCTCTCCACTGCCTGGTCCTTCTCCTTACTCTGGACCGACTAGAGGTCTTACGGAGCGTCGTGAGCCTAAGTCACGTCCTGTGTCGCCTGAGTCTCGTTCTGCGTCGCCTGTCCGTACTGTTCGCGCTGGTCGTGTTTCGCGTCCGCGTCCTCCTCCTGTCCCTGGCACTCACTCTATGACTCTGCGTCCTTCCACTACTCCACAGCGTGTCCCTCTGCCGTCTCCTCCTGCGTCCTCTCTTCCTGCCTGTCCGGACCCGGAGTCTGACTCCCTTTGTGCTGCTAGTCCTGCTGTCACCCGCTTTCTGGCCACTGCTGTCACTGATCCTTCGTCTGAGTCCACTGCTGCGTCTGCTCTCGTTGCTGAGCTTGTTGACTTTGCTGCAGCCTGTCACCTCGACTATGCAACTAGACTTGTTGCTGAGTCTGCGTCTGTCTGTCCTCCGTCCGTCGGGGGTGAGTGTGCTCTTGGCACGGACGTTCTTGAGGACAGACAGGAGGAGTTTGAGTGCTTTGCCGCTGCTGTACCTCATCTCGTGTCCATGCTGCTTGCCCCTGAGGGAGACCCGGATGCACCAGACATCCCGACCCCGCGCTCTTACGCAGAGGCGATAGAGGGTCCCTACTCCTCTCAGTGGCAGCCAGCCATGGACGCCGAGATGGCTTCGTGGAAGTCCACAGGCACCTACGTCGACGAGGTTCCCCCGCCTGGGGCGAACATCGTCAGTGGCATGTGGATCTTCAGGGTGAAGCGGCCACCGGGTTCTCCGCCTGCCTTCAAGGCACGTTACGTTGCACGTGGCTTCAGTCAGCAACAGGGAGTTGACTTCTTTCAGACCTTCTCTTCTACCCCAAAGATGACCACTCTTCGGGTACTGCTGCACGTTGCTGCTCAGCGTGACTACGAGCTCCACTCGCTTGACTTCAGCACAGCCTTCCTACAGGGCAGCCTGCACCAGGAGATCTGGCTGCGCCGCCCACCTGGCTTCACTGGGTCGTTTCCTGCTGGTACCCAGTGGAGCCTCCGGCGGCCAGTCTACGGTCTCCGCCAGGCACCTCGTAAGTGGCACGACACACTCAGGACAACTCTTGCTGTTCTTGGTTTTGCTCCTTCCACTTCTGACCCGTCTCTGTTTTTACGGACTGACACTACTCTGCCGCCGTTCTACGTTCTCGTGTACGTAGACGACTTAGTCTTTGCTACTGCTGACACTGAGGCACTCACCCACGTGAAGTCGGAGCTGCAGAAGAGACACACCTGCACTGACCTGGGTGAGCTGACAAGCTATCTTGGCTTGCGGATCACCCGGGACAGAGCACAGCGCACCATTACCTTGACTCAGTCACACATGGTGCAGCAGGTCCTTCAGCGCTTCGGCTTCACGTACTCCTCGCCACAGTCCACTCCTCTGCCTACCGGTCACTTGCTCTCAGCTCCACCTTCGGACGAGTCCGTAGAGCCGAGTGGCCCGTATCCAGAGCTTGTGGGCTGCCTCATGTACCTGATGACTTGCACACGACCAGACCTCGCATACCCTCTCAGCCTTCTGGCTCGCTACGTGGCTCCCGGCAGGCACCGAAAGGTGCACTGGGATGCTGCGAAGAGGGTGTTGCGATTCTTGTGCAGTACATCGGGCATGGGGCTCATGCTTGGAGGACGGGCTCGAGTTGTCCTCACTGGTCACGCTGACGCCTCCTGGGTTGATGACTTGGCTACGCAGTGGTCGTCACAGGGTTACACCTTCAGTCTTGGCTCCGGTTCTGTCTCTTGGCGGTCTACCCGCTCTTCTTCTGTTCTCAGCTCCAGTTGTGAGGCTGAGATCTACGCTGGGGCCATGGCTGCACAGGAGCTACGCTGGCTCACCTACCTACAGACCGACTTGGGAGAGGTGCCTCGTTCTCCTCAGTTCTGTACGTCGACAACAAGGCCATGCTGGCCTTGTGTCAGGAGCACAGACTGGAGCACAGAACGAAGCACATTGCTCTGCGCTACTTCCTTGCTCGAGAGTTGCAGCAGCGTGGCCAGCTTCGTCTTGCTTACGTGGCCTCTCAGGCCAACACTGCTGATGTTTTCACCAAGGCACTTCAGCCTTGTGATCATCAGCATTTCTGTACTATCCTAGGCCTTGTACCTACTGTGCCTCACTTGCTTACTTCTTGAATCTGCTTGTACTGTACTCTTTATACATATACCTGCATGCTTACACTTGCTAGGTTGTGTTCACTGTATTGTTTGTTCTCCTTTATATAACTCTGCATGTGAACTGGCCTTGTGGCCATTTGTTTGTGCTCAGACTGCGTGGTGACTTTGTGATCCACCCTGAGCTTGCTTTGCCTTTCTTGACTGGTCTTGTGACTTCTTGTTCTCCCCCACTTTGCCTATGGGGGTGTGTCAAACTTATATGCTATAGTCTATCTAGGCTGTAGTGGGGTAGTTCATATAGGGTACAACACTTTTAGGTTTGCTACTTGTACCCACCTGCTTGCTAATTCAGTCATTCATTCAGTAAGTATTCTAAGAACTCTCTCTCTCTCTCTCTATCTCTCGTACGTTCTCTCTCGTTCTTTCTTTCTCGTTCTCTCTTTCTCGGTCTCTCTCTCTCTCTCTCTCTCTCTCTCTCTCTCTCTCTCTCTCTCTCTCTCGTTCTCTCTCTCTCGTTCTCTCTCTCTCGTTTGTTCTCTCTCTGTTGTTCTTTCTCTCGTTCTCTCTCTCTCGTTCTCTCTCTCTCTATCTCTCGTACGTTCTCTCTCGTTCTTTCTTTCTCGTTCTCTCTTTCTCGGTCTCTCTCTCTCTCTCTCTCTCTCTCTCTCTCTCTCTCTCTCTCTCGTTCTCTCTCTCTCGTTCTCTCTCTCTCGTTTGTTCTCTCTCTGTTGTTCTTTCTCTCGTTCTCTCTCTCTCGTTCTCTCTCTCTCTCTCTCGCTCTCTCTCTCTCTCTCTCTCTCTCTCTCTCTCTCTCTCTCTCTCTCTCTCTCTCTCTCAAACGGACCTTTGTATTGATATAGAAAAGAGATACAGCAGAGGCAAGCAAGCAAGCAACAAACAGGTATGTCTAACTATTCTCCTCCCTACCCCTTCCCCCCCCCCCCCCCCCTCCCCCCCCAAGTCTTCTACTCGCTACCATTGCCTGGTTCTAGGGTAGCAAAGCACTCCCCCGGGTCCAGGACCCCCTCGGGGCCTCCTATGGCTGGGTTCTCCTTCTGGGCTGCCTGGTTCATCTTGATGAGGAAGCTCACTGCCTGTGCCCTTTGCAAGGCGACCGCTGGCGGAACTGGTGCAGCAGCTTTGCGGCCTGGAAGCTTGAGGGGTCCGCGTTGAAGTGTAAGCGTGCTGCTCTGTCCGCCAGGTGCTTCAAGAAAGCCTGCACCTCGTCGCACGGGCAGCCATAGGTCTCGACTGCCAGCGGGTAAAAGCCCGCAAATTCAGCTCTGCCGTGGTACAGCCCGATTTTCGTATCTGCTGCCTCCCTTGCTGCCCATCCCCGTCCCTTCTTGGCAGTCTCGTCCCGTTTGCTGATAGGGTCGGTGATGGTTATATCACCCAGCCACACCGCCCCACTGCTTCTGTCCCGAATGGCCAGGTCGGCCTTCTTGTTGTCGACCGGGCTAAACGTCGTGCTCTCCTTGTGCACTATGAACCCCGCATCCTGAGCCATACGCACGCACTCATCCCTCAGCTCGTTGTGTGTGTTAGTCCGTCCGTGCCCTGTGCCGTAGCGGAGGAGGTGGTTGGGGAGGTGCTTGTCTGCTATGGCTACTCTCTTTGTGCAGTCGCAGTTGACAGGGACGGGGAGAGGCAGTCCTAGGCGGAACTGGAGGGCGAATGAGAAGAGGTCAGGATCGGGGCGGAGGGAGGGCATGTAGGGGATGGCTATCAGCTAGTCCCCCGCACCGTAGCCAGTGAGGGACAATAGCCGCTGGGTGTGGCCGCATAGGGGGTTCAGCTCCATATGCCATGACGCTGCAACTTGAGCGGCACTTCGTCCACCCTGGACTAAGAGGGCAAGGCGGTGCTGCAGCTGTCCCTTGGGTGCTGCCATTTCTGCCGCCAGCAGGTCCCGTCCCTCCTGTGTGAGGCTTGCCTTGCACTCCCTAAGCCATGTTTGCAGTTGGTTCGGGTCCGGGTCCACCTCCTCTCTCTCGAACGGACCTTTGTATTGATATAGAAAAGAGATACAGCAGAGGCAAGCAAGCAAGCAACAAACAGGTATGTCTAACTATTCTCCTCCCTACCCCTTCCCCCCCCCCCCCCCCCCCCCCCCTCAAGTCTTCTACTCGCTACCATTGCCTGGTTCTAGGGTAGCAAAGCACTCCCCCGGGTCCAGGACCCCCTCGGGACCTCCTATGGCTGGGTTCTCCTTCTGGGCTGCCAGGTTCATCTTGATAAGGAAGCTCACTGCCTGTGCCCTTTGCCTAAACCTCCTCTCTCTCTCTCTCTCTCTCTCTCTCTCTCTCTCTCTCTCTCTCTCTCTCTCTCTCTCTCTCTCTCTCTCTCGTTCTATCTCTCTCGTTTGTCCTCTCTCTCTCGTCCTCTCTCTCTCGTCCTCTCTCCCTTGTTTTGAATCCATTCGTCTTGTTTTCTATGCTTCTTCCTTTCGGTTGATTTTCTTTCACCGTATTTGCTCTTTATCCCTTCTACTCGCTCCTTTCTTCATCTTGTGATGCTTGTTTTCTTTTTTCACCAGGTTGCGCGTACGCCCGATTAACTACCTTATGATTGAGCCAATCGATTGGGAAATGTTGGATTGTGGAATTTGATTTAAATTGCTGTTCATAAATTTTGCATCTTCTGTTTCCATTTCTTCCTACTTGTCTTTTTAGTTTGTGCATTTGTATGCGGTTCTATTATCGTTAGTTTGCCTTCGTGTGTGTGTGTGTGTGTGTGTGTGTGTGCGTATGTGTCATTGTTGTCAAACTCATATTGTGTTTACATTGTGATGTTAGTTCTCTTAGGCTGCAGTGTGGTAGCTTGCATGGGGTACAACACAACTCTCTCGATACTTGTACCCCACCCCTTACTAGTCTATCATTCCTTAGTATTCTAACATGGTATTAAGAGCAGTTAGGTGGGTTACCACTGCCTCTTCCGCTGCCCGTAACGCGCCCCGCCCATCGCGCGCCCCTAGGCCCGTCGCCAACGGCTTGTCGTTCCAGGCCCCTAGGCCCGTCGTTCCCGGCACCTAGGCCCCGTTGCCCCGCGGCCCTTCGTTTCTGGCCCCGCAGCCCCGTCGTTCCCGACCCCGCGGCCCCGTCGCACCTAGGCCCCGAGGCCCCGTCGTTCCAGGCCCCTCGGCCCCGTCGGCCCCTAGGCCCCGTCGCCCCACGACCCTTACTTTCTGGCCCCGCGGTCCCGTCGTTCCCGGCCCCGTCGGCCCCTAGGCCCCGTCGCCCGCGGCCCGTCGCCCCTAGGCCCCGTCATTCCAGGCCCCTTGGCCCCGTCGGCCCTTAGGCCCCGTCGCCCGCGGCCCGTCGCACCTAGGCCCCGCGGCCCCATCGTTCCCGGCCCCTAGGCCCCGTCGCCTCGGCCCCGTCGCCCATGGCCCCGTCGCCCTAGGCCCTAGGCCACCTTCGTACATGGCCCCACGGCCCGTAGCCCTTAGGCCCCCGGCCCCTCGGCCCCTTCGTACCTGGCCCCGCGGCCTGTTGACCCTAGGCTCCCGGCCCCTCGGCCCCTCGGCCCCTCGGCCCCTCGGCCCTTTCGTACCTGGCCCCACGGCCCGTCGCCCCTAGGCCCCCGGCCCCTCGGCCCTTTCGTACCTGGCCCTGCGACCCGTCGCCCCTCGGCCCCCTGTGTACCTGACCCCGTGGCCCACTTCGCCCCTAGGCCCCCGGCCCCTTCGTACCTGGCCCCGCGGCCCGTCGCCCCTAGGCCCCAGGCCCTTCGGCCCCTTGGCCCCTTCGTACCTGGCCCCGCGGCCCGTTGCCCCTAGGCTCCCGGCCCCTCGGCCCCTTTGTACCTGTCCCCGCGGCCCGTCGCCCCTAGGCCCCATGCCCTTCGGCCCCTTGGCCCCCTTCGTACCTGGCCACGCGGCCCGTAGCCCCTAGGCCCCCGGCCCCTCGGCCCCTTCGTACCTGGCCCCGCGGCCCGTTGCCCCTAGGCTCCCGGCCCCTCGGCCCCTCGGCCCTTTCGTACCTGGCCCCGCGGCCCGTCGCCCCTCGGCCCCCTGTGTACCTGGCCCCGCGGCCCACTTCGCCCGTAGGCCCCCGGCCCCTTCGTACCTGGCCCCGCGGCCCGTAGGCCCCTTGGCCCCTTCGTACCTGGCCCCGCGGCCCGTCGCCCCTAGGCTCCCGGCCCCTCGGCCCCTTGGCCCTCCGCCCCTCCGTACCTGGCCCCGCGGCCCGTAGGCCCCTTGGCCCCTTTGTACCTGGCCCCGCGGCCCGTCGCCCCTAGGCCCCAGGCCCTTCGGCCCCTTGGCCCCTTCGTACCTGGCCCCGCGGCCCGTCGCCCCTAGGCTCCCGGCCCCTCGGCCCCTTGGCCCCTCGGCCCCTCCGTACCTGGCCCCGCGGCCCGTCGCCCCTAGGCCCCAGGCCCCTCGGCCCCTTCGTACCTGGCCCCGCGGCCCGTTGCCCCTAGGCTCCCGGCCCCTCGGCACCTCGGCCCCTTGGCCCCTTTGTACCTGGCCTCGCGGCCCGTTGCCCCTAGGCCCCAGGCCCTTCGGCCCCTTGGCCCCTTCGTACCTGGCCCCGCGGCCCGTTGCCCCTAGGCTCCCGGCCCCTTGGCCCCTCGGCCCCTCCGTACCTGGCCCCGCGGCCCGTCGCCCCTAGGCCCCAGGCCCTTCGGCCCCTTGGCCCCTTCGTACCTGGCCCCGCGGCCCGTCGCCCCTAGGCTCCCGGCCCCTCGGCCCCTTGGCCCCTCGGCCCCTCCGTACCTGGCCCCGCGGCCCGTCGCCCCTAGGCCCCAGGCCCTTCGGCCCCTTGGCCCCTTCGTACCTGGCCCCGCGGCCCGTCGCCCCTAGGCTCCCGGCCCCTCGGCCCCTTGGCCCCTCGGCCCCTCCGTACCTGGCCCCGCGGCCCGTCGCCCCTAGGCTCCAGGCCCCTCGGCCCCTCGGCCCCTTCATACCTGGCCCCGCGGCCCGTCGCCCCTAGCCCCCCCCCCCCTCCCCCCCCCCCCCCCCCCCCCCCCCCCCCCCCCCCCCCCCCCCCCCCCCCCGGCCGGTCGCAGCTGCTACTGCTACTGCTATTGCTAATGCTGCTACCGCTGCTGCTATTGCTGCTCCTGCGTGCTGCGCCTCTATGGCTTCGCTTCGAGTTCTCCCGTTCGATCATAAGGGAAGACCGATTGAGTTCGACACGTGGCTCGACCTTCTGCAGCTGTACCTAATGAGCGATTCTAAGGACAGTGTTTCGCTGTTTGAGCACGTGTCAGGTGCCACTACTGCCCCTCCCGCCACAGCTGACAGTGCGACTCGCTTACAGTGGCTTACTCGCGACGCTGCTGCCCGCTTAGCCATTCGCAACCACCTGCTGTTAGCCGAATGCGCTCACTTCGGACAGCACAAAACAGCGCAGGCACTGTACGACGCTGTAGTCGCTCGCTACTCCTCGCCTGCCACTGCTGCTCTAGGCCGCCTGCTTCTGCCCTACCTGTTCCCCGAGCTGTCAGCCTTTGCCACGGAAGACGACCTTGTTTCCCACCTGCGCACTAGTGACGCTCGCTACCGCGCTACCGTCCCTGCTGAGTTCCTTGACAGGAACCAGCCCCCGATGTTCATCACCCTCTACTTCATAGTCACTCGCCTCCCTGACTCTCTTCACTCTGTCACGGACCACTTTCTCTCCCTTGACACCACCTCCCTCACTATTGACCTCCTCGAGGAGCACCTTCTCGCAGCTGAGACTAGTGCAGTTGCTGTAGGTGCTGCTTGTGGCACTCCGCGCCCGCCCTTCTTTGAGGGGTGCTCCCCCTCCCGCCTTGCCCCCTCCTACGATTTGGCTGCTGCTGCAGACGTCCCTGGTGCTGAGGACATCGGAGCTGATTCTGCTAGTGCAAAGCGCCGCAGTGGCAAGGGCAAGGGTAGCAGGGGTGGTGGAGGGGGCAGTGGGAGTGGTACTGGGGGCAGCATTGGAGGTGGTGGAGGCAGTGGTGGTGGTGGCAGTGGTGGGAGTGGTGGCGGGAGTGGGGGCGGTGGTGGCGGCGGTGGAGGCAGTGGTGGGTGTGGCGGTCGTGGAGGTGGTGGGACTGGTGGCGGTAGGACTGGAGCTCGGCGTGGAGGTTCTGGAGGTGGCCAGCGGCAGCAGCAGCAGCGTCCGAGCGAGACCCAGCAGCTTCGTTATTGGTTGTTTCAGCGTGGGATGTCTGGGGGTAGTGATACCTGCCCGTATGTCATTCGCACGGGTGACCGTGCTGGTCAGACATGCGGGAGGCTTCACACTCAGCACCACTACTTCTCCCGCCTCGACGACGCTTGGCGTGCTGAGTTTGGTGACGAGGTCGAGCGCCCTCTCTGGGTAGATCTGCTTAGATCTGGAGGTCTGGAGGTCTCTACGAGGTCTGGAGTTGCTATCTTTGACCTAGACTTTGATGTTATTAATTCTGCTATGTATGCTTTGTCTGCTAGTGCTGAGGGTGACTGTTACCGGTGTGTGCCACTTGACCCAGGTATAGCGGCTACTGCTCTAAGTGCTAGTGAGTCTGGTACTCTCCCTGGTACTGCGCCTGCTCAGGCCTTGCACACCTTCACGTTGGACTCATGCGCCTCGCGCTGTTTCTTTTGAGACACCACCACCCTCACTTCTCTCCCTGCACCTGTCCCGATCCGACTGGCTGACCCCTCCAGGGGTCCGGTCGTTGCCCGTTCCTCCACTGTTCTCCCCTGTCCGGCGGTTCCGTCCGGCTCACTGTCAGGTCTTCACCTCCCCTGGTTCTCTATGAACTTGGTGAGTACCGCTGCCCTCCAGGATGTGATGGTCACTACCACCACTCCCGGGGGTCAGCGTGTGTCAATCTGCACGTGCACACGAATGAGGCGTCACCTGGCCACGTTCACTCGTCGGCCAGGGTTGAGTCTGTACACACTCGCTACCGAGCCTCCTCAGGTAGCTGCGTCTGCTCAGGTGTCTGCGTCAGGTCAGGTAGCCGCCTCTTGCTCGTGTCGCCTCGTGTCGCACCAGACTCTTCTGTGGCACCACCGCCTGGGTCACCCCTCCCTGCCACGCCTTCGTGGCATGCACTCTCACCTTCTGGTGTCTGGTCTCTCCAGGTCTCTGCCTCCTCTCCCGCCCTCGCCTGCCCCGCCCTGCCTTCCTTGCATCGAGGGGCGGCAGCGTGCCGCTCCTCACTCCTCCTCGTTTCCCCCGACGAGTGCTCCCCTGCAGACTCTCCACATGGACGTTTGGGGCCCCGCCCGCGTCACTGGACAGGACCGCGAGCGCTACTTTCTGCTGGTCGTTGACGACTACACACGGTACACCACTGTCTTCCCCTTGCGTAGCAAGGGTCAGGTCGTTGATGTCTTGATCCCTTGTATCCGCGCAGTACGTCTCCAGCTCCGCGAGCAGTTCCAGCAGGACCTTCCTGTCTTGCGTCTGCACTCTGACCGAGGTGGTGAGTTCTCCTCCAACCTCCTAAGGGACTTTTGTCGTGGGGAGGGCATTCTCTAACGCTTCCGGACTCCCCTCAGAAAAATGGGATTGCTGAGCGCCGCATTGGCTTAGTCATGGAGGTGGCCCGTACCTCCATGATCCATGCGGCTGCTCCCCATTTCTGTGGCCGTTTGCGGTCTGGTATGCTGCGCATCAGCTCAAAATCTGGCCCCGTGTCCCTTGCCAGAGACCTCGCCCACACTGCGTTGGACGGGGAAGGTTGGCGATGCATCAGTGTTCCGGGTCTGGGGCTCTCGTGCCTTTGTCCGCAATTCTTCCGCGGACAAGCTCTCCCCCCGCGTCTTCCTTGGCTTTGTCCTTGACGCGCCTGGCTGGCAGTTCTACCACCCTACCTCGCGCCGTGTCCTCCCCTCTCAGGACGTCACGTTTGACGAGTCGGGTTTCTTTTACCGTCTCTTCCCCTACTGCTCTGCCCCTCCCCCTCCCCCGACGCTCTTCCTTGCTCCAGGTCCCCCTTCGTTTGACTCCCTCCCCCCTCAGGGTCTTGCTCCCTCAGGTGTCTCTCAGGTCAACCCGACCCCTGGTACTGTGCCTGGTGAGGTAGCTATAGACGCAGGTGCTGCTAGAGGTACTGCGTCTGGGGGTGCTGATTCTGGGGGTGCTGAGCCTGAGGTTGCTGAGCCTGGGGGTGCTGAGACTGGGGGTGCTGAGCCTGGGGGTGTTGAGCCTGTGAGTGCGGAGTCTGGGGGTGCTGAGCTCGGAGATGCGGAGCCTGTGGGTGCGGAGTCTGGGGGTGCTGAGCCTAGAGGTACTCCCTCTTCTTGGGGTCCTATAGGGGTCTCGCCCCGGCAGGAGCCGCTCTCTCCGCAGCAGCTGCGCGAGTGGCTTTCTCGGCGCGCCCGCCTTCGGAGTGGAGCTTCAGGAGCTGGTGACTCTGCTGCTGGAGATGCTGGAGCTGGAGGTGCTGCGGGTGCTGGTGTTTCTGCTGGAGCTGGAGGTACTGCGGGAGTTGAAGCAGGAGGCGCGGGTGCTGGTACTGCTGGAGGTACTGGGGATGCTGGAGCTGGTGGTATTACAGACGTTGGAGCTGGGGGCGCTGGCCCTGCAGGTGCTGGTGCTGGTTCTGGAGACCCTGGGCGACCGAGACCGTATTTCGTTCCCCTGCTTCAGCAGGTTCTTAGTCTCCCGTCTTCTACTGACCTTTCTCGTCCTTTCATGTGTCCACCTCCTGACCAGTCGCAGCCGCTGCTGCAGTCACCCGCCCCGCTGCCTGCTCCTGCTCCCTACACTGAGCAGACCGGCGGCCTAACAGAGCGTCGTGCTGAGTCTCGTCCGGCCTCGCCTGTTCGTACTGGTCTTCGCGTTCCTCGTCCACGTCCTCCTCCTGTCCCCGGCACACACGCTATGGCACTTCGTCCTTCCTTTGTTTCACTGCGTGTTCCTCTTCCTGCTCCTCCTAAGTCCTCTCTTCCTGCTGTCCCTGACCTTGAGTCTGACTACGCTCGTACTGCCAGTCCCACTGTCTCTCATCTCCTTGCCACTGTTGTCACTGACCCCTCTTTTGAGTCCACTGCTGCGTCTGCCCTTGTTGCTGAGCTCGTTGACTTTGCTGGTGCTTGTCGTCTAGACTACGCCACTGCTCTTGTTGCTGAGTCCGAGTCTTCCAGTCCTCCGTCCGTCAGGGGTGAGTGTGCTCTTGGCACGGACGTCCTTAAGGACAGGCAGGAGGACTTTGAGTGTCTTGCAGCTGCTGTACCTCGTTTCGCTTCCATGCTGCTTGCCCCTGAGGGAGACCCGGATGCACCAGACATCCCGACCCCGCGCTCTTACGCAGAGGCGATTACGGATCCCTACTCCTCTCAGTGGCAGGCAGCCATGGATGCCGAGATGGCATCCTGGAAGTCCACAGGCACCTACGTTGACGCGGTTCCCCCGACTCGGGCGAACATAGTCGATGGCATGTGGATTTTAAGGGTGAAGCGGCCGCCGGGTTTTCCGCCTGCCTTCAAGGCGCATTACGTTGCTCGAGGCTTCACTCAGCGACAGGGGGTTGACTACTTCCAGACCTTCTCCCCCACCACAAAGATGACCACTCTTCGGGTGTTGCTGCACGTCGCTGCTCAGTGTGACTACGAGCTGCACTCTTTGGACTTCAGTACATCTTTCTTGCAGGGCAGCCTGCACGAGGAGATCTGGCTGCACCGCCCACCTGGCTTCACTAGGTCGTTTCCTGCAGGTACCCAGTGGAGCCTCCGGCGGCCAGTCTACGGTCTTCGCCAGGCGCCTCGCGAGTGGCACGACACACTGAGGACTACACTTGCGGCTCTGGGGTTTACTCCTTCTACTGCTGCCCCGTCGCCGTCTCTATGTGCCGACTCGTCGCTGCCCCCGTTCTACGTCATCGTGTACGTCGACGACCGGGGTGAACGGCGCAGCTATCTTGGCTTGCAGATCACCTGGGACAGAACACGGCGCACCATCACACTGACTCAGTCACACATGGCGCACCAGGTGCTTCAGCGCTTCGGCTTCCAATTCTCCTCGCCACAGCCCACTCCTCTGTCTACCAGCCACTCGCTCTCAGCTCCACCTTCGGACGAGTCCGTAGAGCCGAGTGGTCCGTACCCAGAGCTTGTGGGTTGCCTCATGTACCTGATGACGTGACCTCGCGTACCCTCTCAGCTTCCTGGCTCGCTACGTGGCTCCCGGTAGGCACCGAAAGGTGCACTGGGATGCTGCGAAGAGGGTACTGCGTTACCTGTGCAGTAAGTCAGGCATGGGGCTTGTGCTTGGAGGACGGGGTCCAGTTGTCCTCACTGGACACGCAGACGCTTTCTGGGTTGACGACTCAGCTACGCAGCGGTCGTCACAGGGTTACACCTTCAGCCTGGGTGTCCTGGCGGTCTACCCGCTCGTCTTCGGTTCTCAGCTCCAGTTGTGAGGCTGAGATCTACGCAGGGGCCATGGCTGCACAGGACCTACGCTGGCTCACCTACCTGCTGACTGACTTGGAAGAGCAGCCTCGTTCGTCTCCTGTTCTGTACGTAGACAACAAGGCAATGATTGCCTTGTGTCAGGAGCACAGACTGGAGCACAGAACGAAGCACATCGCTCTGCGATACTTCCTTGCTCGTGAGTTGCAGCAGCGTGGCCACCTTCGTCTTGCGTACGTGTCCATTAGGGCCAATACTGCTGATATATTCACCAAGGCACTTCCGCCTGGTGATCATCAGTGCTTTTCTACTGTGCTGGGCCTTGTGCCTACTTTGCCTCACCTGTTGACTACTTGACTTTGCTTGTACTGTGATCTCTATATATACCTGCGTGCTTACATTTTCTAGGGTATGATCATTGTATTGTTTGTTCTCTTTATACAACTCTACATGTGAACTGGCCTTGTGGTCCTTTGCTTGTGCTCAGACTATGTGGTGACTTTGTGATCCACCCTGAGCCTACTTTGCTTTCTTGACTGGTCTTGTGACCACTTGTTCTCCCCCACTTTGCCTATGGGGGTGTGTCAAACTCATATTGTGTTTACATTGTGATGTTAGTTCTCTTAGGCTGCAGTGTGGTAGCTTGCATAGGGTACAACACAACTCTTTCGATACTTGTACCCCACCCCCTACTAGTTTATCATTCCTTAGTATTCCAACAATTGTGTGCATGCATGTGTATTTTTTTATGTTCATCATTGCATCAACAATGCATGTCTGTGAATTTTAAAAAGATGGCTCAGGTCTATCATTTCACAAAAGGTTCATTGGCGCACAAAGCGACTCATGTGTTGCCACTTCGAACTGGATTTGATAGGGTTGATCATTTTTTTAGGATTTACTGATTGTGTTGTTTCATGTGATGGTTGATTTTTCAAAATCTATGCCATTGACCTCCCCCCCATGCTAGGCAGGGGATGGCGGTAGCTTAGTTTTTGAGACGTTAAATGTCACGCATTTTATTATGTGCATGCATGTGCATCATGATTCATGACATACCGTCAGCCCACGGATAGAAGCGCCCTTGGGGGTATAAAAAAACACTGTTTTTTAGGGGGTGCGCTTATAATCGAGGAATTTTTAAGCGCCGACGTTTATAAAGTGCCAACAAAAAATTCTATCTGTTTTACACCAAACTGTAGATCTCGTTCTGCCGATTGTAATCGAGTCGAAAACATTTAGGGTCGCGAATCTGATGTCAGGGGTCCATTGGTGATCCCCGATTGATCCTAGGGAAGGGTTACGGGCTCGTTGTCCTGGGGGGTTATGGGCGCACTGACCCGCTACTTAACAAGCCCTTTTTTCCCAGTGGTCTAGTGGTTGGGATTCTGATATCTGATTCTCGCGCAGTTTGGCAGGGAGTGATTCCTTGCCAACCCAAACTGACAGAATGACAGCTCATGCTGGCTAGACGCGCAAAAAGTGAGATCAGGGTGTGGGAAATCGATTTTGTAGTTCGTTTACCTGATAATGTGAAATTTGTTTCTGTATTTCGTCAGGTTTTCAAATGAAAAACCAACATGCGCTTATAATAAAACATCTTTTTTTAGGGGGTGGGCTTATAATCGAGGACCGGATATAAGCGCTGTCATTCTTTTATAAGCGCCAGCGCTTATCCGAGGCCTGCGCTTCTATCCGGGGGCTAACGGTATCATATTAAACATTATGCATCCTATGTCAAACTTATACTTAGCTTACATTGTGTAGGCTGTAGTGAGGTAGCCCATAAGGGGTACAACCCAATTAGGGTTAGTACTTGTACCCAACTCTTTGCTAGTTCATTCATTCCTCGTTCGTTATCTTGACATGGTTTCAGAGCAGGTCCTTAGCTAGGACTGAACGTTTTTCCTTGGGCCCACCACCTGCTGCTCTGCTCTCGACCCTAGGCCCCGGCCCGTCGCCCCTAGGCCCTAGGCCCGTCGCCCGCGGCCTGTCGTTCCCGGCCCCGCGGCCCATAGCTCCCGGCCCCTCGGCCCGTCGTTCCCGGCCCCCCGCGACCCGTCATTCCCGGCCCCGCGGCCCGTAGCTTCCGGCACCTCAGCCCGTCGTTCCCGCCCCCCCCCGCGGCCCATCGTTCCCGGCCCCTCGGCCCGTCGTTCCCGGCCCTGCGGCCC
Organism: Closterium sp. Naga37s-1; assembly: GCA_947471745.1. Taxonomy (NCBI): domain Eukaryota; kingdom Viridiplantae; phylum Streptophyta; class Zygnematophyceae; order Desmidiales; family Closteriaceae; genus Closterium; species Closterium sp. Naga37s-1. Next base: position 976,808 of record CANJKZ010000737.1, read on the forward strand.
ATAGCTCCCGGCCCCTAGGCCCGTCGTTCTCGGCCTCGCGGCCCGTCATTCCCGGCCCCCGCCCCGTCGTTCCCGGCCCCGCGGCCCGTCGCTCCCGGCCCCTCGGCCCGTCGTACCCGGCCCCGTGGCCCGTCGTTCCCGCCCCCCCCCGCGGCCCGTAGCTCCCGGCCCCTCGGCCCATCGTTCCCGGCCCCGTGGCCCGTCGCTCCCGGCCCGTCGGCCCGTCGTACCCGGCCCCGCGGCCCATCGTTCCCGGCCCCCCCCCGCGACCCGTAGCTCCCGGCCCCTCGGCCCGTCGTTCCCGGCCCCGCGGCCCGTAGCTCCCGGCCCCTAGGCCCGTCGTTCTCGGCCCCGCGGCCCGTCGTTTCCGGCCCCTTGGCCCGTCGTACTCGGCCCCACGGCCCCCGTCGCCCCTAGCCCCCCGGCCCCTTGGCCCCCTTTCGTTCCTGGCCCCGCGACGCGTCGCCCCTAGGCCCCCGGCCCCTCGGCCCCCCTTTTGTTCCTGGCCCCGCGACCCGTCGCCCCTAGGCCCCTGGTCCCTTGGCCCCCCCCCCCCCCCCCCTTGTTCCTGGCCCCGCGGCCCGTCGCCCCTAGGCCCCAGGCCCCTCGGCACCTTCGTTTCTGGCCCCGCGGCCCGTTGCCCCTAGGTCCCCGACCCCTCGGCCCCTCCCCTTCGTCCCCGGCCCCTCGGCCCATGCTGCTGCTACTGCTACTACTGTTGCTCCTGCGTGCTTCCCCACTATGGCTTCGCTTCGAGTTCTTGCGTTCGATCATGAGGGCAGACCGATTCAGTTTGACACGTGGCTTGACGATCTGCAGCTGTACCTACTGAGCGATTCGAAGGACAGTGTTTCTTTGTTCGACCTTGTGTCTGGCACTGCTCCCCCCCCTCCCACCTCAGCTGACAGTGCGACTCGCTCGCAGTGGCTTACTTGCGACGCTACTGCCCGCTTAGCCATTCGCAACCACCTGCCGTTAGCAGAATGCGCTCACTTCGGACAGCACAGGACAGCACAGCCACTGTACGACGCTGTCGTCGCTCGCTACTCCTCGCCTGCCGCTGCTGCTCTAGGCCGCCTGCTACTGCCCTACCTGTTCCCCGAGCTGTCCGCTTTTGCTACAGTAGAGGACCTGGTGTCCCACCTTCGCACTAGTGACACTCGCTACGGCGATGCCGCCCCAGCTGAGTTCCTTGACAAGAACCAGCCCCCGATGTTTATAGTCACCCGTCTCCCTGACTCTCTGCGCTGTGTCAGGGACCACTTTCTCTCCCTCGACCCCACGACCCTCACTATTGACCTCCTCGAGCAGCACCTTCTTGCAGCTGAGACTAGTGTAGTCGCTGTAGGTGCTGCTCGTGGCACTCCGCGCACACCCTTCTTTGAGGGGGGCTCCCCTTCACCCCTAGCCCCCTCTTACGCCTCTGCTGCTGCTGTCGACGTCCCTGGTGCTGTGGACGTCGGGGCTGCTTCTGCTAGTGCGAAGCGCCGCAGCGGCAGGGGCAAGGGGGGCAGGGGTAGTGGAGGTGGCAGTGGGAGTGGTAGTGGGGGCAGCGGTGGAGGTGGTGGAGGCAGTGGAGGTGGTGGCGGCAATGGGAGTGGTGACGGGAGTGGGGGCTTTGGTGGCGGCGGTGGAGGCAGCGGTGGGAGTGGCGGCAGTGGCGGTGATGGGCGGTGGTGGGCGGTGGTGGTGAGTCAGGGTCTGAGGCCTTTTGTCGTGGGGAGGGCATTCTCCAGTCGTTCACGCTTTCGGACTCCCCTCAGAAAAATGAGATTGCTGAGTGCCGCATTGGCTTAGTCATGGAGGTCGCTCGTACCTCCATGATCCATGCGGCTGCTCCCCATTTTCTGTGGCCATTTGCAGTCCGGTATGCTGCGCATCAACTCAACCTCTGGCCCCGTGTCTCCTTGCCGGAGACCTCGCCCACACTGCATTGGACGGGGAAGGTTGGCGATGCGTCGGTGTTCCGAGTCTAGGGATCTTGTACCTTTGTCCGCGATACGTCCGCGGACAAGCTCTCCGTCCGCGCCATTCCCTGCGTCTTCCTTGGCTTTGTCCCTAACGCGCCTGGCTGGCAGTTTTACCACCCTACCTCGCGCCGTGTCCTCCCCTCTCAGGACGACACGTTTGACGAGTCGGTTCCTTTTGACCGTCTCTTCCCCTACTGCTCTGCCCCTCTCCCTCCCCCGCCGCTCTTCCTTGCTCCAGGTCCCCCTCCGGTAGAGCCCCTCCCCCCTCAGGGTCCTGCTCCCTCAGGTGTCTCTCAGGTAGACCCACCCTCAGGTGCTGCGTCTAGGGGTGCTGAGCCTAGGGGTGGTGAGACTGGAGGTGCTGCGACTGGGGGTGCGGAGCCTGGGGGTGCTGAGCCTGAGGGTGCGGGGTCTTGGGGTGCTGAGCCTGGGGGTGCGGAGCCTGTGGGTGCTGAGTCTGGGGGTGCTGAGCCCAGAGTTACTGCCTCTTCTGGGGGTCCTGCGGGTGTCTCGCCCAACCTGTCTCCCCGGCCGGAGCCGCTCTCTCTGCAGCAGTTGCGCGAGTGGCTTACTCCGCGTGCCCGCCTTCAGAGTGGAGCTGCAGGAGCTGGTGGCTCTGCTGCTGGAGACGCTGGAGCTCGAGGTGCTGCGGGTGCTGGTGTTTCTGCTGGAGCTGGAGGTCTCGGAGGTGCTGGTACTACTGGTCCTGGAGGTGCTCGTATTGGAGGTACTGGAGCTGTCGGGGCTGGTGGTGCTGGAGGTGCTGGTGCTGGAGCTGCTGGAGCTGGAGGTGCTGCAAGCATTGGAGCTGGAGGTGCTGCAGGCGTTGCAGCTGGAGGTACTGGAGCCGCTAGAGCTGGTGGTGCTACAGGCGTTGGAGCTGGAGGCGCTGGCCCTGGGGGTGCTGGTGCTGGTTCTGGAGACACTGGGCGACCGCGACCGTACTTCGTTCCCCTGCTTCAGCAGGTTCTTGCTCTCCCGTCTTCTACTGGCCTTCCTCCTCCTTTCCTGTGTCCACCCCTTGACCAGTCGCAGCCACTGTTGCAATCCGCCTCCCCGTTGCCTGCTCCTTCTCCCTACATTGAGCAGACTGGCGGTCTTACAGAGCGTCGTGAGCCCGAGTCTCGTCCTGCCTCGCCTGTTCGCACTGGTCGTCATGTTCCTCGTCCGCGTCCTCCTCCTCTCCCCGGCACACACGCTATGGCACTTCGTCCTTCCTCTGTTCCACTGCGTGTTCCTCTTCCTGCTCCTCCTGAGTCCTCTCTTCCTGTCGTCCCTGACCCTGAGTCTGACGGCGCTCGTGCTGCCAGTCCCAATGTCTCTCTCGTCTCCTCGCCACTGTTGTCACAGACCCTTCTTTTGAGCCCGCTGTTGCGTCTGCCCTTGTTGCCGAGCTCGTTGACTTTGCTGCTGCCTGTCGTCTAGACTACGCCACTGCTCTTGTTGCTGAGTCCGAGTCTGCTGGTCCTCCGTCCGTCGGGGGTGAGTGTGCTCTTGGCACGGACGTCCTTGAGGACAGGCAGAAGGACTTTGAGTGTCTTGCAGCTGCTGTACCTCGTTTCGCTTCCATGCTGCTTGCCCCTGAGAGAGACCCGGATGCACTTGACATCCCGACCCCGCGCTCTTACGCAGAGGCGATTACGGGTCCTTACTCCTCTCAGTGGCTGACAGCTATGGACGCCGAGATGGCATCCTGAAAGTCCACAGGCACCTACGTCGACGCAGTTCCCCCGTCTCGGGCGAACATAGTCAATGGCATGTGGATCTTCAGAATGAAGCCGCCACCAGGTTCTCCGCCTGCCTTCAAGGCGCGTTACGTTGCTAGAGGCTTCACTCAGCGACAGGGGGTCGACTACTTCCAGACCTTCTCCCCCACCCCAAAGATGACTACTCTTCGGGTGTTGCTGCACGTCGCTGCTCAGCGTGACTACGAGTTACACTCTCTGGACTTCAGTACAGCGTTCTTGATGGGCAGCCTGCACGAGGAGATCTGTCTGCGCCGCCCACCTGGCTTCACTGGGTCGTTTCCTGCAGGTACCCAGTGGAGCCTTTCGGCGGCCAGTCTACGGTCTCCGCCAGGCGCCTCGTGAGTGGCACGACACACTGAGGACTACACTTGCGGTTCTGGGGTTTACTCCTTCTACTGCCGACCCGTCGCTGTTTCTACGTACCGACACGTCGCTGCCGCCATTCTACGTCCTCGTGTACATCGACAACGTCGTCTTTGCCACTGCTGATACTGAGGCACTGACCCTTGTGAAGTCGGAGCTGCAGAAGAGACACACCTGCACTGACCTAGGTGGACTGGGCAGCTATCTTGGCTTGCAGATCTCCCGGGACAGAGCACGGTGCACCATCACCCTGACTTAGTCACACATGGTGCACCAGGTCCTTCAGCGTTTCAGCTTCCAGTTCTCCTCGCCACAGCCCACTCCTCTGTCTAGTGGCCACAACTAGCGAGGGAGAAGAAAAGAGAACAACGTCGCTGCTCAGCGTGACTACGAGTTGCACTAACTGGACTTCAGTACAGCTTTCTTGCAAGGTAGCCTGCACGAGGAGATCTGGCTAGGCCGCCCACCTGGCTTCGCTGAGTCGTTTCCTGCAGGTACTCAGTGGAGCCTCCGGTGGCTAGTCTACGGTCTCCGCTTGGCACCTCGCGAGTGGCAAGACACACTGAGGACTACACTTGCGGCTCTGGGGTTTACTCCTTTGACTGCTGACCCGTCGTTGTTTATATATTTGCCGCCTTTCTACGTCCTTGTGTCTATCGATGACCTGGTCTTTGCCACTGCTGACACTGAGGCACTGACCCTTGTGAAGTCAGAGCTGCAGAAGAGACACACGTGCACTGACCTGGGAGAACTGCGCTGCTATCTTGGCTTGCAGATCTCCCGGGACAGAACACGGCGCACCATCACACTGACTCAGTCACACATGGTGCACCAGGTCCTTCAGCGCTTCGGCTTCCAGTTCTCCTCGCCACAGCCCACTCCTCTGTCTATCAGCCACTCGCTCTCACCTCCACCTTCAGACAAGTATGTAGAGCCGAGTGGTCCGTACCCAGAGCTTGTGGGTTGCCTCATGTACCTGATGACGTGCACACGACCTGACCTCGCGTACCCTCTCAGCCTTCTAGCTCGCTACGTGGATCCCAGTAGGCACCAAAAGGTGCACTGCGATGCTGCGAAGAGGGTACTGCGTTACTTGTGCAGTACGTCAGGCATGGGGCTCGTGCTTGGAGGACGGGGTCCAGTTGTCCTCACTGGTCATGCAGACGCTTTTTGGGTTGACGACTTGGCTACGCAGCGGTCGTCACAGGGTTACACCTTCAGCCTCGGTTCCGGCTCTGATTCGTGGCGGTCTATCCGCTCGTCTTCGGTTCTCAGTTCTAGTTGTGAGGTTGAGATCCACGCAGGGGCCATGGCTGCACAGGAGCTACGCTTGCTCACCTACCTGCTGACTGACTTGGGAGAGCAGCCTCGTTCGCCTCCAGTTCTGTACGTAGACAACAAGGCCAGGAGCACAGATTGGAGCACAGAATGAAGCACATCGCTCTGCGATACTTCCTTGCTCGAGAGTTGTAGTAGCGTGGTCAGCTTCGTCTTGCGTACGTGGCCTCTAGGGCCAACATTGCTGATATATTCACCAAGGCACTTCAGCCTGGTGATCATCAGCGCTTCTCTACTGTTTTAGGCCTTGTGCCTACTTTGCCTCACTTGCTCACTGCGTGAGTTTGCTTGTACTGTGATCTATATATATACCTGCATGCTTACACTTGCTAGGGTCTGATCACTGTATTGTTTTGTTCTTTCTATATAACACTGCATGTGAACTGGCCTTATGGCCCTTTTGCTTGTGCTTAGATTGTGTGGTGACTTTGTGATCCACACTGAGGTTGCTTTGATTCTCTTGACTGGTCTTGTGACCACTTGTTCTCCCCCACTTTGCCTATGGGGGTGTGTCAGAGTATTATAATGCTTACTTTGTGTAGGCTATAGTGGGGTACCCCCGGATGTGAGTGCTAGGCAAGTGTCGAGAGTAAAAAGTGAGAGAGGAAAAGATGTTTCACTAAGAGAAGAAGGTACAAGATATAGGAGCGAGAGATGGCAAAGGGTGCACCACCTACAGGGACTATAACAGTAACTACACTACAGCTATAACTATATGCAGTTATACAGAAATATATATAAAATGTATTCTGACACACCCCCTAACTGCATGCAGGAATAGCCATATGCAGAACACCCCCTGAAGGTGTACACCCTGCGCAGTGGAAGAAGGAGAGGGCAAGTGAGGAGGAGGAGGGACCATGAGAGGAGAGGAGGTGGTGGGCGGCAACTGAAGCTGCTGGCACCCGGGCAACTGGAGCAACTGGCACACTGGCAAATGGAGCAACTGGCACACGGGCAACTGGAGTAACTGGCTCCGCGGCGAAGCGAGCGGCAGGAGCAACTGACTCACGGGCGACAGGAGCAACGGGCTCACGAGCAACTGGCGCAACGGTCTCACGGGCGACTGGAGCTGCTGGCTTCATGGCGTCCACCCTCCTACAACTTCCCCCATTCCCCAAACCTCCTTGTCACACCCCTCAACATCCCTACTGCCACTCTCTCATCTCCCCCACACCCTCCCCCCCCCCCACAGCGGCATGTGCAGCAGTGGGAGAGAGAGGAGGAGAGGCGGCAGCCGTTCACTCACACCCGCCACCCCCATACCCTCCCCCCCACTGCTGCACCCACAGCAGGGGGATGGAGGAGAAGGGGGGGGGGGGTGAGGGGGCTGGTGCTGCAGATCCCCTCCCCCCCCACTGCTGCACCCGCAGCAGGGGGATGGAGGAGAAGGGGGGGGGGCGGGGGGGCTGGTGCAGCAGATCCCCTCCCCCCCCACTGCTGCACCCGCAGCAGAGTGATGGAGAAGGGGGGGCGGGGGGGCTGGTGCTGCAGATCCCCTCCCCCCCACTGCTCCAACCGCAGCAGGGGGATGGAGGAGAAGGGGGGGGCTGGTGCTGCAGATCCCCTCCCCCCAACTGCTGCACCCGCTGCAGGGGGATGGAGGAGAAGGGGGGGGGTGAGGGGGCTGGTGCTGCAGATCCCCTCCCCCTCCACTGCTGCACCCGCAGCAGGGGGATGGAGGAGAAGGGGGGGGGGTGAGGGGGCTCGTGCTGCAGATCCCCTCCCCCCCCACTGCTGCACCCGCAGCAGGGGGGTGGAGGAGAAAGGGGGGCGGGGGGGGGCGGTGTAGACGCTGCTCGGGCGACAGCAGGGTGCGCGATGGGCAGGAACCCGTCATGCGCCACACCCGCCACCCCCATACCCTCCCCCCCCTGCTGCACGATCAGCAGGGGGATGGAGGAGAAGGGGGGGGGCGGGGGGGTGGTGCAGGGGCTGCACGGGCGATAGCAGGTCGCACAACGAGCAGTACACCGTCATGCGCCCTGCCCGCCACCCCCATACTCCCCCCCTCTGCTGCACGATCAGCAGGGGGATGGAGGAGAAAGGGGGGCGGGGGGGGGGCGATGTAGAAGCTGCTCGGGCGACAGTAGGTCGCACGAGCCTAGGGGCGGCGGGCGCGAGCGACGGGCCGAGGGCCGGAGCCTAGGGGCGACGGGGCCGACGGGCCGGGCCTAGGGGAGCGACGGCCGACGGGGCCGACGGGCCTAGGCGCGGCGGGCGCGAGCGACGGGCCGGGGGCCGGAGCCTAGGGGCGACGTGCGACGGGCAACGGGCCAGAACCGGTGCCTAGGGGCGTCAAGCGCGAGCGATGGGCGACGGGGCCGGGGCCTAGGGGCGACGGGCCTAGGAGCAACGGGGCCGGGGCCTAGGGGCGACGGGCCAAGGGGTGACGGGCCTAGGGGCGACGGGTGCGAGCGACGGGCCGGGGCCGGGAGCTAGGGGCGACGGGCGCGGGGCGACAGGCCGTGGCCTAATGTCGAGAGGAGGGCCACACGAGGGTGGCGCGTAGGGCAGCAGGTGGTGGGCCCAAAGAAAAAGCGGTCTAGAAAGGACCGGCTCTTAATACCATGTTAGAATTACTTAGTAGTGCCCAGGGTGTGAGTGCTAGGCAAGTGTCGAGAGTAAAAAGTGAGAGAGGAAAAGATGTTTCACTAAGAGAAGAAGGTACAAGATACAGGAGCGAGAGATGGCAAAGGGTGCACCACCTACAGGGACTATAACAGTAACTACACTACAGCTATAACTATATGCAGTTATACAGAAATATATATAAAATATGTTCTGACACCCAAAAAACATAGCAAGTAACAAAACAGGAAACAACGATGTACCATACCTGTGAAGTTTACAAAGAGAGAACGAGAGGGAGAGACCAAGAGAGAGAGAGAGAGAGAGAGAGAACGAGAGAGAATGAACGAGATGCCAGAAGAACGAACGAGAATGAATGAACTATGAAAGAGTTGGGTACAAGTACTAACCCTAATTGGGTTGTACCCCTTATGATGTTTTTAGTGAGTTGAACCCCCTTCGATGTTTTTAGTGGGTTGTATAATGCTTACTAATTGGCTATAGTGGGTTGTACTAACCCTAATTGGGTTCTGTTTTTTAATGTATATTGTTGTTCATCATTTTTTTAATGTATAGCTTGCATTCTGTTTGGTGATCATGATTTTCTCCTCATCTGCCTTGCTTTCTTTTCCATTTTCTCCACACTTTGATAATTCTTTTCTTCTCTCCCCTCTTCCTTCTTTCCCTCTCTTTCATTCGTCGCCTATTTCATTTTCCAGATTTCCTTCTGACTTTTGTTCCAGATGTGTACATCTGCCAAGATTACTTGTGAAGTGGATAGTAGTGGTGATTCGTAGAATTGTATTGTATTGATTTTTGCATGTTCTATTGTTTTCATAGCTTGTGCATTGAGTTTTTTTGTGTTTGTGTAAATGTGTGTGATCTTGTATATGTGTTTGTATTGTTTTAGTCACAATAGCCTTGAATGAGCCTAAAACGAAAGATAGAGTGCACTGTCAGATTTCTGCACAGCGGCTTCAAACGATGATAGCGTTCAGGTCACAGCTTCAAATGACTTGCTATAAATTGGATCTGGAGCGTCTAGATATCGCCTAAAATAGGCAATTTAGATCACACTATTTCATCAATTATTGATGACGCAATGTCGGTTTGAACGAACGGCACTATGGCAGCCACTATAGTCTTAAAACACAAATTAGGAAGAGTTACGAGTTGGGAATGACTCCCAGCTCCTACAAACCCCAAGAGCCGAGATACAGTGATGTGGAACAGTGCCACACTGTCCCCAACCACGAAGGGTCTCGAAACTACCCTCCACAAGGGCCTACACCAAGAGAAATGTTACACTACACAAAGTACTGCAACTATTCTCACTATCTTAATGTTTACCCTTTTGGAGAGCTTCGAAATCACTTGAATCTTGAAACCAAGGCTCTGGTTCTTCAAGATAAATTCTTCCTTGAGTTCTTGGAAGTCTGCTGCGCACACCTGCGACACGCCGAACGTTCCACACACGACAAAATAGAAAACCGCACACGACACGCAAACAACGACGTCACACGCAACTAGCGATAACTCGCTATTGACTCGACACACACATTCAAAATCATGCCTCATCATTCACACACTATTGTAAGCATGAAATATATATTATTTCATGCCCTCATACCATTCCATGCACACACGCACGCACGAACACGGACAACAAGCCGAATGCAAATCGTAGGGTTGCACCAACAAACTCCCCCTCGGATTGTTGGCCTTAGGAACTTGCTCTCTCAGTTCAGAGCCATCCCAGCCAGCTTGCAACACTTCCAATGCTGCTGCTCCACCAGCCTCTTGGTCATCATGTCAGCCGGCTGCCCCATCGTCTTTACGTAGCGCAACTCAACTTCACCCGCGGCCACCATGCTCCTCGTCCAATGCCACTTCATCCTCATGTGCTTGGTGAGGCCATGCAACACAGGGTTCTTAGCAAGAGCAATGGAACCCTGGCTGTCACAGTAGAGTGGGGTAGGTCCTTGCTGCTCCTCATCCAATTCAGCCAACAAACGCCGCTGCCATACAATCTCCCGTACGGCACGGAAGAGTGCCATGTACTCGGACTCCATCGAGCTCAATGCTTGATCCACCTGCTTCTTGCTCTCCCAAGCAGTTGGGCCTCCAGCAACACAGCAAATGAACCCTCTAACACTTGTCATGTCCTCTGGTTCGGAAGCATAAGAAGCATCCGAGAATGCGGTGAGGAACAAACACCCGGGTTCAACACCATCCGCGCCCTTTTGGCGCCTTTGCTCCGTTGCCGAGTATTGCAGCCCAACGGTCGGTGTTTGGCCAAGATACTTGGCCACCCTCATTCCAGCTGCTACCTGCTCCTCATTAGGGCATTGAACAACCCTATCCAACTGTCCGGTAGCAAACGCGACGTCCGGTCGTGTGTTTACCGCCGCGTACATGAGGCTGCCCACCAACGAGTGAAAAACGGCGCCTCTCCTCTTCACCAACGCTCTCCTCCTCTGGTCCCTTCACACACTTGAACCCAGAGGGAAAGGGTGTAGCCACATGGCCTTCACTCTGCCCAAAGTTGGCAGCCATTGCCTCCAGGTACTTTCGTTGATGCACCCGCATGCACCGCTTCTCCACATCGCGTTCAATGTGAAGCCCGAGGTAGAAGTTGACGTCACCAAGGGCCTTACACTTGAACTTGTCCTGAAGCTTCAGCATCACCTCCTTCACAAGATCAGAGGAGTGTGAGAAGATGAGGATGTCATCCACGTACACCACCATGAAGCTCCTCTGCTCCCCCTCGCCAAGCATGAACAATGAGTGATTGGCCGTTGAGGGAGTGAAGCCGATCTCCTCCAAAACTCCTCGCAGCTTTAAGTACCATTGCCTAGGGGCCTGGTTCAGTCCATAAAGGGCCTTCTTCAGCTTCAAAACTCTGCCACTACCATCATCAAACCCCTCTGGCTGTGCCATAAAAATCTCTTCCTCAAGGACGCCGTTGAGGAATGCGGTTGTCACGTCCATTTGTTTTACCACCCATCATTTGATGGCAGCACCCGCGAGTAGGGTTCTCAGCGTCGTCGGCTTCACCACAGGAGCAAACAACTCCTTATAGTCCACCTTCTCCTTCTTCTGGTACCCCTTTGCCACAAGCCTAGACTTATAGCGCTCGATTTTGCCGTCGGCGTCGGACTTGATCTTGAAGAGCCACTTGGACGTAATCGCATTACGCCCCTCCGGTAGCTCCACCAATTCCCACGTGCCGTTCTCCTCAATGCTCTTCAGCTCACTCTCCATTACCTTCTTCCACTCCTCAGCATCACTACTCTCCAAGGCCTCCTTGAGAGTTGCTGGTTCCCCCGGCATCTCCACCGGAGAGAAGAATGCGAAGGCACACTCCTCGTAGTCATTCTCCTCGTCATCTCCAACCATATGTGCCGCTCCGGCCAGAGCTGACTTGGCTGGCTTTCCCAATGCATCATAGGTCAGCCTTTTAGGGGCTTGGATTCTCCTCTTGCCCCTTCCTTCCTCCTCAGCTGCAGGGACATGAAGGCCTTGGCGTTGCTGCGGGGTGACTCGGATCCGTGGAGCACTCGTAGTGCGAGAAGGAAGTGTCGGTGCACGCTCGCTCACTTGCTGCACCTCCTCCTCTTCTTCCTCTGCATCCTTGGCCTCCTCTCCCCCATTCACAAGGGAAGATTGCCTTGTGGTGGTGCTGCCGCTGCTCAGCTCCAAGGGCAGCTCCACATGCTCCAAACCGGAATTCTTCACGTCCCCCAACCGCACGCCTATCTTTGCCTCATTCTCCGCCTTCCAATCCTTGTACATCAGATTCTCCATGAATTTGCAGTCCCTTCTCACCAAGAATTTCTTGGTGAATGGGTCCCAAAGAAGCCACCCCTTGCTGTTTTGAGCCATGCCCAAGTGCACAGCCCATATCGCCTTGGCACCGAGCTTGTTGTGCCGAAGATGCTTAGGCACGAGCGCCATGCACATGCACCCGAACACCCGAAGCATATCCACCTTTGGCTTCCTTCCAATCCACTCCATATAGGGCACCCATTTTTCTGCTCCCACATGAGTCAAGGCTCTGTTCTTGGCCACACACGCACTCCGCACCGCATCAGGCCAGAAGTAGTCAGGTAGCCCGGCTTCAATAAGCAACCCGCGCGCCGTCTCCGTGATTGTCCGGTTCGCTCGCTCGGCGATGCCGTTCATTGCAGGGGAGTATGGCATGGTAAGGGAGTGCCTTATGCCATTCTTCTTCAGCCACAATGAGAACTCCTTGCTCAGGAACTCCCCCCCTCGATCGGTGCGAATTTCCTTCACTAGCCGGTCTTGTTGCCGCTCCACCATCGGCAACCAATCGGTCTTCACCGTTTCAGCCACGTCGCTCTTCTTGGACAGCACGTACACCCAGGTCATGCAGGTGTAGACATCCACAATGGTGAGAAATTACTCAGCTCTAGCAGCTCCATGCTTCAGGGGGCCCACCACGTCCATCACCACCTCATCAAGTGGTGCCTTAGCCGTTGCCTCCGAACTAGAGAACGGGTAACGAGTGAACTTGGCTTGCATGCACGTCGGGCAGCCAAGTACCTCATCGGGCTCCCCCTTCACATTTATGCCAGCAACCATCTCATTCTTCACTAGCTGATGCAAGATGGGCAGGGCGGCATGCCCCATGCGCCGATGCAAGGTGAGCCAATCACACTCCCCTGTAGCCGAAGTCGGATTGGAGAATGCCGCACTCGCAATAGTGCCCCACATGCTCTCTCCGTAGTCCTCCTCCGCTGCTGCCTTGGGGTTCTCCTCACCCTTGTGCTGCTTCTGAGCTGCTGCACCACTCTCCTCGAGTTCACCGAGCTTGCTGGTCCCTCCAAGATTGCACTTATTGGACTTAATCTCCTTAGCACGACCGTTCGCGCCATCGCCGCTACCAACCGCTTCACCCTTGGTGCTGATGCTTGCTGCCACTTGCCTCTCCTTAGGCATGGGGACCACTGGGATCTGCCACATCTCGTTGCAGACATCCCTATCCTCGTGAAGGTCCCAAAGAATCCGCTCGCCAAGCCTCGCGGTGTAGGTCTTAGCTCCCTTCGAGCTCGTGTCCATGCCGGCCTTTTGCAACCGCCGCACGGAAATCAGGTTGGCAGCAAGGTTGGGCACCCAAAGCACGTTCTTGAGGCCCAACATCTTCCCATCATCACCCTTGAACATGGCCTTGCCCATGCCTTTCACCTCTGCTCGCTGCCCCAAAGCCGATGTCACATGCTTCACCGGTGACGGCTCAAGTTCGGTGAGCAAGTCCGCACAAGGTATCATGCTATAGGTAGCGCCGCTATCGATCACCCACAGCTGCTGGCTCCTCAAAGCCTTCATCCTTCTCTGGACCAGCCGGTGCTTGCGTGGACACGAAGAAGAATTGACCCGGAAAGCGATCGTCCCTCGACTCGCTCTCGTTGCCGGCACTCTTCATACTTGCAGCACCACCTCCGCGACCGCCACGGCCTCCACGGCCTCTTCCTCTCCCTCCTCCTGCTCCTCTACCCTCTTGGCCTTGAGCAGGAGTCCATCCATCAGGGAGTTTGTAGCAATCGCGCCACATGTGTCCGCTCTTGTGGCAAAAATGACACTCGCCGTCGAACCGTCCGCGACCGCGTCCGTTGTTCTTGTTGTCATTGCCGTATCCGCTACTCCTGCGGCCTCCGTTGAAATTGCTGCCTCCAAAACTTCCTCCTCCTCGTCCTCTGCCCCTTCCACGGCCATATCCACGGCCGATGCTTGCTGCCCCGGCGCCATCCGCACTCGCCAACTCACGGCGACGGAAATCCTCTTGAAGGATCGCTCGCTTCACGTCTTCGAGCGAGAGGCGGGGCAAGTCACGATTGAGGTTGATGATGAGAGAGGACCATGACTCTGGGAGTAAGGCCAGCAACTTGGTCTTCTTTTGGAGCTCACTGTAGTTCAAATAAGCTCCCTCAAGCCGCGTCAACAAGTCGAAGAATTTCTGCGCCCCTTCTTCAACCGCTTCGTCTTCTTCAATTCGTAGTGCCGCCATTTGCCGTTCCAACACCACCGCTACCGCCGCTGTTGCAGGAGCGTGTACACCCTTGAGAGTAGACCATGCTTTTGTTCCCTTCTCTGGTTCACGCTGGAATGGCTTGATGTGACGGATCTGGCTGCTCCCCAACGCTTGCCCAAGTAGGAGATAGCCTTGTGCGCTCTTCCGCACCCACGGGCTCTTCTCTGGGTCGTTCTCGGGGCGCTTCTCCGTTCCTTCCATCACCTCCAGCAGGTCATAGTGGTCAAAGATGTTCTCCATCTTGAAGGACCATTCAGCAAAGTTGTCACCGTTGAACTTGTCAAGCCCAAACACCCTAGGCTCATCCCTAGGTGGGCCAAGACTTGGTTGCATGGGCGCCATGGCTGAATCATGGGGTTGGCCTTGAGCTTGGGCTTCTCCACTGCCACCAGCACCTCTGCCACCTCTTTCCTCAGGTCCAGCCATTGTCGAAACTGCTCCAAGGAGCTCTGATACCACTTGTTATAGTCACAATAGCCTTGAATGAGCCTAAAACGAAAGATAGAGAGCACAGACGGATTTCTGCACAGCGGCTTCAAACGTTGATAGCGTTTTGGTCACAGCTTCAAATGACTTGCTAAAAAATTGGATCTGGAGCGTCTAGATATCGCGTACAATAGGCAATTTTGATCACACGATTTCATAAAGTATTGATGACGCAATGTCGGTTTGAACGAACGGCACTATGGCAGCCACTATTGTCTTAGAACACAAACTAGGAAGAGTTACGAGTTGGAAATGACTCCCAGCTCCTACAAACCCCAAGAGCCAAGGTAAACTGATGTGGAACAGTGCCACACTGTCCCCAACCACGAAGGGTCTCGAAACTACCCTCCACAAGGGCCTACACCAAGAGAAATGTTACACTACACAAAGTACTGCAACTATTCTCACTATCTTAATGTTTACCCTTTTGGAGAGCTTCGAAATCACTTGAATCTTGAAACCAAGGCTCTGGTTCTTCAAGATAAATTCTTCCTTGAGATCTTGGAAGTCTGCTGCGCACACCTGCGACACGCCGAACGTTCCACACACGACAAAATAGAAAACCGCACACGACACGCAAACAACGACGTCACACGCAACTAGCGATAACTCGCTATTGACTCGACACACACATTCAAAATCATGCCTCATCATTCACACACTATTGTAAGCATGAAATATATATTATTTCATGCCCTCATACCATTCCATGCACACACGCACGCACGAACACGGACAACAAGCCGAATGCAAATCGTAGGGTTGCACCAACAAACTCCCCCTCGGATTGTTAGCCTTAGGAACTTGCTCTCTCAGTTCAGAGCCATCCCAGCCAGCTTGCAACACTTCCAATGCTGCTGCTCCACCAGCCTCTTGGTCATCATGTCAGCCGGCTGCCCCATCGTCTTTACGTAGCGCAACTCAACTTCACCCGCGGCCACCATGCTCCTCGTCCAATGCCACTTCATCCTCATGTGCTTGGTGAGGCCATGCAACACAGGGTTCTTAGCAAGAGCAATGGAACCCTGGCTGTCACATTAGAGTGGGGTAGGTCCTTGCTGCTCCTCATCCAATTCAGCCAACAAACGCCGCTGCCATACAATCTCCCGTACGGCACGGAAGAGTGCCATGTACTCGGACTCCATCGAGCTCAATGCTTGATCCACCTGCTTCTTGCTCTCCCAAGCAGTTGGGCCTCCAGCAACACAGCAAATGAACCCTCTAACACTTGTCATGTCCTCTGGTTCGGAAGCATAAGAAGCATCCGAGAATGCGGTGAGGAACAAACACCCGGGTTCAACACCATCCGCGCCCTTTTGGCGCCTTTGCTCCGTTGCCGAGTATTGCAGCCCAACGGTCGGTGTTTGGCCAAGATACTTGGCCACCCTCATTCCAGCTGCTACCTGCTCCTCATTAGGGCATTGAACAACCCTATCCAACTGTCCGGTAGCAAACACGACGTCCGGTCGTGTGTTTACCGCCGCGTACATGAGGCTGCCCACCAACGAGTGAAAAACGGCGCCTCTCCTCTTCACCAACGCTCTCCTCCTCTGGTCCCTTCACACACTTGAACCCAGAGGGAAAGGGTGTAGCCACATGGCCTTCACTCTGCCCAAAGTTGGCAGCCATTGCCTCCAGGTACTTTCGTTGATGCACCCGCATGCACCGCTTCTCCACATCGCGTTCAATGTGAAGCCCGAGGTAGAAGTTGACGTCACCAAGGGCCTTACACTTGAACTTGTCCTGAAGCTTCAGCATCACCTCCTTCACAAGATCAGAGGAGTGTGAGAAGATGAGGATGTCATCCACGTACACCACCATGAAGCTCCTCTGCTCCCCCTCGCCAAGCATGAACAATGAGTGATTGGCCGTTGAGGGAGTGAAGCCGATCTCCTCCAAAACTCCTCGCAGCTTTAAGTACCATTGCCTAGGGGCCTGGTTCAGTCCATAAAGGGCCTTCTTCAGCTTCAAAACTCTGCCACTACCATCATCAAACCCCTCTGGCTGTGCCATAAAAATCTCTTCCTCAAGGACGCCGTTGAGGAATGCGGTTGTCACGTCCATTTGTTTTACCACCCATCATTTGATGGCAGCACCCGCGAGTAGGGTTCTCAGCGTCGTCGGCTTCACCACAGGAGCAAACAACTCCTTATAGTCCACCTTCTCCTTCTTCTGGTACCCCTTTGCCACAAGCCTAGACTTATAGCGCTCGATTTTGCCGTCGGCGTCGGACTTGATCTTGAAGAGCCACTTGGACGTAATCGCATTACGCCCCTCCGGTAGCTCCACCAATTCCCACGTGCCGTTCTCCTCAATGCTCTTCAGCTCACTCTCCATTACCTTCTTCCACTCCTCAGCATCACTACTCTCCAAGGCCTCCTTGAGAGTTGCTGGTTCCCCCGGCATCTCCACCGGAGAGAAGAATGCGAAGGCACACTCCTCGTAGTCATTCTCCTCGTCATCTCCAACCATATGTGCCGCTCCGGCCAGAGCTGACTTGGCTGGCTTTCCCAATGCATCATAGGTCAGCCTTTTAGGGGCTTGGATTCTCCTCTTGCCCCTTCCTTCCTCCTCAGCTGCAGGGACATGAAGGCCTTGGCGTTGCTGCGGGGTGACTCGGATCCGTGGAGCACTCGTAGTGCGAGAAGGAAGTGTCGGTGCACGCTCGCTCACTTGCTGCACCTCCTCCTCTTCTTCCTCTGCATCCTTGGCCTCCTCTCCCCCATTCACAAGGGAAGATTGCCTTGTGGTGGTGCTGCCGCTGCTCAGCTCCAAGGGCAGCTCCACATGCTCCAAACCGGAATTCTTCACGTCCCCCAACCGCACGCCTATCTTTGCCTCTATTCTCCGCCTTCCAATCCTTGTACATCAGATTCTCCATGAATTTGCAGTCCCTTCTCACCAAGAATTTCTTGGTGAATGGGTCCCAAAGAAGCCACCCCTTGCTGTTTTGAGCCATGCCCAAGTGCACAGCCCATATCGCCTTGGCACCGAGCTTGTTGTGCCGAAGATGCTTAGGCACGAGCGCCATGCACATGCACCCGAACACCCGAAGCATATCCACCTTTGGCTTCCTTCCAATCCACTCCATATAGGGCACCCATTTTTCTGCTCCCACATGAGTCAAGGCTCTGTTCTTGGCCACACACGCACTCCGCACCGCATCAGGCCAGAAGTAGTCAGGTAGCCCGGCTTCAATAAGCAACCCGCGCGCCGTCTCCGTGATTGTCCGGTTCGCTCGCTCGGCGATGCCGTTCATTGCAGGGGAGTATGGCATGGTAAGGGAGTGCCTTATGCCATTCTTCTTCAGCCACAATGAGAACTCCTTGCTCAGGAACTCCCCCCCTCGATCGGTGCGAATTTCCTTCACTAGCCGGTCTTGTTGCCGCTCCACCATCGGCAACCAATCGGTCTTCACCGTTTCAGCCACGTCGCTCTTCTTGGACAGCACGTACACCCAGGTCATGCAGGTGTAGACATCCACAATGGTGAGAAATTACTCAGCTCTAGCAGCTCCATGCTTCAGGGGGCCCACCACGTCCATCACCACCTCATCAAGTGGTGCCTTAGCCGTTGCCTCCGAACTAGAGAACGGGTAACGAGTGAACTTGGCTTGCATGCACGTCGGGCAGCCAAGTACCTCATCGGGCTCCCCCTTCACATTTATGCCAGCAACCATCTCATTCTTCACTAGCTGATGCAAGATGGGCAGGGCGGCATGCCCGATGCGCCGATGCAAGGTGAGCCAATCACACTCCCCTGTAGCCGAAGTCGGATTGGAGAATGCCGCACTCGCAATAGTGCCCCACATGCTCTCTCCGTAGTCCTCCTCCGCTGCTGCCTTGGGGTTCTCCTCACCCTTGTGCTGCTTCTGAACTGCTGCACCACTCTCCTCGAGTTCACCGAGCTTGCTGGTCCCTCCAAGATTGCACTTATTGGACTTAATCTCCTTAGCACGACCGTTCGCGCCATCGCCGCTACCAACCGCTTCACCCTTGGTGCTGATGCTTGCTGCCACTTGCCTCTCCTTAGGCATGGGGACCACTGGGATCTGCCACATCTCGTTGCAGACATCCCTATCCTCGTGAAGGTCCCAAAGAATCCGCTCGCCAAGCCTCGCGGTGTAGGTCTTAGCTCCCTTCGAGCTCGTGTCCATGCCGGCCTTTTGCAACCGCCGCACGGAAATCAGGTTGGCAGCAAGGTTGGGCACCCAAAGCACGTTCTTGAGGCCCAACATCTTCCCATCATCACCCTTGAACATGGCCTTGCCCATGCCTTTCACCTCTGCTCGCTGCCCCAAAGCCGATGTCACATGCTTCACCGGTGACGGCTCAAGTTCGGTGAGCAAGTCCGCACAAGGTATCATGCTATAGGTAGCGCCGCTATCGATCACCCATAGCTGCTGGCTCCTCAAAGCCTTCATCCTTCTCTGGACCAGCCGGTGCTTGCGTGGACACGAAGAAGAATTGACCCGGAAAGCGATCGTCCCTCGACTCGCTCTCGTTGCCGGCACTCTTCATACTTGCAGCACCACCTCCGCGACCGCCACGGCCTCCACGGCCTCTTCCTCTCCCTCCTCCTGCTCCTCTACCCTCTTGGCCTTGAGCAGGAGTCCATCCATCAGGGAGTTTGTAGCAATCGCGCCACATGTGTCCGCTCTTGTGGCAAAAATGACACTCGCCGTCGAACCGTCCGCGACCGCGTCCGTTGTTCTTGTTGTCATTGCCGTATCCGCTACTCCTGCGGCCTCCGTTGAAATTGCTGCCTCCAAAACTTCCTCCTCCTCGTCCTCTGCCCCTTCCACGGCCATATCCACGGCCGATGCTTGCTGCCCCGGCGCCATCCGCACTCGCCAACTCACGGCGACGGAAATCCTCTTGAAGGATCGCTCGCTTCACGTCTTCGAGCGAGAGGCGGGGCAAGTCACGATTGAGGTTGATGATGAGAGAGGACCATGACTCTGGGAGTAAGGCCAGCAACTTGGTCTTCTTTTGGAGCTCACTGTAGTTCAAATAAGCTCCCTCAAGCCGCGTCAACAAGTCGAAGAATTTCTGCGCCCCTTCTTCAACCGCTTCGTCTTCTTCAATTCGTAGTGCCGCCATTTGCCGTTCCAACACCACCGCTACCGCCGCTGTTGCAGGAGCGTGTACACCCTTGAGAGTAGACCATGCTTTTGTTCCCTTCTCTGGTTCACGCTGGAATGGCTTGATGTGACGGATCTGGCTGCTCCCCAACGCTTGCCCAAGTAGGAGATAGCCTTGTGCGCTCTTCCGCACCCACGGGCTCTTCTCTGGGTCGTTCTCGGGGCGCTTCTCCGTTCCTTCCATCACCTCCAGCAGGTCATAGTGGTCAAAGATGTTCTCCATCTTGAAGGACCATTCAGCAAAGTTGTCACCGTTGAACTTGTCAAGCCCAAACACCCTAGGCTCATCCCTAGGTGGGCCAAGACTTGGTTGCATGGGCGCCATGGCTGAATCATGGGGTTGGCCTTGAGCTTGGGCTTCTCCACTGCCACCAGCACCTCTGCCACCTCTTTCCTCAGGTCCAGCCATTGTCGAAACTGCTCCAAGGAGCTCTGATACCACTTGTTATAGTCACAATAGCCTTGAATGAGCCTAAAACGAAAGATAGAGAGCACAGACGGATTTCTGCACAGCGGCTTCAAACGTTGATAGCGTTTTGGTCACAGCTTCAAATGACTTGCTAAAAAATTGGATCTGGAGCGTCTAGATATCGCGTACAATAGGCAATTTTGATCACACGATTTCATAAAGTATTGATGACGCAATGTCGGTTTGAACGAACGGCACTATGGCAGCCACTATTGTCTTAGAACACAAACTAGGAAGAGTTACGAGTTGGAAATGACTCCCAGCTCCTACAAACCCCAAGAGCCAAGGTAAACTGATGTGGAACAGTGCCACACTGTCCCCAACCACGAAGGGTCTCGAAACTACCCTCCACAAGGGCCTACACCAAGAGAAATGTTACACAAAGTAATGCAACTATTCTCACTATCTTAATGTTTACCCTTTTGGAGAGCTTCGAAATCACTTGAATCTTGAAACCAAGGCTCTGGTTCTTCAAGATAAATTCTTCCTTGAGTTGTTGGAAGTCTGCTGCGCACACCTGCGACATGCCGAACGTTCCACACACGACAAAATAGAAAACCGCACACGACACGCAAACAACGACGTCACACGCAACTAGCGATAACTCGCTATTGACTCGACACACACATTCAAAATCATGCCTCATCATTCACACACTATTGTAAGCATGAAATATATATTATTTCATGCCCTCATACCATTCCATGCACGCACGCATGCACGAACATGGACAACAAGCCGAATGCAAACCGTAGGGTTGCACCAACATGTATGTGTGTGTGTCCCCTCGTGCGTGCGCCGTGATTGTGTGCATTCATCCATATCCATTGCAATAAGAACGCATTTCTGTGATTTTTTTAAAAGAAAGCTCGAGTCTATCATTTCACAAAAGGTTCACTGGCGTGTGAAAATAACGAACGAGAATGGTTGAACTAGCAAAGAGTTGGGTACAAGTTCTAACCTTAATTGGGTTGTACCTCTTATGGGCTACCCCACTACAGCCTACACAATGTAAGCTATACATAAGTTTGACACACCCCCATAGGCAAAGTGGGGGAGAACAAGTGGTCACAAGACCAGTCAAGAAAAGCAAGGCAAGCTCAGGGTGGATCACAAAGTCACCACACAGTCCGAGCACAAGCGAAGGGCCACAAGGCCAGTTCACATGCAGTGTTATAGATATAAAAGAGAAACAAACAATACAGTGATCATACCCTAGCAAGTGCAAGCATGCAAGTATATATATAGATCACAGTACAAGCAAAGTCACGCAGTAAGCAAGTGAGGCAAAGTAGGCACAAGGCCTAACACAGTAACAAAGCGCTGATGATCACCAGGCGGAAGTGCCTGGGTGAAGACATCAGCAGTGTTGGCCCGAGTGGCCACGTACGCAAGACGAAGCTGGCCACGCTGCTGCAACTCTCGAGCAAGGAAGTATCGCAGGGTGATATGCTTCGTTTTGTGCTCCAGTCTGTGCTCCTAACACAAGGCAATCATGGCCTTGTTGTCTATGTACAGGACTGGAGGCGAACGAGGCTGCTCTCCCAAGTCAGTCAGCAGGTAGGTGAGCTAGCGTAGCTCTTGTGCAGCCATGGCTCCAGCGTAGATCTCAGCCTCACAACTGGAGCTGAGAACCGAAGACGAGCGGGTAGACCGCATGAGACAGAGCCAGAGCCAAGGCTGAAGGTGTAACCCTGTGACGACCGCTGCGTAGCTGAGTCGTCAACCCAAGAAGCGTCTGTGTGACCGGTGAGGACAGCTGGACCCCGTCCTTTGAGCACGAGCCCCATGCCCGACGTACTGCACAAGTAACACAGTACCCTCTTCGCAGCATCCCAGTGCACCTTTCGGTGCCTGTTGGGAGCCATGTTGCGAGCCAGGAGGCTGAAAGGGTACGCGAGGTCGGGTCGAGTGCACGTCATCAAGTACATGAGGCAACCCACAAGCTCTGGGTACAGACCACTCGGCTCTACAGACTCGTTCGAAGGTGGAGCTGAGAGCGAGTGGCTGGTAGACAGAGGAGTGGGCTGTGGCAAGGAGAACTGGAAGCCGAAGCGCTGAAGGACCTGGTGCACCATGTGTGACTGAGTCAGGCTAATGGTGCGCCGAGCTCTGTCCAGGGTGATCTGCAAGCCAAGATAGCTGCGCAGTTCTCCCATGTCAGTGCAGGTGTGTCTCTTCTGCAGCTCCAACTTCACAAGGGTCAGTGCCTCAGTGTCAGCAGTGGCAAAGACGAGGTCGTCGATGTAGACAAGGACGTAGAAAGGCGGCAGCAAGGTGTCGGTGCGTAGAAAGAGCGACGGGTCAGCAGTAGCAGGAGCAAACCCAAGAGCCGCAAGTGTAGTCCTGAGTGTGTCGTGCCACTCGAGAGGCGCCTGACGGAGACCGTAGACTGGCCGCCGAAGACTCCACTGAGTACCTGCAGGAAAAGACTCAGTGAAACAAGGTGGGCGGCGCAACCAGATCTCCTCGTGCAGGCTGCCCTGCAGGAAAGCTGTGCTGAAGTCCAGAGAGTGCAACTCGTAGTCACGCTGAGCAGCGACGTGCAGCAACACCCGAAGAGTAGTCATCTTCAGGGTGGGGGAGAAGGTCTGGAAGTAGTCAACTTCCTGTCGCTGACTGAAGCCTCTAGCATCGTAACGTGCCTTGAAGGCAGGCGGAGAACCCGGCGGCCGCTTCACCCTGAAGATCCACATGCCATCGACTATGTTCGCCCCAGGCGGGGGAACCTCGTCGACGTAGGTGCCTGTGGACTTCCAGGATGCCATCTCGGCATCCATGGCTGCCTGCCACTGAGAGGAGTAAGGACCCGTAATCGCCTCTGCGTAAGAGCGCGGGGTCGGGATGTCTGGAGCATCCGGGTCTCCCTCAGGGGCAAGCAGCATGGAAGCGAAACGAGGTACAGCAGCTGCAAGAGACTCAAAGTCCTCCTGCTTGTCCTCAAGGACGTCCGTGCCAAAGGCACACTCACCCCCGACGGACGGAGGACTGGCAGACGCAGACTCAGCAACAAGAGCGGTGGCGTAGTCTAGACGACAGGCAGCAGCAAAGTCAAGTAGCTCAACAACGAGAGCAGACGCAGCAGCAGACTCAAAAGAAGGGTCAGTGACAGCAGTGGCAAGGAGACGAGAGACAGTGGGACTGGCAGCATGAGCGCGGTCAGACTCACGGTCAGGGACCTCAGGAAGAGAGGACTCAGGAGGAGCAGGCAGAGGAACACGCAGAAGAACAGAGGAAGGACGAAGGGTCATATCGTGCGTGCCAGGGACAGGAGGAGGACGCGAACGAGGAACGCGACGAGCAGTGCGAACAGGCA
Organism: Closterium sp. Naga37s-1; assembly: GCA_947471745.1. Classification (NCBI taxonomy): domain Eukaryota; kingdom Viridiplantae; phylum Streptophyta; class Zygnematophyceae; order Desmidiales; family Closteriaceae; genus Closterium; species Closterium sp. Naga37s-1. Next base: position 1,000,264 of record CANJKZ010000737.1, read on the forward strand.
AGACAGGACGAGACGCAGGCTCACGACGCTCTATAAGACCGCCGGACTGCTCAGTGTAAGGAGAAGGAGCAGGCAGAGGAGAGGCCGGCTGCAACGGCGGCTGCGACTGGTCAAGCGGGGGACACAGGAGGGGAGGAGTAAGGGCAGCAGAAGGCGGGGTACCAAGAACCTACTGGAGTAGGGGAACGAAGTACGGTCGCGGCCGCATAGCGCCACCAGGGTCAACAGCTCCAGCTCCTCCAGCTCCAGCACCTCCAACACCAGGGCCTCCAACTCCAGCTCCTCCAGCTCCAGCGCCACCAGCGCCAGTAGTACTAGACTCCGTAAGGTCTCCAGCTGCAGTACCCTCAACACCACTAGTCCCGGCAGCTCCAGTACCCCGGGTACGAGCACCTCCAGGACCAGAGGTCGCAGCACCTCCAGTAAAACGAGCTCCACCAGCAACTCCAGGACCTCCATCTCCAGCAGGGCCAGCACCTCCAGCTCCACAAGCTCCACTCCGAAGGCGCGTACGCCGAACAAACCACTCACGCAACTGCTGCAGATACAGGCTCGTCGAAGCACCAGCAGAACCTCCAGACAAAGCAGCACCCTGAGGCTCCGCACCTCAAGACTCCGCACCCTCCGACGCAGCACCCCCAGGCTCAACATCCTCAGGCTCACCACCCCCAGGCTCACCACCCCCAGTCGCAACACCCTCAGGCTCAGCACCCCCAGTCTCAACACACCCAGGCTCAGCACCCCAAGTCTCAGCACCCTCAGACTCCGCAACCCCAGGCTCCGCACCCCCATGCGCAGCACCCCCAGATGCAGCACCTCGAGCAGCACCTGAGTCGACAGCTACCTGAACAGGCGCAGGACTAGGGAGAGGGTCTACCTGAGACACACCTGAGGGAGCAGGACCCTGGGGTGGGAGGGGGTCAACTGGAGGGAGACCAGGAGCAAGGAAGAGCGGCGGGGGCGGGGGAGGGGCAGAGCGGTAGGGGAAGAGACGGTAAAAGGGAACCGACTCGTCAAACGTGACGTCCTGAGAGGGGAAGACACGGCGCGAGGTGGGGTGGTAAAACTGCCAGCCAGGCACGTCAGGGACAAAGCCAAGGAAGACGCAGGGGATAGCACGGGGGGAGAGCTTGTCCGCTGACGTATCGCGAACAAAGGCACGAGACCCCTTGACCCGGAACACCGACGCATCGCTAACCTCCCCCGCCCAACGCAGTGTGGGCAAGGTCTCCGGCAAGGAGACACGGGGCCAGAGGTTGAGCTGATGCGCAGCGTACTGGACCGCAAACGGCCACAAAAAATGGGGAGCACCCGCATGGATCATGGAGGTACGAGCGACCTCCATGACTAAGCCAATGCGGCGCTCAGCAATCCCATTTTGCTGAGGGGAGTCCGGAAGCGTGAACGACTGGAGAATGCCCTCCCCACGACAAAAGTCCCGCAAGAGGTTGGAGGAGTACTCACCACCTCTGTCAGAGTGCAGACGCAGGACAGGAAGGTGCAGCTACTTGAGAGGGCTCGGTAACGAGTGTGTACAGACTCGACCCTGGCCGACGAGTGAACGTGGCCAGGTGATGGCCCGACCGTGTGCACGTGCAGATCGACACACACTGACCCCCAGGAGTGGTGATAGTGACCATCGCATCCTGGAGGGCAGTGGTACTCACCAAGTTTGTAGAGAACGAGGGGAGGTGAAGACCTGACAGTGAACCGGACGGAACCACTGGACACGGAAGGACAGTGGAGGAACGGGCCACAACCGGTCCTCTGGAGGGGTCAGCCATTCTGACCGGGACAGGTGCAGGAAGAGGAGTGAGGGTGGTGCTGTCACGAAAGAGACAGCGCGAAGCGCGTGAGTCCAACGTGAAGGTGTGCAAGGCCTGAGCAGGCGCAGTACCAGGGAGAGTACCAGACTCACTAGCACCTAGAGCAGCAGCGGCTATACCTGGGTCAGGCGGCACACACCGGTAACAGTCACCCTCAGCACTAACAGACAAAGCATACATAGCAGAGAGAATAGCATCAAAGTCTAGGTCAAAGATTGCAATCCTAGACTTAAGCAGATCTGCTCAGCGAGGGAGCTCGACGTCGTCACCAAACTCAGCACGCCAAGCGTCGTCGAGGCGGGAGAAGCAGCGGTGCTGAGTGTGGAGCCTCCCGCAAGTCTGACCAGCACGGTCACCCGTACGAATGACATACGGGCAACTACCCCCAGACGCCCCACGCTGAAACCACTCACGAAGCTGCTGGGGAGACGGGGTCTCGCTCCGACGCTGCTGCTGCTGACGCAGGCCACCCCCAGAACCGACACGCCAAGCTCCAGTCCCACCACCTCTAGTCCCACCGCCTCCACTGCCGCCACTCCCACTGCTGCCCCCACCACCGCCACCAGAGCCCCCACTCCCACCAACAGTCCCACCGCCGCCACCACCTCCACTGCTGCCCCCACCGCCACTCCCGCTGCCACCTCCACCACCGCCGCTGCCACCACCACCACTTCGGCCACCCTTGCCCTTGCTGCTGCGGCGCTTCGCACTAGCAGAAGCAGTGCCGACGTCCTCAGGAACAGAGACGTGTGCAGCAGCAGCAGAGGCGTAGGAGGGGGCAAGGGGAGAGGGGGAACACCCCTCAAAGAAGGGCGGGCGCGGAGTGCCACGAGCAGCACCTACAGCAACTGCACTAGTCTCAGCTGCGAGGAGATGCTGCTCGAGGAGGTCAACAGTGAGGGAGGTGGGATCAAGAGAGAGGAAGTGGTCCCTGACAGAGCGAAGAGAGTCAGGGAGGCGGGTGACTATAAAGTAGAGAGTGATGTACATCGGGGGTGGGTTCCTGTCAAGGAACTCAGTAGGAACGGCAGCGCGGTAGCGAGCGTCACTAGCGCGAAGGTGGGAAACCAGGTCCTCGACTGTGACAAAGGCGGACAGCTCGGGGAACAGGTAGGGCAGAAGGAGGCGGCCTAGAGCAGCAATGGCAGGGGAGGAGTAGCGGGCGACTACAGCGTCGTACAGCGCCTGTGCTGTCCGAAGTGAGCGCATTCAGCTAATGGCAGGTGGTTGCGAATGGCTAAGCGGGCAGCAGCGTCGCGAGTAAGCCACTGTGAGCGAGTCGAACTGACAGCTTTGGCGGGAGGGGCAGTAGCAGCTCCTGACGCTAGGTCAAGCAGCGAGACACTGTCCTTAGAATCGCTCAGTAGGTACAGCTGCAGGTCGTCAAGCCACGTGTCAAACTGAACTGGTCTACCCTAATGATCAAACGCAAGGACCCGAGGCAAAGCCATAGCTGTGCAGTATGTAGGAGCAGCAGTAGTAGATGTAGCAGTAGCAGTAGCAGCTGCAGGAGGACAGCAGTGACAGTGGGGCTAAGAGGCCGACAGGGTCGGGCGTGGGCTAGGGACGGGGCCGGGCGCGGGCTAGGGGTCGTCGTGGGGGCCGGGCGCGGGCTAGGGACGGGGCCGGGCGCGGGCTAGGTACGGGGCCGGGCACGGGCTAGGTACGGGGCCGGGCGCTGGGCTAGGGACGGGGCCGGGCGCAGGGTTAAGTACAGGGCCGGGCGCGAGCTAGGGACTGGGCCGGGCGCGGGCTAGGTACGGAGCCGGGCGCGGGCTAGGTACGGGGCCGGGCGCTGGGCTAGGGACAGGGCCGGGCGCTGGGCAGGTACGGGGCCGGGCGTTGGGCGCGGAACGGGGCCGGGCGCAGGGCTAGGTACGGGGCCGGGCGCGGGCTAGGTACAGGGCCGGGCGCTGGGCTAGTTACGGGGCCGGGCGCAGGCTAGGGACGGGGCCGGGCGCGGGCTAAGTACGAGGCCGGGCGTGGGGCTAAGGGCCGACGGGGCCGGGCGCGGGCTAGGGACGGGGCCGGGCGCGGGCGCGGAACGGGGCCAGGCACGGGCTAGGGACGGGGTCGGGCGCTGGGGTCGACGGGCCGCGGGCTAGGGGTCGACGGGCCGCGTAGGCTAGGAGCGACGGGCCGGGTGCACGGGCTAGGGTCGACGGGCCTAGGGGCGATTACTAGCAGCGTAGCAGGTGGTGGGCCCAATGAACCTGCTCTGATACCATGTCAAAATAACGAACGAGAATGGTTGAACTAGCAAAGAGTTGGGTACAAGTACTAACCCTAATTGGGTTGTACCCCTTATGGGCTACCCCACTACAGCCTACACAATGTAAGCTATACATAAGTTTGACATGGCGCACTCAGTGACTCGTGTGCGACCACTTCGAACTGGATTTGATAGAGTTGACTTTTCTTTAGACTTCACAGATTGTGTTGTTTCATGTGATAGTTGATTATTCAAAAACTAAGCTATTGAGCTCCCTCCCATGCTAGGCAGGGGATGCGGTAGCTTAGATTTTGGGTCGTTAACTATCACGCATTTTTCTCCATTTATTATAATGCATTTATCAATAACTGTCATGTTACGTGTGCATATTAATATTTCACATTACACGTTATGTATACTAAAACATTATTCATGCATAAGCATCTATTTAAGTTTTCCATTACATTCATTCAAGCATGCGTGTAAAATTTATAACATGTTTGTAATGCAATTTATGCGTGTGAAATATATCATTGCACCATCTAATTGTAAAAATATAGTGCAAACAGTAAAACATAAACTAGTACAATAAAGGAAAATCATTACCCCATAGACAGTGAACAATCTTTAGAACTGCTCTACATGCACAGTATGGGAAGGGTATTACTGTAGTTTACGAGTTATATTTTCATATTTTGTTAAAAATAAATATGAAAATAAAATTTGGCAAAATCGATCATAAAGGGTTGCTTCGCAACCCAAAAAAGAGTACTTGTATCTCTGCGCACTAAGCAAAGGCATACGAAACGCTTCATGCACATTGGAGCCTATAGTTGCGGCGTGTGTAAACGGAAACGGAATCCCGTGAAACCCACACCCACCGTAGGAGGTGGGGATCAATGCTTACTACGACGGACGGGAGAGCTGAGTTAACATGTTTAGGAATAGCGCATAAACCAGCGCCGTGGTGAACCGGCGCTTACACGTTAGGCCGCGTCACGATGCGTAGGTCACTGCATCTCGGCGAGTGCGAATAGGAAGTCCAACTGGGAGTGTACGATCTAGCACAACTTAGGAAGAACCTAAAATCATGTACGAAACAGAAGGCAGGAGAGGAGGGGATGTCAAACATATATACCATAGTCTTTCTAGGCTACAGTGGGGTAGCTCATATAGGGTACAACACTTTTAGGTTTCCTACTTGTACCCACCTGCTTGCTAGTTCAGTCATTCCTTCCTTCACTATTCTGACATGGTATTCTGAGCAGGTTCCCTTGTGGGAACGTTTTTTTTAGGGCCCACCACGTTCACTTTTTTTTTTCCTGCCCTGCCCGAAGCGCGCTTCGCGCCTGCCTCACCCTACCGTCGCGGCCCCTGATGTCACGGCCCCTGCCGTCGCAGCCCCTGCTATCGCGGCCCCTGCCGTCGAGGCCCCTGCTGCCGTCGCAGCCCCTGCTGCCGTCCCGGCCCCTGCTGCCGTCGCGGCCCCTGCCATCGAGGCCCCTACTGCCGTTAAGGCCCCTGCTGCCGTCGCAGTCCCTGCTGCTATCGCGGCCCCTGCTGACGTCGAGGCCCCTGATACCTTCGTGGCCCCTGCTGCCGTCGCGGCCCCTGCTGCCGTCATGGCCCCTGCTGCCGTCGCGGCCCCTGCTGCCGTCGCGGCCCCTACTGCCGTTAAGGACCCTGCTGCCGTCGCAGCCCCTACTGCCGTCGCGGCCCCTGCTGCTGTCGTGGCCCCTGCTGCCGTCGCGGCCCCTGCTGCCGTCGCGGCCCCTGCTGCCATCGCGACCCCTGCTGCCGTCGCGGCCCCTGCAGCCGCCGCGGCTCGTGTCGTCGCGGCCCCTGCCGACGCGGCCCCTGCCGTCGCGGCCCCTGCCGTCGCGACCCCTGCAGTCGCGGCCCCTGCCGTCGCGGCCCCTGCCGTCGCGGCCCCTACTGTCGCGGCCCCTGCAGTCGCGCCCCCTGCCGTCGCGGCCCCTGCCGTCAAGGCCCCTGCAGTCGCGGCCCTGCCCTGCTGCCGCCCTGACGCAGCCCTGACCTAACTGCCAGCTGCAGCCCTGCCCTGCACCCGCCCCTGGTAAGCACCCGCGCCGCCCAGCCGAGCCGCGCCACCCAGCCAAGCCGCGCCGCCCTGCCGCGCCGCGCTGCCCTACTGAGCAGCACTTCCCTGCACGCGCTGCTCCTGCTGTTGCTACTGTTTTTGCTGCCACTGCTGCTACTGCTACTATTGCTGCTAGTGCCGCTATGGCTAGCCCTACTGTTCTTACCTTTGATGCTGAGGGGCGTGCGATTGACTTTGACGTGTGGGTTGACAACCTGCAGCTCTTTCTTCAGTGTGACTCTAAGGACGGAGTGTCCCTTTTCGATCACACGTCCGGTGTCTCTCCTGCACCTGCTGCCACTGCTGACAGTACGGTTCGCTCGCAGTGGACCACTCGTGAAGCTGTTGCTCGCCTTGCTGTTCGTAGTCACCTGCCGTCTGCTGAGCGCGCGCACTTAGGCCAGTACAAGACTGCTAAGTCTTTGTATGACGCTGTAGTAGCGCGATGCTCCTCCCCTACCACTGCTGCCCTCAGCTGCCTCATGCTGCCGTACCTGTTCCCTGACCTTGCCGCCTTTGCCATAGTCGCTGACCTCATTACTCACCTCCGCACTAGTGACGCCCGCTACCGCTCTGCGCTTCCCACTGAGTTCTATGCCAAGAACCCTCCCCCCATGTACATCACCCTTTACTACCTAGTCACCCACCTTCCTGACTCCCTTGCATCAGTCAGGGACCACTTTCTCTCCCTTTACCCCACCCAGCTCACCGTCGACCTGCTAGAGGAGCGCCTCGCTACAGCCGAGAAGAGTATCGTTGCTGTAGGTGCTTCTCGTGGCGACCCTCGCGCCCCTTTCTTTGAGGGGTGTTCCCCTGTCCCCCTTCTCCCTTCTGTTGCTTCTGCTGCTGCTGTCAACCTCGTTGGCACTGAGGAGGTCAGGGCTGCGTCTGCTCCCAGTGGGAGGTGCCGCAACAGCAAGGGCAAGGGGGGCAAGGGGGGTGGAGGGGACGGTGGGGTGGGCGGTGGAGGCGGTGGAGGAGGCGGAGGGGGTGGCGGTGGAGGTGGGGGTGGTGGCGGGAGTGGGGGCTTTGGTGGCGGTGGTTGGGGTGGTGGAGGCAGCGGCAGCGGCGATGGAGGCAGCGACAGCAGTGGTGGAGGTGGCGTCGGCGGTGGAGCTGGTCGAGGTGGAGCCGAGCAGCGTGGAGGCTTTGGTGGTAGCCGCGTTCTCGTGAGATCCCGTCGACCCAGCAGCTTCGTGAGCGGTACGCTGGGCGTGGGAGGTCTGGGGGTGTTGGTCCCTGCACTTACATTCTTTGCACCGGCGGGCGCCGTGGGGAGACGTGCGGGCTACCACACACTCCGCAGTGCTCCTTCGGTCGCCTGACTGACGCCTTGCGCGCCCAGTTTCCTGACGCTGTTGAGCTCCCGCATTGGGGTGATCTCCTAGGCAGAATGTCGCTATCTTTGATCTTGATTTCGATGCTATCCTTGCTGCAATGTATGCTGTGACTGATAGTGCTGAGGGTGACTGCTACCTGTGTGTTCCGCCTGACCCGGACATTGAGGCTGCTGCTCTAGGTGCTAGTGCGTCTGCTGCTTCAGGTACTGGTGAGTCTGCTCTCTCTGGTACTACACCTACTAAGGCCTTGCAAACTTTCACACTTGACTCTGGTGCTTCACGCTCCTTCTTTCGCGACAGCACCACACTCACGCCGCTCAGTCAGCCTGTCGCAGTCTCCCTGGCTGACCCCTCTGCGGGCCCAGTCCTTGCGCACTCTTCCACGGTTCTACCGTGTCCTGCGGCCCCGTCGGGATTGCTATCGGGACTCCACCTCCCCTCATTCTCTACGAACTTGGTGAGTGGAGCTGACCTCCAGGACGTGTGGGTTGACCAGTTCACCCCTGGAGGTCAGCGTGTGACCCACTGCATTTGCTCTCGGACGGGCCGCCACCTGGCCACATTCACCAGTCGGCCTGGGTCGAGTCTATACACACTGACTACTGCGTCTCCTCCGGTTACTGCGTCTGGTCAGGTAGCTTCGTCTGGTCAGGTGTTTGCTGCCGCGTCCAGGTCTAGTCCGGCGTCTGCCCCCTGCTCGTGTCGTCCTCTGTCGCACGAGACTCTCCTTTGGCACCACCGCCTTGGTCACCCCTCCCTGCCTCGTCTTTGGGGTATGGCCTCTCGGACCCTTGTCTCTGGTCTCCCCCGGTCCCTCCCTCCCCTTCCTCCGGGGCCTGCCCCTACCTGTGTTCCTTGTGTCGAGGGCCGGCAGCGCGCCGCTCCTCACTCCTCCGAGTTCCCTCCGACAGAGGCTCCCCTGCAGACTCTCCACATGGACGTGTGGGGCCCAGCCCGCGTCAGTGGACAGGGTCACGAGCGTTACTTCCTACTCGTCGTTGACGACTACTCGCGTTACACCACAGTCTTCCCCTTGCGCCGCAAGGGTGATGTCACTGAGGTGTTGATCGACTGGATCCGCGGTGCTCGTCGCCAGCTCAGCGAGAGTTTCGGCTCGGACCTTCCTGTTCTGCGTTTGCACTCAGACAGAGGTGGTGAGTTCTCCTCCGGCCTTCTGAGGGCTTTCTGTCGTGCGGAGGGCATCCGCCAAACGTTCACACTTCCGGCCTCTCCACAGCAAAATGGGATTGCTGAGCGCCGCATTGGCATGGTCATGGACGTCGCTCGTACGTCCATGATCCATGCGGCTGCTCCCCATTTTCTGTGGCCGTTCGCGGTTCAGTACGCTGCGCATCAGATCAACCTTCAGCCTCGTATCTCCTTTCCGGAGACCACACCTACTCTGCGGTGGACGGGGAAGGTTGGCAATGCATCTCTGTTCCGTGTCTGGGGATCTCGAGCTTTTGTCCGCGATACTTCTGCGGACAAGCTGTCCTCCTGTGCCGTTCCCTGTGTCTTCCTTGGCTTCCCCCCTGACGCACCTGGGTGGCAGTTTTACCACCCTACCTCGCGTCGTGTTCTGTCCTCTCATCATGTCACGTTTCACGAATCGGTATCCTACTACCGTCTCTTTCCCTACCGCACTGCCTCTCTCCCCCCCCCCCCGCCCTTCTTCCTAGCACCAGGTGCTCCTCCGGTAGACCCCCTCCCCCCTCAGAGTCCTGCCCCCTCAGGTGTGACCCAGGTAGACCCTGTCCAGCCTGTCGAGGTAGCTGTCGACTCTGGCACTGCTAGAGGTGCTGAGCCTGTAGGTGCGGGGCCTGGGGATGTTGTGCCTGGGGTTGCTGAGTCTGAGGGTGCAGAGCCTGGGGGTGCTGAGCCTGTGGGTGCGGAGCCTGGGGGTGCTGAGCCTGTGTGTGTGTAGCCTGGGAGTGCTGAGCCTGGGGGTGCTGAGTCTGGGGGTGCTGAGCCTGGGGGTGCTGAGCCTGAGCGTGCTGAGTCTGGAGGTCCTCCAGGTGTCCTGTCAGGGCGGGAGCCACTCTCTCCGCAGCGGCTACGTGAGTGGTACGCTCGGCGCTGTAGCCGTGCTACTAGAGCTACGGGGCCTTCTGCTGGAGGTGCTTCTGGAGCTGGAGCTGCTGGAGGTGCTGCTGGTGCTGGAGGTACTGGCGCTGTTGGAGTTCCTACTGGTGTTGGAGCTGTTGGAGGTACTGGAGCAGCTAGTCTTGGAGGTGCTCGTAGTGGAGGTACTGGAGCTACTGGGCCTAGTGGTGCTGCAGGAGTTGGAGGTGTAGGTGCTGGAGCTGTTGCTACTGGAGGTGCTGCTAGAGCTGGGGCTGTAGGTGCTGGAGCGGTTGCTACAGGAGGTGCTGCTGGAGCTGGAGCTACTGGAGCTACTGGAGCTGGTGGTGCTGCGGGAGTTGTAGCTAGAGACCCTGGAGCTGAGGGTACTCGTGCCGTCTCTGGTGTTACTGGAGGCGCTCCGCGGCCGCGACCGTACTACGTTCCGCTTCTTCAGCAGGTTCTTGGTCTCCCGCCTTCTACTGGTCCTACTCCTCCCTTACTAAGTCCACCGCCTATCCATTCACAGTCGCAGTTACAGCCAGTCTCTCCACTGCCTGGTCCTTCTCCTTACTCTGGACCGACTAGAGGTCTTACGGAGCGTCGTGAGCCTGAGTCTCGTCCTGCGTCACCTGAGTCTAGTTCTGAGTCGCCTGTACGCGCTGTTCGCACTGGTCGTCGTGTTTTGCGTCAGTGTCCTCCTCCTGTCCCCGGCACTCACTCTATGACTCTGCGTCCTTCCACTGCTCCACAGTGTGTCCCTCTGCCGTCTCTTCCTGCGTCCTCTCTTCGTGACGGTCCGGACCCGGAGTTTGACTCCCTTCGTGCTGCTAGTCCTACTGTCACGCATTTTCTGGCCACTGCTGTCACTGACCCTTCGTTTGAGTCCACTGCCGCGTCTGCTCTAGTTGCTGAGCTTGTTGACTTTGCTACCGCCTGTCGTCTAGACTAAGCCGCTAGTCTTGTTGCTGAGTCTGCGACTGCGTCTGTCTGTCCTCCGTCCGTCGGGGGTGAGTGTGCTCTTGGCACGGACGTCCTTGAGGACAGACAGGAGGACTTTGAGTGTTTTGCCGCTGCTTTACCTCATCTCGTGTCCATGCTGCTTGCCCCTGAGGGAGACCCGGATGCACCAGACATCCCGACCCCACGCTCTTACGCAGAGGCGATAGAGGGTCCCTACTCCTCTGAGTGGCAGACAGCCATGGACACAGATATGGCTTCTTGGAAGTCCACAGGCACCTACGTCGACGAGGTTCCCCCGCCTTGGGCGAACATCGTCAGTGGCATGTGGATTTTCAGGGTGAAGCGGCCGCCAGGTTCTCCGCCCGTCTTCAAGGCGCGTTACATTGCTCGAGGCTTCAGTCAGCGACAGGGAGTTGACTTCTTCCAGACTTTCTCCCCTACCCCGAAGATGACCAGTCTTCGGGTGTTGCTGCACATCGCCGCTCAGCGTGACTACGAGCTACACTCTCTTGACTTCAGCACAGACTTCCTACAGGGCAGCCTCCACGAAGAGATCTGACTGCGCCGCCCACCTGGCTTCACTGGGTCGTTACCTGCTGGTACCCAGTGGAGCCTCCGGCGGCCAGTCTACGGTCTCCGCCAGGCACCCCGTGAGTGGCACGACACACTGAGGACGACTCTTGCTGCTCTTGGGTTTGCTCCTTCCACTGCTGCACCAATAGGACCAACACCAGTAGGACCAACAACAGCGCCAGTACCTCCAGCACCAGCACCTCTAGGAGCAGCGGCTCCAGCAGCTCCAGCACCAGCAGCACCTCCAGTAGCTCCAGCTCCAGAAGCACCTCCAGCAGCAGGCCGCGCAGCTCCAGCAGCACGGCTACAGCGCCGAGCGTACCACTCACGTAGCCGCTGCGGAGAGAGGGGCTCCCGCCGTGACGGGACACACGGAGGACCTCCAGACTCAGCACGCTCAGGCTCAGCACCCCCAGCCTTAGCACCCCCAGACTCAGCAACCCCATGCTCAGCACCCCCAGGCTCCACACTCTCAGGCTCAGCACCCCCAAGCTCCGCACCCTCAGACTCAGCAACCCCAGGCTCAGCACCCCCAGGCTCAGCACCCCTAGCAGCACCAGAGTCGACAGCAACCTCGACAAGGTCTACCTGGTACACACCTGAGGGGGCAGGACCCTGAGGGGGGAGGGGGTCTACCGGAGGAGCACCTGGTGCTAGGAAGAGTGGCGAGAGGGGGAGAGGGGCAGTGCGGTAGGGAAAGAGACGGTAGTAAGATACCGACTCATCAAACGTGACGTCGTGAGAGGACAGAACACGACGCGAGGTGGGGTGGTAAAACTGCCACCCAGGTACATCAGGGGGGAAGCCAAGGAAGACACAGGGAACGGCACGGGAGGACAGCTTGTCCGCCAAAGTATCGCGGACAAAAGCTCGAGATCCCCAGACACGGAATGCGGATGCATCGCCAACCTTCCCCGTCCACCGCAGAGTAGGTGTGGTCTTCGGCAAGGAGACACGAGGCTGAAGGTTGATCTGATGCGCAGCGTACTGAACCGCGAACGGCCACAGAAAATGGGGAGCAGCCGCATGGATCATGGACGTACGAGCGACGTCCATGACCATGCCAATGCGGCGCTCAGCAATCCCATTTTGCTGTGGGGAGGCCGGAAGCGTGAACGTCTGGCGGATGCCCTCCGCACGACAGAAAGCCCTCACAAGGTTGGAGGAAAACTCACCACCTCTGTCTGAGTGCAGACGCGGAACAGGAAGGTCCGAGCCGAAACTCTCGCTGAGTTGGCGACGGGCACCGCGGATCCAGTCGATCAACACCTCAGTGACCTCACCCTTGCTGCGCAAGGGGAAGACAGTGGTGTAACGCGAGTAGTCGTCAACGACCAGCAGGAAGTAACGCTCGTGACCCTGTCCACGGACGCGGGCTGGGCCCCACACGTCCATGTGGAGAGTCTGCAGGGGAGCCTCTGTCGGAGGGAACTCGGAGGAGTGAGGAGCGGCGCGTTGCCGGCCCTCGACACAAGGAACACAGGTAGGGGCAGGCCCCGGAGGAAGGGGAGGGAGGGACATGGGGAGACCAGAGACAAGGGTACGGGAGGCCATACCTCGAAGACGAGGCAGGGAGGGGTGACCAAGGCGGTGGTGCCAAAGGAGAGTCTTGTGTGACAGAGGACGACACGAGCAGGGGGCAGACGCTGGACTAGACCTGGACGCGGCAGCAAACACCTGACCAGACGCGGCTACCTGACCAGAAGCAGTAACTGGAGGAGACGCAGTAGTCAGTGTGTACAGACTCGACCCAGGCCGACGGGTGAACGTGGCCAGGTGGCGGCCCGTCCGAGAGCAAGTGCAGTGGGTCACACGCTGACCTCCAGGGATGAACTGGTCAACCCACGCGTCCAGGAGGTCAGCTCCACTCACTAAGTTCGTAGAGAACGAGGGGAGGTGGAGTCCCGAAAGCAAGCCCGACGCGGCCGCAGGACACGGTAGAACCGTGGAAGAGTGCGCAAGGACTGGGCCCACAGAGGGGTCAGCCAGGGAGACTGCGACAGGCTGACTGAGCGGCGTGAGTGTGGTGCTGTCACGAAAGAAGGAGCGTGAAGCACCAGAGTCAAGTGTGAAAGTGTGCAAGGCCTCAGTAGGTGCTGTACCAGAGAGAGCAGACTCACCAACACCTGGAGCAGCAGACTCACTAGTACCTGGAGCAGCAGACTCACTAGTATCTGGAGCAACAGATTCACTAGCACCTAGAGCAGCAGCCTCAATGCCCAGGTCGGGCGGAACACACAGGTAACAGTCACCCTCAACACTATCAGTCGTAGCATACATGGCAGCAAGGATAGCATCGAAATGAAGATCAAAGATAGCAACATTCTGCTTAAGCAGATCACCCCAGCGAGGGAGCTCAACTGCGTCAGGAAACTGGGCGCGCCAGGCGTCTGTCAGGCGACCGAAGCAGCACTGCGTAGTGTGTGGCAGCCTGCACGTCTCCCCACGGCGCCCGCCGGTGCGAAGAACGTAAGTGCAGGGACCAACACCCCCAGACCTCCCACGCCCAGCGTACTACTCACGAAGCTGCTGGCGCTGGCTACCACCAAAGCCTCCACGCTGCGCGGCTCCACCTCGACGAGCACCACCAACGCTGCCACTTCCACCACCGCTGTCGCTGCCTCCACCACCGCTGCCGCTGCCTCCACCACCCCCACCGCCGCCACCGAAGACCCCACTCCCTCCACCACCCCCACCTCCACCGCCACCCCCTCCGCCTCCTCCACCGCCTCCACCGCCGCCCCCTCCACCACCCTTGCCCCCCTTGCCCTTGCTGTTGCGGCACCTCCCACTGGGAGCAGACGCAGCCCTGACCTCCTCAGTGCCAACGAGGTTGACAGCAGCAGCAGAAGCAACAGAAGGGAGAAGGGGGACAGGGGAACACCCCTCAAAGAAAGGGGCGCGAGGGTCGCCACGAGAAGCACCTACAGCAACGATACTCTTCTCAGCTGCAGTGAGGCGCTCCTCTAGCAGGTCGACGGTGAGCTCGGTGGGGCAAAGGGAGAGAAAGTGGTCCCTGACTGAAGCAAGGGAGTCAGGGAGGCGGGTGACTAGGTAGTAAAGGGTGATGTACATGGGGGGGGGTTTCTTGGCACAGAACTCAGTGAGAAGCGCAGCGCAGTAGCGGGCGTCACTAGTGCGGAGGTGAGTACTGAGGTTAGCGACTATGGCAAAGGCGGCAAGGTCAGGGAAAAGGTACGGCAGCATGAGGCGGCTGAGGGCAGCAGTGGCAGGGGAGGAGTAGCGCGCTACGACAACGTCATACAAAGACTTAGCAGTCTTGTACTGGCCAAAGTGCGCGCGCTCAGCAGACGGCAGGTGACTACGAACAGCAAGGCGAGCAACAGCGACACGAGTGGTCCACTGCGAGCGAACCGTACTGTCAGTTGTGGCAGCAGGTGCAGGAGAGACACCGGAAGTGTGATCGAAAATGGATACTCCGTCCTTAGAGTCACACTGAAGAAAGAGCTGCAGGTCGTCAACCCACACGTCAAAGTCAACCGCACGCCCCTCAGCATCAAAGGTAAGAACATTAGGGCTAGCCATATCGGCAGTAGCAGCAGTAGCAGTAGTAGCAGCAATGGCAGCAGAAACAACAGTAGCAGCAGAAGCAAAGCGGGCAGGGCAGTGCGGCTCACTAGGGCGGCGTGGCTCACCAGGGCGGCGCGGCTCGGTAGGGCGGCACGGCTCGGCTGGGCGGCGCGTCTCGGCTCCTGGCGGCGCGGCGCATCAGGGCGGCGCGGCTCGGTTGGGCGGCGCGGGTGCTTACCAGGGGTGGGTGCAGGGCAGGGCCGCAGCTGGCGGTTAGGTCAGGGCCGCGACTGGGGCGACAGCAGGGTAGGGCCGCTACGTGGCGGCGGTAGAGCAGAGCCGCGACTGGGGCGGCTGAAGGGCAGGGCCGCGACGCGTCGGCAGCAACGCAGGGCCGCGACAGGGCGGCGGCAGGGCAGGGCCGCGGCTGGACGGCAGGGTAGGGCAGGGCCGCGACAAGCAGCGGCAGGGCAGAGGCCGCGGCCGGCGGCAAGGTCGGGGCCGCGACGAGAGGCGGCAGGGTAGGGCCGCGACAGGCGGCTAGGGTAGGTCGCGACGGGCAGCAAGACAGGGCCGCGGGTGGCGCCAAGGCAGGGCCGCGACTAGGCGGCTAGGTCGGGGCCGCGATGAGGCGGCGAGAGGGCAAGGCCGCGACGGGCCGAGAAAGCAGGGGGCCGCGACGGGTCATTAGGGCAGGGCCGCGACAGGCCGAGAAGGCACGGCCGCGACGGGCGGCACTAGGGCAGGGCGCGCGACGGCGCAGGTGAGGCAGGCGCGAGGCGTGCTTCGGGCAGGGCAGGAAAAAAATGTTATCGTGGTGGGCCCTAAAAAAAAAAACGTTCCCATGAGGGAACCTGCTCAGAATACCATGTCAGAATAGTGAAGGAAGGAGTGACTTAACTAGCAAGCAGGTGGGTACAAGTAGGAAACCTAAAATTGTTGTACCCTATATGAACTACCCCACTACAGCCTAGACAGACTATAGCATATCAGTTTGACAACTGCAGCCTCTGCGTATGGCCGAACAACGGGCTCAAGTCCATGTTCCGCGAGCTATCCAGCAGCCGAATAAACCGGGCCGTGTGTGACGCGAGGGAGAGAGCCTGTTTGAGCTTTGGCCCGTCAGGCTTTGTCTCCCCAATTGCAAAGCCTCAATTCCGTCAGGCGGCAGCTCGGTTTCCAGGGCAGCTAGGCGTCTCGGGAGGAGAGAGGTCGATTCCTCGTCCGCATCTGAGAGAGGAGTGTGAGTGGTTCGGCTGCTACAGCCAGGCGTTCGCGCACTCGAGCAGCACAGCCGGTGGGGGGCCCAATGGGGCTGCCTAGGACACGGATACCGTCCAGGGAGATTGTGAAGCCAGGGGGTAAGGTGGCAGGGTCCAAGGCGGCTGCGCACCACGCCTCGCACTTCGTCGGGTTGTGAGCCAGGCCGTGGCTGAGGAGGGCCTCTGTGAGGTGAGTGAAAGCCGCCGTACATTTCGCCGCCTCGCCTAGCAGAGTGATGTCGTCTGCATACGCGAGGAACACCACCTCCGGGTGTGCCGCTACTGTTTGGACAAGACAATGGTGGATGCTGGCTGCGAATAGCATGGGTCCCTGCGGATCACCCTGGCGCACACCTCGAACGCTCTGTAGTGGCTCTGCTCCAAATTCGTGGTTCGGGTAGAGCGCGGATGAGCGGCCGTATGAAAAGCGGACTAGAGGCACCAGTACTTCGAGGTCGGTGCCTTTCAGCCCCTCGAACACTGCTGCGTGCTCCACTGTGTTGAAGGCATTTGCGAGGTCAATCTGCAGAGCCGTCACTCCTGGAAACTCCTCTAGGTAGGTACGCACGGTGTGTATTGCCGCTTCTATGCCGCTAGCGATCGCTACTCCAAATTGAAGCGGGGTGAAGTTCTCGCGTGCCGTGGGGGCGGCTAGGAAAAGGGCCGCCTTGGCGATGAGGCAGAGCAGACATTCGCCCACCACTATCGGTCTCGTTCCGCCCTGGGGTTTCTGTCGAGAGTAAAGGTTAAGTGAAGACTAGGTTTTAGGCTTAGGAAAGTGGCGAGAGAAAATGCAAGCCAAAAGAGGAGTTCAATAGTAGAGGGCATACAAGATATAGGCAAGGAATTAGGCAAATGGTACACCACCTAGCAGGAAACTAAGATAACTACACTAGGCTATTGTAGGCATTTATATGAATGTCTACAAATATATTTCAACACACCCCCTAAATGCCTACAGTGGATACCCGTGTGTAGCACAAAGTCTGCAGGGGTACACCAGGTGCAGTGGAAGAAACAGAAGCAAGCAAGAGCAGTAGTAGCCGGTGCAGGAGTGGCAAATACAGCTGTAGAACGCCCTCAGCCAAGGCAGAAGCAGTAGAAGGTGTAGGGGCGGCAGGTCACCTGAGGAGCAGGCTCTGTGGCTGCAACATGCAGCAGGACAGCAGCGGCTCGACGGCAGCACCTGCAGGCCCCAGCAGCAGACAGCAGAAACAAGGGCAGGTGGCGGCAGGGGCGACAGCAGGAGGTGCCACGGTAGCAGCGGGTGGCAGCTGCAGATGCTTGACTGTTTTCCCACCACCCTCTCTTACCCTCCCCCCCACAGCAGCATGAGCGGCAGTGAGAGAGAGAGGAGGGGTGGCTGCTGGCTTTGCAGAGTCTCTTTCGCCACCCTCTCACACTCCCCCCGTTTCCCTTCACCCTCCCCCCGCAACCTCTCCCCCCCCCTCACGGCGGATCCCGCTGAAGGGAGGGGTAGGACGGGCTGCAGGCAACTCACACCTGCCACTCCCACATCTCCCTCCCCCCACGGCGGAAGCTGCGGAAGGGAAGGGGGGGGCGGCGTTAGCTGCTGCTCACGCAGGTGCTGGCGACGGGCGCTGGTGCTGGCGCACACGGCCGTGCGCGGGTGCGCACGGTCGTACGCGGCTGCGCGCAGCAATGCGCGCCCGTACGCAGCTGCGCGCGGCTGCTGCTGTGTTCGTGACAGAACGGGGTGGGGCAGGTCGGGACGGGGCGGGTAGCGCTGGGCGGGTGACAGGGCGACGGAGCAACGGGGCAGTACGAGCCGCCCAGCTCGTCGCCATGACAGCAGAAAGCTTGCCGTCGCGCCCTCACGTCAGTCGCAACTAAGGGCGCGACGGGCGTCACGAAACCAGAAATACGCGGTGGGCCCATGGAGTAGTTGAAAAAAAAAAAGCAGGCCAGGATGTTACGTGCTCTGATACCATGTCGAGAGTAAAGGTTAAGTGAAGACTAGGTTTTAGGCTTAGGAAAGTGGCGAGAGAAAATGCAAGCCAAAAGAGGAGTTCAATAGTAGAGGGCATACAAGATATAGGCAAGGAATTAGGCAAATGGTACACCACCTAGCAGGAAACTAAGATAACTACACTAGGCTACTGTAGGCATTTATATGAATGTATACAAATACATTTCAACAGTTTCGAGAAAGCTAGTAAGCGGGACGCTGTGAGGAGATTTGCCACTTCTGCATTCAGTTTTCCAGCTAGCGCTGTGTTGGTGAGTGCGTGTAGCTGCAAGAAAACGTCGCCGTTCCCAAGGGCCGCGTCTCTAAGGTGCTCAAAGGTAGTTCCAAAGGGTTCAGCTCCTACTCCGTTTGGGCATCTAGCTAGCAGTCGCCTGAAGTCCCAGGCTGCGATTGAAGGTACAGTCTCTGGGGAAAGGTCGTGCACCCAGTCCGGGATGGCCAGGCTGGCCTCTGGGTGTCTGGCTGTGAGCGCAACAAGGACTTCAGCGCTCGGCATGCAGACGGGAGTGGTAGTCAGGGATTGGAGTGATTTCGCCAAGTTCCCTCTTTTGGCCAATCCTTCGGCCCGCGCAAGCTTGCCAGTGATATCAGGTATGTGGCGTGGTTGGGGATCACTGGCAACTGCGTTAGCTGCCTCGTCATACAGGCTCCGCCACCTGCCTTGGCGAAATCGCGACGGCCTCTCGCCCATGGCTTTCCAGTATGGCTTACGTGCTGACGAGGTGCGCAGCAGGATTCGCGGGAGAAACATGAGCAGCTTCCAACCAGGCGACGAGTCAGGGTTTTCGGCCAGGTGCAGTAGTGGTGTCAGCAAACATATTGCGAAGGATTTGCGAAGTGGGCGGAGTGGGTGGCATGCGAGTGGGGGCTGTCTGCTGTCACGTAGTGGGCAGATGTCCCACGTGGCGATGTCAACAAAATGGTCTTGGCGGGTTGCCAGGTCGTCCGCGCTAATGATTGGGGCAGGGGCGTTGGGGGTGGTGGCCGGGTTATTGGCTGGCGAGGTGGTAACCCCAGTATTGGTGGCGGCTCGGCTTCCCCTCGCGGTCCGATTTTGGGGGGTTCGAATTGGGGATGCGGTTCGGCCCCCAGGTGGAATTGTGGTCGCTCACTGGGCTGGGTCAACCCCGTCTTCTTCACACTAGGGACTCGAAATCCCCTCCCTTTCAGGGATAAATTCAGGGTCACCCGGTGAGCCATTCCCAGATTTGTCACCAGGTGTCTCACCTCCCTCCCTAGCTCTCTGCCCTAGGATCCGCTGTGCTGCCCTTGCGAAGCTGCTTGCTCCTCTTCTCTGCGTCGTGGCGCCGCGTCCGCGTCCGCGGCGACTGCTGCCTTGTCCCACACGAACTCCCTGCATTCCTCTCCCTCTCGCCACTCCCGTGCGCCTCGTGTGGCTATCGACGATGACACCCCTCTCACTTTGTCGGCGCGCTGGCGTCGGCGGCGGTGGTATCAAGGGTAATGGATCCAACCGCTGGTCACAATCCGGCACTAGAGAATACTGCGGAGAGCGCGCAGCCGGAGCAGGAGCCGGCCGATCCTCGTCAGCGTGTCGCTGCGCGCCCCTCCGCAAGTTAGCCCTTCCGCCGCTTTGAGCGCGGGCTCTCCCTTCGTGGAGTCCCATGGCCCACCTCGCCTTGCTGGCCAGCCGACCAGGAGCGCGGGCACTCCCCGCAGCGTCAGCCTCTGCTGCAGTGATCCTCCTCGAAATGGAGCGGGCGATCCGCGGCCTGTCAAAGTAACAAACGAGAGTGGATGAATTATGAAAGAGTTGGGTACAAGTACTAACCCTAATTGGGTTGTACCTCTTTTGGGCTACCCCACCATAGCCTACACAATGTAAGCACAATATAAGTTTGACACACCCCCATAGGCAAAGTGGGGGAGAACAAGTGGTCACAAGACCAGTCAAGAAAAGCAAAGCAAGCTCAGGGTGGATCACGAAGTCACCACACAATCTGAGCACAAGCAAATGGCCACAAGGCTAGTTCACATGCAGAGTTCTATAGAAAGAACAAAACAATACAGTGATCAGACCCTAGCAAGTGTAAGCATGCAGGTATATATATAGATCACAGTACAAGCAAACTCACGCAGTGAGCAAGTGAGGCAAAGTAGGCACAAGGCCTAAAACAGTAGAGAAGCGCTGATGATCACCAGGCTGAAGTGCCTTGGTGAATATATCGGCAGTGTTGGCCCTAGAGGCCACGTACGAAAGACAAAGCTGGCCACGCTGTTGCAACTCTCGAGCAAGGAAGTATCGCAGAGTGATGTGCTTCGTTCTATGCTCCAGTCTGTGCTCCTGACACAAGGCAATCATGGCCTTGTTGTCTACGTACAGAACTGGAGGCGAACGAGGCTGCTCTCCCAAGTCAGTCAGCAGGTAGGTGAGCCAGCGTAGCTCCTGAGCAGCCATGGCCCCTGCGTAGATCTCAGCCTCACAACTAGAGCTGAGAACCGAAGACGAGCGGGTAGACCGCCATGAAACAGAGCCGGAACCAAGGCTGAAGGTGTAACCCTGTGACGTCCGGTGCGTAGCCAAGTCGTCAACCCAGGAAGCGTCTGCGTGACCAGTGAGGACAACTGGACCCCATCCTCCAAGCATGAGCCCCATGCCCAACGTACTGCACAAGTAACGCAGTACCCTCTTCGCAGCATCCCATTACACCATTCATTGCCTACCGAGAGCCACGTAGCGAGCCAGAAGGCTCAGAGGGTATGCGAGGTCAGGTCGTGTGCACGTCACTAGGTACAAGAGGCAACCCACAAGCTCTGGGTACGGACCACTCGGCTCTACGGACTCTCCGAAGGTGGAGCTGAGAGCGAGTGGCTGGTAGACAGAGGAGTGGGCTGTGGCGAGGAGAACTGGAAGCCGAAGCGCTGAAGGACCTGGTGCACCATGTGTGACTGAGTCAGGGTGATGGTGCGCCGTGCTCTGTCCCGGGTGATCTGCAAGCCAAGATAGCTGCGCAGTTCTCCCATGTCAGTGCAGGTGTGTCTCTTCTGCAGCTCCGACTTCACAAGGGTCAGTGCCTCAGTGTCAGCAGTGGCAAAGACCAGGTCGTCGACGTACAGGAGGACGTAGAACGGCGGCAGCGAGGTGTCGGTGCGTAGAAACAGTGACGGGTCAGCAGTAGAAGGAGCAAACACAAGAGCCGCAAGTGTAGTCCTTCGTGTGTCGTGCCACTCGCAAGGCGCCTGACGGAGACCTTAGACTGGCCGCCGGAGGCTCTAATGAGTATCTGCAGGAAACGACTCAGTGAAGTCGGGTGGGCGGCGAAGCCAGATCTCCTCGTGCAGGCTGCCCTGCAAGAAAGCTGTAATGAAGTCCAGTGAGTGCAACTCAGAGTCACGCCGAGCAGCGACGTGCAGCAACACCTGAAGAGTAGTCATCTTTGGGGTGGGGGAGAAGGTCTGGAAGTAGTAAACTCCCTGTTGCTGACTGAAGCCTCTAGCAACGTAACGCGCCTTGAAGGCAGGCGGAAAACCCGGCAGCCGCTTCACCCAGAAAATCCACATGCCATCGACTATGTTCGCCCGAGACGGGGGAACTGCATCGACGTAGGTGCCTGTGGACTTCCAGGATGCCATCTCGGCATCCATGGCTGTTTGCCACTGAGAGGAGTAAGTACCCGTAATTGCCTCTGCGTAAGAGCGCGGGGTCGGGATGTCTGGTGCATCCGGGTCTCCCTCAGGGGCAAGCAGCATGGAAGCGAAACGAGGTACAGCAACTGCAAGACAATCAAAGTCATCTTGCCTGTCCTCTAGGACGTCCGTGCCAAGAGCACACTCACCCCCGACGGACGGAGAACTGGCAGACTCAGACTCAACAACAAGAGCAGTGGCGTAGTCTAGACGACAGGCAGCAGCAAAGTCAACTAGCTCAGTGACTAGGGCAGACGCAGTAGTGGACTCAAAAGAAGGGCCAGTGACAACAGTAGCGAGAAGACGAGGAACAGTGGGACTGGCAGCACGAGCAAGTTCAGAGGCAGGGTCAGGAATGACAGGAAGAGAGGACTCAGGAGGAGGCGGCAGGGGAACACGCAGTGGTACAGAAGAAGGACGAAGTGCCATAACGTGTGTGCCGGGGAAAGGAGGAGGACGCGGACGAGGAACACGAACAGCGCGAACAGGCGAGGCAGGACGAGACTCAGGCTCACGACGCTCTGTAAGACCTCCAGTCTGCCCAGTGTAGGGAGAAGGAGCAGGCAGTGGGGAGGCCGGCTGCAGCGGCGGCTGCGACTAGTCAGGCGGTGGACACAGGAAACAAGGAGGAAGGCCAAGAGAAGACGGGAGACCAAGAACCTGCTGAAGCAGGGGAACGAAGTACGGACGTGGCCGTCCAGTGTCTCCAGAACTAGCACCAACAGAACCAGCACCCCCAGGGCCAGTGCCTCCAGCTTCGGTGCCTCCAGCTCCAACGCCTGCAGCTCCACCAGCTCCAGCATCTCTAGTACCTCCAGAAGCTCCAGCGCCCTCGCCTCCAGCTCCAACTCCTGCAGCACCTCCAGGCTCAGTACCCCCAGGCTCCTTACCCCCAGGCTCAGCACCCCCAGTCTCAGCACCCCCAGGCTCAACACCCTCAGACGCAGCACCTCTAGTAGCACCTGAGTCTACAGCGACCTCACCAGGCACAGTACCAGAGGGTGGGTCTACCTGAGAGACACCTGAGGGAGCAGGACTCTGAGGGGGAAGGGGGTTTACCAGAGGGGGACCTGGAGCAAGCAAGATCGGCGGGAGGGGGGGGGGGGGGGGAGAGGGGCAGAGCGGTACGGCAAAAGGGAACCGACTCGTCAAACGTGACGTCCTGAGAGGGGAGGACACGGCGTGAGGTAGGGTGGTAAAACTGCCAGCCAGGCGCGTCAGGGGGGAAGCCAAGGAAGACGCAGGGAATAGCGCGGGCAGAGAGCTTGTCCGCGGACGTATCGCGGACAAAGGCACGAGAACCCCAGACCCGGAACACTGATGCATCGCCAACCTTCCTCATCCAACGCAGTGTGGGAGAGGTCTCCGGCAAGGAGACACGGGGCCAGAGGTTGAGCTGATGCGCAGCATACCGGACCGCAAACGGCCACAGAAAATGGGGAGCAGCCGCATGGATCATGGAGGTACGAGCGACCTCCATGACTAAGCCAATGCGGCGCTCTGCAATCCCATTTTGCTGAGGAAAGTCCGGAAGCGTGAACGACTGGAGAATACCCTCCCCACGACAAAAGGCCCGCAGGAGGTCGGAGGAGAACTCACCACGTCGGTCAGAGTGGAGACGCAGGACAGAAAGGTCCTGCTGGAACCGCTCGCGGAGCTGGAGACAGAATGCACTGATCCAAGGGATCAAGACATCAGAGACCTCACCCTTGCTGCGCTAGGGGAAGACCGTGGTGTAACGCGTGTAGTCGTCAACAACCAGCAGATAGTAGCGCTCGCGGCCCTGTCCAGTGACGCGGGCTGGGCCCCACACGTCCATGTGGAGGGTATGCAGGGGAGCAGTCGTCGGGGGAAACGAGGAGGAGTTGTCAAACTTATATGCTATAGTCTATCTAGGCTGTAGTGGGGTAGTTCATATAGGGTACAACACTTTTAGGTTTGCTACTTCTACCCACCTGCTTGCTAATTCAGTCATTCATTCGGTCAGTATTCTAACATGGTATTCTGAGCAGGTTCCCTCGTGGGAACGTTTTTTTAGGGCCCACCACGAACATTTTTTTTTCCTGCCCTGCCCGAAGCGCGCCTCGCACCAGCCTTACCTGCGCCGTCGCACGCCCTTCCTTAGCTGGCCCGTCGCGGCCCTGCCTCAGCCGGCCCGTCCCGGCCCGTAGCTGCCCGTCGCTAGCCCGTCGCCACGCATCGCGGCCCTGCCTTAGCCGCCCACTGTGGCCCCGTGCCACCCGTCGCTGGCCCGTTCCGGCCCGTCCCGGCCCGTCTAGGCCCGACCCAGCCCGTCCCGGCCCCTTTGCCGCTCGTCGTCGGCCCGTTCGCCGCCCGTCGCGGCCTCTGCCCTGCAGGCGCCCTGTTGCGGCCCCTGCCCTGCTGCCGCCCCAAGTCGCAGCTCTGCCTTCGCCACCCGTCGTGGCCCCTGCTCTGCAGCCGCCCTCTGTCGCGGCCCTGCCCTGCAGCCGACCACTCGGCCCTGCCCTGCAGCCGCCCACTGTCGCGGCCCTGCCTTCGCCGCAGGTCGCGGCCCCTGCCCTGCAGCCGCCCCCTGTCGCGGCCCGGCCTTGCTGCAGCCCCAGTCGCGGCCCTGCCTTCGCGGCCCGTCGCGGCCTCTGCCCTGCAGCCGCCCTGTCGCGGCCCTGCCCTACTGCCGCCCCGGCTGCGGCCCTGCCCTGCACCCGCCCGTGGTAAGCTCCCACGCTGCCCTGCTGCGCCGCGCCGCCTGCTGCCGCGCTGCGCCGCCAGGAACCAAGCCGCGCCGCCCTGCCGAGCTGCGCCGCCCAGCCGAGCCGCGCCGCCCCACCAAGCCGCGCCGCCCAGCCGAGCTGTGCCGCACTGCCGAGCCGCGCTGCCCTTCTGCTTGCACTGCTTCTGCTGCCACTATTGCTGCTATTGCTGCTACTACTGCTACTGCTGCTTCTGCTGCTATGGCTATCCCTATTGTTCTCACCTTTGATGCTGAGGGGCGTGCAGTTGACTTTGACGTGTGGGTTGACGACCTACAGCTCTTTCTTCAGTGTGACTCTAGGGATGGGGTATCCCTCTTCGATCACACCTCCAGTGTCTCTACTGCACCTGCTGCCACTGCTGACAGTACGGTTCGCTCGCAGTGGACCACTTGTGACGCTGTTGCTCGCCTTGCTGTTCGTAGTCACCTACCGCCTGCTGAGCGCGCGCATTTTGGCCAGTACAAGACTGCTAAGTCTTTGTACGACGGAGTAGTTGCGCGCTACTCCTCCCCTGCCACTGCTGCCCTCAGCCGCCTCATGCTGCCGTACCTTTTCCCTGACCTTGCCGCCTTTGCCACAGTTGCTGACCTCATTGCTCACCTCCGCACTAGTGACGCCCGCTACCGCGCTGCCCTTCCCACTAAGTTCTGTGCCAAGAACCCCCCCCCCCATGTACATCACCCTTTACTACCTAGTCACCCGCCTCCCTGACTCCCTTGCTTCAGTCAGGGACCACTTTCTCTCCCTTTGCCCCACCGAGCTCGTCGTCGATCTGCTAGAGGAGCGCCTCGCTGCAGCTGGGAAGAGTATCTTAGCTGTAGGTGCTTCTCGCGGTGACCGTCGCACCCCTTTATTTGAGGGGTGTTCCCCTGTCCCCCTTCTCCCCTCTGTTGCTTCTGCTGCTGCTGTCGACCTTGTTGGCACTGAGGAGGTCGGGGCTGCGTCTGCTCCCAGTGGGAGGCGCCGCAACAGCAAGGGCAAGGGGAGCAATGGTGGTGGAGGGGACGGGGGGGGCGGCGGCGGAGGCGGTGGAGGAGGCGGAGGGGGTGGCGGTGGAGGTGGGGGTGGTGCCGGGAGTGGGGGCTTCAGTGGCGGCAGTGGAGGTGGTGGAGGCAGCGGCGGAGGTGGTGGAGGCAGCGGCAGCGGTGGTGGAGGTGGCGGCGGCGGTGGTGCTGGTCGAGGTGCAGCCGCGCAACGTGGAGGCTTTGGTGGTAGCCAACGCCAGCAGCAGCCACGTTTCCGTGAGACCCCATCGGCCCAGCAGCTTCGTGAGTGGTACGCTGGGCGTGGGAGGTCTGGGGGTGCTGGTCCCTGTACTTACGTTCTTCGCACCGGCTGGCGCCATGGGGAGACGTGCGGGCTGCCACACACTGCACAGCGCTGCTTCGGTCGCTTGACTGACGCCTGGCGCGCCCAGTTTCCTAACGCTGTTGAGCTCCTTCGCAGGGGTGATCTGCTTAGGCAGAATGTTGCAATCTTTGATCTTGATTTCGATGCTATCCTTGCTGCCATGTATGCTGTGACTGATAGTGCTGAGGGGGACTGTTACCTGAGTGTCCCGCCTGTCCGGGCATTGCGGCTGCTGCTCTAGGTGCTAGTGCGTCTACTGCTCCAGGTACTGGTGAGTCTGCAGCTGGAGGTGCTGGTGAGTCTGCTCTCTCTGGTACTGCACCTACTGAGGCCTTGCACACTTTCACACTTGACTCTGGTGCTTCGCGCTCTTTCTTCCGCGACAGCAACACACTCACGCCGCTTAGTCGGCCTGTCGCAGTCTCCCTGGCTGACCCCTCTGGGGGCCCAGTCCTTGCGCACTCTTCCACAGTTCTACCGTGTCCTGCGGCCCCGTCGGGCTTGCTGTCGGGACTCTACCTCCCCTCGTTCTCTACGAACTTGGTGAGTGGAGCCGACCTCCAGGACGCGTGGGTCAACCAGTTCACCCCTGGAGGTCAGCGTGTGACCCACTACACTTGCTCTCGGACGGGCCACCACCTGGCCACGTTCACCCGTAGGCCTGGGTCGAGTCTGTACACACTGACTACTGCGTCTCCTCCAGTCACTGCGTCTGGTCAGGTAGCCGCGTCTGGTCAGGTGTTTGCTGCTGTGTCCAGGTCTAGTCCAGAGTCTGCCCCATGCTCGTGTCGTCCTCTGTCGCACGAGACTCTCCTTAAGCACCACCGCCTTGGTCACCCCTCCCTACCTCGTCTTCGAGGTATGGCCTCCCGTACCCTTGTCTCGGGTCTCCCCCGGTCCCTCCCTCCCCTTCCTCCGGGGCGTGCCCCTACCTGTGTTCCGTGTGTCGAGGGCCGGCAGCGCGCCGCTCCTCACTCCTCCACGTTCCCTCCGACGGAGGCTCCCCTGCAGACTCTTCACATGGACGTGTGAGGCCCAGAACGCGTAAGTGGACAGGGTCACGGGCGTTACTTCCTGCTGGTCGTTGATGAGTACTCGCGTTACACCACAGTCTTCCCCTTGCGCAGCAAGGGTGAGGTCACTGAGGTGTTGATCGACTGGATCCGCGTTGCCCGTCGCCAGCTCAGCGAGCGTTTCGGCTCGGACCTTCCTGTCCTGCGTTTGCACTCAGACAGGGTTGGTGAGTTTTCCTCCGACCTTCTGAGGGCCTTCTGTCGTGCGGAGGGCATCCGCCAGACGTTCACGCTTCCGGCCTCCCCACAGAAAAATGGGATGGCTGAGCGCCGCATTGGCATGGTCATGGACGTCGCTCGTACGTCCATGATCCATGCGGCTGCTCCCCATTTTCTGTGGCCGTTCGCGGTTCAGTACGCTGCGCATCAGCTCAACCTTCAGCCTCGTGTCTCCTTGCCGGAGACCACACCTACTCTGCGGTGGACGGGGAAGGTTGGCGATGCGTCTGTGTTCCGTGTCTGGGGATCTCGAGCTTTTGTCCGCGATACTTCAGTGGACAAGCTGTCCTCCCGTGCCGTTCCCTGCGTCTTCCTTGGCTTCCCCCCTGAAGGTGCTGGAGGTGCTGCTGGAGCTGCTGGAGGTGCTCCTGGTGCTGCAGCTGCTGGAGGTGCTTCTAGAGCTGCTGGAGGTGCTGCTGGTGCTGGAGTTGCTGGAGGTGCTGCTAGAGGTACTGGTGCTATTGGAGGTCCTGCTGGTGTTGGAGCTGCTGGTCCTGGAGGTGCTCGCACTGGAGGTACTGGAGCTGCTGGGGCTAGTGGTGCTGCATGAGTTGGAGCTGCAGGTGCTGGAGCTGTTGCTACCAGAGGTGCTTCTGGAGCTGGAGCTGCTGGAGGTACTGGAGCTGGTGGTGCTGAGGGAGTTGTAGCTGGCGACCCTGGAGCTGAGGGTACTGGTGCTGTCTCTGCTGTTTCTGGAGGCGTTGCGCGGCCGCGGCACGTTCCCCTCCTTCAGCAGGTTCTTGGTCTCCCGCCTTCTCCTGGTCCTACTCCTCCTTTACTGAGTCCACTGCCTGACCAGTCACAGTCACTATTACAGCCGACCTCTCCACTGCCTGGTCCTTCTCCTTACTCTGGACCGACTAGAGGTCTTACGGAGTGTCGTGAGCCTGAGTCTCGTCCTGTGTCGCCTGAGTCTAGTTCTGAGTCGCCTGTCCGCACTGTTCGCGCTGGTCGTCGTGTTTCGCGTCCGCGTCCTCCTCCTGTCCCTGGCACTCACTCTATGACACTGCGTCCTTCCACTGCTCCACGGCGTGTCCCTCTGCCGTCTCCTCCTTCATCCTCTCTTCCTGACGGTCCGGACCCGGAGTCTGACTCCCTTCGTGCTGCTAGTCCTACTGTCACGCGCTTTCTGGCCACTGCTATCACTGACCCTTTGTTTGAGTCCACTGCTGCGTCTGCTCTTGTTGCTGAGCTTGTTGACTTTGCTGCAGCCTGTCGCCTAGACTTTGCGACTAGTCTTCTTGCTGAGTTTGCGTCTGCCTCTGTCTGTCCTCCGTCCGTCGGGGGTGAGTGTGCTCTTGGCACGGACGTTCTTGAGGACAGACAGGAGGAGTTTGAGTGCTTTGCCGTTGCTGTACCTCATCTCGTGTCCATGCTGCTTGCCCGTGAGGGAGACCCGGATGCACCAGACATCCCGACCCCGCGCTCTTACGCAGAGGCAATAGAGGGTCCCTACTCCTCTCAGTGGCAGACAGCCATGGACGCCGAGATGGCTTCCTGGAAGTCTACAGGCACCTACGTCGACGAGGTTCCCCCGCCTGGGGCGAACAACGTCAGTGGCATGTGGATCTTCAGGGTGAAGCGGCCGTCGGGTTCTCCGCCTATCTTCAAGGCGCGTTACGTTGCACGTGGCTTCAGTCAGCGACAGGGAGTTGACTTCTTCCAGACCTTCTCCCCTACCCCAAAGATGACCACTCTTCGGGTACTGCTGCACGTCGCTGCTTAGCGTGACTACGAGCTCCACTCGCTTGACTTCAGCACAGCCTTCCTACAGGGCAGCCTGCACGAGGAGATCTGGCTACGCCGCCCACCTGGCTTCACTGGGTCGTTTCCTGCAGGTACCCAGTGGAGCCTCCGGCGGCCAGTCTACGGTCTCCGCCAGGCACCCCGTGAGTGGCACGACACACTGAGGACGACTCTTGCTGCCCTTGGTTTTGCTCCTTCCACTGCTGACCCGTCGCTGTTTTTACGTACTGACACCACTCTGCCGCCGTTCTACGTTCTCGTGTACGTAGACGACTTGGTCTTTGCTACTGCTGACACTGAGGCACTCGCCCACGTGAAGTCCGAGCTGCAGAAGAGACACACGTGCACAGACCTGGGTGAACTGACAAGTTATCTTGGCTTGCGGATCACCCGGGACAGAGCACAGCGCACCATTACCTTGACTCAGTCACACATGGTGCACCAGGTCCTTCAGCGCTTTGGCTTCACGTACTCCTCGCCACAGTCCACTCCTCTGCCTACCGGTCACTCGCTCTCAGCTCCACCTTCGGACGAGTCCGTAGAGCCGAGTGGCCCGTATCCAGAGCTTGTGGGCTGCCTCATGTACCTGATGACTTGCACACGACCAGACCTCGCATACCCTCTCAGCCTTCTGGCTCGCTACGTGGCTCCCGGTAGGCACCGAAAGGTGCACTGGGATGCTGTGAAGAGGGCGTTGCGCTACTTGTGCAGTACGTCGGGCATGGGGCTCGTGCTTGGAGGATGGGCTCGAGTTGTCCTCACTGGTCACGCAGACGCTTCCTGGGCTGACGACTTGGCTACACAGTGGTCGTCACAGGGTTACACCTTCAGTCTTGGCTCCGGTTCTGTCTCTTGGCGGTCTACCTGCTCTTCTTCTGTTCTCAGCTCCATTTGTGAGGCTGAGATCTACGCTGGGGCCATGGCTGCACAGTAGTTACACTTGCTCACCTACGTGCTGACCGACTTGGGAGAGGCACCTCGTTCTCCTCCAATTCTGTACGTCGACAACAAGGCCAAGCTTGCCTTGTGTCAGGAGCACAGACTGGAGCACAGAACGAAGCACATTGCTCTGCGCTACTTCCTTGCTCGAGAGTTGCAGCAGCGTGGCCAGCTTCGTCTTGCTTACGTGGCCTCTCAGGCCAACACTGCTGATGTTTTCACCAAGGCACTTCAGCATTGTGATCATCAGCGTTTCTGTATTGTTCTAGGCCTTGTACCTACTGTGCCTCACTTGCTTACTTCTTGACTCTGCTTGTATTGTACTCTCTATACATATACCTGCATGCTTACACTTGCTAGGTTGTGTTCACTGTATTGTTTGTTCTCCTTTATATAACTCTGCATGTGAACTGGCCTTGAGGCCATTTGCTTGTGCTCAGACTGCGTGGTGACTTTGTGATCCACCCTGAGCTTGCTTTGCCTTTCTTGACTGGTCTTGTGACATCTTGTTCTCCCACACTTTGCCTATGGGGGTGTGTCAAACTTATATGCTATGGTCTATCTAGGCTGTAGTGGGGTAGTTCATATAGGGTAGAACACTTTTAGGTTTGCTACTTGTACCCACCTGCTTGCTAATTCAGTCATTCACTCGGTCAGTATTCTAACAGGAGTGAGGAGCGGCGCGCTGCCGCCCCTCGTCGCAAGGAAGGCAGGGTGGGGCAGGCGAGGGCGGGAGGGGAGGCAAAGACCTGGGAAGACCAGAAACAAGGAGGCGGGAGTGCATGCCACGAAGGCGTGGCAGGGAGGGGTGACCAATTCGGGGGTGCCAAAGAAGAGTCTGGTGCGACAGGAGGCGACACGAGCAAGGGGGTGCTACCTGACCTGACGCGGATACCTGGGCAGACGCAGCTACCTGAGGAGGCTCGGTAGCCAGTGTGTATAGACTCGACCCTGGCCGACGAGTGAACGTGGCCAGATGCTGGCCCGTCCGTGTACACGTGCAGATCGACACACGCTGACCCCAATGAGTGGTGGTAGTGACCATCGCATCCTGGAGGGCAGCTGTACTCACCAAGTTTGTAGAGGACGAGGGGAGGTGAAGACCTGACAGTGAGCCGGATGGAACTGCCGGACACGGGAGAACAGTGGAGAAACGGGCAGCGACTGGGCCCCCGGAGGGGTCAGCCAGCCGGATCGGTACAGGTGCAGAGAGAGGAGAGAGGGTGGTGCTGTCACGAAAGAAGCAGCGGGAAGCATCTGAGTCAAGATCAAAGATAGCCACATGCGACCTAAGCAGCTCTGCCCAGCGGGGGCGCTCGGCCTCGTCACCAAACTCTGCGCGCCAAGCATTGTCTAGGCGGAAGAAGCAGCGGTGCTGAGTGTGGGGCTTCCCACATATCTGACCAGCACGGTCACCCGTGCGAATGACATACGGGCAGCTCCCACTACCCCCAGACGCCCCACGCTGAGAAAACCACTCACGAAGCTGCTGGGGCGACGGGGTCTCGCTCCGAAGCTGATGCTGCTGGCCACCGCCAGAACCTCCCCGCTGAGCAGCTCCAGCCCTACCACCGCCACTCCCACTGCCGCCACTTCCGCCACCCCCACCGATGCCACCACCGCTGCCTCCGAAACCTCCACTCTCGCCACCACTCCCACTACCGCCACCACCTCCACTGCCTCCACCACCTCCTCTGCTGCCCCCACCACCACCCCCGCTGCCACCTCCACCACCCTTGCCACCCTTGCCCTTGCCGCTGCGGCACTTCCCACTAGAAGAAGCAGCCCCGACATCCTCAGCACCAAGGACGTCAACAGCAGCAGCAGAGGCGTAGGAGGGGGCAAGGGGGGAGGGGGAACACCCATCAAAGAAGGGCGTGCGGGGAGTGCCACGAGCAGCACCTACAGCGACTACACTAGTCTCAGCTGCAATGAGGTGCTTCTCGAGTAGGTCAATAGTGAGGGCTGTGGGGTCGAGTGCGAGAAAGTGGTCCCTGACAGAGCGAAGAGAGTCAGGGAGGCGGGTGACTATAAAGTAGAGAGTGAAGTACATCGGGGGCGGGTTCGTGTCAAGGAACTCTGATGGGAGGGCAGCGCGGTAGCGAACGTCGCTAGTGCGAAGGTGGGTAACGAGGTCCTCTACTGTGGCAAAGGCGGACAGCTCGCGAAACAAGAAGGGCAGTAGAAGACGGCCAAGCGCAGCAGTGGCAGGCGAGGAGTAACGAGCGACTACAGCGTCATACAGTGCCTATGCAGTCCTGTGGTGTCCGAAGTGAGAGCATTCGGCCAACGGAAGGTGGTTGCGAATGGCTAAGCGAGCAGCAGCGTCACGAGTAAGCCACTGTGAGCGTGTCGTACTGTCAGCTGTGGCAGGAGGGGCAGGAGCGGCTCCGGATGTGTGGTCAAACAACGAAAAAATGTCTCTAGAGTCGCTCAGTAGGTACAGCTGCAAGTCGAACTGGATCGGATGGCCCTCATGATCGAACGCTAGGACGCGGAGAGAAGCCATAGTGGCGCAGCACGCAGGCGGGCAGAGGCCGGGCAGCGTCGGGAAAAGGGCAGGCAGCAGAAAGGGGGGCAGCAAGCAGGCTGCAAGAGGCGTTGAGCAGGCTGCAAGAGGGGCGGCTCAAGGGCCTAGGGGCGGCCGGCGGGCCTAGGGGCAGCGGCCGGGTTGCAAGGGGCGTCACGCGGGGCTGCAGGGGCTGCGAGAGGACCGCAAGGGGCGGCTAGCAGGGCAGCAGGGGCAGCTAGGGGCCACCAGGGTGGGCGCGCGGGGCTGCAAGGGGCGAGGGGCGGGCCGCAAGGGGCGGCACGGGGGGGGGGGGCTAGGGTCGTCGGGCGGGCCGGGCTAGGGTCGACGGGCGGGCCGGGCCTAGGGTCAACGGGCGGGCGCGCGGGGCAGCAGGGTCGACGTGCGGGCCGGGGCCTAGGGGCGACGGGCGGGCCGGAGCCTAGGGTCGACGGGCGGGCCGGGCTAGGGTTGACGGGCGGGCTGGGCCTAGGGTCGACGGGCGGGCACGCGGGGCAGCAGGGGCGACGGGCGGGCCGGGGCCTAGAGGCGACAGGTGGCCCGGGCTAGGGTCGACGGGCGGGCCGGGGCTAGGGTCGACGGGCGGGCGCGTGGGGCAGTAGGGTAGACGGGCGGGCCGGGCCTAGGGTTGACGAGCTGGCGCTCGGGGCAGTAGGGTCGACGGGGGGGGGGGGGGGGGGGGGGGGGGGGGGGGGGGGGGGGGGGGGGGGGGGGGCGGGGCCTAGGGTCGTCGGGGCGCGCCGGGGCCTAGGATCGACGGGGCGGGCCGGGCTAGGGTCGACGTGCGGGCCGAGCCTAGGGTCGACGGGCGGGCGCGGGGCCTAGGGTCGACGGGGCGTGCCGGGGCCTAGGGTCGACGGGGCGGGCCGGGCTAGGGTCGACGGGCGGGCCGGGCCTAGGGTCGACGGGCGGGCCTCAAGGGGCAGGCGCGAGGGGCAGCAGGTGCGGCACGAGGGTCGCTAGGGGCGGCGCGTGAGCCAGCAAGGCGGCTAGTGGGGCAGCGCTGTGGTGGGCCCAAAAAAATTGGTCCTATCGAAGGACCTGCTCTGCTACCATGTCAAAGTAACGAACGAGAGTGAATGAACTATGAAAGAGTTGGGTACAAGTACTAACCTTAATTGGATTGTACCCCTTATGGGCTACCCCACTATAGCCTACACAATGTAAGCACAATATAAGTTTGACACGGCCCCCTGCTCGCCATCACTCCTTTCAGGACCGATATCCCCGTGATCCTCCTGCTGGGCGCAGGGGTCATAATCCTCGTTCGCTGCGAGCGCGATCGCGATCCCCCGTGCGACGCTCTCCGCAGCCATCTCCTCCGAGGCGGGGAAGGGGATCCCCTGGACGCCGCTGGAATGCTGCCCGCCGCGAGCTGTCCCCGCCACGTCCGCAGTCGGCTGGGTCTGGCGGCCGTCGAGGTCGGCGGAACGGTTCTGGCCGCGGCGGAAACAGTCGCGGGCAGGACTCCGTTGTCGATCGGGCAGTGAACGTGTTAGCAGCGGCGGTGTGGCAAGCGCAGGCGGGAGGGGAGCCAGCTCATGCGCACATCGCCATAACCAAGGAGCCTCCTGTCGCCCCGGCTCCTTACCTAGCGACTCCACTGCGCGCACCGTCCTTGCGCGAGTCTCAGCCCGCGCGGGGGGGGGGAGGGTGCCGTCCTCCCTCCCTCGGCAGGCCCCAGGCTACTCCGCTCCGCAGATCTCGATTGGCCGTGCTCTGGGCCGGATGACGGCGTTTCCGCGTGAAACTTAGACTGTACCTCCCCAGACACGCGCGGGGAGAGATCCCATGCTCACCATGTGCCGCTTGTTGAGTCTTGGGGTGGCGTGTGAGTCTCTCTCTCTCTCTCTCTCTCTCTCTCTCTCTCTCTCTCTCTCTCTCTCTCTCTCTCTCTCTCTCTCTCTCTCTTTCTCTCTCTCTCTCTCTCTCTCTCTCTCTTTCTTTCTCTCTCTCTCGCTCTCTCTCTCTCTCTCTCTCCTCTCTCTCTCTCTCCCTCTCTCTCTCTCTCTCTCTCTCTCTCTCTCTCTCTCTCTCTCTCTCTCTCTCTCTCTCTCTCTCTCTCTCCGTGTATAATTTCTGTTTCATCTCTCTTTTATTCTCTCTCTCTCCCTTATATTTGTTGGCGGGAAAATGGTGTATGGCACCACACACCTTCAAACTAAGAATACTACCTAGCACGGTAACGCCTATATCTCGCTTGATATTTAGGCGATCGACGTGATCTATGGCTCGGTGGCTAGCCGGTTAGAAGACAAGCTCGTCGAACAGTGCTCATCGATCAGAGCTCGTCGACGGGCTAGCCGGTCAAAAGACAAGCTCGTCGAACAGTGCTCGTTCGTTAGAGCTCGTCGACAGGCTAGCCGATCATAGGAGGGGCTCGTGGAACAGCGCTCGTCGACCAGAGCTTGTCGATGGGCTAGCCGATCAGAGGACGGGCTCGTCGAACAGCGGTTGTCAATTTCAGCCCGTCGATGGGCTAGCCGATCTGAGGACAAGCTCCTCGAACAGCGCTCGTCAATCAGAGCTCGTCGACGGGCTAGCCGCTCATAGGACAGGCTCGTCAAACAGCACTCGTCGACCAGAGCTCATCGACAGGCTAGCCGATCAGAGGACGGGCTCATGGAACAACGCTCGTCGATCAGAGCTCGTTGAGGGGCTAGCCAATCAGAGGACGGGCTCGTCGATCAAAGCTCATCGACAGGCTAGCCGATTAGAAGACGGGCTCGTAGAACAACACTCGTGGATCAGAGCTCGTCGACGGGCTAGCCGTTCATAGGACAGGCCCGTCGAACAGCGCTCGTCGATCAGAGCTCGTCGATGGGCTAGTCGATCAGAGGAGGGGCTCGTCGAACAGCGCTCGTCGACCAGAGCTCGTCGATGGGCTAGCAGATCAAGCGACAGGCTCGTCGAATAGCGCTCGTTGATCAGAACTCGTCGACGGGCTAGCCGATCAGAGGGCCGGCTCTTTCAAGGAGAAAAGGACCCGCCCTTGCTTGGGCGAAGTCGGCTGTGCTTTTCGGAGCACAACGGTGTTCATTTCGTGGTCATTGGCGACTTCAGGGACTTTTATCTGGGTGCGACAGCCCCTGGGACTCTAATCTCGGTGCGACGGGTCGATTTTCGACGAGATTAATACGTCGAAGTGTTGTTTCTGCTCTACGCAACTGCCCTCTGACGAGGCACTTGTCGACGGGAGGAAATCGGCGTCCAATTCGAGCCTCGCGGGTCGACGAAATTGTAGAAAACGGCGTTTCGACAAAACCTTGGTCGACAGAACTATGAGCAAAAGAGACATCGATGAGCAGAGCGTTTCTGGTTGACAAATATTACTTGTCTTCTAAATTTGCAATATGCGCGAATTCGATCAATCGCGAAACAACAAATTTCGACTAAACAGATCATTTCGAAAATTGTACTCCCCAGGAGATTTCGAATCAGTAAGGAAACTGAATGTGAAGCACGTTTTTACAAACAGTAAAAACGTAAACAATTCTGAAAGTTGTAAACATGAGAAACTGCCAACTCAGGTGAAAAACACATGTGCTTGTCGTTTCACCTGCCGTTGCTAACTCGGAAAGGTCAAGCATTTTCCGCGGAACGTTTCTCCAGGGCTCATTGTCCTTGCTATTTGGTTCTCCTTCCTTGTACCATAATCTTGTTCTATCAACCTTCTATAGTGAGACCATGGTTGGATTCCATCAAGTCATTCTAATACTATATCAAGAATCACTGCCATAAATCTGACTATGCGTCCCACGCAATTAAGCTCTCCCGTAGAATAGAATTTGCTGCATGGTGCGGTGAGCGTGGAATGGACTCGCGTTAGAACGTTCAGATTAGTCGACCTTTGCACGCAATACCTAAGTCGTTGTAAGCCGGCAGCTGTCTAGACCGCCATGGACGACGAAGGGGTCGATGCAGGAGTAGGAGATACTCTGCAGGCGCGGTTGGAGGGTGTTCGGGCACGCCAAGAGGCTGGCGGGTACGGCGAGGCGGACTTGGAGATTGTGCTCCTATGAACTCGTGCGCAGTGGGCGTGTCAGCATCCCCCTCCCTGTGCTGAAGCGGACGGCGCGTCCACCTCTCCCCGACCCGTGCACAACGAAGGTGACGGCGGCAACGTTGTCGGCGAAGGAAGCACGAGGGTTCGTGGAGTGATTTGGACCGCCCACGCTAGCGTTGGCAAAGTTCAGGCGCGAGTTCAAAGTTCAGCGGCATCGGGAAGCTCGAACTATCAAGATAACGAACGAGAATGAATAAACTAGCAAAGATTTGGGTACAAGTACTAACCCTAATTGGTTTATACCCCTTATGGGCTACCCTACTAAAGCCTACACAAATGTAAGCACTCAAACATTCTGACACACCCCCATAGACAAAGTGGGGGAGAAAAAGTGGTCACAAGACCAATCACGAAAAGCAAAGCAAGCTCAGGGTGGATCACAAAGTCACCACACAGTCCGAGCACAAGTAAAGGGCCACAAGGCCAGTTCACATGCACAGTTATATAAGAGAGAACAAACAATACAATGATCATACCCTAGCAAGTGTAAGCATGCAGGTATATATATAGATCACAGTACAAGCAAAGTTACGCAGTGAGCAAGTGAGGCAAAGTAGACACAAGGCCTAAAATAGTAGAGAAGCGCTGATGATCACCAGGCGGAAGTGCCTTGGTGAATATATCAGCAGTGTTGGCCCTAGTGGCCACGTACGCAAGACGAAACTGGCCAAGCTGCTGCAACTCACGAGCAAGGAAGTAACGCAGAGCGATGTGCTTCACTCTGTGCTCTAGTATGTGCTCCTGACACAAGGCAATCATGGCCTTGTTATCGACATACAGAACTGGAGACGAACAAGGCTGCTCTCCCAGGTATGTCAGCAGGTAGGTGAGCTAGCGTAGCTCCTGTGCAGCCATGGCCCATGCGTAGATCTCAGCCTCACAACTGGAGCTGAGAACCGAAGGCGAGCGGGTAGACCGCCAGGAAACAGAGCCGGAGCCGAGGCTGAAGGTGTAACCGTGTGACGACGACTGCGTAGCTGAGTCGTCAACCCAGGAAGCGTCTGCGTGACCAGTGAGGACAACTGGACCCCGTCCTCCAAGCACGCGCCCCATGCCTGACGTACAGCACAAGTAATGCAGTACCCTCTTCGCAGCATCCCACTGCACCTTTCGGTGCCTACCGGGAGCCACGTAGCGAGCCAGAAGGCTGAGAGAGTACGCAAGGTCAGGTCGAGTGCACGTCATCAGGTACATGAGGCAACCCACAAGCTCTGGGGACGGACCACTTGGCTCTACGGACTCGTCCGAAGGTGGAGCTGAGAGCGAGTGGCTGGTAGACAGAGGAGTGGGCTGTGGCGAGGAGAACTGAAAGCCGAAGCGCTGAAGGACCTGGTGCACCATGTGTGACTGAGTCAGTGTGATGGTGCGCCGTGCTCTGTCCCGAGTGATCTGCAAGCCAAGATAGCTACGCAGTTCACTTAGGTCTGTGCAGGTGTGTCTTTTCTGCAGCTCGGACTTCACAAGGGTCAGTGCCTCAGTGTCAGCAGTGGCAAAGACGAGGTCGTC
Source organism: Closterium sp. Naga37s-1 (assembly GCA_947471745.1). Classification (NCBI taxonomy): domain Eukaryota; kingdom Viridiplantae; phylum Streptophyta; class Zygnematophyceae; order Desmidiales; family Closteriaceae; genus Closterium; species Closterium sp. Naga37s-1. The sequence goes on from CANJKZ010000737.1 coordinate 1,037,935, forward strand.
GACGTACACGAGGACGTAGAACGGCTGGAGCGACGTGTCGGTGCGCAAAAAAAGCGACGGGTCAGTAGTAGAAGGAGTAAACCCAAGAGCCGCAAGTGTCGTACCACTATTGAGGCGCCTGGCGGAGACCGTAGACTGGCCGCCGAAAGGCTCCGCTGGGTACCTGCAGGAAACGACCCAGTGAAGCCAGGTGGGCGGCGCAGCCAGATCTCCTCGTGCAGGCTGCCCTGCAAGAATGCTGTACTGAAGTCTAGAGACTGTAACTCGTAGTCACGCTGAGCAGCGAGGTGTAGTAACACCCGAAAAGTAGTCATCTTCGGGGTGGGGGAGAAGGTCTGGAAGTAGTCAACCCCCTGTCGCTGACTGAAGCCTCTAGCAACGTAACCTGCCTTGAAGGCAGGCGAAGAACCCGGCGGCCGCTTCACTCTGAAGATCCACATGCCAACGACTATGTTCACCCGAGACGGGTGAACTTCATTGATGTAGGTGCCTGTGGACTTCCAGGATGCCATCCCGGCATCCATGGCTGTCTGTCACTGAGAGGAGTAAGGACCCGTAATCGCCTCTGCGTAAGAGCGCGGGGTCGGGATGTCTGGTGCATCCGGGTCTCCCACAGGGGCAAGCAGCATGGAAGCGAAACGAGGTACAACAGCTGCAAGACACTCAAAGTCTTCCTGCCTGTCCTCAAGGACGTCCGTGCCAAGAGCACACTCACCCCCGACGGACGGAGGACTGGCAGACTCAGACTCAGCAACAAGAGCAGTGGCGTAGTCTAGACGACAAGCAGCAGCAAAGTCAACCAGCTCAGCAACGAGGGCAAACGCAGAAGTGGACTCAAAAGAGGGGTCAGTGATAGCAGTGGCGAGGAGAGGAGAGGCAGTCGGACTGGCAGCACGAGCGCCGTCAGACTCAGGGTCAGGGACGGCAGGAAGAGAGGACTCGGGAAGAGCAGGAAGAGAAACACGCAGTGGAACAGAGGAAGGACGAAGTGCCATAGCGTGTGTGCGGGGGACAGGAGGAAGACGCGGACGAGGAACGCGACGACCAGTGCGAACAGCGCGAACAGGCGAGGCAGGATGAGACTCAGGCTCACGACGCTCTGTAAGACCTCCGGTCTGCTCAGTATAGGGAGAAGGAGCAGGCAGTGGGGAGGCTGACTGCAGCAGCGGCTGCGACTGGTCAAGGGGTGGACACAGGAAAGGAGGAGGAAGGCCAGTAGAAGACGGGAGACCAAGAACCTGCTGAAGCAGGGGAACGAAGTACGGTCGCGGTCGCCCAGTGTCTCCAGAACCAGCACCAGCACCCCTAGGGCCAGCGCCTGGAGCTCCAACGCCTTTAGCACCACCAGCTCCAGCGGCTCCAGTACCTCCAGCAGCACCAGCAACCGCACCACCAGCTCTAACGCCTACAGTAGCTCCAGCTACGGCAGCTCTAGCACCACCAGTACGAGCACCTCCAGGATCAGTAGGACCAGCACCTCCGGGACCTCCAGCTCCAGCAGAAACACCAGTACCCTTAGCACCTCCAGCTCCAGCGTCTCCAGGTGCAGAGCCACAGCCTCCTACAACTCCACTCCGAAGACGGGCGCGCCGAGTAAGCCGCTCGCGCAGCTGCTGCGGGGAGAGCGGCTCCGGCCGGGGAGACAGCCGTGGCGAGACGCCCGCAGGACCTCCAGAAGACGAAGTACCTCCAGGCACAGCACCCCGAGGCTCCGCATCCTCAGGCTCCACATCCCCAGGCTCAGCACCCCTAGACTCCGCACCCTCAGGCTTTGCACCCCCAAGCTCAGCACCCCCAGTCTCAGCACCCCCAGGCTCAACACCCCCAGACGCAGCACCTCTAGCAGCACCTGAGTCGACAGCTACCTCACAAGGCACAATACCAGGGGGTGGGTCTACCTGAGAGACACCTGAGGGAGCAGGACCCTGGGGCATGAGGGGGTCTACCGGAGGGGGACCTGGAGCAAGGAAGAGCGGCGGGGGAGGGAGAGGGGCAGAGCGGTAGGGGAAGAGACGGTAAAAGGGAACCGACTTGTCAAATGTGACGTCATGAGAGGGGAGGACACTGCGCGAGGTAGGGTGGTAAAACTGCCAGCAAGGAGTGTCAGGGACAAAGCCAAGGAAGACGCAGGGAATAGCGCGGGCGGAGAGCTTGTCCGTGGACGTATCGCAGACAAAGGCACGATAACCCCAGACCCGGAACACCGACGCATCGCCAACCTTCCCCGTCCAACGCAGTGTGGGGGAGGTCTCCGGCAAGGAGACACGGGGCCAGAGGTTGAGCTGATGCGCAGCATACCGGACTGCAAACGGGGAGCAGCCGCATGGATCATGGAGGTACGAGCGACCTCCATGACTAAGCCAATGCGGCGCTCAGCAATCCCATTTTGCTGAGGGGAGTCCAGAGGCGTGAACGACTGGAGAATGCCCTCCCCACGACAAAATTCCCACAAGAGGTCGGATGAGAACTCACCACCTCTGTCAGAGTGCAGACGCAGGACAGGAAGGTCCTGGCGGAACCGCTCGCGGAGCTGGAGTCGAACTGCACGGATCGAAGGGATCAAGACATCAGGGACCTCACCCTTTCTGCGCAAGGGGAAGACCGTGGTGTAACGCGTGTAGTCGTCAACAACCAGCAGAAAGTAACGCACGCGGCCCTGTCCAGTGACACAGGCTGGGCCCCACACGACCATGTGGAGGGTCTGTAGGGGTGCAGTCGTCGGGGGAAACGAGGAGGAGTGAGGAGCGGCGCGCTACCACCCCTCGACGCAAGGAAGGCAGGGCGGGGCAGGCGAGGGCGGGAGGGGAGGCAGAGACCTGGGAAGACCAGAGACAAGGAGGCGAGAGTGCATGCCACGTAGGCGTGGCAGGGAGGGGTGACCAAGGCGGTGGTGCCAGAGGAGAGTCTGGTGCGACAGGAGGCGACACGAGCAAGGGGGTGCTACCTGACCTGACGCGGACACCTGGGCAGACGCAGCTGCCTGAGGAGGCTCGGTAGCTAGTGTGTACAGACTCGATCCTGGCTGACGAGTGAACGTGGCCAGGTGACAGCCCGTCCGTGTTCACGAGCAGATCGACACACACTGACCCCCAGGAGTGGTGGTAGTGACCATCGCATCTTGGAGGGCAGCTGTACTCACCAAGTTCGTAGAGAACGAGGGGAGGGGAAGACCTGATAGTGAGCCGGACGGAACTGCTGGACAAAGGAGAACAGAGGAGGAACGGGCAATGACTGGGCCCCCGGAGGGGTCAGCCAGTCTGACCGGGACAGGTACAGGGAGAGGAGTGAGGGTGATTCTGTCACGAAAGAAACAGCGTGAGGCACCTGAGTCCAGCGTGAAGGTGTGCAAGGCCTCAGCAGGCGCAGTACCAGGGAGAGAAGACTCACTAGCACCTAGAGCAGCAGTCTCTATACCTGGGTCAGGCGGCACACACCGGTAACAGTCACCTTCAGAACTAGTAGACAAAGCATACATAGCAGAAGAATAGCATCATAGTCTAGGTCAGAGATCGCAACTCCAGAGCTAAGCAGCTCTTCCCAGTGAGGGCGCTCGACCTCATCACCAAACTCAGTGCGCCAGGCGTCGTCGAAGCGGGAGAAGCAGCGGTGCTAAGTGTGAGGCTTCCTGCATGTCTGACTAGCATGGTCACCCTTGCGAATGACATACGGGCAGCTAAGACTACCCGCAGACGCCCCACGCTAAAACAACCACTCACGAAGTTGCTGGGGTGACTGGGTCTCGCTCCGACGCTGCTGCCGCTGCCTCTGGCCTCCTCCAGAACCTCCACGCTGAGCTCCAGTCCTACCGCCACCACGCTCACCGCTGCCACTACCGCCATCCCCACCGCTGCCTCCACCGCCGCCACCAACGCCCCCACTCCCGCCACCACTCCCATCGCTGCCACCACCTCAACCGCCTCCACTACCTCCACTGCCGCCCCCACCACCACTCCCACTGTCACCTCCACCAACCCTGCCACCCTTGCCCTTGCTGCTGCGGCGCTTCGCACTAGCAGAAGCAGCCCCGACATCCTCAGCACCAAGGACGTCAACAGCAGCAGCAAAGGCGTAGGAGGGGGCAATGGGGGAGGGGTAGCACCCGTCCAAGAAGGGCATGCGCGGAGTGCCACAAGCAGCACCTACAGCGACTACACTAGTCTCAGCTGCAAGGAGGTGCTGCTCTTGGAGGTCAACAGTGAGGACTGTGGGGTCAAGGGAGAGAAAGTGGTCCCTGACAGCGCGAAGAGAGTCAGGGAGGTGGGTGACTATAAAGTAGAGAGTGATGAGTATCGGGGGCTGGTTCTTGTGAAGGAACTCACCGGGGGCGGCAGCGCGGTAGCGAGCGTTGCTAGCGCGAAGGTGGGAAACTAGGTCCTCGACTGTGGCAAAGGCGGACAGCTCGGGGAACAGGTAGGGCAGTAGCAGGCGGCCTAGAGCAGCAGTGGCAGGCGAGGAGTAGCGAGCGTCGACAGTGTCGTACAGTGCCTGTGCTGTCCTGTGCTGTCCGAAGTGAGCGCATTCGGCTAATGGTAGGTGGTTGCGAATGGCTCAACGGGCAGCAGCGTCGCGAGTAAGCCACAGTGAGCGAGTCGCACTGTCAGCTGTGGCGGGAGGGGTGGGAGCAGTGCCAGACGCGAGGTCAAACAAAGAAACACTGTCCCGAGAGTCGCTCAGTAGGTACAGCTGTAGGTCGTCCAGCCACATGTTAAACTGGATCGAGCGACCCTCATGATCGAACGCGAGAAGCCATAGTGGCGCAGCACGTAGAGCGGGTAGAGGCCGAGCAGCGCGGGGAACAGGGCAGGCAGCAGGCTGTAGGAGGGGCGGCTCTAGGGCCTAGGGGCGGCTGCGGGCTGGGTCAGGAGCGACAGGCCGCGGGGCCGAGGCACAACGGGCCGGAGGCCTAGGGGCGACGGGCCGTGGGGCCTAGGGGGAAACGGGCCCGGGGGGAGGGGCCTAATGGCGACGGGCCGCGGGGCCAAGAGCGAGGGGCCGCGGGGCTAGGGGCAAAGGGCCTGGGAGCCGAGAACGACGGGCCTAGGGGCCGGGGTGCGACAGGCTGCGGGGCCAGGAACGACGGGCCGCGGGGCTGGGCACGAAGGGCCGCGGGGCCAGAATCGAAGGGCCGCGCGGCCAGGAACGAAGGGGCCGCGGGGCCGAGAACGACGGGCCGCGAAGCCGCGGGGGCCTAGGTGCGATGGGCCGCGGGGCCAGGAACGAAGGGCCGTAGGGCCGAGAACGACGGGCCTAGGGGCCGGGGTGCGACAGGCCGCGGGGCCAGGAACGACGGGCCGCGGGGCCTAGGTGCGACGGGCCGCGGGGCCAGGAACGAAGGGCCGCGGGGCTAGGAACGAAGGGGCCGCGGGGCCGAGAACGACGGGCCGCTGGGCCGCGAGGGCCTAGGTGCGACGGGCCACGGGGCCAGGAACGAAGGGCCGCAGGGCCGAGAACGACGGGCCTAGGGGCCGGGGTGCGACAGGCCGCGGGGCCAGGAACGATGGGCCGTAGGGCCTAGGTGCGACGGGCTGCAGGGCCAGGAACGAAGGGCCGCGGGGCCAGGAACGAAGGGGCCGTGGGGCCGAGAACGACGGGCCGCAGGGCCGCGGGGGCCTAGGTGCGATGGGCCGCTGGGCCAGGAACGAAGGGCGGCGGGGACGAGAACGATGGGCCAAGGGGCCGGGAACGACGGGCCGCGGGCGACGGGCCTAGGGCCCAGGGGCGCGACGAGCGACGGCCTAGGGTCGACGGGCGCGAGTGACGGGCCTAGGTGCGACAGGCCGGGGCCTAAGGTCGGGAGTAGGGCCGCACGAGGGCGGAGCGTAGGGCAGCAGGTGGTCGGCCCAAGGAAATTTTTTTGGTCTTAGCGAGGGACCTGCTCTGAAACCATGTCAAGATAACGAACGAGAATGAATGAACTAGCAAAGAGTTGGGTGCAAGTACTAACCCTAATTGGGTTGTAACCCTTATGGGCTACCCCACTATAGCCTACACAAATGTAAGCACTATAACATTCTGACACGAACAGCAACATAGATGGTCAACGTCGTTCTCCTCATCAAAGTGGAGTCAGGCCAACTTTGGCGAGTCATATGTCGGCTGGTCGAGACGGAGGCATCGCGCCGGCGTACGGCTACTTCATTTTTTTGCCAGACAATATCGCTATGCAGAATCTGCTCGAAGGGCGACACGACTTGATCACATGGAAGGAGTCTATCGAGCATCACATCATGCGCACCTACATGGCGACCGACGACCTCTACATCAACCAACTGGAGAAGAGATTGACCAACATTCGCATGGGCGAGCAGGAATTGGCGACCGAGTACTGCAATCGAGCGCGGCGAATTTTGGCCGACCTGTGGATGGCTGGCGTCGAGTACTCGGTGGCGTTGTATGTCACGCATGTCATAAGTGCCCCCCCCTTGAGCTACAATGTGATGCACCGGATGCTGATAATTCCTGGCACGCGCGAGACTCTGAACGAGGACTCGCTTTCGAGTCATATCATCCAGGACGAATTCATGCAGGAGTCTGAGCGATTGTCAGATCTCCTTCCGCAGGCCATCTACGTTGCCCCGATGAAGAAGGGACGTCAGACGGGGCAGCGTGGGAAGTCTGGCGGAGGGGGAGGCAGTGGTGGAAAGTCATCGAACACCAAGTCGACAGAGGGCGCTGACCGTGAGAAGTCGGCGAAAGGCAATGATCACAGTAGCAGTGGTTCGTGTCGAGGAGGACGCCACTGCTACGTTTGCGGAGACCCCGACCATCTCTCGTACGTCTGCCCTCACCGCGACGAGTCCGTCGACAATCAGAGAGGAAGCCGCAAAAAGTCTGAAAACGCCCGTCGATCAGAGGACGGGAAGTCTGACGACAATCGTTGGCGTCAAGACAACAAGCCGCGGAAGGAGAAGCCTGCGTCATCGAAAACGCCGCCGTCATCAGAGGCCGGTACCTCGAGCGGGAAGGAAGCCTCTTGTTTGATGGTTGGCGTGGTCGAGCCAACTATTTCGCTAGCACCGGAGGCTAGCGAAGACTTCCATGCGGTCGCTGCAGCTGTGCAGGCGAATCCGACCGTGGTGCTCCTCGACAGTGGCTACTCCCATCATCTGATGGGAACGCGAGAGGCCTTTGTCGACATGAAGCCAGGAGGCGAAATCCTTCACGTGCGTGGCTTCAACGGAGCGCTTCAGAATGTCGAAGGCCGTGGCACAGTTTCTCTAAAAGGGGAGACCGGGAAGCCGATTCTCATCCGTGACGTGCTGTACGTCCCGGGTGTACACACGAATCTACTGTCGGCTGGCCAGCTGAAGGACAGCGGCGTAAAGCTGCAGGATGAGGGCGACAAAATGCTGCTTGTTTCCGCTACAGGAGATGTGCTCGGTCAAGCACGCGCACGCTTCTCCGGCCGAGTCCTCTGTACTGACCTGCGCCCCTGCTCCTCGAAATCGACAACACCTTCGACGGAGGCAGTTGCATTGCGGACGATCGCCTCGACGACGAAGTCAACGCCGGATAGGTGGCACGCAAGGCTCGCGCACGTCGACATCGACACGATCAACAGTTTGGCGAAGCATGAAGTTGCCGGACATCAAGCAATGGACCGGAGTCGACCTGCCGTGTGCCTCCTGTGTCGGCGAAAAGCTAGCGCAACATACTTTTCCGGAGAAAGGATCGGACGCTGAAAATACCCTCGAAGTCATGCACGACCTCACCGCCATGGATGGGAGCCTCTATTTCCTCCTCCTCAAGGCCTGCAAGACTCGCTTTGTGTGGGTCCGCCTGATCGTGAAAAAGAGCGACGTGCTCGTCGTTTTCGAGAATTGGTTGAAGGAAGTGGAGCGGCAGACCTCGAAGTCAGTGAAAAGGCTGCGCTCTGACCACCGAGGGGAGTTCCTCAGTCGAGCCTTCACCGATCTCGTCGAGGACAAGGGTATCCTCCACAACCTCACCTGCCCCTATACTCTGCAGCAGAATGGCATGGCGGAGCGGGAGATGCGCACGGTCGTCGAAGCTGCGGACGATGCTGCTTCACATGGGGGTGAAGCATCACTGGTGGCACCTCGCCCTTAGCCACGCCGTCTGGGTGCGCAATTGTCTCGAACGGGCCTCGCTTCCTCCGAGAACGACGCCGTATGAGCTGCTATTCAAGAAGAAGCAGGACCTTACGCTGGTGCGGGTGTGGGACTGCATGGTGCAGTTCATGGTCCTGGAGTAGCAGCGCGGCGGCAAGTTGGCGCCGAAGGCCCGCTGAGAAATTCACCTCGGTGTTTCGCCGGAAAGCAAGGGCTGGGAGGTGCTAGATCGCACGGACAACCGCATTGCTATAAGCATGGAAGCAATCTTCTACAAGACAATGTCGCTTGAGGAGTGGAAGGTGGAGCATGGGCCGGCGTCGGAACAGATTCGGGTTTCCGCGCCAATGGATCCCTCATCAGCGGCGACTCCGCTACTCGTCGTCGAGGACGATGACCAGAGTGTCAATCCCACTCCCTCCATTCTGCCTCCATCGAAAGCTCCTGCGACTCTTCCCGTCTCCCTCCCATTGCTCGCCACTGCGCTGCCTAAGTCCGCATCGACATCGGCCGCCAGCGATGCGGGGAGCATTGGTGCCTCGCTTTCGGCTCCGCCCATCGGCATCGTTGGCAGTCGACATGGTCTGGTCAGCGGGCAAGTCGGCGTTGGAGCGAAGTCTCCGCCGACAAGGGAGCCGTCGAACGGGGAGCGCATTTCAGAGGAGCCGTCGACAGGGGAGCCGTCAAATAAGGAGCTCGCTTCAGAGAAGCGGACGACAGAGGAGCAGTTCGACGATGGCACATCTGTAGGCTAGATTAGGATTAGTTCTTAGTGAGGATAGCACTTTTACTTTGTACTATCGATTCTACCCTATTACCAACTTTTTCTCCTCGATACTTGACATGGTATAGAGCTAGGTAGGTTAGCTTAGCTTCCGCTGCGCCTAGCCCGAACCTAGCCAGAATCTAGCATGCTTCCTCCCCTTTTTCTCGTCACCTAGTGCGCGCCTCGCAGGCACCGGCTCGTTGCTAGCCGGTTGCCTCCGCGCGGCTCCGATTTGATGCCCATTAGAGGCACGCGCGGGCCCCGATTTTGTCGCCTAGCAGGCCCCTGCAGGCCCTGCGATCGTCGCCGCGGACGGCGCATTCCTTTTTTTTTAGCCCGTCGCACGAGCCCACTGCCCACCTCATCCGCCCGCCACTTTCACGCTAGTGCGTCGCGCGAGACATAGCCGCCCCCACTGCTCGTAGTAGCGTTTACAGCCGCCACCACCGCCACTAACAACTACAACAACCACTATCGCCACCGTCAGCAACAGCTACAGCCGCCGCCACTGCCATTAGCAGCTGCTACAGCCGCCACCGCTGCCATTTGCAGCTGCTACAGCCGCCGTCGCCGCCACCGTTTGCAGCTGCTAGAGCCGCCGCCGCCGCCGTTTCCAGCTGCTACAGCCGCCGCCGCCGCCGCCGCTGTTTGCATATGCTACAGCCGCCGCCATTTGCAGCTGCTACATCCGCCGCCGTCGCCGTTTGCAACTGCTATAGCCGCCACCATTGCCACCTACTGCTACAGGCGTTTCCACTACAGTCACAGCCATCGCTACAGCCCTAGCAACTGCCGTCAGCTGCGACTACTGCCTTCTATAGCCATTGCCGCCCCTGTTCCTCCCTGCTACAGCCACTGCCGCTCCTGTCACTGTTTGCTACAGCCAATGCCGCCCCTGTCACTGTTTGCTACAGCCACTCCTGCCCGTGCTACTATCTGCTACAGCCATTGACGCCCCTGTTTCCTGCCTGCTACAGACACTGTCGCCCCTGTTATTGCATATTACTGCCACTACCGCCCATACTACTGCCTCCTACAGCCACTGCCGGCCTTGCTGCTACTGCTGCAGACACTGCCGCCCCTACTTTAGCTAGTGCCGCCGCCGCTGCAGCTAGTGCTGCAGACACTGCCGCTCCTACTAGCTAGTGCTGCCGCCACTGCAGCTAGTGCTGCCGCCACTGCAACTTGTGCCGCCTCCACTGCAGCTTGCGCCGCCGCCACTGCAGCTTGTGCCGCCGCCACTGCAGCTTGCCGCCGCCGCTGCAGCTAGTGTTGCTGCCACTGCAGCTTGCACCGCCGCCACTGCAGCTTGTGCCGCCGCCACTGCAGCTTGCCGCCGCCGCTGCAGCTAGTGCTGCTGCCACTACAGCCTGCCGCTGACGCTGCGGTTGATGCCGCCGCCACTGCAGCCTGCCGCCGCCGTACAACTAGTGCCGCTGCCACTGCAACTTCCCCCCACAGCTGCTGCTATAGCCGCCATAGCCACTCCAGCCGTTGCTATGGAAACCGGTAGAGCAGCCACCGCCGTTAGAGTCGCCACTGCTGTCCCTTTTGTAGCTGCCTCGTGAACACCCGCTGCTGCCTCTATTCCAGCCTCCACAGCAGCCACTTGCGCCGCCACGGCAGCTGCTACCAGGACAACTGCGAGTACCACTGCAGCCGCCCCTGGCCACCCTCTAGCTGCCTCTGGTCAGTTTTAGTCGCGGTTCCTGCCTGGGCCACTCTTAGCTGCCCTCTTCTGCCCTTTCCTGCTCGTTGCCGCCCGTACCATCCATACTACACCACTATGTCGACGCAGCAGCAGCAGTGGTCGCAGCCGCAGGGTCAGCAACATCGACCGCAGCAGCCTCAGCACTGGGTTTCTCGACATCAGTGGAGTCCTGCCGGACCCTGCTCGTACATGCCTAGTCTCGGGTCTATCACTGTTTCTAGTTTAGGCGCTTATACTGCTGTTAGTCCAGGTTCGACGTCTAGTGTAGCGTCACTCTCCTTCATGCTAGACTTTGGCGCGTCTCAGTGTGTGAGGATCGAGGATTGAGCTCAGGAAAGAGAGTTTGAATTGAATGATCCACCTGGGTACAACACAAGGCTATATATAGTCTCGACACAAGGCAGGTAACCCAGGTGTTACTCGAATGTTCTGAGGGTCGAGAAGCGTCCCGAACAAAACCTTCCCAAACTCGGTAGAAAGCAATTCTGTGGCAACCGAAAAGGCTTGAGTTCGGTACATGTCACCTGGTTCGGTGCTATAACTATAATAAAATATAGGAATGCACCTAACCTAGGAATTCAAGCATATCTATGCATGATAAAATGAACCTAAGCTTTACATAACATAATAAAGTCTAGGCAAGCTAGCAAAGCAAGCATAAGCCGTCGTACTGTCACACGTCCCCCCCTCAAAGCTGGGTGGCGTGAGATATGTTGGGCTGAGAAAAGCCCTTAGGATCTTTGCGACGGCTTATGCTTGCTAATGGCGGAAGGGATACATGTTCTCACGCCACCCAGCTTTGAGGGGGCGGAAAAGCCCTCAGGATCATTAAGACGCTTCCGCTATTACATTTTATACTCAGATATGTAGCGCTATTATAGCAAAGAGATACAAGCTTTTATAAGAATACAAGGGAATATGAAGGGTTATAACTAATAACCGTTTTACCATTGCTGTTGCGGTTCGATACAGTGACGACTCGGGCAACTGCTCAACAGCGAGTCAGTTGTTTGTCCTTGTTGTCGCGCTGTACTTGTCAGGTCAAAGGTCGCTGACCTTTGCCTTTCGCGTAACCTCCAGCAGTTGTTCAACCTCCGAGGGTTGACTCGTTGATGCTTCGATATGTTCTGCTTCGCTTCTGACTTGGTGTTTCGACACGACAGAGGCGCTTAAATCAATTGTTTCCAACACTCCCCTTCGCTTCTGGAGTGTCGCTGCTGGTGACGTGGCTCTGTCCAGTCAGCAGCATGCAGTACTCAAACTTCTGTTTTCCGAGTTTCTTGGTCAAGTAATCAGCTGCCATCTCGGACGTGGGACAGTAAGACAGCTCAAGTCTTCCCTTCTCGATCTCGTCCTTCACGAAGAAATATCGCAGGGCGATATGCTTCATCCTGTTCGCGAATCCGTTTTTGTTGGCTATCCGAATTGCCGACTGGTTGTCGCAGAACAGGGAGAAGCTGGGTAACTGAGCCAGCTTCGCCTCCTCCAGGAGTTCGCGAAGGTACAATCCTTCCTTGGTGGCTGAGCAGAGTGCGATATATTCTGCTTCGGCTGAGGAGAGAGCGAATAATTCCTGCTTACTCGACTGTCACGAGATAGGTCCGATAGGCTCGAGGTGGTAGATGTAGCCTGTGCGCGAGCGCCTGTTGTCAGAATCTCCGGCGTGGTCGGCGTCGACGTAGCCGATTAACTTGGGCGTTGTAGTTCTGTTCTTGTAGTAGGTCAGGCCGATCGTTGGAGTGCTAACGAGGTAGTGAAGAGCGCGGTCGAGTTCCGTCATGTGTTCAACTTCAGGCCTTTTGAGGTAGGTGGCGAGTTGACTTGCGGAGTATGATAGGTCCGTGTTGAGAAACCAAAGGAAGTTAGAAACGAGAAAGGGGTTGAACTAGCAAGCAGTTGAGTACATATAGCAAACCCTAGATTGGGCTGTACTCACTATTGAGTACCCCACTGCAGGCTAGACAAACATAACATTCTGACAGTCCGGGCGGCAGGTGACAGCCGCAAAGAGAAGGCATCCCAGCTTCCTCTGGTAGTCGCGTATCCTGGCAGGCTTGGGTGGAGTGGAGTCTTCCTTGTGACTTCCTGCCGTGTAGCGGTATGGCGTGGAGATGGTAGTTGGCGTGAGTGCGAAGCGTTTGGCGATGGTGTCGGCATATTTTGCGGCGTTGAGGTAGATCGCGCTTTCTCCTTCCTGGATGTTGAGGCCGAGGTACTGCGTGACGGTAGATGAGACTGTGAGCGTGAGGTCTTTTTGTAGCTCCCCTTCAAACCAGGTAGTGATGTTGTCGGTCGACCCGATGTAGAGTAGATCGTCTACGTAGACTATTAGTATAATATAGTCGTCGCCTTTCGTGAGCCGGTACATGCCTTGGTCGTGCAGTAGCTGCCGGAATCCGATGCGAGTAAGTCGAGCGTGTAGGTACTGCTGCCATAGTCTTGGGGCCTGTTTGATGCCGTACAATGACTTCAGCAGCTGACAGACGTGATTAGGTTCTCCGTTGGAGCCATGTGGTAGTTCGACGAAGATTTCTGCGTCGACAGGTGCGTACAGAAATGCGTTGGCGACATCAATTTGCCGCAGTTTCTTTTTCTTCATGGCGGCGATCGCGAGGAGAATTCGTAGTGAGGTGTGTCGGCTGACCGGAGCAAATGTCTCGGTGAAGTCACGTCCGTGCTCTTGGTCGAAACCGCGTACGACCCAGCGCGCTTTAAACTTGTCGATGGTGCCGTCTGCCTTTGTCTTCACACGGAAGACCCACTTCCTGGTGAGTACTGTCTTGTTTCGTGCTACGCCGATAGGGACGACTTTCCAAGTGTTGCGTTCCTTCAGTGCTTTCAGTTCCTTGTCCATGGCTTCACGCCATTTTTCCCTATGCTCCCCCCCCAGAGCCTGCTGAACTGTGGCAGGCTCCTTAGGAGTCACCGTGCCGTGGACCGCGGTGACGAGGCCGAGTATCTGGAGGCCACTCTGTGTGTAGCGGGGGAGAGTTGTGTCCGCGGGATAAGCTCCTTCGTCACCTGTTTCTGGGTCAGGTATGAAGTTGGGCCCTATGCGTTCTGCTTCGTTGGTGTTGACTTCTGGGGGTGTAACGTAACCATTGTCGGCGAAGTGGTAAAATACGTCGGCGTTGGAGCTTTCGCGAGGATTTTCGTCATCCATTGGGACATCGACGGAGCAGTAAGGGAGAGGTCCGGCTTCCTCCGAGGCTTCATCCACGTTCTGCTCGTCCCAGTCAGCTTTGTCTGCTGCCGAGGCGAAGGCTCGGTCACCACGGAAGCCACCTGTGGGGTCCCGATCTTCTTCCAGGTTGGCAAGATACGTCGGAAGGGTGAGTCGTTCGTAGAAAATGACATCACGTGCTGCTACTGTTTCTTTGGAGTGGACGTCGACAATCTTCCACGCGTTGTAATTTCTTTCGATGCCCAGGTGTAGTCCCCACTGTGCGCGTTGAGAAAATCTTCCGGCTCTTGCAGTGTGTGGGCGATACTGTACCATGCAGCCGAAAACTCTTAACATTTTTGTGCTGCCCTATTTTCCTGTCCACAGCAGGTGCGGTGATGCATTGTTCGGTAGTGATGACGACGAAAGCAAGTTGTGCAGCATGACGGCGTGGTCCATCGCCTCAGGCCATTGGTGATTGGGCAGTCGCATGCCACGCAGTAATTTGCGCATGGTGTTCTGGAGAGTTCGATTCATCCGTTCTGCCACGCCTTGCTGTTGATGGGCGTAGGGAAGCGAGATGAGCCTCTTGATTCCTCTTTCTGCCAAGTACTGCTTGAACCTCTGTGAGGTGTATTCTCCTCCTCCGTCTGACTGGAAGCTTTTTAGTTTCACGCCTGATTCTCGTTCTGCTACTGGGAGCCAAGCGACGAAGGCCTCGAAAGCCATGTCCTTGCTCGGAAGGTTAAGGTGCCAAACGTAACGCATAGCGGCATCGATGAACGTGATGGTGTAGCTGTATGCTCCTTGTACAGGTTCGCGATTGTACAGAATGTCGCTGTACACTTTCTCAAGTGGTGCGTAAGTTGGTGCGCTGGGGTTGTGGTGAGAAGTGAATGGCCGATGTGGTAAGTCAGCTTCGGGGCAGGTAAAGCACGTTCCACGCGCTCGTCGAAGTTCGCTTCCATCGGTTAGGAGCAGTGAATCTTTGTCGAGTACTCCTGCTCTGATTGTGTTGTTTAACACCGTGTTGCTTGGATGTCCCATTCGTGCGTGCCAGATGTCTTCGCTAGCGCGATGTCCGGGTGAGCGACGATACAAGTCGGAGTTGGAGTAGAAGCTTGCGGTGAAGTTTGCACTTCGATGTACTTCTCGTGGTGTTGGGTTAAGCTATTGCGCAGGAGTTGGTGGAGTGTCGTCGATTTGAGCCGATGTAGTTGAAGGACCAGCGATTGGTGTCGATGTTGCTGCTGCTGCTGCCGTTGTTTCTGTTGCTGCCGATGTTGTCTCTGCTGCTGCCGATGTTGTCTCTGCTGCTGCTGATGTTGTCTTTGCTGCTGCCGAGTGTTGAATTGTTGCTAATGCTCTTGTTCATTCTGTCTCAGGGATGGTGTGCGAGTACCAGAAGCCTTCTGGACTGAAGTCGGGGTCAAGATCTGGTGGGTGTGTCCAGGAGGTGAAGGTGACGATCCCGTCGCTGTCAGCGGTGCCGAGATCTGGGACGAAATCGAGGACGAAGACTTTATTCTTCAGGACCGCCTTCCCGATGTAGAGACCGCCTTTCCCGTTATATAACTTGAACTCCTGAGTGGTGCTATCTGCTTCGAGGTGTATGCCATTCGCCATCAGTTGACTGACGCTAAGTAGGTTGTATCCGAGCCCTTCTGCTATTAAAACCTTCGACATCTGTAGTATGACGTTTGTTTCTCGTGACTGGAGTTGCACTATGCCTTGTCGTCGTGTGCGCAGATTCTGATTGTTGGCGATGGTGATGACGACCTCGCGTTGAAGTTGGTGTTCACGTTGAACAAAGCGTCCTGAAGAGCACATATGCTGTCCGCAGCAGCTGTCTAAGAACCACGTATCTTTCCCGGACGGCTCGCTTTGAGCGATGGCTGCATACGTCGGATTTGGTTGAAGTGACTCGCGGCGAGGCGTGCTGTTGTCGAGTTACTTTTCCGGTGAGTAATGTGGTGGTGACTCTGTGATGCAGGAGTCGGTCAGCCGTGCCATGCAACTGACGATGTTTCTTGTTCCTTGCGCAGGTTGTCCCGTCGATGTTGTTGAGGCTTGTACTTGAGAGGTCGGATTCGCTTGCGTTGAGGCGACTTGACTGCTTGAAGGGCGAAGCGGCCGGTTTGGGCAGTGTGTACGGGGGTGACCTAACGTCTTGCAAAGGTGACAGAACGGAGGTACTGGTTTCGGTTGATGCCGATAGTTGTTGTTGTTGTAGCGCCGTTGAGTGTGGAATGCGAATTCGGGCACTGATGCCTTCTTCTTGTGTCGTTCTTCTTGCAGGTCCATATCTTGCTGCTCAGCGTGGATCTCGGCGCAGAGTGCTGCTTCTGATATTTTTCCGTGGGCTCGGAGTATGGCGCGGGTGGAGCGCCACTGAGGACCGAGGCCGCCGATGATGACTGTGACGAAGGCGTCTTCTGAGATCGACCCTCCGCATCGAAGGAGTTTGTCGCGCAATTCGCGACAACGGCTGATATACGCCATCCCCTTTTCGCCCGGTTTCATTTCGACTGTCGTCAGTTGCGCCATTAACCGACTTTGATTGACGATGTCTGTTGCTTGATACAGGTTCTTCAGGTGGTTGTACGCGAGCTCTGCAGAGTTGCCGTATCCCCGGTAAGACCGTATATTCTGCTGCTGATTTGGAGTGATGTTTCTCAGTAGTATTGTGTACGCCATCATTGACTGATACGTGTACTGCTGCTTGTCGTACTGTGTGCCGTGTGTTGGATATGGCAGGGACCCGTCGAAGAAGCCAAGAATCTGCGCACCTTCCATCATCAGTTCGAATTCGAATGACCAGGTAAAGAAGTCCTTTCCGTCGAATGGTCTTGACGTTTGCAGTTTTAAAACGTACGCAAACTGCGACTGAACTTGAAGTGCATCTAGTGTCTTCTCTTGCTCAGGTGAAGGCTGCTGGCGCGGCATGAAGCTGACGGAGCCGCGCTGAGGTTCGTACGGGGCGAAGGTAGGTTGTTGCTGATTTCCTCATGCGTAAGATGAACCGTCGAGGCTCATCGGTGTTGCGTTGTTGTTGTTGCTGTTGTTTGACTGTGCAGGTGCCCCTTGCTAGTGTTGTTCGTAGAAGGACATGAAGGAGAAGAATTTCTCCATCATGTCTGGGTCGAAGGCCGCGGCTTGATTTGCGGGAGTTTCTGAAGACGTTGCTCTTGGTCTTGTTGCCGTACCCTCCTCTGTCTGTAGGCCAGAGGCAGGAGGTGGAGTAGGAGTAGTACCGGGAGAGCCGTTAGAGGAGCTTCTCTCCTTCTGCGTTGCCATGTCTTGTGATGTTGTGGGTGTCTTGGTTGTAGTTGAATTTTTCCTGACAGCTCTCATACCATGTTGGGCTGAGAAAAGCCCTTAGGATCTTTGCAGGACTAAATTCTGAGTAGGACAATGTAATAGCGAAAGCATCTTAATGAGAACTTATGAACCACCTTGCGCTAGTATGTGAGGGCAAAGTAGATTGATTAATAGCAAAGAGATACAAGCTTTTATAAGAATACAAGGGACTATGAAGGGTTATAACTAATAACCGTTTTACCATTGCTGTTGCGGTTCGATACAGTGACGACTCGGGCAACTGCTCAATAGCGAGTCAGTTGTTTGTCCTTGCTGTCGCGCTGTACTTGTCAGGTCAAAGGTCGCTGACCTTTGACTTTCGCGTAACCTCCAGCAGTTGTTCAACCTCCGAGGGTTGACTCGCTGATGCTTCGATATGTTCTGCTTCGCTTCTGACTTGGTGTTTCGACACGACAGAGGCGCTTAAATCAATTGTTTCCAACAAGATACACCCTTCTTGACAAGATAGTCCTTGGGAGCACAACGTGCATTGCCCATATTAGCTTCTGCAACCCAATTGTCCTCAGAGGGGTCATATCCCTACCAGTGTATCAGGAACTCGAGGGACTTGCCGCCGCGGCGCCGATGAGTGAGAACACACTCCACTTCATACTCAGGTTCATCCTGGATGAGAACAGGTGGTGGTGGCGGTAGCTGCCGTCCCTGGAACTGTTGGTTGGGGTCGTTGGAGGGCTTCAGTAGCTGAACATGGAAAGCATTGTGAAGCTTCCACGTAGTAGGTAAGCGCAAGCGGAATGTAACTGGTGTCACCTGTGCCTCCACGAGAAAGGGTCCACAGAAGCGAGGCCGGAGTTTGGATGGTAGGTGAGACAGGTTCAAGTTGCGCGTGTCGAGAAGCACCTGATCTCCAACTGCTACTGAGTGATCTTGTCGCTGGCGATCGACATACTGCTTCTGGGAGGTCTGCATCGTGGTGAGACGTCGCTGAGTCTTCTCCCATAGCTGTTGCATGGTGGTAACAAAGTCGTGTGCGGCTTGGACGTGTGCCGGTGTGGTTGGCTGCTGTGGGGTGAGTGGCTCCCAACCGTAGCACAGGAAGAAAGGAGTTTTCCCTGTGGCCGCATGCGAAGCGTTGTTGTAAGCGTTGGTAACTGGAAGTCCCAGTGGCTGATGTCGTCTTTGCAAGCTGTGCGCAGTAACTGTTCAACCACCTGATTGAGTCGCTCTGTCTGTCCGTCAGTCTGGGGGTGGTATGCTGAAGACATCGCAAGCTTTGTCCCCAACAATCCTATGAGCTCCTTCCAGTACTTACTGGTAAATTTCGGGTCTCTATCCGAGATGAATGTAGAGTGGATGCCGTGGATGGTGATGATGCGGTTGAAGAAGAGGCGAGCATTTGCTTCAGCAGTGGCTGTGGCGTTGGTCGGGATGAAGTGATCCATTTTGGAGAACTTATCGATCACTACAACGATGGCATCAAGGAAGTCCCGTGATGAAGTCGAGGCTAACGACCTGCCATGGCTACTCCGGTACGGGTAGAGGCTGAATTATCCCTGCTTTTTTCTGCTTGCTACTCTTCATCCGCTGGCACGTGTTGCATGAGGTGACGAACTGCTGCACATCTGCTGCCATATGAGAATAGTAGTAATACTTCGCTATCCCTGCTAACGTCTTGTTGCTCCAGAAATGTCCCGCGTATGGCACGTCGTGGAACTCCTCCAGTAGGATCTGCCGTAGCGGGGCATAGTTCGGTACCCAAATCTTTCCTATTCCCTTCCTTACAGCTAAGTCCTCCCACAGTAACAGCTTCTATTTTCTGTGCTGTAGTGATCTCTGCTTCCACGGAGTACCCATGTTGGAATAGACCCCTGAGCAGAGGGTTCATCCCGTCGAGCTGGATGCCTACTACATGACCGAGGCGGCTCAATGCGTCAGCTTTGTTTTGTAGCCCGTGTTTGTAGACGATGCCGTAGTGGAAGTGGGTCTCCAAAAAGTCCACCCAACGCACCTGTTGTCGTGAGAGCGTCGGCTGCGACTTCAGGTATTTGAGGCTGCAGTGGTTAGTGTGAACCGTAGTCTTGGCTCCCTCTAGGTAACACCTCCACGCCTTGAAGGCTACGACTATGGCTAAGGCTTCCTTGTCGTGAAAGGGGTAGTTCAGTTCTGCTCCATGTAGCTTCTTACTGAGATAGGCGATGGGTTGCAGACCGCATCCGTGATCCTGCTTCAGTAATGCTCCAACTGCCTGGTCACTAGCATCTGCTTCCACCACGTAGTCCTTGTCTGGGTCCGGTAGTATGCGTACTGGCGCTGTAGTCAGTGCTGTCTGTAGCTGCTCCATGGCTTGCTGATGAGGAGTATCTATCCCATTTGAAGGGCGTATCCTTTTTCCGTAGGTCGGTCAGTGGCACTGCTATCTTAGCATACTGAGGCACGAACATGTTGCAGTGGTTAGCGAAGCCTAGGAACTGCTGTAACTCCTTCACATTCTCCGGTATTTCCCACTTTTTGACGGCTTCGAACTTCCGCGGGTCCACGTGTACGCCCTCCGCACTTACCATGTGCCCGAGAAACTGCACCTTCTTCAGTGCGAAGTCGCTCTTTGATAGCTTCACGTAGAACTTATTTTTCCGCAGTATCTCGAACACTTTCCGCAGATGCTCCACGTGCTCCTTCATGTTCTTGGAGTAGATGAGTATGTCGTCCAGGTACACCACTACGCACTCGTCCAGCAGGGGTCGTAGGATATGGTTCATCTCCGCCTGGAACGTCGCTGGTGCGTTGCAGAGTCCGAACGGCATCACTAAGTACTCGTAGGAGCCATATCTGGAACGGAACACCATCTTGTGGATCGAGTTGTCCGCCATCTTGATCGGCCACTGACCCGATTGTAGGTCCAGCTTCGAGAACACCGTTGCACCGCGTAGTTGATCGAGAAGATCGCCTATGTGCAGTATGGGGTACTTGTTTTTTACTGTCTGTTTGCTCAGTGGACAGTAGTCGATGCACATCCGTAAACTGCCGTCTGGTTTTCGAGTGAAGAGAACTGGTGCACCGTAGGGAGAGGTGGATGGGCGGATCAATTGTCTGCCCAGTAGATATTATATATGCTTCTTCATGTCTGTCAGTTCTGTTAGACTCAGTCAGTATGGTGCATTCGAGACGGGTTTTGCACTTGGTTCCTCCACGATCTCGTGCTCTTGGGTGCGCGCTGGAGGTACGTCTACGGGTAGGTCATCGGGCATTATATCCTTGTACTGCTCAAAGACCTCCTTCACTGCTGCAGGTAGCTCCGAGCTCGGCTTCTCCTCCTCTGCTGCTGTCATGACCAGTGCTAAGTAACCCGTGTTACTCTCGTTCACCGTCCGTTCAAACTGTGCCAGTGTCGTGTCACAAACATCCCTTGTATCCGTCTAGCTTCGCAACTCCACCCGTTTCTCGTTGTTGTAGATGCACGCCTTCCGATTAACCCAGTCGATCTCGGGGCTGAACCACTTCAAGAAATCTCGCCCCAAGATAAAATCTAAACCCTTGATGTTCATGATCGGCAACATTGGCTTCCATCTTAACGCACCTATGTGCAGCTGTAGTGATTCTTCGCCATGGATGGGAAGCTTCATGCCGTCCACCATTGTTGCTGAAAACCAGGTCTCCTCCGCTTTCTTTCCTATTTTCTCCAACGTCCCGCGGTCACACACCGAGTGGGATGCACCACTGTCCACCAGAGCATGGAGGCGTCGCCCTTTGCATAACACCTCGAGGAGTAGTGGTTTCTGCTGCGCTGAGTAGCCAAAGAGAGACTCATTAATAGGATCATAGGGTACATCAAAGAAATTACCATCCCTATTTCCTATACCTGACTTAGCACTCTTAGCTTCCAACTTCACCTGGGGGGTAGGAGGATTTTTCCGAGGCTTGAACAACTTCTACTGAGCCTGGAATTTTCCCCTAAGCCTTTGCAGCTGTGTAGGCTTCACCTGTGGGCAATGGGGAGTCTTAACACGGTGCTGCGGGGAGAGGACATTTACTCCAAAGAACGCACGACCCTTTTCTACGCTCCGTAATGCTTTGCCCAACCTCTCAGGTACCTGAATAATATATGAAGGCTTTTTCTTGGCCTCTAAGTCTCCCCTGAAATTTTCAAAGGCTTGAAAACCACGAGAAGTAATTTATTTGTTAAAGTATCTTTATAGGATAACTTTAACGAATTCTTACTTTCGTGGGTGTTCGGCTGGAGTTTCCCGGTCGGTTCAGAGTCTTTTTACGCGGAGCCTCTATTCGCCTCGGCGATTTTCCCTGTTGCCGGCCGGTCGTGACGTTTTATATTCGCGCCATCATTTTATCCTTTTTTTGCCCGCTCCGAAGTCACCACGTCGTCGCCCCTTTTCGCCTTTCGCATCTTTACGCGATCGCCAGGTCGATCCACGGCTACTGGCAATTCCCATTTTTTTACTTCGTGGGTGCTCCACTATTGCTGCCCAGCAATTCCGCACGTGTTTTTTTCATCTTGTAGCACGACAAGATTTGATGTCCGGCTGCGCCGCAAAATTCGCATTTTTTCGGCCGCGGCTTCGCGTCAATTTTTTTGATTTCCATCGGTTCGGCGAACGTGGGGGGTGCTGCTCGCTCCGTGCCAAATGATCGGTTCGCCACGTGGCATCGTGTTTCGGGTTGACCACGCATCAACGCGTCGTATCGTTCGGCAGCACGTACGATGTGGTGGTAGCTACTGCAGTTCGCTGCGATAACATGCCGGCGAATCTCCATCTTTAACACCTCAGTGCATGCTTGGATTCTTTCGCCTTTGGTCAGGTCGGTGATGCGAGTGAGAAGTTGTTCCATCCGCTGCGTGTACAGTGCTACACTCCCGAGTTGCTTGTGTTGGTGAATCTGCTACCGTGCCATGTACACCGAATTTATCGGCTCGAATCTTTCGATGAGGTATGCCCGAAACCGCGCCCACGTTTTCTCCCCACGGGCCACGTCACTGTAGTAAATCCACTCTAATGCCGAGATGAATTCTGTACCCCCTAAAGCTAGCCCCCATACAGCCTAGATACAACTAAGCATATATGTTTTGACACACCCCCATAGGCGAAGTGGGGGATAGCAAGACCAAGCAATGGTCACAAGACCACTCAAGAGAAGAAACAAAGCAAGGCAAGCTCAGGGTGGATCACAAAGTCACCACACAGTCTGAGCACAAGCAAAGGGCCACAAGGCCAGTTCACATGCAGAGTTATATAAAGAGAACACACAATACAGTGATCATACCCTAGCAAGTGCAAGCATGCAGGTATATATATAGATCACAGTACAAGCAGAGTCAGGCAGTAAGCAAGTGAGGCAAAGTAGGCACAAGGCCTAACACAGAAACAAAGCGCTGATGATCACCAGGCGGAAGTGCCTTGGTGAAGACATCAGCAGTGTTGGCCCGAGTGGCCACGTACGCAAGACGAAGCTGGTCACGCTGCTGCAACTCTCAAGCAAGGAAGTATCGCAGAGCGATGTGCTTCGTTCTGTGCTCCAGTCTGTGCTCCTGACACAAGGCAATCATGGCCTTGTTGTCTACGTACAGGACTAGAAGCGAACGACGCTGCTTTCCCAAGTCGGTCAGCAAGTAGGTGAGCCAGCGTAGCTCCTGAGCAGCCATGGCTCCGGCGTATATCTCAGCCTCACAACTGGAGCTGAGAACTGAAGACGAGCGGGTAGACCGCCAAGAAACCGAGCCGAACCCAAGGCTGAAGGTGTAACCCTGCGACGACCGCTGCGTAGCTGAGTCGTCAACCCAGGAGGTGTCTGCGTGACCAGTGAGGACAACTGGACCCCGTCCTCCAAGCACAAGCCCCATGCCCGACGTACTGCACAGGTAACGTAGTACCCTCTTCGCAGCATCCCAGTGCACCTTTCGGTGCCTACCGGGAGCCATGTAGCGAGCCAGAAGGCTGAGAGGGTAAGCGAGGTCAGGTCGTGTGCAAGTCATCAGGTACATGAGGCAACCCACAAGCTCTGGGTACGGACAACTCGGCTCTACGGACTCATCCGAAGGTGGAGATGAGAGCGAGTGGCTGGTAGACAGAGGAGTGAGCTGTGGCGAGGAGTACTGGAAGCCGAAGCGCTGAAGGACCTGGTGCACCATGTGTGACCGAGTCAGTGTGATGGTGCGCCATGCTCTGTCCCAGGTGATCTGCAAGCCAAGATAGCTGTGCAGTTCACCCAGGTCAGTGCAGGTATGTCTCTTCTGCAGCTCAGACTTCACAAGGGTCAGTGCCTCAGTGTCAGCCGTGGCAAAGACGAGGTCGTCGACGTACACTAGGACGTAGAACGGCGGCAGCGAGGTGTCGGTGCGTAGAAACAGCGACGGGTCTGCTGTAGAAGGAGCAAACCCAAGAGCCGCAAGTGTAGTCCTGAGTGTGTCGTGCCACTCGCGAGGCGCCTGGCGGAGACCGTAGACTGGCCGGCGGAGGCTCCACTGAGTACCTGCAGGAAACGTCTGTCAGATTTATATGACATAGCTACTGTAGGCTATAGCGGGGTAGCACATATGGGGTACAGTTTTCTAGGGTTTACATTTTGTACCCAACTTTCCCTTAGTCATTTTCATTCCTCGTTTCTTCTCATGGTATCGAGCAGGTTCCCTAGTGGGAACGATTCCTAGGGCCCACCACCACGAATTTTTTTTTTCCTGCCCGGAGCGCGCTTCGCTCCGGCCCGAGTCGCGCCCTGTGTGCTCTCCCTACCGTCGCGCCCTCGCTAGGCCCCTCACGGCCCCGTCGCGTCGCCCTTAGCGGCCCTCTCACGGCTCGTCGCGCCGCCCCTACGGCCCTTCGCGCCTCCCTTACGGCCCTTCGTGCCGCCCTTACGGCCCGTCGCGCCCGTCGCGCCGCCCTTACGGCCCCTCGTGCCGCCCCTTACGGCCCCTCGCGCCGTCCCTTACGGCCCCTCGCGCGGCCCCTTACGCCCCTTACGGCCCCTCCCGCGGCCCCTCACGGCCCCCTACGGCTCGTCGCCGCCCTCCGCGGCCCCGCCACCTACCTGTGCGGCCCCGCCACCTACCTGTGCGGCCCCGCCACCTACCTGCGGCCCCGCCACCTACCAGCGGCCCCGCCACCTACCCGCGGCCCCGCCACCTACCTGTGCGGCCCCGCCACCTTCCTGCTGGCCCCGCCACCTACCTGCGGCCCCGCC
Source organism: Closterium sp. Naga37s-1 (assembly GCA_947471745.1). Classification (NCBI taxonomy): domain Eukaryota; kingdom Viridiplantae; phylum Streptophyta; class Zygnematophyceae; order Desmidiales; family Closteriaceae; genus Closterium; species Closterium sp. Naga37s-1. Next base: position 1,062,156 of record CANJKZ010000737.1, read on the forward strand.
ACCTACCAGCGGCCCTGCCACCTACCTGCGGCCCCGCCACCTACTAGCGGCCCCGCCACCTACCTGCGGCCCCGCCACCTACCTTTGCGGCCCCGCCGCCTCCTCTCAGCGGCCCCGCCGCCTCCTCCCAGCGGCCCCGGACGCCGCCCTCTCAGCGGCCCCGCCGAGCCGCCCAGCAGCCGAGCCGCCCAGCAGCCGAGCTGCCCAGCCGCCGAGCCGCCCAGCAGCCGAGCCGCCCAGAAGCCGAGCCGCCGAGCCGCCCAACAGCCGAGCCGCCGAGCCGCCCAGCAGCCGAGCCGCCGAGCCGCCCAGCAGCCGAGCCGCCGAGCCGCCCAGCAGCCGAGCCGCCGAGCCGCCCTGCAGCCGAACCACCCGAGCCGCCCTGTCCGGTAAGAGCAGCGTCTCTTTCACAGCACTGCCCTCACCCTACTGTTTGCGCTGCTAGTCTACTGCTGTCATGGCTACCCCTAGTGTCCTCGCTTTTGACGCTGAGGGTCGGGCCATTGACTTTGACGTCTGGATAGATGACCTGCAGCTTTTCTTACAGTGCGACAGAGCAGACGGCCTCTCCCTCTTTGACCTCACTTCTGGTGCCTCCCCTGCCCCCGCTGCTGATGCTGACGCCACTGTTCGCTCACAGTGGGCCACGCGCGATGCTGCTGCACGTCTTGCTGTGCGTCGCCACCTGCCTACCTCTGAGCGTGCGCACTTTAGCCAGTACAAGAGTGCTCAGACCTTGTACGACGCTGTAGTTGCGCGCTACTCCTCCCCTGCCACTGCTGCACTGAGCCGCCTCATGCTACCGTACCTCTTCCCTGACCTTGCTGCCTTTCCCACAGTCGCTGACCTCATTACGCACCTCCGCACTAGTGACACTCGCTACCGCGCTGCGCTTCCTGCTGAGTTCTGCGCCAAGAGCCCCCCCCCCATGTACATCACCCTCTACTACATAGTCACCCGGCTCCCTGACTCCCTTCGCGTAGTCAGGGACCACTTCCTCTCAGTTTTCCCCACCACTCTCACCGTTGACCTCCTCGAGAAGTCCCTCCTAGCAGCAGAGAAGAGCATAGTAGCTGTAGGAGCCTCTCGTGGTGACCCTCGCACCCCCATCTTTGAGGGATGTTCCCCCTCCCCCCTTTTGCCCTCTGTTGCCTCTGCTACTGCGGCCGACCTCGTTGGGCTTGAGTCGGTCGGTGCGGCGTCTACCCCTAGCGGGAGACGCCGCCCTGGCAAGGGCAAGGGGGGCAGGGGCACTGGAGGAGCTAGCGGGGGCGGTGGAGGCGGCGGTGGAGGCAGTGGAGGGGGTGGGGGTGGCGGTGGGGGTGGTGGTGGGGGTGGAGGTGTCGGTGGCGGCGGTGGAGGCGGAGGCGGCGGCGGCGGTGGCGGTGGGAGCGGAGGTGGCGGCGGTGGAGGAGGCGGCGGCGGAGGAGGTGGAGCTGGTCGGGGTGGCGCTGCGCAGAGGGTCGGCTCCGGTGGTGGTCAGCGCCAGCAGCAGCAGCAGCAGCAGCAGCGCACTCGTGACATCCCCCCCCCTCAGCAGCTCCGTGAGTGGTACGCTGCACGCCAGTGGGGTGGGGGTACTGGTCCGTGCACCTACGTCCTACGCACCGGCGACCGCGCGGGTGACCAGTGCGGGGGTGCGCACTCCACCCAGCGCTGCTTTGGCCGCCTGACGGACGCTTGGCGTCACCAGTTCCCTGAGGCCACTGAGATCCCCCGCTGGGGTGAGCTGTCTAGGGCGGGTGTCGCTGTCTTTGACCTTGACTTTGATGCTATTCTTGCTGCCATGTATACTGTGACTATTAGTGATGAGGGTGACTGTTACCGGTGTTTTCCGCCCGACCCGGGCATTGAGACTGCTGCTCTAGGTCCTGGTGAGGCTGCTGCTCTAGGTGCTAGCGAGGCTGCTGCTCTAGGTGCGTCTGCTCCCTCAGGTGCTGGTGAGTCTGCTCTCTCAGGTTCTGCGTCGGCTTCGGCCTCCCACACCTTCACCCTTGACTCGGGGGCTTCTCGCTCCTTCTTTCGAGACCGCACCACACTCACGCCGCTTGGCCGGCCAGTTGCGGTCTCTCTGGCAGACCCCTCTGGGGGTCCTGTCCTTGCTCACTTCTCCACTGTCCTCCCGTGTCCGGCGGCCCCCTCTGGCACCCTGTCTGGTCTTTACCTCCCCTCGTTCTCTACGAACTTGGTGAGTGGTGCTGACCTACAGGATGCGGGGGTTCACCAGTTCACTCCTGCGAGTCAGCGGGTGACCCACTGCACGGACGCTCGGACTGGCCGACACCTGGCCACGTTTACCCGTCGGCCGGGGTCGAGCCTGTACACCCTGACCACTGCGTCTCCTCCAGTCACTGCGTCTGCTCAGGTAGCTGCGTCGGGTCAGGTGTTTGCTGCAGCGTCCAGGTCTGGTCCTGAGTCTGCCCCCTGTTCGTGTCGCCTCCTGTCTCACGAGACTCTCCTCTGGCACCACCGCCTTGGTCACCCCTCCCTGCTTCGTCTCCGAGGCATGGCCTCCCGTGTCCTTGTCTCTGGTCTTCCCCGGTCCCTCCCTCCCCTTCCTCCGGGGCCTGGCCCTACCTGCGTCCCCTGTGTCGAGGGGCGGCAGCGGGCTGCCCCTCACTCCTCCCAGTTTCCTCCGACAGAGGCCCCGCTGCAGACGCTTCACATGGACGTGTGGGGCCCGGCCCGCGTCCGTGGACAGGGTCACGAGCGCTACTTCCTGCTGGTGGTTGACGACTACTCGCGTTACACCACAGTCTTCCCCTTGCGCAGCAAGGGTGATGTCACTGAGGTGTTGATCGACTGGATCCGCGCAGCTCGTCTCCAGCTCAGGCAGAGCTTCGGCTCGGACTTTCCTGTTCTGCGTCTGCACTCTGACAGAGGTGGAGAGTTCTCCTCTAGCCTTCTGCGAGCCTACTGTCGTGCACGAGGCATCCGCCAGACCTTCACGCTTCCGGACTCTCCACAGCAAAATGGGATTGCTGAGCGCCGCATTGGCATGGTCATGGACGTCGCCCGTACGTCCATGATGCATGCGGCTGCCCCCCATTTTCTGTGGCCGTTTGCGGTTCGGTACGCGGCGCATCAGATCAACCTTCACCCCAGGGTCTCCATGCCGGAGACCTCCCCAGCCATGCTGTGGACGGGGAAGGTTGGCGATGCGTCTGCGTTCCGTGTCTGGGGATCTCGGGCGTTTGTCCGCGACTTGTCTGCGGACAAGCTGTCCCCTCGTGCTGCTCCTTGCGTCTTCCTTGGCTTCCCCCCTGACGCGCCAGGGTGGCAGTTCTACCACCCCACCTCTCGCCGTGTTCTGTCTTCCCCTACCGCACTCCGTCCCTCCCCCCGCCACCGCTCTTCCTTGTGCCAGGTCCCCCCCCGGTAGACCCCCTCCCCCCTCAGGGTCCTGCCCCTTCAGGTGTGTCCCAGGTAGACGCAGTCGAGCCTGTCGAGGTTACTGGTGACTCTGGTGCTGCTGAGGGTGCTGAGCCTGGGGGTGCTGACTCTGGGGGTGCTGAGCGTGTGGGTGCTACGCCTGGGGGTGCTGAGCCTGAGGTTGCTACTACTGGGGGTGCTGAGCCTGGGGGTGCTGAGCCTGGGGGTGCTACTACTGGGGGTGCTGAGCCTGGGGGTGCTGAGCCTGGGGGTGCTACGCCTGGAGGTGCTGAGCCTGGGGGTGCGGAGCCTGAGGGAGCTGGGCCTGCTCGTGTGGCGTCTGGCGGTGCTGAGCCTGGAGGTTCTCCGGGTGCTTCGTCTCGGCGGGAGCCACTCTCTCCACAGGAGCTGCGCGAGTGGTTTGCCCGGCGCTGGAGGCGTGCTGCTGGAGCTGGAGGTTCTTCGGCTGCTGAGGGTGCTGGTGCCGCGGGTCCCGGAGGTGCTCGTACTGGGAGTACTGGAGCTGCTGGGCCTACGGGTACGACTGGAGCTGGAGCTGCTGAGGGTGTTGGCGCTGAGGCTACTGCTGTCGGTCCTGGAGGCGGTCCTACTGGGGGTGCTACTGGTGCTGCTGGAGGTACTGGAGCTGGAGGTGCTGCTGGCGCTGGTGCTGCCGCTGGGGGTACTGGTGCTGTCCCTGCTGTGTCTGGAGTCGCCGCGCGGCCTCGGCCGTACTTCGTTCCGCTCCTTCAGCAGGTTCTTGGTCTCCCGCCTTCTACTGGTCCTCCTCCTCCCTTAGAGTGTCCACAGCCTGTCCCGTCACAGTTACAGTTACAGCCGGCCTCCCCACTGCCCGCTCCTTCTCCCTACACTGGTCCTACTGGAGGTCTGACTGAGCGTCGTGCGCCTGCGTCTCGCCCTGCGTCGCCTGTCCGTCTTGCTCGCACTAGTGGTCGTGGTTCGCGTCAGCGTCCTCCTCCTGTCCCTGGCACGCACCGGATGTCTCTGCGTCCGTCCACTGCTCCTCTGCGTGCCCCTTTGCCTTCTCCTCCTGAGTCCTCTCTTCCTGCTCTTCCCGACCCGGAATCGGACTCTCTTCGTGCTGCCAGTCCTACTGTCACGCGTCTCCTTGCTACTGTCGTCACTGACGCTTCCTTTGAGTCCACTGCTGCGTCTGCCCTAGTTGCTGAGCTCGTCGACTTTGCTGCTCGCTGTCGTCTAGACTACGTTGCTAGTCTTGTCGTTGAGTCTGAGTCTGTCTGTCCTCCGTCCGTCGGGGGTGAGTGTGCCCTTGGTACGGACGTCCTTGAGGACAGGCAGGAGGAGTTCCAGTGTTTGGCTGCTGCTTCACCTCATCTCGTGTCCGTACTGCTTACCCCTGAGGGAGACCCGGATGCACTTGACATCCCGACTCCGCGCTCTTACGCGGAGGCGATAGAGGGTCCCTACTCCTCTCAGTGGCAGGCAGCTATGGACACAGAGATGGCTTCCTGGAAGTCCACAGGCACCTACGTTGACGAGGTTCCCCCGCCTGGGGGGAACATCGTCAGTGGCATGTGGATTTTCAGGGTGAAGCGACCGCCGGGTTCTCCGCCTGTCTTCAAGGCGCGTTACGTGGCTCGTGGCTTCCGTCAGCGGCAGGGAGTTGACTACTTTCAGACCTTCTCTCCCACCCCGAAGATGACCACTCTTCGGGTACTGCTGCACATAGCTGCTCACCGCGACTACGAGCTGCACTCTCTTGACTTCAGCACTGCTTTCTTGCAGGGCAGCCTGCATGAGGAGATCTGGCTGCGTCGCCCACCTGGCTTCACTGGGTCCTTTCCTCCTGGCACCCAGTGGAGCCTCCGGCGGCCAGTCTACGGTCTCCGCCAGGCACCGCGTGAGTGGCACGACACACTGAGAACTACACTTGCGGCTCTTGGGTTTGCTCCCTCTACTGCCGACCCGTCGCTGTTTCTGCGCACCGACACTTCTTTGCCGCCGTTCTACATCCTCGTGTACGTCGACGACTTGGTCTTTGCCACAGCTGACACTGCTGGACTCGCCCACGTGAAGTCCGAGCTGCAGAAGAGACACACGTGCACAGACCTGGGTGAACTGCGCAGCTACCTTGGCTTGCAGATCACCCGGGACAGAGCACGCCGCACCATTACCCTGACTCAGTCACACATGGTGCAGCAGGTCCTTCAGCGCTTCGGCTTCACGTACTCCTCGCCTCAGGCCACTCCTCTGCCTACTCGCCACTCGCTCTCAGCTCTGCCTTCGGATGAGTCCGTAGAGTCGAGTGGCCCGTACCCAGAGCTTGTTGGCTGCCTCATGTACCTGATGACCTGCACACGACCTGACCTCGCATACCCTCTTAGCATTCTCGCACGCTATGTTGCTCCTGGGAGACACAGACCGGAGCACATGGCTGCAGCGAAGAGGGTGTTGCGTTACTTGTGCAGTACGTCGGGCATGGGGCTTGTGCTTGGAGGGCAGAGTCCAGTGGTCCTCACTGGGCACGCAGACGCTTCTTGGGCTGACGACCAGGCTACGCAGCGGTCGTCACAGGGTTACACCTTCAGCCTTGGTTCCGGCTCTGTTTCGTGGCGGGCTACCCGCTCGTCTTCTGTTCTCGGCTCCAGTTGTGAGGCTGAGAGCTACGCCGGGGCCATGGCTGCACAGGAGCTTCGCTGGCTCACCTACCTGCTGACTGACCTCGGAGAGCCGCCTCGTTCTCCTCCAGTGTTGTACGTAGACAACAAGGCCATGCTGGCCTTGTGTCGAGAGCAGAGACTGGAGCACAGAACGAAGCACATTGCTCTCCGCTACTTCCTTGCTCGTGAGCTACAGCAGCGTGGTCAGCTGCGGCTTGCGTACGTGGCCTCTCAGGCCAACACTGCTGATATCTTCACCAAGGCACTTGCGCCTTGTGATCATTAGCGCTTCTGTACTCAGCTGGGTCTTGTGCCTACCTTGCCTCACTTGCTCACCCCTTGACCTTGTTGTACTGTTGCATATATATATACACCTGCTCTTGCTTGTCTAGCCTTATATATATATGTAATCCTGCATGTGAACTGGCCTTGTGGCCTTGAACTTGTGCTCGGAATGTGTGGTGACTTTGTGATCCACCCTGAGCTTGCTTTGCTTTGCTTGACTGGTCTTGTGACCCCTTGTTCTCCCCCACTTTGCCTATGGGGGTGTGTCAGATTTATATGACATAGCTACTGTAGGCTATAGCGGGGTAGCACATATGGGGTACAGTTTTCTAGGGTTTACATTTTGTACCCAACTTTCCCTTAGTCATTTTCATTCCTCGTTTCTTCTCAACGTCCCAGTGAAACCAGGTGGTCGTCGCAGCCAGATCTCCTCGTGCAGGCTGCCCTGCAGGAAGGCTGTACTGAAGTCCAGGGAGTGTAACTCGTAGTCACGCTGAGCAGCTACGTGCAGCAACACCCGAAGAGTAGTCATCTTCGGGGTGGGGGAGAAGGTATGGAAGTAGTCAACTCCCAGTCGCTGGCTGAAGCCTCGAGCAACGTAACGCGCCTTGAAGGCAGGCGGAGAACCCGGCGGCCGCTTCACCCTGAAAATCCACATGCCATCGACTATGTTCGCCCGGGGTGGGGGAACCTCGTCGACGTAGGTGCATGTGGACTTCCAGGATGCCATCTCGGCATCCATAGCTGCCTGCCACTGAGAGGAGTAAGGACCCGTAATCGCCTCTGCGTAAGAGCGCGGGGTCGGGATGTCTGGAGCATCCGGGTCTCCCTCAGGGGCAAGCAGCAAGGAAGCGAAACGAGGTACAGCAGCTGCAAGACACTCAAAGTCCTCTTGCCTGTCCTTAAGGACGTCCGTGCCAAGAGCACACTCACCCCCGACGGACGGAGGACTGGCAGGTACAGACTCAGCAACTAGAGCAGAGGCGTAGTCGAGACGGCAGGCAGCAGCAAAGTCAAGCAGCTCAGCAACGAGAGCAGAAGCAGCAGCAGACTCAAAAGATGGGTCAGTGACAGCAGTGGCAAGGAGATGAGCGACAGTCGGACTGGCAGCAAGCGCTCGGTCAGACCCAGGGTCAGGGACCTCAGGAAGAGAGGACTTAGGAGGAGCAAGCAGAGGAACACGCAGTGGAACAGAGGAAGGACGGAGTGCCATAGTGTGCGTGCCTGGGACAGGAGGAGGACGCGAACGAGGAGCGCAACGAGCAGTGCGAACAGGCGAGACAGGATGAGACGCAGGCTCACGACGCACTGTAAGACCTCCGGACTGCTCAGTGTATGGAGAGGTAACAGGCAGTGGGGAGGCTGGTTGTAACGGCGGCTGTGAGTGGTCAGGCGGTGGACAGAGGAATAGAGGAGGAAGACCAGTAGAAGACGGGACACCAAGAACCTGCTGAAGCAGGGGAACAAATTACGGGCGCGGCCGCACAGTGCCTCCAGCACCTCCAGCTCCAGGATCAACAGCTCCAGCTGCTGCAGCTCCTGCGCCTCCTGCGCCAGGGCCTACAACCCCAGCTACACCAGCTCCAGCGCCTCTAGCGCCAGTTGCTCCAGGCTCCGTAAGGTCTCCAGCTCCAGTAGTAACAGCAGCACCTCTAGCTCCAGTGTCTCCAGGCTCGCCAGCTCCGGGAGCTCCACTCCGACGGTGTGCGCGCTGAACAAGCCATACACGCAGTGGTAGTGAAGCACCAGCAGGACCTCCAGACGAAGCAGCACCCCGAGGCTCAACACCTTCAGACTCCGCACCCTCCGACTCAGCACCCCCAGGCTCAACACCCTCAGGCTCAGCACCCCCAGACCCAGCACCCTCAGACCCTCCACATGGATGTGTGGGGCCCAGCCCGCGTCAGTGGACAGGGCCGCGAGCGCTACTTTCTGCTGGTAGTTGACGACTACACGCGGTACACCACAGTCTTCCCCTTGCGCAGCAAGGGTGAGGTGTCTGCTGTCTTGATCCCTTGGATCCGCACGCTCCGTCTCCAGCTGCGCGAGCGGTTCGGCCAGGACCTTCCTGTCATGCGTCTGCACTCTGACAGAGGTGGTGAGTTGTCCTCCGACCTCTTGCGGGACTTTTTTCGTGGGGAGGTCATTCTCCAGTCGTTCACGCTTCCGGATTCCCCTCAGCAAAATGGGATTGCTGAGCGCCGCATTGGCTTAGTCATGGAGGTCGCTCGTACCTCCATGATCCATGCGGCTGCTCCCCATTTTCTGTGGCTGTTTGTGGTCCGGTACGCTGCGCATCAGCTCAACCTTTGGCCCCGTGTCTCCTTGCCGGAGACCTCGCCCACACTGCGTTGGACGGGGAAGGTTGGCGATGCGTCGGTGTTCCGGGTCTGGGGTTCTCGTGCCTTTGTTCGCGATACGTCCGCGGACAAGCTCTCCGCCCGCGCCATTCCCTGCGTCTTCCTTGGCTTTGTCCCTGAAGCGCCTGGCTGGCAGTTTTACCACCCCGGCGAAGGGAGTAGGAGTTGTCAGAATCCCAACCACTAGACCATTGCGATAAAAGGGCTTGTTAAGTAGCGGGTCAGTGCGCCCATAACCCCCCAGGCCAACATGCCTGTAACCCTTACCTAGGATCAATCGGGGATCACCAGTGGACCTCTGACACCCCCCCGCACTGGGATGCCCGAAGTGCACACACTGGGATGTGAACCCGAGACCTTCGCTCTGATACCATGTGAGAACAAGTGACGAGAATGATGGATTAGGAGAAAGGGGGGGGTACAAGTTGAATGTCGAGATGATTTCTGTACCCCCTAAAGCTAGCCCCCATACAGCCTAGATACAACTAAGCATAAATGTTTTGACACGAAGGCTGGCGATGTCCTGGGCGGATGCGAAATTGTCGCATTGCCCCTCCATCCCTGACATTGCACATACGAATACCGAAAATGAGGGGGAGTGAAAAAAACGGAACCGGTTTTACGTACCCGAAGTCGGTGCTTAACAATCGTCGCCCACGCGGTTTTTGAAGACTCGGCTTTAGTGATCGAAAGAACTTCGCGTGAAAAGGGGTTTAATTACCAAGTGTGAGGATCGAGGATCGAGCTAAGGAAAGAGATTTTGAATTGAATGATCTACCTGAGTACAACACGAGGCTATATATAGTCTCGACACAAGGCAGGTAACCCAGGTGTTACGCAAATGTTCTGAGGGTCGCAAAGCGTCCCAAACAGAACCTTCCTGAACTCGGTAGAAAGCAATTCGGTGGCAACAGAAAAGGCTCGAGTTCGGTACACGTAACCTGGTTCGTTGCTATAACAATAATAAAATATAGGAATGCACCAAACCTAGGAAATCAAGCATATCTATGCATGATAAAATAAGCTTAAGCTAGAAATAACATAATTAAGTAAAGGCAAGCTAGCAAAGCCAGCATAAGCCGTCGTACTCTCACACAGTGTTTCTTCCGCGAACGCACCACCCTCGTTCCCCTTCTGTTTCCAGTCCCAGTCGCGTTGGCCAATCCCGCTTTGGGTCCAGTTGTGGCACGCACTACTACTACACTCACGTGTCCAGCATTCCCCTCAGGTTCCCTCTCATGTCTACACGTCCCCTCGTTTTCTAGGAACTTGGTGAGTGTCGGCCGTCTTTAGGATCTCGGACTCACCATCATTGTGAGAGTACGCCAACGTTCGACATATTTATCTTTTCCATATTTTTACTCCATCTTATTCTCCGTATTTTCCTCTTTCATTTGCACTTTATTTCACCTCAATCGGACAACTATCCTATTTTCTAGAGCTTTCCGATTATTTCACTTATTTGGTATTTTCGGCACCGACATTTACATTATACGGCACCGACAGCACCGACAGTGGTGTACAAGGCGTAATCTCGCCATAATCCGAAGTGCCAATGGGCTTGCGTGCTTATGCGCACTTGTGACTTTAATTCTAGAAGAGCGCGTTCCCGAAGGTTCGGATTATCTGTTGTTTCTATGTATTTCTGAGTATAAATACGCCTTGTACTCACCTTTAGTGCAACATTCTCGAGTGGAAATTCGATCCTGTGACACTTGGTAATCAGAGCCGTTTTCAATCGCGGAGTTTCAGCTAAGCAGCGCGCTCAAGAAATTCCTGCTTCGAAAAACCGCCGGGGGCGACGAATTAGGCGCCGACGCTGGTAAGCACCAGATTCCGCGTTTTTTGAATGACCCCCCTCGCGCGTTTTTTGAACAGGATCGTGAGTTCGATTGTTGGCGAAAACGTTTGCGATACAGGGACGACAATTGCGAATTGTCGGGAACTATATCGAGCGGTGCAGAAGTAGCGAGACCGACGCGCGACGGATCGAACGACTTCGGGTGAAATCGCGCGTCGTGGCGAAAATTACGACAGAAGCAGAATCGATCGTGACTTCGCAGTAGTCGCGAAATTTTCCCAAGAACCAAGAAATTCGAGCCCCCAACACCTTTGATGGGGAAATCGACGCTAGGCGCTGGCTTTTGGCGATCGAAATTTATTTCGCCGCCATTGGATGGACAGCACCAGCACTCGACAGAAACAGAATTAATTTTGCAGCAACACTTCTGCGCGGACCAGCAATTGAATGGATAAGCGGAAGCGGTTTATTTAACCAAGGTGAAGCGACGTGGCAGCAGTTCCGAGAACGATTACTACAACGTTTTGAGCCGATTAATGCAGCGTTAATCGCCCGCGACAAAATGCATCGTCATCGACAAATCGGGAGCGTCACAAACTATACACAACAAATGGAGGAGTTGTTCAACCGCATCCCCGACGTCACAGAAGGCGAAAAAATTGGAGCATTCATCGCGGGGCTGAAAAAAGAAACACGACAACATGTTGCGGCCGCAAATTGGAGCAGCTACAACGACGTCGTTTCGGCAGCGGAACGCTTCGATGTAACCACGATCGGAACACGACGACTTCATGGACGAGCTAGACTACATGGAGGACGCTTGGCTAACCCCATGTACTCCGACCCGATGGAACTCGATCGAATCGACGCGAAGGCAAGACCAAAGAAGAACAAATCTAAGTGTTCTTTCTGCGGCAAGCCCGGACATCGACTCATCGATTGTGACGAAATGAAAACTGCACGTTCAGCGCTCAGGGACCGCAGCAGTGGAGCAGATTTAATGCGAATATTGGAGGATCGTGGAGTGAATTTTTCAAACCACGAACGGAATCTACCAGGGAAAATCGCTGAGGGAAATAAAATCTCCGCGACACAAGACCCTACTGGACCCGGACAACTCCAAAAAGGCCCTGTATAAAGTAAGCACCCCTTCAAAATATCATACAAGGATGCTTTACTTGGAAAAAATTCCCTTGGGTCTACGGCCTTTGTGAAATCACGAGAGAGGCTCCAGAAGAAAAAGAATGTACCGGTACGACAACTACAGCAGCTGCCCATGGGGACCAACAACGGAGCATGGAAGATCGACCTTCCAACGACGACATCGTCCTCACTCTGAAAAACCAGCCCACGTCTCTGAAAACCAGCCCACGCCCAACGACGACCCGTAGTTCTCACCTTTGATGCTGAGGGACGTGCAGTTGGCTTTGACGTGTGGGTTGACGATCTACAGCGGTTTCTTCAGTGTGATTCTAGAGATGGGGTATCTCTTTTCGATCACACGTCCGGTGTTTCCACTGCTCCTGCTGCCACTGCTGACAGTACTGTTCGCTCTCAGTGGACCACTCGTGACGCTGTTGCTCGTCTTGTTGTTCGTAGTCACCTGCCGCCTGCTGAGCGCGCACACCTTGGCCAGTACAAGACTGCTCAGTCTTTGTACGACGCTGTAGTTGCACGCTACTCCTCCCCTGCCACTGCTGCCCTCAGCCGCTTCATGCTGCCGTACCTTTTCCTTGACCTTGCTGCCTTTGCCACTGTCGCTGACCTAGTTGCTCACCTTCGCGCTAGTGACGCCCGCTACCGTGCTGCCCTTCCCACTGAGTTCTGTGCCAAGAACCCCCCCCCCCATGTACATCACCCTTTACTACCTAGTCAACCGCCTCCCTGACTCACTTTCCTCAGTCAGGGATCACTTCCTCTCCCTTTGCCCCACCGAGCTGACTGTCGACCTGCTAGAGTAGCGCCTTACTGCAGCTAAGACGAGTATCTTAGCTGTAGGTGCTTTTCGCGGCGACCGTCGCACCCCTTTCTTTGAGGGGTGTTCCCCTGTCCCCCTTCTTCCCTCTGTTGCTTCTGCTGCTGCTGTCGACCTCGTTGGCACTGAGGAGGTCGGGACTGCGTCTGCTCCGAGTGGGAGGTGCCGCAACAGCAAGGGCAAGGGGAGCAGAGGTGGTGGAGGGGGCGGCCGGGGTGGTGGTGGCGGAGGAGGAGGGGGTGGCGGTGGAGGTGGGGGTGGCACAGGGAGTGGGGGCTTCAGTGGCAGCAGTGGAGGTGGTGGAGGCAGCGGCGGAGGTGGTGGAGGCAGCGGCAGCGGTGGTGGAGGTGGCAGCAGAGGTGCTGGTCGAGGTGCAGCCGCGCAGCGTGGAGGCGCTGGTGGTAGCCAGCGTCAGCAGCAGCCGCGCTCCAGTGAGACCCCGTCAGTTCAGCAGCTTCGTGAGTGGTACGCTGGGTGTGGGAGGTCTGGGGGTGCAGGTCCCTGCGTGTACGTTCTTCGCACCGGCCCTCGTAGTGGGGAGGTGTGTGGGCTCCCACACACCACGCAGCGCTGCTTCGGTCGCTTGATTGACGCTTGGGGTACCCAGTTTCCTGACTCTGTTGAGCTTCCTCGCTGGCATGATCTGCTTCTGCAGAATATGCCTATCTTTGATCTAGATTTTGATGCTATCCTTGCTGCCATGTATGCTCTTGCTGATATTACTGAGGGTGACTGTTACCTGCGTGTCCCGCCCGACCCGGGCACTGCGGCTGCTGCTCTAGGTGCTAGTGCGGCTGCTGCCCTAGGTGCTTGTGCGTCTGCTGCCTCAGGTGCTGGTACGTCTCCTCTCTCCGGTACTGCACCTACTGAGGCCTTGCACACTTTCACACTTGACTCTGGTGCTTCGCGCTCTTTCTTTAGAGATAGCACCACACTCACGCCGCTCAGCCGGCCAGTTGCGGTCTCCCTTGCTGACCCCTCAGGGGGCCCAGTCCTTGCACGCTCCTCTACAGTTCTACCGTGTCCTGCGGCCCCGTCGGGCTTGCTGTCGGGACTCCACCTCCCCTCGTTCTCTACGAACTTGGTGAGTGGAGCTGACCTCCAGGACGCGTGGGTTGACCAGTTCACCCCTGGAGGTCAGCGTGTGACCCACTGCACTTGCTCTCGGATGGGCCGCCACCTGGCCACGTTCACCCGTCGGCCAGGGTCGAGTCTGTACACACTGACTACTGCGCCTCCTCCGGTCTCTGCGTCTGGTCAGGTAGCTGCGTCTAGTCAGGTGTTTGCTGCCGCGTCCAGGTCTAGTCCTGAGTCTGCCCCCTGCTCGTGTCGTCCTCTGTCGCACGAGACTCTCCTTTGGCACCACCGCCTTGGTCACCCCTCCCTGCCTCGTCTTCGAGGTATGGCCTCCCGTGCCCTTGTCCCTGGTCTCCCCAGGTCCCTCCCTCCCCTTCCTCGGTGCCTGCCCCCACCTGTGTTCCTTGTGTCGAGGGCCGGCAGCGCGCCACCCCTCACTCCTCCTCGTTCCCTCCGACTGAGGCTCCACTGCAGACTCTACACATGGACGTGTGGGGCCCAGCCCGCGTCCGTGGACAGGGTCACGAGCGTTACTTCCTGCTGGTCGTTGACGACTACTCGCGTTACACCACAGTCTTCCCCTTGCGCAGCAAGGGTGAGGTCACTGAGGTGTTGATCGACTGGATCCGCGGTGCTCGTCGCCAGCTTGGTGAGAGTTTCGGCTCAGACCTCCCTGTTCTGCGTCTGCACTCAGACAGAGGCGGTGAGTTTTCCTCCGACCTCCTGAGAGCCTTCTGTCGCTCTGAGGGCATCCGCCAGACGTTCACGCTTCCGGCCTCCCCGCAGCAAAATGGGATTGCTGAGCGCCGCATTGGCATGGTCATGGACGTCGCTCGTACGTCCATGATCCATGCGGCTGCTCCCCATTTTCTGTGGCCGTTCGCGGTTCAGTACGCAGCGCATCAGATCAACCTTCAGCCTCGTGTCTCCTTGCCAGAGACCACACCTACTCTGCGGTGGACGGGGAAGGTTGGCGATGCGTCCGCGTTCCGTGTCTAGGGATCTCGAGCTTTTGTCCTCGATACTACTGCGGACAAGCTGTCCTCCCGTGCCGTTCCCTGTGTCTTCCTTGGCTTCCCTCCTGACGCACCCGGGTGGCAGTTCTACCACCCCACCTCGCGTCGTGTTCTGTCCTCTCAGGACGTCACGTTTGACGAGTCGGTGTCGTACTACCGTCTCTTTCCCTACCGCACTGCCTCTCCCCCTCCCCCCGCCGCTCTTCCTTGCCCCAGGTACTCCTCCGGTAGACCCCCTCCCCCCCCAGGGTCCTGCCCCCTCAGGTGTGTCCCAGGTAGACCCTGCCGAGCCGGTCGAGGTAGCTGTCGACTCAGGTGCTGAGTCTGGGGGTGTTGAGCCTGCGGGTGCGGGGACTGGGGGTGCTGAGTCTGGGGGTGCTGAGTCTGGGCGTGCTGAGCCTGGGGGTACTGAGCCTGGGCGTGTGGAGCCAGAGGGTGCTGTGTCTGGAGGTGCTGAGCCTGCGCGTGCTGCGTCTGGAGGTGCTCTCGGTGTCCCGCCGCGGCGGGAGCCTCTCTCTCCATAGCAGCTTCGTGAGTGGTACTCTCGGCGCTGTCAGGGTGCTGCTGGAGCTCCTGGAGGTCCTGCTGGGGCTTCTGGAGGTGCGGCTGGTGCGAGTGCTGCTGGAGGTACTGCTGGAGGTGCTGCTGGAGCTTCTGGAGGTGCTGCTGGTGCTGGTGCTGCTGGAGGTCCTGCTGGAGGTGCTGCTGGAGCTTCTGGAGGTGCTGCTGGTGCTGGTGCTGCTGGAGGTGCTACTGGAGGTGCTGCTGGTGCTGGTGCTGCTGGAGGTGCTGCTGGTGCTGGAGGTGCTACTGGAGGTGCTGCTGGTGCTGGAGGTGCTGCTGGAGGTGCTGCTGGAGCTTCTGGAGGTGCTGCTGGTGCTGCTGGAGGTGCTGCTGGTGCTGGAGGCTCTGCTGTTTCTGGAGGCGCTGTGCGGCCGCGACCGTACTACGTTCCGCTTCTTCAGCAGGTTCTTGGCTCCCAGCCTTCTCCTGGTCCTCCACCTCCTTCCCTGAGTCCACTGCCTGTCCCTTCGCAGTCGCAGCTACAGCCGGCCTCTCCGCTGCCTGGTCCTTCTCCTTACTCTGGACCGACTAGAGGTCTTACAGAGCGTCGTGAGCCTGAGTCGCGTCCTGTGTCGCCTGTGTCTCGTTCTACGTCTCCTGTCCGTTCTGTTCGCGCTGTTCGTGTCTCACGTCCGCGTCCTCCTCCCGTCCCTGGCACCCACTCTATGACTCTGCGTCCTTCTACTGCTCCACAGCGTGTCCCTCTGCCGTCTCCTCCTGCGTCCTCTCTTCCTGACGGTCCTGACCCTGCGTCTGACTCCCTTCGTGCTGCTAGTCCTACTGTCACGCGCTTTCTGGCCACTGCTGTCACTGACCCTCTGTTTGAGTCCTCTGCTGCGTCTGCTCTTGTTGCCGAGCTTGTTGACTTTGCTGCCGCCTGTCGCCTAGACTACGCCGCTAGTCTTGTTGCTGAGTCTGCGTCTGTGTCTGTCTGTCCTCCGTCCGTCGGGGGTGAGTGTGCTCTTGGCACGGACGTTCTTGAGGACAGACAGGAGGAGTTTGAGTGCTTTGCTGCTTCTGTACCTCATCTCGTGTCCATGCTGCTGACCCCTGAGGGAGACCCGGATGCACCAGACGTCCCGACCCCGCGCTCTTACGCAGAGGCGATAGAGGGTCCCTACTCCTCTCAGTGGCAGGCAGCCATGGACGCAGAGATGGCTTCCTGGAAGTCCACAGGCACCTACGTAGACGAGGTTCCCCCACCTGGGGCGAACATCGTCAGTGGCATGTGGATCTTCAGGGTGAAGCGGCCGCCGGGTTCTCCGCCTGCCTTCAAGGCGCGTTACGTTGCACGTGGCTTCAGTCAGCGACAGGGAGTTGACTTCTTTCAGACCTTCTCCCCTACCCCGAAGATGACCACTCTTCGGGTACTGCTGCACGTTGCTGCTCAGCGTGACTACGAGCTCCACTCACTTTACTTCAGCACAGCCTTCCTGCAGGGAAGCCTGCACGAGGAGATCTGGCTGCGCCGCCCACCTGGCTTCACTGGGTCGTTTCCTGCTGGTACCCAGTGGAGCCTCCGGCGGCCAGTTTACGGTCTCCGCCAGGCACCCCTGAGTGGCACGACACACTCAGGACGACTCTTGCTTCTCTTGGTTTTGCTCCTTCCACTGCTGACCCTTCCCTGTTTCTACGTACTGACACTACTCTGCCGCCGTTCTACGTTCTTGTGTACGTAGACGACCTCGTCTTCGCTACTGCTGACACTGAGGCACTCGCCCGCGTGAAGTCCGAGCTGCAGAAGAGACACACGTGCACAGACCTGGGTGAACTGACAAGCTATCTTGGCTTGCGGATCACCCGGGACAGAGCACAGCGCACCATTACCTTGACTCAGTCACACATGGTGCAGCAGGTCCTTCAGCGCTTCGGCTTCACTACTCCTCGCCGCAGTCCACTCCTCTGCCTACCGGTCACTCGCTCTCAGCTCCACCTTCAGACGAGTCCGTAGAGCCGAGTGGCCCGTATCCAGAGCTTGTGGGCTGCCTCATGTACCTGATGACTGTACACGACCTTGTGAGAATAATAGGAATGAATGACTGAACTAGAAACGAGGTGGGTACAAGTAGAGAACACAAAAGTGTTGTACCCTCTAGGAACTACCCCACTACAGCCTAAACAGACTATAGCAGATATAAGTTTGACACACCCCCATAGGCAAAGTGGGGGAGAACAAGCGGTCACAAGACCAGTCAAGAAAGACAAAGCAAGCTCAGGGTGGATCACAAAGTCACCACACAGTCTGAGCACTAGCAAAGGGCCATAAGGCCAGTTCACATGCAGAGTTATATAAAGGAAAGCAAACATGACAGTGAACACAACCTAGCAAGTGTAAGCATGCAGGTATAAGTATATAGAGTACAGTACAAGCAGAGTCAAGAAGTCAACAAGTGAGGCACAGTAGGTACAAGGCCTAACACAGTACAGAAACGCTGATGATCACAAGGCTGAAGTGCCTTGGTGAAAACATCAGCAGTGTTGGCCTGAGAGGCCACGTAAGCAAGACGAAGCTGGCCACGCTGCTGCAACTCTCGAGCAAGGAAGTAGCGCAGAGCAATGTGCTTCGTTCTGTGCTCCAGTCTGTGCTCCTGACACAAGGCCAGCATGGCCTTGTTGTCGACGTACAGAACTGGAGGAGAACGAGGCGCTCTCCCAAGTCGGTCAGCAGGTAGGTGAGCCAGCGAAGCTCCTGTGCAGCCATGGCTCCAGCGTAGATCTCAGCCTCACAACTGGAGCTGAGAACAGAAGAAGAGCGGGTAGACCGCCAAGAGACAGAGCCGGAGCCAAGGCTGAAGGTGTAACCCTGTGACGACCGCTGCGTAGCCAAGTCGTCAACCCAGGAGGCGTCAGCGTGACCAGTGAGGACAACTCGAGCCCGTCCTCCAAGCACGAGCCCCATGCCCGATGTACTGCACAAGTATCGCAACACCCTCTTCGCAGCATCCCAGTGCACCTTTCAGTGCCTGCCGGGAGCCACGTAGCGAGCCAGAAGGCTGAGAGGGTATGCGAGGTCAGGTCGTGTGCAAGTCATCAGGTACATGAGGCAGCCCACAAGCTCTAGATACGGGCCACTCGGCTCTACGGACTCGTCCGAAGGTGGAGCTGAGAGCGAGTGACCGGTAGGCAGAGGAGTGGACTGTGGCGAGGAGTACGCGAAGCCGAAGCGCTGAAAGACCTGCTGCACCATGTGGGACTGAGTCAAGGTAATGGTGCGCTGTGCTCTGTCCCGGGTGATCCGCAAGCCAAGATAGCTTGTCAGCTCACCCAAGTCTGTGCACGTGTGTCTCTTCTGCAGCTCGGACTTCACGTGGGCGAGTGCCTCCGTGTCAGCAGTAGCAAAGACAAGGTCGTCTACGCACACAAGAACGTAGAACGGCGGCAGAGTAGCGTCAGTGCGTAGAAACAGAGAAGGGTCAGCAGTGGAAGGAGCAAAACCAAGAGCAGCAAGAGTCGTCCTGAGCGTGTCGTGCCACTCACGGGGCGCCTGGCGGAGACCGTAGACTGGCCGACAGAGGCTCCACTGGGTACCAGCAGGAAACGACCCAGTGAAGCCAGGTGGGCGGCGCAGCCAGATCTCCTCGTGCAGGCTGCCGTGTAGGAAGGCTGTGCTGAAGTCAAGCGAGTGGAGCTCGTAGTCACGCTGAGCAGCAACGTGCAGCAGTACCCGAAGAGTGGTCATCTTCGGGGTAGGGGAGAAGGTCTGAAAGAAGTCAACTCCCTGTCGCTGACTGAAGCCACGTGCAACGTAACGCGCCTTGAAGGCATGCGGAGAACCCGGCGGCCGCTTCACCCTGAAGATCCACATGCCACTGACGATGTTCGCCCCAGGTGGGGGAACCTCGTCTACGTAGGTGCCTGTGGACTTCCAGGAAGCCATCTCTGCGTCCATGGCTGCCTGCCCCTGAGAGGAGTAGGGACCCTCTATCGCCTCTGCGTAGGAGCGCGGGGTCGGGATGTCTAGTGCATCCGGGTCTCCCTCAGGGGCAAGCAGCATGGACACGAGATGAGGTGAAGCAGCGGCAAGGCACTCAAGGTCCTCCTGCCTGTCCTCAAGGACGTCCGTGCCAAGAGCACACTCACCCCCGACGGACGGAGGACAGACAGACACAGACGCAGACTCAGCAACAAGACTAGCAGCGTAGTCTAGGCGACAGGCCGCAGCAAAGTCAACAAGCTCAGCAACAAGAGCAGACGCAGCAGAGGACTCAAACAGGGGGTCAGTGACAGCAGTGGCCAGAAAACGCGTGACAGTAGGACTAGCAGCACGAAGGGAGTCAGACTCCGGGTCCGAACCGTCAGGAAGAGAGGACGCAGGAGGAGAGGGCAGAGGGACACGCTGTGGAGCAGTAGAAGGACGCAGTGTCATAGAGTGAGTGCCTGGGACAGGAGGAAGACGCGGACGCGAAACACGACCAGCGCGAACAGCACGGACAGGCGTCGCAGAACGAGACTCAGGCGACACAGGACGAGACTCAGGCTCAAGACGCTTCGTAAGACCTCTAGTCGGACCAGAGTAAGGAGAAGGACCAGGCAGCGAAGAGGCCGGCTGCAACTGCGACTGGGACTGGACAGGCGGTGGACTCAGGAAAGGAGGAGGAGGACCAGGAGGAGGCGGGGAGCCAAGAACCTGCTGAAGGAGAGGAACGTAGTACGGCCGCGGCCGCACAGCGCCTCCAGAAGCAGCAGAGACAGAACTGGTACCCTCAGCCTCAGGGTCTCCAGTCCCAGCAGCACCTCCAGCAGCTCCAGCACCAGCAGCACCTCCAGCAGCTCCAGCACCAGCACCACCTCCAGCAGCACCAGCACCTCCAGCAGCTCCAGCAGCTCCAGCACCAGCAGCACCTCCAGCAGCTCCAGCACCAGCAGTACCTCCAGCAGCTCCAGCACCAGCACCACCTCTAGCAGCGCCAGCACCTCCAGCAGCTCCTGCACCAGCAGCACCTCCAGCAGCTCCAGCACCAGCACCAGCACCACCTCCAGCAGCACCAGCACCTCCAACAGCTCCAGCAGCTCCAGCACCAGCAGCACCTCCAGCAGCTCCAGCACCAGCAGCACCTCCAGCAGCTCCAGCACCAGCAGTACCTCCAGCAGCTCCAGCACCAGCACCACCTCCAGCAGCGCCAGCACATCCAGCAGCAACCCGACAGCGCCGAGAGTACCACTCACGAAGCCGCTGTGGAGAGAGGGGCTCTCGCCGCGACGGGACACCTAGAGCACCTCCAGACCCAGCACGCGCAGGCTCAGCACCTCCAGACACAGTTCCCTCAGGCGCCACACCCCCAGGCTCAGCACGCCCAGTCTCAGCACCCCCAGACTCAGCACCCCCAGTCCCCGCACCCACAGGGTCAGCACCCCTAGCAGCACCTGAGTCGACAGCTACCTCGGCCGGCTCGGCAGGGTCTACCTGGGACACACCTGAGGGGGCAGGACCCTGGGGGGGGAGAGGGTGTACCAGGGGAGTACTTGGTGTCAGGAAGAGCGGCGGTGGGGGGGGAGAGGCAGTGCGGTAGGGAAAGAGACGGTAGTACGACACCGACTCGTCGAACGTGACGTCCTGAGAGGACAGAACACGACGCGAGGTGGGGTGGTAGAACTGCCACCCGGGTGCGTCAGTAGGGAAGCCAAGGAAGACACAGGGAACGGCACGGGAGGACAGCTTGTCCGCTGTAGTATCGCGGACAAAAGCTCGAGATCCCCAGACACGGAACGCGGACGCATCGCCAACCTTCCCCGTCCACCGCAGAGTAGGTGTGGTCTCCGGCAAGGAGACACGAGGCTGAAGGTTGATCTGATGCGCAGCGTACTGAACCGCGAACGGCCACAGAAAATGGGGAGCAGCCGCATGGATCATGGACGTACGAGCGACGTCCATGACCATGCCTATGCGGCGCTCAGCAATCCCATTTTGCTGTGGAGAGGCCGGAAGTGTGAACGTTTGGCGGATGCCCTCCGAACGACAGAAGGCCCTCAGGAGGTCGGAGAAAAACTCCCCACCTCTGTCCGAGTGCAGACGCAGAACAGGAAGGTCTGAGCCGAAACTCTCACTGAGCTGGCGACGAGCACCGTGGATCCAGTCGATCAACACCTCAGGAACCTCACCCTTGCTGCGCAAGGGGAAGACTGTGGTGTAACGCGAGTACTCATCAACGACCAGGAGGAAGTAGCGCTCGTGACCCTGTCCACGGACGTGGGCTGGGCCCCACGCGTCCATGTGAAGAGTCTGCAGAGGAGCCTCAGTCGGAGGAAACGAGGAGGAGTGAGGGGCGGCGCGCTGCCGGCCCTCGACACAAGGAACACAGGTGGGGGCAGGCCCCGGAGGAAGGGGAGGGAGGGACCTGGGTAGACCCGAGACAAGGGCACGGGAGGCCATACCTCGAAGACGAGGCAGGGAGGGGTGACCAAGGCGGTGGTGCCAAAGGAGAGTCTCGTGTGCCAGAGGACGACACGAGCAGGGGGCAGACGCAGGACTAGACCTGGACGCGGCAGCAAACACCTGACCGGACGCAGCTACCTGACTAGACGCAGAGACAGGAGGAGGCGCAGTAGTCAGTGTGTACAGACTCGACCCTGGCCGACGGGTGAACGTGGCCAGGTGGCGGCCCGTCCGAGAGCAAGTGCAGTGGGTCACACGCTGACCTCCAGGGGTGAACTGGTCAACCCACGCGTCCTGGAGGTCAGCTCCACTCACCAGGTTCGTAGAGAACGAGGGGAGGTGGAGTCCCGACAGCAAGCCCGACGGGGCCGCAGGACACGGTAGGACAGTGGAGGAGTGTGCAAGGACTGGGCCCCCTGAGGGGTCAGCCAGGGAGACCGCAACAGGCCGACTGAGCGGCGTGAGCGTGGTGCTGTCTCTAAAGAAAAAGCGCGAAGCACCAGAGTCAAGTGTGAAAGTGTGCAAGACCGCAGCAGGCGCAGCACCAGAGAGAGCAGACTCACCAGTACCTGGGGCAGTAGACTCACCAGCGCCTAGAGCAGCAGCCTCACCAGTACGCAGAGCAGGAGACGTACAAGCACCTAGAGCAACAGCCTCACCAGCACCTAGAGCAGCAGACTGGATAACGGGGTCAGGCGGCAGACATACGTGACAGGCACCCTCAGCACTAGTAGACAATGCATACATGGCAGTGAGGATAGCATCATAGTCAAGAGCAAATATATCTACCCTCTGCCTACGCAGCTCCACCCAGTCGGGGAGCTCAGCGTCGTCGCCAAACTCTGTACTCCAAGCGTCGCTCAGACGGGCGAAGCAGCGGGACCCTGTGTGACCAACCGTCCCGCAAGGCTGACCAGTCCGGACACCCGTGCGAATGACGTACGGGCAGCGAGCAGGACTCAGCGACCCTCTACTCTGCGCGTACCACTCACGAAGCTGCTGGGGCGAAAGAGCCTCTCGCGGACGACGCTGCAACTGCACCTGGCCACTACCAGAAGCTCCCGAACTACCCACTCCAGGGCGAATCCCACTACGGCCACCCCGACAACCCCAACTAGCGTACCACTCACGAAGCTGCTGGGGCGTGAGGGACTCACGAGGACGGCCCTGGAGCTGCATCTGGCCACGCCAGGAGCAGCAGTAGCAGCAGGAGCAGCAGGAGCAGCAATAGCAGCAGGAGCAGCAGTAGCAGCAGTAGCAGCAGGAGCAACAGTAGCAGTAGTAGCAGCAGTAACAGCAGTAGCAGCGCGGGCAGGACAGTGCTCACCAGTGGTGTGAAGGGCAGGCGCACGACGGCAGCGACGGCGGGGTCGCTAAAGTGGTAGGAAGGGGCCGCGACCGCGGCAGGGGTCTCCGCGGCAGCTGCTGCAGGGCGGGGCAGGGCCGCGACGGCAGCTGGAGAAGGGCGGGGACAGGGCCGCGACGGTAGCTGCTGCAGCGCGGGGCAGGGCCGCGACGGCAGCTGCTGCAGGGCGGGGCAGGGCCGCGACGGCAGCTGCTGCAGGGCGGGGCAGGGCCGCGACGGCAGCTGCTGCAGGGCGGGGCAGCCCGTGACGGCAGCTGCAGGGGCGAGGCCGGGGCAGGGCCGGGGCAGGGCTGCGACAGGTCCTTGACTGGGCCGCAACAGGGCCAGGGCAGGGTCGGGACCGAGGCAGGTCTGGGACGGGGCCGCAACGGGGCCGGGACAGGGTCGGGGCCGGGGCAGGTCTGGGACGGGGCCGCGACAGAGTCGGGGCCGGGGCAGGTCCGGGACTAGGCCGCGACGGGGCCGGGGCAGGGCCGGAACAGGGTCGAGGCCGGGGCAGGTCCAGGGTCGGGGCCGCTACGGGGCCGCGATGGGGTCGGGGCCAGGACAGGGTCGGGGCCGAGAAGGGGGGCCTAACGGGGCCGCGTAGGGGGCCGTGGAAGGGGGGCGCCGCGTAAGGGGCCACGTAAGGGGCCGCGACGGGCCTAGAAGGGGCCGCGACGGGCCTAGAAGGGGGCGCGAAGGGCCTAGAAGGGGCCGCGACGGGCCTAGAAGGGGCCGCGAAGGGCCTAGAAGGGGCCGCGACGGGCCTAGAAGGGGCCGCGACGGGCCTAGAAGGGGCCGCGACGGGCTTAGAAGGGGCCGCGACGGGCCTAGAAGGGGCCGCGACGGGCCTAGGAGGGGCCGCGAAGGGCCTAGAAGGGGCCGCGACGGGCCTAGAAGGGGCCTCTACGGGCCGTGAGGGGGGGGGGGGGGGGGGGGGGGGGGGGCGCTACAGGCCACGAAGGGCAGGCGCGACGCGCGCGTCGGGCAGGTGAGAAAAAAAAAAATCGTTTTAGTGGTGGGCCCTTAGGAAAAACTAGCTCTATACTATGTGAGAATAATAGGAATGAATGACTGAACTAGAAACGAGGTGGGTACAAGTAGAGAACACAAAAGTGTTGTACCCTCTAGGAACTACCCCACTACAGCCTAAACAGACTATAGCAGATATAAGTTTGACAGACCTGACCTCGCATACCCTCTCAGCCTTCTGGCTCGCTACGTGGCTCCCGGCAGACACCGAAAGGTGCACTGGGATGCTGCGAAGAGGGTGTTGCGATACTTGTGCAGTACATCGGGCATGGGGCTAGTGCTTGGAGGACGGGCTCGAGTTGTCCTCACTGGTCACGCTGACGCCTCCTGGGTTGATGACTTGGCTACGCAGCGGTCGTCACAGGGTTACACCTTCAGTCTTGGCTCCGGTTCTGTCTCTTGGCGGTCTACCCGCTCTTCTTCTGTTCTCAGCTCCAGTTGCGAGGCTGAGATCTACGCTGGGGCCATGGCTGCACAGGAGCTACGCTGGCTCACCTACCTGCTGACCGACTTGGGAGAGGCGCCTCGTTCTCCTCCAGTTCTGTACGTCGACAACAAGGCCATGCTGGCCTTGTGTCAGGAGCACAGACTGGAGCACAGAACGAAGCACATTGCTCTGCGCTACTTCCTTGCTCGAGAGTTGCAGCAGCGTGGCCAGCTTCGTCTTGCTTACGTGGCCTCTCAGGCCAGCACTGCTGATGTTTTCACCAAGGCACTTCAGCCTTGTGATCATCAGCGTTTCTGTACTGTGTTAGGCCTTGTACCTACTGTGCCTCACTTGTTGACTTCTTGACTCTGCTTGTACTGTACTCTATATACTTATACCTGCATGCTTATATTTGCTAGGTTGTGTTCACTGTATTGTTTGCTTTCCTTTATATCACTCTGCATGTGAACTGGCCTTGCAGCCCTTTGCTTGTGCTCAGACTGTGTGGTGACTTTGTGATCCACCCTGAGCTTGCTTTGTCTTTCTTGACTGGTCTTGTGACCTCTTGTTCTCCCCCACTTTGCCTATGGGGGTGTGTCAAACTTATATCTGCTATAGTCTGTTTAGGCTGTAGTGGGGTAGTTCTTAGAGGGTACAACACTTTTGTGTTCTCTACTTGTACCCATCTCGTTTCTAGTTCATTCATTCCTCAATTCTCTCACACAACCGGTCCCCACGGAAGAAGTCGGTGGCGCTGAAGCAGCTCAAGAGGGAGCTGGAGGTCAACATGAAGCTGCGAAGACCTCAAACCTCCTCTACAGATGCATCTGCAACATCTGAAACATCTACGGTATCTACCCTATCTATGAATTCTACTACGAGCTCGAGAACCACGTCGTCGACGACAACAAAAAATCATGGCAATAGGGAACGGCAGGACCGGCCATCTGCCACCCCAGGAGAAAACACAGAGCTATGGGAAATGCCCTATGATCCAATCAACGAGACGATCAACGGGTACAACGAGCAACGCCAACCACTTTTGCTCGAGGTGATCTGCAATGGACGACACCTCCAAGCACTCGTGGACAGCGGAGCATCCCATTCAGTATGCGACAAAGCAACCCTCGAACGCATCAATGAGAAGTACACGCCTTCAAACTTCACAGCTACGATGGTTGACGGAAGCAAATTACAAGTCTACGGCGAAGCAGCGTTACACCTGCAGATGGGTCCTCTTCGCTGGAAACCGACCCTACCCGTCACCAACATCAAAGGGCTAGACTTGATTCTTGGGAGAGATTTTCTGAAGAAGTTCAACCCCGAGATCAACTGGGTCACCCGCACGGCGAGTATTTACAATCAAGACAGAAGAGTTCCTCTTCTGAATTGGAGCAACACGGGAGATATTCCGGAGGAGACTCTCGCACGCTTCGAGAAGGACGTGAAGCGAACCATGGCAGGGTTTGTTGCACTGGTTACCAACGAGGACGAAGGAGAGAGAAAAACGCTCGAGCTTCCACCAGCAATCCAGAAACTTCTAGAAGAGTTCGAAGACGTTCTCCCTGACGACCTTCCAGACCAGTTGCCGCCATACCGAACCCACCAGCACGAGATCATCGAAGAATCTGGTTCAAAACCGACCTTCCGAGCACCATATCGACTCAGCCCTACCGAGTTGGCCGACATGAAGAAGCAGATCGGGTACCTTCTGGACAAAGGACTCATTCGACCATCAACATCACCATACGGTGCACCAGTGCTTTTCACACCAAAACCTAACGGAAGCTTGCGCATGTGCATCGACTACCGAGCCCTCAACAAGCAGACGATCAAGAACAAGTATCCGATTCCACGGATCGACGGTCTACTTGACCAGCTTCGTGGAGCCACGATATTCTCAAAACTCGATTTGAGATCGGGATATTGGCAGATCCGGATGGCGGATAACTCCATCCATAAGACAGCGTTTCGGACACGATACGGATCCTACGAGTACCTCGTCATGCCGTTCGGACGCACCAACGCACCCGCTACATTCCAGGCCGAAATGAACCATATTCTTAGGCCTCTACTCGACGAATGCGTGGTGGTGTACCTGGACGACATCCTGATCTACTCGAGGGACATGAAGCAGCACATCGAACACCTACGACGTGTCTTCGAGATACTTCGACGGGAGAAGTTCTACATCAAGCTATCCAAGAGCGAGTTTGCCTTGAAGAAAGTTCAGTTCCTTGGACACATGGTGAGCGCTCAAGGAGTCCATGTCGACCCAAAGAAGATCGAAGCCGTACGTACGTGGAAGACACCGGAGAACGTGAAGGAACTTTAGCAATTCCTTGGCTTTGCGAACTACTATAATCGGTTCGTGCCACAGTATGCAAAGATTGCAACACCTCTCACCAATCTACTGAAGAAGAATACACCGTTCAAGTGGGAGGATGTGCACCAGCAAGCCATGGAGCAGTTGAAGACCGCACTCACGTCCGCACCCGTCCTGATCCTGCCAGATCCAGAAAAAGACTACGTCATCGAAGCTGACGCTAGCGACCAAGCAGTTGGAGCAGTCTTGATGCAAGACCAAGGGAAAGGACTACAACCAATCGCCTACCTCAGCAAAAAATTACACGGGGCAGAACTCAACTACCCGATTCACGACAAAGAGGCATTAGCGATCATCACGTCATTCAAGACATGGCGATGCTACCTCGAAGGGAGAAAGACCACGGTCTACACTGACCATTGCAGCCTAAAATACCTGAAAACGCAGCCGACCCTCTCCAGACGACAAGTCAGGTGGATTGACTTCCTCGAGACGCACTTCGACTACGACATCGTGTACAAGCCGGGACACAAGAATAAGGCAGACGCACTGAGCCGGCCTGGACACGTTGCCGCCATACAGATTGAGGGGATGAATCCACTACTCAAGGGACTCTTCACGCACGGGTATACCATCGACCCCGAGATTCCCTTAGCAGAGAAAAAGAAATTGTTGCAGTGGGACCACGACGTCGCACTACGCAAAGGATCAACAAAGATATGGGTACCCAACTACCCGCCTCTTCGGCAGTTGCTTCCCGAAGAATTCCATGACGTGCTCTACGCTGGACACTTCGGGAGTAACAAGACTCTTACCGGGATTGCGAAAGTCTACTACTGGCCTCACATGGCAAACGACGTGCAAAAGTTTGTCACTTCGTGCGACACGTGCCAGCGGATGAAAAGCAGTAAGCAAAAGAAAGCAGGACTTCTTCAGCCTTTACCCGTCCCGGAACAGCCTTGGCAAGTGGTCAGCTTGGATTTCGCCTACAATAATGCGAAGCATGCCGCAACAGGAGAGACCCCATTTTTCCTCTGTTACGGACGACATCCACTAACTCCACAACAGCCGACAGTACCTGCAACTGTCCAACCCGCGCACGACTTCGTTACCACAATGCAGCAGCTTTGGGATCGGACACACAAGCGTCTACAGGTCATACAGTCTTCACAGAAACGCTTGGCCGATCGCCATCGACGTGATCATACCATTGCGGTTGGTGACCATGTGCTTCTCGACACATGCAACCTCAACCTCGGTCACCTTCCATCCAAGTTACGACCTCGCTTTTGCGGACCTTTCCTCGTAGAAGAGCAGGTCACTCCAATCACATTCCGCTTGCGCCTACCAGCTTCTTGGAAGATTCATAACGCCTTCCACGTGCAGCTTCTTAAACCCTATCAAGATCCAAATAAGCTGTACACGGGACGCCAACCTCCGCCGCCGCCTCCAGTCCTCGTGAATGATGAACTTGAGTACGAGGTTGAATCTGTGCTTGCACATCGTCGTCGTCGGCATGGCGCCCTGGAGTTTCTCGTACGCTGGAAAGGCTATGATCCTTCTGAGGACAGCTGGGTCTCTGAAGAAGACATGAGTAACGCCCGACGTTCTCTCCGCGACTATCTTGTCAAGCAGGGTGTTACATCTACCACCCAGTTTTGAGGGGGGGAAGTGTGAGAGTACGCCGACGTTCGACATATTTCTCATTTCCATATTTTTACTCCATCTTATTCTCCATATTTTCCTCTTTCATTTGCACTTTATTTCACCTCAGTCGGACAATTATTCTATTTTCTAGAGCTTTCCGATTATTTCACTTATTTGGTACTTTCGGCACCGACATTTACATTATAAGGCACCGACAGCACCGACAGTGGTGTACATGTCAGAACATTATAGCTCTTGCATATTGTGTAGGCTATAGTGGGGTAGCCCATAAGGGGTACAACCCAATTAGGGTTA
Source organism: Closterium sp. Naga37s-1 (assembly GCA_947471745.1). Taxonomy (NCBI): domain Eukaryota; kingdom Viridiplantae; phylum Streptophyta; class Zygnematophyceae; order Desmidiales; family Closteriaceae; genus Closterium; species Closterium sp. Naga37s-1. The sequence goes on from CANJKZ010000737.1 coordinate 1,090,716, forward strand.
GTACTTGTACCCAATTCATTCATAGTTCATCCATTCCTCATTTCTTCTCATGGTATCAGAGCGAAGGTCTCGGGTTCGAATCCCAGTGTGTGCACTTCGGGCATCCCAGTGCGGGGGGGTGTCAGAGGTCCACTGGTGATCCTCGATTGATCCTAGGGAAGGGTTACAGGCTCGTTGTCCTGGGGAGTTATGGGCGCACTCACCCGCTACTTAATAAGCCCTTTTATCCCAATGGTCTAGTGGTTGGGATTCTGACATGGTATCAGAGCCGCCTCCTCCCAGCGGCCCCGGACGCCGCCCTCTCAGCGGCCCCGCCGAGCCGCCCAGCAGCCAAGCCGCCCAGCCGCCGAGCCGCCCAGCAGCCGAGCCGCCCAACAGCCGAGCCGCCCAGCAGCCGAGCCGCCCAGCAGCCGAGCCGCCCAGCAGCCAAGCCGCCCAGCAGCCGAGCCGCCGAGCCGCCCAGCAGCCGAGCCGCCGAGCCGCCCAACAGCCGAGCCGCCGAGCCGCCCAGCAGCCGAGCCGCCGAGCCGCCCTACAGCCGACCCACCCGAGCCGCCTTGTCCGGTAAGAGCAGCGCCCCCTTCACAGCACTGCCCTCACCCTACTGTTTGCGCTGCTAGTCTACTGCTGTCATGGCTACCCCTAGTGTCCTCGCTTTTGACGCTGAGGGTCGGGCCATTGACTTTGACGTCTGGATAGATGACCTGCAGCTTTTCCTACAGTGCGACAGGACAGACGGCCTCTCCCTCTTTGACCTCACTTCTGGTGCCTCTCCTGCCCCCGCTGCTGATGCTGACGCCACTGTTCGCTCACAGTGGGCCACGCGCGATGCTGCTGCACGTCTTGCTGTGCGTCGCCACCTGCCTACCTCTGAGCGTGCGCACTTTAGCCAGTACAAGAGTGCTCGGACCTTGTACGACGCTGTAGTTGCGCGCTACTCCTCCCCTGCCACTGCTGCACTGAGCCGCCTCATGCTACCGTACCTCTTCCCTGACCTTGCTGCCTTTCCCACAGTCGCTGATCTCATTACGCACCTCCGCACTAGTGACACTCGCTACCGCGCTGCGCTTCCTGCTGAGTTCTGCGCCAAGAACCCCCCCCCCATGTACATCACCCTCTACTACATAGTCACCCGGCTCCCTGACTCCCTTCGCGTAGTCAGGGACCACTTCCTCTCCGTTTGCCCCACCACTCTCACCGTTGACCTCCTCGAGAAGTCCCTCCTAGCAGCAGAGAAGAGCATAGTCGCTGTAGGAGCCTCTCGTGGTGACCCTCGCACCCCCATCTTTGAGGGGTGTTCCCCCTCCCCCCTTTTGCCCTCTGTTGCCTCTGCTGCTGCGGCCGACCTCGTTGGGCTTGAGTCGGTCGGTGCGGCGTCTACCCCTAGCGGGAGACGTCGCCCTGGCAAGGGCAAGGGGGGCAGGGGCACTGGAGGAGCTAGCGGGAGCGGTGGAGGCGGAGGTGGAGGCGGTGGAGGGGGTGGGGGTGGCGGTGGGAGTGGTGGCGGGGGCGGAGGTGTCGGTGGCGGCAGTGGAGGCGGAGGCGGCGGTGGCGGTGGCGGTGGGAGCGGAGGTGGCGGCGGTGGAGGAGGAGGCGGCGGAGGAGGTGGAGCTGGTCGGGGTGGCGCTGCACAGAGGGGCGGCTCCGGTGGTGGTCAGCGCCAGCAGCAGCAGCAGCAGCAGCAGCGCACTCGTGACATCCCCTCCCCTCAGCAGCTCCGTGAGTGGTACACTGCACGCCAGAGGGGTGGGGGTACTGGCCCGTGCACCTACGTCCTACGCACCGGCGACCGCGCGGGTGAGCAGTGCGGGGGTGCGCACTCCACCCAGCGCTGCTTTGGCCGCCTGACGGACGCTTGGCGTCATCAGTTCCCTGAGGCCACTGAGATCCCCCGCTGGGGTGAGCTGTCTAGGGCGGGTGTAGCTGTCTTTGACCTTGACTTTGATGCTATTCTTGCTGCCATGTATACTGTGACTATTAGTGATGAGGGTGACTGTTACCGGTGTTTTCCGCCCGACCCGGGCATTGAGACTGCTGCTCTAGGTACTGGTGAGGCTGCTGCTCTAGGTGCTAGCGAGGCTGCTGCTCTAGGTGCGTCTGCTCCCTCAGGTGCTGGTGAGTCTGCTCTCTCAGGTTCTGCGTCGGCTTCGGCCTCCCACACCTTCACCCTTGACTCGGGGGCTTCTCGCTCCTTCTTTCGAGACCGCACCACACTCACGCCGCTTGGCCGGCCAGTTGCAGTCTCTCTGGCAGACCCCTCTGGGGGTCCTGTCCTTGCTCACTTCTCCACTGTCCTCCCGTGTCCGGCGGCCCCCTCTGGCACCCTGACTGGTCTTTACCTCCCCTCGTTCTCTACGAACTTGGTGAGTGGTGCTGACCTACAGGATGCGGGGGTTCACCAGTTCACTCCTGCGAGTCAGCGGGTGACCCACTGCACGGACGCTCGGACAGGCCGACACCTGGCCACGTTTACTCGTCGGCCGGGGTCGAGCCTGTACACCCTGACCACTGCGTCTCCTCCAGTCACTGCGTCTGCTCAGGTAGCTGCGTCGGGTCAGGTGTTTGCTGCAGCGTCCAGGTCTGGTCCTGAGTCTGCCCCCTGTTCGTGTCGCCTCCTGTCTCACGAGACTCTCCTCTGGCACCACCGCCTTGGTCACCCCTCCCTGCTTCGTCTCCGAGGCATGGCCTCCCGTGTCCTTGTCGCTGGTCTTCCCCGGTCCCTCCCTCCCCTTCCTCCGGGGCCTGGCCCTACCTGCGTCCCCTGTGTCGAGGGGCGGCAGCGGGCTGCCCCTCACTCCTCCCAGTTTCCTCCGACAGAGGCCCCACTGCAGACGCTTCACATGGACGTGTGGGGCCCGGCCCGCGTCCGTGGACAGGGTCACGAGCGCTACTTCCTGCTGGTGGTTGACGACTACTCGCGTTACACCACAGTCTTCCCCTTGCGCAGCAAGGGTGATGTCACTGAGGTGTTGATCGACTGGATCCGCGCAGCTCGTCTCCAGCTCAGGCGGAGCTTCGGCTCGGACTTTCCTGTTCTGCGTCTGCACTCTGACAGAGGCGGAGAGTTCTCCTCTGGCCTTCTGCGAGCCTACTGTCGTGCACGAGGCATCCGCCAGACCTTCACGCTTCCGGACTCTCCACAGCAAAATGGGATTGCTGAGCGCCGCATTGGCATGGTCATGGACGTCGCCCGTACGTCCATGATGCATGCGGCTGCCCCCCATTTTCTGTGGCCGTTTGCGGTTCGGTACGCAGCGCATCAGATCAACCTTCAGCCCAGGGTCTCCATGCCGGAGACCTCCCCAGCTTTACTGTGGACGGGGAAGGTTGGCGATGCGTCTGCGTTCCGTGTCTGGGGATCTCGGGCGTTTGTCCGCGACTTGTTTGCGGACAAGCTGTCCCCTCGTGCTGCTCCTTGCGTCTTCCTGGGTTTCCCCCCTGACGCCCCAGGGTGGCAGTTCTACCACCCCACCTCTCGCCGTGTTCTGTCCTCCCAGGACGTCACGTTCGACGAGTCGGTACCCTACTACCTCCTCTTCCCCTACCGCACTCCGTCCCTCCCCCCGCCACCGCTCTTCCTTGTACCAGGTCCCCCCCCGGTAGACCCCCTCCCCCCTCAGGGTCCTGCCCCTTCAGGTGTGTCCCAGGTAGACGCTGTTGAGCCTGTCGAGGTCGCTGGTGACTCTGGTGCTGCTGAGGGTGCTGAGCCTGGGAGTGCTGACTCTGGGGGTGCTGAGCGTGTGGGTGCTACGCCTGGGGATGCTGAGCCTGAGGGTACTACGACTGGGGGTGCTGAGCCTGGGGGTGCTGAGTCTGGGGGTGCTACGCCTGGGGGTGCTGAGCCTGGGGGTGCTGAGCCTGGGGGTGCTACGCCTGGAGGTGCTGAGCCTGGGGGTGCGGAGCCTGAGGGAGCTGGGCCTGCTGGTGCTGTGCCTAGCGGTTCTCCGGGTGCTTCTTCTCGCCGGGAGCCACTCTCTCCACAGGAGCTGCGTGAGTGGTTTGCCCGGCGCTGGAGGCGAGCTGCTGGAGCTGGAGGAGCTGCGGGTACTGGAGTTTCTGTTGCTGCTGAGGGAGCTGGTGCCACGGGTCCCGGAGGTGCTCGTACTGGGCGTACTGGAGCTGCTGGACCTGCGGGTACTTCTGGAGCTGGAGCTGCTGCGGGTGTTGGCGCGGAGGCTACTGCTGTCGGTCCTGGAGGCGGTCCTGCTGGGGGTACTGCTGGTGCTACTGGGGGTACTGGAGCTGGAGCTGCTACTGGTGCTGGTGCTGCCACAGGGGGTGCTGGTGCTGTCCCTACTGTGTCTGGAGTCGCAGCGCGACCTCGGCCGTACTTCGTTCCGCTCCTTCAGCAGGTTCTTGGTCTCCCGTCTTCTACTGGTCCTCCTCCTCCCTTAGAGTGTCCACAGCCTGTCCCGTCGCAGTTACAGTTACAGCCGGCCTCCCCACTGCCTGCTCCGTCTCCCTACACTGGTCCTACTGGAGGTCTTGCTGAGCGTCGTGAGCCTGCGTCTCGCCCTGCGTCGCCTGTCCGTGCTGCTCGCACTAGTGGTCGCGGTTCGCGTCAGCGTCCTCCTCCTGTCCCTGGCACGCACCGGATGTCTCTGCGTCCGTCCACTGCTCCTCTGCGTGCCCCTTTGCCTTCTCCTCCTGAGTCTTCTCTTCCTGCTCTTGCCGACCCGGAGTCGGACTCTCTTCGTGCTGCCAGTCCTACTGTCACGCGTCTCCTTGCTACTGTTGTCACTGACCCTTCCTTTGAGTCCACTGCTGCGTCTGCCCTAGTTACTGAGCTCGTCGACTTTGCTGCTCGCTGTCGCCTAGACTACGTCGCCAGTCTTGTTGCTGAGTCTGAGTCTGTCTGTCCTCCGTCCGTCGGGGGTGAGTGTGCCCTTGGCACGGACGTCCTTGAGGACAGGCAGGAGGAGTTCCAGTGCTTGGCCGCTGCTTCACCTCATCTCGTGTCCGTACTGCTTACCCCTGAGGGAGACCCGGATGCACTTGACATCCCGACTCCGCGCTCTTACGCGGAGGCGATAGAGGGTCCCTACTCCTCTCAGTGGCAGGCAGCTATGGACGCAGAGATGGCTTCCTGGAAGTCCACAGGCACCTACGTTGACGCTGTTCCCCCTCGTGGGGCGAACATCGTCAGTGGCATGTGGATTTTCAGGGTGAAGCGACCGCCGGGTTCTCCGCCTGTCTTCAAGGCGCGTTACGTGGCTCGTGGCTTCAGTCAGCGGCAGGGAGTTGACTACTTTCAGACCTTCTCTCCCACTCCGAAGATGACCACTCTTCGGGTACTGCTGCACGTAGCTGCTCACCGTGACTACGAGCTACACTCTCTTGACTTCAGCACTGCTTTCTTGCAGGGCAGCCTGCACGAGGAGATCTGGCTGCGTCGCCCACCTGGTTTCACTGGGTCTTTTCCTCCTGGCACCCAGTGGAGCCTACGGCGGCCAGTCTACGGTCTCCGCCAGGCACCGCGTGAGTGGCACGACACACTGAGGACTACACTTGCGGCTCTTTGGTTTGCTCCCTCTACTGCCGACCCGTCGCTGTTTCTGCGCACCGACACTTCTTTGCCGCCGTTCTACATCCTCGTGTACGTCGACGACTTGGTCTTTGCCACAGCTGACACTGCTGGACTCGCCCACGTGAAGTCCGAGCTGCAGAAGAGACACACGTGCACTGACCTGGGTGAACTGCGCAGCTACCTTGGCTTGCAGATCACTCGGGACAGAGCACGCCGCACCATTACCCTGACTCAGTCACACATGGTGCAGCAGGTCCTTCAGCGCTTCGGCTTCACGTACTCCTCGCCTCAGGCCACTCCTCTGCCTACTCGCCACTCGCTCTCAGCTCTGCCTTCGGATGAGTCCGTAGAGTCGAGTGGCCCGTACCCAGAGCTTGTTGGCTGCCTCATGTACCTGATGACCTGCACACGACCTGACCTTGCATACCCTCTTAGCATTCTCGCACGCTATGTTGCTCCTGGGAGACACAGACCGGAGCACATGGCTGCAGCGAAGAGGGTGTTGCGCTACTTGTGCAGTACGTCGGGCATGGGGCTTGTGCTTGGAGGGCAGAGTCCAGTGGTCCTTACTGGGCACGCAGACGCTTCTTGGGCTGACGACCAGGCTACGCAGCGGTCGTCACAGGGTTACACCTTCAGCCTTGGTTCCGGCTCTGTTTCGTGGCGGGCTACTCGCTCGTCTTCTGTTCTCGGCTCCAGTTGTGAGGCTGAGATCTACGCAGGAGCCATGGCTGCACAGGAGCTTCGCTGGCTCACCTACCTGCTGACTGACCTCGGAGAGCCGCCTCGTTCTCCCCCAGTGCTGTACGTAGACAACAAGGCCATGCTGGCCTTGTGTCGGGAGCAGCGACTGGAGCACAGAACGAAGCACATTGCTCTCCGCTACTTTCTTGCTCGTGAGCTGCAGCAGCGTGGTCAGCTGCGTCTTGCGTACGTGGCCTCTGAGGCCAACACTGCTGATATCTTCACCAAGGCGCTTGCGCCTTGTGACCATCAGCGCTTCTGTACTCAGCTGGGCCTTGTGCCTACCTTGCCTCACTTGCTCACCTCTTGACCTTGCTTGTACTGTTACATATATATATACCTGCTCTTGCTTGTCTAGCCTTTTTTATATATATGTACTCCTGCATGTGAACTGGCCTTGTGGCCTTGAACTTGTGCTCGGAATGTGTGGTGACTTTGTGATCCACCCTGAGCTTGCTTTGCTTGACTGGTCTTGTGACCCCTTGTTCTCCCCCACTTTGCCTATGGGGGTGTGTCAGAACATTATAGCTCTTGCATATTGTGTAGGCTATAGTGGGGTAGCCCATAAGGGGTACAACCCAATTAGGGTTAGTACTTGTACCCAATTCATTCATAGTTCATCCATTCCTCATTTCTTCTCAGTACAAGGTGTAATCTCGCCATAATCCGAAGTGCCAATGGGCTTGCGTGCTTATGCGCACTTGTGATTATTTATTCTAGAAGAGCGCGTTCCCGAAGGTTCGGATTATCTGTTGTTTCTATGTATTTCTGAGTATAAATACGCCTTGTACTCACCTTTAGTGCAACATTCTCGAGTGGAAATTCGATCCTGTGACAATCATCTTTCCTGTGCATAGGTTGTTTAAAGTCTGTGTAGACACTGCCACTGGGGCTGTCCTTGCTACTTTCACTCGGGAGCCTGGGTTCAGCCTTTACACACTGCGCACTAAGTTTGCCCCGGTATCTGCGCCATGTCAAGTAGCTGCATCTGGTCAGATACTTGTGTCTGGCTCGTGTAGGTCTCTCACGCACCCGTCGCTTCTCTCGCACCACTGTCTAGGTCACCCTTCGTTTTCACGCCTGCGTCAGATAGTTTCCCGTCGCCTTGTCACAGGTCTTCTAGAGTCGCTTGCGCCACTTCCTCCCTCGTCTGTGCCTCCTTGTACTCTTTGTGTCGAGGGCCGACAGTGCGCCGCCCCTCATTCCTCTACGATGTCTCGCGCCACTGCTCCTCTTCAGCGCCTACACATGGACCTCTGGGGCCCTGCTCCAGTTACTGGGCCTCGTAAGGAGCGCTTCTTTTTGGTTGTTGTGGACGAGTTTTCTCGTTACACCACGGTGTTCCCTTTGCAGCGGAAGGTCGACGTGCTTGACGCGCTTCTCCCGTGGATAGTAGCCGTCCACACCCAGCGAGGCCGTCATGTGCTTGGCTTGCACTCTGATCAGGGTGGTGAGTTCACCTCTGGTCGAGTGGAGCAGTTCTGTCGCGTGTAGGGGATCGTCTAGTCGTACTCGCAGCCAGGCTCGCCGTAGAAGAATGGGATTGCTGAGCGTTGCATTGGTTTGATCATGGAGATCGCTTGTTCCTCCATGTGTCATACTAGTGCCCCATCCTTTCTGTGGCCGTTTGCAGTTCGCTATGCCACCCAGTAGTTGAACCTGTGGTCACGCTCCTCGCGGCCGCAGGTTTTGCCAACACTCCTCTATGCCAGCGTCTGCCTTTCGTGTCTGGGGCTGTCTTGCTCATGTTCGCGATCGTCGCGCGAACAAGCTTGCGTCTCGCACTGTCCAGTGTGTCTTCCTTGGTTTCCCTCTAGTTGAGGTTGACTGGCTGTTTTGGCACCCTCCCTCACGCCGCTAGTTCGCCACTCATGACGTCACCTTTGACAGGTCGGTCTCCCCCCTCCTCCTGAGTTCCTCACTGCCGCTCCTCCTCCTGGTCTCGCCCCTCAGGTAGCCTCTGCCCCCCCCGCATCTTGCCCCATCAGGTCTATCGCACATCACCCCGTAGTCCCCCATATCACTGTCCTCGTCTTCACAATCACCACATCAGCCTCTATCGCAACCGCCAGGTTTCATGCCGCAGAGGCTGGTCAGTGTGGACACTGGAGGCACTGGTTGGGGGGGGGGGGGGGGGGGTGCAACTGCAGTCGGTACTGGTTCTGGGAGTGCTGACGCTGGTGGTGCTGGCTCTGAGGGTGCTGACGTAGGTGGTGCCGGCTCTGGGGGTGCTGGCGCAGGTGGTGCTGGCTCTAAGGGTGCTGGCGCATGTGGTGCTGGCTCTGGGGGTACTGGCGCATGTGGTGCTGGCTCTGGGGGTGCTAGAGCAGGTGGTGCTGATTCTGGGGGTGCTGGCGCTAATAGTGTTGCCCCGGAGGATACTGGCGGTAGAGGTTCTGCCGAGGGCGTTGAGATTGCCCTTGTAGCACCCCGTCGTTCGGCGAGACTACAGAAGCAGGAGCTGTAGCCGCAGCAGCAGCAGCCGCAGCGCCTGTAGCAGCCGCAGCAGCAGCAACAGTTGGTGTCGCAGCAGGTCTCTGGTGGTGCTGATGTTGGTGGTCCTGGTTCCGAGGGTGCTGGCGCTGGAGGCTCTACCGACGCTGGTGTGACTGCGCCTGTAGCGCCACGTCGTTCGGCGAGACTTCAGCGGCAGCAGCAGCAGCAGCAGCCGCCGCAACAACAGCAGCAGCCGCAGCAGCCGCTGCAACAACAGCAGCAGCAGCCGTTGCAGCCGCAGCAGCAGCAGCAGCAGCAGCAGCAGCCGTCGCAGCAGCAGCAGCAGCAGCCGCCGCAGCAGCAGCAGCAGCCGCCGCCGCCGCCGCCGCAGCAGTAGCAGCAGCCGTCGCAGCAGCCTCGGCATGTCGTTCTTGGACTTCCGTGTTTGTCCACTGACTGTGAGCCTCCCTCCTCTCTCTTGTTGCCCCTTCCGAACCCTACTCCGGCTCGTTTTCCTCCTCTTCCTTCTGTGCTTCCTGGCTCGTCTCGTCTCTCGTCCACCTGGTCTACTCATCGTGACCCTCGTGCTCGTCCCTCGTCCCCTGCTCCTGGCTTCCACCCTATGCACCTTCGTTTCTCTCCTCCTCCACTTCCCTCTCCTCCTCAGTCTTCCCTTGCTGTGTTTCCTACTCCGTTCTCCGACTTCTTTCGTGCCGCTCGTCCTACAGTCTCCAGTGTTTTTGCTGTCAAAATGTTATATAGCTTACTTTGTGTAGGCTATAGTGGGGTAGCCCATAAGGGGTACAACCCAATTTGGGTTCGTACTTGTACCCAACTCTTTGCTAGTTCATTCATTCTCGTTCGTTCTTTCTGACATGGTTTCAGAGCAGGTCCCTTCCTAGGACCGTTTTTTTTGGGCCCACCACCTGCTGCCCTTCTAGCCTCAAGCCCGTCGCCCCTAGGCCCCGGCCCGTCGCCACCCCTAGCCCAGCCCGACGCCCCTAGGCCCGTCGCCCCTAGCCCGCGACCCCCGTCGCCCGTCGTCCCTAGCCTCGGCCCCACGGCCCCTGTCGCCTCGTCGCCCCTAGCACGGCCCCGCGCCCCCCCGTCGCCCACGACCTAGGCCCCGCGGCCCCGTCGCCCCTAGCCTAGGCCCCTCGGCCCCACGGCCTCTCGCGACCCGTCGCCCCTAGCCTAGGCCCTGCAGCCCCCCCCATCGCTCGCGACCCGTCGCCCCGCGGCCCCATCGCCCCGTCGCTCCGCGGCCCCATCGCCCCGTCGCCCGCGACCCGTCACCCCGCGGCCCAGTCGCTCCTGGCCCCGCAGCCCCGTCGCTCTAGGCCCCCGGCCCCTCGGCCCCTTTGCTCCTGGCCCCGCGGCCCCGTCGCCCTAGGCCCCCGGCCCCTCGACCCCCTTTGCTCCTGTCCCCGCGGCCCCGTCGCCCTAGGCCCCCCCGGCCGCCGGCCCCTTTGCCCCTAGGCCCCCGGCTCCTCGTCCCCCTGCCCCTTTATTCTTGGCCCTGTGGCCCGACGCCCCTAGGCCTCCGGCCCCTCGGCCCCTCTGCTGCTACTGCTGCTCCTACTGCTGCTACTGCTACTGCTGCTACTGCTGCTGCTGCTGCTGCTGCTGCTGCTGCTGCTGCTGCTGCTGCTGCTGCTAGTGCTGCTACTGCTGCTCCTGCGTTTTGCACAACTATGGCTTCGCTTCGAGTTCTTGCGTTCGATCATGAGGGCAGACCGGTTCAGTTTGACACGTGGCTCGATGACCTGCAGCTGTACCTACTGAGCGATTCTAAGGACACTGTGTCGCTATTTGACCTCGTGTCAGGTCCTGCTACTGCCCCTACCGCCACAGCTGACAATGCGACTCGCTCACAGTGGCTTACTCGCGACGTTGCTGCCCGCTTAGCCATTTGCAACCACCTGCCGGTAGCCGAATGTGCTCACTTCGGACAGCACAGGACAGCACATGCCCTGTACGACGCTGTAGTTGCTCGCTACTCCTCGCCTGCCACTGCTGCTCTAGGCCGACTGCTACTGCCCTACCTGTTCCCTGAATTGTCGGCTTTTGCCACAGTAGCGGACCTGGTTTCCCACCTGCGCACTAGCGACGCTCGCTACCGCGCTACCGTCCCTGCTGAGTTCCTTGCCGAGCAGCCCCCGATGTTCATCACCCTCTACTTCATAGTCACTCGCCTCCCTGACTCTCTTCGGTCTGTCAGGGACCACTTTCTCTCCCTTGACTCAGGCACCTCGCGCTGTTTCTTTCGTGACAGCACCACCCTCACTCCTCTCCCTGCACCTGTCCCGATCCGACTAGCTGAACCCTCCCGGGGCCCGTTCGTTGCCCGTTCATCCACTGTCCTCCCGTGTCCGGCGGTTCCGTCCGGCTCACTGTCAGGTCTTCACCTCCCCTCGTTTTCTACGAACTTGGTGAGTACCGCTGCCCTCCACGATGCGATAGTCACTACCACCACTCCTAATGTCAGCGTGTGTCGATCTGCACGTGCACACGGACGGGGCGTCACCTGGCCATATTCACTCGTCGGCCCGGGTCGAGTCTGTACACACTCGCTACCGAGCCTCCTCAAGTAGCTGCGTCTGCTCAAGTGTCCGTCTCAGGTCAGGTAGCCACCTCTTGCTCATGTCGCCTCCTGTCGCACCAGACTCTTCTGTGGCACCACCACCTGGGTCACCCCTCCAAGCCACGCCTTCGTGGCATGCACTCCCGCCTCCTTGTGTCTGGCCTCCCCAGGTCTCTACCTCCCCTCCCGCCCTCGCCTGCCCCGCCCTGCCTTCCTTGCGTCGAGGGGCGGCAGCGCGCCGCTCCTCACTCCTCCTCTTTTCCCCCGATGACTGCTCCCTTGCAGACTCTCCACATGGACGTATGGGGCCCAGCCCGCGTCAGTGGACAGGGCCGCGAGCGCTACTTTTTGCTGGTAGTAGACGACTACACGCGGTACACCACGGTCTTCCCCTTGCACAGCAAGGGTGAGGTAGTTGATGTCTTGATCCCTTGGATCTGCACAGTCCGTCTCCAGCTCCGCGAGCAGTTCCGCCAGGACCTTCCTGTCCTGCGTCTGCACTCTGATAGAGGTGGTGAGTTCTCCTCCAACCTTTTGCAGGACTTTTGTCGTGGGGAGGGCATTCTCCAGTCGTTCACGCTTCCGGACTCCCCTCAGCAAAATGGAATTCCTAAGCGTCGCATTGGCTTAGTCATGGAGGTCGCTCGTACCTCCATGATCCATGCGGCTGCTCCCCATTTTCTGTGGTTGTTTGCGGTCCGGTACGCTGCGTATCAGCTCAACCTCTGGCCCCGTGTCTCCTTGCCGGAGACCTCGCCCACACTGCGTTGGACGGGGGAGGTTGGCGATGCGTCGGTGTTCCAGGTCTGGGGTTCTCGTGCCTTTGTTCGCGATACGTCCGCGAACAAGCTCTCCGCCCGTGCTATCCCCCGCGTCTTCCTTGGCTTTGTCCCTGACGCGCCTGGCTGGCAGTTTTACCACCCCACCTCGTGCTGTGTCCTCCCTTCTCAGGATGTCACGTTTGACAAGTCGGTTCCCTTTTACCGTCTCTTCCCCTACCGCTCTGCCCCTCCCCCGCCCCCGCCGCTCTTCCTTGCTCCCGTTCCCCCTCCGGTAGACCCCCTCCCACCCCAGGGTCCTTCTCCCTCAGGTGTGTCTCAGGCGGACCCTCTCCTTGGTTCTGCGCCTGTCGAAGTAGATGTCGGCTTAGGTGCTGCTCGAGGTGCTGCGTCTGGGGGTGCTGAGTCTGGGGGTGCGGAGCCGTGGGGTGCGGAGTCTAAGGGTGCTGGGTCTGGGGGTGCTGGGCCTGGGGGTGCGGAGACTGGGGGTGGTGAGCATCGGGGTGCTGCTTCATCTGGAGGTCCTGCTAGTGCTTCACCGCGACTGTCTCCGCAGCAGCTGCGTGAGTGGCTTGTTCGGTGCGCACGCCTTCGGAGTGGAGCTACAGGAGCTGGAGGCGCTAGAGCTACTGGAGCTGGAGGTGCTGGAGTTCCGGCTGGAGCTCGTGGTACTGGAGGTACTGCTGCTGGTGGTCTTGGAGGTTCTCGTACCAAGGGTACTGGAGCTGCCGGGACTAGTGGCGTTGGGGACGCTGGAGCTGGAGACCCTACGGAGCCCGGAGCTGCTGGAGCTGGAGGCGCTGGCGCTGGAGCTGGAGGAGCTGGAGTTGGAGGAGCTGAGTTGGAGGCATTGGCGCGGAAGCTGCAGGAGCTGGAGCCGTTGACCCTGGAGGTGGAGGTGCTTGCGGCACTGTGCGGCCGCGACAGTACTTCGTTCCCCTGCTTCAACAGGTTCTTGGTGTTCCGTCTTCTACTAGCCTTACTCCTCCCCTCCTAGTTCCACCGCCTGACCAGATGCAGCCGCCGTTGCTGTCCGCCTCCCCACTGCCTGTTCCTTCTCCTTAAACTGAGTAGTCTGGCTGGCTTACAGAGCGTCGTGAGCCTCCGTCTCGTCCTGTCTCGCCTGTTCGCACTTCTCGTCGCGTTCCTCGTTCGCGTCTTCCTCTTGTCCCTGGCACGCACGCTATGGCACTTCGTCCTTCCTCTGTTCCACTGCGTGTTCCTCTGCCTGCTCCTCCTGAGTCCTCTCTTTCTGAGGTCCCTCACCCTGAGTCTGACAGCGCTCGTGCTGCCAGTCCCACTGCCTCTCGTCTTCTCGCCACTGCTGTCACTGACCCTTCCTTTGAGTCAGCTGTTGCATCTGCTCTCGTTGCTGAGCTGCTTGACTTTGCCGCTGCCTGTCGTCTAGACTACGCCACTGCTCTTATTAATAAGTCTGAGTCCGCCAGTCCTCCGTCCGTCGGGGGTGAGTGTGCTCTTGGCACGGACGTCCTTGAGGATAGGCAGGAGGACTTTGAGTGTCTTGCAGCTGCTGTACCTCTTTTCGCTTCCATGCTGCTTGCCCCTGAGGGAGACCCGGATGCACCACACATCCCGACCCCGCGCTCTTACGCAGAGGCGATTACGGGTCCTTACTCCTCTCAGTGGCAGGCACCCATGGATGCCAAGATGGCATCCTGGAAGTCCACAGGCACCTACGTCGACAACGCTCCCCCACCTAGGGTGAACATAGTCAATGGCATGTGGATTTTCAAGATGAAGCGGCCGCTGGGTTCTCTGCTTGCCTTCAAGGCGCGTTACGTTGCTCGAGGCTTCAGTCAGCGACAGGGGGCTGACTACTTCCATACCTTCTCCCCCACCCCAAAGATGACTACTCTTCGGGTGTTGCTGCACGTTGCTGCTCAGCGTGATTACGAGTTTCACTCTCTGGACTTTAGCACAGCTTTCTTGCAGGGCAGCCTGCACGAGGAGATCTGGCTGCGCCGCCCACCTGGCTTCACTGGGTCGTTTCCTGCAGGTACCCAGTGGAGCCTCCGACGGCCAGTCTACGGTCTCCGCCAGGCACCTCAATAGTGGCACGACACATTGAGGACTACACTTGCGGCTCTGGGGTTTACTCCTTCTACTGTTGACCCGTCGCTGTTTCTACGCACCGACACGTCGCTGCCGCCGTTCTACGTCCTCGTGTACGTGGACGACCTCGTCTTTGCCACTGCTGACACTGAGGCACTGACCCTTGTGAAGTCGAAGCTGCAGAAGAGACACACCTGCACTGACCTGGGTGAACTGCGCAGCTATCTTGGCTTGCAGATCGCCCGGGACAGTGCACGGCGCACCATCACACAGACTCAGTCACACATGGTGCACTCGGTCCTTCTGCGCTACGGCTTCCAGTTCTCCTCGCCACAGCCCACTCCTCTGTCTACCAGCCACTCGCTCTCAGCTCCACCTTCGGACGAGTCCGTAGAGCCGAGTGGTCCGTACCCAGAGCTTGTGGGTTGCCTCATGTAACTGATGACGTGCACACGACCTGACCTCGCGTACCCTCTCAGCCTTCTGGCTTGCTACGTGGCTCACGGTAGGCACCGAAAGGTTCACTGGGATGCTGCGAAGAGGGTACTGCGTTACTTGTGCAGTACGTCGGGCATGGGGCTCGTGCTTGGAGGATGGGGTCTAGTTGTACTCACTGGTCACACTGACGCTTCTTGGGTTGACGACTCAGCTACGCAGCGGTCGTCACAAGGTTACACCTTCAGCCTCGGTCTGACTCTGTTTCCTGGCGGTCTACCCGCTCGTCTTCGGATCTCAGCTCCAGTTGTGAGGCTGAGATCTACGCAGGGGCCATGGCTGCACAGGAGCTACTCTGGCTCACCTACCTGCTGACTGACTTGGGAGAGCAGCCTCGTTTGCCTCCAGTTCTGTACGTAGACAACAAGGCCATGATTGCCTTGTTGCACGAGCATGGCACGCGTCACGTGTGATGCCAGCAGCTATGTTACCCGCATGTGAGCGAACCATGGCCAGCTTCGTCTTGCGTACGTGGCCACTAGGGCCAACACTGCTGATATATTCACCAAGGCACTTCCGCCTGTTGATCATCAGCGCTTCTCTACTGTGTTAGGCATTGTGCCTATTTTGCCTCACTTGCTTGCTGCTTGACTCTGCTTGTACTGTGATCTATATATATACCTGCATGCTTGCACTTGCTATGATATTATCACTGTATTGTTTGTTCTCTTTATATCACTCTACATGTGAACTGGCCTTGTGGCCCTTTGCTTGTGCTCAGACTGCGTGGTGACTTTGTGATCCACCCTGAGCTTGCTTTGCTTTTCTTGACTGGTCTTGTGACCACTTGTTCTCCCCCACTTTGCCGATGGGGGTGTGTCAGAACATTATAGCTTTTACATTTGTGTAGGCTATAGTGGGGTAGCCCATAAGGGGTACAACCCAATTAGGGTTAGTACTTTTACCCAACTCTTTGCTAGTTCATTCATTCTCGTTCGATCTTTCTGACATTGGCCTCCCTTGTCACCCACCCTACGGCTCCTCCTTCGTCTGTTTCAGCTCTTGTCGCTGCTGTCCTTGACTTTGCCTCTAGCCACCGCCTTGACTGCGCTGCTCAGTTGGTCACTGACGCTTCCCGTCCTCCGTCCGTTGGGGGTGAGTTTGCCTTTGGCTATGACGTCCTAGAGGACATGCAGTTTGAGCTAGCTTTCCTTCTTGCTGCTGTTCCCGATCTCTGTGCCATGCTGTTAGTCCCTGAGGGTGACCCAAACGCGTTTGACATCCCGAATCCTCGCACCTACACTGAGGCGGTTTCGGGACCCTGGGCCACACAGTGGATAGCAGCCATGGAGGCAGAGATGGCATCTTGGAGGTCCACAGGCACCTGCGTCGACGCGGTTCCCCCTCCTGAGTCGAATATCGCCGATGGCATGTGGATCTTCAAGGTGAAGCGGCCTCCTGGATTGCCGCCTGTCTTCAAGGCGCGTTACGTGGCGAGAGGTTTCAGTCAGCGTGAGGGGGTAGATTTCTTTCAGACCTTCTCCCCCACCCTGAAGATGACTACTCTTTGGGTACTACTGCACATAGCAGCACAGCGTGACTACGAGCTTCACTCACTGGACTTCTCGACTGCGTTTCTCCAGGGAAGCCTCCACGAGCAGATCTGGTTGCGCCGTCCTCCACGTTTCTGTGGGTCGTTTCTTCCTGGCACCCAGTAGAGCCTTAGACGGCCAGTCTACGGTCTGCGACAGGCGCCTCGCGAGTGGCACGACACGCTACGCACCACTCTTCATTCTCTTGGCTTCGCTCCGTCCTCCGCTGACCCGTCTCTCTTCGTCCGTTCTGGTCGTAGTTCCTTATACATTTTGGTGTACGTCGACGACCTCGTCTTTGCCACAGCTGACAGAGTTGCACTGACCTCAGTGAAGGCCGAGCTGCAGAGGAGACACACTTGCACTGACCTGGGTGACTTGTGTCACTATCTTGGCTTGCAGATCACACGGGATAGAGCTGCGCGCACCATTACACTGTCTCGGTCGCACTTGGTGCACCAGATCCTCGACCGGTTCGGCTTTCGCTACTCCTCTCCATAGGCCACTCCCCTTGCAGTCGACCCCAGACTAGCGACTCCTCTACCTGTTGAGCCTGCTGAGCCTAGCGGTGACTACGCACAGCTGGTGGGCTGCCTCATATACCTGATGACCTGCATACGTCCAGATCTAGCCGATCAGAGGAGGGGCTCGTCGAACAACGCTCAGGGTTTGAGAGTTCGTCGACGCGATAGCCGATCAGAGGAGGGGCTCATCGAACAGCGCTCGTCGATCAGAGCTCGTCGTTAACAATCGTGAGCGTGGCAGGGGATTGTTAACGGGAATGGAGTGTTGGCCCCGCCCTCGCTTGGGTGACGCCGACGTCCTGGTCGGGTATACGGGAGAAGCAGCCGGCCGATCACAGGGGATCACTATGGTGTTGCCGTCGACCAATGAGCTCGACGACCCTCTTCGACGGGGAGGTCGACGGAGCAGCCCGTCGACTTGTGTAGGACATGTGAGCGGCAGTCGACGAGGGGAGCTTGGCGACAGCAGCTGACAGTGCTGGTCGACTGAGGGGTCCGTAGACCAGGGTATTCCTCGACGGAAGATGTGGTCAACGAGGGAGGTGTCGACCAGAGCCCTGGGTGGTCGACGAGCATGTACAAATTTCCCCGAGCAAGTCGACGTCGACCTGGTGGTTTCCAGGTCGACCAGGTTACCTGCCCGACGAGTTCTGCGGAGGCACACAAACGTCGTCAATGTCGCGATGGCGAAGGCGACTTCGGGCTGGTATCCCGAAGTCGATGTGGCTCGTTAGGCGCAGACCAGGGCCGACGGATGCACAACGGTGCAAGGCTGTCCAATCGTCTGCGCGCACCTGCGTACATGCGCACTGCTATCTTCTACGGGTGCAACGCTGGACAGCCGCTCTGCTGCAGTGTTGGCACACCGTCGACCTGCTGTGTTGGCAGGCCGCGTTTCTGAAGTGCTAGCGCGGCTCCGCTACGCAACGCTGGCAGGCGGTCGACCATGCTGTGCTGGCGGTCGACCAGGCTAGCTGAAGAGTTGCTAGGTGCCTGATGTGGTCATTATTGTCATTGCTTGTTAAAATCATTTTGGAATCAAAACTTTGCTAGTGGAAAATCTTGCCAATTTCTCCCGTGAATGTGCAAGTGCTAAGGAACTAAGAAAAGCTAAGATCACTCATAGAGTTCGTGCCAATACCTCATAGTCTAGCTCACGACTATTGTAGAGTGAATCTCCGCATGGATGGGGGGAAGCAGGGAAGGGGATGGGGGGAAGGGGGAAACGAGATGGGGGGGAAGCAGGGCAGGGGATGGGGGGAAGCATGGCAGGGGATGGGGAGAAGCAGGGAAGGGGATGGGGAGAAGTAGGGAAGGGGATGGGGGGAGAGGGGGAAGGGGATGGGGGGAAGCAGGGAAGGGGATGGGGAGAAGCAGGGAAGCGGATGGGGGGAAGCAGGGAAGGGATGGGGGAAAGCAGGGAAGCGGATGGGGGGAAGGGGGGAAGCGGATGGGGAGAAGGGTTGAAGGGGATGGGGGGAAGCAGGGCAGAGGGTGGGGGGAAGCAGGGCAGAGGGTGGGGAAAAGCAGGGCAGAGGGTGGGGGGAAGCAGGGCAGAGGGCGGGGGGAAGCAGGGCAGAAGGTGGGGAAAAACAGGGCAGAGGGTGGGGAAAAGCAGGGCAGAGGGTGGGGGGAAGCATGGCAGAGGGTGGGCAGAGGGTAAACAGGGCTGGTGGGAGAACAGGAGGTTGGGAAAAACAGAGAGGGGGGACAACAATTTGAAGGAAGTGAGGGCGACGAGGGGAAGCGCGTGAGGGAAAAAAACATCCTCTTACCCTTCTGTCCTACCCCCTCTGTGTCTCCCATTCAGTCCCTTCCCCTCAAGAGGAATGAGGGTGGGGAGCGGTATGGAAGCAGATAGTGTGGATGGGAGGAAGGGAGAGAGAGAGGTTTAAAGGAAAAGAGATAACGCATGACCAGAGGGGGGAGAGCACATGACGAGAGGGGAAGAGTGCATGACGAGAGGGGGAGAGCGCATGACGAGAGTTGAAGAGCACATGATGAGAGGGGAAGAGCGCATGACGAGAGGGGAAGAGCGCATGACGAGAGGGGAAGAGCGCATGACGAGAGGGGAAGAGCGCATGACGAGAGGGGAAGAGCGCATGACGAGAGGGGAAGAGCGCATGACGAGAGGGAAGAGCACATGTCGAGATAGGAAGAGCGCATGAAGAGACGGGAAGAGCGCATGACAAGGGGAGTAGCGTGTGACGAGGGGAATAGCGTGTGACGAGAAGGAGCGCGCGAGACGAGGGCCATCCCCCTTTGTCCCTCCCCTTGAGGGCGTTTTGTGGAGGAGAATGAGGGTGGTGTTCGGGGAGAAAGGCGGGTGGTATGTGGGGGAGATGGAGGCGGGTATGTGGGGAAGCGAGGGCGACGGGGAGAAGCGAGAGCGTTATGGCGACGAGGGAAACGAGGACGTTGAGGAGAAGAGAGAGAGATGAGAAGAAGCTTGGGCGACTAGGGGAAGTGATGAGGAGAAGCGCGGGTGACGGGGAAGCGAGGGCGAGGACGGGAAGTGCGGGCGACAAGCAGAGGCGAGGGTCGGCGAGGGTGATGAGGGAAAGCGCGGGCGACGAGGAAAGCGGTATGACGTGGGAAAGAGCGGCAACGAGGGGGAACATACGCGACTAACGGCAGGTCACGCGAACCTGTACGGCATTCGCGTGAGCGACCCGTGCCTAAATGGTACGATCGTGACACGAGGCTGAACCGCAGCAAGTGTGACAAGAGCCTGCGTGTGCGACGCGAGCTTGAAAGCAAGGCGCGAGTAACGCGACAATCGTTCACTAACGTAAGCGGGTGAATGGGTTGTAACACGAGACCGGCGACGTTAGGGGAGAATCGGAACGGAGGCAGTAACTAAGATGGTTGGGGTGGATACGTAAATTTCTTTTCGCACAAAAAAAAACCCTATCAACGACTCGCTTCTGCCAACTAGCGCTAGTTTTTGCCTTGGAGCCTCCTAGTTTACGAGTACTACTTGGTGTCTAAGTTATGTGCGTGGTGAACAGTGCATATGGTTGGCGATCATCGCTTCGGTTCTGTGTTTGGGCTCTCGGATTTTGTTGTCGCAGGAAGATTGCCCGGGGTCGTGAGAGTTTTCAACAAACAAGAAGGGTAACCCTGTTTTTGGCGATTTCAAGTTCAAGAATCTTGAACTTGAAAATTACCATGCTGTACTCGGGCTTTAAGATATGTTGAAAAGGTACATGTCATATTTCGATTGTCAGAATTTAAAGCGTCGGTGCACATTTCCCACCCAAAACCCAGAACCCTGGCGAACTGTTACTGCGGATGGAAAGTGTCCGCACGAAATCCTGGTTTTCGCCAGCCAGCACTTTCGCGCTGGCAAGCCTGGTTAAAAAAAAAAACTTCTGAACCCAACACTGCCAAAAGTTGCCCGTCGCTTTAAGGTGAATCTGAAGCTCTTTAATAGTGTTAGGGTGCATCTTGGGCAATGTGCTAAGCAACTTTTCAACCTTATGAAACGCAAGTTACCCGAATATGAATTGTTAAACTCATATGCTATAGTCTATCTACGCTGTCGTGGAGTAGTTCATATAGGGTACAACACTTTTAGGTTTGCTACTTGTACCCACCTGCTTGCTAGTTCAGTCATTCATTCGTTCACTATTCTGACATGGTATTCTGAGCAGGTTCCCTAGTGGAAACGTTTTTTTTTAGGGCCCACCACGAATTTTTTTTTCCTGCCCTGCCCAAAGCGCGCCTCGCGCCCTGCCCGAAGCGCGCCTCGCGCCTTGCCCTAGTACGGCCCGTCGCGGCCCTGCCTTCGCTGGCCTGTTGCGGCCCTGCCTTAGCCGCCCGTCGCTAGCCCGTCCCTGCCCGTCGCAGACCCGTCGCTACGCGTCGCGGCCCTGCCTTAGCCGCCCACTGCGGCCCTGACCCGGCCTTTTGCCGCCCGTCGCTGGCCCGTCGCCGCCTGTCGCTGGCGCATCCCAGTCGCGACCCTGCCTCCGCCGCCCGTCGCGGCCTCTGCCCTGCAGCCGCCCTGTCGCGGCCTCTGCCCTGCAGCCGCCCTGTCGCGGCCCTTCACTGCTGCCGCCCCAGTCACGGCCCTGCCCTGAAGCCGCCCGTCGCGGCCTCTGCCCTACTGCCGCCCCAGTCGCGGCTCTTCACTGCAGCCGCCCCGGTCGCGGCCCTGCCCTGTTGCCGCCCCAGTCGCGGCCCTGAACTAAACCGCCAGCTGCGGCCCTGCCCTGCACCCGCCCCTGGTAAGCACCCGCGCCGCCCTGCCGCGCCGCGCCGCCCTGCCGGGCCGCGCCGCCCTGCCGAGCCGCGCCGCCCAGCCGAACCGCGCCGCCCTGCCGAGCCGCGCTGCCCTTCTACTTGCACTGCTTCTGCTCCCACTACTGCTACTGCTGCTACTGATACTATGGCTAGCCCTACTGTTCTCACCTTTGATGCGGAGGGACGTGCAGTTGACTTTGACGTGTGGATTGACGACCTGCAGCTTTTTCTTCAGTATGACTCTAGGGATGGGGTATCCCTGTTTGATCACACGTCCGGTGTCTCTACTGCACCTGCTACCACTGCTGACAGTACGGTTCACTCGCAGTGGACCACTTGTGATGCTGTTGCTCGCCTTGCTGTTCGTAGTCACCTGCCGTCTGCTGAGCGCGCGCACTTTGGCCAGTACAAGACTGCTAAGTCTTTGTACGACGCTGTTGTGGCACGCTACTCCTCCCCTGCCACTGCTGCCCTCAGCCGCCTCATGCTGCCGTACCTTTTCCCTGACCTTGCCGCCTTTGCCACAGTCGCTGACCTCATTACCCACCTCCGCATTAGTGACGCCCGCTACCGCGCTGCACTTCCCACTGAGTTCTGTGCCAAGAACCCACCCCCCATGTACATCACCCTTTACTACCAAGTCACCCACCTCCCTGACTCCCTTGCTTCAGTCAGGGACCACTTTCTCTCCCTTTGCCCCACCGAGCTCACTGTCGACCTGCTAGAGGAGCGCCTCACTGTGGCTGAGAAGAGTATCTTAGCTATAGGTG
The DNA here is from genome assembly GCA_947471745.1 of Closterium sp. Naga37s-1. NCBI lineage: Eukaryota > Viridiplantae > Streptophyta > Zygnematophyceae > Desmidiales > Closteriaceae > Closterium > Closterium sp. Naga37s-1. Next base: position 1,112,428 of record CANJKZ010000737.1, read on the forward strand.
CTTCTCGCTGTGACCGTCGCGCCCCTTTCTTTGAGGGGTGTTCCCCTGTCCCCCTTCTTCCCTCTGTTGCTTCTGCTGCTGCTGTCGACCTCGTGGGCACTGAGGAGGTCGGGGCTGTGTCTGCTCCTAGTCGGAGGCGCCGCAACAGCAAGGGCAAGGGGGGCAAGGGTGGTGGAGGGGGCGGTGGGGGCGGTGGTGGAGGCGGTGGAGGGGGTGGAGGGGGTGGCGGTGGAGGTGGGGGTGGTGGCGGGAGTGGGGGCTTCGGTGGCGGCGGTGGGGTGGTGGAGGCAGCGGCAGCGGCAATGGAGGCAGCGGCAGCGGTGGTGGAGGTGGCGGCGGTGGTGGTACTGGTCGAGGTGGAGCCGCGCAGCGTGGAGGCTTTGGTGTTAGCCAGCGCCAGCAGCAGCCGCGTTCCCGTGAGACCGCGTCGGCCCAGCAGCTTCGTGAGTGGTACGCTGGGCGTGGGAGGTCTGGGGGTGTTGGTCCCTGCACTTACGTTCTTCGCACCGGCGGGCGCCGTGGGGAGACGTGCGGGCTGCCACACACTGCGCAGCGCTGCTTCGGTCGCCTGACTGACGCCTGGCGCGCCCAGTTCCCTGACGCTGTTGAGCTCCCTCGCTGGGGTGATCTGCTTAGGCAGAACCTTGCAATCTTTGATATTGATTTTAATGCTCTCCTTGCTGCCATGTATGCTGTGACTGATAGTGCTGAGGGTGACTGTTACCTGAGTGCTCCGCCCGACCCGGGCATTGAGGCTGCTTCTCTAGGTGCTAGTGCGTCTGCTGCTCCATGTACTAGTGAGTCTGCTGCTCCAGGTGCTGGTGAGTCTGCTCTCTCTAGTATTGCACCTACTGAGGCCTTGCACACATTCACACTTGACTCTGGTGCTTCGCGCTCTTTCTTTCACAACAGCACCACACTCACGCCGCTCAGTCGGCCTGTCGCAGTCTCCCTGGCTGACCCCTCTGGGGGCCCAGTCCTTGCGCACTCTTCCACGGTTCTACCGTGTCCTGCGGCCCCGTCCGGCTTGCTGTCGGGACTCCACCTCCCCTTGTTCTCTACGAACTTGGTGAGTGGAGCTGACCTCCAGGACGCGTGGGTTGACCAGTTCACCCCTGGAGGTCAGCGTGTGACCCACTGCACTTGCTCTCGGATGAGCCGCCACCTGGCCACGTTCACCCGTCGGCCTGGGTCGAGTCTGTACACACTGACTACTGCGTCTCCTCAGGTAGCCGCGTATGGTCAGGTGTTTTCTGCCGCGTCCAGGTCTAGTCCAGTGTCTGCCCCCTGCTCGTGTCGTCCTCTGTCACACGAGACTCTCCTTTGGCACCACCGCCTTGGTCACCCCTCCCTGCCTCGTCTTCGAGGTATGGCCTCCCGTACCCTTGTCTCTGGTCTCCCCCGGTCCCTCCCTCCCCTTCCTCCGGGGCCTGCCCCTACCTGTGTTCCTTGTGTCGAGGGCAGGCAGCGCGCCGATCCTCACTCCTCCGAGTTCCCTCTGACAGAGGCTCCCCTGCAGACTCTTCACATGGACGTGTGGGGCCCAGCCCGCGTCTGTGGACAGGGTCACGAGCGTTACTTCCTGTTGGTTGTGGACGACTACTCGCGTTACACCGCAGTCTTCCCCTTGCGCAGCAAGGGTGAGGTCACTGAGGTGTTGATCGACTGGATCCGCGGTACCCGTGGCCAGCTCAACGAGAGTTTTGGCTCGGCCTTCCTCTTCTGCGTCTGCACTCAGACAGAGGTGGTGAGCTTTCCTCCGACATTCTGAGGGCCTTCTGTCGTGCGGAGGGCATCCGCCAGACATTCACGCTTCTGGCCTCCCCACAGCAAAATGGGATTGTAGAGCGCCGCATTGGCATGGTCATGGACGTCGCTCGTACGTCCATGATCCATGCGGCTGCTCCCCATGTTCTCTGGCCGTTCGCGGTTCAGTACGCTGCGCATCAGACCAACCTTCAGCCTCGTGTCTCGTTGCCGGAGACCACACCTACTCTGCGGTGGACGAGGGAGGTTGGCGATGCGTCTGTGTTCTGTGTCTGGGGATCTCGAGCTTTTGTCGGCGATACTTCAGCGGACAAGCTGTCCTCCCGTGCCGTTCCCTGCGTCTTCCTTGGCTTCCCCCCTGACGCACCCGGGTGGAAGTTCTACCACCCCACCTCGCGTCATGTTCTGTCCTCTCAGGACGTCATGTTTGATGGGTCGCTGTCTTACTACCATCTCTTTCCCTACCGCACCGCCTCTCTCCCCCCCCCGCCACTCTTCCTAGCACCCGGTACTCCACCGGTAGACCCCCTCCCCCCTCAGGGTCCTGCCCCCTCAGGTATGTCCCAGGTAGACCTTGTCGAGCCTGTCGAGGTAGCTGTCGACTCAGGTGCTGCTGGGAGTGCTGAGCCTGGGGTTGCTTTGTCTGAGGGTGCTGAGTCTGGGGGTGCTGAGCCTGGGGGTGCTGCTCCTGAGCGTGCTGAGTCTGAAGGTCCTCTGGGTGTCCCGTCACGGCGGGAGCCCCTCTCTCCGCAGCGGCTACGTGAGTGGTACGCTCGGCGCTGTAGCCGTGCTGCTGGAGCTACGGGGCATGCTGCAGGAGGTGCTTCTGGAGCTGGAGCTGCTAGAGGTGCTGCTGGTGCTGCAGCTACTGGAGGTGCTCCTGAAGCTGCTGGAGGTGCTGCTGGTGCTGGAGCTGCTGGAGCCGCTGGTCCTGGAGGTGCTGGTGCTGGAGGTACTGGCGCTGTTGGAGGTCCTGCTGGTGTTGGAGCTGCTGGAGGTGCTGGAGTAGCTGGTCCTAGAGGTGCTCGTACTGGAGGTAGTGGAGCTGCTGGGGCTGGTGGTACTGCAGGAGTTGGAGCTGTAGGTGCTGGAGCTGTTGCTACTGGGGGTGCTGCTGGAGCTGGAGCTGCTGGAGGTACTGGAGCTGGTGGTACTGCGGGAGTGGTAGCTGGAGACCCTAGAGCTGAGGGTACTGGTGCTGTCTCTGCTGTTTTTGGAGGCGCTGCGCGGTCGCGGCCGTACTACGTTCCGCTCCTTCAGCAGGTTCTTGGTCTCCCGCCTTCTATTGGTCCTATTCCTCCTTTACTGAGTCCACTGAGTACCTGCAGGAAAAGACTCAGTGAAACCAGGTGGGCGGCGCAGCCAGATCTCCTCGTGCAGGTAGCCCTGCAGGAAAGCTGTGCTGAATTCCAGAGAGTGCAACTCGTAGTCATGCTGAGCAGCGACGTGCAACAACACCCAAAGAGTAGTCATCTTCGGGGTGGGGGAGAAGGTATGGAAGTAGTCAACTCCCTGTCGCTGACTATGTTCGGCAGCCGCTTCACCCTGAAGATCCACATGCCATCGACTATGTTCGCCCCAGTCGGGGGAACCTCGTCGACTTAGGTGCCTGTGGACTTCCAGGATGCCATCTCGGCATCCATGGCTGCCTGCCACCGAGAGGAGTAAGGACCCGTGATTGCCTCTGCTTAAGAGCGCGGGGTCGGGATGTTTGGTGCATCCGGGTCTCCCTCAGGGGCAAGCAGCATGGAAGCGAAACGAGGTACAGCAGCTGCAAGACACTCAAAGTCCTCCTGCCTGTCCTCAAGGACGTCCGTGCCAAGAGCACACTCACCCCCGACGGACGGAGGACTGGCAGACTCAGACTCAGCAACTAGAGCAGTGGCGTAGTCTAGACGGCAGGCAGCAGCAAGGTCAAGCAGCTCAGCCACGAGAGCAGACGCAGCAGCAGACTCAAACGAAGGGTCTGTAACAGCAGCGGCGAGAAGACGAGAGGTAGTGGGACTGGCAGCACGAGCGCTGTCAGACTCATGGTCAGGGACCTCAGGAAGAGAGGACTCAGGAGGAGCAGGAAGAGGAACACGCAGGGGAACAAAGGAAGAACGAAGGGTCATAGCGTGCGTGCCGGGGACAGGAGGAGGACGCGAACGAGGAACACGGCTAGCAGTGCGAACAGGCGAGACAGGACGAGACGCAGGCTCACGATGCTCTGTAAGACCGCCGGACTGCTCAGTGTAAGGAGAAGGAGCAGGCAGTGGAGAGGCCGGCTGCAACGGCGACTGAGACTGGTCAGGCGGTGGACACAGGAGGGGAGCAGTAAGGCTAGTAGAAGACGGAGTACCAAGAACCTGCTGAAGCAGGGGAACGAAGTACGGTCGCGGCCGCACAGCGCCACCAGGGTCAGCAGCTCCAGCTCCTCTAGCTCCAGGACCTCCAACACCTGTGCCTCCAACTCCTGCGCCTCCTGCACCCGTGCCTCCAACTCCAGCTCCTCCAGCTCCAGTGCGACCAGCGCCAGAGCCGCCACCCGCAGTAGCTCCAGACTACGTAGGGTCTCCAGCTCCAGCACCCTCAACACCACCAGTCCCGGCAGCTCCAGTACCCCGGGTACGAGCACCTCCAGGACCAGTGGCCGCAGTACCTCCAGGAACACCAGATCCAGCAGCAACTCCAGTACCTCTAGCTCCCGCAGCTCCAGCACCTCCAGCTCCAGTAGCTCCACTCCGAAGGCGTGCGCGCCAAACAAACCAATCGCACAGCTGCTGCGGAGACAGCCTCAGAGAAGCACTAGCAGAACCTCCACACGAAGCAGCACCCTGAGGCTCAGCACCTCCTGACTCCGCACCCTTCGACGCAGCACCTCCAGGCTCAACACCCTCAGGCTTAGCACCCCCAGGCTCAACACCCTCAGACTCAGCACCCCCAGGCTCAACACCCCCAGTCTCAACACCCTCAAGCTCAGCACCCCCAGTCTCAGCACCCTCAGACTCCGCACCCCCAGGCTCCGCACCCCCAGACGCAGCACCTCGAGCAGCACCTGAGCCGACTGCTACGTGAACAAGCGCCGGACCAGGGAGAGGGTCTACCTGAGACACACCTGAGGGAGCAGGACCCTGGGGCGGGAGGGGGTCTACCGGAGGGGGACCGGGAGCAAGGAAGAGCGGCGGGGGCGGGGAAGGGGCAGTGTTGTAGGGGAAGAGACGGTAAAAGGGAACCGACTCGTCAAACGTGACGTCCTGAGAAGGGAAGACACGGCGCGAGGTGGGGTGGTAAAACTGCCAGCCAGGCGCGTCAGGGACAAAGCGAAGGAAGACGCAGGGGATGGCACGGGCAAAGAGCTTGTCCCCAACAAAGGCACGAGATCCCCAGACCCGGAACACCGACGCATCGCCAACCTCCCCCGTCCAACGCAGTGTGGGCGAGGTCTCCAGCAAGGAGACACAGGGCCAGAGGTTGAGCTGATGCGCAGCGTACCAGACCGCAAACGGCCACAGAAAATGGGGAGCAGCCGCATGGATCATGGAGGTACGAGCGACCTCCATGACAAAGCCAATGCGGCGCTCAGCAATCCCATTTTGCTTAGGGGAGTCCGAAAGTGTGAATGACTGGAGAATGCCCTCCCCATGACAAAAGTCCCGCAAGAGGTTGGAGGAGAACTCACCAACTCTGTCAGAGTGCAGACGCAGGACAGGAAGGTCCTAGCCGAAACGCTCGCGGAGCTGGAGACGGAATGTGCGAATCCAAGGGATCAAGACATGAATGATCTGACCCTTGTTGCGCAAGGGGAAGACCGTGGTGTACCACGTGTAGTCGTCAACTACCAGCAGAAAGTAGCGCTCGCGGCTCTGTCCACTGACGCGGGCTGGGCCCCACATGTCCATGTGGAGAGTCTGCACGGACGCAGTCGTCGGGGGAAACGAGGAGGAGTGAAGAGCTGCGCGCTGCCGCCCCTTGACGCAAGGAAGGCAGGGCGGAGCAGGCGAGGGAGGGAGGGGAGGCAGAGACCTGGGAAGACTAGAGACAAGGAGACGGGAGTGCATGCTACGAAGGCGTGGAAGGGAGGGGTGACCCAGGCGGTGGTGCCACAGAAGGGTCTGGTGCGACAAGAGGCGACACGAGCAAGGGGGTGGAACCTGACCTGACGAAGATACCTGAGCAGATGCAGCTACCTGAGAAGGCTCGGTAGCCAGTGTGTACAGACTCGACCCTGGCCGACGAGTGAACGTGGCTAGGTGACGCCCCGTCTGTGTGCACGTGCAGATTGTCACACGCTGACCCCCAGGAGTGGTGGTAGTGACCATCGCATCCTGGAGGCCAGCGGTACTCACCAAGTTCGCAGAGAACGAGGGGAGGTGAAGACCGGACAGTGGGCTGGACGGAACCGCCGGACACGGGAGGACAGTTGAGGAACGGGCCACAACCGGGCCCCCAGAGGGGTCAGCCAGTCGGACCGGGACAGGTGTAGAGAGGGGAGTGAGAGTGGTGCTGTCACGAAAGAAACAGTGCGAGGCGCCTGAGTCCAGCGTGAAGGTGTGCAAGGCCTGAGCAGGCGCAGTACCAGGGAGAGTACCAGACTCACTAGCACCTAGAGCAGCAACAGCTATACCTGGGTCAGGCGGCACACACCAGTAACAGTCACCCTCAGCACTAACAGACAAAGCATACTTAGCAGAAAGAATAGCATCAAAGTCTAGGTCAAAGATAGCAGTCCTAGACTTAAGTAGATCTGCCCAGCGAGGGAGCTCGACGTCGTCACCAAACTCAGCACACCAAGCGTCGTCAAGTCGGGAGAAGCAGCGGTGCTGAGCGTGAAGCCGCCCGCAAGTCTGACCAGCACAGTCACCTGTGCGAATGACATACGGGCAACTACCCCTAGACGCCCCACGCAAAAACCACTCACGAAGCTGCTGGGGCGACTAGGTCTCGCTCCGACGCTGCTGCTGCTGACGCTGGCCACCTCCTAAACCAACACGCCGAGCTCCAGTCCCACCACCACCAGTCCCACTGCCGCCACCGCCACCACTCCCACCGCTGCCTCCACCGCCGCCACCAGAGCCCCCACTCCCTCCACCAGTCCCACCGCCGCTACCACCTCCACTGCTCCCGCTGCCACCTCCACCACCGCCGTTGCCACCTGCACCACCCTTGCCACCCTTGCCCTTGCCGCTGCGGCGCTTTGCACTAGCAGAAGCAGCCCCGACGTCCTCAGCAACAGAGACGTCTGCAGCAGCAGCAGAGGCGTAGGAGGGGGCAAGGGGGGAGGGGGAGCACCCCTCAAAGAAGGGCGGGCGCGGAGTGCCACGAGCAGCACCTACAGCAACTGCACTAGTCTCAGCTGCAAGTAAATGCTGCTCGAGGAGGTCAACAGTGAGGTATGTGGGGTCAAGAGAGAGGAAGTGGTCCCTGACAGAGCGAAGAGAGTCAGGGAGGCGAGTGACTATGAAGTAGAGGGTGATGAACATCGGGGGCTGGTTCTTGTCAAGGAACTCAGCAGGGACTGCAGCGCAGTAGCGAGCGTCGCTAGCGCGAAGGTGGGAAACCAGGTCCTCGACTGTGGCAAAGGCAGACAGCTCAGGGAACAGGTAGGCAGAAGCAGGCGACCTAGAGCAGCAGTGGCAGGGGATGAGTAGCGAGTGACTACAGCGTCGTACTGTGCCTGTGCGGTCCTGTGCTGTCCGGTTGAGCGCATTCGGCTAACGGCAGGTGGTTGCAAATGGCTAAGCGGGTAGCAGCGTTGCGAGAAAGCCACTGGGAGAGAGTCGCACTGTCAGCTGTGGTGGGAGGGGTAGTAGCGGCACCTGACATGTGGTCAAACAGGGAAATACCGTCCTTAATAACGCCCAGTAGGTAAAGCTGCAGGTCGTCGAGCCACGTGTCAAACTGAACCGGTCTACCGTCATGATCGAATGCGAGAACTCGAAGCGAGTCCATAGTGGCACAGTATGCAGGAGCAACAGTAGCAGCAGTAGCAGTCAAGGGGCCTAGGGGCCTGGGACCTATGGGCCGAGGGGCCAAACACGAGGGGCCAAGGGGCCAAAGGGGCAATAGTGCTTAGGGGCGAGGGGCCGAGGGGCCAAGGGGCCAAACAAGAGGGGTTGAGGGGCCTAGGGGCCGAGGGGCCGAGGGGTGACTGGCCGCAGGGCCAGGTACACAAGGGGCCAAGGGGCCGAGGGGTGACGGGCCGTGGGGCCAAACACGAGGGGCTAAGGGGGGGGGGCTTGGTGCCTAGGGACGAGGGGCCAAGGGACCTAGGGCCTAGGGTGGAGGGGCAGAGTTAGGGGCGACGAGGCCGACGGGGTCGCGGCTAGGGGCGACGGGGGCCGAGCTAGGGGCGACGGGACCGACGGGGCCGAGGGGCCGAGATAGGGGCGCGGCTAGGGGCGACGGGGTCGACGGGGCCAAGGGGCCGAGGCGACGGGGCCGAGCTAGGGGCGACGGGGTCGACGGGGCCAAGGGGCGCGGCTAGGGACGACGGGGCCGAGCTAGGGTCGACGGGGCCAAGGGGCCGAGCTAGGGGCGACGCCAAGGGGCGACGGGCCGGGCTAGGGGTGGCTACGGGCCGGGGCCTAGGGGCAACGGGCGCGGGCCTAGGCTAGCATGGCAGTAGGTGGTGGGCCCAAAAACAAACCGGTCCTAGGGGACATGCTCTGAAACCGTGTTGAAATGTTGTGAACGAGAATGAATGAACTAGCAAAGAGTTGGGTACAAGTACTAACCCTAATTGGGTTGTACCCCTTATGGGCTACCCCACTATAGCCTACACAAATGTAAAAGCTATAATGTTCTGACATGAGAGTGTTATGTCGAATTTGACATGCTGAATATTGTCAGAGGTCCTCTGGTGATTCCCGATTGATCCTATGGAAGGGTTACATGCTCGTTGTCCTGGGGGTTATGGGCGCACTGACCCGCTACTTAACAAGCCCTTTCATCCCAGTGGTCTAATGACTGGGATTCTGACATGGTATCAGAGCGAAGGTCTCGGGTTTCGAATTCTAGAGTGTGCACTTCGGGCATCCCAGTGCAGAGGGGTGTCAGAGGTCCACTGGTGATCCCCGATTGATCCTAGGGAAGGGTTACAGGCTCGTTGTCCTGGGGGGTTATGGGTGCACTGACCCGCTACTTAACAAACCCTTTTATCCCAGTAGTCTAGTGACTGGGATTCTGACAAATATGTCAGGCTTTGGATCTCACACAAAGTTCAGATAGGAATGCAAAGTTCGCTTCGGCAAAAAAGGTCTAAGGGCGTGTTCCTACGCTCTTATCAGGCAAACCTCTTGTCAGCCTTGCCTGGTAAAAGTAGCGAGGGTTTTTGGGTTTAGGGAATTTTCCGCGTGTGTTTGACACGAGCTTGATGAGAGGTTTGCCTGATAAGGGGTCGTAGGAACATGCCCTTATACAGCACAATATTCAACAAAATAGGGTCATAAGACGATTGCACCAAAAGCGGGTTCCTCACAACCACAACAAAACATCCCCTTCCTTATTCAAAGCCTCTCGAGTGTTATCTTTGGGGGATTGCAGTACATGCAATGACAAACATGGATATGAAATCATAGGCAGGTATGGTGACAATCATGGCAAAATCGGAGACCTAACTACGAGGTGCACTGCCACTGAGTGGCCATGCTGGTCACTCCATGTGATTTTTCCAAACCTAAATGCCGGCAAAGGCAAGAACCTTATCATTGCGACCCTAAACACCCGGGATTTTCCAGGACGAATGGTCATCTTCTTCGGCCAAACTCTCACGATAAAGCCCGGTGGAGGGACCACCTTCGCTCTATAGGTAGATTGCAAGTTGTAGACGTTTTTCACTTGCCGGTACACTACCGTAATGCCATGCAGTCGAGTTACAGCTATTGATGCGCGGTTGAGGTTCCAAGGGAGAATTGAAAGTGCCTTTCCCATGCGCCAAAATCGCTTCTTCGTTCTTATCGGGTCCCTCATCATGAGGAAATTCACGAATTGCTTGTGAGCTGCATGAAACGTGAGCCCAGGGTCCAAGACGCGTGTGGGATCCACGTGCCCTCCTCCATAGTCCCACGCGGTCGCTTTCTTTCCATTTGCCTGTTGAATCGGCTGCCCGTTCTTATTCCTCGTGTATGCCGTTGTAGTTATCGCGGAAATTACTTGCGAGGGAGACCAGCTTGGCTTGTTCTGCACCATCAGCGCCATGATCCCCGCCAACTGCGGCGTCGACATAGACGTCCCGGACCAGTAATTGAAGTTCGGCGCATCGGTCGCAGCAGTATCGACCGATTCACCCGAACCTGCGGACCATAGTTGGTCCCCCGGCCCAATGACGTCGGGCTTAAGAATGTCGTTGGTGGGAAAGTCGCGGATGAGAAGCGCGGGAGGGTAGAATGGGCTTCGGGGGGGTCCGGTGGAGGAGAAGTAAGTGAGCTGGGGGGCGTTGGAGGAGTAGGAGACGGTGAAAGTGGAAAGCGTGGCTGTGGGGCTGCATTGACATGAAGGGGAGGGGAGGGGAAATATGGATGGGGGAAGGGAAAAGGGGGATGGGGGAAGGGGGAAAATGGAAGGGGGAAGGGGGGACAGGGAAGAAAGAAGTGGGAATAGTGGGGTTGATGCGAATTTTCCAAATAAGAGGTAGTGAAAGCGAAGAGCATTGCTATGCTGTTGTTGTGATGTGAAGGGGAGGAGAGAGATGAGGGGGAAGGGGAGGGGGAACGAGAAGCTGGGGGATAGGATGTGGTGAAAGCAAAATGTGTGGCTGTGCGGCTGCATTGACATGAAGGGGAGGAGGAAGGGAGAAGGGGGGTGGTGAAAAGGGCAAGGGAACAAAAATTTGCAGAGTTAGAGGTGGTTCCGGGGGGAGTGGATGAGTGAAAAAAAAAACAGGGAAGAGACGAGGGAAGGGAGGGGAGAAGAGAAGAGGGGTGAGAGGAAGGGAGAGTAGAGGGACGAGAGGAAGGGAGAGTAGAGGGACGAGAGGAAGGGAGAGTAGAGGGACGAGAGGAAGGGAGAGTGGAGGGAAATATTTGATTTAGGTCTCTGAAAAGCATGTACTTTTATATGTATATACATATTAGTTGGAGTGCAGGGAAGTGAGGAATGAGGGGAGGGAAGTGAGGAGAGGAAAGAGGAGGGAAGAAAGGAACAAAGCGAGGAGGGACAAGAGGAGGGATGAGAGGAAGGAAGAGAGGAGGAAAAGTTGATGAGAGGGGGGGATGAGTGGTGCTTGATGGGGATAGAGTAGAACCTGGAAAGATGCATACGAAGAAAGAAAAGGCCACACACAGCAAGTGTTTGATAGCCAAGGGAGAAAGAAATCAAGGGACTAAGAGATTCTTGCCTGCTTGCAGTTTTCATGTATCGCTTGACTGCCACGCCTTGCGAATACTTCAAGAAGATGCTGGGGGTCTTTGAGAAGGGCATTTCTTCCATATCGTCTCTCTCTGAATAGCTTATCGCGAGTATTGCAGCTGCTCCAAGATTGTCCGTCTCCCCAAGCAGTAAGGTAGGGTTCTCTACCCACACGTACTGTCCCACAGTGCAGACAAGGAACTTGCCAACAACTTTAGTTGGATCCATGTCACTGTCGCAAAAGGGTTCCTGGTGGAGGGAAGGGAGTTATGAGTCAATTAAACAATTGTTCTCTGGCCCCATGTACTCTCCCACGGTGCAGACAAGGAGCTTGCCAGGCACTTTAGTTGGATCCATGTATTGACCCCCTTGCGAATACTTCAAGAAGATGCTGGAAGTCCCTGAGTAGGCCATTTCTTCCATATTGGTTCTCTCCGAATAGATTATCGCAAGTATTGAAGCTGCTCCAAGTTTGTCTGTCTCCTGAAGCAGTGCGGTAGGGTTCTGTACAGCCCACACGTACTCATCCATGGCGCATACAAGGAACTTGCCCACCACTTTGTTGGATCCATGGTACTGTCGCAATAGGCTTCCTGGTGGAGGGAAGGGGATTTTGAGTCGACTAAAAAAACGTTCTCTTGCCCCTTACTCTCTCACAGTGCACACAAGGAACTTGCCAGGCACTTTAGTTGGATCCATGCCATTGTCGCTAAAGGGTTCCTGGTGGAGGGACAGGGGTTTTTAGCGGACTAAGACATCGTCCCCTGCCCCCATGTACTCTCCCATGGTGCAGACAAGGAACTTGGTAGGCACTTTAGTAGGATCCACGCAGTAATCGCAAAAGGGTCTCTGGAGGAGGGAATGGAGGCAGAGAGAGGAAGGTGCCTCTTAAATCCGCTCGAAAGTCTGCATGGTGCTTGATTTGACTCTGAAACTGAAGGGGGGGTATGATGGCAAAGGTAGGCTTTAAGAATAGATCACCCCAGGGCGACCAGTGACGTATGGGGTGGAAACCTGCTTTGGCCCTGTCTCCCCTGAAAAGTGCTTTGCATCCTCCTCTCCAGCCCTACACCCCATCGAAAGACACATCAGGCTGAGCTACATAGACTGCAAAGAGAAATCTCACCTAAGTACTTCAATTCTACCTCACTTACTCTACACCCTGCCAAAAGAATCACCAATCTGAGCCATGTAGACTGGGCAAAGACACCCCATAAACCCTCAATCTCATACAATAGTCGTGTCGAGCACAAGAGGCAGATCTGACGCCGTGGCAGTGGTGCCGCCGAGACTGCGCCCTGTGAAGGTGGTTCCATCGCCCAGGGTGAGCACAGCCTTGTACTCCCGCCCCATGGTGCTGCGGTGGGGAGGAGCAGGGGTTGTGGGGGTTGGGAGTGGTAAGGTGTGGGGAGATGGCCTATAAGTTGACTGGAAAGTAGTACCTTTCTCTCACTATACAGAAAAAAGGAGAGGCATTCCCAAGGGTGCCTCACATGCTGCTGGGATTGAGCCGGCCTTTTTTCTTTGCTATACTGACGTCCCTTGTAACAACCCACTTCTCCCTCCCTCCCACTCCAACCGCACCTAGCTCCAACTGTGAGGTACAAGGGAGAGGCACTTGGATAAGTGTCCACATGTTCCCCGTCCCACCCCCCAATGTCTCACCCCTCACCCTGGGTCTTCCCCCACGTCAACTTTAGCCATACCTTGCTCCCACTGTAAGGTAGAATGGAGAGACGTTAGAGAGTGTGCCCCACATGCTCCAGGGGTTGGGCCGGCCCTCGTTGCCGGCTGCAAAGGCCGTGACCACTCCGGCCTGGAAGTTGGACACGTGAGAATGGAAAGGGTGGGAATGAGAGGGTGAGAATTGAAGGTGTGTAATGAGAGGCTTGGAATAGGAGGTGAGAATGAGAGGGTTGGGATAGGAGGGTGACAATGATAGGGTTAGAAGGAGAGGTTGAGAATGAGAGGGTTAGAATGGGAGATATGAGAGTGCTGCATAGGCTATGACCCTCCAACCTGGTAGATTTGGAAGCATGAGAGCATCGCAAAGGCCTGCTGCTCTTGCCCTTTCCATCGTTGCCTGCAGAAAAGGCTTCCAAGGCTGCCATACAACCCTGAATGTCCCAATTTTAGCCCTTGCAAGCAGGCAGAAGTGGCTGCCATCGCTGCTATGTAACCCTGTTTTCCCACCTTGAGTCCTTGCAGATAGGGTATGTCCTTGAAATACAGCGCCATGCCCCCCCACGAGCACGATATAACGTCTACACCATCAGCTACTGCCTTGTTCGCAGCAGCAATAAGGTCAGACATCACCCCCACCCCATGGTAACCGTCGGCGATCCACAGCCCCTTGTATATTGCCAGCCTGGCTCGCGGAGCCATGCCCGAAGCTGCGCCGAAGTTCCGGCCACCTATTGTGACGTCCACACCTGCGTTTCCAGCAGCCGCTCTGAAGGGGTAGGAAGGAGGGGAGGGGACTAGGTAGGTGTGGGATTTCTGTAACACTCATGTCATGCCCATTGCTGTACCATTAGGGAGGCCGTTAGTCTGGCCTCCCATTGTCACATCACTCACACCAAGCAGCACCCGCACATGGAAATACTCACACCCAAGCAGCATTCAAAAAGAAGGGAAAAACAAAAAAAAAAAACAATCATGACCTGCATATCCCGTATGTCCTGCATATCTTAAATGTCTAGAGAGGGAAAGCAGACCATATCGCACTCACCCCGCACACCATGTGCCGTGCTGTTCCATGTCCCGTGGCGACCGGTAGTCCAATCTGCTGCCCACCCTGCCATACTCCCGCTCCATGCCTTTTAGGAAGTACCTCGCCCCAACCACCTTGCTGTTGCACGCCGTGAAATCCTTTGTTTTGGTGCACACGCCTCTCCAGCGCGCTGGGGCAGCGGAGTATGGTGCTCCGTTTGGGTCCTAGGGGAAGAGGAGGAGAGGAGGGGGCGTGGTCTTTTGGGTGCACACGCCTCTCCAGTGCATTGGAGTGGCAAATTAAGGTTCTCCATTTGGGTCCTGGAGGATGGCGGGGGGATTTGGCGAAATTGGAGGCGCTGGGAAGGAGAGACATGGGTGAGAAAGATGAGAGGAACGGGGGGTGGGTGAAAAGGCCAGATGTATGGGGACATGGAGAGAAGGTGGCATCAAGAATAGATGGGCAAGTCGTAAGACACACGACGTCGGAAGGGAGAGGATGAGGATGAGGAGGACTCACGAACAAGATCGGAGAAGGACGCAAGAGGTTGGTATTTGTGAGTAATACCCAATCGACAAATCGACTTCTGCGCCAAAATACGACAGAAAAGGTGAAGGTACTAAAGTAGGCAATCACTCCAATGATCACTCCACTATAATCAGTAAAGCTACTAAACATTGGACGTTCGGGCTTACAGGGTTGGAGAAGGAGGGGTGTTCGGGCCAGATCCCTGTGTCGATCACCCCAATGATCACTCCTTCTCCTGCGTTGCTCTGCCCGCCATTTGCCGGCCACAGGCTCGAGTCGAGCTTGAGGAACTCAGGGGAGTGCACCGAGGTCACTCGCACTGTGCGGTCTCTCTCCACCTCTGCCACTGCTGGGTGCCTCTTGAGCCGCCTCGCCTCAGCAGCGGTGAGCTGCACTGCAAAGCTGTTCATCAGATAGGTGTAGCTGGGGGGTATCAGGGAAAAAGTTTGGGGGAGAAGCAGGCAGGGGAATAGGGTGAATGAGCCATGACCAACGGCTCGAATCCAGCCTGGGGAACTCAAGGTGGTTTCAAGCCACCCACACCAACCTCCCCTCTATTCCCCCCTCTTCCTCACCTGTGGAAAATGGCTGAGGAAGGGATCTTGAGCGACTGCAGCAGGCTGTGGTGAGAAGCTTCCAGGAAGCGGGTGAAGGCCCGGACGTGTGGTAACCGCACGTCGGGGCGCATGAGTCGGCCCCACGGCGTTGAGCGCATGATGCGCGCGGCACGTGCACTCAGCTGCTGCCCTGTCAGCACTGCTAACGTGGCTCCGCTTGCCATTGGTGCCTTATCTCCAGCTGGTGTTGCTGCTGTTGATGATGCAGATGATGGCGTGATACGAACGCTGCTGACAGCAGCAGAAACAGCAGAAGGGTAAAAGGTGGAGTTTTGGAAATGTTCTGTGAAAGAAGCAGCAGCTTCAGGAGCAGCACCACCACCAGCTGCTCCTGCTGCTGCCTCCTCTGCTGCTTCCTCTGCTGCTGCGGCCACTGCAGCAGCAGCAACGCGGGCCAGAAGGCGCCGGCCAACAGACCGCGATTTCATATTTCTCAGCCGCTCACCCACCCTCTCCACCAACACATCCACCCCGGTTCTTGCAAACGGCAGTGCGCTCACCCTCACTGCTCCTCCGCCTCCTCCTCCTCCGCTGCCCTCTCCTCCCAATCCTCTTCCTGCCCCACCTGCTGCTGCTGCTGCTGCTGCTGCTGCTGACCCTGCTATCTTTAATGCCTCCTCTGCAGCAGCTGCAGCAGCAAACTGAACATCGGCATCAAAGCCATCTTCACCAGATTCTGACCCTGTCAGATTCTCTTCTGATTCTGCCGCTGCCATTGTTGCAGCTGCACCTGCTGCTGATTTTGCCACTTCCCCTGCTCCTGCTCCTGCTGCTTCTGGAGCTGAACCTTCAGCTGAGCCTGCTGCTGATCCTGGTGCAGTGCCATTGCCACCGACTCCACTGATGCCCCCATTGCCATTACCAACAGCATCGCCAATCTCCCCATAATCCTCGTCATCCTCTTCATCCAAGTCATCCACGTCTTCCTCGTCCTCATACTCGTCCTCCTCATCGTCGACAGTCGCTGTGGCCCGCAGCCCATTGACTCCCCCCCGGTACGACAGCACTGATGGCACCGACGATAGATGCACGATGTACTGCTTCGTGTTGGGCCTTCCGCCTGTTGAAGAGAGGTGGGGAGGAATGGGGGAAATAAAAGCAGTGAGGAAAGAGCAAGGGGTTAGCTGGTCTGAGATCTGATGACACTGACTATAAATGCACATGTTGTGCTTCGTGTGTTGGGCCTTTGGGCTGCTGCAATGCAGAAACAGGGAAAGAGTCTCAGAACAGGGAGGGGTGTGGGAAGGGAGGTGTGGGGTAGAACAGGGGAGCATCAAGAGGATGGGATTAGTAAGTGAGACTCAGAGGGGAGGTTTTGGAGTTGGGGGGAGAGTGCCTACATTTGCACGACTGCAAGTCACATTGTTTTGAGGAGTTCTCACGATTTGAGCACTCACATAAAATGGACAGCAGAGTAGGTAACAGTGCCCAAGAGAGTTCCCAAAACTTGAGTAATCACATGATGATATGAGTAACTGCAGAGCACAACTGACACGTGATAGCTGCCCTGACGTAAACCAATGAGATTAGTACCTGGTTGGGCCACGTGATGCACTGCAAAGCACGGCCGCATGGGCATCATGATCATAACTGACAGGAGAGCGACGATCATGATGGCCTTCGCGGCGAGAGCCGGAAGCCATGGAAAACAGCCGAGTTTGCTTGATCTGCGACTCATCATGGTCGCCATATGCTACTACTAGTGGTATTTGTTGTAGTACTGGCGTGATTTTGTGTAAGAGGCTTGTGGTGGAAAGCGGCGGAGGCCGATTAACTGCTGGACTAGACTCAAAGAAAGAAGGCATTCAGCTCCTGCATATACAAGCTCATGATCATGCTCTCACTTTCAGCTTCACGTCAAACTCTGTACTTGATTTGTCTCGAAGCTAGAGGAAGAGGAGGTTAGATAGTAATAGACCGTGACGGTCTGTCGCAAATTAATACTAACTTCAGAGAAAGAAAAGACTCGGATCTAAATTGTCTTGCCTCTGGACGTCACGTCGCTGGTTGGTGAGCCAGTTTTGATCACTGTTCGCTAGCCTCTTGACAGTCGTTGGACCCTCCCCTGTTCCTGCTTTTACTAACGTCAGTAGGACGGTGCAGCTCCTTCCAGGGCGGAACTGAACCGCCTCTAATTGGTACTAGCTCTGTTCCCTCCAAGCTTCCTCCCGAACGGAATGTGGAGATCTCAATCCGCCTCAATTACTGGTTGTCGCGCCAATCAACTATGAGTACGAGTTCTGTTTTCTCGGTTCAAGGCGTGACTGTAGGTTGATGGATTTGCTTTTCTTCCTGGGAAGGTGCGTCTGCAGGTCACACCGTGAGACAGTTCCGATCAGTACGAAGATATTTCTGGTCGTCACACTTCACCCTCGGTTTGATGCTATGCTGATGATGTCCCTGGAGTTTTGTCTCGTTTAGGAGGAGTTACTAGGAGACCCAACCACCCACTGTGTAAGCCGTGCTGTGTATGGGTGATGCATCCTTGGTTGGTGGAGGTCTGTTCTGCGCATTTCAAACCACTGGTTGGGGTGGTGATTGGGTTTGGGAGGCTAGAATCGAACCGCCTCCAGTTCGTAGTCCAGCGGACTCTTTTGAAGTCTTACTTGACTCGTCGTGGCCAATCATGATTCGCGTTCCCTTGCCTTGTTGGCATTCATCCATTTCGGCACCTGGAAGTGGACAAGAGTTGACGCGGAATGACTTCACTTTACTCGCCTGCACTCGAGAGGTTCCAAGTAGTGCAAAACCCATTAGTATGTATCGGTGTGTAGCATTAAAATAAAAAAAAAAAAAAACTCTTACCGTAGTTTAAGTGGATGATGATGAAGACGTGAAGAGAGATCACATTCAGTCCATCACACCATTCTACTTCCCTGAAACATCTGCTTCCTAGATTAAACAATACATCGACATTCCGCCAGGGTTACACTTCCTCATTTTCCGTCACGTGCATATCTTGGCATTGTTGGCATCGCATGAACAAACTGGCATCTCATTCAAACCAAAATAAGCACAGATTTCTTGGACAATAAACATCACTTTTTAGAAAAAGAGATTCACCTAGGTCTTCATCCATGCTTTGGATAGCTTCTTCAAAAAACACCCCACAGTGTGTGCTAGCACTCCTGCTACGGCTTGCCTGGCATGGCACTGGCATTGCACACTCGCCTCGCCAGCTGAGGGTTGGATCTCCTATGTTTTCATCCATGCCTTGGCTAGCTTCTTTGACAGATACCTCATACCATGCACAGGCCCTGCTGCTAGCACCCCTGCTACAGCTTGCCTAGCATTGGCAATGCATACTTGCCTCGCCATCTGAGTGCTGAATCGCATATATCCATGCTTTGGCTAGCTTGTTGGAGAGATACCTGACGGCAATGTGCAGGACCTGCTGCTAGCACTCCAGCTACGGCTTGCCTGGCAATGGCTGTGTGCACTCAACTCCCCAGCTCAGGTTTGAATCGCTTAGGATTTTTTTAACAACCATGCATTTCTTTGACAGATGCCTGCTGCTAGCACCCCTGCAGCCTGCTACTGCTTGCCTGGCACTGGCTATGTATGCGCACTCACTGCGCCAGCTGAGGGTTGGATCGCCTAGGCTTTCACCCACGCTTTGGCTAGCTTCTTGGAGAGATACCTCATGGCATGTGCGGGTCCTGCTGCTAGCACCCCTGCTACGGCTTGCCTGGCACTAGCTATGCGTACTCGCCTCGCCAGCTCAGCTGCCAGCTCAGCACACAACACCTTTCTGGAGACACTCAGTGCAAGCCGGCGCGAGAGAGCTGCTGACATGGCAATGCTGGGATGAATGGGCGTTTGGTTAGTTGGTTTTTGTTCCCACTTTTTGGAGATGGGAAGGGCTGAGCTTTGGAGAGAGTGGGATGGGAAAGGGGAGCGAGGAAGGTAGGGTGGAGTGGGGAGGAGGCGATGTGAGAGGGAGGCGCGGATGGAGGCTGGGATGTGCTGGATGAGGTATTGGCGACAAGTGGTTGAGATCTCCTGCAAGGGGGGTGGGGGGGGGGTGAAAGGTGGAGGGAAGGGGTGATGTGAGAGGGAGGCGCCACGGATGGAGGCTGGGATGTGCTGGATGAGGTTTTGGCGACAAGTGGTTGAGATCTCCTGCAAGGGGTGTGCAGGAAGGAAAAGGGGGTGGGAAGGATAAAGGGGATGAAGAATGAACAAAAGGTGCTAGAGCCAGGGTGTGTGGTGGAGAGATCCAGTGGGGGGCTATTTTGAGGCGCCTAAAAAATAGACCAAAAATGTTGAGCAAGGAGAAGGGAGAAAGGAGAGTGGAGCAAGGAGAGGGGAGAGGGGAGCAGGGAGAAGGGAGAGTGGAGCAAGGAGAGGGGAGGGAGAGTGCTCCCCTCTCCCCTCTCCCTGCTCCCCTCTCACCTCTCCCTGCTCCCCTCTTCCTTCCCCCTGCTCCCCTCTCCCCTCTCCCTGCTCCCCTCTCCCCTCTCCCTGCTCCCCTCTCCCCTCTCCCTGCTCCCCTCTCCCCTCTTCCTGCTCCCCTCTTCCCTCTCCCTGCTCCCCTCTCCCCTCTCCCTGCTCCCCTCTCCCCTCTTCCTGCTCCCCTCTTCCCTCTCCCTGCTTCCCTCTCCCCTCTCCCTACTCCCCTCTCCCCTCTCCTTGCTCCACTCTCCCTTCTCCCTGCAACCCTCTCCCCTCTCCCCTCTCCTTGCTCCCCTCTCCCCTCTCCTTGCTCCCATTTCCCCTCTCCCTTCTCCCCTCTACCCTCTCCCTGCTGCCCTCTACCCTCTCCCTGCTCCCCTCTACCCTCTCCCTGCTCCCCGCTACCCTCTCCCTGCTCCCTTCTCTACTCAAATCAGACTCAAGAATTTGAGGCGCCTCCATAGGCGCTAGGCTAGAGTGTGGACAGGAGAGATCCAGAGGGGGGGGGGCAGCAGAAAGGAGATGGTGAGCTGAGGTGGTGAGATGAGGAGAGGTGGGGACACTGCATAAACAGTGCGCTTTAATCCCTCCAAATGCGTATAATTAAATTCAACCGTCCATGCTTGGCAGCTCACGTGTCGTTTAAATAGAGTGGCAGCAGCAGTGAAAAACTGCCGCTAGTGACTCACCTGTCCTATCAATTCGTTGCTTTCCGGTCTAGCTGGGGACAACTCGCCCGGAGTGGACGAGTTTTGAGGTGCCTCAGAACTCGTCTGATACAAGACAGAGCAGCAGATAAACTCCTGCTAGCTCCTCACCTGCCCTATCAGTCTGTTGTTCTGTAGTCCAGTTCCAGAAGATTCGGCAGGAGTGGACGGAATGCAGTGGAGGCAGCCCGAGTTGACGAAATGCTGGAGAGAGGAGCGATAGAGCGAGCGGAAATGGTGGAAACCACCGGCGACAATTCTGCTAATCTGGTGAGAGGAATTGGGAAAAGCGACAGTGGAAAGAGTTTGACATAGGAGAGTTGCAAGTGAGTTTGAATCGACTCAAAAGTCACCTCAGAGTGGTGCAAACCACCGGAGATGGTTCTGCGGATCTGTTGAGAAGAATCGGGCATCTGGAAAAAACGACAAGGGGATGAGTTTGACATAGGAGAGAGTGGCAGGTTGAGACAGATTACAAGTTGTGGATGCCATCGATCTGATCACCAGCCAAGGCACACGTTCCTCGTTGGGGTCTTCAGCCAGTGCCATGCGCACCTCATACAGCTCGCGCTGATGGTGGTGAAGGCATGCAGACTGCAGCACACACACACATACCTTGTTGGGGTCTTCAGCCAGTGCCATGCGCACATCGCCTGTGTAGGAAATGCGACAAATTGCCTCGTACAGCTCATGCTGATGGTAGTGAGGGCAGACACGTGGTAAGATAATAAAAAGGGGTTGGGGTTGGGAGGGGGGGGAAGGGGGCCAGGGGGGTGGGGAGGAGAGGGGGAGGAGAGGGGGAGGAGAGGGGGAGGGGCGGTTGAGGTGGTGAGGGTGTTACGAGAGAGGGGCGCACAAAGACACTGGAGCTTGGGACAGTGGAATTACTCCCTCTCTGGTAGTGGGCATTGATTAACGGGCAAGTCAACGGGCCAAGGCCATATCAAGGAAACAATAACCGATATCTTGTTAAGTGCAAATCTAATCCGGTGTCTCGCCTGAACAATTCCCACCGAAACTATATCATAAACGAAGTGAGAAGCTGCAGCATGTGTCTGGCTTCCGTGGGCGTTTCCTTGAGTACTCTAAAAAATTGCTCTGTCGGAATACCTCTGTGAATGTCTGGGGGAAAAGCAGCAGCGCCGCAGCCACAGCTGCTCGCAAGTTGTGTGATTGTAGCGAGAGAATGTGATCATGAGGGATAAGAATCTCCACCTGCAGACCGATATGCCAAAGCATAAACGCAACATTTATCAAGTTTTCTTTCTTTCTTTCATACGAGCAAGTTGTGCTAGAGAATCAGGTGACCGAAAATAATAATGATGTAGCACTAATGTGCAGAGAGGATTGCCTGCATGTGTGCATGTCTGAACCATGCATGCTCGCTTGTGTGTATGGTGCGCACGCATGTGCACATGTGCGTGTGTGCATGTGCATATGTATTAATTGTTTGAGGGTAGTGCAAAGTGGAAGGTGGAAAGGATCAGAGGCGGATCTGTGCGACTTGTGAGGTAAGAGCAAGCTGGAGTGGAGGAAAGAGGAGGAGGAGAGAGGTGGAGAGAGACTGACTGCAAGGAAGAGACAAGTGGGCAACGGGGTTAAGGGAGAAACGGGTTTTTACCATAGGGGGGATAATAATGGGAAACAAGAGAGAGCAATAGGGAAAGAGAGGTTGCTCTGGGAACAGAGAGGGTGCAAGCGGGGAAGAGAGGTTGCGAGGGGGAAAGGGAGGGTGCAGGGGAAAGTGAGGGTGTGAGGGCGAAGAGGGGAAAGGAGAGGGTTCAGGCAGGAAGAGGCAAGGCAGAGAGCCGCACAGAAAGGCAGCAGTACAGGCTTGTGAAGGCGACCACTGATGTAGAGGTGCTGCCACGTGGCGAGGTCTGATTGCAGAGCCTTTGTTGCAGTCACTCCGTACTTGACCTGCCAACGAGGACACAAGTGCGCAGCAAGAACAAGGCATGCAACAAGCAAGTTGACACTCGCAGATCGGATCAGGCCTTTTAATCAAGTGTGGGCTACTTGATCCGATCAGCTCATGGCATTCCTTTGAATACCACGGGAAGAGAAGAGATTCTATGAAGCACAGCATAGGTTCTAGTGTACCTGGTTGACTGGCGAGAGGAACATTTGAGTATACTTAAAAATATCAAATCAAAATGCATAATCAGGGAAGGAATGAGTTCCAAAGCACCTGGTTGAGAGGTGCGTGCGGAACGAACGGATTGAAGTGCACCCCCACCCCCACCCTGTCTGCTGCAGCCACAACCTTACAAGAGTGAGAAGAGGAGGTGGGACGAGTGAAAGGGAGATCGACGCGACATGGAAACGGAATGAACGCTTTGAACAGAGGGAAACGGCACACGCTAGGGGTGAGGCGAAAATGTGAAGTGAGGAAAAAGCCTTGACGCAGAGCAGAATAAACGACACCTACACGCATACGTAGATGCACAAACAACGAGGAACATGCAGGTGGGGCCGTGCACATAAGAGATATATACGAGGAGCCTTCAGCTCTTGATTAGCCAGAGAAAGAATAGAGAGGGCTTACAGCTCGGCTGCTGAAGGTGGCGAGGAGGGATGAGTAATGGCGTCGGTTATGTCTCAAGTTCTGATGTGAGCACGAGATGGAGGGACATAGACATGGACATGGTGATGTACAGCGGGAAAGGAAAGATGCAAAGAGGAGGGAGGGACAGTGGGGTCGGTCATGATGTCTTAGGAATACTGGGGTGCAAAGATGTCTCCGGTTCTGATGCAACCATGGGATGGGATGACATGGACATGGCCATGGTGACACGCAGCTGACATGGTCATGCAGGGTGATGGTGACATGCAGTGGAGAAGGAAATATGTGATGAGAAATTGCGTAGAGGAAAGACCCGCCGGAGTTGGAAGCATCAGAAGCACCACTGGAAAGACGAGTAACTCCAGGACGAGGAGCCCTGGAGTCACATCCGAGTAATATCGAATGCCGTTGATGCGGTCAGAAATTAGAATGATCCAACGGCTCACCTCAGCATGCCAGGATAGGGGGTCATCAACGACCAGGATGAAATCCACCATGGACGAAGATGATGATGACGGAGGGATGGAGGAGTAGGATTGATGCTCAGCATGCTGGAGGCCTGACAGATTTCTCCTGTCAGTTCTCTCGCATTGAAAGCTAGAGCTGCTGCCGTTGCTGTTGCTGTTGTTGCTGCTGCTGCTACTGCTGCTAGTACTCCTCTCGTCGCCGCTTCCAGGATTTTCGGAATGAACGCTGCCGCAAACCCGTCTATCGCTATCTTGTGGGATATCTCGCGGGGTTTTCCTGTCGACAGGTGGCTGCTGGAAGACGCGCGAGCCATAGGCGAAGGCGAAGTCGACAGGAGGGAGGAGGTCCAGGAATCCAGTTAGCTGGGCTCGCGAAAGGGACGAAGGCGGAGGTTCATTTGTTGGACGGTCGGACGACAAGAAACGATTAGTAGACGACATTTTAACAGGTCTAAAAGGTTTGGATTCAGTCTAAATGGCACAAATTATGAATCACATGTACTCGATGACCTAATACTCAAATTATTCCACGACGCACTCGCTATTTGGCCGATTCCAGCAATCTGAGGTGCGCTCGTAAATCGAGGCTGAAGCGAGACTGAGTGCTACGCTGGAAGGGGAGCGGCGACAAATGCGGAAGGGAATCGCAGGAAAGCTTGAGGCTATGTTCGAAGGGAAGCCATGAAGGGATGGAGAGGGATGTGGCGGATTGCTTCTGCAGTTAGATGGTACACTTGGGTTTATTTGAAAGTTCGTTTTGTGTGCTGGGAAGTGAAGTGAATGGGTCGCCACGTAACGAGGACTGTCAATACCGAAACTGAAAACAAGAAATTTGTGCTACCTGAATTGAAGCGTTCACCGTTTGGATAGGTGGTACGGTACACGCAAAATGCAATGCAAAGTGCGTGAACCCAAGATTCGGCTCTTTCTCGCGAACACTTGTACGGAAATCGTATTGCGAAACAGACACGAATCATTCGTAAAACGAAACAAACCGAAACCAGATGCAGACACGATATGGGAGAAAAAGGAACCTTGGGAAACTCTTCGTAGTCCTCCAGATGATAAATCGAAGAATCACCATTCTAGTCTTGCTCTGAACAAGTCCACTCCTACATTCCTTGGGAGAAGCCTGCAAGAACAGTCAGTCAGCGACTTTCGCTTGCGAGTTTACGCCATTCGCATTCCTCCTTGCAAGTTGCAACCATGATTGCCGGCGATTTTGTGAAGGACTTGGGGGCGTTGATGATGGGTGAGGATGATGAGTTGTTCACACTAACCTGGAATAGATTCAGTCGTTCTCAATCCCAAATTGATTCGCAGTGACGCTTCTCCTTCCGCTCGCCATGTATGGCATGAGAGGAACGTCAACTATGAAGACAAGGCTGGCTGCAGCCCTTTCGATTATTATTCTCCTTGGCCTTTTCACCATGGTATCCATGAGTCTAATGTATGCGAGCACACACAGAATTGACTACTCCGCAGCAGGTATGTTAAGGGAGGTATTTTTCGCAGTATCGCACTGTCGCAATGGGTAACTTAATGTTACTTTCCGTCGCAGTCCACCTGACTGCAGAGCGTGATGAAGAATCAATTTGCGAAGAACGACTGGCGCCAATCAAGGAGGGCCCTATTGTGTCCGGAAAGAATCACACCTTGATCAACATTGCTGGGCCAATGACTGGTCTTGGCTGGTGGCGAGAAATTCTTAGAGCGTTCTCAAATGACGAGAATTTGATGTTCGGAGAGGGCGGTTCAGACTCATTGGACTGCTCGTTTGATGTCTTCCAGGTAATTTTGCAGATATGCTTCAGGCGTTCTCAGCACGCTCTTGTGGTTTACGTTGGTAACATTTCTTATCGTATGTTCGGATGACAGGTAGAGAAGTATAATGACGAAGATTTGATTAAACTTCCCAGACCTTACAAAGGAACACTCATAGTACGCGATCCAAGGTCCATCATCCTTGAGCAATGGCTTTTGGGTCAACTGGAGTGCAGATCGCCTGGCCGTTTCCACGACGGAGTTGGTTCCGCAAAATCAAAAGTCATTCAAGCTCAGGTAAGCACATTGGTCATTTACATATGGTGCTGTGGAGGAAAGCGAAGGTGCAGATCCTTGACATTATCTGCTCTGTTGCCTGCAGAAGATCTGCAGACTGACTAAGGAGGCAGGCATAAACTACGTGATAGCTGCCCTAAGCGAGCAAGGTTGCAGCGGGCCCCTCCACTATGCTTGTGTTGCAACGAGCATTCCAGCTCGAGTTGCCATGACTGAAGGCTTGAAGCTGTTCAAGGTTTGTCACTTCAGTCATCATGCTGTTTAACTCTCACATTCTCTTACATCCTTGCTCTTTTGCAGTATGAGGATCTTTGGAGCGAGAGATCTCTGAGTCTAACCAATCTGGGACTTTGGTATGGGCTTCAGGTAAGCCTGCTCATGAATCTTTCTTACATTCAATACTGTATGAGCCCTCTGTTGATGATGCAATGATTACAGGGCCCCCAGTTGGAACGTTTCATTAGCACTGCTAGGATCTGGACCATTGAGTACCGTTCGTTGATGCATGACTCAGGCATGCACCAAGTGCGCAAGCAAGATTCATGGAAAGAGGTGATTGCACTTCATCATAATATCTGCTTTTGCATTATGCTTGTGTGATTGACGTTCTTGGCCATTTGTTGCAGCACTTCACTCCGCTGAATGTGAAGTTATTCGGGAACCATTTTGGCAAACTTGCCAAGAAACTTGGATATTGAGTGAGGCCAACAAAACTTCACCAGGGATTGATTGTTGTGGTTTGCACTGCTAGATAAGCTTCTCAGTTAAGGTAGGAGGACTGCGTGTCTCACCATTACCTCTGTGGTACACTACATGGACGTTTTGTTACAACAATCAAGTGTAGCACCAGACACAATGCAATGCTGCTGATTCGCAGATAGATTTTGTCCACTGTTCCATCCAGTTGCAGAAGCCAGCTTAATCAGCGCATGAAGTACAGTACACCTTGTACGGTATGGTAGTAAGGGCAGGGAAACGAGGGAAAAGTAGGGGGAAGGGGATGAAATAAATGTAACTATTCATACAAAATGGGAAAGTAAAAAAAAAACAGGAGCACGACGATTGCTCAGGATTTTGGTCAGGTGGACAAGGGGATGCGGATGGGAAATACATAACAAACCTGAACAATCCAAACATGGCAAGACACCCATGAAAAAAAAAAGGAAATCGGTGACACCAGGGAAGCATGTAGCACCACGAACGCAGAGTCAACAATAGGAGGGACGAAATGGACGAGAAGACTGAGTTTTGTATGAGGATGTTATACGCCAAAAAGCTTCTCTCTGCATTGAAGCGTGATACTATCCCACACACAGCAGCGCCATGGAAGATGCACTTGCGACATGACACGTGGTTTTACACGAATCACATAAACCACGCATCCATCACCAGCAAAAATCCGTAGGTTTGCTGTGTTCGCTATCATGCCTCCCATGTGCCCTCTCACAACATTTCTTGCGAGGAGGGGTATCGTAAGAGGCAGTCAGGAGAGGTGGACGGAAGCACCACTTCTTGGAACCAGGGTTAAAAATACGGACCGTATTTTACGAAAACCGTATTGCTCAACCATGCTTGGAACACATGGATCCATATTTTTTTCTGTGAAGGTTAAGCATTATATGGGATTAGCAGGTCCGTTGCAACATGTACCACAGAAAGCACGAGGAACAAAAAGAGGGGTTGGAGGGACAACAAGAAGGAGATGCTAACAGGCCTACGGGGAGCAGAATGGGTAGGGCAAGTGGTGAGGCTAAAAAAAAACAATATAGCAAGTGAAACAAAACAAAAAAGTACATGAAATACTGATAACACGGCATCCCACAGAAAAAGCTACGAAGGTGGCTGGTGGGGCACGTTGCATGGGTCGTACGAGACATGCGGATGGCCAATGAGGGATGGTAGATGTCAAATGAGGCATTCTCATTGTGTGTCAGACAAAGTCACGACTCACGATGCCTCAAACATGGTTTGTGACGTGTAGCATACCATTTTCATCGCAGGTAGCACCTGGGGCCTTGGCCGACCTAATAGTCTCCTGTTTCACTCTCAGTGGTGCAAACCCGCACGGTGGTATGAATGTCCACCTGCATGCGTGCGAGAGTATTTTTTTTTAATCTTACAAAGGTAGACCATGAGGGGTGCAAGGTGGGGATGGGGGGAAAAGACAGGATTAGACTAAGGCGGTTTAGAACCCAAGAAGGTGCTAGAACATAGAGAACCTAGAAATGAGGGGACGAGTATGGGAAGGGTGTGGAGGGGAGGGGGGGGGGGGGGGGGGCGGGGGGGAGTGAAAGGGGGGTGTCGAGGAGAAGGACAGGGAAGGGGAGAGGGGGAAGAATGGGAGTGGCTGAGAGGAGAGGGGTTGTAGACAGGGGAGCTAAATGGGTCGCTTGGGAAAAGAAAGGAGGGTTGGGTGGGGAATGGGGGGGAGGTTGGAAGACGAGGAGCGAGAAAAGGGGTAAGATCATGCATAGAGAAAGTATGCAACAAAATACTGGGTGCTTAGAAAATGGTTAAACGGATCAAAGCGATGGCGAGCCGGGCCTATGCGTTCCGCACATGAGCACCGGCGCATGTATGTTAAACGGCTTCGTGAACCCTAAACCTTGAACAACCCTGAACTAAAACCCTGAAATAAAGCATAAGAAAAGCTCCTGGCTCATCCGGAACTGCATGCATACATTTCCTCGCCCACGCACAGCAGCATGCATGCGCGCACGAATGCATAGCGTAACACACACGCACCTGCACGCCCGCACACATTTTGTCAACTCCAGCAACGCCAGTTGAAAAAAAAGGAGCTTGTTGTCGCCAGTTGTTCGCTTGGTGGTTCCGGAGGCTGGTAAACACGATCAGAGCTTCTTTGAACGGTAGGCGCGCTTGCTGCCATTGGCCCGCGCTTCGCTGCTACTGGCCCGAGCCTTTGCTGATTCTGGTCCACGCTTCGCTGTTATTGACGGTAGCTGCTGATTCGCGGTAAGGTCGCGAGGTACCATGACGAGAGGGCGGCGTACCGAGCAGCAACGCAAATAACATGTAGTGCTATACGAGAAAGCCATTTCTCAGAGCTCAAATGGACTTCTGAATCAGCTGTAGTAGTTACATGTGCTGCTTTGCTGCATCCCCAAGCAGCTGAAGGCAACCACGGATAACGAACCCTAGGCACTGCTCAGACTCTGGTTGTGAAGGCGTGTGTGGACCGATGCGGCATGCATCAAAGGGAGGAGCGCGGTTCCTCTTAGTGATGCTCGACGACGCGACGCGGATGAGTTGGACCCGACTCTTGAAGGCTAAGGGAGATGCGGCCAAGGCGATTCAAGAGTGGGCGCTCGACGTTTGCGACGACGGCAAGAAGCGGATCAAGTGCATTCGCACCGACGGTGGCGGCGAATTCGTGAGCAACGAGCTTGAAAAATGGATGAAAAGCAAGGGCATTAAGCACGACGTCACGACACCCTACACACCCCAACAAAATGGAGCGGTAGAGCGGCTCAATCGCACATTGGTGGAGGCCGTTCGTTCACTTCTTCAACACTCCAAGCTTGGGAACGAGTGGTGGGGAGAGGCGAGTGCGCTAGCGGCATGGATTCGTAATCGTGTGCCAACAAAGGTGCTACCGGGAACGACTCCGTTCGAAGCATGGACCGGAACGAAGCCGAACCTATACCGCCTACGCACCTTTCGGTGCCTTTGCTACTACCATGTACCGGATCCACTTCGCCACAAGTTGCAACCGAAAGCTCGTGCGGCGATCTACTTGGGGATTGCGGCGAACGAGCGTGCATGGCGAGTGTGGGATTTGGATGAAAAACGCGTCGTCACGTCTCGGGATGTGATCTTCGACGAAGACAAGTTCCCGCCAAGGAAGAAACAAACGCCGCAACTCACCGTCGTCCTTCCCGCACGAGAGGAGGATGAAGCGGTGGAGGTTTCACCGCACGTGAAGAAGGGAGCCGAAAGTGGAGGGGGAGAGAACGAGGAGTGCGATGATGATGTCGAGGAGGTGCCACCAACCGAGGAGGCCACTTCCTCCGCACCTTCTTCCCTACCATTGGCGTTGACTCGCGGGCGTCGTACACCTCGCCCCAACACGAGGTTAACCGACTATGCTACGGTCGCCGTTGGGGAGTCGGATGAGGAGAGTGCGGCGATTTGCCTAGCGACCATCGGCGACGATAACCCACGCACTCACAAGGAGGCTTTGGCTTCCCCGGATGCACCGCTATGGAAGCAAGCGATGGAGAGGGAGTTAGCATCGATCAAGGAGAACGATGTTTTCGAGCTCGTCGACCCGCCGAAGGGTGCCTACTTGGTGGGATGCAAGTGGGTGCTTAGGAAGAAATTGGGAGCCGATGGAGGTGTCGAACGCTACAAGGCGCGGCTTGTGGCGCAAGGGTACACTCAACGGGAGGGGGAGCACTATAGTGAGACCTTCGCTCCCGTTTCGAAGGCCTCCACTCTTCGGGTGTTGCTCGCGCTAGCGGCATCTCTCAACCTCGAGGTGGAACAATTGGACGTTTGCACCGCCTTCCTCTACGGGCTTCTCATGGAAGAAGTCTACATGCGGCAACCCCCGGGGTACGATGACGGTAGCGGTCGGGTGTGGAAGCTCAAGCGTACCCTCTATGGCTTGAAGCAAAGCCCACGCGGATGGTACAAGCGCATCGACGACTTTCTTCTTCAACACGGCTTCGCGCGTAGCGTGTGTGATAGCGTTTTGTACGTGTTGAAGGAGGGGGAGAAGCAATTGGTGCTTTTGCTCTACGTCGATGACCTCCTTCTTTTCTCCGACTCCAAAGACCTCATTCGAGAGGTCAAGCAACGGCTAGGGGCGGAGTTTGCCATGAGGGACTTGGGACCGGTGACGTACTACCTCGGGATGCACGTCGACCGCGACCGCGCGAACGGGACCATTCACCTCCACCAAGAAAAATATGTGAAAGGGGTTGTGGAGCGCTTCGGCATGGGCAATAGCAACCCGGTGGGGACGCCAGTAGACACGAGATTTTCTTGCCTCCCGGGAGAGGAAGAATCCGCCCTCGACGAAGCCGAAGGGAAGCGGTTTCATTCGCTAGTCGGCTCACTCATGTATGCCGCCGTTTCCACCCGTCCCGACCTCTCATACGCCGCCGGGGTACTTGGACGAGCCGTAAGCAACCCTCATACCGAGCATGTGCGTGCGGGAGGACGTGTTCTACGCTAGCTCCAAGGCACACCCAACTTGGGAATCGTATATGAAGCCGGTCCAATCGTGCTTAAGGGCTACACCGACTCGGATTATGCCGGTGATCAAAGCAAGCGCAAGAGTACCGGCGGGTACGTCTTCACCTTGCTTGGGGGAGCCGTGAGTTGGCAAAGCAAGTTGCAACCAACCGTGGCTCTAAGCACAACGGAAGCGGAGTATATGGCACTCACTCAAGGAGCCATGGAGGCAATATGGCTACGGCGCCTTCTAGCGGAGCTTGGGCATCCTCAAGCCGACCCAACTCCTCTCTTTTGTGACAACCAAGCGGCCATAAACCTCACTCACAATGCCGTCCTTCACGGGCGTACCAAGCACATTGAGGTGAAGCATCACTTCATTCGTGAGGTGGTCGAGAGAGGTGAGGTCAAGGTCACATACATAAGCACCAAGGCGCAACCCGCGGATTTCCTCACTAAACCACTCCCTAAGGATTCATTCCGTGCATGCCGTGAGCGTGTTGGTATGAACACCTAGTGGCTTGGGTGCAAGGGGGAGTGTTGGAAGGAAACGGTGGTGGGGCGGTGGTATGCCCCCAACCCACCGAGGGCACTTCGGTGCCTTCGATCCCTTTGACTAGGGATCGGTGGGGTGGCACCGATTGACTTCGGGAGACTCACCCTTCGGTGCCACGTGGCGGCACCACATTCCAACCTTCAAGTGCAAGGCGAATTCGGTGTGTTCGGTGTGAAATTCGGTGGTCGAATTTCACCCCAACCGAAATGTTACACGCGGCGCATTCGCGACGCGAGTGTAGCGATGTGATGTTACATGTGCGGTTCGATGTAATGCATTTGCTATAAATCGACCTGCCTTGTATGCATGCTTTATACTGAAATCCTGAATCTTCTTGTACATGGTCCATTCGAACCAAAATTCCAGAGAGGTCTATCCTTGCTTCTAAGAGCACTAGCAATCACGTGAACGCCAATATCTCGGCGTATACTTGGGCGATTAACGTGTTTGATGGCTTGTTGGAAAGCCAAGACTGTGCTCTATCGTTTAGTGCAACTTAGAGTTCCTGCAAAGTAGAGGAGACGCCTCTACAACAAACCCTAGGCACTGCTCAGACTCTGGTTGTGAAGGCGTGTTCTACGTAGCGATCACTCACATAATTGTGCAGGTTTTGCTATAAGTTGGTGATTGCTGGTGATCGGAAATGCAGTATGGCACGTGGTGGCAAAAAGTGTTTGGATTGATAAGTGTACGAATGTCTTAGGGAATTGGATTTGGGATCTACGATCCCCCCTCCTCAACTCAGTCCGGAATCCAATGTTTCCCTACTTCTCGTTTAGTCTGGCTTGGTGTTCTGATCCTTCAAGTTTTCCTTACGTACTTTCGGAATACGCTGTTGGAATTCATGGAGACGCCTTCATCTGAGGGTCCTGCGTTCTGGAAGCTGCTGGGTCTTTATGCTAGGTATTTGCAGAAACACGATCCTGAGCGGCTCCTGCAAACTGTTCTTCCTACTCTCGACGACCGAAATTTCTTCGAAACTTGCAATGATTTGCAAGCTTTCCATGAGATTGCGAAAGTCCTTATTTCAACAAATGTTGAGCTCCCAGATGCCATTCGTCAAGCGATGGCGGAGGGACTGATTGAGCGATCGCTAGATCCGTCATTAACATCTCATCAAAATGAACGGTTTGTTCGCCTGATAACAGCTTGTTTTCGCACGGCAAAAGAATACCTTCACAACAAATTAGAGGCAATGGTAGAATTAGTGGACAAGGCGATGTGTTCCCGTCAAAGGGAGCGGGGTTTCACCCTTCAAGATTGCATTTTCATGGAGGAGATGCTTCTTGCGATTCACTCCCAGCCGCACCTGGACAAGGTCTGATAATCGCAAAAAATCCACGAAGAATTTGGTGAGTGCTTTCACGTCTGACACTTGAAATCTGATTTGCAGTTCGTTTGTGAAACGCCTTCCAATGCGTCTGAAAACGGACGGCTCGAGGGCATTCTGGAGTCGTTGCTCCAGTCGCCATCATCCCGTTTGCGTCAGCAAGCACTGAACTTGATAGGCGCTTGCTGCTTCTCTTCATTCAACGCCTTTCTCCAGCTGCAGTCGATTCTTGACACATCCTTGGAGTTGGAAGACTTCGACATAAGACTTCACGCCCTGAAAGTTAAACTTGATGTTATCTTTCTTTACCATGACAAGTTCCCAGTTATTGAAGTCCAGCGAGCGTGCTTGTCTCACCTTTTCTCGCCATCCATGAAGATGCAAGCGGTGGCTGTGGTTGGCATTGGAAGACTGCTGCTTCATGACTGCTTTGAAGATGTAGAGCCTTTGTTGTCGGAAATGTTGGAGAGATATGTATACAAGCCGCCAGAGAAAATCAGGTAAGTCTATTGCTTGTGTTCTTCTCTTGATTCACCACGACTCAAGGGTGTGTTGGTGTTGTGAGGATAAAAATGCCAGGGTCACACGAATCCTTCGCATGTTTTTCCAACAATATTCAGCAGAGAAAAGTAAGCACCAGGATGAAATCTGCAACACAGTGGTGTACAAGACCCTTGAGGAGATGAGACAGGCAGGGCCTCAGATTCGTTTTGGGTGACCCTGAGCACTCAGGGTCCTTTGGGGCTGTAACACTGATCATCAGGGTTGTAAATGGAGAAACACTGATTTCTCAGGGTTAGAAAAAAAAAAACCCTGACACATCAGCGTGAGTTAAAAAAAAACACTGGCGGTGAGAATCCACAACAACTATCACAAGTATAATAAGTTAAGAAAAGTTCAAATATGGTTCTAATGAGCTTCTAATCTAACTACAGGCACAGACCACTTGGCGCTCACACCGCACACACAATTCACATCACACACATGTCTTCATCTTCGTCACTACCACCACCATCGCTCATAGAACCGTGCCTGTGCACGGGGGTCTCTGTCCCCCACCCAGAGCCAGCACCACCAGCATCATCCTCGTCCACCTTCTCTTTCCCCTTAGCACTAGGTTGCTTCTTTGGTGCTGCCACTGTTGTGATGGGCTTGTGCTTCTTGTACGCCCTCCAGATCTTCACCACCTCCGCCCAGTCGGGCTCGTACGGCAGCAATGCCATGCACATGAGGTCCGACAGCCGCGCATCCTTGATGGCACCCCTCAGCCAGCTCTTGATGATGTTTTGACGCGAGAACCCCCGCTCGCACTCGACTGTGCTCAACGGTAGCACAGCGACAGCCATCCACAGCTTCACCAGGTTGGGGTACGCGTCCTCCCAGTCAGGAGACTTCAGCATCGCCGAGAGACCCGGGTAGAACTTTCTCTCGGACTTCGGGGCTCCAGCGAGAACCGTGCAGAACGTGCGGAGCTCCTTGAACGCCTTCTTCTTGTTGACACCTGGAGGGAGTCAGGGAGTGCGCAAGCACAAGGAAAAGAACAAGGTAAGCAAGGCTCACCAGACAAGTGGTGCCAGTGTTTAGGTGCTACACAACAAAGCAGCACAAACAACGATGCACAGACCAAAGAGAAGTACGTACCTGGAACGATCTCGTCGCACTCTTGGGCCCTGAAGAGCGTCGTGAGGGACTCAAGGTGCTCCGTGCAGACCATGGAACGCTCCTGCCGTCCATGGGGCCACTCGTCGGGCATGAACAGCTTCACACCGCTCAGCTTGTCGAGTGAACCCAATCGCTCATCCAGGTTATGCACGAGCGCCTCCGCCATCGCCGTGCACTGCTCCACGCATCGCTCATGGGTCCCTGCAATGGGGTAGCCTTCAAGGGGGGAATCATGCAGCACGTAGCAGTGAGAAGTGGGCCGGCCGTCGGAGTCAACCCACTCGACCTCCACTCTCCGCACCCCATTCGGTCCATGTCGTGCAATGAAGGGCGACAGCTTCTCGCTCAGGCCGCCGCCGAAGTCGTCGCCACAATCCACATAACGGCTGTTGATGTGGGTTGTCGTGCGACGGATCTGGCCTTGAATCGCCAGCAGGTCAATCTGCCACACAAAAACAGTAGGGAAAGCACAGCCATGTTTCAATCATGAAGCAGAACTAGCCGTAGCTAGCGGCCCTAAACCCACAGTCCTCACGGCACACAGGGATGCACAGGCAAAAGCAGGATCTCACCTGTCGATGCTGGAACGTCTTGCTGAGCACGTTCAGCTGTTCCAGCACGTCAGCGAGGAAGCGCAGCATGAACTGGAATCTGTAGCTGGTCACCATTTGGTACATGGGCTTGTTTCCCAGCTCGTGCACCATCACGACGACCCCCGGAAGGACTGCAAGAAGTCGGCAGACTGCATCCCCGCGTGAGAGCCAACGCACATCATTGATTCCTTGGAGCTCCAGGTTAGTCTGAGTGAAGACTTCCTGAAGGTCCAGGAAGCGCTGGTGCCAGGGTCCTGATGAGCCGAGGTAGGTGGAGAGCCAGCGGATGAAGCTGTCGACCATGCCAAACTCCGGTAGGGACTCTGCCGCGTCCTTGGCCGCGAGTGCTTCCCTGCGATTAAAACAAAAAACAGTCGCATTTGGTTAAGTAGAAGGAAGGACACCATGTTCAAATAACAAATAACAGTCGCATCGGACACTGCATCAACCACCGTACCTGTGAGCGATGCAGTGGCAGGACACCAGATGCGGAACGCGCGTCCTCAGCCTCGCCACCAGCCCGTTTTTGGATCCGACCATGACGCTCGCCCCGTCGGTGCTGATGCCCGTGATTCGGCGCAGGTCAATGCCGACGGCATTGACATGGTATAAGAGCAACGCCACCAGCGATGCGGCGTCTGCCCTGTCCACGGTTAGGAGGGCAAAGAACTCGGTGACTACTGCCCCGTCGCGGATGAATGTGGCATAGATGATGAGATGCTTCCCACGGCATCTGTCCGTAGACTCGTCACAGCTGAGGCCGATGTAGTGGCTTTGTAGGACGTGTTCGAGTTGTGTTGTCTGCAGCCACACGGCCGTTGCCTGTGTTAGTTCCCCAAAGCCGTACCTGCATAGACACCGAACATATTTGTTAGGCTTACGTGGTTGTGAACAGGAGAGGCTTTTAATGCATGCGCTCGTAAGCACTTACGTGGTGTAGTAAGTGCCGTATCCCTTTTTGGGAAAGCCGCGGACCTCGTTCTGAGCCATGTAGCGAACGAGGCGCACCCACGTCTCCATCGGCAGATGGTTCTGGGTGGTGAAGTGAAGGGAGTTCGGAAGGCTGATGACGCGGGTCGTCTCGTCATCTTTGGCGAGCGTATGCTCGTCAATTCGCGGCTGCTTCCCAGCCTGAGCTAGCATCTGCTTCTGGTGATTGATGGCCAACTGGTGCTTGTTCGTCGCGGCATGCCGCTTGAAGGCTTGGGTCTGAAGATCGGTTGCACCGTGCCCACTCTTGCCACACTTGCCACCGTCACTTGCAAAGTCGATGCACAATCTGCACTTGAACGCAAGCATGCCAGCAGTGTTTTTTTATGAGGATGAGCCATGGGTAGTCGGTCGACCACGTCGACTTGAACGTTTCAAGGGCCTCTTCGTAAATCAGAGTGGTTAGTGACGGCCTGCTTGTAACGAGGCGGAGGCTTCGACGACGACGCACGAGATGGCAAGCGGACGCTCGGTCCGGCTGCTGACGGCACGGCCGGCTTAGCAGTATGCGCGGGCTGGGGACGATCGTCTCCGCGGCAGAGGCCAGACGCTTCACCAGTGTTTGCTACTGAGGCGACGGGACCTGGCTTCTCTTTTTCATGGGAGAGCGCGGAAACTAGAAAATCTAGTCCCGTTCTGGCCTCCAGCATCTCGGTGGCGGCGTAAAGTGCATCGTCGTCATCATCACCGCAGCTGTTCTCACCGGTGATCGCCATGGCGCGTTCACGTCACCTTCCTGAATCGGTGAGTAGTAACGAGAAACCCTGGGAGAGAGATTGCAGAGATTGATGTTTCGGGAGGTGATGGAGTCTGGAGAGCTGGCTTCAGGGAGACTGCAGAGATTGATGTTTCGGAAAGGGATGGAGTCTGGAGAGCTGGAATGGCAGAATCACGAGACCCCCTGCGTGGGGTGCCTGAGCGGGCCGCCCCAGCACGCCCTGCCTTGGTGGAAAGAACAAGGCAGACCACTGGCCCACTGGGCCACTAGGCTTGGTTGTTTGTGCACATCAATGGAAAGTAATGACAAGTGTAGGTTATCCAACGTGACAACGGTACATTGCTTCAGCTGGGACAGCCAATCTCTTTACGCGTTTTGCCAACACAGCCCGAAATTAACCCGTTCAACTGTATCTGGGCGCGCCGCAGGGTGGCGTCGGTGCAGGGTGGGTTCATGCATGATGACGGCGCGCAAAACTGCGAGAATCACGGAGTTTTCGGTTTCAGGGTCGTCTCCGATACAACACTGACTCGTCAGTGTCGACAAACTAGAAACACTGGAAAATCAGGATTAGGAAAAGAAAAACACTGATTCATCAGGGTTGTAAAAACAAAAAGGCTGATTCATCAGGGTTACAATAAAAAACCGGGGTAAAACATCAGGAAATCAGGGTAAAATTCCTGGAATCTGAGGCCCTGGAGACAGGGCTGCCTGGTGGTCTTACCCAATGGCAAGGTGGGGCACGGTGTGAAAAATGGAGGCGCCATGCGCTATCGTGAGTTCTGTTTGGCTATAAAGTTCGCTCTTTCCTTCTGTGGGGATATGACATCAGCCATAGCTGAAAGTCTAAGTGTCAACATGCCAGTCTATCAGGGAAAATCCATGTCTAAGCAAGCATTCAGCTCATGGCTAGGTGCTCTGTGAAGAATGAATGCCATACAATAATTTCGTTTTTTGTGCCACTGCATGCCAAGCAATGCCATACCATTTCAGTCACCTGTAATCATGCAAATGGGAGCATGAAATATTGGATCATGAACAAGCAAGCAAGACATTGTCTTGTTTGTGCTGACAGACCATACTGGTACCATGTATATTGCATATCCCTAATTGCCACATCATGTTAGCAAGTAAAGCTGATCTGCCTGCTTATAAAAGACCACAATTTATTTCCATGAGACAGACTACTAGTTACTGAGTAAGGGAGAAGCACTTGAAGCCCCTTGCTGTTCTCCTACTTGAAGAAACCTTTTCCTGAACACGGCATCATTGCACGGAAGAAACTGCGATAGACACACAGCCTTCCGCTCCTTCCCAAACCCAGACACAAACTCCTTTGCACCAGCTTCAGCCTCCCCATGAACACTCTTACTCCCAAGCACCTCCTCATGCGGCTTCACCACATATCCATTCTTCTTTAGCGCCAGGTGTCGAGGCTTGATTCGTCGGTTCAAACCAAGTGTCAGAAAAGTGGGGAATCTAAGAAGCTCAATGACTGGCAGTTTCATGTTGTGCTGTAGGTAATGCAGCTTGGGGGCAATGTTGCGCTGCCAGTTGTAAAACAGAGCGTACGGCCAGAAGGTGACAAACTGGCACACAACGTGCCTTGCTGCTGAATCTTGAAGCAACCCGTTGCTTAGCTCCTTCCCCTCCTTCCCCACCTTCCCCTGCTTCCCCTCCCCCTCCCTTCCCTCACTTCCTTCTCCCTGCTTCTTCTCCTCCTCTAACTTCTGCTCCTCGTATGCAGTCAAGTCACCAAGATTCCACCTGAGGCCTTCGGGTAGTCTCTTCACTCCTTGAAACACAGTACACCACTCGCCAAAATTCTTCTCGAGTGAAGCAGAGCTCGCATTTAGCACCGGCGGGAACCGTTCTATAATCTTATTCACCAGACCCGCCCCTAGCATCCTTCCCAGGAGCTCAATCTTAGGCTCGAGATTCCGCGCGTTCTTAGTTAAAACCATGGGGAACTTAAGCAGCACCCTGGTGGTCGCATCTTCGCCCAACAACCCCGTTAAGAACTGCATCGTTTCTGCCATAGTCGCACTGGGAAGGCAGAGCAACCGGGGGGAAAGCAGCAGCACCGTTCCCAACATCTCCTCCTCAACCCCCGCGGATCTCAGAAACAAGACTGACTGCTGTAACCCAGCCAAAGACGACCGTAACCACCCAGCATCCAGCACAATCAGCTTCGCAATGTCGCTAGAAGAAACGCCCTGAGACTTGAGAAACGAGATTTTCTGGTGGAGGTGGGAGAGGGGTTGCGGTTTGAGGAAGGCCGGACAGGAGGTGATGATGCCAGCAACGACGGTCGGGTCGTGAATGCCAAGGGAGGAGAAGAATTCGTAGAGGTTTATGAGGGTTCCGTGGGTTGTGGTGCGCCTGGGCCGGCCTCGACGGGACTTGGGACCGGTGCTGGTGCTGCTGGTGTCGGTAATGGTATCATTGCTATCGCTGCTGCTGGTAATGGTGATGGTGCTGCTGCTGCTGATGCTGCTGCTGCTGCTGCTGCTGCTGCTGCTGGTATCACCTAAACTGCTGACTTCGCTTCTATCCACGTTCCCCTCCTGACTGGCCTCCTCTTCCCCCACCTTGGTCCTCCGCCCATGATTGCCGGTCCCTTCCCATACTAACACATTCATACTTTCTTCTCCCCCATCCAACCTCATCACGTCTGGCCCGAACCTGTCACACAAAATCTCTTCAATGACATTCACAGCCTCGGTGACATCAACCGGGCCTCTCTCAAATTCCGACCCTCCGGTCTCTCCATCCTTCACTGTCTTTTTCGGCTTTCTTGCCTTCCTGGTCTTTCGCCTCACTCTACTCTCTACAATCGCTAGACATTCTCTCATCGCTCTGGACATTCCAAACGCTTCTCCCTCGGTATTTCCAAGCCCGAAGCCCTCAGGCTCAGCAGACCGAGCCTCCGACAAACCTAAACTCCGATCCTCATTCGCAAAAGCCAGCGTCCCAGGCTCAGGTTCGGCGAGTACAGTGTCCAAGGCTCCAGCTTCGGCAAGAGGTCGTCTCGCAGGTCTACCCTTTGAAGCTGAACTGTTTCTGCTCCGAGTTCTGGAAATCTTGGACGATCTTTTGCCGCGACGCGGAGAGCTTTCCGGTGATTGGTCGCCTGAAGCCCTAGTACCGTCGGAGAGTGAGTCCCACGGTTCGGAGTGGAACTTTCGCCGAAGCTGCAGGTCACGTGCCGATTCGACCAAGCCCGAGTGGCTCGATTTACGATCGTCTGTTTCTCTCAACAAAGGGACTGCTGTAACGGCATGGTAACTGCTACAGAAGCGAACGCTTGCGATCGACGGCCAGGATGTAATGATCGGGAAGCCAGACGCACTCCTCATACTATTGGCGGGAACAAAGGCGCGATCGAGTGTTAAGGCGCGGAAGTTCGCTGCAGCGCTCGTTGAAAGCTTTTCGCAACATTTTCCCCCAGGTGCGGTTGGCGCGATATTTCGTACACGTTCTGATAACGTTCCGTGATTCCCGGAACTCGACGTGCCGACACGGAAGTTAGTAGATGCTTGAGGGAACTCACTTGCAGATGGACGGCTGACGGAAGGGAGGAGCGAGTGAAATCGACGACCCAGAATCGGCCATAACTGCCGAATGCTCACAAGACGGCGCCTTCCAGCCATAGCCATGACGGAACGGAAGAAGCGGGATCTGATTTTCAGAGCACTCGAGTCATTGACATAGTGTGAATGGATTCCATTGGAGAAGAGTTTGCCGAGAATGACTATGAAAGGTCACTGAGAGTCACCGGTTTTAACGCAACTCGATGGAGTAGGTGGAGTCACAAGCAGCCTGTGTCACTATGTAGGACGGGGTATAATCCCCGCAATAATCCTAAACCCCTCTACTCCCTCCTTATAGTCACGTGTGATTGAAACATTCAATATCGGACCAATGGGTTTCACAGCGCATGACCAAATTTGGTTTCCTCTGGATGTTCCCTGAGCGAAGATCTGACATTTCGTAGATCAAGGGTAGGTTTTCGCAGTAATGGAACGATTCAGTAACTCTCGACTGGCGAGGGACCCCATTTCGCAAGACCTACAACATTTTGCTTCCCTTCGTCTTCACCACGCGAGAGCCCGGCTGAAAAGAATTGCACCGTTCTCTAATCGATGTGGCCGTACTGCAACACGCGGTAGCACAATATAACCAGATTAAACCAGCTACAGCCCATCTGAAAAGTAGCAGCACCCATGTCGTCATTGTTCGTGCTCTTCCTGGCCTAGATAGTCTCTTATGATGGCTCGAGAAGGTGGTGTGACTGGCATGCATTCAGGGCATTCATGTTTCCAAGGTTGTACTCTTGCATGCAGTCAGCAGCAACATGAGTAATGCGTGCCCTGGATTTAGCGAATGAGATCCTTGGTAATAGCCCATTTGCCTATCGTCCATCGTTCAGCTTGCTCCTCACCACTTCGACAGGGGCAGAGTTTCTTGACCCGTGGTTTGTCAAGGCTCTTGAGCAGCTGCCAGCGACTATCCGCCACGAGATACCGGGCTTACCTCTGTGTGTAGCGGCCCCTCCTGTTCGGCTTTTCCAGGCGCGGCAGCGGCAGTTAGCTGTAGAGGAGCTCCAGGCACTGCGCCGCTTGGCTCGTGACGATGCTACCTTGGCCCGTTTCACATCCCTTCAGGGCCCGGGGGCGGGTGCATGGGTTTCGGCGGTTCCGGCTCACTCAGATCTCACATTCACTGCGGCTGAGTGGGGCATCGCTGCTACTATACGGCTTGGCCTCCCAATTCAGCAGCTGCAGGTGGCGGGGAGGTGTGTTTGTGGCACAGCGTATGTTGACCCAGCAGACCCGCACCATGCCCTGAGATGCAAGCACCAGCATGGTCCATCTCGGGTGCATGATGAGGTGAAGTTTGCGGTGGCGAAGATCTCTAAGGCGTCGGGGGGGGTGGTGACAATGGAGGATAGTGTGGTGCTGCAGGGGAAGCGGGTTGATGTGGCGGTGCGACGACCAATGGCTGGAGAGGCTCACGCCCTAGAGATCAGCGTCACGGACCCGCTATCGCTGTCTCCATCACTGCTGGGACAGTGTGGGCGTCAAATAGGTGTGGCGGCAAGGGAGTGGGAGCGTCACAAAACGAGTGATTACGCGCCTCTGCTTGCACGCAACCGGGGCGTGCAGTTCACCCCTTTGATAGTTGAGACGTGGGGGTGTCTCGGCGGTCGTTTTCAGCGGTGGCTTCGTCAGCAGGGGGATGCGCACGTGGGGCTAGCTGTGTCGCGGGGGGCTTGTCGAGAGGACGACTCTGTGTTTTCGGCTTATCTTTTAGGGTCACTGAAGGCGCTCATCGGGGTGGCGTTACAACGTGCGCAAGCCCGTGTCATCCTGCTTCGAGCGGCGTCTTCCGTGGGGGGGATTAACGTAGATTTGGTGGACCGGGAGAGGGACGATGTCGATGTGGAAGGCGGGGCTCTCTGGGTAGAGGCCCCGTACATGGTCGATACGCTGTTGTGATTGAAGGGGGGGGGGGGGGGGGGGGTGGGGTGTGGGATGGGATGTCTTGATGGGGTGTCTTGACTCGGCGTTTTGATTGGGTATCTTGAGGGGGGGTTCTATGTGTGTTGCATTTGGGTTCTTTTACTCATGTGCTTCTTCGTGAGTGGGGCAACACATAGGGAAAAAGGGATGTCTGTGGTTGGGGTGGGGATGGGGAAAGAGAGATGCGGATTACGATCGAGGGAAGTTTTTGGGTTGCGTAGCAACCCTATATATTGGGTTTGGACATGACTGTTGATGGTGTGCGGGTGCAATCTGACATGGTTCCTATGAGATGCTCGAATGCTTATTTCGCTGGTGTTGCTCCTTTCTTTCTGGCTACCATCAACCCTGCGAAGATGTGGAAAAAGGTAGGGGAAAAATGTTTCCGCCAGTGGAAAATGAGCAGTTTGTGGTGTAAACTTTGAGAACTGATTTTGCATTCAGCAGAACCAGGGATTCGGCAGGATCCTGCAGTATCAAGAAATTTGTGTGTAAAGTTCTAGGCAGTATTGGGACGTTGAGGCACAAACTCTGGTGTTGAATCGGTTGTTTTCCATGTACCCCGTAAGTGGAGTGTTGTATTGTCCAAAACTGTCCGTTTCCGCGCAGCGTGTGAACTGCGGGTTACGACCATTTTTTTCTGCTACAATTTAGATCCTAAACTGCCATAGTAGGCCCGTTTTTGTTGTGTTCGCGCGTTTGTTTCACAGGCAGGTTACGGGGATGGGAGTGCCAGGCAGTTTCCTCACCTCCCAGCATTTGGCGAGGCTGGGGGGGAAGACGGTGGCGTTCGGCAGTTTCAGGAGTGCATGTGAGATGTTTGCGCGCTCATGCGATTGGCTCCTTGCTTTTCGGAAACAAGTAGGGTTACCGTTACCTAAATGTGGAATTTTTTCATTCACGTACGTAAAAAATGAATCATGAATATATTTTGTGACACTAATGAGTTCGAATATTATGTCGCGTTTGTGGCACTAATTGGCTACAGTATGAGAAATAACAATTTATAATAATTGGACTAATTTGTTTGATTTTTAATGATACATCATTTTATTAATTTGCACGGGTTTAATATAACGTAAATTTGGCAGTATTATTATTAGTCAAAACCAGTTACATTATTCCTACCTACCCATCAGTTATTCAGTCAAAAATGATACGGCGTGAAGAAACGAACCCGGCAAAGTCCGAAATTGTGAACGCGGACGTCGCGAAAATTGGACGCGATCCTGCGTCCGAATTTCCGGCAAGTCGCGCGCGGTTCGATGTTACAATTGTGCTTGCATGTTTTAGCTATAAAACCAGAGAGCAAATTCCAGAGAGTTAACTTCAACTCGTCACTTGTACCCATCCTTGCATTATAAGCAATATCTCTTTCAATTCTCAGACGATTACAGAGATTCAAAGTGCCACGGATTCCTTGCTCCGAGCCCGTCGGAGCGATCCTAGTCTTGGATCCTAACTCGCCAAGTGCATTGTGTGGCGTCACTAGGAGTGAGACAATTTCTTTCAATAACACCACCGCCTCGCGTCACCGTCTCTCATCATCCCAGTTGCGCTCTCTCTCAGCTTCCATCATACCTTACCGCGCTCGCCATTGTGAGCCTTCTGGTCTCTCCAGTGCTGCCGTTGCGCTCTCTCCCCTGCTGCCGATGCGCTCTCTCCCCTGTTGCCGAGGCGCTCTCTCCCCCCGTGCCGTTGCTCTCTCTCCCACCGTGTCAATGCGCTCTCTCCGCCCGTGCCGTTGCGCTCTCTCCCCCCGTGTCAATGCGCTCTCTCCCCCCGTGCCGTTGCGCTCTCTCCCCCCGTGTCAATGCGCTCTCTCCCCCCGTGCCGTTTCTCTCTCTCCCCCCGTGTCAATGCGCTCTCTCCCCCCGTGCCGTTGCGCTCTCTCCCCTGCTGCCGATGCGCTCTCTCCGCCCGTGCCGTTGCGCTCTCTCCCCCCGTGCCATTGCGCTCTCTCCCCTGCTGCCGATGCGCTCTCTCCGCCCGTGCCGTTGCGCTCTCTCCCCCCGTGCCCTTGCGCTCTCTCCCTCCGTGCCGTTGCTCTCTCTCCCCCCGTGTCAATGCGCTCTCTCCCCCCGTGCCGTTGTGCTCTCTCCCCTGCTGCCGATGCGCTCTCTCCGCCTGTGCCGTTGCGCTCTCTCCCCCCGTGCCCTTGCGCTCTCTCTCTCTCTCCGTGCCGTTGCTCTCTCTCCCACCGTGTCAATGCGCGCTCTTCCCCCGTGCCGTTGCGCTCTCTCCCCTGCTGCCGATGCGCTCTCTCCGCCCGTGCCGTTGCGCTCTCTCCCCTCGTGCCCTTGCGCTCTCTCCCTCCGTGCCGTTGCTCTCTCTCCCACCGTGTCAATGCGCTCTCTCCCCCCGTGCCGTTGCGCTCTCTCCCCTGCTGCCGATGCGCTCTCTCCGCCCGTGCCGTTGCGCTCTCTCCTCTCGTGCCCTTGCGCTCTCTCCCTCCATGCCGTTGCTCTCTCTCCCACCGTGTCAATGCGCTCTCCCCCCCCGTGCCGTTGCGCTCTCTCCCCTGCTGCCGATGCGCTCTCTCCCCCCGTGCCTTTGCACTCTCCCCCCCCCGTGCCTTTGCGCTCTCTCCCCCC
Source organism: Closterium sp. Naga37s-1 (assembly GCA_947471745.1). Classification (NCBI taxonomy): domain Eukaryota; kingdom Viridiplantae; phylum Streptophyta; class Zygnematophyceae; order Desmidiales; family Closteriaceae; genus Closterium; species Closterium sp. Naga37s-1. The sequence goes on from CANJKZ010000737.1 coordinate 1,156,746, forward strand.
GTGTCAATGTGCTCTCTCCCCCCGTCCTGTTGCGCTCTCTCCCCCCGTGCCCTTGCGCTCTCTCCCCCCGTGCCGTTGCGCTCTCTCCCCCTGTGCCTTTGCGCTCTCTCCCCCCGGATCCTGTTGCTCTCACTCCCCTGCTGCCATTACTCTCACTCCCCTGCTGCCGTTTCTCTCTCTCCCTGGCTGCCGATGCTCTCTCTCCCCTGCTGCCGTTGCTCTCACTCCCCTGCTGCCGTTGCTCTCACATCCCCCTCTCCCGTTGCTCTCACTCCCCTGCTGCCGTTGCTCTCACTCCCCTGCTGCCGTTGCTCTCACTCCCCTGCTGCCGTTGCTCTCACCCCCCTGCTGCCGTTGCTCTCACTCCCCTGCTGCCATTGCTCTCACTCCCCCACGGATGCTATGATATTGAATGCTCTCACACTCAGTACTTGTTCTACTCTCCATACTTGTGTCTTCCCGGTTAGAATAGTAGGTGAAACGAGGCTCAGGAGAAACCATAGCCAAGGAGAATGTCGAGAGGAAAAGTTGAGAAGGAATGATGTTTGCACAATAGGAACAACAGTTATATAGGCAAGAGCTAGGGGTGCACCACCAACAAAGTATGAGCCTACACTACAGTTAATGCAAAGGACAGTTTATATAAAATATGTTTTCAACACACCCCCTAAACTGTTCAAAGCAATAAACAGTGCAGTCAACACCCCCTGAAGGGGTACACCCAAGGCAGAGCGCAGCAGTAGGAGAAGGCATGTGAGGAGGAGGAGAGAGAGAGAGAGAGAGAGAGAGAGAGAGAGAGAGAGAGAGAGAGAGAGAGAGAGAGAGATGAGGAGAGGAGGTGGGGGGAGCCAATCGCGGCGAGCCCCTCTTAAGAACCTCCTTTTTACAGAGGGGGGGGGGGTGAGAGAGGGAGGAGAGGAGGTGGGGGGGGAGCCAAGCGCGGCGAGCCCCTCTTAAGAACCTCCAAGTCCACACCCTCTTTCAGCCACCCCCCCTAAACCTCACCCCCCCCCCCTGTTCAACCAACCCCCAAAACCGCACCCCTCTTTCAGCCGCCACTCCGAACTTCACCCCTTCCGCCACCCCTTCACCCTCCCCCCTTACCCCACTGCAATAGGAGCAGCAGGGGGGGAAGAAAGAAGAGGTGGAGGGACGGCTGCTGGCTGGTCACACCCGCAGCAGGACAGCAGGGCGCGCGGGGCGCGCAGGGCTGCAGGGCGCGCGGGGCGCACAGGGCAGCAGGGCAGCAGGGCGCGCGGGGCGCAGCAGGGCTGCAGGGCGCGCAGGGCTGCAAGGCACGCGGAGCGCACAGGGCAGCAGGGCGCACAGGGCTGCAGGGCAGCAGGGCGCGCAGGGCGAACAGGGCAGCAGGGCGCACAGGGCTGCAGATCCCCTCCCCCCCACCGCTGCACCCGCAGCAGGGGGATGGAGGAGAAGTGGGGGGGGCTGGGGGGGGCTGGGGAGGGCTGGTGCTGCAGATCCCCTCCTGCCTCCCCCTGAACCTCCAAGCCCCCCCCCCTCCCAACACAAGGTGCGGCAGGGAGAGAGAGAGGAGAAGGGGGGGGCGGGGGCGGGGGGGGGGCTGATGCTGCAAATCCCCTCCCTCCCACTGCTGCTCCACTATCCGTCACCCCCCAGGGATGAAGGAGAAGGGGGGGGACGGGGGGGGCTGGTGCTGCAGATCCCCTCCCCCCCACTGCTGCTCCACAATCCGTCACCCCCCAGGGATGGAGGAGAAAGGGGGGGCGGGGGGGGCTGGTGCTGCAGATCCCCTCCTGCCTTCCCCTGAACCTCCAAGCCCCCCCCCCCCCCCCCAACACAAGGTGCGGCAGGGAGAGAGAGAGGAGGAGGCGTGGCGGCAGCTGCTGCTGCTGAGGCACATCCGCCACCCCCTCACACCCTCTCCCCCCCGTCCCCATGGAGGGGGGGGAGGGGGGGGAGGGGGGCGGGGGCGGAGCTGCGCGTGCGACTGCAGGGCACGCGGGCAGGAAGAAACCGTCACCCCTCTTGCCACCCCCTTACCCTCCATGATGCGACGGGGCACCGGGGCCGCGGCTAGGGGCGACAGGTCGCGAGGGGCCGAGGCTAGAGGCAACGGGGCCGCGGTTAGGGGCGGCAGGTCGCGAGGGGCCGTAGCTAGGGGCGACTGGGCGACGGGGCGACGGGTCGACGAGGGCCGCGGCTAGGGGCGACGGGGCCAAGGGGCCGAGGCGACGGGGCCTAGGGTCGCGAGGGGCCGCAGCTGGGGGCGACGGGGCATAGGGGCCGCGGCTAGGGGTGACGGGGCCAAGGGGCCGAGGCGACGGGGCGACGGGCCTAGGGTCGCGAGGGGCCGCAGCTGGGGGCGACGGGACCTAGGGGCCGCGGCTAGGGGTGACGGGGCCAAGGGGCCGAAGCGACGGGGCGACGGGCCTAGGGTCGCGAGGGGCCGCAGTTGGGGGCGACGGGGCCTAGGGGCCGCGGCTAGGGGCGACGGGGCCAAGGGGTCGAGGCGAAGGGGCCTAGGGTCGCGAGGGGCCGCAGCTGGGGGCGACGGGGCCTAGGGGCCGCGGCTAGGGGTGACGGGGCCAAGGGGCCGAGGCGACGGGGCGACGGGCCTAGGGTCGCGAGGGGCCGAGACGACGTGGCCTAGGGGCCGCGGCTAGGGGCGACGGGGCCAAGGGGCCGAGGGGCTCCAGCTAGGGGCGACGGGGCCAAGGGGCCAAGGCGACGGGGCCTAGGGGCCGCGGCTAGGGGTGACGGGGCCAAGGGGCTGAGCCTAGGGGCTAGGGGCGATGCCAAAGGGCGACGGGCCGGGGCCTAGATGGTGACGGCCCATGAACATTAGGTTCTAGAAGCGACCTACTCTGATAGCATGTTAGCATAGTAGGTGAAATGAGGCTTAGGAGAAACCATAGCCAAGGAGAATGTCGAGAGGAAAAGTTGAGAAGGAATGATGTTTGCACTATAGGAACAACAGTACATATAGGCAAGAGATAGGGGTGCACCACAAACAAAGTATGAGCCTACACTACAGTTAATGCAAAGGACAGTTTATATAAAATATGTTTTCAACATTCCCTTCCAGTGTACCGCTACTTGACGCTTGGCCAGCGGAGCACACCCTCGCTTGTTGTAAGACTCCGTCCATGGACACCATCACGTGCCTTTTTGTTCCGGCAAAACGCCCTGGCTATCCGCTTTTCTTTTCTGTTGCGGAATATCCACGCCGATGTTAACGGGAATGAAGTGTTGGCCCCGCCCTCGCTTGGGCAACGCCGACGACTTGGTCGGATGTACGGGAGTAGCGGCCGACCATCCACAGTGGGAGAGCTACTCGACAGGCTTCGTCGAGCTGCAGGGGACCGCTGTGGTGTTGCTGTCGACCAGGGAGCTCGACAGCTGTAACTGACTGATCTGGGCGACGGGTGGGCCGTCGACCAGGAGGGGCAGTTCGACCGGGAGGTCGACGGAGCAGTCCGTCGACCTGAGAAGTGAGCAGCCGTCGACGAGGGGAGCTTGTCGACAACAGCTGACAGTTCTGGTCGATGGAAGGGGTCCGTCGACCAGGGGGTAGCTCGACGGGAGCTGTGGTCGACCAGGGGCACCCGGTGGTCAACCAGAGGCACTTGGTAGTCGACCAAAGCACCTAGGGTTGTCCAGGTCGACCAGGTAACCTGCTCGACGAATTCTGCGGAGGCACGCGAACGTCGTCGAAATCGCGATGGCGAAGGCGACTTCGGGTTGGTATCCGGAAGTCGATGTGGCTCGTCATGCGCAGGCAAAGGCCAACGGATGCGCAACGGTGCAAGTCGGGCCAATCATCTGCATGCACCTGCGAGCGTGCGCACTGCTGTCTTCTACGGGGCAACGCTGGACAGCCGTTCCGCTGCAGCGTTGGCACACCGTCGACTTGCTGTGTTGGCAGGTCGCCTTTCTGCAGTGCTGGCGCGGCTCCTCTACGCAACGCTGGCACGCGGTCGACCATGCTGTGCTGTCTGTCGACCAGGCTAGCTGCAGAGTTGCTAGGTGCCTGATGTAGTCTTTCTTGTCATTGCTTGTTCAACAATTCAATGATTCCAACTTTGCTAGTGAAAACTCTTGCCGATTTCTCCCGTAATTGTGCAAGCACTAAGGAACTAGGAAAGCTACGATCACTCCTAGTAGTTCGTGCCAACCTCGTAGTCTAGCTCACCACCGTTGTAGAGTGACTCTCCACATGGTGCGGTGAGCGTGGATCGAACACGCAACCTTCAGATAGGAGCCGACTCTTGCACCTACTAAGTCGTTCGTAGGCCGGCAGCAGCGATAGTCACCATGGTCGACCCCGTAGCTAATGCGGGCATAGCGAACACCTTGGAGGCACGCTTGGCTGATGCGAGGAAACGCCACGCGGATGGCGAGTACGGGACGATCCCCTTGCTGATCGTCGAGTTGGGCATCCGATCGCAGTGGGCGACGGAACACCCTTCCCGTCCTTCTTCTCCTCGATCGGTGCAAAACGAAGGTGGCGTCGACGACGAGGTCGACGGCGGTGCACGAGTCAGCGGCAACTATGGCACGAAGCAGAGAGGAGTGCTCAAGGTCGACGTTGGCGTCGACAGGAGTCAGGCGCTTGCCGACATCGATGGTCGACGTCGCTCACCCCTACAAAGCGGTGGAGGGCTCTCAGCGACGACGCATGTGACGTCGGGCGGGATCGCATCGACGTATGGCTACTTCAAGTTCTCGCCGGACCGGATCACCGTCGCACCGCTGCAAGGTCGACGAGATCTCATCACCTGGAGGGAGTCGATCGAACCTCAGCTGGAGGTCGCCGGGCTGAAGGGCTTCGCCGAAGGCACAGTGCCCACTCCGCCCGTGGACGATGTCGGGCTACGCGGGGAGTTTCGTGCGGCTCACTTGCTCACCTTTATGGTCATCTCGAGGTGCTGCTCACCGGTAGTGCAGCTGGCGCTCAGGAGCTGTCGAGAATGACTGGATGTGGGCCACCAGGCATGGCATTTCATCCTGTCGACGTACCAGGCCAGGGATGACCTGTACATCGCACAGCTGGAGGAGAAGATAACTCATATTCGAATGGGCCAGCAGGAGTCGGCGACGGACTACTGCAACCGTGCTCGATGGATTCTGGCTGAGATGCGGATGGCGGGTGCCGAATACTCGACGGCGTCCTACATCTCCCACATTGTCAAGGGCCTGCCGCGCGGCTACAACCTCATGAAGAGGATGATGATGGTGTGAGAATTAACGAGAAGAATGATTGAACTAGGAAACAAGTGGGGTACAAGTAGAAAACACAAAAGTGTTGTACCCTCTAAGGACTACCCCACTACAGCCTAAACAGATTATAGCATGTATAAGTTTGACACACCCCCATAGGCAAAGTGGGGGAGAACAAGGGGTCACAAGACCAGTCAAGAAGGTAAAGCAAGCTCAGGGTGGATCACAAAGTCACCACGCAGTCTGAGCACAAGCAAAGGGCCATAAGGCCAGTTCACATGCAGAGTTATATAAAGGAAAGCAAACAATATAGTGAACACAACCTAGCAAGTGTAAGCATGCGGGTATAGGAATATAGAGTACAATACAAGCAGAGACAAGAAGTCAACAACTGAGGTACAGTGGGTACAAGGCCTAACACAGTACAGAAACGCTGATGATCACAAGGCTGAAGTGCATTGGTGAAAACATCAGCAGTGTTGGCCTGAGAGGCCACGTAGGCAAGACGAAGCTTACCGCGCTGCTGCAACTCTCGAGAAAGGAAGTAGCGCAGAGCAATGTGCTTCGTTCTGTGCTCCAGTCTGTGCTCCTGACACAAGGCCAGCATGGCCTTGTTGTCGACGTACAGAACTGGAGGAGAACGAGGCGCCTCTCCCAAGTCGGTCAGCAGGTAGGTGAGCCAGCGTAGCTCCTGTGCAGCCATGGCCCCAGCGTAGATCTCAGCCTCACAACTGGAGCTGAGAACAGAAGAAGAACGGGTAGACCGCCAAGAGACAGAACCGGAGCCAAGACTGAAGGTGTAACCTTGTGACGACCGCTGCATAGTCAAGTCGTCAACCCAGGAGGCGTCTACGTGACCAGTGAGAACAACTCGAGCCCGTCCTCCAAGCACGAGCCCCATGCCCGATGTACTGCACAAGTATCGCAACACCCTCTTCGCAGCATCCCAGTGCACCTTTCGGTGCCTGCCGGGAGCCACGTAGCGAGCCAGAAGGCTGAGAGGGTATGCGAGGTCAGGTCGTGTGCAAGTCATCAGGTACATGAGGCAGCCCACAAGCTCTGGATACGGGCCACTCGGCTCTACGGACTCGTCCAAAGGTGGAGCTGAGAGCGAGTGACCGGTAGGCATAGGAGTGGACTGTGGCGAGGAGTACGTGAAGCCGAAGCGCTGATAGCTTGTCAGTTCACCCAGGTCTGTGCACGTGTGTCTCTTCTGCAGCTCGGACTTTACGTGGGCGAGTGCCTCAGTGTCAGCAGTAGCAAAGACAAGGTCGTCTACATACACGAGAACGTAGAACGGCGGCAGAGTAGTGTCAGTGCGTAAGAACAGAGAAGGGTCAGAAATGGAAGGAGCAAAACCAAGAGCAGCAAGAGTCATCCTGAGTGTGTCGTGCCACTCACAAGGTGCCTGGCGGAGACCGTAGACTGGCCGCCGGAGGCTCCACTGGGTACCAGCTGGAAACGACCCAGTGAAGCTAGGTGGGCGGCGCAGCCAGATCTCCTCGTGCAGGCTGCCCTGTAGAAAGGCTGTGCTGAAGTCAAGCGAGTGGAGCTCGTAGTCACGCTGAGCAGCTACGTGCACCAGTACCCGAAGAGTGGTCATCTTCGGGGTAGGGGAGAAGGTCTGAAAGAAGTCAACTCCCTGTCACTGACTGAAGCCACGAGCAACGTAATGCGCCTTGAAGACAGGCGGAGAACCCGGCGGCCGCTTCACCCTGAAGATCCACATGCCACTGACGATGTTCGCCCCAGGCGGGGGAACCTCGTCGACGTAGGTGCCTGTGGACTTCCAGGAAGCCATCTCGGCGTCCATGGCTGCCTGCCACTGAGAGGAGTAGGGACCCTCTATCGCCTCTGCGTAAGAGCGCGGGGTCGGGATGTCTGGTGCATCCGGGTCTCCCTCGGGGGCAAGCAGCATGGACACGAGATGAGGTACAGAAGCAGCAAAGCACTCAAACTCCTCCTGTCTGTCCTCAAGAACGTCCGTGCCAAGAGCACACTCACCCCCGACGGACGGAGGACAGACAGACACAGACGCAGACTCAGTAACAAGACTGGCGGCGTAGTCTAGGCGACAGGCTGCAGCAAAGTCAACAAGCTCAGCAACAAGAGCAGACGCAGCAGTGGACTCAAACAAAGGGTCAGTGACAGCACTGGCCAGAAAACGCGTGACAGCTGGACTAGCAGCACGTAGGGAGTCAGACGCAGGGTCCGGACCGGACAGAACACGACGCGAGGTGGGGTGGTAGAACTGCCACCCGGGTGCGTCAGGAAAGAATCCAAGGAAGACACAGGGAACGGCACGGGAGGACAGCTTGTCCGCTGTAGTATCGCGGACAAAAGCTCGAGATCCCCAGACACGGAACGCGGACGCATCGCCAACCTTCCCCGTCCACCGCAGAGTAAGTGTGGTCTCCGGCAAGGAGACACGAGGCTGAAGGTTGATCTGATGCGCAGCGTACTGAACCGCGAAAGGCCACAGAAAATGGGGAGCAGCCGCATGGATCATGGACGTACGAGCGACGTCCATGACCATGCCAATGCGGCGCTCAGCAATCCCATTTTGCTGCAGGGAGGCCGGAAGCGTGAACGTCTGGCGAATGCCCTCCGAACGACAGAAGGCTTTCAGGAGGTCGGAGGAAAACTCATCACCTCTGTCTGAGTGCAGACGCAGAACAGGAAGGTCTGAGCCGAAACTCTCACTAAGCTGGCAACGAGCACCGCGGATCCAGTCGATCAACACCTCAGGGACCTCACCCTTGCTGCGCAAGGGGAAGACTGTGGTGTAACGCGAGTAGTCGTCAACGACCAGCAGGAAGTAACGCTCGTGACCCTGTCCACGGATGCGGGCTGGGCCCCACACGTCCATGTGAGGAGTCTGCAGAGGGGCCTCAGTCGGAGGAAACGAGGAGGAGTGAGGAGAGGCGCGCTGCCGGCCCTCGACACAAGGAACACAGGTGGGGGCAGGCCCCGGAGGAAGGGGAGGGAGGGATCTGGGGAGTCCAGAGACAAGAGCACGGGAGGCCATACCTCGAAGACGAGGTAGGGAGGGGTGACCAAGGCGGTGGTGCCAAAGGAGAGTCTCGTGCGCCAGAGGACGATACGAGCAGGGGGCAGACGCAGGACTATACCTGGACTCGGCAGCAAACACCTGACTGGACGCAGCTACCTGACCAGACGCAGGGACCGGAGGAGGCGCAGTAGTCAGTGTGTACAGACTCGACCCTAGCCGACGGGTGAACGTGGCGAGGTGGCAGCCCGTCCGAGAGCAAGTGCAGTGGGTCACACACTGACCTCCAGGGGTGAATTGGTCAACCCACGCGTCCTGGAGGTCAGCTCCACTCACCAAGTTCGTAGAGAACGAGGGGAGGTGGAGTCCCGACAGCAAGCCCGACGGGGCCGCAGGACACGGTAGAACCGTGGAGGAGTGTGCAAGGACTGGGCCCTCGGAGGGGTCAGCAAGGGAGACCGCAACAGGCCGACTGAGCGGCGTGAGCGTGGTGCTGTCTCTAAAGAAAGAGCGCGAAGCACCAGAGTCAAGTGTGAAAGTGTGCAAGGACTCAGTAGGTGCAGTACCAGAGAGAGCAAACGCACCAGCACCTGGAGCAGCAGATGCACTAGTACCTGGAGCAGCAGACGCACTAGCACCAAGAGCAGCAGCCGCAATGCCCGGGTCGGGCGGGACACTCAGGTAACAGTCACCCTCAGCACTATCAGCAAGAGCATACATGGCAGCAAGGATATCATCAAAGTCTAGATCAAAGATAGGCACATTCTGCATAAGCAGATCATGCCAACGAGGAAGCTAAACGGCGTCAGGAAACTGGGTACGCCAAGCGTCAGTCAAGCGACCGAAGCAGCGCTGCGTGGTGTGTGGGAGCCCACACACCTCCCCACTACGAGTGCCGGTGCGAAGAACGTAAGTGCAGGGACCTGCACCCCCAGACCTCCCACGCCCAGCGTACCACTCACGAAGCTGCTGAACCGACGGGGTCTCACGCTGCGCGGCTGTACCTCGACCAGCACCACCTCCTCCGCTACCTCCACCAACGCTGCCGCTGCCTCCACCTCCTCCGCCACCGCCGCCACGACCTCCACCGCCGCCACTGACTCCCCCACTCCCGGTACCACCCCCACCACCACCTCCACCTCCTCCGCCGCCTCCACCTCCTCCACTGCTTCCCCCGCCGCCCCCTCCACCACCCTTGCTCCCCTTGCCCTTGCTGGTGCGGCGTCTCCCACTAGAGGCAGACGCAGTGCCGACCTCCTCAATGCCAACGAGGTCGACAGCAGCAGCAGAAGCAACAGAGGGGAGAAGGGGGACAGGGGAACACCCCTCAGAGAAGGGGGTGCGACGGTCGCCGCAAGAAGCACCTACAGCTAAGATACTCTTCTCAGCTGTAGCAAGGCGCTCCTCTAGCAGGTCGACAGTCAGCTCGGTGGGGCAAAGGGAGAGAAAGTGGTCCCTGACATAAGAGAGAGTGTCAGGGAGGCGGGTGACTAGGTAGTACAGGGTGATGTACATGGGGGGGGGGTTCTTGGCACAGAACTCAGTGGGAAGGGCAGCGCGGTAGCGGGCGTCACTAGTGCGAAGGTGAGCAACTAGGTCAGCGACAGTGGCAAAGGCAGCAAGGTCAGGGAAAAGGTACGGTAGCATGAGGCAGCTGAGGGCAGCAGTGGAAGGGGAGGAGTAGCGTGCAACTACAGCGTCGTACAAAGACTGAGCAGTCTTGTACTGGCCAAAGTGCGCACGCTCAGCAGGCTGTAGGTGACTACGAACAGCAAGACGAGCAACAGCGTCACGAGTGGTCCACTGCGAGCGAACACTACTGTCAGCAGTGGCAGCAGGAGCAGTGGAAACACCGGACGTGTGATCGAAGAGGGACACCCCATCCCTAGAATCACACTGAAGGAAGAGCTGTAGGTCGTCAACCCACACGTCAAAGTCAACTGCACGTCCCTCAGCATCAAAGGTGAGAAGAGTAGGACTAGCCATAGCAGCAGTAGGAGCAGTAGCAAGAGTAGCAGCAGTAGCAGTAGTAGCAGCAGTAGCAGAAGTGTTGGTGCAACCCTACGGTTTGCACTCGGCTTGTTGTCCGTGTGCGTGAATGTGTGTGTGTATGGAATGGTATGAGGGCATGGGATAATATATATTTCATGCTTATAATTGTGTGTGAATGTTGAGTCATGATGTCGAGTGTGTGTGTCGAGTCAATAGCGAGTTATCGCTAGACGCGTGTTACGCGGTCGTTTGTGTCTCGCGCGCGGTTTCTATTTTGTCGTGCGCGGTTTCTATTTTGTCCTGTGTCGAACGTTCGGCGTGTCGCAGGTGTGTGCAGCAGACCCATCAAGAACTCAAGGATGAGTTTGTGATGAAGAGCCCGAGCCTTGGTGTCAAGCCTCAAGTGATTTCGAAGCTTGCCAAAAGGGTACACCTCAAGATATTGAAGATAGTTACATTACTTTGTGTAGTGTAACATTTCACTTGGTGTAGGCCCTAGTGAAGGGTAGTTTCGAGACCCTTCGTGGTTGGGGACAGTGTGGCACTGTTCCACATCACTGTACCTCGGCTCTTGGGGTTTGTAGGAGCTGGGAGTCATTCCCAACTCGTAACTCTTCCTATCTTGTGTTCTAAGACTATAGTGGCTGCCATAGTACCGTTCGTTCAAACCAACGCTGTGTCGTCAATTCTTTATCAAATCGTGCAATCTAAATTGCTAATTGTAGACGACGTGAAGACGCTCCAGATCCAATTTGAATCAAGTCATTTGCAGCTGTGAGCAGAACGCTATCAACGTTTGAAGCCGCTGTGCAGAAATCCGTCTGTGCTCTCTATCTTTCGTTTTAGGCACATTCAAGCCTATTGTGACTATAACAAGTGGTATCAGAGCCCCTTGGAGCAGTTTCGACAATGTCTGGACCTGAGGAAAGGGGTGGCAGAGGTGCTGGTGGCAGTGGAGAAGCTCAAGCTCAAGGCCAACCCCGTGATTCAGCCATGGCGCCCATGCAACCAAGTCTTGGCCCACCTAGGGATGAGCCTAGGGTGTTTGGGCTTGACAAGTTCAACAGTGACAACTTTGCTGAATGGTCCTTCAAGATGGAGAACATCTTTGACCACTATGACCTGCTGGAGGTGATGGAAGGAACGGAGAAGCGCCCCGAGAACGACCCGGAGAAGAGCCCATGGGTGCGGAAGAGCGCACAAGGCTATCTCTTACTTGGGCAAGCGTTGGGGAGCAGTCAGATCCGTCACATCAAGCCATTCCAGCGTGAACCAGAGAAAGGACCAAAGGCATGGGCTGCTCTCAAGGGTGTACATGCTCCTGCAACAGCGGCGGTAGCGGTGGTGTTGGAACGGCAAATGGCGGCACTACGAATTGAAGAAGACGAAGCGGTTGAAGAAGGGGTGCAGAAATTCTTCGACTTGTTGACGCGGCTTGAGGGAGCTGATTTGAACTACAATGAGCTCCAAAAGAAGACCAAGTTACTGGCCTTACTCCCAGAGTCATGGTCCTCGCTCATCATCAACCTTAATCGCGACTTGCCCCGCCTCTCGCTTGAAGACGTGAAGCGAGCTATCCTTCAAGAGGATTTCCGCCGCCGTGAGTTGGCGAGTGCGGATGGCGCTGGGGCAGCGAGCATCGGCCGTGGATATGGTCGAGGAAGAGGCAGAGGACGAGGGGGAGGAAGGTTTGGTGGCAGCAACTTCGGCGGAGGCCGCAGGGGTGGCGGTTACGGCAGCGACGACAAGAGCTACGGACGCGGTCGCGGCCGATTCGACGGCGAGTGTCACTATTGCCACAAGAGCGGACACATGTGGCGCGACTGCTACAAACTCCCTGATGGTTGGACCCCTGCTCAAGGCCAAGAGGATAGAGGAGCAGGAGGAGGGAGAGGACAAGGCCGTGGAGGCCGTGGCGGTCGCGGTGGCGGAGCTGCAAACATGAAGAGCGGAGACAACGACAAGGACCCGAGCGACGATCGATACCCGGGTCTATTCTACTTCGTGTCGACGCAAGTACCGGCTGGTCCAGAGAAGGATGAAGGCTTTGAGGAGCCAGCAGCTGTGGGGAAGGTGACCCTACACCCCCTGGACTATTGGGTGATTGATAGTGGCGCTACCTATAGCATGACACCTCGCCCGGACTTGCTCACCGAACTCGAGCCGTCACCGGTGAAGCATGTCACATCGGCTTTGGGGCAGCGAGCAGAGGTGAAAGGCATGGGCAAGGCCATGTTCAAGGGTGCTGATGGGAAGATGGTGGGCCTCAAGAACGTGCTTTGGGTGCCCAGCCTTGCTGCAAACCTGATTTCCGTGCGGCGGTTGGCAAAGGCCGGCATGGACACGAACTCGAAGGGAGCCAAGACCTACACCGCAAGGCTTGGCGATCGAATTCTTTGGGACCTTCATGAGGATAGGGATGTCTACAACGAGATGTGGCAGATCCCAGTGGTCCCTATGCCTAAGGAGAGGCAAGTGGCAGCAAGCATCAGCACCAAGGATGGAGCGGTCGGTAGCGACGATGGCGCGAACGGTCGCGCTAAGGAGAATGAGCTCAAGAAGAGCAAACCTGGAGGGACCAGCAAGTTCAGTGAACCTAAGGAGAGTGGTGCAGCAACCAAGGAGCAGCAAAAGGGTGAGGAGAACCCAGAGGCAGCAGCGGAGGACTACGGAGAGAGTATGGGGCGCTATTGCGAGCGCGACATTCTCCAATCCAACTTCGGCTACGGGGGAGTGTGATTGGCTCACCTTGCATCGGCGCATGGGGCATGTGGCCCTGCCCATCTTGCAGCAGCTAGTGAAGAATGAGATGGTTGCTGGCATACGTGTGAAGGGGGAGCCCGATGAGGTGCTTGGCTGCCCGACGTGCATTCAAGCCAAGTTCACCCGGTTTCCGTTCCCTAGTTCGGAGGCAACGGCAAAGGCACCGCTTGATGAGGTGGTGATGGACGTGGTGGGCCCCCTGAAGCTTGGAGCTGCTGGAGCTGAGTATTTTCTCACCATTGTCGACGTCTACACCCGCATGACTTGGGTGTACGTGCTGGCCAAGAAGAGCGACGTGGCTGAAACGTTGAAGACGGATTGGTTCCCGATGGTGGAGCGGCAACAAGACCGTCTAGTCAAGTCAATCCGCACCGATCGAGGGGGAGAGTTCCTGAGCAAGGAATTTGGGTTGTGGCTGAAGAAGAATGGTATTCGGCACTCCCTCACCATGCCATACTCCCCTGCAATGAACGGCATCGCCGAGCGAGCGAACCGCACAATCACGGAGGCGGCACGCGGGTTGCTCATTGAAGCCGGGCTACCCGACTATTTCTGGCCTGATGCGGTGCGGAGCGCGTGTGTGGCCAAGAACAGAGCCTTGACTCATGTGGGAGCAGACAAATGGGTGCCCTATGTGGAGTGGCTAGGAAGGAAGCCAAAGGTGGATATGCTTCGGGTGTTCGGGTGCATGTGCATGGCGCTCGTGCCTAAGCATCTTCGGCACAACAAGCTTGGTGCCAAGGCGGTGTGGGCCGTGCACTTGGGCATGGCTCAAAACAGCAAGGGATGGCTTCTTTGGGACCCATTCACCAAGAAGTTCTTGGTGAGCAGGGACTGCAAGTTCATGGAGAACTTCATGTACAAGGATTGGAAGGCGGAGAATGAGGCGAAGATAGGCGTGCGGTTTGGGGAGGTGAAGAGTTCCGGTTTGGAGCATGTGGAGCTGCCTTTGGAGCTGAGCAGCGGCAGCACAACCACAAGGCAATCCTCCCTTGTGAATGGGGGAGAGGAGGCCAATGATGCAGAGGAAGAAGAGGAGGAGGTGCAGCAAGTGAGCGAGCGTGCACCGTCACTCCCTTCCCGTACTACGAGTGCTCCACGGATTCGAGCCACACCGCAGCAACGCCAAGGCCTTCAAGTCCCTGCAGCTGAGGAGGAAGGAAGGGGGAAGAGGAGAGTTCAACCCCCTAATAGGCTGACCTATGATGCGCCGGGAAAGCAGGGCAAGACAGCCCTGGCCGGAGCGGCAATGATGGTCGGAGACGACGAGGAGAGTGACTACGAGGAGTGTGCCTTCGCGTTCTTCTCTCCGGTGGAGATGCCGGGAGAACCAGCAACTCTCAAGGAGGCTTTGGAGAGTAGTGATGCTGAGGAGTGGAAGAAGGCCATGGAGAGTGAGCTGAAGAGCATCGAGGAGAATGACACGTTTGAATTGGTGGAGCTACCGGAGGGGCGTACGGCGATAACGTCCAAGTGGCTCTTCAAAATCAAGTCGGATGCCGACGGCAAGATCGAGCGCTACAAGTCTAGGCTTGTAGCCAAGGGGTACCAGCAGAAGGAGAAGGTGGACTTCAAGGAGCTGTTTGCCCCTGTGGTGAAGCCGACGACGCTGCGAACCCTATTCGCGGGAGCCGCCATTAAAGGATGGGTAGTAAAGCAAATGGACATCGTAACGGCATTCCTTAACGGCATCCTTGAGGAGGAGATTTTTATGGCGCAGCCAGAGGGGTTTGATGATGGTAGTGGCAGAGTGTGGAAGCTGAAGAAGGCCCTCTATGGGCTGAAGCAGGCCCCTAGGCAATGGTACATGAAGCTGCGCGAAGTGTTGGAGGGGATCGGCTTCACTCCCTCAACGGCCGATCACTCCTTGTTCATGCTTGGCGAGGGGGAGCAGAGGAGTTTCATGGTGGTTTATGTGGATGACATCCTCATTTTCTCACCCTCTTCTGACCTTGTGAAGGAGGTGATGCTGAAGCTTCAAGACAAGTTCAAGTGCAAGGCCCTTGGTGACGTGAGCTTCTACCTTGGGCTCCACATCGAACGAGATGTGGAGAAGCGGTGCATGCGGGTGCATCAACGAAAGTACCTGGAGGCATTGGCTGCCAACTTTGGGCAGAGTGAAGGCCATGTGGCTACACCCTTTCCCTCTGGGTTCAAGTGTGTGAAGGGACCAGAGGAGGAGAGCGTTGGTGAAGAGGAGAGGCGCCGATTTCACTCGTTGGTGGGCAGCCTCATGTATGCGGCGGTAAACACCCGACCGGACGTCGCGTTTGCTACCGGGCAGCTGGCTAGGGTTGTGCAATGCCCTAATGAGGAGCAGGTAGCAGCTGGAATGAGGGTGGCCAAGTATCTTGGCCAAACACCGACCGTTGGGCTGCAATACTCGGCGGCGGCACAAAGGCGCCAAAAGGGCGCGGATGGTGTTGAACCCGGGCGTTTGTTCCTCACCGCCTACTCGGATGCTTCATATGCATCAGAACCAGAGGACATGACAAGTGTGGGAGGCTTCATATGCTGTGTTGGTGGAGGCCCAACTGCTTGGGAGAGCAAGAAGCAGGTTGACCAAGCTTTGAGCTCGGTGGAGTCCGAGTGCATGGCACTCTTCCGTGCCGTACGGGAGATTGTGTGGCAGCGGCGTTTGTTGGCTGAATTGGGGGAGGAGCAGCAAGGACCTACCCCACTGTACTGTGACAGCCAGGGTGCCATTGCTCTTGCTAAGAACCCTGTGTTGCATGGACTCACGAAGCACATGAGGGTGAAGTGGCATTGGACGAGGAGCATGGTAACCGCGGGTGAAGTTGAGTTGCGCTACGTGAAGACCACGGGGCAGCCGGCTGACATGATGACCAAGAGGCTGGTGGAGCAGCAGCATTGGAAGTGTTGCAAGCTGGCTGGGATGGCTCTGAACTGAGAGAGCAACATATCCTAAGGCCAACAATCCGAGGGGGAGTTTGTTGGTGCAACCCTACGGTTTGCACTCGGCTTGTTGTCCGTGTGCGTGAATGTGTGTGTGTATGGAATGGTATGAGGGCATGGGATAATATATATTTCATGCTTATAATTGTGTGTGAATGTTGAGTCATGATGTCGAGTGTGTGTGTCGAGTCAATAGCGAGTTATCGCTAGACGCGTGTTACGCGGTCGTTTGTGTCTCGCGCGCGGTTTCTATTTTGTCGTGCGCGGTTTCTATTTTGTCCTGTGTCGAACGTTCGGCGTGTCGCAGGTGTGTGCAGCAGACCCATCAAGAACTCAAGGATGAGTTTGTGATGAAGAGGCCGAGCCTTGGTGTCAAGCCTCAAGTGATTTCGAAGCTTGCCAAAAGGGTACACCTCAAGATATTGAAGATAGTTACATTACTTTGTGTAGTGTAACATTTCACTTGGTGTAGGCCCTAGTGAAGGGTAGTTTCGAGACCCTTCGTGGTTGGGGACAGTGTGGCACGGTTCCACATCACTGTACCTCGGCTCTTGGGGTTTGTAGGAGCTGGGAGTCATTCCCAACTCGTAACTCTTCCTATCTTGTGTTCTAAGACTATAGTGGCTGCCATAGTACCGTTCGTTCAAACCGACGCTGTGTCGTCAATTCTTTATCAAATTGTGCAATCTAAATTGATAATTGTAGACGACGTGAAGACGCTCCAGATCCAATTCGAATCAAGTCATTTGCAGCTGTGAGCAGAACGCTATCAACGTTTGAAGCCGCTGTGCAGAAATCCGTCTGTGCTCTCTATCTTTCGTTTTAGGCACATTCAAGCCTATTGTGACTATAACAAGAAGTAGAGACAAGAGCAGCAGGGCAGTGCAAGGCAGTGCTGCTCAGTACGGCAGTGCGGTTCGGTGGGGGCGGCACGGCTCTGCTGAGCGGCGCGGCTCGGCTGGGCGGCGCGGCTCGGCTGGGCGTCGCGGCTCGGCTGGGTGGCGCGGCTTGGTGGGGCGGCGCGGCTCGGCGGTGGCGGCTCGGGTGCTTACCAGGAGCTGGTGCGGGGCCGGGCCTTGACAGCAGGGGCCGCAGCAGCAGGTGTCGCGCCAGCAGGGGAGGGGCCGCGACTGTAGGTGCCGCGTCAGCAGGTGCTGCGGCAGCAGGGGCGACGTCGCGAGCAGGGGCGACGCCGTGGGCAGGAGCGACGCCGTGGGCAGGGGCGACGCCGCAGGCAGGGGCGACGCCGCGGGCTGGGGCGACGCCGTGGGCTGGGGCGACGCCGAGGGCAAGGGCGACGCCGCTAGCAGGGGCCACTGAGGGGCCGCGAAGGGGCCGAAAAGGGGTCGTTAAGGGGCCACAAAGGGGCCGAAAAAGGGGCCGTTAAGGGGCCGCGAAGGGGCCGATAAGGGGCCGATAGGGGGCCGCGAAGGGGGCCGCTAAGGGGCCGTGAAGGGGCCGCAAAGGGGCCGCTAGGGGGGCCGCTAAGGGGGGCCGCGAAGGGGCCGATAAGGGGCCGCGAAGGGGCCAATAAGTGGCCGCGAAGGGGCCGTAAGGGGGGCCGCGAAGGGGCCGCTAAGGGGCCGCGAAGGGGCCGCTAAGGGGGCCGCTAAGGGGGCCGCGAAGGGGCCGCTAAGGGGGCCGCTAAGGGGCCGCGAAGGGGCCGCTAAGGGGGCCGCGTAAGGGCCGCGAAGGCGTAGGTCAGGGCAGTGCGCGAAGCGCGCTTCGGGCAGGAAAAAAAAGTTTAAACGTGGTGGGCCCTTAGGAAGAGACAGTCCCACTAGGGAACCTGCTCTATACCATGTGAGAATTAACGAGAAGAATGATTGAACTAGGAAACAAGTGGGGTACAAGTAGAAAACACAAAAGTGTTGTACCCTCTAAGGACTACCCCACTACAGCCTAAACAGACTATAGCATGTATAAGTTTGAAAGATGGTACCCGGGACGCGTGAGTCCCTCGATGAGGACTCCATCACCAGCTACATCCTCCAAGATGAGGCGATGCAGGAGGCCGAACAGCCCACGGAGCTCCTTCCCCAGGCTAACTACGCTGCACCGACGAAGCTGAATCAGCAGCAAGGGCAGCGCAGGATGCATGGCGGCGGTGGTAGCGGAGGTGGGCGGTCGACGAAGGACGTCGACGAGAAAAGGTCAACGCGGGGCAAGAGCCGTGGAGGTGATGGTCGATGGCGAGAGTGCTGGGTCTGCCATGATCCCGACCATCTTTCCTACGAATGTCCTGACCGCGACGAAAGCGACGAGGACGGCACCAAGGGAGGCCGTGGCCGGTCGACCAGCAGTCGCCCCCGTCGAAATGAGATGCCGCGCAGGGAGAAGCAGACGTCGAAGAAAACGTCGTCGACAAAGGACGTCGACCACTCCAGTGGCAAGAGCCGAGGCGACGGGGAGGCGTCGTGCTCGATGGTCGGCTTGGTGGAGCCGACGGTCTCGCTGGCGAGGACTTCCAGGCAGTGGCGGCAACTGTGCAAGCCAACCCGATGGCAGTGTTGCTCGACAGCGGCTGCTCCCACCACTTGATGGGGACGAAGGCGGTCTTCGTCAACATGGCACCGAGCGGTAGCGTGAAGCACGTGCGTGGATTCAACGGGGCGCTGCAGCCTGTCAAGGGTCGCGGAACCATCGCCCTGCAAGGGGAGGCCGGGAAGCGGGTTCTCATCCCCGACGTGCTCTACATTCCGGGCGTACAGGCGAACCTGCTATCTGCCGGCCAACTGAAGGAGAGCGGAGTGCAGCTGAAGGGAGACAGCGACGAGATGCTGCTCGTCGCCGCGACCGGGAAGGTGCTCGGTCGAGCACGATACACCGGACGAGTCCTCTGCACCGACCTTCGCCCCTGCTCAACGCGGTCGTAGTCGACCGAGGTAGTGGCTCTGCGGACGACCGTCTCGGCGACAATGTCGACTCCTGACCGGTTGCATGCAAGGCTCGCGCACGTCAGCGTCGACACGATCAAGAGCTCGGCAAAACATGAAGTTGCTACTGGGCTCGACATCAATCCGTCGACCGGAGCAGACCCGCCATGTGTCTCATGTGTCGGAGGAAAGCTGGCGCGGCACACCTTCCCTGCCAAAGGTTCGGACGCCACAGAGGCGTTGGCTGTCGTTCACATTGATTTGTGCGGGCCATTTCGGGTTGCTGCCAAGGATGGCAGCGTGTACTTCCTGCTGTTGAAGGACCGCCACACTCGATTTGTGTGGGTGATGCCGATCGCTAAGAAGAGTGACGTGCTGCGGGAGTTCCAGAGGTGGCTGGTGCTGGTGGAACGGCAGACGAAGAAGTCGGTGCTGATGCTCCGCTCAGACCGGGGAGGGGAGTTCCTCGGGAAGGAGTTCACCGACTTCGTCGACGGCAAGGGCATCGTCCACGACCTGACGTGCCCTTACACTCCGCAGCAGAACGGGGCTGAGCGGGAGATGCGCATGACCGTCGAGTCCGTGAGGACGATGCTGCTGCACATGGGCGTGCAGCACCACTGGTGGCACCTCGCCCTACGACAAGCTGTCTGGGTGCGCAACTGCTTGGAGCGGTCGACGACGCCGCCGGGGACGACTCCGTACCAGCTGCTGACCGGGAAGAAGCCCGACCTCACGCTGGCGCGGGTGTGGGGCTGCATGGTGCAGTTCATGGTCCCTGAGCAGCAGCGCGGTGGGAAGCTGGCGCTGAAAGCTCGCTGGGGGCTTCACTTGGGCGTGTCACCGGAAAGTAAGGGCTGGAAGGTACTTGATCTGACCAACAACAAGGTGGTCACGTCGGTCGAGGTGATCTTCTATGAAACGCTGTCGCTGGAGGTGTGGAAGGCAAAGTTTGGGCCGGCGTCGGGGCGAACGCAGGCACACCCGCCGACGGACACCTCGACGGCGATGGTTCCTTTGCTCGTCGAAATCGATGAGCCTGCTGATGAGGATGTAGTGGAGGTTCTTCCACCTCCCCCTGTTCTTGCTCCTCCCTTCCCCGTCGTAGATCGGCCTGCGTCGACACCTGTGTCGACCACCGGCGATGAGGGGAGCCTTGAGGCATCGGCTGTGGCGCCGGCCAGTGGCATCGCCGGCGGTCGACAAGGCGCCAAGCCCGTCGACCAGGATGGGAACCCGTCGACGACAGGGGAGCAGCAGACAGGGGAGCCGGTCGAACAGGAGGCATCAGCAGGGGTGCATTCGACAGGGGAGCTGTCGAAGTCAGCAGGAGGTGGGCAGCTCGTCGAAGGTTCGAAGCAGCTGGTCGACGACTTGGACGTCGACGAAGAAGGGGAGCTGTCGGCAGGAGAAGAGTCCACCGACAGCGACGTGGTAGAGGTGCCGATCACGAAGCCTGAGCTGCGACGCACAGGTCGAGCCCGACGGACGCCGGAGCGGCTGAGCTTCCACGCCTGCCCACCGCCAGCTGCCTTCACTGCTGTGTACGACGAGGTCGGCGATGGCCTGTTGTACGACGACGCCGTGGAGGATGACGAACTGCCGGAGCTCGACCCCGACATGCACGCAGACCCCGAACACCGCTGGGACATCACCACGATGACGGTAAAGGAGGCGCTGACGAGCTGGAAGGGCGAGGCGGTGAAGGCCGCCATGGAGGAAGAGATCCGTAGCCTCATCGGCATGGGCACTTGGGAGCTGGTCAAACGCCCACGCGGGGTGAACATCATGAAGAACCGGTGGGTGCTGACGACCAAGTACCGCCTTGACGACACCGTCGAGCGCGAGAAGGCGAGGCTGGTCGTGAAGGGCTTCACGCAGGTGTGGGGTGCCGACTACGACGAGACGTACTCGCCGGTGAGCAGCTACGTCATGCTGAGGATCTTCCTCAGCATCGTCGCCGTCTTCGACCTCAATCTGATGCAGCTCGACATGAAGAATGCTTTCCTGCAGAGCAAGCTCGACAGGGTGCTCTACATGTACCAGCCTGACTACTTTGACGATGGGACCGGCCGGGTGTGTAAGCTGCTGAAGAGCCTCTACGGGCTGAAGAAGTCGCTGCTGCTGTGGTACAGGGCACTCGATGGAGTGCTACTGGGAGCTGGCTGGAAGAAGAGCCAGGTCGACGAGGCGCTCTACTTCAAGGCCGGCAACGACGGAGTGACCTGCTGGGTGTTGGTCTACGTCGACGACCTGCTCGCCGCCAGCAGCAGCCCCGCGATGCTGAAGGAGCTAAAGAAGCTGCTGGAGGCTGCCTTCGAGCTGCGCGAGATTTCGCCGGTCGTCAAGTACCTCGGGCTGGAGATTGTGCGCGACAGGCCAGCGAGGAAGCTGTGGCTTCACCAGCAGGGCTACGCCGACAAGCTGCGAAGGCACTTCATCGACGAGGAGCAGGGCGGTCGACTCCCGAAGACGCCTGTCTCGGTCGATGCCTACGCCGAGCTGACATTCGATGACGAGGAGGCGCAAAAGCGCGAGGAGGAGGAGTACCGGCAGAGAGTTGGCTCGCTGCAGTTCGCGGCGACGACGACAAGGCCGGACATCACGTTCGCCTGCAGCAAGCTGGGGAGCGGTCTCACAGTGAGGAGCGACCAGCATTGGCACGAGGTCGACCGCTGCCTCGCCTACCTCGCTGACACCCGCGGAACCGCCCTGGAGTTTGGCGGTGGACCAGAGTCACTGGAGCTGATCGGCTACGTGGACGCCGACGACGCGGGCGACAAGCAGGACCATACGAGCACGGGAGGCTACGTGTTCGTCTACGGAGGAGCCGCCGTCTCCTGGTCGAGCTCGCGCATCAAGTGCGCAACATTGTCGTCGACCGAGTCGGAGTACGTGGCGGCCACGAATGCAGGCAAGGAGGGACGCCGACTTCGTTTCCTTCTTGCGGAATTCAAGCTGCTCGACGCTGGGAAGCCGACCATCCTCCACGTCGACAACAAGTCGGCAATCACGGTCGCTGAAGGCTTGGGGCTGACAGGCAACCTTAAGCACATGGAGCGACGCTATGCCTGGCTGCAGTACATGGTGAGGCGCGGGAAGTTCGTACTGAAGTACATCCCGACCACCGAGCAGCCAGCAGACTTCCTGACGAAGGCGCTGCAATTTCCGGCTTTCAACCGGTGCTCTGTCGCCATCGGCCAAGTTCGTCTGGCTGACGTCGGCGATGTCGACGATGACGTGCAGCAGTAGGTGCCGTGCCCTTCTGCACGGCTGGTGCGGTGGCGGCGTGCTGTGTGTGGGGTGCACGCCGAGAACGAGTCTTCTCCGTGGAATACTGCCGTGAGAGCTGGAGGCCCAAGCGTGAGCGCGGCAGGGGAGTGTTAACGGGAATGAAGTGTTGGCCCCGCCCTCGCTTGGGCAACGCCGACGACTTGGTCGGATGTGTGGGAGTAGCGGCCGACCATCCACAGTGGGAGAGCTGCTCGACAGGCTTCGTCGAGCTGCAGGGGACCACTGTGGTGTTGCTGTTGACCAGGGAGCTCGACAGCTGTAACTGACTGATCTGGGCGACGGGTGGGCCGTTGACCAGGAGGGGCAGTTCGACCGGGAGGTCAACGGAGCAGTCCGTCGACCTGAGAAGTGAGCAGCCGTCGACGAGGGGAGCTCGTCGACAACAGCTGACAGTTCTGGTCGACGGAAGGGGTCCGTCGACCAGGGGGTAGCTCGACGGGAGCTGTGGTCGACCAGGGGCACCCGGTGGTCAACCAGAGGCACTTGGTAGTCGACCAAAGCACCTAGGGTTGTCCAGGTCGACCAGGTAACCTGCTCGACGAATTATGCGGAGGCACGCGAACGTCGTCGAAATCGCGATGGCGAAGGCGACTTCGGGTTGGTATCCAGAAGTCGATGTGGCTTTTCATGCGCAGGCAAAGGCCAACGGATGCGCAACGGTGCAAGTCGGGCCAATCATCTGCATGCACCTGCGAGCGTGCGCACTGCTGTCTTCTACGGGGCAATGTTGGACAGCCGTTCCGCTGCAGCGTTGGCACACCGTCGACTTGCTGTGTTGGCAGGTCGCCTTTCTGCAGTGCTGGCGCGGCTCCTCTACGCAACGCTGGCACGCGGTCGACCATGCTGTGCTGTCTGTCGACCAGGCTAGCTGCAGAGTTGCTAGGTGCCTGATGTAGTCTTTCTTGTCATTGCTTGTTCAACAATTCAATGATTCCAACTTTTCTAGTGAAAACTCTTGCCGATTTCTCCCGTAATTGTGCAAGCACTAAGGAACTAGGAAAGCTACGATCACTCCTAGTAGTTCGTGCCAACCTTGTAGTCTAGCTCACCACCGTTGTAGAGTGACTCTCCACAGCCGATACCCCCGAGAAGAAACCAGTAGTCCCCTTCCCATCATCCGTGCCGTGGGGTGGCGGGATGTAGTGAATCCGGTTCAAATGCACAATCTGGAGTTGGGCGTGTGGGATGATATGTTAGATGGTATCAAAGAACTATTTGATTAGTTTTTTGTACAGATTTAATTCCCCCGGCTGATTGTATGAATCTTGCGGATTATCCGAAGATTCGTGTATTGAAATCATTGGCGTTCATGGATTTGCCTCCAACTGGGTGATCCACTACCCCCTCACCCATCTCCCTGCACCTCCCTCTCCTTCTCTGCCCCTCTCTCTCCTCCTTTTCCCCCTCACCTCCTTCTCTGTCCCTCCCTCTCCTTCTCTGCCCCATCCCCTTCTTCTCTGCCCCTCCCTCTCCTTCTTTGCCCCTCCCTCTCCTTCTCTGCCCCTCCCTCTCCTTCACCTCCTTCTCTGCCCCATCCCCTCCTTCTCTGCCCCTCGCTCTCCTTCTTTGCCCCTCCCTCTCCTTCTCTGCCCCTCCCTCTCCTTCACCTCCTTCTCTGCCCCATCCCTTCCTTCTCTGTCCCCTCACCTCCTTCTCTGCCCCTCACCTCCTTCTCTCCGACTCGTCAAACCCCTCACTTGTTCCATAATGCAGCGGTGCAGCATGGTTGAGTGCCCAAAATGCAAGGGGCATGTCAAGACAAAGCAGGGACTCTTGGGTCACATGCGTAACCCGCTTTGTGAGGCAACGGCTGCTGCTCGAAGAGCCATACAACAGTCCCCCGAAACGCGTGGGACCAAGCGTGCACGGCCGTCCAATGTTCCAGAGTTGTCATTGAGTATTGATCGTGATGATACTTCTAGCATGCCTAGTGTTTGGCAGAGAATAGAGAGCTTGGGGCTGGAATACTAATATGAAAGAGACGAACCGGCAACATGGCAGAGAGTGTGATAACATGAATCCCTACGAATGTGAAGAGGATTCGAAATAGTGGATAGTGGTGAGTACGGAGGTTCCATACCTGTTAGCCTTGTTCTTCAAGTCTAGAAGTGAGGCGTCGGTGTGCTCACTAACCCTTGCACACTCGAGGTACCACTCTATGTAGGCGATGATTGCGTCCATTTGATTTTGGGGCAGGAACTCTTGAACGACGAACGGAAGCACTTGCATAACCGAGCGGTGTTCGTAGGCCTGGTAGTTCGCCCCCTTTCCAAAGTATTCTCCAGAGGGCAACCTCATATTCCCACCCCTACTGATGCTCTTCATATATTTCAGCCGCTTATCGAACTCCTTCAACCATGAAGGCCGCTTATTTTTTTTTAGGACAAATCGCCGAATAGCGGTTATGATGTGTTCGAAGATGCCGAGGTCCGCTTGATGCATGATGTCGGGTAGCACGGCGAGATAAGGGTTCAACATGCTGATGTGCTCCCAACGCCATCCACAAAGGTAACTCTGTGAGATGTGAGGGCAAAGGAGGGGTGAGGACAGAGAGGTGGATGTGAGGGCAAAGAAGGAGGGGTGAGGACAGAGAGGTGGATGTGAGGGCATAGAAGGAGGGGTGAGGACAGAGAGGTGGATGTGAGGGCATAGAAGGAGGGGTGAGGACAGAGAGGTGGATGTGAGGGCATAGAAGGAGGGGTGAGGACAGAGAGGTGGATGTGAGGGCAGATAAAGAGGGGTGTGCGCAGATGGAAGCATCAAGAGGGCATGTAAGGTTGCATGGTTTAGGAACCGTACCTTGACAGGGTGTGTAGATAGCGCCTCGGGCAAGTCGGGGTCGATGCTTCCATCCTTCATGCCTTGAACCACCTGATTTTGCTTTTAGGGTGTTCGGGGGTTGATTTTGAACTCAAATCGCTTGAGGTCATCCTTGTGGACCTTGCATAGGGAGCAAGGATATATCGTGCCCAAGGATTTGGTGCACGTAACCTTGCACGACTCTGGGTAGTCCGTGACATGAGCGTACAAGGACGGCCAAACGTTGATCGTCTCGCCCTTGGAGTTCTTCATCTTGACCCCCGTGTACGACGCTCTCTTAAGCCCCGCCATCACCTCGTTCATGACGCACTGAAATACGTCGGTTCGGTCAAACGACGTATACTCGGGGGTAAAATCTGGCAACAAGGCCAGAAGAACATGCCCATAGGGTTTCCAATGATCGTCCTTGTCGATGTTTGCTAGTGTAAGGTACACCGGATGTCCCTTCGCCTTCCCACGGTGATCCATGTGCGTCTCATCACTCGCTAGGATCAAGGCAGCCACAACACCCTCTGGATCCACCTTGCGTACCTCCTTCTGCAGCTCTTCCCACAACATACCCGTTTGGGGAGTGGTGTACATACGAGCCTCACCATCATACAAGGGCTCACTAGTCATGCACATGCGAGAAGCTAGATCCGGATGGGCGAGCATGTCTTGGAGTGCAATTAGGCCATCACAAGTCAAGTACTCCAACCACGCCTTGTCTTGAGAACGTACCAATCGTCGTTTCCACCGTCTATGTGAATCTGGACTCTCCAACTCGGCATAGTCATGTACATCCTTCACATTCTTCCAACGAAGAACATCGCGAATGTCCAACTCCTCGTCATGCATGAGGTCGAAGAGCGCGTTGATTTGGCCATTTGATAGCCTGCACGTAAGCAGCCAATGTGCCCACGCATCCAGTGTATTCTTACGTGGAGCTTGACTTGTGCCGCCCGTGTCATTATCCTGTCTCCCTTCCCTTGCCATCCTTCCAGTGCCCTCATCGTCACACGGAAGGCTACCATTTTCACTACTATGACTACTACTATCACTATGAGCAGTGTCATCAAAACAAGGAGGAACCATGGGTCCCACAGCCTCCCCCACATCTTCCTGAGGGTCATCCACTGGACCAAGTCCACGTGAGGTGCCTACTTGTCCATCCGTGGGGGAGTGAGAGCAACGGCAGCAGGGGAGTGAGAGCAACGGCAGCAGGGGAGTGAGAGCAACGGCAGCAAGGGAGTGAGAGCAACGGCAGCAGGGGAGTGAGAGCAACGGCAGCAGGGGAGTGAGAGCAACGGGAGAGGGGGATGTGAGAGCAACAGCAGCAGGGGAGTGAGAGCAACGGCAGCAGGGGAGAGAGAGCATCGGCAGCCGGGGAGAGAGAGAAACGGCAGCAGGGGAGTGAGATTAATGGCAGCAGGGGAGTGAGAGCAACAGGATCCGGGGGGAGAGAGCGCAAAGGCACGGGGGGAGAGAGCGCAACGGCACGGGGGGAGAGAGCGCAAGGGCACGGGGGGAGAGAGCGCAACGGGACGGGGGGAGAGAGCACATTGACACGGGGGGAGAGAGCGCAAAGGCACGGGGGGGGGAGAGCGCAAAGGCACGGGGGGAGAGAGCGCATCGGCAGCAGGGTAGAGAGCGCAACGGCATGGGGGGAGAGAGCGCATTGACACGGTGGGAGAGAGAGCAACGGCACGGAGGGAGAGAGCGCAAGGGCACGAGGGGAGAGAGCGCAACGGCACGGGCGGAGAGAGCGCATAGGCAGCAGGGGAGAGAGCGCAACGGCACGGGGGGAGAGAGCGCATTGACACAGTGGGGGAGAGAGCAACGGCACGGAGGGAGAGAGTGCAAGGGCACGAGGGGAGAGAGCGCAACGGCACGGGTGGAGAGAGCGCATCGGCAGCAGGGGAGAGAGCGCAACGGCACGGGGGAAGAGAGCGCATTGACACGGTGGGAGAGAGAGCAACGGCACGGAGGGAGAGAGCGCAAGGGCACAGGGGGAGAGAGCGCAACGGCACGGGCGGAGAGAGCGCATCGGCAGCAGGGGAGAGAGCGCAATGGCACGGGGGGAGAGAGCGCAACGACACGGGCGGAGAGAGCGCATCGGCAGCAGGGGAGAGAGCGCAACGGCATGGGGGGAGAGAGCGCATTGACACGTGGGGAGAGAGAGCAACGGCACGGGGGGAGAGAGTGCATTGACACGGGGGGAGAGAGTGCAACGGCACGGGGGGAGAGAGCGCATTGACACGGGGGGGAGAGAGCGCAACGGCACGGGCGGAGAGAGTGCATTGGCACGGTGGGAGAGAGAGCAACGGCACGGGGGGAGAGAGCGCCTCGGCAACAGGGGAGAGAGCGCATCGGCAGCAGGGGAGAGAGCGCAACGGCAGCACTAGAGAGACCAGAAGGCTCACAATGGCGAGCGCGGTAAGGTATGACGGAAGCTGAGAGAGAGCGCAATCGGGATGATGAGAGATGGTGACGCGAGGCGGTGGTGTTATTGAAAGAAACCGTCTCACTCCTAGTGACGCCACAGAATGAACTTGGCGAGTTAGGAGCAAAGACTAGGATCGTTTCGACGGGCTCGGAGCAAGGAATCCGTGGCACTTTAAATCTCTGTAATTGTCTGAGAATTGAAAGAGATATTGCTTATAATGCAAGGATGGGTACAAGTGACGAGTTGAAGTTAACTCTCTGGAATTTGCTCTCTGGTTTTATAGCTAAAACATGCAAGCACAATTGTAACATCGAACCGCGCGCGACTCGCCGGAAATTCAGACTCAGGATCGCGTCCAA
This sequence comes from Closterium sp. Naga37s-1, assembly GCA_947471745.1. Classification (NCBI taxonomy): domain Eukaryota; kingdom Viridiplantae; phylum Streptophyta; class Zygnematophyceae; order Desmidiales; family Closteriaceae; genus Closterium; species Closterium sp. Naga37s-1. The sequence continues at coordinate 1,184,403 of CANJKZ010000737.1, forward strand.
TTTCCGCTACGTCCGCGTTCACAATTTCGGACTTTGCCGGGTTCGTTTCTTCACGCCGACAATTGTGTGTTACAAGGAACAATAGCGAGTGTAGCGAAATGTTCGTAACATTCGCTTGCACTCTTGCTATTTTTGTGCATGCTTGTGGGGCTGCCAAGTGTCGCCCCCACAAATATTCGGACCCAACCGGGGAAAGTTCGGTTGCGTGGCGACGCGGACAATCCGCCGTCACCCCAACCTTCCAAGAACGAACCCTCCCTTGGTCCGAGTCAAGGGAGGTCTTTCGCGTGGGGGGCAATCCTGTTCCCCACACTTCCAACACTCCCCCTTGCACCTCACGCACACCTAAGCATGCAAGCCTACCCTAGCACAACATGCATGAAGAGCATATCTAGGCAATGGCTTGGTGAGGAAGTCCGCGGGTTGCATGTTGGTCTTGATGTAACGAAGCTCGACTTCGTTGTCTTCAACGAGCTTGCGAATGAAGTGATGGCGGATTTGAATGTGCTTGGTCCTTCCGTGGAGGACCGAGTTCTTGGCTAGGCCAATGGCGGCTTGGTTGTCCACGTAGATGGGAGTGGGGCCTTCTTGTTGGTGCCCAAGCTCGGCAAGAAGGCGCCTTAGCCAAACCGCTTCCGTACCACCACGAGTGAGCGCCACGTATTCCGCTTCAGTGGAGCTAAGTGCAATCAAGTTTTGGCGCTTGCTTTGCCAACTTATTGCACAACTTTTTACGAGGGTGAAGATATAGCCCGAAGTGCTTTGGAGGGTTGGAGGATCTCCCGCCCAATCCGCATCGGTGTAGCCTTGTAGCACCACGGGTCCCTTCTCGTAGTGCAACCCCATTCGAGTGGTGCCCTTGATGTAGCGAAGAAGGCGACGTGATGCTCGCACATGCTCGACCATGGGGTTGGAGACGACACGTCCAAGCACTCCAACGGGAAAGGAGAGGTCGGGCCGAGTGCTCACCGCGGCATACATGCACGACCCAACGACCGAGTGAAAGGCCTTGGCGCTCTCGGGATCCATGGGGTTCTCATCGCTCACGGTCAAGGGATGAAACCCCGCTTCCATGGATGTCGGTGTAGGTTTGCTCTCGATCATGCCGAAACGATCCACAACACTCTCCAAGTACTTGTGTTGGTGGAGGGCGAGGGTCTTGTTCCCTCGATCATGATCGATGTGCATCCCTAGGTAGTGGGAGACGGCGCCGAGGTCACGCATGGAGAATTCGGCGGCAAGCTTCGTCTTCATGTCCGCTACAAGGGTCTTGGAATCCGACACGAGGAGAAGGTCATCGACGTAGAGGAGAAGAACGAGCTTCTACTCATCCTTGTTGAGCACGTAGAGCGCGTGGTCACACTCGCTCCGCACGAACCCCAATGAAAGCAAGTGTTCGTCGATCCTCGTGTACCACGCACGAGGGCTTTGCTTGAGGCCGTAGATCGTACGCTTGAGCTTGCACACGCGGTCGGAGTCGTCGTCGAACCCGGGAGGTTGCTTCATGTACACCTCCTCCTTGAGACGACCATAGAGAAACGCCATCTTCACATCGAGTTGTTCCACCTCCAAGTCGAGTGCTCCCGCCAACGCCAAGAGGGTGCGCAACGTAGCGGACTTGGCGACGGGAGCGAACGTCTCGTTGTAGTGAAGACGTGCACATAGAGTTCATAAAGAACCCGTATCGTAGCTCGGACAAGAGGAGTGTGAACGCCCAGGTTGTGCAGAGTGAGGAGATGAGGCTGCGTATTGCATCATTGGTCCCCTTGGGGGAGCGGAAGAAAAAATATGACACGGCGATGGTTAGAGCACAACGCACAGGTGAGCGCATCCTCTCGCGCCGGTGTTGGTATTTGCGCATGCCCAAGGGTCGCAAATCTGCACCCTTTGTGTTCCCAAACACACCACAGGCCTCTAGGGACTGTCAGAATAGTGAACGAATGAATGACTGAACTAGCAAGCAGGTGGGTACAAGTAGGAAACCTAAAAGTGTTGTACCCTATATGAACTACCCCACTACAGCCTAAACAGACTATAGCATATAAGTTTGACACACCCCCATAGGCAAAGTGGGGGAGAACAAGAGGTCACAAGACCGGTCAAGAAAGGTAAAGCAAGCTCCGGGTGGATCACAAAGTCACCACACATTCTGAGCACAAGCAAATGACCACAAGGCCAGTTTACATGCTGAGTTATATAAAGGGGAACAAGAAATACAGTGATCACAACATAGCAAGTGTAAGCATGTAGGTATATGTATAGAGATCACAGTACAAGCAGAGTCAAGAAGTAAGCAAGTGAGGCACAGTAGGTACAAGGCCTAGAACAGTATAGAAACGCTGATGATCACAAGGCTGAAGTGCCTTGGTGAAAACATCAGCAGTGTTGGCCCGAGAGGCCACGTAAGCAGGACGAAGCTGACCACGCTGCTGCAACTCTTGAGCAAGGAAGTAGCGCAGAGCAATGTGCTTCGTTCTGTGCTCCAGTCTGTGCTCCTGACACAAGGCAAGCATTGCCTTGTTGTCGACGTACAGAACTGGAGGAGAACGAGGCGCCTCTCCCAAGTCGGTCAGCAGGTAGGTGAGCCAGCGTAACTACTGTGCAGCCATGGCCCCAGCGTAGATCTCAGCCTCAAAACTGGAGTTGAGAACAGAAGACGAGCGGGTAGACCGCCAAGAGACAGGACCGGAGCCAAGGCTGAAGGTGTAACCCTGTGACGACCGCTGTGTAGCCAAGTCGTCAACCCAGGAAGCGTCAGCGTGACCAGTGAGGACAACTCGAGCCCGTCCTCCAAGCACGAGCCCCATGCCCGACGTACTGCACAAGTAGCGCAACACCCTCTTCGCAGCATCCCAGTGCACCTTTCGGTGCCTACCGGGAGCCACATAGCGAGCCAGAAGGCTGAGAGGGTACGCGAGGTCAGGTCGTGTGCAAGTCATCAGGTACATGAGGCAGCCCACAAGCTCTGGATACGGGCCACTCGGCTCTACGGACTCGTCCGAAGGTGGAGCTGAGAGCGAGTGACCGGTAGGCAGAGGAGTGGACTGCGGCGAGGAGTACGTGAAGCCGAAGCGCTGAAGGACCTGGTGCACCATGTGTGACTGAGTCAAGGTAATGGTGCGCTGTGCTCTCTCCTGGGTGATTCGCAAGCCAAGATAGCTTGTCAGTTCACCCAGGTCTGTGCACGTGTGTCTCTTCTGCAGCTCGGACTTCACGTGGGCGAGTGCCTCAGTGTCAGCAGTAGCAAAGACCAAGTCGTCTACGTACACGAGAACGTAGAACGGCGGCAGAGTGGCGTCGGTGCATAGAAACAGCGAAAGGGTCAGCAGTGGAAGGAGCAAAACCAAGAGAAGCAAGAGCCGTCCTCAGTGTGTCGTGCCACTCACGTGGTGCCTGGCGGAGACCGTAGACTGGCCGCCGGAGGCTCCACTGGGTACCAGCAGGAAACGACCCAGTGAAGCCAGGTGGGCGGCGCAGCCAGATCTCCTCGTGCAGGCTGCCCTGTAGGAAGGCTGTGCTGAAGTCAAGCGAGTGTAGCTCTTAGTCACGCTGAGCGGCGACGTGCAGCAGCACCCGAAGAGTGGTCATCTTCAGGGTAGGGGAGAAGGTCTGGAAGAAGTCAACTCCCTGTCGCTGACTGAAGCCTTGTGCAACGTAACGCGCCTTGAAGACAGGCGGAGAACCCGGCGGCCGCTTCACCCTGAAAATCCACATGCCACTGACGATGTTCGCCCCAGGCGGGGGAACCTCGTCGACGTAGGTGCCTGTGGACTTCCAGGATGCCATCTCGGCATCCATGGCTGCCTGCCACGGAGAGGAGTAAGGACCCTCTATCGCCTTTGCGTAAGAGCGCGGGGTCGGGATGTCTGGTGCATCCGGGTCTCCCTCAGGGGCAAGCAGCATGGACATGAGATGAGGTACAGCAGCGGCAAAGCACTCAAACTCCTCCTGTCTGTCCTCAAGGACGTCCGTGCCAAGAGCACACTCACCCCCGATGGACGGAGGACAGATAGACGCAGACTCAGACTCAGCAACAAGACTAGCGGCGTAGTCTAGACAGGCGGCAGCAAAGTCAACAAGCTCAGCAACTAGAGCAGACGCAGCAGTGGACTCAAAGGAAGGGTCAGTGACAGCAGTGGGCAGAAAACGCGTGACCGTAGGACTCGCAGCACGAAGGGAGTTAGACTCCGGGTCCGGACTGTCAGGAAGAGAGGACGCAGGAGGAGACGGCAGAGGGACACGCTGTGTAGAGTCATAGAGTGAGTGCCGGGGACAGGAGGAGGACGCTGACGCGGAACACGACGACCAGTGCGAACAGCGCGAACAGGCGACTCAGGACGAGACTCAAATGACGCAGGACAAGACTTAGGCGAGGCAGGACGAGATTCAGGCTCACGACGCTCTGTAAGACCTCTAGTCGGTCCTGAGTAAGGAGAAGGACCAGGCAGTGGAGAGGCTGGCTGTAACTGCGACTGTGACTAGACAGGCGGTGGACTCAGTAAGGGAGGAGTAGGACCAGTAGAAGGCGGGAGACCAAGAACCTGCTTAAGGAGCGGAACGTAGTACAGCCACAGCCGCGCACCACCTCCAGAAACAGCAGAGACAGCACCAGTACCCTCAGCTCCAGGGTCTCCAGCTACAACTCCCGCAGCACCACCAGCTCCAGTACCTCCAGCAGCTCCAGCTCGAGCAGCACCTCCAGTAGCAACAGCTCCAGCACCTACAGCTCCAACTCCTGCAGCACCACCAGCCCCAGCAGCTCCAGTACCTCCAGTACGAGCACCTCCAGGACCAGCTGCTCCAGCACCTCCAGCAGCTCCAACACCAGTAGGACCTCCAACAGCGCCAGTACCTCCAGCACCAGCACCTCCAGGATCAGCGGATCCAGCAGCTCCAGCACCAGCAGCACCTCCAGCAGCTCTAGAAGCACCTCCAGCAGCTCTAGAAGCACCTCCAGCAGCTGCAGCACCTCCAGCAGCTCCAGCTCCAGAAGCACCTCCAGCAGCAGGCCCAATAGCTCCAGCAGCACGGCGACAGCGCCGAGCGTACCACTCACGAAGCTGCTGCGGAGAGAGGGTCTCCCGCCGCGACGGGACACCCGGAGGACCTCCAGACTCAGCACGCTCAGGCTCAGCACCCCCAGGCTCAGCACCCCCAGACTCAGCACCCCCAGGCTCAGCACTCCCAGGCTCAGCACCCCCAGACTGAGCACCCCCAGGCTCCACACACTCAGGCTCAGCCCCCGCAGACTCAGCAACCCCAGGCTCAGCACCCCCAGGCCCCGCACCCGCAGGCTCAGCACCCTTAGCAGCACCTGAGTCGACAGCTACCTCGACAGGCTCGACAGGGTCTACCTGGGACACACCTGAGGGGGCAGGACCCTGAGGGGGGAGGGGGTCTACTGGAGGAGCACCTGGTGCTAGGAAGAGTGGCGGGGGGAGGAGAGGGGCAGTGCGGTAGGGAAAGAGACGGTAGTAAGATACCGACTCGTCAAACGTGACGTCCTGAGAGGACAGAACACGACGCGAGGTGGGGTGGTAAAACTGCCACCCAGGTGCGTCAGGGGGGAAGCCAAGGAAGACGTAGGGAACGGCATGGGAGGACAGCTTGTCCGCGGAAGCATCGCGGACAAAAGCTCGAGATCCCCAGACACGGAACACAGACGCATCGCCAACCTTCCCCGTCCACCGCAGAGTAGGTGTGGTCTCCGGCAAGGAGACACGAGGCTGAAGGCTGATCTGATGCGCAGCGTACTGAACCGCGAACGGCCAAAGAAAGCGGGGAGCAGCCGCATGGATCATGGACGTACGAGCGACATCCATGACCATGCCAATGCGGCGCTCAGCAATCCCATTTTGCTGTGGGGAGGCCGGAAGCGTTAACGTCTGGTGGATGCCCTCCGCACGACAGAAGGCCCTCAGAAGGTTGGAGGAAAACTCACCACCTCTGTCTGAGTGCAGGCGCAGAACAGGAAGGTCCGAGCCGAAACTCTCGCTGAGCTGGCGACGGGCACCGCGGATCCAGTTGATCAACACCTCACTGACCTCACCCTTGCGGCGCAAAGGGAAGACTGTGGTGTAACACGAGTAGTCGTCAACGACCAGCAGGAAGTAACGAATGAATGACTGAACTAGCAAGCAGGTGGGTACAAGTAGGAAACCTAAAAGTGTTGTACCCTATATGAACTACCCCACTACAGCCTAAACAGACTATAGCATATAAGTTTGACAAGGACATCCCTCTCCAGAACGCTATTGGGGAAGACCTTCAGTTTTTGCGAGGCGCACTCAATGCCGCACCTGGATGTGCGGGTCGCGGCAACGGATTCAAAGGCATCAATGTGAGTAATCTGAACCTCCGCGGTACTACCTTTGCACCCAGACTCTATGCAATGCTTCTCGTTGCATCAACGCATCCTCTCGGTACCCTTAGCAACTAATGTTGTACATCTTCCCCTCTCCCATTCCGGTAACGCAGGTTCATTGGGAGCTCGCCATGCCTGTTGCGGTCTATGCACCTTACACTCGATTGCCGCATCGCGTGCACGCACTATCGTCTCACCATGGGTGAGCATGGTATTCGGATGTCGCGGTGGAGGGGCGTGGCAATGATGGCATTGAAGAGTGGTTCGCAAAGTGCTGCTTCTATTCCACGTTCGTTTAGATGGCCCGGACAAAGGATTCGCCTTTATCAAGTATTACCACGCACAGGTCGGCCTAGACAGGGCTACTAAATGTGTTGCACTGCGCTGGGTACCGATGCGCGATCGGTACTAGGTTATCCAGGTAGAGAGCATTAAGCGTGCGGTTCAGCTGATTCAACCGAGTGCTGATGTTGATAGGTGGTTACTCATTAGCTTTGCTTGGTGAAACGTTTTAGTCCCATTATTGAGTCAACATTGAACATAACCTGAGTGAGTATTTTACTGCAAACAATTTATATGTTTCTGTATAAACGGAAATTAGTGACAGGATAGCATATCGAAGTGTTACAAACTTGAGAACTCATTGAATAAATTATCCGTTACTGACAAAAACCAAAATGTTTGAGTCGGTGCCCTTTTCCAGACTCGACGCTGAATGTGGTCCACATTCGCCTGCCACTACGAATGAGGCGCGAAACTGTACTGTTTCGGGATGCACGAACGTTAGGAATCCGAATCACGTTCGTGCAGGGTGAAGCCACGTAATTTCCGTTATCCCGTCTTTGCTGCCAAACTGACCAATCAAACAAAGCGGAATAATGTGCTGTCACGTCCAGCCACAAACAGAGTAGTTGGGCGCATATCCACCTATCCCACGTGAACTGTATACAGCTGTCACGGCGGGATGCGATGGCGACAGGAAAACCACAAGCCCTGCCACCCTTCTGACGTGCAGTTGGCCAGCCCACGCTGACACGGCGTCTGCCGCATAAGGGGTCACTGTTCTGTTCGCGGTCAGGTTCAATATCTCGAACCGTGTTCAAAACAAGGTTTTCCACGGATACAAAATGGTGTAAACGTCCAAAGTCAGGCAAAAAACGGCCAACATTCAGATGGAGCTGCACAGTACAGGCGTCATTCGGGCAGCTGAATTTGGAGGAAACAAAGTTTATGCACTCCAAGGAGCATCTCAGACTAAAGGGGTCTCTCCCTCTTCTCCATTCCTGCCATCTCTCGAGCCAGGGTTTACCCTTCCACCAGGGATTTCGGAGGAGGCCCTGTTGAAGCGGTTGCTGAAGCGTAAGAAAGAAGCGGGGAAGAAGAAGGTACCTACCAAGAAGTTAGCGGGAAAGCCGCCATAGAAGAGGCTATCCTAGCTTCGGAGCCTAATCCTAGCATAGAATGTGTTGCGAAAGCGTCAATTATTGGTTGCCAACTGCACAGAAGGGAGACCAATAATGCATGCCGTGTGGTTTTGTGTAACTAAGAACAGTAACCTGCAATCCTAAACTACACACACACACTTGCATCTAACATGGGATGTAAACATCATGTGTTGGAGCCTCACATACAAGTTCCCGACGTTAAAGTTATCAGAGTTTATAAATGGGGGAAAACCAAAACCACAACGCGCTTTGAGATGATTGTTTCGTGGTCCCCGAAAAAAACAGTATCCCCAACAATATATATATCACGCATATATATGTCACAGAGAATGAACGAGCAAAGAGTTGGGAACAAGTACTAACCCTAATTGGGTTGTACCCCTTATGGGCTACCCCACTACAGCCTACAAAAATGTAAGTCATACAGTATATAAGTTTGACACACCCCCATAGGCAAAGTGGGGGAGAACAAGTGGTCACAAGACCAGTCAAGAAAAGCAAAGCAAGCTCAGGGTGGATCACAAAGTCACCACACAGTCCGAGCACAAGCAAAGGGCCACAAGGCCAGCTCACATGCAGAGTTATATAAAAGAGAACAAACAATATACTGATCATACCCTAGCAAGTGTAAGCATGCAGGTATATATATAGATCACAGTACAAGCAGATTCAACTCGTAAGCAAGTGAGGCACAGTAGGCACAAGGCCTAACACAGTAGAGAAGTGCTGATGATCACCAGGCGGAAGTGCCTTGGTGAATATATCATCAGTGTTGGCCCTAGTGGCCACGTACGCAAGACGAAGCTGGCCACGCTGCTGCAACTCTCGAGCAAGGAAGTATCGCAGAGCGATGTGCTTCGTTCTGTGCTCCAGTCTGTGCTCCTGACACAAGGCAATCATGGCCTTATTGTCTACGTACAGAACTGGAGGCGAACGAGGCTGCTCTCCCAAGTCGGTCAGCAGGTAGGTGAGCCAGCGTAGCTCCTGTGCAGCCATGGCCCCGGCGTAGATCTCAGCCTCAAAACTGGAGCTGAGAACAGAAGACGAGCGGGTAGACCGCCAGGAAACAGAGCCGGAACCAAGGCTGAAGGTGTAACCCTGTGACGACCGCTGCGTAGCTGAGTCGTCAACCCAAGAAGCGTCTGCGTGACCGGTGAGAACAACTGGACCCCGTCCTCCAAGCATGAGCCCCATGCCCGACGTACTACACAAGTAACGCAGTACCCTCTTCGCAGCATCCCAGTGCACCTTTCGGTGCCAACCAGGAGCCACGTAGCGAGCCAGAAGGCTGAGAGGGTACGCAAGTTCAGGTCGTGTGCACGTCATCAGGTACATGAGGCAACCCACAAGCTCTGGGTACGGACCACTCGGCTCTACGGACTTGTCCGAAGGTGGAGCTGAGAGCGAGTGGCTGGTAGACAGAGGAGTGGGCTGTGGCGGGGAGAACTGGAAGCCGAAGCGCTGAAGGACCTGGTGCACCATGTGTGACTGAGTCAAGGTGATGGTGCGCCATGCTCTGACTCGGGTGATTTGCAAGCCAAGATAGCTGCGCAGTTCACCCAAGTCAGTGCAAGTGTGTCTCTTCTACAGCTCCGACTTCACAAGGGTCAGTGCCTCAATGCCAGCAGTGGCAAAGACGAGGTCGTCGATGTACACGAGGACGTAGAACGGCGGCAGCGATGTGTCAGTGCGTAGAAACAGCGACGGGTCAGCAGTAGCAGGAGCAAACCCAAGAGCCGCAAGTGTAGTCCTCAGTGTGTCGTGCCACTCGCGAGGCGCCTGGCGGAGACCGTAGACTGGCCGCCGGAGGCTCCACTGAGTACGTGCAGGAAACGACTCAGTGAAGCCAGGTGGGCGGCGCAGCCAGATCTCCTCGTGGAGGCTGCCCTGCAGGAAAGCTGTGCTAAAGTCCAGAGAGTGCAACTCGTAGTCACGCTGAGGAGCGACGTGCAGCAACACCCGAAGAGTAGTCATCTTCGGGTTGGGGGAAAAGGTCTGGAAGTAGTCGACCCCCTATCGCTGACCGAAGCCTCGAGCAACGTAACGCGCCTTGAAGGCAGGCGGAGAACCCGGCAGCCGCTTCACCCTGAAAATCCACATGCCATCGACTATGTTCGCCCCAGGTGGGGGAACCTCGTCGATGTAGGTGCCTGTGGACTTCCAGGATGCCATCTCGGCATCCATGGCTGCCTGCCACTGAGAGGAGTAAGGACCCGTAATCGCCTCTACGTAAGAGCGCGGGGTCGGGATGTCCAGTGCATCCGGGTCTCCCTCAGGGGCAAGCAGCATGGAAGCAAAACGAGGTACAGCTGCAGCAAGACACTCAAATTCCTCCTGCCTGTCCTCAAGGATGTCCGTGCCAAGAGCACACTCACCCTCGACGAATGGAGGACTGGCACACTCAGACTCAGCAACAAGAGCAGTGGCGTAGTCTAGACGACAGGCAGCAGCAAAGTCAAGCAGCTCAGTAATGAGAGCAGACGCAACAGCAGACTCAAAGGAAGGGTCAGTGACAGCAGTGGCGAGGAGACGAGCGACAGTGGGTTTTGCAGCACGAGCGCGATCAGACGCAGGGTCAGGGACCTCAGGTTGAGAGGACTCAGGCGGAGGAGGCAGAGGAACACGGAGTGGAACAGAGGAAGGACGGAGTGCCATAGCGTGCGTGCCGGGGACAGGAGGAGGCGCGAATGAGGAATGCGACGAGCAGTGCGAAAAGGTGAGACAGGACGAGACGCAGGCTCATGACGCTCTGTAAGACCGCCGGACTGCTCAGTGTAAGGAGAGGGAGCAGGCAGTGGAGAGGCCGGCTGCAACGGCAGCTGCGACTGGTCAGGCGGTGGACACAGGAGGGGAGGAGTAAGGCTAGTAGAAGACGGGAGACCAAGATCCTGCTGAAGCAGGGGAACGAAGTACGGTCGTGGCCGCACAGTGTCTCTAGCACCTCTAGCTCCAGGGTCAACAGGTCCAGCTCCTGCAGCTCCAGCGCCACCAGCGCCTGAGCCTCTAGCTCCAGTAGCTCCAGGCTCCGTAGGGTCTCCAGCTCCAGCGCCCTCAACACCACCAGCCTCAGCAGCTCCAGTACCCCTGGTACGAGCACCTCCAGGACCAGTAGCCGCAGCGCCAGCACCACCAGCTCCAGCAGTAACTCCAGCACGCCCAGCTCCAACGTCTCTAGCGTCTCCAGCTCCGGTAGCTCCACTCCGAAGGCATGGGCGCCGAGCAAACCACTCACGCAGCTGCTGCGGAGACAGTCGCGGCGAAGCACCAGCATGACCACCAGACGAAGCAGCACCCTGAGGCTCAGCACCCCCAGACTCCGCACCCTCCGACTCAGCACCCCCAGGCTCAACACCCCTAGTCTCCACACCCACAGGCTCAGCACCCCCAGGCTCCTCACCCCCAGTCTCCACACCCGCAAGCTCAGCACCCCCAGGCTCCTCAACCCTAGGCCCAGCACCCCCAGACCCAGCACCTTCAGACTCCGCAACCCCTGGCTCCGCACCCCCAGGCTCCGCACCCCCAGTCGCAGCACCCTGAGACGCAGCACGTGGAGCAGCACCCGAGCCGACAGCTACCTGAACAGGCGTAGTACCAGGGAGAGTGTCTACTTGAGACACACCCGAGGGAGCAGGACCCTGGGGTGGGAGGGGGTCTACCGGAGGTGGACCGGGAGCAAGGAAGAGCGGCGGGGGCAGGGGAGGGGCAGAGCGGTAGGGGAAGAGACGGTAGAAGGGAACCGACTCGTCAAACGTGACGTCCTGAGAAGGGAAGACACGGCGCGAGGTGGGGTGGTAAAACTGCCAGCCAGGCGCGTCAGGGACAAAGCGAAGGAAGACGCAGGGGATGGCACGGGCAAAGAGCTTGTCCGCGGACGTATCGCGAACAAAGGCACGAGAACCCCAGACCCGGAACACCGACGCATCGCCAACCTCCCTCGTTCAACGCAGTGTGGGCGAGGTCTCTGGCAAGGAGACATGGGGCCAGAGGTTGAGCTGATGCGCAGCGTACCGGACCGCAAACGGCCACAGAAAATGGGGAGCAGCCACATGGATCATGGAGGTACAAGCGACCTCCATGACTAAGCCAATGCGGCGCTCAGCAATCCCATTTTGCTGAGGGGAGTCCGGAACCGTGAACGACTGGAGAATGCCCTCCCCACGACAAAAGTCCCGCAAGAGGTCGGAGGAGAACTCACCACCTCTGTCAAGATGCAGACGCAGGACAGGAAGGTCCTGGCCGAACCGCTCGCGGAGCTGGAGACGGACTGTGCGGATCCAAGGGATCAAGACATCAGAGGCCTCACCCTTGCTTTGCAAGGGGAAGACCGTGGTGTACCGCGTGTAGTCGTCAACTACCAGCAGAAAGTAGCGCTCGCGGCCCTGTCGACTGACGCAGGCTGGGCCCCACACGTCCATGTGGAGAGTCTGCAGGGGAGCAGTCGTCGGGGGAAACGAGGAGGAGTGAGGAGCGGCGCGCTGCCGCCCCTCGACGCAAGGAAGGCAGGGCGGGGCAGGCGAGGGCAGGAGGGGAGGCAGAGACCTGGGTAGACTTGAGACAAGAAGACGAGAGTGCATGCCATGAAGGCGTGGCAGGGCGGGGTGACCCAGGCGGTGGTGCCAAAGAAGAGTCTGGTGCGAGAGGAGGTGACACGAGCAAGAGGCGGCTACCTGACCTGACGCGGACACCTGAGCAGATGCAGCTACCTAAGGAGGCTCGGTAGCTAGTGTGTACAGACTCGACCCTGGCCGACGAGTGAACCTGGCCAGGTGACGCCCCGTCCGTGTGCACGTGCAGATCGACACACGCTGACCCCCAGGAGTGGTGGTATTGACCATCGCATCCTGGAGGGCAGCGGTACTCACCAAGTTTGTAGAGAACGAGGGGAGGTGAAGACCTGATAGTGTTGGACGGAATCGCCGGACACGGGAGGACAGTGGAGGAACGGGCCATGACCGGGCCCCCAAAGGGGTCAGCCAGTCTGACCGGGACAGGTGCAGGGAGAGGAGTGAGGGTGGTGCTGTCACGAAAGAAATAGCGCGAGGCGCCTAAGTCCAACGTGAAGGTGTGCAAGGCCTCAGCAGGTGCAGTACCAGGGAGAGTACCAGAGTCACTAGCACCTAGAGCAGCAGCCGCTATACCTGGGTCAGGTGGCACACACCGGGAACAGTCACCCTCAGCACTAGCAGACAAAGCATACATAGCAGTGAGAATAGCATCATAGTCTAGAGTAAAGATATCCACACCCTACCTAACCAGCTTGAGCCAGCGGGGAAGCTCAGTCGCGTCGCCAAACTCTGCACGCCAGGTGTCGCTCAGACAGGAGAAGCAGCGAGACTGTGTGTGACCAACTGTCCCGCAAGTCTGACCAGCCCGGTCACCTGTGCGAATGACGTACGGGCAGCGAGCACTACCCTGAGACGCCCCACGCTGAACGTACCACTCACGAAGTTGCTGAGGCAAAAGGGTCTCGCGCGGACGCCGCTGCAGTTTCGGCAGGCCTCCGCCAGTAACTGCCAAATGAACAGCTGCAGAGCGACCACCACTACTGCCGCTGCCACCACCCCTACTAGTGTACCACTCACGGAGCTGCTGGGGTGTAAAGGCCTCGTGCTGACGCTGCTGCACCCGCATCTGGCCACCGCCAGAAACTCCCCACCGAACAGCTCCATAGCTACTGCTAGGACGGCCGCCACCACTCCCACTGCTGCCACCACCGCCGTCCCCACTCCCACCGCTACGATGAAGAGAAGTCATAGCAGGCAAGCTAGGCGGCGTGCGGGGCGGTAGGGGCTGCGAGAGGGACGGCAGTAGTAGCAGCAGTCGCAGCAGTAGCAGCAGTAGAGGAGCAGCAGTTGCAGGGGCAGAGAGGTCAAGGGGCCGAGGGGCCGAGTGGCGGGGCCGAGGGGCCTAGGGGCCGAGGGGCCAAACACGAAGGGGGGGGCCTAGGGGCCGAGGGGCCAAGGGGCCGAGGGGCCTGGGGCCTAGGGGCCGAGGGGTCGAGGGGCGGGGCCGAGGGGCCTACGGGCCGAAGGGCCTAACACGAAGGGGGGGCCTAGGGGCCGAGGGGCCAAGGGGCCGAGGGGCCGAGGGGGCCAAGGGGCCGAGGGGCCAAACACGAAGGGGGGGGGGGGCAGGGGGCCGAGGGGCCAAGGGGGCGAGGGGCGTGGGGCCAAGGGGCCGAGGGGCCGAGGGGCCGAGGTCAAGGGGGGGGGCAAGGCTAGGGCGACGGGTCGCTGGGGCCGCGGCTAGGGGTGACGGGTCACGATGGGCCGAGGCGAGGGCGACGGGGCGACGGGTCGTGGGTCGCTAGGGGCCGAGGCTAGGGCGACGGGGCGACGGGGCGACGGGGCCGCAGCTAGGGGCGACGGGGCGACGGGTCGCGGGTCGCTAGGGGCCGAGGCTAGGGCAACGGGGCGACGGGGCCGCGGCTAGGGGCGACGGGTCGTGGGTCGCTAGGGGCCGAGGCTAGGGCGACGGGGCCGCGGCTAGGGGCGACGGGTCGCGGGTCGCTAGGGGCCGAGGCTAGGGCGACGGGGCGACGGGGCCGCGGCTAGGGGCGACGGGTCGCGGGTCGCTAGGGGCCGAGGCTAGGGCGACGGGGCGACGGGGCCGCGGCTAGGGGCGACGGGTCGCGGGTCGCTAGGGGCCGAGGCTAGGGCGACGGGGCGACGGGGCCACGGCTAGGGGCGACGGGTCGCGGGTCGCTAGGGGCCGAGGCTAGGGCGACGGGGCGACGGGGCCGCGGCTAGGGGCGACGGGCCCGCGGCTAGGGGCGACGGGGCAACTGGTCGCGAGGGGGGGCGCGGCTAGGGGCGACGGGGCCAAGGGGTCGCGGCTAGGGGCGACGGGGCCAAGGGGCCGAGGGTTGGGCGACGGGGCGACGGGGCCAAGGGGCCGCGGCTAGGGGCGACGGGGCCAAGGGGCCGTGGCTAGGAGTTGCGGCTAGGGGCGACGGGTCGCTAGGGGCCGTGGCTAGGGCGACGGGGCCAAGGGGCCGCGGCTAGGGGCGACGGGTCGGGGCCTAGGGGGCCTACGGGTCGCGAGGGTGGCTAGCAGGGCAGCAGGTGGTGGGCTCAAAAAACGGTCCTAGAAGGGACCTGCTCTGAAACCATGTCAAAGTAACGAACGAGAATGAATGAACTAGCAAAGAGTTGGGTACAAGTACTAACCCTAATTGGGTTGTACCCCTTATGGGCTACCCCACTACAACCTACACAAATGTAAGCCATATATAAGCTTGACAAATATAAATATATATATATATATTTGACCATATATATATGTATATTCAAAAGAAAGAATATTACATGCAATGAGTCAGAATAGTCATTTGTGTTAGAATTTGAAGTGAGTTTGTAGGATCGTACTACTTAGGATGGTAACTTCCTGTCGTAGCGGAAGTCTTATATGAGTTAAGCCAGTTGTGAAAGCTTTGTCTAGACTTAATAAAGTCTATGTAGTGATATGTTTCAGGATCAAAAATGTCTCTGAAATCAGATATTTTATAAAATAACAAACATACAAAATATATAGCTAGAGTAAAGTACCTGTTCGCCTACTTGTACTGTGCTATTCTTATCTTGAAACGGTACGTAACTATTCGCGAAGTCTATAGCTACGTGCTGACGTCATCCTAGGTCGCGTAGCGCTTTGCTGACGTCAGCCTATCGGTACTTTACTGTACTACACGAATTTCCTTGAAGTGTTTTACGTCTCGATATTATCTCAACACTCCCCTTCACTTCTAGGAGTTCGGTGTAGTTTAAGCGGTTGTCTCAGAAACACCGCTGAGCTGGTTGCAGTGATGGAACTTCTGTCATGTCAGCTTCTTGGTAAGTGAGTCAGCTGCCATGTCATTAGTGGAGCAGTAGACAAGACGCATTCTCCCCTTGTCGACCGCGTCCTTGACGAAGAAGTAACGCAGTGAGATGTGTTTCGTGCGATTGACGAAGCCAGGTTTGTTGGCGATGGTAATCGCACTTTGGTTGTCGCACTGCAACGTAAACTGATTCGGCGTGACGAACTTTGCTTCGTCGAGCAGTTCCTGTAAGTATAGTTCTTCTCGAGTTGCAGCACACGCGGCAATGAATTCTGCTTCAGCCGAGGAAAGTGACACCAGTTCCTGTTTTGATGAGTTCCATGAAATTGGGCCAATTGGCTCGAGACGAAAAATGTAACCTGTTCGTGACCGGCGATCTGACGTGTCACCAGCGTGGTCTGCGTCAACATATCCGCTGAGGTATATTTTATCGGTCGGTTTTCCTGTGTTGAAAATCAGCCCGACTGTTGGTGTTGCAACAAAATAGTGTAGAGCGCGCTGAAGATCGAGATGATGTTCTTCTTTTGGGCAGCGTAAAATCTGTGCGAGATAACTTGCGACGTACGCAAGGTCGGGACGACACGTGACTGCTGCGAAGAGAAGGCACCCAAGTTGCTGCTGGTACAGTTGTAAACCAGCTGCCGAAAGTTTGGTGTCGTTGAAAATGTACCCAGTGGGTGTAGACCGAAACGGTGTAGCGACGTAATTTGTAGGAATCTTGAAGCGCTTAGCAAGTGACTTAGCATACTTCGATGCTGTGAGGTGGATTGCGGAAGAAGTTCGCGAAATATTTAACCCAAGAAATTGGGTTACTTCGGTAGAAACAGTTAAGTTAAGGGACTTCTTCAAATCTGCTTCGATGCGATCACCCAGAGAAGCCGAGGAAGTTACGTAGATAATATCATCCACATAAGCCACAAGTAGCGCGTAGCTCCCCTTGTCGTCCAGTCGATACATTCCGGGGTCATGCGGCAGTTGTCGGAATCCAACCTCTGTAAGTTTCCTGTTCAAATGCTGCTGCCACAGTCGCGGTGCTTGTTTGATGCCATACAGTGATTTCTTGAGCTTGCAGACACTTGGCGGATTTGTCGGATATGTATGCGGATATTCGACGTAGATTTCGGCATCGACGTCAGCGTATAGAAACGCGTTGGAGACATCAATTTGTCGAAGCGGAAAATTCTTCGCAGTTGCTTCGCAGATAACGAGACGAACACTTGTGTGTCGGCTGACCGGGGCGAAGGTTAGCGTGTAGTCAACCCCATGAGTTTGGTCAAAACCACGAACAACCCATCTTGCCTTATGTTTTTCATAAGAACCGTCAGCTTTCGTCTTCACCCTGAAAACCCATTTTCCGGTAAGAATATTTTTATTTGTAGCTTTTTCGATGGGTATGAGATCCCAAGTCTCCTGTTTTTCCAGGGCAGCCAGTTCACGATCCATGGCTTCACGCCATTTTTCGCGATGTGGTCCTGAAAGGGCATGTCGGGCAGTTTTCGGTTCTGCAACTTCTGAAGAATTATGCTGTACTGCTGCTGCGAGTCCCAGTATCTGAAGCCCAGTTTGATAATTAGGACGGTCGTCGGTCCGTCTTGCGAAATTGAAAGATTCACACTGTTCACCATTTGCCCCCCCAAGTTCGTCAGGATCGACGCGGATGCTGCTGTCAGTTACAGCTGGCATGGGACGTCGTTGATCGTCCACCAGGTAAGTATGATGAACGTCACGAACAGCGTCGGGATGAGCGTCAACAAGTGGAATGAATTCCGGAAATCCGGAAGACGTGGTTGGAATAGGTGGATCAGGAGCGGCTTCACGTGCACCGTCAATGTCAGGTTCTTCGCTGGCAGCGAGTTCGGCGTCAGCACTGGCGAATGAGCGAACACCGTGGAAAAGTGTAGCAGGGTCACGCTGCGTGGCGAGGTACTGTTCGAAGACAGGAAGGGTCAGATTTTCGTAGAAAATACAGTCGCGAGCAGGAATTAAAAGTCGACTGCGATAATCCAGAATACGCCAGGCAGAAAACTGCTTCTCAAGGCCGAGATGAAGACCCCACTTAGCACGTTGATCGAACTTTCCGAACGGAGCGGTGGGAGGACGATATTGCACAACACGCCCAAAAACTCGAAGAAGTTTCGTAGTGCCCAATTTTCCTGCGTTGTTTGGTAAAGCCGATGAAGACAGGAGGTTGTGCAACAGCGTTGCGTGGTCCATCGTGAAGGGCCAGTAGAGTGGGCCGAGTTGAGACTGTGCGAGTAGTGCTCGCATCTTTTCTTGCAAGGTACGATTGAGGCGTTCAGCTACACCGCTCTGCTGGTGAGCGTGAGGAAGTGAGAACAGGCGCCGTATGCCTCGTTCTTGCAGGTACGTTGTAAACTCGAGGCTGCGATATTCCCCAGCTCCGTCACACTGGAAGCTTTTGAGTTTTGTGTCAGACTCGCGTTCTGCGAGAGGAAGCCATGTCTGAAACGCTGTGAAAGCAAGAAAACGGTTAGTCATGTTACCAGTCCAGACGTATCGAGTAGAAGCTTCGGTGAACGTGATAACATATTTCTCGCCATTGAACCCTTCCGCAAGTAAGTTTAGAATATCGCTGTAAACTTTTTCCATCAATCGATAATCCTCAGCTCCAGGAAAATGAGTCGGGTATGGTTCGTGCGGTAGATTTGCTGCTGGGCAGATCAAACAGGGTGATGGACGGTTAACCGGTTTCATTTCGAGGCCGCCAGGTAAGAGAAGAGATTTTTTGTCGAGAACATCTGCTTTGATTGTGTTGTTGAGCATAGATTGCGATGGATGACCAAGACGCTTATGCCAGATTTCTGCAGTTGCTTTGTGTCCTTGTGCGCGCAGATAATAATCGGCGTTAGCGAAGAAAGATAACAGCAGCCGATGACCGTCAGCGTGAACATGATCTGTGACTGGTGGAATAAACCTGGTAAGGTTAGGAGGTGGTATTTTGAGTTCGACATCGATGGATTCGCCAGGTGAAAGAACTAACTCCCCGCTTTCTTGATCTGATGCTGCAGGTTTAGGCTCAACACCGAGAAGTCGTCCGGAGTCGAGGACTTCCATGTCAGCGACGCGCTGCTCTGCTTCAGTCGTCGATCACGATCAGCCGGTGTTTCTCCCCAAGTGGTCTCGTCAGGTTCCTGTGCCCCCCAAGTGCCTGCACCCGTGGGCATATTTGTCGTATCTCCCCAACCACCAGCAAGATAATCTTGGGAGTTCTGGACGTCGTTCAAACCTTGATTTTCGAAGGTCAGCATAACTGCGGCAGCCGTAGTCGAAGACGTGGGTACAACTCCATCACGAGGAACAGTATCATCGGTGTAATCGATGTCATCACGATGTTCCCATGGGCCAAGAGAGAGAATATTCTCGGAGTCGGCAGTGGTGCGTTCAGGTACAAAGTTGAGAACGAACACGCCGTTCTGTTCAATTGCCGTGCCGAGTTTCTTGTCTCCATATTTTAAAGTAAACTTGCCCGATTCACCAAGAAGAGTAATGCCATTCCTCATGAGCTGTGCAGATGACATCAGATTGAAGCCAAGTCGAGGAACGAGGAGTACATCGTTAAGATGAAGACTAAAGTCTTCGTCAACAGAATCAAGAATGACGTTACCCATCCAGTGCGCTGTAAGACATTGGTTGTTGGCGACGGTTACAACACACGGATTCTGAAGACGACGCTGATTGATGACGAAGCGATTTTCTGATGAACACATATGCTGGCCGCAACAGCTGTCAAGATACCAAGTGTTGGGACCTTCCAAGGTATGTGCAAGGTTGGCGTAGACCTCGGGTGGTATGGGCGTGTTGAGTTCATCATTGAAGTTATTGTGAATACGTTCCTCATCGTCAGGATCGTAGACTGTAGAAACTGACGTCATACAATTAATAACTTCTTTCGCTTGTGTCTTGGCAGGTGTGGTAGGCGGCTTCGCAGAGTTCGGCTTCGCAGTATTCTGCTTCACAGCTTCCTGCTTCTCAGCTGCCTGCTTCTCAGCTTCCTGTTTCTCAGCTTCACCTGAAGAATCTTTGGAATGTTTCGGTGTAGTCCGCTTCCAAGATGGTTTATCTTTCGACCAGCAGGTATCAATAGTATGTCCTGCATTACGACAAAAGGAACAAACGGGTTTGTGACGTGGATTAGAGTAAAAACTGACTGTGTTGTTTACCACCTTTTTCCCTCCTCGAGCGTTGTGCAGGTCCATATCCTGCTGCTCGGCGATGAGAGCGGCACAGAGTGCTCCCTCGGACAACTGTGCTTGCATCCGAAGTATAGAGCGACACTGTCGCCATTCTAGTCCAAGACCCGCGAGTAGCACCGTGTGAAACATAGCATCGGGGAAGTACCCTCCACACTTCTGAAGTTGATCACGCAAATTTCGAGCGCGGTTGATATACTGCGTCACCTTCTCGCCGTTTATCATCTGTATATTTGACAGCTGCGTCAAAATTTTACTCTGGTTGACATTGTCCTTTGCCATGTGAACCCCTTGCAGGTACAACCAAGCTGCTTCAGCAGGAGCGGCACTGGTACGAAAAGAACGAATTCCGAGCTGTTCATTCGGTGTCAGATTACGAACGAGAACTCTGTATGCAGTTAGCGACGCCGATCGAAAAATGGCTTGTTGAAGGGGGGACCCGTGAGATGGAAAGGGTGCAGTGCCGTCGTACAGCTGCCAGAACCCCGCGGTCTGAACAAGAAGCTCAAACTCAAAGCTCCAGGTATAAAAGTCTTGACCGTTAAAAGGCATTGTCGTTTTAATTTTCGTTGGATTTGCAGAAGCAGGAATATAATTTCCGGTACCGTCAGCTGATTGTAGCTGATAAAGTGATGGCACCTGTGACCCTTGTTGTGTTTGTTGTCCTTGTCCAGCAGGAACAAAAGAGGAGGAGTTGTTTGACCCGTCACTCCCTTGTGGCATCTGACCATGCTGATAACTGGAGCCATCAATACTCATAGGAGTTGGAAACATCTGGTTAAGTGACAAGACGGCAGCATTAACACGTTGAAGATTTGCTGGCTGGTAAGCACCTTGATATTGGTAAGGTCCAGTCGTTACGAAATTGGACTGTTGTCCTGGTTGACTAGAAGAACCAGTGACTGCAGCTGCAGCTGTTGTAGCTGCTGTTGCTGCGGCTGCTGCGGCTGCTGTCGATGATGCCGCTGCTGTAGTTGTGTGTACAGACTGATTGCTCAGTGGCATGCCGTACATCGGTTGTTGTTGTTGTTGCTGCTGCAAATGTGAATTATCAGCAGCTGGAGACGCTGTTGGGCGTGATGGGCTCGTAACAGAAGAGCCGTTGTTGGACCGTGGAGATCCAGACATAGTTGTAGAGTATGTAGTTGGAAGTTTGTAGTATCCTAAGACGCTCGGATACCATGTTAGAATTTGAAGTGAGTTTGTAGGATCGTACTACTTAGGATGGTAACTTCCTGTCGTAGCGGAAGTCTTATATGAGTTAAGCCAGTTGTGAAGGCTTTGTCTAGACTTAATAAAGTCTATGTAGTGATATGTTTCAGGATCAAAAATGTCTCTGAAATCAGATATTCTATAAAATGACAAACATACAAAATATATAGCTAGAGTAAAGTACCTGTTCGCCTACTTGTTGTTATAGTCACAATAGGCTTGAATGTGCCTAAAACGAAAGATAGAGAGCACAGACGGATTTCTGCACAGCGGCTTCAAACGTTGATAGCGTTTTGCTCACAGCTGCAAATTACTTGATTCAAATTGGATCTGGAGCGTCTTCACGTTGTCTACAATTATCAATTTAGATTGCACGATTTGATAAAGAATTGACGACACAGCGTCGGTTTGAACGAACGGTACTATGGCAGCCACTAGAACACAAGATAGGAAGAGTTACGAGTTGGGAATGACTCCCAGCTCCTACAAACCCCAAGAGCCGAGGTACAGTGATGTGGAACAGTGCCACACTGTCCCCAACCACGAAGGGTCTCGAAACTACCCTTCACTAGGGCCTACACCAAGTGAAATGTTACACTACACAAAGTAATGTAACTATCTTCAATATCTTGAGGTGTACCCTTTTGGCGAGCTTCGAAATCACTTGAGGCTTGACACCAAGGCTCGGGCTCTTCATCACAAACTCATCCTTGAGTTCTTGATGGGTCTGCTGCACACACCTGCGACACGCCGAACGTTCGACACAGGACAAAATAGAAACCGCGCACGACAAAATAGAAACCGCGCGCGAGACACATGACTCAACATTCACACACAATTATAAGCATGAAATATATATTATCCCATGCCCTCATACCATTCCATACACACACACATTCACGCACACGGACAACAAGCCGAGTGCAAACCGTAGGGTTGCACCAACAGCAACACTTCCAATGCTGCTGCTCCACCAGCCTCTTGGTCATCATAGTCGGGTAGCCCGGCTTCAATGAGCAACCCGCGTGCCGCCTCCGTGATTGTGCGGTTCGCTCGCTCGGCGATGCCGTTCATTGCAGGGGAGTATGGCATGGTGAGGGAGTGCCGAATACCATTCTTCTTCAGCCACAACCCAAACTCCTTGCTCAGGAACTCTCCCCCTCGATCGGTGCGGATTGACTTGACTAGACGGTCTTGTTGCCGCTCCACCATCGGGAACCAATCCGTCTTCAACGTTTCAGCCACGTCGCTCTTCTTGGCCAGCACGTACACCCAAGTCATGCGGGTGTAGACGTCGACAATGGTGAGAAAATACTCAGCTCCAGCAGCTCCAAGCTTCAGGGGGCCCACCACGTCCATCACCACCTCATCAAGCGGTGCCTTTGCCGTTGCCTCCGAACTAGGGAACGGAAACCGGGTGAACTTGGCTTGAATGCACGTCGGGCAGCCAAGCACCTCATCGGGCTCCCCCTTCACACGTATGCCAGCAACCATCTCATTCTTCACTAGCTGCTGCAAGATGGGCAGGGCCACATGCCCCATGCGCCGATGCAAGGTGAGCCAATCACACTCCCCCGTAGCCGAAGTTGGATTGGAGAATGCCGCGCTCGCAATAGCGCCCCACATACTCTCTCCGTAGTCCTCCTCCGCTGCTGCCTCTTGGTTCTCCTCACCCTTTTGCTGCTCCTTGGTTGCTGCACCACTCTCCTTAGGTTCACTGAACTTGCTGGTCCCTCCAGGTTTGCTCTTCTTGAGCTCATTCTCCTTAGCGCGACCGTTCGCGCCATCGTCGCTACCGACCGCTCCATCCTTGGTGCTGATGCTTGCTGCCACTTGCCTCTCCTTAGGCATAGGGACCACTGGGATCTGCCACATCTCGTTGTAGACATCCCTATCCTCATGAAGGTCCCAAAGAATTCGATCGCCAAGCCTTGCGGTGTAGGTCTTGGCTCCCTTCGAGTTCGTGTCCATGCCGGCCTTTGCCAACCGCCGCACGGAAATCAGGTTTGCAGCAAGGCTGGGCACCCAAAGCACGTTCTTGAGGCCCACCATCTTCCCATCAGCACCCTTGAACATGGCCTTGCCCATGCCTTTCACCTCTGCTCGCTGCCCCAAAGCCGATGTGACATGCTTCACCGGTGACGGCTCGAGTTCGGTGAGCAAGTCCGGGCGAGGTGTCATGCTATAGGTAGCGCCACTATCAATCACCCAATAGTCCAGGGGGTGTAGGGTCACCTTCCCCACAGCTGCTGGCTCCTCAAAGCCTTCATCCTTCTCTGGACCAGCCGGTACTTGCGTCGACACGAAGTAGAATAGACCCGGGTATCGATCGTCGCTCGGGTCCTTGTCGTTGTCTCCGCTCTTCATGTTTGCAGCTCCGCCACCGCGACCGCCACGGCCTCCACGGCCTCGTCCTCTCCCTCCTCCTGCTCCTCTACCCTCTTGGCCTTGAGCAGGGGTCCAACCATCAGGGAGTTTGTAGCAGTCGCGCCACATGTGTCCGCTCTTGTGGCAATAGTGACACTCGCCGTCGAATCGGCCGCGACCGCGTCCGTAGCTCTTGTCGTCGCTGCCGTAACCGCCACTCCTGCGGCCTCCGCCGAAGTTGCTGCCACCAAACCTTCCTCCCCCTCGTCCTCTGCCTCTTCCTCGACCATATCCACGGCCGATGCTCGCTGCCCCAGCGCCATCCACACTCGCCAACTCACGGCGGCGGAAGTCCTCTTGAAGGATAGCTCGCTTCACGTCTTCAAGCGAGAGGCGGGGCAAGTCGCGATTAAGGTTGATGATGAGCGAGGACCATGACTCTGGGAGTAAGGCCAGCAACTTGGTCTTCTTTTGGAGCTCACTGTAGTTCAAATCAGCTCCCTCAAGCCGCGTCAACAAGTCGAAGAATTTCTGCACCCCTTCTTCAACCGCTTCGTTTTCTTCAATTCGTAGTGCCGCCATTTGCC
This sequence comes from Closterium sp. Naga37s-1, assembly GCA_947471745.1. Lineage (NCBI taxonomy): Eukaryota > Viridiplantae > Streptophyta > Zygnematophyceae > Desmidiales > Closteriaceae > Closterium > Closterium sp. Naga37s-1. The sequence continues at coordinate 1,208,408 of CANJKZ010000737.1, forward strand.
GTTCCAACACCACCGCTACCGCCGCTGTTGCAGGAGCATGTACACCCTTGAGAGCAGCCCATGCCTTTGGTCCTTTCTCTGGTTCACGCTGGAATGGCTTGATGTGACGGATCTGACTGCTCCCCAACGCTTGCCCAAGTAAGAGATAGCCTTGTGCGCTCTTCCGCACCCACGGGCTCTTCTCCGGGTCGTTCTCGGGGCGCTTCTCCGTTCCTTCCATCACCTCCAGCAGGTCATAGTGGTCAAAGATGTTCTCCATCTTGAAGGACCATTCAGCAAAGTTGTCACCGTTGAACTTGTCAAGCCCAAACACCCTAGGCTCATCCCTAGGTGGGCTAAGACTTGGTTGCATGGGCGCCATGGCTGAATCACGGGGTTGGCCTTGAGCTTGAGCTTCTCCACTGCCACCAGCACCTCTGCCACCCCTTTCCTCAGGTCCAGACATTGTCGAAACTGCTCCAAGAGGCTCTGATACCACTTGTTATAGTCACAATAGGCTTGAATGTGCCTAAAATGAAAGATAGAGAGCACAGACGGATTTCTGCACAGCGGCTTCAAACGTTGATAGCGTTCTGCTCACAGCTGCAAATGACTTGATTCAAATTGGATCTGGAGCGTCTTCATGTCCTCTACGATTATCAATTTAGATTGCACGATTTGATAAAGAATTGACGACACAGCGTCGGTTTGAACGAACGGTACTATGGCAGCCACTATAGTCTTAGAACACAAGATAGGAAGAGTTACGAGTTGGGAATGACTCCCAGCTCCTACAAACCCCAAGAGCCGAGGTACAGTGATGTGGAACAGTGCCACACTGTCCCCAACCACGAAGGGTCTCGAAACTACCCTTCACTAGGGCCTACACCAAGTGAAATGTTACACTACACAAAGTAATGTAACTATCTTCAATATCTTGAGGTGTACCCTTTTGGCAAGCTTGGAAATCACTTGAGGCTTGACACCAAGGCTCGGGCTCTTCATCACAAACTCATCCTTGAGTTCTTGATGGGTCTGCTGCACACACCTGCGACACGCCGAACGTTCGACACAGGACAAAATAGAAACCGCGCACGACAAAATAGAAACCGCGCGCGAGACACAAACGACCGCGTAACACGCGTCTAGCGATAACTCGCTATTGACTCGACACACACACTCGACATCATGACTCGACATTCACACACAATTATAAGCATGAAATATATATTATCCCATGCCCTCATACCATTCCATACACACACACATTCACGCACACGGACAACAAGCCGAGTGCAAACCGTAGGGTTGCACCAACAGCAACACTTCCAATGCTGCTGCTCCACCAGCCTCTTGGTCATCATGTCAGCCGGCTGCCCCGTGGTCTTCACGTAGTGCAACTCAACTTCACCCGCGGTTACCATGCTCCTCGTCCAATGCCACTTCACCCTCATGTGCTTCGTGAGTCCATGCAACACAGGGTTCTTAGCAAGAGCAATGGCACCCTGGCTGTCACAGTACAGTGGGGTAGGTCCTTGCTGCTCCTCCCCCAATTCAGCCAACAAACGCCGCTGCCACACAATCTCCCGTACGGCACGGAAGAGTGCCATGTACTCGGACTCCACCGAGCTCAAAGCTTGGTCAACCTGCTTCTTGCTCTCCCAAGCAGTTGGGCCTCCACCAACACAGCATATGAAGCCTCCCACACTTGTCATGTCCTCTGGTTCTGATGCATATGAAGCATCCGAGTAGGCGGTGAGGAACAAACGCCCGGGTTCAACACCATCCGCGCCCTTTTGGCGCCTTTGTGCCGCCGCCGAGTATTGCAGCCCAACGGTCGGTGTTTGGCCAAGATACTTGGCCACCCTCATTCCAGCTGCTACCTGCTCCTCATTAGGGCATTGCACAACCCTAGCCAGCTGCCCGGTAGCAAACGCGACGTCCGGTCGGGTGTTTACCGCCGCATACATGAGGCTGCCCACCAACGAGTGAAATCGGCGCCTCTCCTCTTCACCAACGCTCTCCTCCTCTGGTCCCTTCACACACTTGAACCCAGAGGGAAAGGGTGTAGCCACATGGCCTTCACTCTGCCCAAAGTTGGCAGCCAATGCCTCCAGGTACTTTCGTTGATGCACCCGCATGCACCGCTTCTCCACATCTCGTTCGATGTGGAGCCCAAGGTAGAAGCTCACGTCACCAAGGGCCTTGCACTTGAACTTGTCTTGAAGCTTCAGCATCACCTCCTTCACAAGGTCAGAAGAGGGTGAGAAAATGAGGATGTCATCCACATAAACCACCATGAAACTCCTCTGCTCCCCCTCGCCAAGCATGAACAAGGAGTGATCGGCCGTTGAGGGAGTGAAGCCGATCCCCTCCAACACTTCGCGCAGCTTCATGTACCATTGCCTAGGGGCCTGCTTCAGCCCATAGAGGGCCTTCTTCAGCTTCCACACTCTGCCACTACCATCATCAAACCCCTCTGGCTGCGCCATAAAAATCTCCTCCTCAAGGATGCCGTTAAGGAATGCCGTTACGATGTCCATTTGCTTTACTACCCATCCTTTGATGGCGGCTCCCGCGAATAGGGTTCGCAGCGTCGTCGGCTTCACCACAGGGGCAAACAGCTCCTTGAAGTCCACCTTCTCCTTCTGCTGGTACCCCTTGGCTACAAGCCTAGACTTGTAGCGCTCGATCTTGCCGTCGGCATCCGACTTGATTTTGAAGAGCCACTTGGACGTTATCGCCGTACGCCCCTCCGGTAGCTCCACCAATTCAAACGTGTCATTCTCCTCGATGCTCTTCAGCTCACTCTCCATGGCCTTCTTCCACTCCTCAGCATCACTACTCTCCAAAGCCTCCTTGAGAGTTGCTGGTTCTCCCGGCATCTCCACCGGAGAGAAGAACGCGAAGGCACACTCCTTGTAGTCACTCTCCTCGTCGTCTCCGACCATCATTGCCGCTCCGGCCAGGGCTGTCTTGCCCTGCTTTCCCGGCGCATCATAGGTCAGCCTATTAGGGGGTTGAACTCTCCTCTTCCCCCTTCCTTCCTCCTCAGCTGCAGGGACTTGAAGGCCTTGGCGTTGCTGCGGTGTGGCTCGAATCCGTGGAGCACTCGTAGTACGGGAAGGAAGTGACGGTGCACGCTCGCTCACTTGCTGCACCTCCTCCTCTTCTTCCTCTGCATCATTGGCCTCCTCTCCCCCATTCACAAGGGAGGATTGCCTTGTGGTTGTGCTGCCGCTGCTCAGTTCCAAAGGCAGCTCCACATGCTCCAAACCGGAACTCTTCACCTCCCCAAACCGCACGCCTATCTTCGCCTCATTCTCCGCCTTCCAATCCTTGTACATGAAGTTCTCCATGAACTTGCAGTCCCTGCTCACCAAGAACTTCTTGGTGAATGGGTCCCAAAGAAGCCATCCCTTGCTGTTTTGAGCCATGCCCAAGTGCACGGCCCACACCGCCTTGGCACCAAGCTTGTTGTGCCGAAGATGCTTAGGCATGAGCGCCATGCACATGCACCCGAACACCCGAAGCATATCCACGTTTGGCTTCCTTCCTAGCCACTCCACATAGGGCACCCATTTGTCTGCTCCCACATGAGTCAAGGCTCTGTTCTTGGCCACACACGAGCTCCGCACCGCATCAGGCCAGAAATAGTCGGGTAGCCCGGCTTCAATGAGCAACCCGCGTGCCGCCTCCGTGATTGTGCGGTTCGCTCGCTCGGCGATGCCGTTCATTGCAGGGGAGTATGGCATGGTGAGGGAGTGCCGAATACCATTCTTCTTCAGCCACAACCCAAACTCCTTGCTCAGGAACTCTCCCCCTCGATCGGTGCGGATTGACTTGACTAGACGGTCTTGTTGCCGCTCCACCATCGGGAACCAATCCGTCTTCAACGTTTCAGCCACGTCGCTCTTCTTGGCCAGCACGTACACCCAAGTCATGCGGGTGTAGACGTCGACAATGGTGAGAAAATACTCAGCTCCAGCAGCTCCAAGCTTCAGGGGGCCCACCACGTCCATCACCACCTCATCAAGCGGTGCCTTTGCCGTTGCCTCCGAACTAGGGAACGGAAACCGGGTGAACTTGGCTTGAATGCACGTCGGGCAGCCAAGCACCTCATCGGGCTCCCCCTTCACACGTATGCCAGCAACCATCTCATTCTTCACTAGCTGCTGCAAGATGGGCAGGGCCACATGCCCCATGCGCCGATGCAAGGTGAGCCAATCACACTCCCCCGTAGCCGAAGTTGGATTGGAGAATGCCGCGCTCGCAATAGCGCCCCACATACTCTCTCCGTAGTCCTCCTCCGCTGCTGCCTCTTGGTTCTCCTCACCCTTTTGCTGCTCCTTGGTTGCTGCACCACTCTCCTTAGGTTCACTGAACTTGCTGGTCCCTCCAGGTTTGCTCTTCTTGAGCTCATTCTCCTTAGCGCGACCGTTCGCGCCATCGTCGCTACCGACCGCTCCATCCTTGGTGCTGATGCTTGCTGCCACTTGCCTCTCCTTAGGCATAGGGACCACTGGGATCTGCCACATCTCGTTGTAGACATCCCTATCCTCATGAAGGTCCCAAAGAATTCGATCGCCAAGCCTTGCGGTGTAGGTCTTGGCTCCCTTCGAGTTCGTGTCCATGCCGGCCTTTGCCAACCGCCGCACGGAAATCAGGTTTGCAGCAAGGCTGGGCACCCAAAGCACGTTCTTGAGGCCCACCATCTTCCCATCAGCACCCTTGAACATGGCCTTGCCCATGCCTTTCACCTCTGCTCGCTGCCCCAAAGCCGATGTGACATGCTTCACCGGTGACGGCTCGAGTTCGGTGAGCAAGTCCGGGCGAGGTGTCATGCTATAGGTAGCGCCACTATCAATCACCCAATAGTCCAGGGGGTGTAGGGTCACCTTCCCCACAGCTGCTGGCTCCTCAAAGCCTTCATCCTTCTCTGGACCAGCCGGTACTTGCGTCGACACGAAGTAGGATAGACCCGGGTATCGATCGTCGCTCGGGTCCTTGTCGTTGTCTCCGCTCTTCATGTTTGCAGCTCCGCCACCGCGACCGCCACGGCCTCCACGGCCTCGTCCTCTCCCTCCTCCTGCTCCTCTACCCTCTTGGCCTTGAGCAGGGGTCCAACCATCAGGGAGTTTGTAGCAGTCGCGCCACATGTGTCCGCTCTTGTGGCAATAGTGACACTCGCCGTCGAATCGGCCGCGACCGCGTCCGTAGCTCTTGTCGTCGCTGCCGTAACCGCCACTCCTGCGGCCTCCGCCGAAGTTGCTGCCACCAAACCTTCCTCCCCCTCGTCCTCTGCCTCTTCCTCGACCATATCCACGGCCGATGCTCGCTGCCCCAGCGCCATCCACACTCGCCAACTCACGGCGGCGGAAGTCCTCTTGAAGGATAGCTCGCTTCACGTCTTCAAGCGAGAGGCGGGGCAAGTCGCGATTAAGGTTGATGATGAGCGAGGACCATGACTCTGGGAGTAAGGCCAGCAACTTGGTCTTCTTTTGGAGCTCACTGTAGTTCAAATCAGCTCCCTCAAGCCGCGTCAACAAGTCGAAGAATTTCTGCACCCCTTCTTCAACCGCTTCGTTTTCTTCAATTCGTAGTGCCGCCATTTGCCGTTCCAACACCACCGCTACCGCCGCTGTTGCAGGAGCATGTACACCCTTGAGAGCAGCCCATGCCTTTGGTCCTTTCTCTGGTTCACGCTGGAATGGCTTGATGTGACGGATCTGACTGCTCCCCAACGCTTGCCCAAGTAAGAGATAGCCTTGTGCGCTCTTCCGCACCCACGGGCTCTTCTCCGGGTCGTTCTCGGGGCGCTTCTCCGTTCCTTCCATCACCTCCAGCAGGTCATAGTGGTCAAAGATGTTCTCCATCTTGAAGGACCATTCAGCAAAGTTGTCACCGTTGAACTTGTCAAGCCCAAACACCCTAGGCTCATCCCTAGGTGGGCTAAGACTTGGTTGCATGGGTGCCATGGCTGAATCACGGGGTTGGCCTTGAGCTTGAGCTTCTCCACTGCCACCAGCACCTCTGCCACCCCTTTCCTCAGGTCCAGACATTGTCGAAACTGCTCCAAGGGGCTCTGATACCACTTGTTATAGTCACAATAGGCTTGAATGTGCCTAAAACGAAAGATAGAGAGCACAGACGGATTTCTGCACAGCGGCTTCAAACGTTGATAGCGTTCTGCTCACAGCTGCAAATGACTTGATTCAAATTGGATCTGGAGCGTCTTCATGTCGTCTACAATTATCAATTTAGATTGCACGATTTGATAAAGAATTGACGACACAGCGTCGGTTTGAACGAACGGTACTATGGCAGCCACTATAGTCTTAGAACACAAGATAGGAAGAGTTACGAGTTGGGAATGACTCCCAGCTCCTACAAACCCCAAGAGCCGAGGTACAGTGATGTGGAACAGTGCCACACTGTCCCCAACCACGAAGGGTCTCGAAACTACCCTTCACTAGGGCCTACACCAAGTGAAATGTTACACTACACAAAGTAATGTAACTATCTTCAATATCTTGAGGTGTACCCTTTTGGCGAGCTTCGAAATCACTTGAGGCTTGACACCAAGGCTCGGGCTCTTCATCACAAACTCATCCTTGAGTTCTTGATGGGTCTGCTGCACACACCTGCGACACGCCGAACGTTCGACACAGGACAAAATAGAAACCGCGCACGACAAAATAGAAACCGCGCGCGAGACACAAACGACCGCGTAACACGCGTCTAGCGATAACTCGCTATTGACTCGACACACACACTCGACATCATGACTCAACATTCACACACAATTATAAGCATGAAATATATATTATCCCATGCCCTCATACCATTCCATACACACACACATTCACGCACACGGACAACAAGCCGAGTGCAAACCGTAGGGTTGCACCAACACTTGTACTGTGCTTTTCTTATCTTGAAACGGTACGTAACTATTCGCGAAGTCTATAGCTACGTGCTGACGTCATCCTAGGTCGCGTAGCGCTTTGCTGACGTCAGCCTATCGGTACTTTACTGTACTACACGAATTTCCTTGAAGTGTTTTACGTCTCGATATTATCTCAACAATTTGTAGGGTGGTTGATTGATATAGATTAGAATATCAAGCAGCACATCCCATTATGAGGCTTAATGACATAACACATAGAGAAATAACATTCAACTATCACCAGTGGAATCAAATTATATCGAAATACGAATAGACTAGTGTGAATATCCCATGAAACACAAGCGACCAAGTATCGTGGCAAACCTAAACTGCTCGCACTTGAAGATCGAGCGTGACTGTTCAGTGTAGCCTGGCGTAACCCACAAAAACCTGCAGGCTTCCATCTGATCGAGCCTCCTGGTCAGGTAACGTCAAGTTCCCGGCCGTAAACCACCATGATCCACAATTTCTGTACCTATTTAAACTCCCTTCAACCTGCCAGTTTTTGCCAGAAAGGCGCGACCCCGAAAAACCACAGAAAACAGCCACAACCGACCACACCCGCTGGTTTACACCCCCTTCTGAACCCACCGCCCTTCACATGTTATAGTCACAATAGGCTAGAATGTGCTTAAAACGAAAGATAGAGTGCACAGTCGGATTTTTGCACAGCGGCTTCAAGTGTTGATAGCGTTCTCCTCACAGCTTCAAATGACTTGCTATAAATTGGATCTGGAGCATCTTGAAGTCGACTACAATAGGCAATTTTAATCACACGATTTCAGTAAGTATTGAGGACGCAACGTTGGTTTGAACGAACAGCACTATGGCAGCCACTAAAGACTTAGAACACAAATTAGGAAGAGTTACGAGTTGGGAATGACTCCCAGCTCCTACAAACCCCAAGAGCCGAGGTACAGTGATGTGGAACAGTGCCACACTGTCCCCAACCACGAAGGGTCTCGAAACTACCCTCCACAAGGGCCTACACCAAGAGAAATGTTACACTCTACAAAGTAATGCAACTATTCTCACTATCTTAAAGTTTACCCTTTTTGGAGAGCTTCGAAATCACTTGAATCTTGAAACCAAGGCTCTGGTTCTTCAAGATAAATTCTTCCTTGAGTTCTTGGAAGTCTGCTGCACACATCTGCGACACGCCGAACGTTTCACACACGACAAAATAGAAAAACCGCACACGACACGCAAACGACGACGTGACACGCGACTAGCGATAACTCGCTATTGACTCGACACACACATTCAAAATCATGCCTCATCATTCACACACTATTGTAAGCATGAAATATATAGTATTTCATGCCTTCATACCATTCCATGCACACACACATGCACGCACACGGACAACAAGCCGAATGCAAACCGTAGGGTTGCACCAACAAACTCCCCCTCGGATTGTTGGCCTTAGGATCTTGCTCTCCCAGTTCAGAGCCATCCCAGCCAGCTTACAACACTTCCAATGCTGCTGCTCCACCAGCCTCTTGGTCATCATGTCAGCTGGCTGCCTTGTCGTCTTCACATAGTGCAACTCAACTTCACCCGCGCCCACCATGCTCCTCGTCCAATGCCTAAGTCGTCCTTCCCTGATACCTCCTCTTCATCCTCCTCTTCACCGCTCACTTTGCTCAAACCCCACGTGTCATTCCAGTCCATGCTATATGCTACTGCCTTTGAAGGACTGAAGAAGCTCTCTCTTGACGGCTGCTCTGGTCTTGAAGATGACTTGGCTGCTCTACTCAACGCATGCCAAGGCTTACTTCACCTGACGATGGACAGGAACAAGGACTTCTCTGATTCAGCTATAGCTGGGGTGATGCGGCCGTTCCTCTCCTTCCTGAGCATGCTGAAATGTGAACGAGTCTCTGCTGCTGGTGTTGACGGGCTTCTGGGAAGCTTCCCTAGGGTGCTGCGGGTGACTGTGGAACAAGGGAAGGTGACTGAGAGGACTGGCAGGGCGCTCAGTCTTGCGTGTGTGACTGTGATGAGTGCGTGATGGGAGGTGGGGAAACGAAGTGTGGAGGTCACACTTGATGGTGTATTTGGTACGAGGTTCTCAAAGTAGGAATGCAACGGAATGATGAGATTAGGAATGTGGGTGATACAAATAGCAAACCCTAACTGAGCTGTACTCACTAAGGAGCACCTCACTACAACCTATCACAAATATCAACATTTGACACACCCCCATAGGCTAAGTGAGGGGCATCAAAGCAAGCAGGGTGAACAAACGGTTAGAAGACCAGTCAATGCAAGAAGCAAAGCAAGCTCAAGGTGGATCTCAAGGACACCACACAAATTCCGAGCACAAGCAAGCGGCCACAAGGCCAGTTCAAGAGTTCACTAGGACATATATTAGCAAAGCACAACAAGCAGAGCAAGCAACAAGGCTACAGCAACCGAGGACCTGCCTCAACAAGCCCTAACTGCACACAGAACCGGTGGTGATCACCAGGCGCCAAGGCCTTGGTGAAGAGGTCAGCAGTGTTGGCCTCTGAGGCCACAAAGTCCAAGCGCACCTGGCCGCATCGCTATAGCTCACACAGGAGGAAGTACCGGACGTCGATGTGCTTCACCCTGTTTTCCAGTCGAGGCTTGCAACACAAGAGAATCATGGCCTTGTTGTCAGCGAACAAGGTCGGAGCAGTGTGAGGTCGCTCACCAAGGTCAGCGAGCAACAAGGTCAACCAGCGAAGCTCCTGAGCAGCCATAGCACCGGCGTAGATCTCTGCCTTTGCACTGGATGAAGCCACCGACGACGACCGTGTGGACCTCCACGACACAGCCCCAGCTCCCAGACTAAAACAGTAACCCTGGGTCAAGCGCTGAGTCTCCACGTCGTCAGCGTAAGAAGAGTCACAGAGGCCAGTCAGCTCAACCGGCCGAGTCCCTCCAAGCAGAAGCCCCATGCCTGATGTAGTCGCCAGGTACTTCGCTATCCTCACAACAGCCGTCCAGTGAACAGGACGGTGCCTCCCAGGTCCAACAAAGAGGGTAGGCGAGGTCCAGGCGACTACAGGTCATTAGGTACATGAGGCAGCCAACAAGCTCTGGGTAGGGACCACTGGGCTCAAAGGGCTTGTCCGGGAAGGGGCCGGTGAATCTGTGGTCTACAGCAAGAGGATTGGGCTGTATGGTAGAGAACTGAAGTACGAACCGCTGAAGGACCTGCTGCACCATGTGTGACTGAGTCAACGTGATGGTGCGAGCGGCTCTGTCCCTGGTGATCTGCAGGCCAAGGTAGCGCTGCAGTTCACCAAGGTCAGTGCACGTGTGTCTCTTCTGCAACTCGGACTTCACCTCAGCCAGAGCTGCCCTGTCTGGTGTAGCAAAGACCAAGTCGTCGACGTAGACGATTATGAAGAAAGGAGTGGAGCCGGCACGAACAAACAGTGACGGGTCAGCAGAGGAAGGGCGAAACCCTAGGTCACGAAGCGTGGAGCGAAGAGTGTCGTGCCACTCACGGGGCGACTGTCGGAGACCGTAGTCTGGTTGCCTCAGGCTCCACTAGGTCCCAGTAGGGAAATTACCAGTGAAACCAAGAGGACGGCGCAGCCAGATCTCCTCGTGCAGTTGTCCATGGAGAAAGGCAGTGGAGAAGTCGAGGGAGTGGAGCTTGTAGTCACGCTGTGCTGCTACGTGTAGTAACACCCGAAGTGTAGTCATCTTCGGGGTCAGAGCGAAGGTCTGAAAGAAGTCAACTCCCTCGCACTGACTGAAGCCTCTCGCCACATAGCACGCCTTGAACACCGGGGGTGATCCAGGCGGCCGCTTCAACTACGTTCGCCCGGGGAGGGGGAACTGCATCGACGTACATGCCTGTGGATCTCCAAGACGCCAACTCTGAGTCCATGGCCGCCTTCCACTGAGATGCCCACGGCCTTGACACTGCCTCACGGTACGTGCGAGGAGTCGGTATGTCAAGGGCGTCGGGGTCTCTCTCAGGGGAAAGCAGCATGGCACAGAGAGTGGGAGAAGCGGCTGCCAGGTACTCCAACTCAGAGTGCGTGTCCTCTAGGACGTCACAGCCAAGGGCAAACTCACCCCCGACGGACAGAGGACGGGTAGGCGGAGTCAAGATGGCTGGCGGCGGCAAAGTCAGCGACAGCGGCAGTAACGGCAGTAAGAGCCGAGACAGACGACGGAGAGAAACGAGGGTCGGTGACACCAGTGGCTAGAACGCGGGAGACAACAGGGCGAACAGCACGGTAGTAGTCGGAGATAGGAGTAGGGGAGACAAGAAGAGGAGACAGAGGAGGAGACTGCGGTGGAGGAGAAGACCAGACCGCCGGACGGGCGTCAGGAGGAGAAAACGTAGGACCAAACGCAGGAGGAGACGGAGGGCAAACAGGAGGAGAGGAGGGAAGACCAAGGGCCCGGAGGCCACTCACGGGCGAGAACAACTGCCGCTCCATAGGGAGCTACTGCGGCTGCGGTGGCAGCGGCGGCTGCTGCTACTGCTGGTGCTGTGGCTGCCGCTGCTGCTGCTGCTGCTGCTGCTGCTGCTGCTGCTGCTGCTGCTGCTGCCGTTGCTGCTGCTGTCCCAGCAGGTCCAACTGCCGCAACTCCTGCCGCTCTCGCTCCAACCGCTACTGCTCCTCGCGCACACGCCGGCAAGCCGCCTGGTAACGCGTGTCGTGGCGGTGGGGAGGTGGAGTGCTCTCCGCAGACGTAGTGCCCCCAGCTCCAGTCGCCTCAGAACTAGCACCCCCAGAACCAGTGTCCCCAGAAGGGGTACCAACAGGGTCAGGGTCCCCAGCTCCAGCGCCCCCTGTCCTGGCACCCCCGGTGCCAGGACCTCCAACTCTAGCACCCCCAGAACTAGCACCTCCCGTGCCAGTACCTCCAGCTCCAGCACCCCCAGAACTAGCATATCCAGTGCCAGCACCTCCAGCTCCAGCACCCCTCGAACGAGCACCCCCAGACCGAGTACCGCCAGTGGCTGCACCTCCAGCTCCAACACCAACCGAGTCCACAGTAACCTGTCGTGGAAGTGCCGACGGCTGCTGAGGGGACTATGAGGAGGACTACGGGGAGGGAGACGCTACCTGACGTGCGATCGAGGGTAGAGGGGTAGCGTGAGACACACCTGACGAGGCAGGACCAAGGGGGGGTGGGGGTACCGGAGGAGCGGGAGCAGGGGGGAGAGAGGGTGCGAGGAAAAGGGGGGGAGGGGGAACCAGGAAACCTCTACAGGGGTAACGGGTGTAGTAGGACACGGACTCGTCGAACCGGACGTCACGGGAGTCTAGAAACTGGTGGAGGGGCGGGTGGTAAAAGTACAAGTCGACCGAGGCTACCGGGAAACCAAGGAAGACACAGGGGACGGCGCGAGCCGAGAGCTTGTCCGTAGAGGTGTCGCGGACAAGCGCAAGGCAGCCCCAGACACGAAAGGCTGACCCAACACCAGGGGACCCGGTCCAAAGACTGGTCGGTGAAGCCTCTGGCCGCGAGACGCACGGCTGGAGGTTCAGCTGGTGAGCGGCGTAGCAAATCGCGTAGGGCCACAGAAAATGGGGCGCACGGGCATGAATCATGGACGTGCGGGCGATGTCTATGACCAAGCCAATGCGGCGCTCAGCAACCCCATTCTGCTGTCGGGACTCCGGCAGTGTCCATGACTGTACGATGCCCTGCTCGCCGCAGAATCCGGCAAGAATGCCTGAGCAAAACTCACCCCCACGGTCAGAGTGGAGACAGGAGACACGACGGCCACGAGTGACCTCAGTGGCTAGAAGCCACCGGATCAGCGTAGAAGTCACCTCGGACTTCTTCGCGAGAGGAAACACCGTGGTGTACCTGGAGAAGTCGTCGACGACCACCAGAAAGTAGCGCTCCCTCTCAGGTCCCTGCGTAGGTGCAAGGCCCCAGACATCTAAGAGGAGTGTCTTGAAGGGAGCAGTGGCCGGACGAAGAGAGGAGGAGTGCAGAGCGGCACGAAGACGGCCGGCGACGCAAGGAGTGCACGGGGGTGCAGGCGAGGGAGGGAGCGACGGGAAGACGCGAGGGAGACCTGAGACAAGACGGTGATTAGCCATAGTGCGGAGGCAAGGGATCGATGGGTGGCCAAGACAGTGGTGCCACAGGACGGTCCGGTGGGTGAAAGACCGACATGAGCAAGACGCAGCAACCTGACCAGACGCGACAACCGGAGGGGACGCAGCTACCTGACTGGAATCGACAACCGGCGGAGGCGCAGGAACCTGGGGGGACGCAGCGACCTGAGGTGACGTGGACACCGGGGAGTGCTTGGTGTGGAGGACGTAGAGACCGAAGCGCGGCTCCCTGGTGAACGTGGCCAAAACTCAGCCAGTGACAGCGTCCGTACAGACTGCAGTCCGCCCACCCCCCACAAAGGTAACGGTGATCCCCCTGTCCTGGAGGTATCCAACACCCACCAAGTTCCAAGTGAACAAAGGGATGTGGAGGCCGCGCAGGACACCAGAGGGGACCACAGGGCTACCGGTACTGGAGCAAGGAGCGGTGTGAGTGTCGTGTGGTCACGGAAGAAGTACTGCGACGCGCCAGAGTCCAGCGTGAAGGACACGGACGCCACAGCCTGTGTTGAACCCGGTGTGGAAGCTACACAAGCACCTAGAGCGGAAACACAAGCACCTAGACTGGAGAGGCACAATTCTACGCTAACAGGAGGCAAGCAAGCTAATCTACCAACACGCGAGCACACAAATCCATCAGCACTATAGTCAACATCAGCATACAAAGCATACTGACGAGCACCATCCATAGACAGATTAAAGACAGGAATCTTACGGGCCAGCACGCGAGCCCAGCGCGGAGTGGTCGCCTCAGGGCCCCAACGGGCACGGTAGAGGTCGTCGAGGCGGCGAAAGTGTTGCTTGTTGTCCGTGTGCGTGCATGCGTGTGTGCATGGAATGGTATGAGGGCATGAAATAATATATATTTCATGCTTACAATAGTGTGTGAATGATGAGGCATGATTTTGAATGTGTGTGTCGAGTCAATAGCGAGTTATCGCTAGTCGCGTGTCACGTCGTCGTTTGCGTGTCGTGTGCGGTTTTCTATTTTGTCGTGTGTGGAACGTTCGGCGTGTCGCAGGTGTGCGCAGCAGAATTCCAAGAACTCAAGGAAGAATTTATTTTGAAGAACCAGAGCCTTGGTTTCAAGAATCAAGTGATTTCGAAGCTCTCCAAAAGGGTAAACTTTAAGATAGTGAGAATAGTTGCATTACTTTGTGTAGTGTAACATTTCTCTTGGTGTAGGCCCTTGTGGAGGGTAGTTTCGAGACCCTTCGTGGTTGGGGACAGTGTGGCACTGTTCCACATCACTTTACCTCGGCTCTTGGGGTTTGTAGGAGCTGGGAGTCATTCCCAACTCGTAACTCTTCCTATCTTGTGTTCTAAGACTATAGTGGCTGCCATAGTACCGTTCGTTCAAACCAACGCTGTGTCGTCAATTCTTTATGAAATCGTGCAATCTAAATTGCTTATTGTAGGCGACGTAAAGACGCTCTAGATCCAATTTGAATCAAGTCATTTGCAGCTGTGCGCAGAACGCTATCAACGTTTGAAGCCGCTGTGCAGAAATCCGTCTGTGCTCTCTATCTTTCGTTTAAGGCACATTCAAGCCTATTGTGACTATAACAAGTGGTATCAGAGCCCCTTGGAGCAGTTTCGACAATGGCTGGACCTGAGGAAAGGGGTGGCAGAGGTGCTGGTGGCAGTGGAGAAACCCAAGCTCAAGGCCAACCCCGTGATTCAGACATGGCGCCCGTGCAACCAAGTCTTGGCCCACCTAGGGATGAACCTAGGGTGTTTGGGCTTGACAAGTTCAACGGCGACAACTTTGCTGAATGGTCCTTCAAGATGGAGAACATCTTTGACCATTATGACCTGCTGGAGGTGATGGAAGGAACGGAGAAGCGCCCCGAGAACGACCCTGAGAAGAGCCCGTGGGTGCGGAAGAGCGCACAAGGCTATCTCCTACTTGGGCAAGCGTTGGGGAGCAGCCAGTTCCGTCACATCAAGCCATTCCAGCGTGAACCAGAGAAGGGACCAAAGGCATGGGCTGCTCTCAAGGGTGTACATGCTCCTGCAACAGCGGCGGTAGCGGTGGTGTTGGAACGGCAAATGGCGGCACTACGAATTGAAGAAGACGAAGCGGTTGAAGAAGGGGTGCAGAAATTATTTGACTTGTTGACGCGGCTTGAGGGAGCTGATTTGAACTACAGTGAGCTCCAAAAGAAGACCAAGTTGCTGGCCTTACTCCCAAATTCATGGTCCTCGCTCATCATCAACCTCAATCGTGACTTGCCCCGCCTCTCGCTTGAAGACGTGAAGCGAGCGATCCTTCAAGAGGACTTCCGCCGCCGTAAGTTGGCGAGTGCGGATGGCGCCGGGGCAGCAAGCATCGGCCGAGGGTATGGCCGTGGAAGGGGCAGAGGACGAGGGGGAAGCAGATTTGGCAGCAAAAACTTCAGTGGAGGCCGCGGGAGTGGTGGATATGGCAGCGACAACAAGAGCTACGGACGCGGTCGCGGCCGATTCGACGGCGAGTGCCACTATTGTCACAAGAGCGGACATATGTGGCGCGATTGCTACAAGCTCCCTGATGGATGGACTCCTGCTCAAGGCCAAGAGGGTAGAGGAGCAGGAGGAGGGAGAGGAAGAGGCCGTGGAGGCCGTGGCGGTCGCGAAGGTGGTGCTGCAAGTATGAAGAGTGCCGGCAACGAGAGCGGGTCGAGGGACGATCGCTTTCCGGGTCAATTCTTCTTCGTGTCCACGCAAGCATCGGCTGGTCCAGAGAAGGATGAAGGCTTTGAGGAGCCAGCAGCTGTGGGGAAGGTCACCCTACACTCCCTGGACTATTGGGTGATCGATAGCGGTGCTACCTATAGCATGACACCTCGTGCGGACTTGCTCACCGAACTTGAGCCGTCACCGGTGAAGCATGTGACATCGGCTTTGGGGCAGCGAGCAGAGGTGAAAGGCATGGGCAAGGCCATGTTCAAGGGTGCTGATGGGAAGATGGTGGGCCTCAAGAACGTGCTTTGGGTGCCAAACCTTGCTGCCAACATGATTTCCGTGCGGCGGTTGCAAAAGGCCGGCATGGACACGAGCTCGAAGGGAGCTAAGACCTATACCGCGAGGCTTGGCGAGCGGATTCTTTGGGACCTTCACGAGGATAGGGATGTCTACAACGAGATGTGGCAAATCCCTGTGGTCCCCATGCCTAAGGAGAGGCAAGTGGCAGCAAGCATCAGCACCAAGGGTGAAGCGGTTGGTAGCGGCGATGGCGTGAACGGTCGTGCTAAGGAGATTGAGTCCAAGAAGTGCAATCTTGGAGGGACCAGCAAGCTCGGTGAACATGAGGAGAGTGGTGCAGCAGCCAAGAAGCAGCACAAGGGTGAGGAGTGTTGGTGCAACCCTACGGTTTGCACTCGGCTTGTTGTCCGTGTGCGTGAATGTGTGTGTGTATGGAATGGTATGAGGACATGGGATAATATATATTTCATGCTTATAATTGTGTGTGAATGTTGAGTCATGATGTCGAGTGTGTGTGTCGAGTCAATAGCGAGTTATCGCTAGACGCGTGTTACGCGGTCGTTTGTGTCTCGCGCGCGGTTTCTATTTTGTCGTGCGCGGTTTCTATTTTGTCCTGTGTCGAACGTTCGGCGTGTCGCAGGTGTGTGCAGCAGACCCATCAAGAACTCAAGGATGAGTTTGTGATGAAGAGCCCGAGCCTTGGTGTCAAGCCTCAAGTGATTTCGAAGCTCGCCAAAAGGGTACACCTCAAGATATTGAAGATAGTTACATTACTTTGTGTAGTGTAACATTTCACTTGGTGTAGGCCCTAGTGAAGGGTAGTTTCGAGACCCTTCGTGGTTGGGGACAGTGTGGCACTGTTCCACATCACTGTACCTCGGCTCTTGGGGTTTGTAGGAGCTGGGAGTCATTCCCAACTCGTAACTCTTCCTATCTTGTGTTCTAAGACTATAGTGGCTGCCATAGTACCGTTCGTTCAAACCGACGCTGTGTCGTCAATTCTTTATCAAATCGTGCAATCTAAATTGATAATTGTAGACGACGTGAAGACGCTCCAGATCCAATTTAAATCAAGTCATTTGCAGCTGTGAGCAGAACGCTATCAACGTTTGAAGCCGCTGTGCAGAAATCCGTCTGTGCTCTCTATCTTTCGTTTTAGGCACATTCAAGCCTATTGTGACTATAACAAGGAGAACCCCAAGGCAGTAGTGGAGGAGGAGTACGGAGAGAGGGTTTCGGTGGAGGCCGCAGGAGTGGCGGTTACGGCAGCGACGACAAGAGCTACGGACGCGGTCGCGGCCGATTCGACGGCGAGTGTCACTATTGCCACAAGAGCGGACACATGTGGCGCGACTGCTACAAACTCCCTGATGGTTGGACCCCTGCTCAAGGCCAAGAGGGTAGAGGAGCAGGAGGAGGGAGAGGACGAAGCCGTGGAGGCCGTGGCGGTCGCGGTGGCGGAGCTGCAAACATGAAGAGCGGAGACAACGACAAGGACCCGAGCGACGATCGATACCCGGGTCTATTCTACTTCGTGTCGACGCAAGTGCCGGCTGGTCCAGAGAAGGATGAAAGCTTTGAGGAGACAGCAGCTGTGGGGAAGGTGACCCTACACCCCCTGGACTATTGGGTGATTGATAGTGGCGCTACCTATAGCATGACACCTCGCCCGGACTTGCTCACCGAACTCGAGCCGTCACCGGTGAAGCATGTCACATCGGCTTTGGGGCAGCGAGCAGAGGTGAAAGGCATGGGCAAGGCCATGTTCAAGGGTGCTGATGGGAAGATGGTGGGCCTCAAGAACGTGCTTTGGGTGCCCAGCCTTGCTGCAAACCTGATTTCCGTGCGGCGGTTGGCAAAGGCCGGCATGGACACGAACTCGAAGGGAGCCAAGACCTACACCGCAAGGCTTGGCGATCGAATTCTTTGGGACCTTCATGAGGACAGGGATGTCTACAACGAGATGTGGCAGATCCCAGTGGTCCCTATGCCTAAGGAGAGGCAAGTGGCAGCAAGCATCAGCACCAAGGATGGAGCGGTCGGTAGCGACGATGGCGCGAACGGTCGCGCTAAGGAGAATGAGCTCAAGAAGAGCAAACCTGGAGGGACCAGCAAGTTCAGTGAACCTAAGGAGAGTGGTGCAGCAACCAAGGAGCAGCAAAAGGGTGAGGAGAACCCAGAGGCAGCAGCGGAGGAGGACTACGGAGAGAGTATGTGGGGCGCTATTGCAAGCGCGGCATTCTCCAATCCAACTTCGGCTACGGGGGAGTGTGATTGGCTCACCTTGCATCGGCGCATGGGGCATGTGGCCCTGCCCATCTTGCAGCAGCTAGTGAAGAATGAGATGGTTGCTGGCATACGTGTGAAGGGGGAGCCCGATGAGGTGCTTGGCTGCCCGACGTGCATTCAAGCCAAGTTCACCCGGTTTCCGTTCCCTAGTTCGGAGGCAACGGCAAAGGCACCGCTTGATGAGGTGGTGATGGACGTGGTGGGCCCCCTGAAGCTTGGAGCTGCTGGAGCTGAGTATTTTCTCACCATTGTCGACGTCTACACCCGCATGACTTGGGTGTACGTGCTGGCCAAGAAGAGCGACGTGGCTGAAACGTTGAAGACGGATTGGTTCCCGATGGTGGAGCGGCAACAAGACCGTCTAGTCAAGTCAATCCGCACCGATCGAGGGGGAGAGTTCCTGAGCAAGGAGTTTGGGTTGTGGCTGAAGAAGAATGGTATTCGGCACTCCCTCACCATGCCATACTCCCCTGCAATGAACGGCATCGCCGAGCGAGCGAACCGCACAATCACGGAGGCGGCACGCGGGTTGCTCATTGAAGCCGGGCTACCCGACTATTTCTGGCCTGATGCGGTGCGGAGCGCGTGTGTGGCCAAGAACAGAGCCTTGAATCATGTGGGAGCAGACAAATGGGTGCCCTATGTGGAGTGGCTAGGAAGGAAGCCAAAGGTGGATATGCTTCGGGTGTTCGGGTGCATGTGCATGGCGCTCGTGCCTAAGCATCTTCGGCACAACAAGCTTGGTGCCAAGGCGGTGTGGGCCGTGCACTTGGGCATGGCTCAAAACAGCAAGGGATGGCTTCTTTGGGACCCATTCACCAAGAAGTTCTTGGTGAGCAAGGACTGCAAGTTCATGGAGAACTTCATGTACAAGGATTGGAAGGCGGAGAATGAGGCGAAGATAGGCGTGCAGTTTGGGGAGGTGAAGAGTTCCGGTTTGGAGCATGTGGAGCTGCCTTTGGAACTGAGCAGCGGCCACAAGGCAATCCTCCCTTGTGAATGGGGGAGAGGAGGCCAATGATGCAGAGGAAGAAGAGGACGAGGTGCAGCAAGTGAGCGAGCGTGCACCGTCACTTCCTTCCCGTACTACGAGTGCTCCACGGATTCGAGCCACACCGCAGCAACGCCAAGGCCTTCAAGTCCCTGCAGCTGAGGAGGAAGGAAGGGGGAAGAGGAGAGTTCAACCCCCTAATAGGCTGACCTATGATGCGCCGGGAAAGCAGGGCAAGACAGCCCTGGCCGGAGCGGCAATGATGGTCGGAGACGACGAGGAGAGTGACTACGAGGAGTGTGCCTTCGCGTTCTTCTCTCCGGTGGAGATGCCGGGAGAACCAGCAACTCTCAAGGAGGCTTTGGAGAGTAGTGATGCTGAGGAGTGGAAGAAGGCCATGGAGAGTGAGCTGAAGAGCATCGAGGAGAATGACACGTTTGAATTGGTGGAGCTACCGGAGGGGCGTACGGCGATAACGTCCAAGTGGCTCTTCAAAATCAAGTCGGATGCCGACGGCAAGATCGAGCGCTACAAGTCTAGGCTTGTAGCCAAGGGGTACCAGCAGAAGGAGAAGGTGGACTTCAAAGAGCTGTTTGCCCCTGTGGTGAAGCCGACGACGCTGCGAACCCTATTCGCGGGAGCCGCCATCAAAGGATGGGTAGTAAAGCAAATGGACATCGTAACGGCATTCCTTAACGGCATCCTTGAGGAGGAGATTTTTATGGCGCAGCCAGAGGGGTTTGATGATGGTAGTGGCAGAGTGTGGAAGCTGAAGAAGGCCCTCTATGGGCTGAAGCAGGCCCCTAGGCAATGGTACATGAAGCTGCGCGAAGTGTTGGAGGGGATCGGCTTCACTCCCTCAACGGCCGATCACTCCTTGTTCATGCTTGGCGAGGGGGAGCAGAGGAGTTTCATGGTGGTTTATGTGGATGACATCCTCATTTTCTCACCCTCTTCTGACCTTGTGAAGGAGGTGATGCTGAAGCTTCAAGACAAGTTGAAGTGCAAGGCCCTTGGTGACGTGAGCTTCTACCTTGGGCTCCACATCGAACGAGATGTGGAGAAGCGGTGCATGCGGGTGCATCAACGAAAGTACCTGGAGGCATTGGCTGCCAACTTTGGGCAGAGTGAAGGCCATGTGGCTACACCCTTTCCCTCTGGGTTCAAGTGTGTGAAGGGACCAGAGGAGGAGAGCGTTGGTGAAGAGGAGAGGCGCCGATTTCACTCGTTGGTGGGCAGCCTCATGTATGCGGCGGTAAACACCCGACCGGACGTCGCGTTTGCTACCGGGCAGCTGGCTAGGGTTGTGCAATGCCCTAATGAGGAGCAGGTAGCAGCTGGAATGAGGGTGGCCAAGTATCTTGGCCAAACACCGACCGTTGGGCTGCAATACTCGGCGGCGGCACAAAGGCGCCAAAAGGGCGCGGATGGTGTTGAACCCGGGCGTTTGTTCCTCACCGCCTACTCGGATGCTTCATATGCATCAGAACCAGAGGACATGACAAGTGTGGGAGGCTTCATATGCTGTGTTGGTGGAGGCCCAACTGCTTGGGAGAGCAAGAAGCAGGTTGACCAAGCTTTGAGCTCGGTGGAGTCCGAGTACATGGCACTCTTCCGTGCCGTACGGGAGATTGTGTGGCAGCGGCGTTTGTTGGCTGAATTGGGGGAGGAGAAGCAAGGACCTACCCCACTGTACTGTGACAGCCAGGGTGCCATTGCTCTTGCTAAGAACCCTGTGTTGCATGGACTCACGAAGCACATGAGGGTGAAGTGGCATTGGACGAGGAGCATGGTAACCGCGGGTGAAGTTGAGTTGCGCTACGTGAAGACCACGGGGCAGCCGGCTGACATGATGACCAAGAGGCTGGTGGAGCAGCAGCATTGGAAGTGTTGCAAGCTGGCTGGGATGGCTCTGAACTGAGAGAGCAACATATCCTAAGGCCAACAATCCGAGGGGGAGTTTGTTGGTGCAACCCTACGGTTTGCACTCGGCTTGTTGTCCGTGTGCATGAATGTGTGTGTGTATGGAATGGTATGAGGGCATGGGATAATATATATTTCATGCTTATAATTGTGTGTGAATGTTGAGTCATGATGTCGAGTGTGTGTGTCGAGTCAATAGCGAGTTATCGCTAGACGCGTGTTACGCGGTCGTTTGTGTCTCGCGCGCGGTTTCTATTTTGTCGTGCGCGGTTTCTATTTTGTCCTGTGTCGCAGGTGTGTGCAGGTGTGTGCAGCAGACCCATCAAGAACTCAAGGATGAGTTTGTGATGAAGAGCCCGAGCCTTGGTGTCAAGCCTCAAGTGATTTCGAAGCTCGCCAAAAGGGTACACCTCAAGATATTGAAGATAGTTACATTACTTTGTGTAGTGTAACATTTCACTTGGTGTAGGCCCTAGTGAAGGGTAGTTTCGAGACCCTTCGTGGTTGGGGACAGTGTGGCACTGTTCCACATCACTGTACCTCGGCTCTTGGGGTTTGTAGGAGCTAGGAGTCATTCCCAACTCGTAACTCTTCCTATCTTGTGTTCTAAGACTATAGTGGCTGCCATAGTACCGTTCGTTCAAACCGACGCTGTGTCGTCAATTCGTGCAAATCGTGCAATCGAAATCGTGCAATCTAAATTGATAATTGTAGACGACGTGAAGACGCTCCAGATCCAATTTGAATCAAGTCATTTGCAGCTGTGAGCAGAACGCTATCAACGTTTGAAGCCGCTGTGCAGAAATCCGTCTGTGCTCTCTATCTTTCGTTTTAGGCACATTCAAGCCTATTGTGACTATAACAAGGAGAACCCCAAGGCAGTAGTGGAGGAGGAGTACGGAGAGAGCATGTGGGGCACTATTGCGAGTGCGGCATTCTCCAATCCGACTTCGGCTACGGGGGAGTGTGATTGGCTCACCTTGCATCGGCGAATGGGGCATGTGGCTCTGCCCATCTTGCAGCAGCTAGTAAAGAATGAGATGGTTGCTGGCATACGTGTGAAGGGGGAGCCCGATGAGGTACTTGGCTGCCCGACGTGCATGCAAGCCAAATTCACCCGTTACCCGTTCTCTAGTTCGGAGGCAACGACTAAGGCACCACTTGATGAGGTGGTGATGGACGTGGTGGGCCCCCTGAAGCTTGGAGCTGCTGGAGCTGAGTACTTTCTCACCATTGTGGACGTCTACACTCACATGACTTGGGTGTACGTGCTGTCCAAGAAGAGTGACGTGGCTGAAACGGTGAAGACCGATTGGTTGCCGATGGTGGAGCGGCAACAAGACCGGCTAGTGAAGGCAATTCGCACCGATCGAGGGGGAGAGTTCCTGAACAAGGAGTTCTCATTGTGGCTGAAGAAGAATCGCATAAGGCACTCCCTTACCATGCCATACTCCCCTGCAATGAACGGCATCGCCGAGCGAGCGAACCGGGCAATCACGGAGACGGCGCGCGGGTTGCTCATTGAAGCCGGGCTACCCGACTATTTCTGGCCTGATGCGGTGCAGAGTGCGTGTGTGGCCAAGAACAGAGCTTTGACTCATGTGGGAGCAGACAAATGGGTGCCCTATGTGGAGTGGATTGGAAGGAAGCCAAAGGTGGATATGCTTCGGGTGTTCGGGTGCATGTGCATGGCGCTCGTGCCTAAGCATCTTCGGCACAACAAGCTCGGTGCCAAGGCGATATGGGCTGTGCACTTGGGCATGGCTCAAAACAGCAAGGGGTGGCTTCTTTGGGACCCATTCACCAAGAAATTCTTGGTGAGCAGGGACTGCAAATTCATGGAGAATCTGATGTACAAGGATTGGAAGGCGGAGAATGAGGCGAAGATAGGCATGCGGTTTGGGGAGGTGAAGAGTTCCGGTTTGGAGCATGTGGAGCTTCCTTTGGAGCTGAGCAGCGGCAGCACCACCACAAGGCAATCTTCCCTTGTGAATGGGGGAGAGGAGGCCAAGGATGCAGAGGAAGAAGAGGAGGAGGTGCAGCAAGTGAGCGAGCGTGCACCGACACTTCCTTCTCGCACTACGAGTGCTCCACGGATCCGAGTCATCCCGCAGCAACGCCAAGGCCTTCATGTCCCTGCAGCTGAGGAGGAAGGAAGGGTCAAGAGGAGAATCCAAGCCCCTAATAGGCTGACCTATGATGCATTGGGAAAGCCAGCCAAGTCAGCTCTGGCCGGAGCGGCACTTATAGTTGGAGATGACGAGGAGAGTGACTACGACGAGTGTGCCTTCGTGTTCTTCTCTCCGGTGGAGATGCCGGGAGAACCAGCAACTCTCAAGGAGGCCTTGGAGAGTAGTGATGCTGAGGATTGGAAGAAGGCAATGGAGAGTGAGCTGAAAAGCATTGAGGAGAACGGCACGTGGGAATTGGTGGAGCTACCGGAGGGGCGTAAGGCGATTACGTCCAAGTGGCTCTTCAAGATCAAGTCCGACACCAACGGCAATATCGAGCGCTACAAGTCTAGGCTTGTGGCCAAGGGGTACCAGCAGAAGGAGAAGGTGGACTATAAGGAGTTGTTTGCTCCTGTGGTGAAGCCGACGACGCTGAGAACCCTACTCGCGGGAGCTACCATCAAAGGATGGGTGGTGAAACAAATGGATGTCACAACGGCATTCCTCAACGGCGTCCTTGAGGAAGAGATTTTTATGGCGCAGCCAGAGGGGTTTGATGATGGTAGTGGCAGAGTTTTGAAGCTGAAGAAGGCTCTTTATGGACTGAAGCAGGCCCCTAGGCAGTGGTACTTGAAGCTGCGAGGAGTTTTGGAGGAGATAGGCTTCACTCCCTCAACGGCCGATCACTCATTGTTCATGCTTGGCGAGCTTCATGGTTGTGTACGTAGATGACATCCTAATTTTCTCACCCTCCTCTGATCTTGTGAAGGAGGTGATGCTGAAGCTTCAAGACAAGTTCAAGTGCAAGGCCCTTGGTAACGTGAGCTTCTACCTCGGGCTTCACATTGAACGCGATGTGGAGAAGCGGTGCATGCGGGTGCATCAACGAAAGTACCTGGAGGCATTGGCTGCCAACTTTGGGCAGAGTGAAGGCCATGTGGCTACACCCTTTCCCTCTGGGTTCAAGTGTGTGAAGGGACCAGAGGAGGAGAGCGTTGGTGAAGAGGAGAGGCGCCGTTTTCACTCGTTGGTGGGCAGCCTCATGTACGCGGCGGTAAACACCCGACCAGACATCGCGTTTGCTACCGGACAGTTGGCTAGGGTTGTTCAATGCCCTAACGAGGAGCAGGTAGCAGCTGGAATGAGGGTGGCCAAGTATCTTGGCCAAACACCGACCGTTGGGCTGCAATACTCGGCGGCGGCGCAAAGGCGCCAAAAGGGCGCGGATGGTGTTGAACCCGGGCGTTTGTTCCTCACCGCATTCTCGGATGCTTCTTATGCTTCTGAACCAGAGGACATGACAAGTGTTGGAGGGTTCATTTGCTATGTTGGTGGAGGCCCAACTGCTTGGGAGAGCAAGAAGCAGGTGGATCAAGCATTGAGCTCGGTGGAATCCGAGTACATGGCACTCTTCCGTGCCGTACGGGAGATTGTGTGGCAGCGGCGTTTGTTGGCTGAATTGGGGGAGGAGCAGCAAGGACCTACCCCACTCTACTGTGACAGCCAGGGAGCCATTGCTCTTGCTAAGAACCCTGTGTTGCATGGCCTCACCAAGCACATGAGGGTGAAGTGGCATTGGACGAGGAGCATGGTGGCCGCGGGTGAAGTTGAGTTGCACTACGTGAAGACGACAAGGCAGCCAGCTGACATGATGACCAAGAGGCTGGTGGAGCAGCAGCATTGGAAGTGTTGCAAGCTGGCTGGGATGGCTCTGAACTGAGATAGCAAGATCCTAAGGCCAACAATCCGAGGGGGAGTTTGTTGGTGCAACCCTACGGTTTGCATTCGGCTTGTTGTCCGTGTGCGTGCATGCGTGTGTGCATGGAATGGTATGAGGGCATGAAATAATATATATTTCATGCTTACAATAGTGTCTGAATGATGAGGCATGATTTTGAATGTGTGTCGAGTCAATAGCGAGTTATCGCTAGTCGCGTGTCACGTCGTCGTTTGCGTGTCGTGTGCGGTTTTCTATTTTGTCGTGTGTGGAACGTTCGGCGTGTCGTAGGTGTGCGCAGCAGAATTCCAAGAACTCAAGGAAGAATTTATTTTGAAGAACCAGAGCCTTGGTTTCAAGAATCAAGTGATTTCGAAGCTCTCCAAAAGGGTAAACTTTAAGATAGTGAGAATAGTTGCATTACTTTGTGTAATGTAACATTTCTCTTGGTGTAGGCCCTTGTGGAGGGTAGTTTCGAGACCCTTCGTGGTTGGGGACAGTGTGGCAGTGTTCCACATCACTGTACCTCGGCTCTTGGGGTTTGTAGGAGCTGGGAGTCATTCCCAACTCGTAACTCTTCCTATCTTGTGTTCTAAGACTATAGTGGCTGCCATAGTACCGTTCGTTCAAACCGACGCTGTGTCGTCAATTCTTTATAAAATCGTGCAATCTAAATTGCTTATTGTAGGCGACGTAAAGATGCTCCAGATCCAATTTGAGTCAAGTCATTTGCAGCTGTGCGCAGAACGCTATCAACGTTTGAAGCCGCTGTGCAGAAATCCGTCTGTGCTCTCTATCTTTCGTTTAAGGCACATTCAAGCCTATTGTGACTATAACAGAAAGCACCGCGCAGCAGAGTGGTCGTCGCGGCCGCAGACACAGGGGCTGCTCGGTCCGGTGAGGCACCAGTGGTCACAGGGGCCGGTGTCACGGCGAGGGGGGCGAGGGGCCCAGCTGGAACTGCTGCTGCTGCGGCCAGAGCTCCCTGGTCCTCCCGGACCCCACTGCGGCGGGGGGCCCCAGTGCTGCTGCGGACCCCACTGCAGTGGGGGCCCCCAAGGCTAGAACTGCTGCGGTGCCTGCTACTGCTGCTGTCCCTGATGGTGCTGCTGTCTCTGCTGTGGATGGTGCTCCTGTCTCTGCTGTGGCTGCTGCTGCTGAGGTCCAACACCCCCGCCAGTCTGAACACTGCCAGTAGGCGGGCCTGTCTGTCCTGCACCTCCTCCAAGGCTCCCTCCTCCTGGGGCACCACCGCCGCCTCCACCACCACCACCGCTCCCAGCTCCACCGCCACCACCACCACCTCCTCCACCTCCCTTCCCGCCCTTCTTGCCACTCTTGCCCCGTTTCTGCCAGTCAGCGGCAGAGACGGCAGCAGTTTCCTCAACAACCGATACAGTAGCAGAAGCGTGGGTAGCAGTGAAAGTGGGAAGCTGAGGGGCGGTACACCCCGCAAAAAGACAGGGGGGCACTGCGTCAGTGGCGAAGGCAACGGAGAGGAGGTTACTCTCGATCTTCTCAAGAGCGGTCTCAAGGAGATCGATAGTAAGCTCAGTGGTGTGCTTCTGGAGAAGCATGTCGCGAGCAGTAGCGTGGCGGTCAGGGAGGCGTGTGACTAACCAGTACACAGTGAGCCACATAAGGGGGGGGGCATCGGTGCAGGCCGCACGGAAACCGGCGTCAAGTGAACGCAGGTGAGTCACGAGGTCGGACACAGTCAAAAACGAGCCAAGGTCGGGAAACATGAACGGCATGAGGAGGCGACCGAGGGAGGTAGAGGAAGGGGTGGAATAGCGCGCAACAACAGCATCCCAAATCCCCTGCGCAGTATCCACCTGGGAAAAGTGGACGGCCTCAGTCGGTGGGAGGAGCTCCGTCAGCGCAAGAGCAGTGGCAGCGTCGCGAGAGTCCCACACGTCCCTTGCCAAGACACGACGGTCGTAGTCCGCCTGCGCTGCGGGAGTCGGCTCCGGGTCGGTCGGGTGGGGGTCGGGAGGCAGGGGCGCCTTGAGGGCACCAAAAGCGTGGGCCCACAGGGTGGCGCCGTCCTGACGCTGACTGGTGAGGTAGCGCGTGGCCTGGCGCTGCCAGGTACTGAACTCGATCGGGCGGCCCTCCGCATCGAAACGAAGGCGGCGGGACTCCATGCTGGAGGCTAGGCTAGAGGCGGCTGGGGGCTAGGCGCTAGGCTAGAGACTAGGCTACAGAGGGTCGCCAGGGAGAGGAGCGGCTGCCAGCCGCTGAGCAGAAGGCCAGTGACTGTAGGGACGGTTCGGGCCCAGGGAACAGGGCGGTGGAGGGGTGAAGGCTAGTGCTAACGGGGGGAAAGGGCGTGGGCAGAGGGCGGGCTAGGCGCTGCCGGGGGCGCGGGCTGGTGCGAGGGCAGGGCGCGGGCCTGGGCGACGGGCTAGGGCGAGGGCCTTGGCGACGGGCTGGGGCGCGGGTCTGGGCGACGGGCTAGGGCGACGGGTAGGGCGCGGGCCTGGGCGACGGGCTAGGGCGCGGGCCTGGGCGACGGGCTATGGCGCGGGCCTGGGCGACAGGCTAGGGCGCGGGCCTGGGCGTCAGGCTCGGGCGCGGGCCTGGGCGACGGGCTAGGGCGACAGGTAGGGCGTGGGCCTGGACGATGGGCTAGGGCGCGGGCCTGGGCGACGGGCTAGGGCGCGGGCCTGGGCGGCAGGCTAGGGCGCGGGCCTGGGCGTCGGGCTGGGGCGCGGGCCTGGGCGACGGGCTAGAGCGCGGGCTAGGGCGCGGGCCTGGGCGACGGGCTAGGGCGCGGGCCTGGGCGACGGGCTAGGGCGCGGGCCTGGGCGACGGGCTAGGGCGACGGGCTGGGGCGCGGGCCTGGGCGACGGGCTAGGGCGCGGGCCTGGGCGTCGGGCTGGGGCGCGGGCCTGGGCGACGGGCTAGGGCGACGGGTAGGGCGCGGGCCTGGGCGACGGGCTAGGGCGCGGGCCTGGGCGATGGGCTAGGGCGACGAGCTGGGGCGCGGGCCTGGGCGACGGGCTAGGGCGCGGGCCTGGGCGTCGGGCTGGGGCGCGGGCCTGGGCGATGGGCTAGGGCGCGGGCCTGGGCGACGGGCTAGGGCGCTGGCCTGGGCGTCGGGCTAGGGCGTGGGCCTGGGCGACAGGTTAGGGCGATGGGCTAGGGGCGCGGAGGGCGCTGACGCACGGAGGAGGAGGGCGCTAAGGCGCGGAGAGGGCGCGGAGGGCGCGGAGGCTAAGGTGCGGAGGGCGCGGAGGGCGCGTGCTAGGAAGGAACGAGGAACTAACCTACTCGTGATACCATCTCAAAGTAGGAATGCAATGGAATGATGAGATTAGGAATGTGAGTGATACAAATAGCAAACCCTAACTGAGTTGTACTCACTAAGGAGCACCTCACTACAGCCTATCACAAATATCAACATTTGACAGAGGTGTACCGTATGGCCCCGGATATAAGCGCAGGCCTATTATAAGCGCATGCGCTTGTATCTGGAGCAATGCGCTTATGGCCGATCCTTATTTATAAGCGCACCCCCTGTAAAACCTTGATTTATTATAAGCGCACGTATAATTCTAAAATTTAAACCAGATTAAAACGGTAGCGATTTCAAATTTTGCAGTGAGGATACAACTATTTTCGCTTCGATTGACTTTCGCGGACCTCACATACTGCACGTCCAGTCAGTATGAGCTGGCATTTCTGATAGTGACGTGTAAATTTTCCCCTGTGCGCCGGCAGAAAATCGCTCACGCGCGAATCTGAATTGCGACTCGCTACCACTTCGATTCGATTGAAATCACAAGAAGGAGATGTACAGTTTGGTGCCAATGAATTATAAATTTGCATTTGTTATTATATAAGCGCATGCGCTTATAAATCTGACTCAATTATAAGCGCACCCCCCCAAAAAACACTGTTTTATTATAAGCGCAGGTGCGCTTATATCCGGGGTATTACGGTACCTGTCTGAACCATGTGTTACCAGGTCCTCTTAAGGAGCTGCCAGCTGGATCACTGAATTCATTTCCTCTAGGCTGGTTTTGCTAGTTGTCATGAGCTCCATTCCAATGTTTCTGCCTTTTCCTCCTTGTACAGTAGCAGTACTACCAACATTGCTGTTTTTCCTGTATGTTTTACTGGCACAGGCATATACCAGAATGAATACACCTGTACACTTATGAGTTTATCACACAAACATCCCTGCCAACACTTCTGACGTGAACATTGTTTTCCAGCATGTTTGTTCCAATCGCCCTTTACAAAGAGTTGTGGTAAGTACCCTTGATTCCACTCATCTTATGTACATCCACATGGTATGTTCTGCATCCAACCACTTTCTCTAGCCTTTCCCCACAGGAGCAAGACAAGCATGGCTCAGCCTCCAATCCCACGCCGCCACCTGTACTCCGCCACCAGCCTATCCGCCAGCACAGCGAGCCGCTCCTCATTGGTGGGCGCCAGCTGGCAGACCTCCCCCGCTAGCGAGGGGACGACGTTGCCGTGGGCTTTAAGAGCGTCCTCTGCCACTCGCTGCAGCAGCTGGATGTTCCTCCGAGATGCATTGTCCATCCTGGTCGAGATGGACGGCAGGGATTGCACCTGAAGACGGGTGGGTGGGGGAGAACGGGACCGAGAGAGAAACAGAGACATTGTAAATCAGGGTGTTACAAGGAGTGGGAGAGGCTAGGCACTTGATACACCTTGCCCACCAGAGCTGGGGCCACATTTCTTTCTAAGCAGCCTAAGAGCGTCCTCTGCCACCCGCTGCAGCAGCTGGATGTTCCTCCATTATGCGTTGTCCATCCTGGACGAACAGAAGCAATGGTGGGTGCAGCAGCACTGGTGGGTGCAGCAGGTACTACAAACATAACCTGAACTTTATGCATGTAGGTCAATGCATGTAAGCCAATGCATGTAAGTCAATGCATGTAGGTCAATGCATGTAGGTCAATGCATGTAAGTCAATGCATGTAAGTCAATGCATGTAAGTCAATGCATGTAAGTCAATGCATGTAAGTCAATGCATGTAAGTCAATGCATGTAAGTCAATGCATGTAAGTCAATGCATGTAAGTCAATGCATTCATCCAGCAGCATGCACTGTCACTCACCTCAATGCGTGTGTAGTTGTCTATCGCCCCATCTGCTAGTGCAAGAAGGCACATCTGAGCATCCACCATGTTGCCCTGTGAGGTGCATCAAAGGCACCATCAACCACACAAACCCCACAGGCACACCTCACTCCACTAACTAACCCCACTTGCCCTACCCCACTCACCTCAATGCGTGTGTAGTTGTCAATAGCCCCATCCGCCAAGGCCAGCAGGCACATCTGAGCATGCACCATGTTGCCTCCGCCCCACACCATCACATCCACCATCGGCTCTGCCCATCCGATGAGCCCCCACCTGGGGAGAAGCAAGCCAAAACACAAGGTATAAATGCACACAGGAGGGCATGAGTGGTATAAGCAGCAGTGAGGGTACTAGGAGACTTGGTAATGGCCCCACACCATCACATCCACCATCGGCTCTGCCCATCAAATGAGCCCCCACCTGTGGAGAAGAGAAAAAATGGCGGATGCAAAACACTTTGCATGGGCGCGCATAGGAGAGCATGAGTGGTGTGTGTGGCAGTGAGGGTAGTGAGTGTAACTGACTTGGTAGCCACCCCACACCATCACATCCACCATCGGCTCTGCCCACCCGATCAGACCCCACCTGCAAAGAAGAGAAGCAATGGCAATGCCAATACAAGCCATGGGTGGGTGGACACAGGAGGGCATGAGTGGCATGTGTGCATCACTGAAAGTACTGAGTGTAACTGACTTGGTAACTGCCTCACACCATCACATCCACCATCGCTCACTTTTTGACGTCATCAATAGAGTATCGCCGCTTGTGCTCCCCTGCTCCCAGTGACAGCACCACCAAATCTCGGAATGTCAACCGAGCTCCAGACAGAGTCTCCCCACACAACTCGCTGCTGCCTGCTGCTTCCTCTCCCGCGGTAACTGCTCCTCTTTGCCCTCCTTTCTCTTCCCCTCCTCTACTCTCTGCGAATCCTTCAAACTCTTCCTCTCCTCCTTTCCCTCCTCCCCCTCCTTCTTTCCCTCCTCCTCGCCTTCCCTCCGCCCCTCCCCTGCTCCCTGCCCCTCTTTCCCCTCCCACTCTCTCTGCTCCTGCTTTTCCTCCCCCTCTCTCCACTCCTGCTTCCTCCCCCTCTTTCCTCTTCCCCACAGCACCACAAAGCAGCGGGCTTGCCCCCACCTCTGCTGCCTTCTCCAGATCTCCAGCCAGCAGGCAGCTCGCATCAGCAGATGCTGCACGAGCCATCGCCCCCTTCCCTCCTCTTTTCTTCTGCATCGCATCATGCAGCAGTGGGTTCGCACCCACCTCTGCTGCCTCCTCCATATCTCCAGCCAGCAGGCAGGCCGCATCAGCAGATGCTGCACCAACCATTGCTGCCGCAGGTGAGATTTCTCCACGCCCTGCCGCTGCCTGCGAAAAGCTATTTGCAGCAGCAGCAGGTGCCGAAGACAACGCATGAACTGCGGCAACAGGTGCTGCAGATGATGCCTTGATCCCCCCACCTCTCATCTCCCCAACATCGGCAGAACCTGCTCCGTTGCTTGCAGCGCTGCTTGGTTTGTTGCTAGCACCATTGCTCGCACCGATGTTTGCGCCAGTGGTTGCACCAATTTCGTTGTTTTCTCCGGGAGGTTTGAAGGTGGACGGGTTGGCGACTATGTGAAGGAATGCTGCTACAGTCTGAACAGGACACGTCATGCCATCCATAAGGACAAGCCATGCCATCCATGCGGACAAGACAAGACATCAGAACCATACATTTCATGGAATGTAAAACAAAAAAAAGAGCATTTCCTTTTTTGCAAAGGAAAAACAACGGATACACTCTGCAACAGGACACTATGAGAGCATATCAAGAAAATACTGTAAAACAAAAAGAATTGCGCAGAGAAACCATAAGGTATGAAGATAAAGAGTAGGAATGACAGGCGGGGGAACGAACAGGGGAGCAGCCGAGATGTGGTAAGTAGTGCTGACAGAGCTGCCACACCATTCCCCCGTTCAAGTATACCAAACGTTTCCTCCAATCGTACCAGACCGCCATGCTACAATGCCATTGAAAACCCACGCCCACCCACTCATAGGGTTACTAGCCTCCATGCCCCCACACTCACAGGGTTATTAGCCACCATGCCCCCATCCACACACACCATCTCCCTCCGCCCATCCACTGATTGAACGAGTGCCGGCATGAAGATGCTGGGAGCTGCTGACGTGGCTCTGCATGCCTGCTCGGGGTGGAAAGGGCAAGAAATGAAAGAACAGTTGATATCCATGCCTCCACATTCATGTGCTTGAGCCGCTGACGTGGCTCTGCTGCTCTGCACGCCTGCCCGGACTAAGAACAACACCGGCCACAGATAAGATGGGGAGGAGTAAAGGAGAAGAGAGTGGAACTTTATGCTGACAAGCTGTCTTTCTGGCTGCTTCTCTGTTCTGTCTCTAATTTGGTTATGGATGGTTGGTTCCTATAGGCCCAAGTTCTCTCCGCGCACTCGCGTGGTGGCAACGGGGAAGTATTTCACCCTCAACGTGGACAGCCACGCTGCGCACCACTTTCGTCACAACAAAAAAAGAGGCGCAGGCTGGGTGCCCACGTTGAGGGTGAAGAATTTCACCTTTCACACCACGCGAGCGTGCGTAGAGAACTCGCCTGGATGAGGGGGAAGTCGTGGCTCGAGTCGGACGAAGCCCTCAGTCTGTGCGGAGGAGAGACTGGAATCACAGATAGAGTTCAACCCACACTACCCATCATGACTGGAATCACCACACGGCCACAGGCCCTGACCAGATTCAACAAGAACTCAAAGGCCCGAGTCGTTCCCCCCATTCACAACTCATCCTCACAACCCACCTGGATGAGCGGGAAGTCGTGGCTCGAGTCGGACAAAGCCCTTAGGCTGAGGAAGAAGTACGGCCGGGCGGCGCTGATGTCATATGACGTCAGCAGGAGGGGCTTGACGGCCTCTGATAGGCAGAGGTCCGCCGCGCCACAGTGCTGCCTGAGGAAATGACGCAGAAGCTGCTCTAAAACCTCCACCTGAAGAGAGAAGGATGGGGTGCAGAGCGGTATAGATGGGTGCATAGAAGTAGCTGTGACAGGCTGCAATGCTGCCTGAGAGAATGAAGCAGAAGCTGCTCCCTCCTCCAAAACCTCCACCTGACAGTGGAGGAAAGGGTGATAAATAGACAAGGGCGGGGTGAGGGAGAGGTGGGGAAAAGAGGGAGAGTAGTGAAGAGGAAGGAGTGGAAGGAGGAGGCGGCAGGGAGGGCACGAGTGGTGGTGATAAGGTGGTGCCTGAGGAAATGACGCAGAAGCTGCTCTAGGACCTCCACTTGAGTGATGGGGGAAAGAGGAAGGAATGGGAAAGATGAACAAGGGAGGGAGGGGTGCAGAGCGGTGCAGATAGGTGCAGGGACCATGGAAGTGAATTGCAGCATCAAGTTTATACTCGTTATAAGCTGACTCACCTACCTTGTATCTAGGCAGCCATATGTTCCTCAGGGTATCATCAGCCCATCGCAGCCAGAACCTCCTTCAAAACACGTGCTTGGAGTGGGGAGTCCAGAAGTCTGCCACGTCCTACCTGAGCCCTGATGGCTGGATCCCCATTGCCCCTCTGGGTGTGGGGCGAGAGACCACTCACCTTGTATTTGGGCCGCCATATACTGCGCAGTGTCGCAGCGTAGCCCATCTGGGCCAGAACCTCCTCCTAAAGATGTGCTTGGGGCGCAGCGCCCAAAAGAAGCCACATCCTGCTTGTACCCTAATAACAACCCGCCCTGTGGGGTGAGGGAGAGCATGCTCACCTTGTATTTGGGCCGCCATATGTTCCTCAGTGTAGCAGCCCATCGGGGCCAGAATCGCCACCTGAAGATGTGCTTTAAGTGGAGCGTCCAGAAGTCATACCCACTATAAGCTGATTCACCTACCTTGTACTTGGGGCGCCATATGTTTCTTAGGGTGGCAGCCCATCGGGGCCAGAACCTCCTCCTGAAGATGTGCTTGGAGTGCAGCGTCCAGAAGCCTGCCACGTCCTGAGCCCTGATGGCCGGTCGCCCTGTCTCCCTGTGGGGCGCTGTGAGCATGAGAGCTAGCAGACCCCCGCCGCTGGTGCCTGGGGTGACAAAGGGAGGAGGGAGAGACGGAAATTGCACACCCAGTTCTCTATACTCTGAGCCCTGATGGCTGCCCTGATGGCAGGCCGCCCCGTTGCCCTGTGAAGCGCTGTGATCACGGGATGTGTGTACACGGGCAGCCGGGAAGAGACAGCAGGGCGGCTCACCAGCAAAGAGGTCGAAGAAATCCGCCAGGCGCACGTTGGGATCCCCGCACCCCTCCTGCAGCATGGCCTCCAGGCGAACACAGATCTGCGTGGGAATGGCGTCCCTCACTCCCCCTCCATCCACACTCTGCACCGCCAAGAGCAGTGGGATTCGGGATGGGAGAGGAAACAAGGCAGCTCACCAGCAAAGAGGTCGAAGAAATCCGCCAGTCGCACATTCGGATCGCCGCACCGCTCCTGCAGCATCTCTTCAAGACGAACACAGATCTGCGTGGGAATGGCGTCCCTCACTCCCCCGCCGTCCACACTCAGCACCGCCAGCAACCTAGGAGGCCGGGAGGGGAGGGGAGCGATAGAACCACCACCTCTTGGTGCTGTAGAAGCACCAGCATCAGCACCACTGGCACCAGTCGCATCAGCCGCAGCAAGACCACCTCGTGCTGCTATGTGAGCAGCAGCACCACTGCCTGCTGCCACGTCAGCATCAGCACCAACGCCAGTTCCTCCTCCGCCCCAGGCCCCTCCCCCTACGGGACCACTAGGGCTTGCCACGGCTTCGCACCTTCCAGGAAGCTCCGGGTACATCTGCATGAGCACCCCACTGTTTGAAATCAGATTCCCCTGTAAACCCTCTTCCAGCCTCTCTCCCACCCCCTCTCCCAATCCCCCCAGACCCTCTCCCACTCCCT
Source organism: Closterium sp. Naga37s-1 (assembly GCA_947471745.1). Lineage (NCBI taxonomy): Eukaryota > Viridiplantae > Streptophyta > Zygnematophyceae > Desmidiales > Closteriaceae > Closterium > Closterium sp. Naga37s-1. The sequence continues at coordinate 1,243,520 of CANJKZ010000737.1, forward strand.
CTCCCAATCCCTCTATCACTCCATCCGACGCCCTCTCGCCCCCAGACCCTCCCCCCTCAGGCGTCTCAGAGCTCTCCCACACACCCACCCGCTGCAAGCCCCCCACTCCGTGCCGTAAGTCTCCTGCCTCAGGTGATTCGGGCGATTCAGGTGCCTCGGGCGATTCAGGTGCCTCGGGTGATTCAGGTGCCTCGGGTGATTCAGGTGCCTCAGGTGATTCAGGTGCCTCAGGTGATTCAGGTGCCTCAGGTGATTCAGGTGCCTCAGGTATTTCAGATGATTCGGGTATTTCAGGTGAACCATTCTCCCTTCCTCTCTGCTTTCCCCTACCCCCCCTTAACCGCCATAAGCACCCCTTCCCACCCCTCCTTACTCCCCTTTCTACATTGCTCTTCTCATTTTTCATCACCCGCTCGTTTTCCATGCTGATCTGGCTGGTAGAGGAATCTGGAGCTTTCTTTTTCGAGGCCCAGAAGCCAGTGAATCTGTGCCACGTGGACGATTTCCCTCCTCTCATTTGCTTCACTGCCAGTTCACATGCCACACACTCCTCCTCACACATCACCACCCCTTCCTCCCTCACTCCCCCACGCACTATCTCTCTCACCCCCTCACGCACTACCTCACTCACTCCCTCACTATCTCCTCCACTGACACTCCCCTCCGAGTTTTCCCAATCCTCGTCTTCACAAACCACCTCCTCCTCTCTCTCTATCTCCCTCACTCTTCCCTTCCCCCTCTCCTGCATCCCCTCCCCCTCCTCTTCACCCATAGACACTCTCTCGCTCCCACCCCGACTCCCCCCCTCTTCTTCGTCCTCTTCTTCGTCCTCTTCCTCATCCTCACTAAGAGGTTCGAACACAAGACCACCCGGGGGGGAACGAAACGAAACTTCCTCGAAATTCTCATAGCCCTCCATCTTGAACGCTCTTTCTGGCGAATCCCCACCGTCCAATCCTGTTGCCATACCGCCTCCCTGTTAATCAGCGCAGCGCTTCTCTTCCTTGATGGGAATCTGAGTTAAGAAGAACGCGCAATTCCTGCTCGGATCTTTCTCCCACCGCCCCACAACCGCTGGGAAAGGTGTACGCTGGATGTAACCTCGATATTGTCAATCTCGTTGATGTACAAGGATCACTACGGTAAATTTGCAGCGGTTTAGCCGAACCCGCCAAACATACTGCACGCGCATCGGACGGTCCAGATTGTTCTTCCATCGCAACAACCGCACTTGTGATTGGGATATCTCGAGGCAGCAACATGCCACCTAGCGAATGTATACCGGGAAGCTCCAATATTGTGACTCTAACGAAATCTGATTATATTAGCAGCTTTGTCGAAAGCTTCGAATCTGCTCAGCAGCTGCCAGCTGGTTGTGCTGGTGTGACGCAAGAGTGACGCAGGTGTAACGTGAGATCAAGCCTAAAAGCTGCATGAGCGACAGCTTTGACGTGGCTGCTGGCGTCGCATACTAGTAAAGCGTGGCGTGACGATGACACGTAGCATTCGTTGCTTGGTCAGATCATCATGCAGCGAGAGTAGCGACCGGCGCAAGGCTGGCAAGCGAGTGAGCTGTAATTTTACTAAAAAGCGACGCGTTTACAACAATGAGAACAAATGGCCATGGCCCGGGTCTCTCTCTCAATCTGAACTCTGAAAAACATTGCATGATAAGCAGAATTCTGGATTCGGCTAGTAAGAAATTTCGCTCCTGATATCAGAATCTTGGCGTATCGCATTTATGCCCCACTATACAGTTCCGGCTGCTGACAGAACCGATCCGAAACGAGCAGAACAATCGAATACATCCACTGTGTTGTGTTTCATCCCTTGCCTGGCATCTGCGAGGTGGATGCTTGAAGTGCTTCGCTTCGAAGCGTCGCGCTATAGAGTTAGGAAAGGGTAGCCTCAATGAAAAAATAAAATAAGATATCATTCTCTGCCTTTCTACATGATATGAAACCCAGCTAAGTTGCTTCTTCTTCGTCATCCTCCACACCAAACACCGATGCAAGTTTCTTTGGTGGAGCTGCAGCTTTCGACTTCCCAAAAAAACCCTGAAAGTCACAACCGTTGAACATCGAACGATATTTAAAATGCAAACCACAGGGGCAAGAAGCAATGCAATGTTTTTCCAAATGACAGCGTTAGTACCTTCTTTGCGGCCCCTGGTTTGGCCTTCATTGAGATGCCGAATTTGAGGGCAGAGCGATCAGCGGGAATAGCTGAAGTCGTTGCGGTTGGACGGGGTGCTGCTGACACAGCTGATGCCCCGCCTGCTTCTACAGATGCTGCTGCTCGCACCACTCCTGTCGGCTGCTGCTGCTGCTGCTGCTGCTGTTGCTTCTGGGCCTCCACACTGCAAGGACCGATAAAGAAAAAATGAATTACTTAAGAAAGCAGACAGTGTAGCAGAAGCTACTTCAAAGACATTCCAATCGCCATGGTCCCAACATGCACTCTGAAAACATATCCGGTGCTGCATCAAAGTCCTCCAGAAAAGACGGGAGTCACAGCTAGCTTGGCATATCGCGCCAGCTCCTTCTCCTCCTTAATCCTCCTCCCTCAGCAGCGTTTTAATTACAACCAGGCAAGACATCTAAGTACCTGAGCAAGAGACAAAAACCAGCAACAACAACAACAACAACGGGCTCACAGCTTGGCGTAGCACGCCAGCTCCCTCTCCTCCCTCAGCCACTCTTGAAATGAATCAAAATCAGGTGCGGCACCAAAGGCCCCGCACAAGAAAAGAGAAACGGGACTCACAGCTTGGCTTGGCATATCGTGCCAGCGCCGTCTCCCCCCTCATCAACTCTTTAGTCGAGGCACGACATGTAAGGACGCGGTAAAATTAGACGATCGATCGTCAGTTGCTATCGGTGTGCAGATTGGTTACCCTGTTTACTAACGTGTAACCATGCTACAGTAAGGTTTTTGTGAATATTTTGTGCACAGTAAGTGAATGTGACTGATCACTGATTGGTGTAGACCTTTCCGAGGCATCAATGCGCAGATGATGTGCATGAACCGAGCACAACAGGCACGATTGATCCTGATGCCTGCGAAGTGCTGAGATTTCGGAGCGAGTAAACGGAGACGCGCATGATTCTGACATTTCGCGGAATTTCAGGCTGGTTGCCCTGTGGGCTGCGAATGTCGCAGGCGTTGTTGCATTGCAAGAAGGGGGTTTTTCTTAGACGGTGTCGCAGGCAAAACCGAAATCTTGATTCTGGAATATCCAACCGTTCACGCTGGAACGATCGTTACAACCATGTCGGCGCATCGTTTCACCAAACGATCCGCCCAATCGATTCTGTGGATCGATATACACGCACGATCCTGCGATATTCTCACTTTTACCGCGCCCTAAGGCCCCGAGCAAGAAAGGAAGAGTGGGCTCAGGGCTTTGCACTGTCAGCTCCTTCTCCCTGTGGCGTTGGAGTCGACTCAAGTACCAGACACAACGAGAAAGAGAGAGAAAAATACAGGAAGGAACTCACAGCTTGGCGTATCTCGCAAGCTCCTTCTCCTCCCTCAGCTGCTCCCTGCGCTGCCTCTCATCCCGCACCCCCTGCTGCTGCATCTTCTTGGTCTCTTGGAAGCGCTGTGAGGAGGAATGTGGTGCCATGGAGAATAGAGAATGGGGCATGGAGAATAAGGTTGGTTAGTTACATTGGAAAACCCCTTGCTGCTGCAACTTCTTGGTCTCTTGCAAGCGCTGTGCGGAGACATGGTGGTGCAATGGAGAACGGGGAATAGAGAATGGAAAATGGGGAATGGAGAGCAGGGGTGGTTACAATAGAGAATGGTAAACTACAAAAGGGAAGGAGGCTAATGGAGAAAAAAAAAACAAAAAACAAAAAAAAAGCTGCAATGAGAAGAAAACTGATAGCTACGATTGCGGGTTAGCTTTCTGGAAGCACAAGGTTATGGACAATGCGTAGTACAGCAGGATTCTGGTTCATCTTTGTAATGATAGGGAGCCAAAACAATAGCTCTGAACACACACCAGCGACATAAAAATCCCCTCGAACCCTTCAAACCTCTCAGCACCTCTCAGCACCGCTCACCTTTTTGTGGTTGTGGTCGTAGCTGCTGAGGTGCATCTCCATCTCGCTCGCCAGCTTGTACTGCTTGTTGCACAGCTCGCACAGAAACACCCTCTGAGTCCCCTTCACACCCACTCCCCGGTGGCTAGCGGCTATTGAGTGGAGTAAAAAAAGTCATCAAACCCCTCAACACCGCTCAGTACACCCCTGCACCCCTCAGCACCGCTCACCTTCTTGTGGTTGTGGTCGTAGCTGCTGAGGTGCATCTCCATCTCGCTCGCCAGCTTGTACTGCTTGTTGCACAGCTCACACAGAAACACCTTCTGAATCTCCTTCACATCTGCCCGGATTTTTTCCACCCGATCTGCCTCCTCCTGATTATGCCCATCGATGCACAGCGCGTGTGTTGCACATTTGCCACCGCAACATGCACCGCAGCAAGTGCCAAAACACATGGGTCGCGGTGTGTCAAGCGCAACATGTCACGACACAGTTGCATGGATCCCAGGCGTTGCCATCAGAGAGATGGGGCCGCCCACAGAAGGGATTCAGACGACCAGTCGCAGCATCATCAGCAGCAGTTGATTGTCGGGTTAAGATGGATAAGCAGGCGCCCATTGAGGGACCGAGGAGGAGGAGGAACGGATTGGAAAACGTGCGGACATGGAGAGGAAACGGGAGAGGAGACGGAAGGGAGAGGGGAGGGAAGGGGAGAACAGGGTAATAACAGCCGAAGGGGCGAGCGATACACAGAGCCTCCCTCCTGCTGTCCTTGGTGATGGAATAGAACCATGCTTCAAGGCGCAGCAGCAGCAGTGCAGCAGAGGATGCGTGTGCAGTGCAGGCTGGAAGGAAGTGTGAGGAAGGTTGACAATTGGAGAGCCTGTTGATGAGGAGTGAGCATACACAAACAGGAGGAAGATATTTGTTCCTTTGACAAGACATGGTGTAAATCACACCCACCTCCCCTCACCACACTCCTTCTATACCCCCTCCACTCTTCCCCACTCCACTCCACCTACACTCCATCTCCAGCATTTAAAGAAAGAATACTCACCTCTTCCAGCCGCTCTAAACCCAACCTTCTTTCCCCTCACCTCTCTCTTCTTTGCTATCTCCTCTGTATCCTCCACCTCTATCTCCAGCTTCTTCCTCTGCACGTTCTCCTCTGCCGTATACCACCCCTCCTCCTGCTCCTGCTCTTGCTTCAAAAACTACCACACTCACCTCTCCCAACCGCTCTGAAATCAATTGCTCTGAAACCAACCAACCCAACCGCTCTAGACCCAGCCCGTCAACCCCCTCACCTCTCTCTTCTTTGCTATCTCTTCTGTCTCCTCCACCTCTATCTCAAGCTTCTTTCTCTGCACGTTCTCCTCTGCCGTATACCACTCCTCCTCCTCCTGCTTGCCCAATCCCAGCCGCGCATCCCTCATTTCTGTTCGCACCGGGTCCACGATGCCTGCGGTTTGGGGGGAATGAGTGGGTGGGGTGGGAAGAGGGGAGCAGGAATGACCCCCCTTCTCTGTGCTGCAGGCTCTCTTCTGCCGTGTGCCACTCCTCCTGGGGGGATGAGTAGACTACTTTTGAGGCGCCTCAAAAGTCTTCTGCCGTGTACCACTCCTCCTGGCCCCTGGGGGGATGAGTAGGAGGTTCGGGTTTGGGGAGTGCGTAAAGGGTGAGAGGGGAGGAGAAGTAGAGGAGAGGGGGACTAACCCTCCTCTCTTCCTGCTTGCCCAATTCTAACCGCGCATTCCTCATTTCCGTGCGCACCAGGCCCACTATGCCTGGAGGGTGTGTGCATTAGTGCCGGGGGCAGAGAGGGGTGGGGTAGGGTTGGAAGTGAGCTCTGAGACGACTCTAAAAGCACCCCTCATCTCCGTTCGCACCGGGTCCACAATGCCTGGGGAGATGAGGCGGAGGGGGGAGAGTAGTAGGGTGGCTATGGGTGAGTTTTGAGTCGAGCCACGAATCGTCTTGCATGTCCGTTCTCACGAAATCCAATATGCCGAGAGGGCGTTGGCGTTTAGTGGGGTTGGTTGGGAGGGACAGGGGAGGGGAATAGTAGGGTCGAGGGGGAAAGGGGGGGTTAGGGTTGTGGTGGTGAGTTTTGAGTTGACTCAAGGATCGTCTCGCCTCTCTGCGCGAACCTGGTTGGGGAAGGGGGAAAGGGGGGAAGGAAGGAGGACGAAGTGGGGTGGGGGGGAAGAGGTTGGGGGAGGAAGGAAGAAGGGAAAACGGAAAATTCTCCTCTGCACGTTCTGGCCTCTTGTGTGGTGTACTATTCCTTAATCTTCCTGCTTCCCCAGCCCTAATCACGTGTCTTTCATCTCTCACTCTCCTCCCCTTGCTTCCCCTCGTCCCTCTCCCCTTACTTCCCCTCGTCCCTCTCCCCTTACTTTCTCTTTTACCTCTCCCCTTGCTTCCCCTCATTCCTCCTCTCACTACTGTCCCTCTCACTTGTCTCTCACCTTGCTCGTTCCACCCCAGCCCCTTCCCCCGCCATACCACCTTCAGCAGCAGTTGGAGCCCCACGCTGCTGCACGCGGATGGGCTTGTGTCACGACGTCATCTCCAGGCTCCAGCCCTTCGCGGTCCGGATTCTCCCAGAAAATTAATTCTCTGCTGTCTCTCGCCTCGTTCCATTCAACACGATTCTTCCAGGTAACATCAGCTCTTTTTCAACGCTCCCTCCCAACGTCTCAACTCTTATCACTCGCGTCTCACGCACGTTGTTCATTCCGTCCGAGTCCCTTCCCCCGCCACCCCATCTTCAGCAGCAGCTGGAACCCGCTGCATGCAATGAGCTTCCCCTCTTCCCTTGCTTCCCATTTTATTCTTTCCCCCACATTCCTCCTCTCATTGCTGTCCCTCTCACCTTGCTCGTTCCTTCCCAGTCCTTTCCCCGCCATCCCATCTTCAGCAGCAGCTGGAAGCCCACGTTGCTGCACGCAATGAGCTTCCCCTCTTCCCTTGCTTCCCATTTTCATTCTTCCCCCCACATTCCCCCTCTCACTTCTGTCCCTCTCACCTTGCTCGTTCCTTCCCAGTCCCTTCCCCCGCCACCCCATCTTCAGCAGCAGCTGGAACCCCACGTTGCTGCACGCGATTGGCTTGTCTAACGACGCCATCTCGAGTCCCTCGCGGTCGAGATTCTCCGTGATCCGATGGTCGATCGGCAGACGGAACTCATCTCCATCGTCCAAAGACTGAGAGCAGGGGAAAAGACGGGGGTGGGAGAGGGAGGGGGGGCGAGGGGGGAGGGGGGGGGGGCGGGGGGGCGGGGGGGTGGGGCCAAGGGGGGAGGGGTGAACTGATCCAAAATGCTGCTAGGGATCGGCTTGTCCAACGACGCTCCAGCCCTTCGCGGTCCAGATTCTCCGTGATCCGATGGTCGATGGGCAGCCGGAACTCATCTCCATCGTCCAAAGACTGCCACGTGGCGAACGGGAAGTGGGGGGAAAGACGGGGGAAGGAGAGGGCTGGTGACGAAAAGGGAGAGAGGGAGTGAGACGAGGGGAAGTGGGGAGGATGAAGGGAAGAAGAAGTGAAGTGGAGGAGGAAGAAGAGCAGGGACACACGGAGAAGGGGAGGGATGATGAGAAGGAGAGTTGTGAAAAAGAGGGATGAAGGAGAGTGGTGAAAAGGAAGGTTGAGGGAGAGAGGTGGGAAGAAGGGACGACGAGCATCTGCGACTAGCCGATGTTCTTAAACTTGATTATGCAACAGGTAATCCCGTTGACTGCTCTTTAATGTTACTCGTACGAACCAAAATGGTTGACACAACAGTTCAAAATTCGTCTGATTCCCTCTCCAAATGTCCAGTTAGAACGTATTCCGTTACCTGCATTTAAATCGCTTGCAGGCGAAGAACGCTCGGAAACTTGAGCAGTGCAAAACCCGCGCGTACGACAAGCTCGAGTAAAATAGTTTCTCGAAAATCGCCAATGAAACTGATGGCTTCAGGCACGGGTACGCGGGGGATGTCAGAAGGCGAAAACAAGACAATACTACGGTTTGCAGATGTCCAGTAGATCTCTGATATTGTAATAGCGCGGCTCGTCTCAAGTTACCGTTGGATGAAAAACCTGAATGAAGTCTTTTCCCTCGACTTGGCTGGTTTGCTAGGCGGTGTGCTTGGTTTGGAACAGATCACCATCGATTGATTGGCTAACGAAGGAAGGCGAGTTAGCGAGAAGTTGCACGCGATGAGAGCCTCCACATCCGACCTCCCACCAACTTTCTCCGTCATAGCACACCTGGAATGTAACCAGCTGTAATGTGGTAGCCAAACTTTCCACAGAAGATGAATCTCCGCGAACATATACGACACAATATGGAAAAGCGAAATCAATCTTGATCGCCAAAGCGCGCACAATCTCACAAAAGTTCAGGAGTTCAGAGTCTTCACGACAAATGTGCTTTTAGGGTTAGTTTGAACAAACATCGAGGTTCGCATTCCTAGTTAGGTGATCGCGATTAGATCAGCTTCTAAGCTCCTTAGTTGAGGCTGTCACGACCTAAAGTTAGGCAGATATATGTACTTTAGCAGCACGTTACCGATTCTTAATGCGAAAATAGGTTACCTCATGCTTTTTCCGCAACGAGCAGCTTCATTTCATTAGCGCGACTGCTGCGATCACAACGTAGACCGCGTTATCCCTTCACCGGAATCTCGGGCCGATAGCCGGCAACGGACGCCATACCGCACCAGACGGTACCCAGCTTAGTTGTAATCCTTTGCGTGCGAAGAAAAGGGCGAGCTCTGCCGTAGTGGTAAACGATGGCGCGGCAGGTGTCTCGCGATCGGCGAGCATCAGACAAGAACGAGAAGGAAGGCACGGCTTCAGGTTCCGATTCGAAGCGGCGGCAAAGAGCGGACGCCGGGCGGCGGTACGAGGCGGAGACCCCTCCCGTGGGGAAGATCGTGGTGACTTTCCTCCTCACGGCCCTCGTCGCAGCGCTGTGCGCGGTCGTCGTTTATTACACGCAGGACCGCATGGTCAACGCTGGTGAGTTTTGATTTCTGGGACGTCTCGAAAGCGCTGTGCGCGGCGGTGGTGTATTACACGCAGGACCGCATGGTGAATGCTGGTGAGTTGCCGTTCTCCCTAACGAGGTCGACTTTGAGTCGACAGAAAAGCCAGATCGCGGTGGCTTTTCTCGTCGCGGCTCGGGTCGCAGCGCTGTGCGCGGTGGTCCGAATCACACGCAGGACCGCATGGGCAACGCTGGTGAGTCTGGCGTCTCGGAAGCGCTGTGCGCGGTGGGTATTACACACAGGATCGCATGGTCAATGCTGGTGAGCCGCCCTTCTCTCTAACAAGGTGAATTTTGAGTCGACTCAATGCCAGATCGTGGTGCCTTTCCTCCTCGTCGCAGCGCTGTGCACAGTGGTGGTGTATTACACGCAATCGCATGGTCAATGCTGGTGAGTCGCCGTGCTCTCGCATGGTCAAACGCTGGTGAGTCGCCATTGCTCTCGCATGGTCAACGCTGGTGAGTCGCTGTGCTCTCGCATGGTCACTGGTGATTCACTGGCGGCAAAGAGCGGACGCCGGGCGGCAGTATGAGGCGGAGACCCCTCTCGTGGGGAAAATCGTGGTGACTTTCCTCCTCACGGCCCTCATTGCAGCGTTGTGCGCGGTGGTGCGTCTTGATTTTTGGGACGTCTCGAAATCGCTGTGCACAGTGGGTATTACACGCAGGATTGCATGGTGAACGCTGGTGAGTCGCCATGCTCTCGCATGGTCAATCCTGTGTAACTCTATGGTCGATTCTGATGAGCCTTGCTTCGCTCTCATGCCTGACGAGCCTGAAGCCGTGGCCTCCTTCTCCTTTCTGGTGACCTTGATGTGGCTGCAATGCGTGGTGAATGTTGTTACTGATTCTCGTATCCTCCCTTTACTCCAATGCCCTGGGAGTCATGGTAAGGGCAGATGTGTGGTGGGGGAAGGAGAATATTGTTATGGAATTCTGTGATTGAACACGGTGATGGGATTTTGTGATTGCGATTGAATATCGTGGTGAACTTTCATGTGCAATATTATGATGGACTTTTGTGATGTAATCTTGTGACTGTGAATGGAAGGGAGGAGGAGGCAGGGAGGAGTTTTTGTTGTTAGGAAGGAAGGGACACAGAAAGGTAGAAGGGAGGAGGAAGCAAACACAAGTGGTGCGCTCGAGGCTAAAGAGGGAGAAGGAGAGAGGAATGGAGAGCGGATGAGGATTTGGGAATGTAGGGGCTATGGTATGGATGCGGAGAGCGGTGTAATGTTGTGAGGCCGTGAAAATCTTTGTGATGGTTGGTTGGTGCAGCTGGTAAGAGGGGTGGTGAAGGACGAGTGAACAAGGGGGCCTAGGGTGGAGGTTGACGAAAATCGTTCAGTTGAGAGAAAACATCTTCTTTTAGCTGCTGCTTGTTTCATTGTCTTCTCAACCGTTTTCTGCTCCTCCCTTCCTCCCGCGTTCCAGTTGCGTTACAAGGTTACAAACTTCATATGCTGTACAACAACTACACTGTAGCCGCCAAGAAAGGGATCAATATGATCCTAGGGCTCCCCATGCCAAAGGAGTAATTGGCAAGCTATTGTAGTGCCTCATTTGCTTTAGAATTGATTCGGGGTAAGTTCTGAAATAAAAACAGTGAACATGATGTCGCGTAAAGCTCATGACTCTTTACCCCCTGCTGGTGCCCACTACAGTTTTCTGCTCCCACCATCAACCAATGGATTATACAAATGATAAAAAGCCTCTTGATCTCATAATATTTCAACCAATTTTTGCCAAGAAAATCAAATTTATTCGAAAATGTCTAACATTGATCTGCCATCTTCATAAAATACTCACGAAATGCTCCCATCCATCTCAGCCCACCCAGAATTTTATGATCTCACATTATTTCCCATCCCTCATTACAAATACTCTCTTTGCCCGGCCTAGTCGCACTTAGATCTGCACTTCTTGGCCTTGCGCTTGCACTTCTTGTAGTCATCAGTGCACTCCTCGTGCTCATCTTTGTAATCCTTTGTACTTGCGCTTGCACTTGGCGTAGTCCGTGTTGCACTTCTTGCTCTTCTGCTCGCACTTCTGCTCGCACTTCTGCTTGCAGCTGTGCAGCATGCGGCGCGCCTGCAGAGACCACAGGAAACGCCTGCTTCCGCCTAACAGCTTGCTCATGAAACCTACCAAAAAGACTAACATGTCAAACACAAATTCCGAATTCTGCGAGTCATATGCAAGGTTGTCAGAAACTAGACGAGGGAATGATTGCATTGAGAAGAATGTTGGTACAAGTACTAACCCTAATTGGGTTGTATCCCTTCTAGGCCACCCCACTACAGCCAACACAACATAAACAATATATTAGTTTCATACACCCCCATAGGCAAAGTGGGGGAGAACAAGTGGTCACAAGACTAGTCAAGAAAAAGCAAAGCAAGCTCAGGGTGGATCACAAGGTCACCACACACTCTGAACACAAGCAAATGACCACAAGGCCAGTTCACATGCAGAATTATATAAACGAGAACAAACAGTACAGTGATAATATCCTAGGAGGGGTAACCATGCAGGTATATGTATATAGATCACAGTACAAGCAAAGTCACGCAGTGAGCAAGTGAGGCAAAGTAGGTACAAGGTTTAAAACAGTACAGAAACGCTCATGATCACCAGGCTGAAGTGCCTTGGTGAATATATCAGCATCGTTGGCCCGAGTGGCCACGTAAGCAAGACGAAGCTGACCACGCTGCTGCAGCTCTCAAGGAAGGAAGTAACGCAGAGCGATGTGCTTCGTCCTGTGCTCCATTCTGTGCTCCTGACACAAGGCAATCATGGCCTTGTTGTCTACGTACAGAACTGGAGGAGAACGAGGCCGCTCTCCCAAGTCGGTCAGCAGGTAGGTGAGCTAGCGTAACTCCTGTGCAGCCATGGCCCCTGCGTAGATCTCAGCGTCACAACTGGAACTGAGAACAGAAGACAAGCGGCTAGACCGCCAAGAAACAGAGCCGGAGCCAAGGCTGAAAGTGTAAACCTGTGACGACCGTTGCGTAGCCAAGTCGTCAACCCAAGACGCGTCTGCGTGTTTAGTGAGGAAAACTGGACCCCATCCTCCAAGCATGAGCCCCATGCCCGATGTACTGCACAAGTAGCGCAACACCCTCTTAGCGGTCTCCCAGTGCTCTAGTCGGTGTCTCCCGGGCGCAACATAGCGTGCCATGATGCTAAGAGGGTAGGCAAGGTCAGGTCGAGTGCAGGTCATCAGGTACATGAGGCAGCCCACAAGCTCTGGATACGGGCCACTTGGCTCTACGGACTCGTCCGAACGTGGAGCTGAGAGCGAGTGACCGGTAGGCAGAGTAGTGGACTGTGACGAGGAGTACCGGAAGCCGAAGCGCTGAAGGACCTGGTGCACCATGTGTGACTGAGTCAGGGTGATGGTGCGCCGTGCTCTGTCCTGGGTGATCTGCAAGCCAAGATAGCTGCGCAACTCACCTAGGTCAGTACAGGTGTGTCTCTTCTGCAGCTCGGACTTCACAAGGGTCAGTGCCTCAGTGTCAGCAGTGAAAAAAACCAAGTCGTCGACGTACACGAGGATGTAGAACGGCGTCAGCGAAGTGTCGGTGCATAGAAACAGCGACGGGTCAGCAGTAAAATTAGACGATCGATCGTCAGTTGCTATCGGTGTGCAGATTGGTTACCTTGTTTACTAACGTGTAACCATGCTACAGTAAGGTTTTTGTGAATATTTTGTGCACAGTAAGTGAATGCGACTGATCACTGATTGGTGTAGACCTTTCCGAGGCATCAATGCGCAGATGATGTGCATGAACCGAGCACAACAGGCACGATTGATCCTGATGCCTGCGAAGTGCTGAGATTTCGAAGCGAGTAAACGGAGACGCGCATGATTCTGACATTTCGCGGAATTTCAGGCTGGTTGCCTTGTGGGCTGCGAATGTCGCAGGCGTTGTTGCATTGCAAGAAGGGGGTTTTTCTTAGACGGTGTCGCAGGCAAAACCGAAATCTTGATTCTGGAATATCCAACCGTTCACGCTGGAACGATCGTTACAACCATGTCGGCGCATCGTTTCACCAACCGATCCGCCCAATCGATTCTGTGGATCGATATACACGCACGATCCTGCGATATTCTCACTTTTACCGCGCCCTAAGGCCCCGAGCAAGAAAGGAAGAGTGGGCTCAGGGCTTTGCACTGTCAGCTCCTTCTCCCTGTGGCGTTGGAGTCGACTCAAGTACCAGACACAACGAGAAAGAGAGAGAAAAATACAGGAAGGAACTCACAGCTTGGCGTATCTCGCAAGCTCCTTCTCCTCCCTCAGCTGCTCCCTGCGCTGCCTCTCATCCCGCACCCCCTGCTGCTGCATCTTCTTGGTCTCTTGGAAGCGCTGTGAGGAGGAATGTGGTGCCATGGAGAATAGAGAATGGGGCATGGAGAATAAGGTTGGTTAGTTACATTGGAAAACCCCTTGCTGCTGCAACTTCTTGGTCTCTTGCAAGCGCTGTGCGGAGACATGGTGGTGCAATGGAGAACGGGGAATAGAGAATGGAAAATGGGGAATGGAGAGCAGGGGTGGTTACAATAGAGAATGGTAAACTACAAAAGGGAAGGAGGCTAATGGAGAAAAAAAAAACAAAAAACAAAAAAAAAGCTGCAATGAGAAGAAAACTGATAGCTACGATTGCGGGTTAGCTTTCTGGAAGCACAAGGTTATGGACAATGCGTAGTACAGCAGGATTCTGGTTCATCTTTGTAATGATAGGGAGCCAAAACAATAGCTCTGAATGAGAAAAGGAGAAAGCGAATGGATGAACTATGAATGAAGTGAGTACATATAGGAAACCCTAATTGGGTTGTACCCCCTATGGGATACCCCACTATAGCCTACACAACAGCATAAGCTATATATATGTTCTGACACACCCCCATAGGCAAAGTGGGGGAGAACAAGGGGTCACAAGACCAGTCACACAAAGCACAGCAAGCTCAGGGTGGATCACAAAGTCACCACACAGTCCGAGCACAACGACAAGGCCACAAGGCCAGTTCACATGCAGGAGTGCACACATATATACATAGAGCTAGACAAGCAAGAGCAGGTATATATATGTGACAGTACAAGCAAGGTCAAGAGGAGAGCAAGTGAGGCAAGACAGGTACAAGACCCAGCTGAGTGCAGAAGCGCTGATGGTCACAAGGCGCAAGTGCCTTGGTGAACATATCAGCAGTGTTGGCCTCAGAGGCCACGTACGCAAGTCGCAACTGACCACGCTGCTGCAGCTCACGAGCAAGAAAGTAACGGAGAGCAATGTGCTTCGTTCTGTGCTCCAAGCGCTGCTCTCGACACAAGGCCAGCATGGCCTTGTTGTCTACGTACAGCACTGGAGGAGAACGAGGCGGCTCTCCAAGGTCAGTCAGCAGGTAGGTGAGCCAGCGAAGCTCCTGTGCAGCCATGGCCCCGGCGTAGATCTCAGCCTCACAACTGGAGCCGAGAACAGAGGACGAGCGTGTAGCCCGCCACGAGACAGAGCCGGAACCAAGACTGAAGGTGTAACCCTGCGACGACCGCTGCGTAGCCTGGTCGTCAGCCCAAGAAGCGTCCGCGTGCCCAGTGAGGACCACTGGACTCCGCCCTCCAAGCACTAGCCCCATGCCCGACGTACTGCACAAGTAGCGCAACACCCTCTTCGCTGCAGCCATGTGCTCTGGTCGGTGTCTCCCAGGAGCAACATAGCGTGCAAGAATGCTAAGAGGGTATGCAAGGTCAGGTCGTGTGCAGGTCATCAGGTACATGAGGCAACCAACAAGCTCTGGGTACGGGCCACTCGACTCTACGGACTCATCCGAAGGCAGAGCTGAGAGCGAGTGGCGAGTAGACAGAGGAGTGGCCTGAGGCGAGGAGTACGTGAAGCCGAAGCGCTGAAGGACCTGCTGCACCATGTGTGACTGAGTCAAGGTAATGGTGCGGCGTGCTCTGTCCCGAGTGATCTGCAAGCCAAGGTAGCTGCGCAGTTCACCCAGGTCTGTGCACGTGTGTCTCTTCTGCAGCTCGGACTTCACGTAGGCTAGTCCAGCAGTGTCAGCTGTGGCAAAGACCAAGTCGTCGACGTACACGAGGATGTAGAACGGCGGCAAAGAAGTGTCGGTGCGCAGAAACAACGACGGGTCAGCAGTAGAGGGAGCAAACCCAAGAGCCGCAAGCGTAGTCCTCAGTGTGTCGTGCCACTCACGCGGTGCCTGGCGGAGACCGTAGACTGGCCGTCGGAGGCTCCACTGGGTGCCAGGAGGGAAAGTCCCAGTGAAGCCAGGTGGACGGCGCAGCCAGATCTCCTCGTGCAGGCTACCCTGCAAGAAAGCAGTGCTGAAGTCAAGAGAGTGGAGCTCGTAGTCGCGCTGAGCGGCTATGTGCAGTAGCACCCGAAGAGTGGTCATCTTCGGGGTGGGAGAGAAGGTCTGAAAGTAGTCAACTCCCTGCCGCTAACTGAAGCCACGAGCGACGTACCGCGCCTTGAAGACAGGTGGAGAGCCCGGCGGCCGCTTCACCCTGAAGATCCACATGCCACTGACGATGTTCGCCCCAGGAGGGGGAACCGCGTCAACGTAGGTGCCTGTGGACTTCCAGGACGCCATCTCTGCATCCATAGCTGCCTGCCACTGAGAGGAGTAGGGACCCTCTACGGCCTCCGCGTAAGAGCGCGGAGTCGGGATGTCTAGTGCATCCGGGTCTCCCTCAGGGGCAAGTAGTACGGACGCGAGATGAGGTGAAGCAGCAGCCAGACACTGGAACTCCTCCTGCCTGTCCTCAAGGACGTCCGTGCCAAGAGCACACTCACCCCCGACGGACGGAGGACAGACAGACGCAGACTCAGCAACAAGACCAGCAGCGTAGTCTAGACGACAGCGAGCAGCAAAGTCGACGAGCTCAGCAACAAGCGCAGACGCAGCAGTGGACTCAAAAGAGGGGTCAGTGACGACAGTAGCAAGGAGACGTGTGACAGTAGGACTAGCAGCACGAAGAGAGTCGGACTCTGGGTCGGTAAGTGCAGGAAGGGAGGACTCAGGAGGAGAAGGCAAAGGGGCACGCAGAGGAGCAGTGGACGGACGCAAAGACATCCGGTGCGTGCCAGGGACAGGAGGAGGACGCTGACGCGAACCGCGACCACTAGCGCGAGCAGCACGAACAGGCGACGCAGGACGAGACGCAGGCTCACGACGCTCAGCAAGACCTCCAGTGGGACCAGTGTAAGGAGAGGGAGCAGGAAGTGGGGAGGCGGGCTCTAACTGGGACTGTGACTGAACAGGCGGTGGACATGCTGCAGGAGGAGAAAGACCAAGAACCTGCTGTAGGAGGGGAACGAAGTACGGCCGAGGCCGCGCGGCGACTCCAGACACAGCAAGGACAGCACCCTCAGCAGCAGCACCAGCGCCAACCGCACCTCCAGCGGGAGGACCTCCAGCAGCACCAGCAGCACCCGCAGCAGGGCCACCGCCAGGAAGGACAGCAGCAGTCTCAGCACCAACACCCGCAGCAGCTCCAGCTCCAGGCGGACCCGAGGGCCCAGCAGCTCCGGGACCAGCGGCACAAGTACCCTCAGCAGCCGAAGGAGCTCCAGCTCCAGCAGTACGTCTCCAGCGGCGAGCAAACCACTCGCGCAGCTCCTGTGGAGAGAGGGGCTCCCGCCGAGGCGAAGCACCCGGAGAAACGCCAGGTCCCGCACCGCCAGACGCCACAAGGGGAGGTCCAGTGGCCGCAGGCTCCGCAGCTCCAGGCTCAGCAGCTCCAGACGCAGCACCCCCTGGCTCAGCACCCCCAGTCGCAGCACCCCCAGGCTCAGCACCCCCAGACTCCGCACCCCCAGGCGCAGCACCCCCAGTCGCAGTACCCCCAGGCTCAGCACCCCCAGGCTCAGCACCCACGCGCGTAGCACCCCCAGAGTCAGCACCCCCAGGCTCAGCACCCGCAGCAGGACCAGAGTCACCAGCAACCTCGACCGGCTCGACCGCGTCTACCTGGGACACACCTGAAGGGGCAGGACCCTGAGGGGGAAGGGGGTCTACCGGGGGGGGACCTGGCACAAGGAAGTGCGGTGGCGGGGGGAGGGAAGGAGTGCGGTAGGGGAAGAGGCGGTAGAAGGGGACTGACTCGTCGAACGTGACGTCCTGGGAGGACAGAACACGACGAGAGGAGGGGTGGTAGAACTGCCACCCTGGGGCGTCAGGGGGGAAGCCGAGGAAGACACAGGGAGCAGCACGAGGGGACAGCTTGTCCGCAGACAAGTCGCGGACAAACGCCCGAGATCCCCAGACACGGAACGCAGACGCATCGCCGACCTTCCCCGTCCACAGCAGAGCTGGGGAGGTCTCCGGCCGGGAGACCCTGGGGTGAAGGTTGATCTGATGCGCCGCGTACCGAACCGCAAACGGCCACAGAAAATGGGGGGGCAGCCGCATGCATCATGGACGTACGAGCGACGTCCATGACCATGCCAATGCGGCGCTCAGCAATCCCATTTTGCTGTGGAGAGTCCGGAAGCGTAAAGGTCTGGCGGATGCCTCGTGCACGACAGTAGGCTCGCAGAAGGCCAGAGGAGAACTCTCCACCTCGGTCAGAGTGCAGACGCAGAACAGGAAAGTCCGAGCCGAAGCTCCTCCTGAGCTGGAGACGAGCTGCGCGGATCCAGTCGATCAACACCTCAGTGACATCACCCTTGCTGCGCAAGGGGAAGACTGTGGTGTAACGCGAGTAGTCGTCAACCACCAGCAGGAAGTAGCGCTCGTGACCCTGCCCACGGACGCGGGCCGGGCCCCACACGTCCATGTGAAGCGTCTGCAGAGGAGCCTCTGTCGGGGGAAACTGGGAGGAGTGAGGGGCAGCCCGGAGCCGCCCCTCGACACAGGGGACACAGGAAGGTCCGGGTCCCGAAGGAAGGGGAGGGAGAGACCGGGGAAGACCAGAGACAAGGACACGGGAAGCCATGCCCCGAAGACGAGGCAAGGAGGGGTGGCCAAGACGGTGGTGCCACAGGAGGGTCTCCTGAGACAGGCGGCGACACGAGCAGGGGGCAGACTCAGGACCAGACCTGGACGCAGCAGCAAACACCTGACCCGACGCAGCTACCTGGCCAGACGCAGGGACAGGAGGAGACTCAGTGGTCAGGGTGTAGAGACTCGACCCCGGCCGACGCGAAAACGTGGCCAGGTGTCGGCCTGTGCGGGCGTCCGAGCAGTGGGTCACCCGCTGACTCGCAGGAGTAAACTGGTGAACCCCCGCATCCTGCAGGTCAGCACCACTCACCAAGTTCGTCGAGAACGAGGGGAGGTACAGACCAGACAAGGTGCCCGAGGGGGCAGCCGGACACGGGAGGACAGTGGAGAAGTGAGAGAGGACAGGACCCCCAGAGGGGTCAGCCAGGGAGACTGCAACCGGCCGGCCAAGCGGCGTGAGTGTGGTGCGGTCTCGAAAGAAGGAGCGAGAAGCCCCTGAGTCAAGCGTGAAGGTGAGGGAGGCCGAAGCCGACGCAGTACCTGAGAGCGCAGCCTCACCAGTACCTGAGAGTGCAGACGCACTGGCACCTAGAGCAGCAGCCGCAGAAGTACCTAGCGCAGCAGTACCAATGCCCGGGTCGGGCGGGAAACACCGGTAACAGTCACCCTCCTCACTAATAGTCACAGCATACATGGCAGCAAGGATAGCATCAAAGTCAAGATCAAAGATAGCTACGCCAGCCCTAGACAGCTCTCCCCAACGGGGAATCTCACTAGCCTCGGGGAACTGCTGACGCCAAGCGTCCGTCAGGCGGCCAAAGCAGCGCTGGGTGGGGTGGGCACCCCCACACTGCTCACCCGCGCGGTCGCCGGAACGAAGGACGTAGGTGCACGGACCAAAACCCCCACCCCGCTGACGCTGCGTGTACCACTCACGGAGCTGCTGGGGCGGGGGGATGTCCCGCGAACGCTGCTGCTGCTGCTGCTGCTGACGCTGGCCACCACCAGAGCCGCTACGCTGCGGGGCACCACCCCGACCAGCTCCACCCCCTCCGCCACCGCCGCCTCCACCTCCACCACCACCGCTGCCTCCGCTCCCACCGCTGCTGCCACCACCGCCTCCTCCTCCGCTGCTGCCACCGCCACCACCGCCCCCGCCACCACTCCCACCGCCACTCCCACTCCCTCCGCCGCCTCCACCGCCACCTCCACCGCCCCCTCCAGTTCCACCCGCGCCCTTGCCCCCCTTGCCCCTGCCAGGGCGGCGTCTCCCGCTAGGGGCAGACGCCGCGCAGACCGACTCAAGACCAAGCAGGTCGGCAGCAGCAGCAGAGGCAACAGAGGGCAGCAGGGGGGAAGGAGAACACCCCTCAAAGATGGGGGTGCGAGGGTCACCACGAGAGGCTCCTACAGCGACGATGCTCTTCTCCGCCGCCAGGAGGGACTTCTCGAGGAGATCGACAGTGAGAGTGGTGGGACAGACTGAGAGGAAGTGGTCCCTGACTACGTGAAGGGAGTCAGGGAGGCGTGTGACTATGTAATAGAGAGTGATGTACATGGGGGGGGGGTTCTTGGCGCAGAACTCAGCAGGAAGGGCGGCGCGGTAGCGAGTGTCACTAGTGCGGAGGTGCGTAATGAGGTCAGCGACAGTGGGAAAGGCAGCAAGGTCAGGAAAGAGGTACGGTAGCATGAGGCGGCTCAGGGCAGCAGTGGCAGGGGAAGAGTAGCGCGCAACTACAGCGTCGTACAAGGTCTGAGCACTCTTGTACTGACTAAAGTGCGCGCGCTCAGTGGTAGGCAGGTGGCGACGCACAGCAAGACGTGCAGCAGCATCGCGGGTGGCCCACTGAGAGCGAACAGTGGGGTCAGCATCAGCAGCAGGGGCAGGAGAGGCGCCAGAGGTGAGGTCAAAGAGGGAAAGACCGTCCGTCCTATCGCACTGTAAGAACAGCTGCAGGTCGTCGACCCAGACCTCAAAGTCAATGGCTCGACCCTCAGCGTCAAAAGCGAGGACACTAGGGGTAGCCACGACGACGACAGTGTAGCAGTGCAAGCAGTAGGGGAGGGGCACGCAGTAACAGTGGTGCTGTGCTCACCAGACAGGGCAGGTCGGGCGGCTCGGCAGTAGGGCGGCCCGGCGGCTGGGCGGCTCGGCGGCTCGGCTGCTGGGCGGCTCGGCTCCCGGGCAGCTCGGCGGCAGGGCGGCTCGGCGGCAGGGCGGCTCGGCGGCTCGGCTCCCGGGCGACTCGGCGGCAGGGCGGCTCGGCAGCAGGGCGGCTCGGCTCCCGGGCGGCTCGGCTGCTGGGCGGCTCGGCGGCAGGGCGGCTCGGCGGTCGTAGGCGGCGGGGCCGGTGAGGATAGGCGGCGGGGCCGGTGAGGATAGGCGGCTGGGCCGCGAAGTGGGGCGGCGGGGCCGCGTAGGTGAGGGCGGCGAGGCCGCGAAGGCAAGGGCGGCGAGGCCGCGTAGGTGAGGGCGGCGGGGCCGCGAAGTGAGGGCGGCGGGGCCGCGTAGGCAAGGGCGGCGAGGCCGCGACGTGCGGGCGGCGAGGCCGCGAAGGCAAGGGCGGCGAGGCCGCGTAGGTGAGGGCGGCGGGGCCGCGAAGTGAGGGCGGCGGGGCCGCGAAGGTGAGGGCGGCGGGGCCGCGTAGGCAAGGGCGGCGAGGCCGCGTAGGTGAGGGCGGCGGGGCCGCGAAGTGAGGGCGGCGGGGCCGCAACGTGAGGGCGGCGGGGCCGCGCAGGTGAGGGCGGCGGGGCCGCGTAGGCAAGGGCGGCGAGGCCACGACGTGAGGGCGGCGGGGCCGCGACGTGAGGGCGGTGGGGCCGCGTAGGTGAGGGCGGCGCAACGGGCCGCTAGGGGCGACACGGAGGGTCGCTAAAAAAAAAAAAAAGAAAGCGCGCCTCGGGGCGCGCTTCGGTGTGCCCTAGAAACAGTCCCTAGGAGGGGACCTGCTCTGATTCCATGAGAAAAGGAGAAAGCGAATGGATGAACTATGAATGAAGTGAGTACATATAGGAAACCCTAATTGGGTTGTACCCCCTATGGGATACCCCACTATAGCCTACACAACAGCATAAACTATATATATGTTCTGACACTGAACACACACCAGCGACATAAAAATCCCCTCGAACCCTTCAAACCTCTCAGCACCCCTCAGCACCGCTCACCTTTTTGTGGTTGTGGTCGTAGCTGCTGAGGTGCATCTCCATCTCGCTCGCCAGCTTGTACTGCTTGTTGCACAGCTCGCACAGAAACACCCTCTGAGTCCCCTTCACACCCACTCCCCGGTGGCTAGCGGCTATTGAGTGGAGTAAAAAAAGTCATCAAACCCCTCAACACCGCTCAGTACACCCCTGCACCCCTCAGCACCGCTCACCTTCTTGTGGTTGTGGTCGTAGCTGCTGAGGTGCATCTCCATCTCGCTCGCCAGCTTGTACTGCTTGTTGCACAGCTCAAACAGAAACACCTTCTGAATCTCCTTCACATCTGCCCGGATTTTTTCCACCCGATCTGCCTCCTCCTGATTATGCCCATCGATGCACAGCGCGTGTGTTGCACATTTGCCACCGCAACATGCACCGCAGCAAGTGCCAAAACACATGGGTCGCGGTGTGTCAAGCGCAACATGTCACGACACAGTTGCATGGATCCCAGGCGTTGCCATCAGAGAGATGGGGCCGCCCACAGAAGGGATTCAGACGACCAGTCGCAGCATCATCAGCAGCAGTTGATTGTCGGGTTAAGATGGATAAGCAGGCGCCCATTGAGGGACCGAGGAGGAGGAGGAACGGATTGGAAAACGTGCGGACATGGAGAGGAAACGGGAGAGGAGACGGAAGGGAGAGGGGAGGGAAGGGGAGAACAGGGTAATAACAGCCGAAGGGGCGAGCGATACACAGAGCCTCCCTCCTGCTGTCCTTGGTGATGGAATAGAACCATGCTTCAAGGCGCAGCAGCAGCAGTGCAGCAGAGGATGCGTGTGCAGTGCAGGCTGGAAGGAAGTGTGAGGAAGGTTGACAATTGGAGAGCCTGTTGATGAGGAGTGAGCATACACAAACAGGAGGAAAATATTTGTTCCTTTGACAGGACATGGTGTAAATCACACCCACCTCCCCTCACCACACTCCTTCTATACCCCCTCCACTCTTCCCCACTCCACTCCACCTACACTCCATCTCCAGCATTTAAAGAAAGAATACTCACCTCTTCCAGCCGCTCTAAACCCAACCTTCTTTCCCCTCACCTCTCTCTTCTTTGCAGGGAAGGGAGGAGGAGGCAGGGAGGAGTTTTTGTTGTTAGGAAGGAAGGGACACAGAAAGGTAGAAGGGAGGAGGAAGCAAACACAAGTGGTGCGCTCGAGGCTAAAGAGGGAGAAGGAGAGAGGAATGGAGAGCGGATGAGGATTTGGGAATGTAGGGGCTATGGTATGGATGCGGAGAGCGGTGTAATGTTGTGAGGCCGTGAAAATCTTTGTGATGGTTGGTTGGTGCAGCTGGTAAGAGGGGTGGTGAAGGACGAGTGAACAAGGGGGCCTAGGGTGGAGGTTGACGAAAATCGTTCAGTTGAGAGAAAACATCTTCTTTTAGCTGCTGCTTGTTTCATTGTCTTCTCAACCGTTTTCTGCTCCTCCCTTCCTCCCGCGTTCCAGTTGCGTTACAAGGTTACAAACTTCATATGCTGTACAACAACTACACTGTAGCCGCCAAGAAAGGGATCAATATGATCCTAGGGCTCCCCATGCCAAAGGAGTAATTGGCAAGCTATTGTAGTGCCTCATTTGCTTTAGAATTGATTCGGGGTAAGTTCTGAAATAAAAACAGTGAACATGATGTCGCGTAAAGCTCATGACTCTTTACCCCCTGCTGGTGCCCACTACAGTTTTCTGCTCCCACCATCAACCAATGGATTATACAAATGATAAAAAGCCTCTTGATCTCATAATATTTCAACCAATTTTTGCCAAGAAAATCAAATTTATTCGAAAATGTCTAACATTGATCTGCCATCTTCATAAAATACTCACGAAATGCTCCCATCCATCTCAGCCCACCCAGAATTTTATGATCTCACATTATTTCCCATCCCTCATTACAAATACTCTCTTTGCCCGGCCTAGTCGCACTTAGATCTGCACTTCTTGGCCTTGCGCTTGCACTTCTTGTAGTCATCAGTGCACTCCTCGTGCTCATCTTTGTAATCCTTTGTACTTGCGCTTGCACTTGGCGTAGTCCGTGTTGCACTTCTTGCTCTTCTGCTCGCACTTCTGCTCGCACTTCTGCTTGCAGCTGTGCAGCATGCGGCGCGCCTGCAGAGACCACAGGAAACGCCTGCTTCCGCCTAACAGCTTGCTCATGAAACCTACCAAAAAGACTAACACGTCAAACACAAATTCCGAATTCTGCGAGTCATATGCAAGGTTGTCAGAAACTAGACGAGGGAATGATTGCATTGAGAAGAATGTTGGTACAAGTACTAACCCTAATTGGGTTGTATCCCTTCTAGGCCACCCCACTACAGCCTACACAACATAAACAATATATTAGTTTCATACACCCCCATAGGCAAAGTGGGGGAGAACAAGTGGTCACAAGACTAGTCAAGAAAAAGCAAAGCAAGCTCAGGGTGGATCACAAGGTCACCACACACTCTGAACACAAGCAAATGACCACAAGGCCAGTTCACATGCAGAATTATATAAACGAGAACAAACAGTACAGTGATAATATCCTAGGAGGGGTAACCATGCAGGTATATGTATATAGATCACAGTACAAGCAAAGTCACGCAGTGAGCAAGTGAGGCAAAGTAGGTACAAGGTTTAAAACAGTACAGAAACGCTCATGATCACCAGGCTGAAGTGCCTTGGTGAATATATCAGCATCGTTGGCCCGAGTGGCCACGTAAGCAAGACGAAGCTGACCACGCTGCTGCAGCTCTCAAGGAAGGAAGGAACGCAGAGCGATGAGCTTCGTCCTGTGCTCCATTCTGTGCTCCTGACACAAGGCAATCATGGCCTTGTTGTCTACGTACAGAACTGGAGGAGAACGAGGCCGCTCTCCCAAGTCGGTCAGCAGGTAGGT
This sequence comes from Closterium sp. Naga37s-1, assembly GCA_947471745.1. Lineage (NCBI taxonomy): Eukaryota > Viridiplantae > Streptophyta > Zygnematophyceae > Desmidiales > Closteriaceae > Closterium > Closterium sp. Naga37s-1. Next base: position 1,267,658 of record CANJKZ010000737.1, read on the forward strand.
GAGCTAGCGTAACTCCTGTGCAGCCATGGCCCCTGCGTAGATCTCAGCGTCACAACTGGAACTGAGAACAGAAGACAAGCGGCTAGACCGCCAAGAAACAGAGCCGGAGCCAAGGCTGAAAGTGTAAACCTGTGACGACCGTTGCGTAGCCAAGTCGTCAACCCAAGACGCGTCTGCGTGTTTAGTGAGGAAAACTGGACCCCATCCTCCAAGCATGAGCCCCATGCCCGATGTACTGCACAAGTAGCGCAACACCCTCTTAGCGGTCTCCCAGTGCTCTAGTCGGTGTCTCCCGGGCGCAACATAGCGTGCCATGATGCTAAGAGGGTAGGCAAGGTCAGGTCGAGTGCAGGTCATCAGGTACATGAGGCAGCCCACAAGCTCTGGATACGGGCCACTTGGCTCTACGGACTCGTCCGAACGTGGAGCTGAGAGCGAGTGACCGGTAGGCAGAGTAGTGGACTGTGACGAGGAGTACCGGAAGCCGAAGCGCTGAAGGACCTGGTGCACCATGTGTGACTGAGTCAGGGTGATGGTGCGCCGTGCTCTGTCCTGGGTGATCTGCAAGCCAAGATAGCTGCGCAACTCACCTAGGTCAGTACAGGTGTGTCTCTTCTGCAGCTCGGACTTCACAAGGGTCAGTGCCTCAGTGTCAGCAGTGGAAAAAACCAAGTCGTCGACGTACACGAGGATGTAGAACGGCGTCAGCGAAGTGTCGGTGCATAGAAACAGCGACGGGTCAGCAGTCAAAGGAGCAAACCCAAGAGCCGCAAGCGTCGTCCTCAGTGTGTCGTGCCACTCGCGAGGCGCCTGGCGGAGATCGTAGACTGGCCGCCGGAGGCTCCACTGGGTACCTGCAGGAAATGACCCAGTGAAGCCAGGTGGGCAGCGCAGCCAGATCTCCTCGTGCAGGCTGCCCTGTAAGAAAGCAGTGCTGAAGTCAAGAGAGTGAAGCTCGTAGTCACGCTGAGCGGCGACGTGCAGCAGCACCCGAAGAGTGGTCATCTTTGGGGTAGGGGAGAAGGTCTGGAAGAAGTCAACTCTTTGTCGCTGACTAAAGCCTCGTGCAACGTAAGAAGACTTGAAGACAGGCGGAGAACCCGGCGGCCGCTTCACCCTGAAAATCCACATGCCATCCACTATGTTCGCCCCAGGAGGGGGAACTGCGTCGACGTAGGTGCCTGTGGACTTCCAAGATGCCATCTCTGCGCCCATGGCTGTCTGCCATTGAGAGGAGTAGGGATCGTTAATCGCCTCTGCGTAAGAGCGCGGGGTCGGGATGTCTGGTGCATCTGGGTCTCCCTCAGGTGCAAGCAGCATGACCACGAGATGAGGTACAGTAGCTGCAAGACACTCAAAGTCCTCCTTCCTGTCCTCAAGGACATTCGTACCAAGAGAAAACTCACCCCCGACGGACGGAGGACAGTCAGACTCAGACTCAGCAATAAGACTAGCGGCGTAGTCGAGACGACAAGTGGATGCAAAGTCAACAAGCTCAGCAACTAGGGCAGACGCAGCAGCGGACTCAAACGAAGGGCAGTGACAACAATGGCTAGAAGACGTGTGACAGTAGGACTGGCAGCACGATTTAGGTCAGACTCAGGGTCCAGACCATCAGCAAGTGAGGACGCAGGAGGAGACGGCAGGGGAACTCGCAGTGGAACAAAGGATGGACGAAGTGCCAGAATGTGAGTGCCAAGGAGAGGAGGAGGACGCGGACGAGGAACACGACGACCGGTTTGAACAGCGCAAGCAGGCGAGGCAGGACAAGACGCAGGCTCATGACGCTCTCTAAGAGAGTCTGTCTGCTCAGTGTAAGGAGAAGGAGCGGGCAGTGGGGAGTCTGCCTGTAACTGTGGCTGCGACTGGTGAGGCGGTGGACAGAGTAAGCGTGGAGTAAGGCCAGTAGAAGACAAAAAACTAAGAACCTGGTGAAGGACCGAGCCAGGTGGCAGCAGAGACGACGGCGGCAGAGGAACGAAAAACGGTCGCCGCTGCAGAGTGCCTCCAGCACCAGTACCGCCAGCTCCAGCACCCCCAACGCCAGCACCTCCAGCTCCAGGGTCTCCAGCTCCAGCGCCTCCAGCTCCAGTGCCTCCAGCTCCAGCTCCTCCAGCTCCAGCTCCTCCAGCTCCAGCACCTCCAGCGCTAGCGCCTCCAGCTCCAGCGCCTCCAGCTCCAGTGCCTCCACCTCCAGCTCCTTCAGATCCAACGCCTCCAGCGCCAGCGCCTCCAGCGCCAGCGCCTCCAGCTCCAGGGTCTCCAACTCCAGTGCCTCCAGCTCCAGGGTCTCCAACTCTAGTGCGTCCAGCTCCAGCGCCTCTAGCTCCTGTGCCTCCAGCTCCTGGGTCTCTAGCTCCAGTGCCTCTAACACAACCAGCTCCGGCAGCTCCAGTACCTCTAGTACGAGCACCTCCAGGACCAGCAGCTCCAGCACCTCTGGTACCTCCAGCTCTAGCGCCTCCAGCTCCAGGGTCTCCAGCTCAAGTGCCTCCAGCTCTAGCGCCTCCAACTCCAGCGCCTCCAGCTCCAGCGCCTCCAGCACCAACGCCTCCAGCTCAAGAGTCTCCAGCTCCAGGGCCTCCAGCTCCAGCGCCTCCAGCTCCAAGGTCTCCAGCTCCAGCTCCTCTAGCTCCAGCGCCTCCAGCGCCAGTGCCTCCAGCTCCAGGGTCTCCAGCTCTAGTGCATCCAGCGCCAGGGTCTCCAGCTCCAGCGCCTCCAACACCACCAGCTGCGGCAGCTACAGTACCTCTAGTACAAGCACCTCCAGGACCAGCAGCTCCAGCACCTCCAGTACTTCCACCTCCAGCAATAACTCCAGCACCTCCAAGACTAGTAGCTCCAGCACCTCCAGCTCAAGTGCCTCCAGCGGCAGGGCCTCCAGCTCGTGAAGCGCCACTCCTAAGGCGTGTGCGCCGAGCAAACCACTCGCGTAGCTGCCGCGGTGAGAGAGGCTCCCGCCGGCGAGACTGTCATGGCGAGGCACCCGCAGGACCTCCGGCAGACGAAGTACCCCTAGGCTCAGCACCCCCATACTCCGCACCCTCAGACTCAGCACCCCCAGGCTCCACACCCTCAGTCTTAGCACCCCGAGGCTACGCACCCTCAGGCTCAGCACCCCCAGGCTTCGCACTCGCAGGCTCAGCACCCCAAGGCTCCGCACTCGCAGGTTAGCACCCCCCGACGCAGCACCCCTAGCCGCACCACCCCCAGCAGCACCAGAGTCTACAGCGATCTCGACAGGCTCAGCCAAGGGGAGTGGGTCTACCAGAGACACACTTGAGGGAGCAAGACCCTGAGGGGGGAGGGGGTCTACCGGAGGGGGACCTGGAGCGAGGAAGAGCGGCGGGGGGGGGGAGAGGGGCAGTGCGGTAGGGGAAGAGACGGTAAAAGGGAACCAACTCGTCAAACATGACGTCCAGAGAGGGCAGGACATGGCGCGAGGTGGGGTGGTAAAACTGCCAGCCAGGCGCGTCAGGGGGAAAGCCAAGGAAGACGCAGGGAATGGCATGCGAGGAGAGCTTGTCCGCGGAAGTATCGCGGACAAAGGAACGAGAGCCCCAGACCCGGAACATCGACGCATCGCCAACCTTCCCCGTCCAACGCAGTGTAGGCGAGGTCTCCGGCAAGGAGACACGGGGCCAGAGGTTGAGCTAATGCGCAGCGTACTGGACTGCAAACGGCCACAGAAAATGGGGAGCAGCCGCATGGATCATGGAGGTACGAGCCACCTCCATGACTAAGCCAATGCGGCGCTCAGCAACCCCATTTTGCTGTGGGGAGGCCAGAAGCGCGAACGACTGGAGGATGCCCTCCCCATGACAAAAGTCCCGCAAGAGGTCGGAGGAAAACTCACCACCTCTTTCAGAGTGCAGACGCAAGACAGGAAGGTCCTTGCGGAACCGTTCGCGGAGCTGCCGTCCCTCGACGCAAAGAAAGCAGGGCGGGGCAGGCGAGGGCGGGAGGGGAGGTAGAGACCTTGGAAGACCAGAAACAAGGAGGTGGGAGTGCATGCCACGAAGGCGGGGCAGGAAGGGGTGACCAAGGCGGTGGTGCCAAAGAAGATTCTGGTACGACAGGAGGTGACACAAACAGGGGGCGGCTACCTGACCTGACGCGGACACTTGACTCGAAGCAGCTACCTGAGCAGGCTCGGTAGCCAGTGTGTACAGACTCGACCCTGGCCGACGGATGAACGTGGCCAGGTTACGGCCCGTCCGTGTACACGTGCAGATCGCCACACGCTGACCCCCAGGAGTGGTGGTAGTGACCATCGCATCCTGGAGGTCAGCGGTACTCACCAAGTTCATAGAGAACGAGGGGAGGTGAAGAACTGACTGTGAGCCGGACGGAACCGCCGGACACGAGAGAATAGTGGTGGAACGAGCAAGAATTGGGCCCCCTGAGGGGTCAGCCAGTCTGAGTGGAACAAGTGCAGGGAGTGGAGTGAGTGTGGTACTGTCGCGAAAGAAATAGCGGGAAGCACCTGAGTTTAGTGTGAAGGTGTGCAAGGCCTCATCTGGCGCAGTACCAGGGAGAGTAGATTCACTAGCACCTAGAGCAGCAGCCTCTATACCTGGGTCGGGCGGCACACACAGATAACAGTCACCCTCAGCACTAATAGACAAGGCATACATGGTAGCAAGGATAGCATCATAGTCAATAGCAAAGATATCAACAAGAGACCTAAGCAGCTCTAGCTAGCGGGGGCGCTCATCCTCATCGCCAAACTGAGCGCGCCAAGCATCGTCAAGGCGGGAGAAGAAGCGGTGCTGTTTGTGAAACTTCCCGCATGTCTGACCAGCGTGGTCACCAGTGCGAATGACATACGGGCAGCGAAAACTACCCCTAGATGCCCCATGCTGAGCAAACCACTCACGAAGCTGCTGGGGCGTAGGGGTCTCGCTCCGACGCTGCTGCTGCTGCCTCTAGCCACCGCCAGAACCTCCCCTCTGAACAGCTCCACCCCGACTGCCACCATTGCCGCTGCCACCACTCCCACTTCCGCCACCACCGCCACCACCACTCCCACCGTTGCCACCACTGCCGCCTCCAAAGCCCACACTCCCGCCACCACTCCCACCGCCACCTCCGCCACCTCCACCGCCTTCACCGCTTCCACCACCACCACCCCCGCTGCCACCTCCACCACTCTTGCCTCCCTTGCCCTTGCCGCTGCGGTGCTTCCCACTAGGAGCAGAATCAGCCCCGACCTCCTTTGTACCAAGGATGTCAACGGCAAGGGGGGAGGGGGAACACCCCTCAAAGAAGGGTGTGCGATGCCACGAGCAGCACCTACAGCGACTATGCTAGTCTCAGCTGCAAGGAGGTGCTTCTCGAGCAGGTCCATAGTGAGGTCTGTGGGGTCAAGTGCGAGAAAGTGGTCACTGACTGCGCGAAGAGAGTCAGGGAGGCGGGTGACTATGAAGTAGAGAGTGATGTATATCGGGGGCGGGTTCTTGTCTAGGAACTCGGCTGGGAGGGCAGCGCGGTAGCAGGTGTCGCTAGTGTGAAGGTGGGTGATGAGGTCCTCGACTGTGGCAAAGGCTGAGAGCTTGGGAAAAAGGTAGGGCAGTATAAGTCGGCCAAGAGCAGCAGTGGCATGGGAAGAGTAACGAGCGTCTACAACGTCTTACAGGGCTTTAGCAGTCTTGTGCTGGCCAAAGTGAGCGCGTTCGGCTAACGGAAGGTGATTGCGAACGGCTGAGCGAGCATCAGCGTCACGGGTAAGCCACTGTGAGCGAGTCGCACTAACCGCTGTGTCGGGGGGGGGCGAGAGAGGCTCCAGACTTTTGGTCAAACAACGAAACGATGTCTGTAGAATCGCTCAGTAGGTACAGCTGTAAGTCATCGAGCCACGTATCGAACTGGATCGGACGCCCCTCATGATCGAATGTGAGAACGCTGAGAGTAGCCATAGCGGGCAAAGTAGGGTGGCGTGTGACGAGCAGGGGGGCACGCAGGCAACTGGACGGCGTGACAGGCAGGGCAGCACGCGGGCACTCGGGAAGCGCGCATGGGCAGATCAGGGCGACGCGGCGGCCAGCAGGGCGGCGCGCGGGCAGGGCAGGGCGGCGCGGCGGCCAGCAGGGTGGCGCTCGAGTAGGGCAGGGCGGCACGGCGGCCAGCAGGGTGGCGCTCGGGTAGGGCAGGGCGGCGCGGCGGCCAGCAGGGCGGCGCGCGGGCAGGGCAGGGCGGCACGGCAGGCGGCAGGGCGGTGCGAGGGCAGGGCAGGACAGCGCGCGGCCTGCAAGGCGGCGCGCGGTCAGGGCAGGGCGGCGCGCAGCCAGCAGGGCGGCGCGACACGCAGGGTAGGGCGGCGCGCGGCAAGCTAGGCGGTGCAACGGGCAGGGCAGGGCAGCGCGCAGCTAGCAGGGCAACGCGACAGGCAAGGCAGGGCAGGGCAGCGCCAGTGGTGGGGTAGGGCGCTACGGGCAGCGAACTAATCGATGGGCCCTAAAAAAAAAACGGTCCTAGAACAGGACCTGCTCTGAAACCATGTCAGAAACTAGACGAGGGAATGATTGCATTGAGAAGAAAGTTGGTACAAGTACTAACACTAATTGGGTTGTACCCCTTCTGGGCTACCCCACTACAGCCTACACAATATAAACATTATAACAGTTTGACAGAGGTTACTGAAAAATTACACCAAAAATAATGTGTGCGGAATGGCAGCAAGGCATGTCAGAATGTTATAGTGCTTACATTTGTGTAGGCTATAGTGGGGTAGCCCATAAGGGGTACAACCCAATTAGGGTTAGTACTTGTACCCAACTCTTTCATAGTTCATTCATTCTTGTTCATTATTTTGACATGGTTTCAGAGCAGGTCCTTCGTTAGGACCGATACAACAGCGCGGCCCCGCTAGCCGCCCTGCTGCCCCTAGCGACCCTCGTGTCGCTCCTGCTGCCCCGCGCGCCGCCCTTGTGCGGCCGTGTCTATCGACCCTAGGCCCCGGCGCCCCGTCGACCTTAGGCTCCTGGCGCCCCGTCGACCCTAGGCCCCGGCGCCCTGTCGACCCTAGGCCCCGCGCGCCCCCGTCGACCCTCGGCCCTGGCCCGCCCCGTCGACCCTAGGCCCGCGCGCCCCGTCGACCCTAGGCCCGCGCGCGCCCTGTCTACCCTAGGCCCTCGCCCGCCCCGTCGACCCTAGGCCCGCGCCCGACCCGTCGACCCTAGGCCCCGGACAAGCCCCGTCGACCCTAGGTCCCAGCGCCTCGTCGACCCTAGGCCCGCGAGCCCCGTCGACCCTCGGCCCCATCGACCCTAGGCCCGCGCCCGCCCCGTCGACCCTAGGCCCCGGTGCCCCGTCGACCCTCAGCCTCGGACCCGCCCAGTCGACCCTAGGCCCGCGCCTGCCCTGTCGACCCTAGGCCCCGGCGCCCCGTCGACCCTAGGCCCCGGCGCCCCGTCGACCCTAGGCCCTGGTGCCCCATCCGTCGACCCTAGGCCCCCGGCCCGCCCCGTCGACCCTAGGCCAGCGCGCCGAGTCGACCCTTGACCCCGAACCCGCCCCGTTGACCCCAGGCCCCGCGCGCCGCCCATTCCGGCCCGCCCCTTGCCCCTGCAGCCCGCAAGCCGCCCTTGCAGCCCCGCGCGCCGCCCTAGTGGCCCTCTAGCCGCCCCTGCTGCTATGCTAGCCGCCCCTTGCGGCCCTCTCACCGCCTCTTGCAGCTCACTTGCCACCCCTTGCTGCTGCCTGCCCTGTGCTCTGCGCTGCCCTGCTTCTCCCCGCTCTGCGTGCTGCACCATTATGGCTTCTCTCCGCGTGCTAGCGTTCGATCATGAGGGACGTCCTATACAGTTTGACACGTGGCTCGACAACCTGTAGTTGTACCTACTGAGCGACTCTAGGGACAGCGTTTCATTGTTTGACCACACGTCTGGCGCCGCTCCTGCCCCTCCCGCCACAACTGACAATGCGACTCGCTCACAGTGGCTTACTCGTGACGTTGCTGCTCGCTTAGCCATTCGCAACCACCTGCAACTGGCCGAATGCACTCACTTCGGACAGCACAGGACTGCACATGCGCTGTACGACGTTGTAGTCGCCCGTTACTCCTCGCCTGCCACTGCTGCTCTCGACCGTCTTATACTGCCCTACCTGTTTCCCGAGCTGTCCGCCTTTGCCACAGTGGAGGACCTCGTTTCCCACCTTCGCTCTAGCGACGCTCGCTACCGCGCTGCCGCCCCAGCTGAGTTCCTTGACAGGAACCAGCCCCCGATGTTTATCTCCCTACTTTATAGTCACCAGCCTCCCTAACTCTCTTCGCTCTGTGAGGGACCATGTTCTCTCACTTGACCCCACAGTCCTCACTGTTGACCTACTCGAGCAGCACCTCCTCGCAACTGGGACTAGTGTAGTCACTATAGGTGCTGTTCATGGCACTCCGCACACGCCCTTCTTTGAGGGGTGCTCCCCCTCCCCCCTTGCCCCCTCCTACGCCTCTGCTGCTACTGTTGACGTCCCTGTTGCTTCTTACGTCGTGGCTGCTTCTGCTAGTGCGAAGTGCCGCAACAGCAAGGGCAAGGGTGGCAGGGGTGGTGGTGGGGGCAGCAGTGGAGGCGGTGGAGGCGGTGGAGGCAGTGGAGGTGGTGGTGGTAGTGGGCGTTGTGGCGGGAGTGGGGGATTTGGTGGCGGCGGTGGAGGCAGCGGTGGGAGTGGTGGCGGTAGGACTGGAGCTTAGCATGGAGGTTCTGGAGGAGGCCAGAGGCAGGAGAAGCAGCGTCGGAGCGAGACCCCGTCGCCCCAGCAGCTTCGTGAGTGGTTGTCTCAGTGTGGGGCATCTGGGGGTAGTGGTAGCTGCCTGTATGTCATTCTCACGAGTGACCGTGCTGGTCAGACATGTGGGAAGCCTCACACTCAGCACCGCTGCTTCTCCCGCCTCGACGACGCTTGGCGCGCTGAGTTTGGTGACGAGGTCGAGCGCTCCCGCCGGGCAGAGCTGCTTAGGTCTGGAGTTGCTATCTTTGACCTAGACTATGATGTTATCCTTGCTGCTATGTATGCTTTGTCTACTAGTGCTGAGGGTGACTGTTACCTGTGTGTGCCGCCTGACCCAGGTATAGAGGCTGCTGCTCTAGGTGCTAGTGAGTCTGTTCTCCCTGGTACTGCGCCTGCTGAGGCCTTGCACACCTTCACACTTGACTCAGGTGCCTCACGCTGTTTCTTTCGCGCCAGCACCACCCTCACTCCTCTCTCTACACCTGTACCAGTCAGACTGGCTGACCCCTCAAGGAGCCCAGACGTTGCCCGTTCCTCCACTGTTCTCCCTTGTCTGGCGGTTCCCGTCCGCTTCACTGTCAGGTCTTCACCTCCCCTCGTTCTCTACGAACTTGGTGAGTACCGCTGCCCTCCAGGATGCGATGGTCACTACCACCACTCCTGGGGGTCAGCGTGTGTCGATCTGCACATGTACACGGACGGGCCGACACCTGGCCACGTTCACTCGTCGGCCAGGGTCGAGTCTGTACACAGTGGCTACGGATCCTCCTCAGGTAGCTGCGTCTGCCCAGGTGTCCGCGTCAAGTCAGGTAGCACCCCCTTGCTCGTGTCGCCTCCTGTCGCACCAGAATCTTCTGTGGCACCACCGCCTGGGTCACCCCTCCTTGCCACGCCTTTGTGGCATGCACTCGCGCCTCCTTGTCTCTGGTCTTCCCAGGTCTCTGCCTCCCCTCCCGCCCTCGCCTGCCCCGCCCTGCCTTCCTTGCGTCGAGGGGTGGCAGCGCGCCGCTCCTCACTCCTCCTCGTTTCCCCCGACGACTGCTCCCCTGCAGACTCTCCACATGGACGTGTTGGGCCCAGCCCGCGTCAGTGGACAGGGCCGCGAGCGCTACTTTCTGCTGGTAGTTGACGACTACACGCGGTACACCACGGTCTTCCCCTTGCGCAGCAAGGGTCAGGTCGTTGATGTTTTGATCCCTTGGATCCGTGCAGTACGTCTCCAGCTCCGCGAGCGATTCCACCAGGACCTTCCTGTCCTGCGTCTGCACTCTGACAGAGGTGGTGAGTTCTCCTCCGACCTCTTGCGGGACTTTTGTCGTGGGGAGGGCATTCTCTAGTCGTTCATGGTTCCGGAATCCCCTCAGCAAAATGGGATTGTTGAGCGCCGCATTGGCTTAGTCATGGAGGTCGCTCGTACCTCCATGATCCATGCGGCTGCTCCCCTCTTTCTGTGGCCGTTTGCGGTCCAGTACGCAGCGCATCAGCTCAACCTCTGGCCCCGTGTCTCCTTGCCGGAGACCTCGCCCACACTGCATTGGACGGGGGAGGTTGGCGATGCGTCGGTGTTCCGGGTCTGGGGCTCTCGTGCCTTTGTTCGCGATACGTCCGCGGACAAGCTCTCCGCCCGTGCTATCCCCTGCGTCTTCCCTGGCTTTCCCCCTGACGCGCCTGGCTTGCAGTTTTACCACCCCACCTTGCGCTGTGTCTTCTCCTCTCAGGACGTCACGTTTGACGAGTCGGTTCCCTTTTACCGTCTCTTCGCCTACCGCTCTGCCCCTCCTCCGCCCCCGCCGCTCTTCCTTGCTCCCGGTCCCCGTCCAGTAGACCCCCTCCTGCCCCAGGGTCCTGCTCCCTCAGGTGTGTCTCAGGTAGACCCTCTCCTTGGTGTTTTGCCGGTTGAGGTAGCTGGTGACTCAGGTGCTGCTAGAGGTGCTGCGTTTGGGGGTGTGGGGCCTAGGGGTGCGGAGCCTGGGGGCGCTGAGTCTTAGGTTGCCGGGTCTGGGGGTGCTGAGCCTAGGGGTGCGGAGCCTTGGGGTGCTGAGCCTGCGGGTGTGGAGCCTGGAGGTGCTGAGCCTGGGGGTGCTAAGTCTGAGGGTGCGGAGTCTGGGGGTGCTGAGCCTTGGGGTACTGCTTCTTCTAGAGGTCCTGCGGGTGCTTCGCCACGACTGTCTCCCCGGCCGGAGCCTCTCTCCCCGTAACAGCTGCGCGAATGGTTAGCTCGGCGCATACGCCTTCGGAGTGGAGCTGCCGGAGCTAGAGCCGCTGGAGACACTAGAGACACTAGAGTTGGAGGTGCTGGATTTACTGCTGGAGCTGGTGGTACTGGAGGTGCTGCGGTTGCTGGTCTTGGAGGTGCTCGTACAAGGGGTACTGGAGCTGCTGGGACTGGTGGTGGTGGGGGTGCTGGAGCTGGAGACCCTACGGAGCCTAGAGCTGCTGGGGCTGGAGGCGCTGGAGCTAGAGCCACTGGCGCTGGTGGCTCTGGAGCCCGAGGAGCTGGAGCTAGAGGCAGTGGCGCGGGAGACGCTGGAGCTGGAGGTGCTGGAGCTGGGGGTGCTGGTGGTACTGGTGCCGGAGGCACTGTGCGGCTGCGACCGTACTTCGTTCCCCTGCTTCAGCAGGTTCTTGGTGTCCTATCTTCTACTGGCCTTACTCCTCCCCTACTGTGTCCACCGCTTGACCAGTCGCAGCTGCTATTACAGCCAGCCTCCCCACTGCCTGCTCCTTCTCCTTACTCTGAGCAGACCAGTGGCCCTACAGAGCGTCGTGAGCCTGCGTCTCGTCCTGCCTCCCCTGTTCGCAGTAGTCGTTGTGTTCCTCGTCCGCGTCCTCCTCCTGTCCCCGGCACACACGCTATGACACTTCGTCCTTCCTCTCTGAACTAGAAAGTAGGTGGGTACAAGTAGCAAACCTAAAAGTGTTGTACCCTATAAGAACTACCCCACTACAGCCTAAACGGACTATGGCATATAAGTTTGACAGAGGGCAGCGATGCCGGTGACGAAGGAGGGGACGTCGAGGAGTCCACCGACACCGATGTGGTGGAGGTCTGGCCTGGACTACGGCGTACAGGCCGAATTCGGAGGCCGCCCGACTTCTTCGTACCGGCTGCCTTCACCACGGCGTACGACGAGGTCGACGATGACCTGCTGTACGACGACGCCGAGGAGGATGAAGATCTGCCAGAGCTCAACCCCGACATGCACGCCGACCCCGAGCACCGCTGGGAAATCTCTACGATGACGGTGAAGGAGGCGCTGGCGAGTTGGAAGGGCAAGGCAGTGAAGGCCGCCATGGAGGAGGAGATCTGTAGCCTCATCGGCATGGGAACCGGTGGGTGCTGACGTCGAAGTACCACATCGACGACACTGTCGAACACGAGAAGGCGAGGCTGGTTGTGAAGGGCTTCACGTAGGTGTGTGGCGCCGACTACGACGAGACGTACGCGCCGGTGAGCAGCTACCTCACGTTGAGGATCTTCCTCAGCATCGTCGCTGTCCTCGACCTCAACCTGATGCAGCTCGACATGAAGAATGCTTTCCTGCTGAGTAAGCTCGACCAGGTGCTATACATGTACCAGCCGGACTACTTCAACGACAGGACCAACCGGGTGTGCAAGCTGCTGAAGAGCCTCTACGGGCTGAAGCAGTTGCCGCTGCTGTGGTACAGGGCTCTTGACGGTGTGCTATTGGGCGCTGGCTGGAAGAATAGCCAGGTCGACACAGCTCTCTACTTCAAGGTCGGCAGGGATGGCGTGGCCTGCTAGGTGTTGGTCTACGTCGACGACCTGCTTGCCGCCAGCAGCAGTGCAGCGATGCTGAAGGAGCTGCTGGAGGCCGCCTTCAAGCTGCACGAGATCTCGCCAGTGGAGAAGTACCTCAGGCTGGAGATCGTGCGCGCTAGGCCAGCAAGGAAGCTGTGGCTGCACCAGCAGGGCTACGCCGACAAGCTGCGTAGGCGGTTCCTTGACGAGGAGCAGACCGGGCGCACCCCGAAGACGCCGATCTCAGTCGACGCCTACGACGAGCTGACGTTCGACGTCGAGGAGACACAGGAGCGCCAGGAGGAGGAGTACTGGCAGAAGGTCGGATTAATGCAGTTCGCGGTGATAACGACGAGGCTGGACATCGCCTTTGCCTGCAGCAAGCTGGGGAGCGGCCTCACGGTGAGGAGCGACCAGCACTGGCACGAGGTCGACCGCTGCCCCGCCTACCTCGCCAACACGCGTGACACCGCCCTGGAGTTCGATGGTGGACCAGAGTCGCTGAAGCTGGTCGGCTACGTAGACGCTGACGACGTCGGCGACAAGCAGAACCAGAAGAGCACGGGCGGCTACGTGTTCGTCTACGGAGGGGCCGCAGTCTCCTGGTCGAGTGCGCAACGCTGTCATCGACCGAGTCGGAGTACGTGGCGGAAACCGAAGCCGGCAAGGAGGGACGCCGCCTTCATTTCCTTCTTGCAGAGTTCTGGCAGTTGGACGCCGGGATGCCGACTGTCCTTCGGGTGGACAACAAGTCGGCCATCTCGGTCGCCGATGGCATGGGGTTGACAGGCAACCTCAAGCACATGGAGCGGCGACAAGCCTGGCTGCAGAACATGGTGAAGCGCTGGAAGTTTTCGCTGAAGTACATCCCAACCACCGAGCAGCCGGCCGACTTCCTGATGAAGGCGCTACACTATCCGGCCTTCAACCGGTGCTCCGTCACAATCGGCCAAGTACGCCTGGCCGACGTGGGTGACAACGACGACGAGGTGCAGCATTAGGTGCCATGCCCGCTTGCATGGCTGGTACGGTGACCGGCGTGCTGTGTGGTGGGTGCACGTCGACGAGCTATTCTCCGAGTTGTGATGCCGTGTGGGTTGGAGGCCCAAGCGTGAACGCGGCAGGGGTGTGTCAACAAGAGTTGTTGTTGGCCCCATCCTCGCTTGGACGGAGCCGACTTCATGGTCGGGTGTGCGAGAGGTGCAGCCGACCTGCAGCAGTGGGCGATGCCGACTTGGGCATGCTGGTCGACAGGTCTGGTCGATCTGCACGGGGCCACTGCAAGACTGTGGACCTTGGGTAGCCGGCGGCCGACCTCAACCTGGTGGTCGACGAGGGTAGACGTCGACCTGGGAGGGGCGTCAACTTTGGAGGGCGCCGAGTTCGGGTGGTCGACCTGGCGAGGTCGACCTCATAGGCGTCGACCTGGTGACGCCGACCCGAGGCGGCCGACTGGGTGTGGTCGGCTGACAGGTGTGCTGGTCGACCTGGAGCTGGTCGACCAGGAGTGTCTTCGACCTGGAGCTGGTCGACCAAGGGTGTGGTTGACCTGGTGAGGTCGACTGGAGGTGGTCGTCAACTTGTTTCTGCGGAGGCACGCGACAGTCGCCCAGGTGTTCATGGCCAAGCTGACCTCAGTGTGGTATCCCGAGGTCGACGTGGCTGATCAGGAGTTGTTGTCAGCACGGGGACGATTTGGTGTGTGCGCTGTGCAGGTGACAAGGCACATCCCGCCAATCATATGCGAGCACTTGCGAAGCGAGTGCGCTACTGTCCTGCGGGTGCAACGCTGTACAACCGACTTACTGCAGCGTTGGCATGTCGTCGACTTGCATTGTTGGCGGGCCGCAACTTTGCGCTGCTGGAGTACGGTCGACCAAGTCATGCTGGAACGCGGCCGACCATGCTGCGCTGGCAGTCGTCCTGCTGGCATGCTAGCTCTGATGTAGTCATTGTTGCCATATCATTCTGAACTTGTCATGTTTTCCTAGTGAAACTCTTGCCAATTTCCCTCGTGAATTAGGAATCAGTGTTCGCACAAGGAAATGACTAAGTGAACGAACGCAAAGATCACTCAAGCCACGTGCCTAGCCCGTAGTCTATCTCCCGTTGATTTACTTATCTCCGCACAAACAGACAGTCAAAATTAAATATCCCATACCGCGCATCGACGACCCTATGGATCAAGTGCGTGGTGGAACAATATTCTCGAAGCTGGACCTATGGTCGGGTTACTGGCAGATAAAGATGGCAGACAATTCGATATAGAGACTGCGTTTCGTACCAGATACGCACGAGCGACATTTCAAGTGGAGATGAACCACATCCTATGACCCTTGCTGGACGAGTGTGTAGTAGTGTATCTGGATGATATCTTTATTTACTATAAAAAAACATGAAGGAGCATGTGGAGCATCTGCAGAAAATCTTCGAGATCATGCGGGAGAACCCGTTATACGTGAAGTTGTGAAAAAGCGACTTCGCCCTGAAGAAGTCGCAGTTTCTCGGGCACATGGTGAGTGTCGAAGGCATACACGTGGACCCCTGGAAAATCGAAGCCGACAAGAAGCGGAAAGTACTGGATAATGTCAAGGAGGTTTAGCAGTTTGTGCCACAGTACGCTAAGATAGCAACGCCACTAACGAATTTACTTCAAATGGATATTCCCTATAAATGGGATACTCCTCAACATCAAGCCATGGAACAGCTACAGACAGCACTGACCTCTGCCCCAGTACTCATCCTTCCGGATCCAGTCATAGATTACGTGGTGGAGCAGATAATAGTGACCAGGCAGTCGGAGCAGTACTGATGCAGGATCACGGACGCGGTTTGCAGCCCATCGCCTACCTCTGTAAGAAGTTACACGGGGCAGATGAGAATTACCCAATCCATGACAATGAAGCCTTAGCGATAGTCACATCATTCAAGGCGTGGAGGTGATATTTGGAAGGAGCCAAGACCACAGTCTAGGCTGACAAATGCAGTCTCAAATACCTCCAGTCGTAGTCTATGCTCTCACGAAGACATGTGCGGAGGATGGACTTCCTGGGAACACATTTCCACTACGACATTGTCTACAAGCCAGAGCTACACAACAAGGCCGACACACTGGGTCGTCGACTAGGGGGAGCTGTTCGACTGGGAGGGCGACGGAGCAGTCCGTCGCCCTGAGAAGTGAGCAGCGGTCGACGAGGGGAGCTCGTCGACAACAGTTGACAGTCCTGGTCGACGGAAGGGGTCCGTCGCCCAGGGGGTAGCCCGACGGGAGCCGCGGTCGACCAGGGACACCTGGTGATCGACCAGAGGGACCCGGTGGTCAACCAGAGGCACTTGGGGTTGTCCAGGTTGACCGGGTAACCTGCTCGACGAGTTCTCCGGAGGCACGCGAACGTCGTTGAAGTCGCGATGGCGAAGGCGACTTTGGGTTGGTATCCCGAAGTCGATGTGGCTCGTCAGGCGCAGACAATAGCCGACGAATGCACAACGGTGCAAGTCGGGCCAATCGTCTGCGCGCATCTGCGAGCGTGCACACTGCTGTCTTCTACGGGGTAACGCTGGACAGTTGCTCTGCTGCAGCGTTGGCACACCGTCGACCTGCTGTGTTGGCAGGTCGCCTTTCTGCAGTGCTGGCGCGGCTCCTCTACGCAACGCTGGCAGGCGGTCGACCATGCTGTGCTGTCTGTCGACCAGGCTAGCTGCAGAGTTGCTAGGTGCCTGATGTAGTCATTCTTGTCATTGCTTGTAAAAACAATTCTGTAACTCCAACTTTGCTAGTGGAAATTCTTGCCAATTCTCTCGTGATTGTGCAAGCACCAAGGAACTAGGCAAAGCTACGATCACCTCTAGTAGTTCGTGCCAACCCCATAGTCTAGCTCACTACCGTTGTAGAGTGATTCTCCGCAGAGAGGTCTTTTCATTGCAAAGTGTTCGGTGTCTGGAATAGGAAAACACTGAATGAGGGGGGAGTTCGGGTGAAGAGGGGGATATAGTGTAAGGGGAAAACACAAGAACATGATGGGGAGAGGAACCATGAGGTGTGGTGTGCGCACTGGGATTCGAACCCGAGTCTTCACCGTAGTAAGCAACAAACAACTGACTGAACGACTTGAAGAAGGTAGACTAGTACATTCTAAATATACTCGACGGCGACGGTTCCTTTGCTCGCTGAAGTCGATGAGCCTGCTGATGAGGATGTTGTGGAGGTCCTTCCACCTTCCCCGGTTCTTGCTCCTCCCTTCCCCGTCGTAGATCGGCCTGCGTCGACACCTGTGTCGGCCACCGGCGATGAGGGGAGCATTGAGGCATCGCCTGTGGCACCGGCCAGTGGCATCGCCGGCGGTCGACAAGACGCCAAGCTCGTCGACCAGGATGGGAAGCCGTCGACGACAGGGGAGCAGCAGACAGGGGAGCCGGTCGAACAAGAGGCAGCAGCAAGGGTGCAATCGACAGGGGAGCTGCCAATGTCAGCAGGAAGTGAGCAGCTGGTCGAAGGTTCGAAGCAGCTGGTTGGCGACTTGACAGTCGACGAAGAAGGGGAGCTGTCGGCAGGAGAAGAGTCCACCGACAGCGACGTGGTGGAGGTGCCAATCACAAAGCCTGAGCTACGACGCACTGGTCGAGCTCGACGGCCGCCGGAGCGGCTGAGCCTCCACGCCTGCCTACTGCCAGCTGCCTTCACCATTGTGTACGGCGAGGTCGACGATGACCTGTTGTACGACGACGCCAAGGAGGATGACGAACTGCTGGAGCTTGACCCCGACATGCACGCAGACCCCGAACACTGCTGGGACATCGCCACAATGACGGTAAAGGAGGCGCTGGCGAGCTGGAAGGGTGAGGCGGTAAAGGCTGCCATGGAAGAAGAGATCCGCAGCCTCGTCGACATGGGCACTTGGGAGCTGGTCGAACGCCCACACGGGGTGAACATCATGAAGAACCGGTGGGTGCTGACGACCAAGTACCGCCTTGACGACACCGTCGAGCGCGAGAAGGCGAGGCTGGTCGTGAAGGGCTTCACGCAAGTGTACGGTGCCGACTACAACGAGACATACTCGCCGGTGAGCAGCTACGTTACGCTGAGGATCTTCCTCAGCATCGTCGCCGTCCTTGACCTCAATCTGGTGCAGCTCGACATGAAGAACGCTTTCCTGCAGAGCAAGCTCGACAGGGTGCTTTACATGTACCAGCCGGAACACTTCGACGATAGGACTGGCCGGGTGTGTGAGCTGCTGAAGAGCCTCTACGGGCTGAAGCAGTCGCCGCTGCTGTGGTACAGGGCACTCGACGGTGTGCTGCTGGGCGCTGGCTGGAAGAAGAGCCAGGTCGACAAGGCGCTCTACTACAAGGCCGGCGACATTGGAGTGACCTGCTGGGTGCTGGTCTACGTCGACGACCTGCTCGCCGCCAGCAGCAGCCCCGCAATGCTGAAGGAGCTAAAGGAGCTGCTGGAGGCTGCCTTCGAGCTGCGCGAGATTTCGCCAGTCGTCAAGTACCTCGGGCTTGAGATCGTGCGCGACAGGCCAGCGAGGAAGCTGTGGCTTCACCAGCAAAGCTACGCCGACAAGCTGCGCAGGCGCTTCGTCGACCAGGAGCAGGGCGGTCGAGTCCCGAAGACGCCGGTCTCGGTTGATGCCTACGCCGAGCTGACGTTCGACGACGAGGAGGCGCAGGAGCGCGAGGAGGAGTACCGGCAAAAGTTTGGCTCGCTGCAGTTCGCGGCAACAACGACGAGGCCGGACATCGCGTTCGCCTGCAGCAAGCTGGGGAGCGGCCTCACGGTGAGGAGCGACCAGCATTGGCGCGAGTTCGACCGCTGCCTTGCCTACCTCGCTGACACCCGCGACACCGCCTTGGAGTTCAGCGGTGGACTAGAGTCGCTTGAGCTGATCGGCTACGTGGACGCCGATGACGCGGGCAACAAGCAGAACCGTACGAGCACAGGAGGCTACGTGTTCGTCTACGGAGGGGCCACCGTCTCCTGGTCGAGCTCGCGCAGCAAGTGCGCGACATTGTCGTCGACCGAGTCAGAGTACGTGGCGGCCACGAATGCAGGCAAGGAGGGACGCCGACTTCGTTTCCTTCTTGCGGAATTCAAGCTACTCGACGCTGGGAAGCCAACCATCCTCCGCGTCGACAGCAAGTCGGCAATTATGGTCGCTGAGGGCTTGGGGCTGACGGGCAACCTCAAGCACATGGAGCGACGCTATGCCTGGCTGCAGCACATGGTGAGGCGCGGGAAATTCGTACTAAAGTACATCCCGACCACCGAGCAGCCGGCCGACTTCCTGACGAAGGCGCTGCACTTTCCGGCTTTCCACCGGTGCTCTGTCGCCATCGGCCAAGTTCGTCTGGCCGACGTCGGCGACGGCCACGATGATGTGCAGCAATAGGTGCCGTGCCCTTCTGCACGGCTGGTGCGCTGACGGCATGCTGTGTGAGGGGTGCATGCCGAGGATGAGTTTTCTCCATAGTATGCTGCCGTGTGGGCTGGGCGCCCAAGCGTGAGCGTGGCAGGGGAGTTTTAACGGTGTGAAAGAATAGACGAAAGAATGATTGAATTAGGAAATGAGAAGGGTACAAGTAGGAAACACAAAAGTGTTGTACCCTCTAAGGACTACCCCACTACAGCCTAAACAGACTATAGTAAATATATGTTTGACACACCCCCATAGGCAAAGTGGGGGAGAACAAGGGGTCACAAGACCAGTCAAGAAAGACAAAGCAAACTCAGGGTGGATCACAAAGTCACCACACAGTCTGAGCACAAGCAAAGGGCCAGAAGGCCAGTTCACATGCAGAGTTATATAAAGGAAAGCAAGCAATACAGTGAACACAACCTAGCAAGTGTAAGCATGCAGGTATAAGTATATAGAGTACAGTACAAGCAGAGTCAAGAAGTCAACAAGTGAGGCACAGTAGGTACAAGGCCTAACACAGTACAGAAACGCTGATGATCACAAGGCTGAAGTGCCTTGGTGAAAACATCAGCAGTGTTGGCCTGAGAGGCCACGTAAGCAAGACGAAGCTGGCCACGCTGCTGCAACTCTCGAGCAAGGAAGTAGCGCAGAGCAATGTGCTTCGTTCTGTGCTCCAGTCTGTGCTCCTGACACAAGGCCAGCATGGCCTTGTTGTCGACGTACAGAACTGGAGGAGAACGAGGCGCCTCTCCCAAGTCGGTCAGCAGGTAGGTGAGCCAGCGAAGCTCCTGTGCAGCCATGGCCAGCGTAGATCTCAGCCTCGCAACTGGAGCTGAGAACAGAAGAAGAGCGGGTAGACCGCCAGGAGACAACCGGAGCCAAGGCTGAAGGTGTAACCCTGTGACGACCGCTGCGTAGCCAAGACGTCAACCCAGGAGGCGTCAGCGTGACCAGTGAGGACAACTCGAGCCCGTCCTCCAAGCACGAGCCCCATGCCCGATGTACTGCACAAGTATCGCAACACCCTCTTCGCAGCATCCCAGTGCACCTTTCGGTGCCTGCCGGGAGCCACGTAGCGAGCCAGAAGGCTGAGAGGGTATGCGAGGTCAGGTCGTGTGCAAGTCATCAGGTACATGAGGCAGCCCACAAGCTCTGGATACGGGCCACTCGGCTCTACGGACTCGTCCGAAGGTGGAGCTGAGAGCGAGTGACCGGTAGGCAGAGGAGTGGACTGTGGCGAGGAGTAGGTGAAGCCGAAGCGCTGAAGGACCTGCTGCACCATGTGTGACTGAGTCAAGGTAATGGTGCGCTGTGCTCTGTCCCGGATGATCCGCAAGCCAAGATAGCTTGTCAGCTCACCCAGGTCTGTGCACGTGTGTCTCTTCTGCAGCTCGGACTTCACGTGGGCAAGTGCCTCCGTGTCAGCAGTAGCAAAGACGAGGTCGTCTACGTACACGAGAACGTAGAACGGTGGAAGAGTAGCGTCAGTGCGTAGAAACAGAGAAGGGTCAGCAGTGGAAGGAGCAAAACCAAGAGCAGCAAGAGTCGTCCTGAGCGTGTCGTGCCACTCACGGGGCGCCTGGCGGAGACCGTAGACTGGCCGCCGGAGGCTCCACTGGGTACCAGTAGGAAACGACCCAGTGAAGCCAGGTGGGCGGCGCAGCCAGATCTCCTCGTGCAGGCTGCCCTGTAGGAAGGCTGTGCTGAAGTCAAGCGAGTGGAGCTCGTAGTCACGCTGAGCAGCAACGTGCAGCAGTACCCGAAGAGTGGTCATCTTCGGGGTAGGGGAGAAGGTCTGAAAGAAGTCAACTCCCTGTCGCTGATTGAAGCCATGTGCAACATAACGCGCCTTGAAGGCAGGCGGAGAACCCGGCGGCCGCTTCACCCTGAAGATCCACATGCCACTGACAATGTTCGCCCCAGGTGGGGGAACCTCGTCTACGTAGGTGCCTGTGGACTTCCAGGAAGCCATCTCCGGGTCTCCCTCAGGGGCAAGCAGCATGGACACGAGATGAGGTGAAGCAGCAGCAAAACACTCAAGGTCCTCCTGTCTGTCCTCAAGGACGTCCGTGCCAAGAGCACACTCACACCCGACGGACGGAGGACAGACAGACGCAGACGCAGACTCAGTAACAAGACTAGCAGCGTAGTCTAGGCGACAGGCCGCAGCAAAGTCAACAAGCTCAGCAACAAGAGCAGACGCAGCAGAGGACTCAAACAGAGGGTCAGTGACAGCAGTGGCCAGAAAGCGGGTGACAGTAGGACTAGCAGCACGAAGGGAGTCAGACTCCGGGTCCGGACCGTCAGGAAGAGAGGACGCAGGAGGAGAGGGCAGAGGGACACGCTGTGGAGCAGTAGAAGGACGCAGTGTCATAGAGTGAGTGCCTGGGACAAGAGGAAGACGCGGACGCGAAACACGACCAGTGCGAACAGGACGGACAGGCGACGCAGAACGAGACGCAGGCGACACAGGACGAGACTCAGGCTCCCGACGCTCCGTAAGACCTCTAGACGGACCGGAGTAAGGAGAAGGACCAGGCAGCGGAGAGGCCCGCTGCAACTGCGACTGGGACTGGACAGGCGGTGGACTCAGGAAAGGAGGAGGAGGACCAGGAGAAAGCGGGGAGCCAAGAACCTGCTGAAGGAGCGGAACGTAGTACAGCCGCGGCCGCGCAGCGCCTCCAGAGACAGCAGAGACAGAACCGGTACCCTCAGCCCCAGGGCCTCCAGTCCCAGCAGCACCTCCAGCAGCTCCAGCAGCACCTGGAGCACCTCCAGCAGCTCCAGCTCCAGCACCACCTCCAGCAGCGCCAGCACCTCTAGTAGCTCCAGTAGTACCTCCAGTACCTCCAGCAGCACCAGCACCAGTAGCACCTCCAGCAGCTCCAGCACCAGCAGCACCTCCAGCAGCACCAGCACCCGGAGCACCTCCTGCAGCTCCAGCTCCAGCACCACCTCCAGCAGCGCCAGCACCTCCAGTAGCACCAGTAGCACCTCCAGCACCTCCAGCAGCCCCAGCACCAGCAGCAACCCGACCGCGCCGAGAGTACCACTCACGAAGGCGCTGTGGAGAGAGAGGCTCCCGCCGCGACGGGACACCTAGAGCACCTCCAGACGCAGCACGCGCAGGTGTAGTACCCCCAGACTCAACACCCCTAGTCTCAGCACCCCCAGACTCAGCACCCCCAGTCTCAGCACCCCTAGCAGCACCTGAGGCGACAGCTACCTCGACCGGCTCGGCAGGGTCTACCTGGGACACACCTGAGGGGGCAGGACCCTGGGGGGGGAGGGAGTCTACCAGGGGAGTACCTGGTGCCAGGAAGAGTGGCGGGGGGGGGGGGGGGAGAGGCAGTGCGGTAGGGAAAGAGACGGTAGTACGACACCGACTCGTCAAACGTGACGTCTTGAGAGGACAGAACACGACGCGAGGTGGGGTGGTAGAACTGCCACCCGGGTGCGTCAGGAGGGAAGCCAAGGAAGACACAGGGAACGGCACGGGAGGACAGCTTGTCCGCTGTAGTATCGCGGACAAAAGCTCGAGATCCCCAGACACGGAACGCGGACGCATCGCCAACCTTCCCCGTCCACCGCAGAGTAGGTGTGGTCTCCGGCAAGGAGACACGAGGCTGAAGGTTGATCTGATGCGCAGCGTACTGAACCGCGAATGGCCACAGAAAATGGGGAGCAGCCGCATGGATCATGGACGTACGAGCGACATCCATGACCATGCCAATGCGGCGCTCAGCAATCCCATTTTGCTGCGGGGAGGCCGGAAGCGTGAACGTCTGGCGGATGCCCTCCAAACGACAGAAGGCTCTCAGGAGGTCGGACGAAAACTCCCCGCCTCTGTCTGAGTGCAGACGCAGAACAGGAAGGTCGGAGCCGAAACTCTCACTAAGCTGGCGACGAGCACCGCGGATCCAGTCGATCAACACCTCAGTGACATCACCCTTGCTGCGCAAGGGGAAGACTGTGGTGTAACGCGAGTAGTCGTCAACGACCAGCAGAAAGTAACGCTCGTGACCCCATCCACGGATGCGGGCTGGGCCCCACACGTCCATGTGAAGAGTCTGCAGAGGGGCCTCAGTCGGAGGAAACGAGGAGGAGTGAGGAGCGGCACGCTGCCGGCCCTCGACACAAGGAATACAGGTGGGGGCAGGCCCCGGAGGAAGGGGAGGGAGGGACCTGGGGAGGCCAGAGACAAAACCACGGGAGGCCATACCTCGAAGACGAGGCAGGGAGGGGTGACCAAGGCGGTGGTGCCAAAGGAGAGTCTCGTGCGCCAGAGGACGACACGAGCAGGGGGCAGACGCAGGACTAGACCTGGACGCAGCAGCAAACACCTGACTGGACGCAGCTACCTGACCAGACGCAGGGACCGGAGGAGGCGCAGTAGTCAGTGTGTACAGACTCGACCCTGGCCGACGGGTGAACGTGGCCAGGTGGCGGCCCGTCCGAGAGCAAGTGCAGTGGGTCACACGCTGACCTCCAGGGGTGAACTGGTCAACCCACGCGTCCTGGAGGTCAGCTCCACTCACCAAGTTCGTAGAGAACGAGGGGAGGTGGAGTCCCGACAGCAAGCCCGACGGGGCCGCAGGACACGGTAGAACTGTGGAGGAGTGTGCAAGGACTGGGCCCCCGGAGGGGTCAGCAAGGGAGACCGCAACAGGCCGACGGAGCGGCGTAAGCGTGGTGCTGTCTCTAAAGAAAGAGCGCGAAGCACCAGAGTCAAGTGTGAAGGTGTGAAAGGACTCAGTAGGTGCAGTACCAGAGAGAGGAGACGTACCAGCACCTGGAGCAGCAGACGCACGAGCACCTAGAGCAGCAGCCGCACTAGCACCCAGAGCAGCAGCCACAGTGCCCGGGTCGGGCGGGACACGCAGGTAACAGTCACCCTCAGTAATATCAGCAAAAGCATACATGGCAGCAAGGATAGCATCAAAGTCTAGATCAAAGATAGGCACATTCTGCAGAAGCAGATCATGCCAACGAGGAAGCTCAACAGCGTCTGGAAACTGGGCACGCCAAGCGTCAGTCAAGCGGCCGAAGCAGCACTGCGTGGTGTGTGGGAGACCACACACCTCCCCACTCCGAGCGCCGGTGCAAAGAACGTAAGAGCAGGGACCCGCACCCCCAGACCTCCCACGCCCAGCGTACCACTCACAAAGCTGCTGAACCGACGGGGTCTCACGGGTGCGCTGCTGCTGCTGGCGCTGGCTGCCACCAAGGCCTCCACGCGGCGTAGCTGCACCGCGACCAGCACCACCTCCTCCGCTACCTCCACCACCGCTGCCGCCGCCTCCACCCCCTCCGCTACCGCCGCCACGGCCTCCACTGCCGCCACCGACTCCCCCACTCCCGGTACCACCCCCACCACCACCTCCACCTCCTCCACCGCCCCCACCGCTTCCCCCACCGCCCCCTCCACCACCCCTGCTGCCCTTGCCCTTGCCGGGGCGGCGTCGCCCAGTAGAGGCAGACGCAGCGCCGACCTCCTCAGTGCCAACGAGGTCGACAGCAGCAGCAGAGGCAACAGAGGGGAGAAGGGGAACAGGGGAACACCCCTCAAAGAAGGGGGTGCGACGGTCGCCGCGAGAAGCACCTACAGCTAAGATACTCTTCTCAGCTGCAGCAAGGCGCTCCTCTAGCAAGTCGACAGTCAGCTCGGTGGGGCAAAGGGAGAGGAAGTGATCCCTGACTGAGGAGAGAGAGTCAGGGAGGCGGGTGACTAGGTAGTAAAGGGTGATGTACATGGGGGGGGAGTTCGTGGGAAGAAACTCAGTGGGAAGGGCAGCGCGGTAGCGAGCGTCACTAGTGCGGAGGTGAGCAACTAGGTCAGCAACAGTGGCAAAGGCGGCAAGGTCAGGAAAGAGGTACGGTAGCATGAGGCGGCTGAGGGCAGCAGTGGTAGGGGAGGAGTAGCGTGCAACTACAGCGTCGTACAGAGCCCTAGCACTCTTGTATAGACTAAAGTGCGCGCGCTCAGTAGACGGCAGGAGATTGCGCACAGCAAGACGAGCAGCAGCATCGCGCGTGAGCCACTGCGAGCGAATAGTACTGTCAGCATCAGCAGCAGGGGCGGTAGAGGCACCAGACGTGAGATCGAACAGTGAGAGGCCATCCTTGCTATCGCACTGTAGGAAAAGCTGCAGATCATCTAGCCAGACCTCAAAGTCAACAGCACGACCCTCAGCATCAAAGGTAAGAACATTGAGACTAGCCATGACAGGTGCAGCAGCAGGCTAGGCAGGGCGGCGCGGCTCGGCAGGGCAGCACTCTTACCAGTGGCGAGGCCGGGGCAGGGCCGGGGTAGGGCCGCGACAGTGCAGGAGCAGGGCAGGGGCAGGGTCGGTGCAGAGCCGGGGCAGGGCCGAGGCAGGGCCGGGGCAGGGCAGGGGCAGGGCCGGGGCAGAGCCGGGGCAGGGCCGGGGCAGGGCCGGGGCAGGGTCGGAGCAGGGCCGGGGCAGGGCCGGGGCAGGGCCGGGGCAGGGCAGGTGCAGGGCCGGGGCAGAGCCGGAGCAGGGCCGGGGCAGAGCCGGGGTGTTGGTGCAACCCTACGGTTTGCATTCGGCTTGTTGTCCGTGTGCGTGCATGCGTGTGTGCATGGAATGGTATGAGGGCATGAAATAATATAATTTTATGCTTACAATAGTGTGTGAATGATGAGGCATGATTTTGAATGTGTGTGTCGAGTCAATAGCGAGTTATCGCTAGTCGCGTGTCACGTCGTCGTTTGCGTGTCGTGTGCGGTTTTTCTATTTTGTCGTGTGTGGAACGTTCGGCGTGTCGCAGGTGTGCGCAGCAGACTTCCTAGAACTCAAGGAAGAATTTACCTTGAAGAACCAGAGCCTTGGTTTCAAGAATCAAGTGATTTCGAAGCTCTCCAAAAGGGTAAACTTTAAGATAGTGAGAATAGTTGCATTACTTTGTGTAGTGTAACATTTCTCTTGGTGTAGGCCCTTGTGGAGGGTAGTTTCGAGATCCTTCGTGGTTGGGGACAGTGTGGCACTGTTCCACATCACTGTACCTCGGCTCTTGGGGTTTGTAGGAGCTGGGAGTCATTCCCAACTCGTAACTCTTCCTATCTTGTGTTATAAGACTATAGTGGCTGCCATAGTACCGTTCGTTCAAACCGACGCTGTGTCGTCAATTCATTATCAAATCGTGCAATCTAAATTGCTTATTGTATACGACGTAAAGACGCTCCAGATCCAATTTGAATCAAGTCATTTGCAGCTGTGAGCAGAACGCTATCAACGTTTGAAGCCGCTGTGCAGAAATCCGTCTGTGCTCTCTATCTTTCGTTTTAGGCACATTCAAGCCTATTGTGACTATAACAAGTGGTATCAGAGCCCCTTGGAGCAGTTTCGACAATGGCTGGACCTGAGGAAAGGGGTGGCAGAGGTGCTGGTGGCAGTGGAGAAGCTCAAGCTCAAGGCCAACCCCGTGATTCAGCCATGGCGCCCATGCAACCAAGTCTTGGCCCACCTAGGGATGAGCCTAGGGTGTTTGGGCTTGACAAGTTCAACGGTGACAACTTTGCTGAATGGTCCTTCAAGATGGAGAACATCTTTGACCACTATGACCTGCTGGAGGTGATGGAAGGAACGGAGAAGCGCCCCGAGAACGACCCGGAGAAGAGCCCGTGGGTGCGGAAGAGCGCACAAGGCTATCTCCTACTTGGGCAAGCGTTGGGGAGCAGCCAGATCCGTCACATCAAGCCATTCCAGCGTGAACCAGAGGCATGGGCTGCTCTCAAGGGTGTACACGCTCCTGCAACAGCGGCGGTAGCGGTGGTGTTGGAACGGCAAATGGCGGCACTACGAATTGAAGAAGACGAAGCGGTTGAAGAAGGGGTGCAGAAATTCTTCGACTTGTTGACGCGGCTTGAGGGAGCTGATTTGAACTACAGTGAGCTCCAAAAGAAGACCAAGTTGCTGGCCTTACTCCCAGAGTCATGATCCTCGCTCATCATCAACCTCAATCGTGACTTGCCCCGCCTCTCGCTCGAAGACGTGAAGCGAGCGATCCTTCAAGAGGATTTCCGTCGCCGTGAGTTGGCGAGTGCGGATGGCGCCGGGGCAGCAAGCATCGGCCGTGGATATGGCCGTGGAAGGGGCAGAGGACGTGGAGGAGGAAGGTTTGGAGGCAGCAACTTCAACGGAGGCCGCGGGAGTAGCGGATACGGCAATGACAACAAGAACAACGGACGCGGTCGCGGACGGTTCGACCACGAGTGTCATTTTTGCCACAAGAGCGGACACATGTGGCGCGATTGCTACAAACTCCCTGATGGATGGACTCCTGCTCAAGAGGGTAGAGGAGCAGGAGGAGGGAGAGGAAGAGGCCGTGGAGGCCGTGGCGGTCGCGGAGGTGGTGCTGCAAGTATGAAGATTGCTGGCAACGAGAGCGAGTCGAGGGACGATCGCTTTCCGGGTCAATTCTTCTTCGTGTCCACACAAGCACCGGCTGGTCCAGAGAAGGATGAAAGCTTTGAGGAGCCAGCAGCTGTGGGGAAAGTCACCCTACACTCCCTGGACTATTGGGTGATCGATAGCGACGCTACCTATAGCATGACACCTCGTGCGGACTTGCTCACCGAACTTGAGCCGTCACCGGTGAAGCATGTGACATCGGCTTTGGGGCAGCGAGCAGAGGTGAAAGGCATGGGCAAGGCCATGTTCAAGGGTGCTGATGGGAAGATGGTGGGCCTCAAGAACGTGCTTTGGGTGCCCAACCTTGCTGCCAACCTGATTTCCGTGCGGCGGTTGCAAAAGGCCGGCATGGACACGAGCTCGAAGGGAGCTAAGACCTACACCGCGAGGCTTGGCGAGCGGATTCTTTGGGACCTTCACGAGGATAGAGATGTCTACAACGAGATGTGGCAAATCCCTGTGGTCCCCATGCCTAAGGAGAGGCAAGTGGCAGCAAGCATCAGCACCAAGGGTGAAGCGGTTGGTAGCGGCGATGGCACGAACGGTCGCGCTAAGGAGATTGAGTCTAAGAAGTGCAATCTTGGAGGGACCAGCAAGCTTGGCGAACATGAGGAGAGTGGTGCAGCAGCCAAGGAGCAGCACAAGGGTGAGGAGAACCCCAAGGCAGTAGCGGAGGAGGAGTACGGAGAGAGCATGTGGGGCACCATTGCGAGTGCGGCATTCTCCAATCCGACTTCGGCTACGGGGGAGTGTGATTGGCTCACCTTGCATCGGCGAATGGGGCATGTGGCCCTGCCCATCTTGCAGCAGCTAGTGAAGGATGAGATGGTTGCTGGCATACGTGTGAAGGGGGAGCCCGATGAGGTACTTGGCTGCCCAACGTGCATGCAAGCCAAATTCACCGTTACCCGTTCTCTAGTTCGGAGGCAACGGCTAAGGCACCACTTGATGAGGTGGTGATGGACGTGGTGGGCCCCTTGAAGCTTGGAGCTGCTGGAGCTGAGTACTTTCTCACCATTGTGGATGTCTACACTCGCATGACTTGGGTGTACGTGCTGTCCAAGAAGAGTGACGTGGCTGAAACGGTGAAGACCGATTGGTTGCCGATGGTGGAGCGGCAACAAGACCGGCTAGTGAAGGCAATTCGCACCGATCGCGGGGGAGAGTTCCTGAGCAAGGAGTTCTCATTGTGGCTGAAGAAGAATGGCATAAGGCACTCCCTTACCATGCCATACTCCCCTGCAATGAACGGCATCGCCGAGCGAGCGAACCGGACAATCACGGAGACGGCGCGTGGGTTGCTCATTGAAGCCGGGCTACCCGACTATTTCTGGCCTGATGCGGTGCGGAGTGCGTGTGTGGCCAAGAACAGAGCTTTGACTCATGTGGGAGCAGACAAATGGGTGCCCTATGTGGAGTGGGTTGGAAGGAAGCCAAAGGTGGATATGCTTCGGGTGTTCGGGTGCATGTGCATGGCGCTCGTGCCTAAGCATCTTCGGCACAACAAGCTCGGTGCCAAGGCGATATGGGCTGTGCACTTGGGCATGGCTCAAAACAGCAAGGGGTGGCTTCTTTGGGACCCATTCACTAAGAAATTCTTGGTGAGCAGGGACTGCAAATTCATGGAGAATCTGATGTACAAGGATTGGAAGGCGGAGAATGAGGCGAAGATAGGCATGCGGTTTGGAGAGGTGAAGAGTTCCGGTTTGGGGCATGTGGAGCTGCCCTTGGAGCTGAGCAGCAGCAGCACCACCACAAGGCAATCTTCCCTTGTGAATGGGGGAGAGGAGGCCAAGGATGCAGAGGAAGAAGAGGAGGAGGTGCAGCAAGTGAGCGAGCGTGCATCGACACTTCCTTCTCGCACTACGAGTGCTCCACGGATCCGAGTCACCCCGCAGCAACGCCAAGGCCTTCATGTCCTTGCAGCTGAGGAGGAAGGAAGGGGCAAGAGGAGAATTCAAGCCCCTAATAGGCTGACCTATGATGCACTGGGAAAGCCAGCCAAGTCAGCCTTGGCCGGAGCGGCACTTATAGTTGGAGATGACAAGGAGAGTGACTACGAGGAGTGTGCCTTCGCGTTCTTCTCTCCGGTGGAGATGCCGGGGGAACCAGCAACTCTCAAGGAGGCCTTGGAGAGTAGTGATGCTGAGGAGTGGAAGAAGGCAATGGAGAGTGAGCTGAAGAGCATTGAGGAGAACGGCACGTGGGAATTGGTGGAGCTACCGGAGGGGCGTAAGGCGATTATGTCCAAGTGGCTCTTCAAGATCAAGTCCGACGCCGACGGCAAGATCGAGCGCTACAAGTCTAGGCTTGTGGCAAAGGGGTACCAGCAGAAGGAGAAGGTGGACTATAAGGAGTTGTTTGCTCCTGTGGTGAAGCCGACGACGCTGAGAACCCTACTCGCGGGAGCTGCCATCAAAGGATGGGTGGTGAAACAAATGGATGTCACAACGGCATTCCTCAACGGCGTCCTTGAGGAAGATATTTTTATGGCGCAGCCAGAGGGGTTTGATGATGGTAGTGGCAGAGTTCTGAGGCTGAAGAAGGCCCTTTATGGACTGAAGCAGGCCCCTAGGCAGTGGTACTTGAAGCTGCGAGGAGTTTTGGAGGAGATAGGGTTCACTCCTTCATCCGCCGATCATTCCTTGTTCATGCTTGGCGAGGGGGAGCAGAGGAGTTTCATGGTGGTTTATGTGGATGACATCCTCATTTTCTCACCCTCTTCTGACCTTGTGAAGGAGGTGATGCTGAAGCTTCAAGACAAGTTCAAGTGCAAAGCAGTTGGTGACGTGAGCTTCTACCTCGGGCTTCACATTGAACGCGATGTGGAGAAGCGGTGCATGCGGGTGCATCAACGAAAGTACCTGGAGGCATTGGCTGCCAATTTTGGGCAGAGTGAAGGCCATGTGGCTACACCCTTTCCCTCAGGGTTCAAGTGTGTGAAGGGACCAGAGGAGGAGAGCGTTGGTGAAGAGGAGAGGCGTCGTTTTCACTCGTTGGTGGGCAGCCTCATGTACGCGGCGGTAAACACCCGACCGGACGTCGCGTTTGCTACCGGACAGTTGGCTAGGGTTGTTCAATGCCCTAATGAGGAGCAGGTAGCAGCTGGAATGAGGGTGGCCAAGTATCTTGGCCAAACACCGACCGTTGGGCTGCAATACTCAGCGGCGGGGCGCGGATGGTGTTGAACCCGGGCGTTTGTTCCTCACCGCATTCTCGGATGCTTCTTTTGCATCAGAACCAGAGGACATGACAAGTGTTGGAGGGTTCATTTGCTGTGTTGCTGGAGGCCCAACTGCTTGGGAGAGCAAGAAGCAGGTGGATCAAGCATTGAGATATATGGCACTCTTCCGTGCCGTACGAGAGATTGTGTGGCAGCGGCGTTTGTTGGCTGAATTGGGGGAGGAGCAGCAAGGACCTACCCCACTCTACTGTGACAGCCAGGGTGCCATTGCTCTTGCTAAGAACCCTGTGTTGCATGGCCTCACCAAGCACATGAGGGTGAAGTGGCATTGGACGAGGAGCATGGTGGCCGCGGGTGAAGTTGAGTTGCACTATGTGAAGACGACAAGGCAGCCAGCTGACATGATGACCAAGAGGCTGGTGGAGCAGCAGCATTGGAAGTGTTGCAAGCTGGCTGGGATGGCTCTGAACTGAGAGAGCAAGATCCTAAGGCCAACAATCCGAGGGGGAGTTTGTGTTGGTGCAACCCTACGGTTTGCACTCGGCTTGTTGTCCGTGTGCGTGAATGTGTGTGTGTATGGAATGGTATGAGGGCATGGGATAATATATATTTCATGCTTATAATTGTGTGTGAATGTTGAGTCATGATGTTGAGTGTGTGTGTCGAGTCAATAGCGAGTTATCGCTAGACGCGTGTTACGCGGTCATTTGTGTCTCGCGCGCGGTTTCTATTTTGTCGTGCGCGGTTTCTATTTTGTCCTGTGTCGAACGTTCGGCGTGTCGCAGGTGTGTGCAGCAGACCCATCAAGAACTCAAGGATGAGTTTGTGATGAAGAGCCCGAGCCTTGGTGTCAAGCCTCAAGTGATTTCAAAGCTTGCCAAAAGGGTACACCTCAAGATATTGAAGATAGTTACATTACTTTGTGTAGTGTAACATTTCACTTGGTGTAGGCCCTAGTGAAGGGTAGTTTCGAGACCCTTCGTGGTTGGGGACAGTGTGGCACTGTTCCACATCACTGTACCTCGGCTCTTGGGGTTTGTAGGAGCTGGGAGTCATTCCCAACTCGTAACTCTTCCTATCTTGTGTTCTAAGACTATAGTGGTTGCCATAGTACCGTTCGTTCAAACCGACGCTGTGTCGTCAATTCTTTATCAAATCGTGCAATCTAAATTGCTAATTGTAGACGACGTGAAGACGCTCCAGATCCAATTTGAATCAAGTCATTTGCAGCTGTGAGCAGAACGCTATCAACGTTTGAAGCCGCTGTGCAGAAATCCGTCTGTGCTCTCTATCTTTCGTTTTAGGCACATTCAAGCCTATTGTGACTATAACAAGTGGTATCAGAGCCCCTTGGAGCAGTTTCGACAATGTCTGGACCTGAGGAAAGGGGTGGCAGAGGTGCTAGTGGCAGTGGAGAAGCTCAAGCTCAAGGCCAACCCCGTTATTCAGCCATGGCGCCCATGCAACCAAGTCTTGGCCCACCTAGGGATGAGCCTAGGGTGTTTGGGCTTGACAAGTTCAACGGTGACAACTTTGCTGAATGGTCCTTCAAGATGGAGAACATCTTTGACCACTATGACCTGCTGGAGGTGATGGAAGGAACGGAGAAGCGCCCCGAGAACGACCCGGAGAAGAGCCCGTGGGTGCGGAAGAGCGCACAAGGCTATCTCTTACTTGGGCAAGCGTTGGGGAGCAGTCAGATCCGTCACATCAAGCCATTCCAGCGTGAACCAGAGAAAGGACCAAAGGCATGGGCTGCTCTCAAGGGTGTACATGCTCCTGCAACAGCGGCGGTAGCGGTGGTGTTGGAACGGCAAATGGCGGCACTACGAATTGAAGAAGACGAAGCGGTTGAAGAAGGGGTGCAGAAATTCTTCGACTTGTTGACGCGGCTTGAGGGAGCTGATTTGAACTACAGTGAGCTCCAAAAGAAGACCAAGTTGCTGGCCTTACTCCCAGAGTCATGGTCCTCGCTCATCATCAACCTTAATCGCGACTTGCCCCGCCTCTCGCTTGAAGACGTGAAGCGAGCTATCCTTCAAGAGGATTTCCGCCGCCGTGAGTTGGCGAGTGCGGATGGCGCTGGGGCAGCGAGCATCGGCCGTGGATATGGTCGAGGAAGAGGCAGAGGACGAGGGGGAGGAAGGTTTGGTGGCAGCAACTTCGGCGGAGGCCGCAGGAGTGGCGGTTACGGCAGCGACGACAAGAGCTACGGACGCGGTCGCGGCCGATTCGACGGCGAGTGTCACTATTGCCACAAGAGCGGACACATGTGGCGCGACTGCTACAAACTCCCTGATGGTTGGACCCCTGCTCAAGGCCAAGAGGGTAGAGGAGCAGGAGGAGGGAGAGGACGAGGCCGTGGAGGCCGTGGCGGTCGCAGTGGCGGAGCTGCAAACATGAAGAGCGGAGACAACGACAAGGACCCGAGCGACGATCGATACCCGGGTCTATTCTACTTCGTGTCGACGCAAGTACCGGCTGGTCCAGAGAAGGATGAAGGCTTTGAGGAGCCAGCAGCTGTGGGGAAGGTGACCCTACACCCCCTGGACTATTGGGTGATTGATAGTGGCGCTACCTATAGCATGACACCTCGCCCGGACTTGCTCACCGAACTCGAGCCGTCACCGGTGAAGCATGTCACATCGGCTTTGGGGCAGCGAGCAGAGGTGAAAGGCATGGGCAAGGCCATGTTCAAGGGTGCTGATGGGAAGATGGTGGGCCTCAAGAACGTGCTTTGGGTGCCCAGCCTTGCTGCAAACCTGATTTCCGTGCGGCGGTTGGCAAAGGCCGGCATGGACACGAACTCGAAGGGAGCCAAGACCTACACCGCAAGGCTTGGCGATCGAATTCTTTGGGACCTTCATGAGGACAGGGATGTCTACAACGAGATGTGGCAGATCCCAGTGGTCCCTATGCCTAAGGAGAGGCAAGTGGCAGCAAGCATCAGCACCAAGGATGGAGCGGTCGGTAGCGACGATGGCGCGAACGGTCGCGCTAAGGAGAATGAGCTCAAGAAGAGCAAACCTGGAGGGACCAGCAAGTTCAGTGAACCTAAGGAGAGTGGTGCAGCAACCAAGGAGCAGCAAAAGGGTGAGGAGAACCCAGAGGCAGCAGCGGAGGAGGACTACGGAGAGAGTATGTGGGGCGCTATTACGAGCGCGGCATTCTCCAATCCAACTTCGGCTACGGGGGAGTGTGATTGGCTCACCTTGCATCGGCGCATGGGGCATGTGGCCCTGCCCATCTTGCAGCAGCTAGTGAAGAATGAGATGGTTGCTGGCATACGTGTGAAGGGGGAGCCCGATGCGGTGCTTGGCTGCCCGACGTGCATTCAAGCCAAGTTCACCCGGTTTCCGTTCCCTGGTTCGGAGGCAACGGCAAAGGCACCGCTTGATGAGGTGGTGATGGACGTGGTGGGCCCCCTGAAGCTTGGAGCTGCTGGAGCTGAGTATTTTCTCACCATTGTCGACGTCTACACCCGCATGACTTGGGTGTACATGCTGGCCAAGAAGAGCGACGTGGCTGAAACGTTGAAGACGGATTGGTTCCCGATGGTGGAGCGGCAACAAGACCGTCTAGTCAAGTCAATCCGCACCGATCGAGGGGGAGAGTTCCTGAGCAAGGAGTTTGGGTTGTGGCTGAAGAAGAATGGTATTCGGCACTCCCTCACCATGCCATACTCCCCTGCAATGAACGGCATCGCCGAGCGAGCGAACCGCACAATCACGGAGGCGGCACGCGGGTTGCTCATTGAAGCCGGGCTACCCGACTATTTCTGGCCTGATGCGGTGCGGAGCGCGTGTGTGGCCAAGAACAGAGCCTTGACACATGTGGGAGCAGACAAATGGGTGCCCTATGTGGAGTGGCTAGGAAGGAAGCCAAAGGTGGATATGCTTCGGGTGTTCGGGTGCATGTGCATGGCGCTCGTGCCTAAGCATCTTCGGCACAACAAGCTTGGTGCCAAGGCGGTGTGGGCCGTGCACTTGGGCATGGCTCAAAACAGCAAGGGATGGCTTCTTTGGGACCCATTCACCAAGAAATTCTTGGTGAGCAGGGACTGCAAGTTCATGGAGAACTTCATGTACAAGGATTGGAAGGCGGAGAATGAGGCGAAGATAGGCGTGCGGTTTGGGGAGGTGAAGAGTTCCGGTTTGGAGCATGTGGAGCTGCCTTTGGAGCTGAGCAGCGGCAGCACAACCACAAGGCAATCCTCCCTTGTGAATAGGGGAGAGGAGGCCAATGATGCAGAGGAAGAAGAGGAGGAGGTGCAGCAAGTGAGCGAGCGTGCACCGTCACTCCCTTCCCGTACTACGAGTGCTCCACGGATTCGAGCCACACCGCAGCAACGCCAAGGCCTTCAAGTCCCTGCAGCTGAGGAGGAAGGAAGGGGGAAGAGGAGAGTTCAACCCCCTAATAGGCTGACCTATGATGCACCGGGAAAGCAGGGCAAGACAGCCCTGGCCGGAGCGGCAATGATGGTCGGAGACGACGAGGAGAGTGACTACGAGGAGTGTGCCTTCGCGTTCTTCTCTCCGGTGGAGATGCCGGGAGAACCAGCAACTCTCAAGGAGGCTTTGGAGAGTAGTGATGCTGAGGAGTGGAAGAAGGCCATGGAGAGTGAGCTGAAGAGCATCGAGGAGAATGACACGTTTGAATTGGTGGAGCTACCGGAGGGGCGTACGGCGATAACGTCCAAGTGGCTCTTCAAAATCAAGTCGGATGCCGACGGCAAGATCGAGCGCTACAAGTCTAGGCTTGTAGCCAAGGGGTACCAGCAGAAGGAGAAGGTGGACTTCAAGGAGCTGTTTGCCCCTGTGGTGAAGCCGACGACGCTGCGAACCCTATTCGCGGGAGCCGCCATCAAAGGATGGGTAGTAAAGCAAATGGACATCGTAACGGCATTCCTTAACGGCATCCTTGAGGAGGAGATTTTTATGGCGCAGCCAGAGGGGTTTGATGATGGTAGTGGCAGAGTGTGGAAGCTGAAGAAGGCCCTCTATGGGCTGAAGCAGGCCCCTAGGCAATGGTACATGAAGCTGCGCGAAGTGTTGGAGGGGATCGGCTTCACTCCCTCAACGGCCGATCACTCCTTGTTCATGCTTGGCGAGGGGGAGCAGAGGAGTTTCATGGTGGTTTATGTGGATGACATCCTCATTTTCTCACCCTCTTCTGACCTTGTGAAGGAGGTGATGCTGAAGCTTCAAGACAAGTTCAAGTGCAAGGCCCTTGGTGACGTGAGCTTCTACCTTGGGCTCCACATCGAACGAGATGTGGAGAAGCGGTGCATGCGGGTGCATCAACGAAAGTACCTGGAGGCATTGGCTGCCAAATTTGGGCAGAGTGAAGGCCATGTGGCTACACCCTTTCCCTCTGGGTTCAAGTGTGTGAAGGGACCAGAGGAGGAGAGCGTTGGTGAAGAGGAGAGGCGCCGATTTCACTCGTTGGTGGGCAGCCTCATGTATGCGGCGGTAAACACCCGACCGGACGTCGCGTTTGCTACCGGGCAGCTGGCTAGGGTTGTGCAATGCCCTAATGAGGAGCAGGTAGCAGCTGGAATGAGGGTGGCCAAGTATCTTGGCCAAACACCGACCGTTGGGCTGCAATACTCGGCGGCGGCACAAAGGCGCCAAAAGGGCGCGGATGGTGTTGAACCCGGGCGTTTGTTCCTCACCGCCTACTCGGATGCTTCATATGCATCAGAACCAGAGGACATGACAAGTGTTGGAGGGTTCATATGCTGTGTTGGTGGAGGCCCAACTGCTTGGGAGAGCAAGAAGCAGGTTGACCAAGCTTTGAGCTCGGTGGAGTCCGAGTACATGGCACTCTTCCGTGCCGTACGGGAGATTGTGTGGCAGCGGCGTTTGTTGGCTGAATTGGGGGAGGAGCAGCAAGGACCTACCCCACTGTACTGTGACAGCCAGGGTGCCATTGCTCTTGCTAAGAACCCTGTGTTGCATGGACTCACGAAGCACATGAGGGTGAAGTGGCATTGGACGAGGAGCATGGTAACCGCGGGTGAAGTTGAGTTGCGCTACGTGAAGACCACGGGGCAGCCGGCTGACATGATGACCAAGAGGCTGGTGGAGCAGCAGCATTGGAAGTGTTGCAAGCTGGCTGGGATGGCTCTGAACTGAGAGAGCAAGATCCTAAGGCCAACAATCCGAGGGGGAGTTTGTTGGTGCAACCCTACGGTTTGCACTCGGCTTGTTGTCCGTGTGCGTGAATGTGTGTGTGTATGGAATGGTATGAGGGCATGGGATAATATATATTTCATGCTTATAATTGTGTGTGAATGTTGAGTCATGATGTTGAGTGTGTGTGTCGAGTCAATAGCGAGTTATCGCTAGACGCGTGTTACGCGGTCGTTTGTGTCTCGCGCGCGGTTTCTATTTTGTCGTGCGCGGTTTCTATTTTGTCCTGTGTCGAACGT
Source organism: Closterium sp. Naga37s-1 (assembly GCA_947471745.1). NCBI lineage: Eukaryota > Viridiplantae > Streptophyta > Zygnematophyceae > Desmidiales > Closteriaceae > Closterium > Closterium sp. Naga37s-1. Next base: position 1,304,619 of record CANJKZ010000737.1, read on the forward strand.
TCGGCGTGTCGCAGGTGTGTGCAGCAGACCCATCAAGAACTCAAGGATGAGTTTGTGATGAAGAGCCCGAGCCTTGGTGTCAAGCCTCAAGTGATTTCAAAGCTTGCCAAAAGGGTACACCTCAAGATATTGAAGATAGTTACATTACTTTGTGTAGTGTAACATTTCACTTGGTGTAGGCCCTAGTGAAGGGTAGTTTCGAGACCCTTCGTGGTTGGGGACAGTGTGGCACTGTTCCACATCACTGTACCTCGGCTCTTGGGGTTTGTAGGAGCTGGGAGTCATTCCCAACTCGTAACTCTTCCTATCTTGTGTTCTAAGACTATAGTGGCTGCCATAGTACCGTTCGTTCAAACCGGCGCTGTGTCGTCAATCCTTTATCAAATCGTGCAATCTAAATTGCTAATTGTAGACGACGTGAAGACGCTCCAGATCCAATTTGAATCAAGTCATTTGCAGCTGTGAGCAGAACGCTATCAACGTTTGAAGCCGCTGTGCAGAAATCCGTCTGTGCTCTCTATCTTTCGTTTTAGGCACATTCAAGCCTATTGTGACTATAACAGTTTGTTGGTGCAACCCTACGGTTTGCATTCGGCTTGTTGTCCGTGTGCGTGCATGCGTGTGTGCATGGAATGGTATGAGGGCATGAAATAATATATATTTTATGCTTACAATAGTGTGTGAATGATGAGGCATGATTTTGAATGTGTGTGTCGAGTCAATAGTGAGTTATCGCTAGTCGCGTGTCACGTCGTCGTTTGCGTGTCGTGTGCGGTTTTTCTATTTTGTCGTGTGTGGAACGTTCGGCGTGTCGCAGGTGTGCGCAGCAGACTTCCAAGAACTCAAGGAAGAATTTACCTTGAAGAACCAGAGCCTTGGTTTCAAGAATCAAGTGATTTCGAAGCTCTCCAAAAGGGTAAACTTTAAGATAGTGAGAATAGTTGCAACACTTTGTGTAGTGTAACATTTCTCTTGGTGTAGGCCCTTGTGGAGGGTAGTTTCGAGATCCTTCGTGGTTGGGGACAGTGTGGCACTGTTCCACATCACTGTACCTCGGCTCTTGGGGTTTGTAGGAGCTGGGAGTCATTCCCAACTCGTAACTCTTCCTATCTTGTGTTCTAAGACTATAGTGGCTGCCATAGTACCGTTCGTTCAAACCGACGCTGTGTCGTCAATTCGTTATCAAATCGTGCAATCTAAATTGCTCATTGTATACGACGTAAAGACGCTCCAGATCCAATTTTAATCAAGTCATTTGCAGCTGTGAGCAGAATGCTATCAACGTTTGAAGCCGATGTGCAGAAATCCGTCTGTGCTCTCTATCTTTCGTTTTAGGCACATTCAAGCCTATTGTGACTATAACACGGGGCAGGGCCGGGGAAGGGCCGGGGCAGGGCCGGGGCAGGGCAGGTGCAGGGCCGGGGCAGAGCCGGGGCAGGGCCAGTCCAGGGCCGGGGCAGGGTCGGAACAGGGCCGGGGCAGGGCCGGGGCAGGGCCGGGGCAGGGCAGGTGCAGGGCCGGGGCAGAGCCGGGGCAGGACCGAGGCAGGGCCGGGGCAGGGCCGGGGAAGGGCCGGGGCAGGGCCGGGGAAGGGCAGGTGCAGGGCCGGGGCAGAGTCGGGGCAGGGCCGGGGCAGGGTCGGAGCAGGGCCGGGGCAGTGCCGGGGCAGGGCCGGGGCAGGGCCGGGGCAGGTCCTGCAGCAGAGCCGGCGCAGGGCCGCAACAGGTTGGGGTAGGGCCGGGCGGGGCCTTACGGGGCCACTAACGGGGCCTGCCGGGGCCGTACGGGGCCTCTAACGGGGCCTGACGGGGCCTGCCGGGGCCGTACGGGGCCTGACGGGGCCTTATGGGGCCGAATGGGGCCTTAAACGGGGCCTGACGGGGCCTTACGGGGCCTTACGGGGCCTTAAACGGGGCCTGACGGGGCCGTACGGGGCCTCACGGGGCCTTACTGGGCCTTAAACGGGGCCGTAAACGGGGCCATACGGGGCCTTACTGGGCCTTAAGGGGCCTTACGGGGCCTTAAGGGGCATTACGGGGCCTTACGGGGCCTAAAACGGGGCCTTACGGGGCCTTAAACGGGGCCTTACGGGGCCGTAAACGGGGCCTTACGGGGCCTGAAACGGGGCCTTATGGGGCCGTAAACGGGGCCTTACGGGGCCTGAAACGGGGCCTTACGGGGCCTTAAGAGGCTTTAAACGGGGCCTTACGGGGCCTTAAACGGGGCCTTACGGGGCCATACGGGGCCTTACGGGGCCTTACGGGGCCTGAAACGGGGCCTTACGGGGCCTTAAGGGGCCTTACGGGGCCTTAAACGGGGCCCTACGGGGCCATACGGGGCCTTACGGGGCCTTACGGGGCCTTACGGGCCCTTACGGGGCCTTAAACGGGGCCGTAAAGGGGGCCTTAAGAGGCCTTTCGGGGCATTCCGGGGCCTTACGGGGCCTTACGGGGCATGAAAACTGGGCCTTACGGGGCCGGCGCTAGCTTTAAGGGCAGGCGCAGGGGCCACTACGGGCCTCGAAAGGGTAGACGCGACGCGCGCGTCGAGTAGGCACGAAAAAATTAGTGGTGGGCCCTTAAAAAAAAAAACTCGAAACTAGCTCTATACCATGTGAAAGAATAGACGAAAGAATGATTGAATTAGGAAATGAGAAGGGTACAAGTAGGAAACACATAAGTGTTGTACCCTCTAAGGACTACCCCACTACAGCCTAAACAGACTATAGTAAATATATGTTTGACAAACGGGAGTGAAGTGTTGGCCCCACCCTCGCTTGGGCAACGCCGACAACTTGGTCGGATGTACGGGAGTAGCAGCCGACCATCCACAGTGGGAGAGCTGCTCGACAGGCTTCGTCGAGCTGCAGGGGACCGCAGTGGTGTTGCTGTCGACCAGGGAGCTCGACAGCTGCAACTGAATGGTCAGGGCGACGGGTGGGTCGTCGACTAGGGGGAGCTGTTCGACTGGGAGGGCGACGGAGCAGTCCGTCGCCCTGAGAAGTGAGCAGCGGTCGACGAGGGGAGCTCGTCGACAACAGTTGACAGTCCTGGTCGACGGAAGGGGTCCGTCGCTCAGGGGGTAGCCCGACGGGAGCCGCGGTCGACCAGGGACACCTGGTGATCGACCAGAGGGACCCGGTGGTCGACCAGAGGCACTTGGGGTTGTCCAGGTTGACCGGGTAACCTGCTCGACGAGTTCTGCGGAGGCACGCGAACGTCGTCGAAGTCGCGATGGCGAAGGCGACTTCGGGTTGGTATCCCGAAGTCCATGTGGCTCGTCAGGCGCAGACAACAGCCGACGAATGCACAACGGTGCAAGTCGGGCCAATCGTCTGCGCGCATCTGCGAGCGTGCGCACTGCTGTCTTCTACAGGGTAACGCTGGACAGTTGCTCTGCTGCAGCGATGGCACACCGTCGACCTGCTGTGTTGGCAGGTCGCCTTTCTGCAGTGCTGGCGCGGCTCCTCTACGCAACGCTGGCAGGCGGTCGACCATGCTGTGCTGTCTGTCGACCAGGCTAGCTGCAGAGTTGCTAGGTGCCTGATGTAGTCATTCTTGTCATTGCTTGTAAAAACAATTCTGTAACTCCAACTTTGCTAGTGGAAACTCTTGCCAATTTCTCCCATGATTGTGCAAGCACCAAGGAACTAGGCAAAGCTACGATCACCTCTAGTAGTTCGTGCCAACCCCATAGTCTAGCTCACTACCGTTGTAGAGTGATTCTCCGCAGAGAGGTCTTTTCATTGCAAAGTGTTCGGTGTCTGGAATAGGAAAACACTGAATGAGGGGGGAGTTCGGGTGAGGGGGGGGATATAGTGTAAGGGGAAAACACAAGAACATGATGGGGAGAGGAACCATGAGGTGTGGCGTGCGCGCTGGGATTCGAACCCGAGTCTTCACCGTAGTAAGCAACAAACAACTGACCGAATGACTTGAAGAAGGTAGACTAGTACATTCTAAATATTAAGCTTGTTTACTTTGCGCAATGCACACCTACATAATAGAATTTGATATCAGATGAAACCGAAACAAGGGCCGGATGAATCAGATGAAAAAAAAAAAAAAAAAAAAAAAAAAAAAAAAAAAACACTTATAATCCATAAGATAAACTCAGAAAATTATTCATTGTCAATCAGAAATTACAAAAATTGATTTCTGATGAATCATATAATCTCCGAAAATTACGTCATAATGACAAACAGGAAAGAAAAACGAATGCTAGCGAGAGCTGTCAAACTTATATGCTATAGTTTGTCTAGGCTGTAGTGGGGTAGTTCATATAGGGTACAACACTTTTAGGTTTCCTACTTGTACCCACCTGCTAGCTAGTTCAGTCATTCCTTCCTTCACTATTTTGACATGGTATTCTGAGCAGGTTCCCTCGTGGGAACGTTTTTTTTATGGCCCACCACGATTTTTTTTCCTGCCCTGCCCGAAGCGCGCCTCGCACCTGCCTTACCTGCGCCGTCGCGCGCCCTGCCCTAGTGCCGCCCGTCGCGGCCCTGCCTTCTCGGCCCGTCGCGACCCTGCCCTAATGGCCCGTCGCGACCCTGCCCTACCGGCCCGTCGCGCCCCTGCCCTAACGGCCCGTCGCGGCCCTGCCCTCACGGCCCGTCGCGGCCCTGCCCTAACAGCCCGTCGCGGCCCTGCCCCAACGGCCCGTCGCGGCCCTGCCCTAACGGCCCGCCGCGGCCTCTGCCCTACCGCTTCCTGTCGCGGCCCTGCCCTACCCTGCGGTCCAGCCGCGGCCCTGCCCTGCCGCCGCCCTGTCGCGGCCCTACGCTGCAGCCGACGCGTCGCAGCCCTGCCCTTCAGCCGCCCCAGTTGCGGCCCTGCTCTACCGCCACCAAGTGGCGGCCCTGCCCTGCTGCTGCCCCAGTCGCGGCCCTGACCTCACTGCCAGCTGCGGCCCTACCCTGCACCCGCCCCTGGTAAGCACTCGCACCGCCCAGCTGAGCCGCGCCGCCCTACCGAGCCGCGCCGCCCTGCCGAGCCGCGCCGCCCTACTGAGCCGCACTGCCCTGCTGCTACCACTGCTGCTACTGCTGCTTCTACTGCCACTGCTGCTACTGCTGCTACTGCTGCTACTGCCGCTATGGCTAGCCCTACTGTTCTTGACTTTGATGCTGAGGGGCGTGCGGTTGACTTTGACGTGTGGGTTGACGACCTGCAGCTCTTTCTTCAGTGTGACTCTAAGGACGGAGTCTCCCTTTTCGATCACACGTCCGGTGTCTCTCCTGCTCCTACTGCCACTACTGACAGTACGGTTCGCTCGCAGTGGACCACTCGTGACGCTGTTGCTCGCCTTGCTGTTCGTAGTCACCTGCCGTCTGCTGAGCGAGCGCACTTTGGCCAGTACAAGACTGCTAAGTCTTTGTACGACGCTGTCGTTGCGCGCTACTCCTCCCCTGCCACTGCTGCCCTCGGCCGTCTCATGCTGCCGTACCTGTTCCCTGACCTTGCCGCCTTTGCCACAGTCGCTGACCTCGTTACTCACCTCCGCACTAGTGACGCCCGCTACCGCGCTGCGCTTCCCACTGAGTTCTGTGCCAAGAACCCCCCCCCCCATGTACATCACCCTTTACTACCTAGTCACCCGCCTCCCTGACTCCCTTGCTTCAGTCAGGGACCACTTTCTCTCCCTTTGCCCCACTGAGCTCACCGTCGACCTGCTAGAGGAGCACCTCACAGCAGCTGAGAAGAGTATCGTTGCTATAGGTGCTTCTCGCGGCAACCCTCGCGCCCCTTTCTTTGAGGGGTGTTCCCCTGCCCCCCTTCTCCCCTCTGTTGCCTCTGCTGTTGCTGTCGACCTCGTTGGCACTGAGGAGGTCGGGGCTGCGTCTGCTCCTAGTGGGAGGCGCCGCAACAGCAAGGGCAAGGGGGGCAAGGGTGGTGGAGGGGACGGTGGGGGCGGCGGTGGAGGCGGTGGAGGAGGCGGAGGGGGTGGCGGTGGAGGTGGGGATGGTGGCGGGAGTGGGGGCTTCGGTGGCGGCGGTGGGGGTGGTGGAGGCAGTGGCAGCGGCGGTGGAGGCAGCGGCAGTGGTGGTGGAGGTGGCGGCAGCCGTGGTGCTGGTCGAGGTGGAGCCGCGCAGCGTGGAGGCTTTGGTGGTAGCCAGCGCCAGCAGCAGCCGCGTTCCCGTGAGCCCCCTTCCGCCCAGCAGCTTCGTGAGTGGTACGCTGGGCGTGGGAGGTCTGGGGGTGTTGGTCCTTGCACTTACGTTCTTCGCACCGGCGGGCACCGTGGGGAGACGTGCGGGCTGCCACACACTACGCAGTACTGCTTCGGTCGCCTCACTGACGCCTGGCGCGCCCAGTTTCCTGACGCTGTTGAGCTCCCTCGCTTGGGTGATCTGCTTAGGCAGAATGTTGCGATCTTTGATCTTGATTTCGATGCTATCCTTGCTGCCATGTATGCTGTGACTAATAGTGCTGAGGGGGACTGTTACCTGTGTGTTCCGCCCGACCCGGGCATTGAGGCTGCTGCTCTAGGTGCTAGTGAGGCTGCTGCTCCAAGTGCTAGTGAGTCTGCTGCTCCAGGTGCTGGTGAGTCTGCTCTCTCTGGTACTGCACCTACTGAGGTCTTGCACACTTTCACACTTGACTCTGGTGCTTCGCGCTCCTTCTTTCGCGACAGCACCACACTCACGCCGCTCAGTCGGCCTGTCGCAGTCTCCCTTGCTGACCCCTCTGGGGGCCCAGTCCTTGCGCACTCTTCCACGGTTCTACCGTGTCCTGCGGCCCCGTCGGGCTTGCTATCGGGACTCCACCTCCCCTCGTTCTCTACAAACTTGGTGAGTGGAGCTGACCTCCAGGATGCGTGGGTTGACCAGTTCACCCTTGGAGGTCAGCGTGTGACCCACTGCACTTGCTCTCGGACGGGCCGCCACCTGGCCACGTTCACCCGTCGGCCTGGGTCGAGTCTGTACACACTGACTACTGCGTCTCCTCCGGTTACTGCATCTGGTCAGGTAGCCGCGTCTGGTCAGGTGTTTGTTGCTGCGTCCGGGTCTAGTCCAGCGTCTGCCCCCTGCTCGTGTCGTCCTCAGTCACACGAGACTCTCGTTTGGCACCACCGCCTTGGTCACCCCTCCCTACCTCGTCTTCGAGGTATGGCCTCCCGTACCCTTGTCTCTGGTCTCCCCCGGTCCCTCCCTCCCCTTCCTCCGGGGCCTGCCCCTACCTGTGTTCCTTGTGTCGAGGGCCGGCAGCGCGCCGCTCCTCACTCCTCCGAGTTCCCTCCGACAAAGGCTCCCCTGCAGACTCTCCACATGGACGTGTGGGGCCCAGCCCGCGTCTGTGGACAGGGTCATGAGCGTTACTTCCTTCTGGTCGTTGACGACTACTCGCGTTACACCACTGTCTTCCCCTTGCGCCGCAAGGGTGAGGTCACTGAGTTGTTGATCGACTGGATCCGCGGTGCCCGTCGCCAGCTCAGCGAGAGTTTCGGCTCGGACCTTCCTATTCTGCGTCTGCACTCAGACAGAGGTGGTGAGTTTTCCTCCAACCTTCTGCGGGCTTTCTGTCGTGTGGAGGGCATCCGCCAGACGTTCACGCTTCCGGCCTCCCCACAGCAAAATGGGATTGCTGAGCGCCGCATTGGCATGGTCATGGAGGTCGCCGGTACGTCCGTGATCCATGCGGCTGCTCCCCATTTTCTGTGGCCGTTCACGGTTCAGTACGCTGCGCATCAGATCAACCTTCAGCCTCGTGTCTCCTTGCTGGAGACCACACCTACTCTGCGGTGGACGGGGAAGGTAAGCAATGCGTCTGTGTTCCGTGTCTGGGGATCTCGAGCTTTTGTCCGCGATACTTCCGCGGACAAGCTGTCCTCCCGTGCCGTTCCCTGCGTCTTCCTTGGCTTCCCCCCTGACGCACCTGGGTGGCAGTTTTACCACCCCACCTCGCGTCGTGTTCTGTCCTCTCAAGACGTCACGTTTGACAAGTCGGTATCTTACTACCGTCTCTTTCCCTACCGCACTGCCCCTCTTCCCCTTCCGCCGCTCTTCCTAGCACCAGGTGCTCCTCCGGTAGACCCCCTCCCCCCTCAGGGTCCTGCCCCCTCAGGTGTGTCCCAGGTAGACCCTGTCGAGCCTGTCGAGGTAGCTGTCGACTTAGGTGCTGCTGGGGGTGCTGAGCCTGCGGGTGCAGGGGCTGGGGTTGCTGAGCCAGGGGTTGCTGAGTCTGAAGGTGCGGGGCCTTGGGGTGCTGAGCCTGAGCGTGTGGAGCCTGGGGGTGCTGAGCCTGGGGGTGCTGAGTCTGAGGGTGCTGAGCGTGGGGGTGCTGAGCCTGAGCGTGCTGCGTCTGGCGGTCCTCTGGGTGTCCCGTCACGGCGGGAGCCCTTCTCTCCGCAGCGGCTACGTGAGTGGTACGCTCGGCGCTGTAGCCGTGCTGCTGGAGCTACGGGGCCTGCTGCTGGAGGTGCTGCTGGTGCTGGATCTGCTGGAGCCGCTGCCCCCGAAGGTGCTGGTGCTGGAGGTACTGGCGCTGTTGGAGGTCCTGCTAGTGTTGGAGCTGCTGGAGTTGCTGGAGCAGCTGGTCCCGGAGGTGCTCGTACTGGAGGTACTGGAGCTGCAGGGGCTGGTGGTGCTGCAGGAGTTGGAGCTTTGGTTGTGGAGCTGTTGCTATTGGAGGTGCTGCTGGAGCTGGAGCTGCTGGAGGTACTGGAGCTGGTGGTGTTACGGGAGTTGTAGCTAGAGACCCGGGAGCTGAGGGTACTGGTGCTGTCTCTTCTGTTTCTGGAGGCACTGCGCGGCCGCGGCCGTACTACGTTCCGCTCCTTCAGCAGTTTCTTAGTTTCTCGCCTTCTACTGGTCCTACTCCTCCCTTACTGAGTCCACCGCCTGTCCAGTCACAGTCACAGTTACAGCCAGCCTCTCCACTGCCTGGTCCTTCTCCTTACTCTGGACCGATTAGGGGTCTTACGGAGCGTCGTGAGCCTGAGTCTCGTCCTGCGTCGCCTGAGCCTCGTCCTGCGTCACCTGAGTCTCGTCCTGAGTCGCCTGTTCGCGCTGTTCGCACTAGTCGTCGTGTTCCGCGTCAGTGTCCTCCTCCTGTCCCCGACACTCACTCTATGACTCTGCATCCTTCCACTGCTCCACAGCGTGTCCCTCTGCCGTTTCCTCCTGCGTCCTCTCTTCTTGACAGTCCGGACCCAGAGTCTGACTCCCTTCGTGCTGCTAGTCCTACTGTCACGCGTTCTTTGGCCACTGCTGTCACTGACCCTTCGTTTGAGTCCACTGCTGCGTCTGCTCTAGTTGCTGAGCTTGTTGACTTTGCTACTAGTCTTGTTGCTGAGTCTGAGTCTGTGCTGTCTATCCTCCTTCCATCGGGGGTGAGTGTGCTCTTGGCACGGACGTCCTTGAGGACTGACAGGAGGAGTTTGAGTGCTTTGCTGCTGCTTTACCTCATCTCGTGTCCATACTGCTTGCCCCTCAGGGAGACCCGGATGCACCAGACATCCCGACCCCGCGCTCTTACGTAGAGGCGATAGAGGGTCCCTACTCCTCTTAGTGGCAGACAGCCATGGACACAGAAATGGCTTCCTGGAAGTCCACAGGCACCTACGTCGACGAGGTTCCCCCGCCTGGGGCGAACATCGTCAGTGGCATGTGGATTTTCAGGGTGAAGCGGCCGCCGGGTTCTCCGCCTGTCTTCAAGGCGCGTTACGTTGCACAAGGCTTCAGTCAGCGACAGGGAGTTGACTTCTTCCAGACCTTCTCCCCTACCCCGAAGATGACCACTCTTCGGGTGCTGCTGTACGTCGCCACTCAGCGTGACTACGAGCTCCACTCGCTTGACTTCAGCACAGCCTTCCTACAGGGCAGCCTGCACGAGGAGATCTGGCTGCGCCGCCCACCTGGCTTCACTAGGTTGTTTCCTGCTGGTACCCAGTGGAGCCTCCGGCGGCCAGTCTACGGTCTCCGCCAGGCACCCCGTGAGTGGCACGACACACTCAGGACGACTCTTGCTGCTCTTGGGTTTGCTCCTTCCACTGCTGACCCGTCGCTGTTTCTACGCACCGACACCACTCTTCCGCCGTTCTACGTTCTCGTGTACGTAGACGACTTGGTCTTTGCTACTGCTGACACTGAGGCACTCGCCCACGTGAAGTCCGAGCTTTAGAAGAGACACACGTGCACAGACCTGGGTGAGCTGATAAGCTATCTTGGCTCGCGGATCACCCGGGACAGAGCACAGCGCACCATTACCTTGACTCAGTCACACATGGTGCAGCAGGTCCTTCAGCGCTTCGGCTTCGCGTACTCCTCGCCACTGTCCACTCTTCTGCCTACCGGTCACTCGCTCTCAGCTCCAACTTCGGACGAGTCCGTAGAGCCGAGTGGCCCGTATCCAGAGCTTGTGGGCTGCCTCATGTACCTGATGACCTGCACTCGACCTGACCTTGCCTACCCTCTTAGCATTCTAGCACGCTGTGTCGCTCCTGGCAAACACAGGAAGGAGCACATGGATGCAGCTAAGAGGGTGTTGCGCTACTTGTGCAGTACGTCGGGCATGGGGCTCGTGCTTGGAGGACGGGCTCGAGTTGTCCTCACTGGTCACGCAGACGCTTCCTGGGTTGACGACTTGACTACGCAGCGGTCGTCACAGGGGTACACATTCAGCCTTGGCTCCGGCTTTGTCTCTTGGCGGTCTACCCGCTCGTCTTCTGTTCTCAGCTCCAGTTGTGAGGCTGAGATTTACGCTGGGGCCATGGCTGCACAGGAGTTACGCTGGCTCACCTAACTGCTGACCGACCTTGGAGAGCCGCCTCATTCTCCTCCAGTGCTGTACGTCGACAACAAGGCCATGATTGCCTTGTGTCAGGAGCACAGACTGGAGCACAGAACGAAGCACATCGCTCTGCGTTACTTCCTTGCTCGATTGTTGCAGCAGCGTGGTCAGCTTCGTCTTGCTTACGTGGCCTCTCGGGCCAACACTGCTGATGTCTTCACCAAGGCACTTCAGCCTTGTGATCATCAGCGTTTCTGTACTGTTCTAGGCCTTGTACCTGCTGTGCCTCACTTGCTTACTTCTTGACTCGGGGGGTGCGGGGACTGTACGTTTCTGTACTGTTCTAGGCCTTGCACCGCCAGCAGCTCCAGCAGCACCTCCAGCACCAGCAGCACCTCCAGCAGCTCCAGCAGCAGCTCCAGCACCAGCAGCACCTCCAGCACCAGCAGCAGCAGCACCAGCAGCACCTCCAGCAGCTCCAGCAGCACCAGCACCAGCAGCACCTCTAGCACCAGCAGCACCGCCAGCAGCTCCAGCAGCACCAGCACCAGCAGTACCTCCAGTAGCTCTAGCACCAGCAGCACCTCGACAGCACCGAGCGTACTGTCCCCGCACCCCCAGTCCCCGCACCCCCAGTCCCCGCACCCGCAGGCTCAGCACCCCAAGCAGCACCTGAGTCGACAGCTACCTTGACCGGCTCGGCAGGTTCTACCTGGGACACACCAGAGGGGGCAGGAGCCTGGGGAGGGAGGGGGTCTACCGGGGGAGTACCTGGTGCGAGGAAGAGCGGCGAGGGGGGGGAGAGAGGCAGTGCGGTAGGGAAAGAGACGGTAGTAAGACACCGACTCGTCAAACGTGACGTCCTGAGAGGACAGAACACGACGCGAGGTTGGGTGGTAGAACTGCCACCCGGGTGCGTCAGGAGGGAAGCCAAGGAAGACACAGGGAACGGCACGGGAGGACAGCTTGTCCGCTGAAGTATCGCGGACAAAGGCTCGAGATCCCCAGACACGGAACGCGGACGCATCGCCAACCTTCCCCGTCCACCTCAGAGTAGGTGTGGTCTCCGGCAAGGAGACACGAGGCTGAAGGTTCATCTGATGTGCAACGTACTGAACCGCGAACGGCCCCAGAAAATGGGGAGCAGCCGCATGGATCATGGACGTACGAGCGACGTCCATTACCATGCCAATGCGGCGCTCAGCAATCCCATTTTGCTGTGGAGAAGCCGGAAGCGTGAACGTCTGGCGGATGCCCTCCGCACGACAGAAAGCCCTCAGGAGGTCGGAGGAAAACTCACCACCTCTGTCGGAGTGCAGACGCAGAACAGGAAGGTCCGAGCCGAAACTCTCGCTGAGCTGGCGACGAGCACCGCGGATCCAGTCGATCAACACCTCAGGGACCTCACCCTTGCTGCGCAAGGGGAAGAATGTGGTGTAACGCGAGTAGTCGTCAACGACCAGCAGGAAGTAACGCTCGTGACCCTGTCCAAGGACGCGGGCTGGGCCCCACACGTCCATGTGAAGAGTCTGCAGAGGAGCCTCAGTCGGAGGGAACGTGGAGGAAGCGGGAGACCAAGAACCTGCTGAAGGAGCGGAACGTAGTACGGCCGCGGCCGCGCAGCTCCTCCAGAAAAAGCAGAGACAGCACCAGTACCCTCAGCTCCAGGGTCTCCAGCAACAACTCCCGCAGCACCACCAGCTCCAGTCGACCAGTTTACGGCCTGCGTCAGGCACCCCGCGAGTGGCACGACACACTGAGGACGATGCTTGTGGCTCTTGGGTTTGCTCCTTCGACTGCTGACCCGTCGCTGTTTCTGCGCACCGACACTACCCTGCTGCCGTTCTATGTTCTCGTGTACGTCGATGACTTGGTTTTTGCTACTGCTGACACTGAGGCGCTGGCCCTTGTGAAGGCGAAGCTGCAGGAGAGACACACCTGCACTGACCTGGGTGAGCTGCGGAGCTATCTTGACTTGCAGATCACATGGGACAGAGCACGGCGCACCATCACTCTGACCCATTCACACATGGTGCACCAGGTCCTTCGGCGCTTCGGCTTCCAGTACTCCTCGCCACAGCCCACTCCTCTACCTACTGGCCACTCGCTCTCAACTCCACCTTCGGACGAGTCCGTAGAGCCGAGTGGTCCGTATCCAGAGCTTGTGGGTTGCCTCATGTACCTGATGACGTGCACACAACCTAACCTCGCGTACCCTCTCAGCCTCCTGGCTCACTACGTGGCTCCCGGTAGACACCGAAAGGTGCATTGGGATGCTGCGAAGAGGGTACTGCGTTACTTGTGCAGTACATCGGGCATGGGGCTCGTGCTTGGAGGACGGGGTTTAGTGGTACTCACAGGACACTCCGACGCTTCTTGGGTCGACGACCTGGTGACTCAGCGTTCGTCACAGGGTTACACCTTCAGTCTTGGCTCTGGTTCTGTCTCGTGGAGGTCCACTCGTTCTTCTTATGTGCTTGGTTCCAGCTGTGAAGCCGAGATCTACGCTGGGGCTATGGCTGCACAGGAGCTACGCTGGCTGACCTACCTGCTGACCGACTTGGGGGAGAGGCCTCATTCTCCTCCTGTTCTGTACGTCGACAACAAGGCCATGCTTGCCTTGTGTCGTGAGCAGTGTCTGGAGCACAGGACGAAGCACGTTGCTCTTCGCTACTTTCTTGCTCGAGAGCTGCAGCAGCGTGGTCAGCTTCGCGTTTTTTACGTAGCCTCTCGGGCCAAGACTGCTGATGTCTTCACCAAGGCCCTCGGGTCTGGTGATCTTCACCGTTTTTGCACTGCTCTTGGGCTTCTGCTCGTTCTACCTCACCTGCTTGTCTCTTGATCTTGCAGTTGTTGTACACTGATATTTATATTTATACCTGCATGTTTCCTATTGCTAGGTTGTGATCAGTGTACTGCCTTGCTATTATAACTCTGCATGTGAACTGGCCTTGTTGCTGCTTGCTTGTGCTCGGATTGTGTAATGTCCTTGAGATCCACCCTGAGCTTTGCTTTGCTCTGTTGTCTTGCTTGACTGGTCTTATGACCGTCTTCTTGTCCCCCACTTAGCCTATGGGGGTGTGTCAAAGTACAATCTTACTTGTAGGCTATAGTGGGGCACTACTTATGGGGTACAGCACTTCTAGGGTTAGTACTTGTACCCCAGCTCTTGCTAATCCAATAATTCCTGCATAGAGGGGGGTTTATGAGGTTGAAGTGGTGGTTTAAAAATTGGTGGCGGGAGTAAAGTCAGGGGAAGGTGAATGTGTGCAAATGCTAATATGGTAGAGGGGCGCAGGGTGTTGGGAACAAACAATCTTAAGCGCCTCTGTCGTGTCGAAACACCAAGGCACAAGCGAAGCAGAGCATATCGAGGCACCAGCGAGTCAACCCTCGGAGGTTGAAGTAACCGCTGGAGGTTACGCGAAAGTCAAAGGTCAGCGACCTTTGACTTGACAAATGCAGCGCGACAGCAAGGACACACAACTGACTCGACATTGAGCAGTTGCCCGAGTCGCACTGTATCGAACCGCAACAGTAAAACAGTTTAATTATATCTCTTCGTATTCTTTGTACTCTTATATAAACCTTTGTACTTGCTTGTTTTAATCAACTTACTTTGCCCTCACATACCAGCGCAAGGTGGTTCAAGGACTTCATTTAAACGCTTCCGCTACTACATCACTCTACCCAGAGTTTAACCCTACCAAAGATCCTAAGGGGCACTCAGCCCAACACAGGGGACAGAGGGTGAGGGAGAGGGGGTAGGGGAGATTTGTCTTAATTTTGTAATATGTTTGTATGTTTGTAATATATTTGTATATTTGTAGTATGTTTGTAGATGGTTAGAAATAGTATATGCTTGACGGTAGTAGTAATGCACTGCAAGTGTGAGGCTGAAGCTACCGTAACTGCTCAGCCGTTCAATTCGTCCAACTGTTGGACACCCGGCTAACTTGGGCACTGACCAGGGGGCTGTCTTGAACTGAGGGCCTGCACATGAAGTTCCCTCGTGGTCGCTCACTTGGTCGTTAAATCACTTCTTTACTGTACCATTTCAAAGCCAAGATGTAAGAAAAGGAAGCATATCCACCTTTTGTCCAAATTCCTACTTCTCCCGCCTCCTCTGCCTCTCCGCTGCATCAGCCTCGGCACGCCTCTCCCGAGCCACCCACAGCAGGCGCGGGGCCGACCGCAGCCACGTGATCCCCTCCTCATGGTCGCTCACTCGGTCGTTGATCATGCTGCGGCCAATCAGGAAGCGGTTGCAGTCCAGCGACAGCTCCCCTGCTGCCACGTCATCAGCAGAGAGCTGCGGGGCTGAGGCGACCTTTTCAATGTCGTGCTCGTCGACTAGTTGTTCTACACCATCCATGAGCTTATCCGGTTGCGGGTTTTTCTGTAAAGGGGATGGGAAGGGGATAGAGGAGAGGCATGTCATCAGCTGAGAACTGTGCGGCTGAAGCAACCTTTTCTGTGTCGTACTCCTCGACTAGCTGGTCTACTCAGTCCATGAGCTTATCCGGTTGCGGGTGCTTCTGTAAAGGGGATGAGAAGTCGATAGAGGAGAGCCGTGGAAAAGTATTATACGATTCCGTGAGCTTCATATTGGGAGTGTGTATGGTTCCACATACTGAGGCAAGCACGAGAAGAGCGAAGCGGCACGACGGGACGAGCAAGGAATTTAGAGAATCCTTGAACCAAACTGATAATTTTGTAGATTCTGACCGGTCTTCGAAAAAAACTTAAACTATACTGGGGCACGATTGAGGAGCATGAAGGTCCGAGAGTGCGAGAGCGGGAGCCCCAGAAAGAGTGAGAAGCATAAGTATTGCACACTATTTTTTACCACCTGAGAATTATGCACGCTATTTGACGAACTGGTATCTGCACAGGTGGTAATATGCATGTACACTGACCCCACAGGTGAGTGCAGGCAAACGCACCCCCAGCAAAACCCACAGGAGAAACAGGAAACAATAGGAAACTCACCCTCTTGCGTCTGGCGTGAGCAACAACCCCCCGCCTTGCCACTGCGCCTTCCACCCACGGATTTCCCCTTGGCGTCTCACATCCCAACCCTGTTAACCGGCGCATGCTGTAACCCGTGCCGCTGCTGCTGCTGCTACGACTTAAGCTGGAACTTATGCTGCTGCTGCTATAGCTTCTCCAGGACGTGACAGTGGCAGCTGATGAATGGCTGGATATGAGCGTGCACGTGCTGCTGACAGGTGTGTGCAGGCTGCTAGTTGTGCCATGGTGGCCGATGGGCATTCGGCATGAAAGCATGCTGGGCGTGTTGTGTGTGCTGTGGGCTGGTGCAGCTATCAAATTCAAGGTTGGACTGGTGAAGGTGGGTTCAGAGACGAAAGAATGTGGTTGCTCTGATGTATTAATAGATTGAATCTTGGATTGGACGCTGGATTGGATCTTCCAGCGCCTGCAGCAGGGCAGGAGCAATGGGAGAAGATAGGAGGAGAGTAAGAATACTCAGGGTACGTTTAATGATGTATCATGAGACTATGCTGTATCACTCAGGTAGACTATCAGCGATGCTGTATCATTGGATCCAATAACGTTGAAAGTTGGATCTGATGTTGTTGAATCTCATATCGTTGGATCCCAGGGACCCAAGACTTCTGGGAAAAAAACGATTCTATCCCTTTCTGCCTGCAGAGGGGGCAACAGGGGAAGATCGAGCAGCAATGCAGGGCAGTGGGTGAAAGGATGGAGGACGTGGGGGAGGGGGACGGGGAGAGGGAGAGGCGGGACGTGCAGGGATGGATGGGATTGAGAGGAGAAATACTGCCAGTGGCTATGGAGAGAGGGGGAGGCGGGGCAGTGCGACGGGGGATGGGGAGGGGAGAGGAGGGGTAGTGGGATGGGAGGTGGGATGGGAAGGGTGAGGAGGGGCAGTAGGAAGGGGGATGAGGAAGGGGGAGGAGGGGCAGTGGGAGGGGGGGTGGAGAGAGGGGTGGGGAGCACGAGGAGGGATGGGGATGAGGAGGGGGCGGGCGATTGCAAGTGAGACTGACGCGCATGGCGGCAAGTTAACAAAAGGCCGTTTTAAAAACCAAGGAGGAGGGAGGGATGTGGTGCAGAGATTCATGGTGGAACGAGAAGAGGAAAAGGTGAAAGGAAAGATGAGGAATGGATGGGACGGATTTGCAAGGCGATTTTCAAGTCGATTCATAATTTCTGAGTCAGACTCGAACGGAATGGGACGGATATGGAGGGTGAAAGGGGAAGCAGTGCGCGAGAAGGGCGGGGAGGGAGGAGCGAAAGCACACGACAAGGGTTGTGCGGGGATAGTGGGGCCGCGACGAGTTTTGACGCGACCGAAAAACTCGTCTCATACGGCGGTGAGGGAGGAGCGGGAGCAGACGGGAAGTGTTTGAGCGGGAATGGTGGTGTTACGGATGTTGCAAAGACAGCAAAGCGTTCAAAGCCGAAACAGGAGTCGAACGAGAGCCCTATTTGATGTCGCCAATTGATTCTGTAATTAATATCACCCTGGTCAACGAAACCCTAAAAAAAACTTTTAAAACGCAATGAGCAGCTTGACTTTCAAAGCGAGTAACAAAACTATTTCTCAAAGCAACGGCTGTGTTTCTCACCTCGAGCGAGAGCGCAGCAGCAGAAAGAAAAGCTTGAGCAGCGGCTCTCTTTGCTACCTCCACTGTAGGGAGCTTGATGATGCGGAGGGTGGCGTGAAAGATGGGGTACAAGATATGCAAGGCAGCCAGCAACTTTTGCTGTACTGTAATGAAAATCGAACCAGGAAAGAAGCCTTGCGGTAGTATCCCCTTCACATAAACACGTGCTATGTGGTAACCGGACTTTTATTGTTCGTTTCTGTCGATCACCCAGTGAACAGGTCTGCGAGAAGTAATTTCTCGCGGTTTTGTCGCGAAGCGTGAAAGTTCTGTTTTGCGAACATATTTGTGGGTCAGTAATTCCTAGGGAAGTCCTTGGCTCTTGCTTTCACGAAGCAGTTCTTTACGAGAACCGTTTCACCGCACTGAAACACATCGCAACAGTCTGGATATCCGAGATTCCCACCGCACCATACAAAACCGTGGAGTCGTCAGTCGTCAAACCCACATATTACTGTGCATATTAGCTTGATTTGCCGTGAGATGCGGGAGACTAGAATTTAGACTAGCATTGGGTGTCCTGAGAAAACGAGAGCATACCGTACAGTGCTGATTACAGTCGCGTCGTCACTTCCGAGTGGGTTTTAACGAGAGCGCCGAGTGGGATCTAACGAGTGCCAGCATGCAGCCTGTGCGACATAGATTAATCCGAGGTCCTCTGGGTTGAGAAGCATTTTCCATTCACAGGGTTCTTAGATGTGATTTCGTTCCCGGCTTGGTACTATTGTGTCTGGATATTCCTGTACGAAACGCGGGATCGCGGTGGTTTTCGATGGCATTGCGATTATGTCCCACCACGTACTTGGTTTAAAGCGCGACTCGATACCTTTCAGTGAGGTTAAGAAGACGGTACAGTGTAGAACGCAATAACTTTGGAATGGCCCCGGGAGGTCCGAATCGCGGCGCTGCGTTGCGAGGAAAGCGACGCGAGTACAAAGCCGTTATGAAGGTGAATGCGCTGGATGTGATGATGGTTAAATGGTAGGTAGCGTTCAGTGCCGATGCAGTGGGTGAGGTTGATGGGATTCGCAAACTCGAAGCAGTCATGGCGGTGAATGCGGATGGTTGACGGTCAGCGGGTTTGTCACGGTCTCCAGTTATCTCTGTCCTTGGTCGTTCTGTCCTGTTACCCCTCACATCACGCACAGGTCAGTGAAGTTTTGAGACGTCTCAAAACTAGACGTCTCAAAACTAGACGTCTCAAAACTAGACGTCTCAAAACTATCCCTCACATCACGCACAGGTCAGTGAAGGCCGGAAGCCCGTGTTTGAGGGAAGTTTCAACACCATCGACCCTCGCTAACTCAACATTTGCCCCTGTTGTCCCCTTTATAAGCATCTTCCCATCCTCATAATAACCCTCCCGTGCAGGTCAGTGAAGGTCGGAAGCCCGTGTTTGGGGGAAGCTTCAACACCATCGACCCTCGCTACCTCAACATGTTCGCTAGCGTTTCAGGCAACAGGGTACGACTATTAAGATGTCACAAAGAACGTGCCTTGCAACAGGGTACGACTTTTGGGACAGGGTTCAGGGTACAACTAAGAACGTGTCTTGCAACAGGGGTACGAAGATCCGGATTTAGAAAGTGAGCAAACGGGTCTGTGTATTGGAGCCAGGGGGGAGTTGCTTGTGTGCTGCTATTGGTGCGTGATTGAAGAATACAACACAACACACAGCACAAGCTTTCCCGCGACCTTGGTTTTCTCCTGTCAAGTTGCGTAAGACGATTTGTGAGGTGCCTGAGTATTGTGTTTGGCTATTGTGCTTGCATTGCATTGCAGATTACAGTGTACAAGTGCGAGCCTGGAGGTGCAACCATCGTCGTGCAACTATTCCTGGATGAAAATGTAGTGTAAGGGGACGTTTGCATATCGTTCTATTCTGGGAGTTTGGTTTGAGAGTTTTTACCTGTGCCTGATGCCTTCCTTCCAAGTGCAACTATTCCTGGATGAAAATGTAGTGTAAGGGACGCCAGCTTATTGTTACGTGTGCATGCCTGCTGTCACCCTTGCAAGTGCTTGAAGGTGTTCCATGTGCTTGAAGGTGTTCCATGTGCTTGAAGGTGTTCCATGTGCTTGAAGGTGTTCCATGTGCTTGAAGGTGTTCCATGTGCTTGAAGGTGTTCCATGTGCTTGAAGGTGTTCCATGTGCTTGAAGGTGTTCCATGTGCTTGAAGGTGTTCCATGTGCTTGAAGGTGTTCCATGTGCTTGAAGGTGTTCCATGTGCTTGAAGGTGTTCCATGTGCTTGAAGGTGTTCCATGTGCTTGAAGGTGTTCCATGTGCTTGAAGGTGTTCCATGTGCTTGAAGGTGTTCCATGTGCTTGAAGGTGTTCCATGTGCTTGAAGGTGTTCCATGTGCTTGAAGGTGTTCCATGTGCTTGAAGGTGTTCCATGTGCTTGAAGGTGTTCCATGTGCTTGAAGGTGTTCCATGTGCTTGAAGGTGTTCCATGTGCTTGAAGGTATTCCATGTGCTTGAAGGTGTTCCATGTGCTTGAAGGTGTTCCATGTGCTTGAAGGTGTTCCATGTGCTTGAAGGTGTTCCATGTGCTTGAAGGTGTTCCATGTGCTTGAAGGTGTTCCATGTGCATCCACGCATTTCTTTTCTTTCTTGATATACATGACTTGCAGTCTCTCATGTGTTTCCACGTGCGTCCATGTGCTGCTTTCCCGTGTCCATCACCAGAAGGATGAGTCGTTTTACACAGTGGCATGGATGAGGGCTTGTAGTTGTAGTCCCCTATGATGTCCTGTCGTGTCTCTCTTCTGTTCTTATGTGCGTGACTCGTTTGCTCCCGTGTGCCATCCCCATCATCAGAAGGATGAGTCGTTCTACACAGTGGCATGGATGAGGGGGCAGCAGGGGCGGCCGCTGTTGGCAGCTAGTGGCAGCAGCGGGGTCATTCGAATCATTGACTGCTGGCGAGAGACAGTTGTCCATGTGAGTGAGTGAGGGAGTGAATGAGGGAGTGCGTGGGCGAGCGAGGGAAGAGACATGCGCAAGCTGCATACGAGGAGTCTCTGTCTTGCCCCCCCTTATCCCCCGTTCCCTCGGAGTTTCATCGGGAATGGAGGGGCAGTGAACGAGGTGAGGGTGCATCCGAGCCACCCCGCGCTGCTGCTCTCAGCCAGCAAGGACGAGAAAGAGGCAGGCATAAGCTGCTCGTTTTGAAGTGCCTTTAGGCCGCCTCCGCCCCTTCCCCCGTTACACCCCCCCCTGGCAGAGTTTCATTGGCCATGGCGGGGCAGTGAACGAGGTGAGGGGTGCATCCGTGCCACCTTGCGCTTCTGCTCTCAGCCAGCACGGAAATGCGCATGAGTTGCCTTTGAGGAGCCTCCATCCCTTTTCCCCCACCCACTCTCCTACTTCAGAGTTTCATCGCACACGGCGGGGCAGTGAACGAGGTTAGGGTGCATCCGAGCCAACCCGTGCTGCTACTCTCAGCCGGCAAGGAGACACGCACGGGCTTCCGTTGAGCCACCTCCATCCCTTTCCCGCCCATCTTCCCCCCCCTTTGCAGAGTTTCATCGGGCACGGCTGGGCAGTGAAAGAGGTGAGCGTCCATCCGTCCCACCCTGCCCTGCTGCTACTCTCGGCTGGCAAGAACGAGAGAGGCATGCATTCAATCATTCTTTGTCTGCTCTTCATTCTTCCTCCCCGTCGCCCCTCCCTACACCTCACCCTCCACTCTCCCCTTCCCTCGGAGTTTCATTGGCCATGGTGGAGCAGTGAACGAGGTGAGGGTGCATCCGAGCCACCCCAGGCTGCTGCTGTCAGCCAGCAGGGACGAGAGAAGAGAGAGAGAGACAGGGACAGGCATAAGCTGCTCTTCGTTTTTCGTCTCTCCCGCGCCTCCTCTCCCTCCCATTCCCCCTCTTCAGAGTTTCATCGGGCACGGCGGGGCAGTGAACGAGGTGAGGGTGCATCCGTCCCACCCCGCGCTGCTGCTCTCAGCCGGAAAGGACGAGTCGCTGCGGCTGTGGAACACGGACACGGGTGTGTGTGTGGCCATCATGGGCGGCACGGACGGGCACCGAAACGAGGTCCTCAGCGCGGTACGGTGCCTTGTGTTGCTGTTGTCGTTAGCTATGTGGGCGTATGTCCTCAGCACACTAGATGCAAGGACGAGTCGCTGCGGCTGTGGAACACAGGCATGGGCGTGTGCGTGGCGATCATGGGTGGGGCCGACGGCCATCGGAATGAAGTGCTCAGCACGGTACAGTAACTCTCACTAGTCTTGGTAACCATGTACTGTACGGGGCACACGCACACCTGGCGCACTAGAGTAAAAGACGAGTCGCTGCGGCTGCGGCTGCGGCATGGGCGTGTGCGTGGCAATTATGTGTGGGACGAATGTGCAATCGTGTGCCAATGTTTCCATCATGCAGTCTTGCATAATGAGGTGACTTTTGCGTCGACTCAAAAGTCACTATTTTTCCATCATGCTGTCTTGCATAATGCTCTGCTGTCTCACATGGTGTGCCTCGCAGGACTTCCATCCAGTCCCGGTGACAAGCCCCTCATCACCGTGCTAATGTTTTAGGCGTCCTATAAAATATGTCTTGTGTAATGTTGTCTTGTCTTGTCTTGCATGCATGCTGTGTGCCTCGCAGGACTTCCATCCGGTCCCGGTGACAAGCCCCTCATTGCCATGCTAATTTGAAATCACTTTTGAGAATTCTCACAAGCGAGGCCATCATCTCCATGCTAATCTTTTATGCGTCTTCGAAAATATGTCTTGCATGCATGCTGTGGCAGGATTTCCATCTGGGTGACCAGGCAATCATCGCCAGCCGCCCTTTGAGTTGACTCAAATGCCACCTCGCTTGCATACTGTCTCACGTGCACACTCTCTCCCATGCCGTATCGCTCTCCTTCATGCTGTGTGTCGCAGGACTTCCATCCCGGTGACCAGGCAATCATTGCCAGCTGTGGCATGGACAGCAGCATCCGCGTGTGGAGCCTGCAAGGTTTGCTCTCTCACACACACTCTCTCACACACGCACTCACTCACACATACACCCAACGCACTCACACATACACTCACAAGCACTCACACACACACACACTCTCACACACACACACACTCACACACACATACACTGACACATACTAGATCTCTCATCTTCCAAGAGATCCGTCTCCTCTCTCCTCCTTTCAGATCCTCTCTGTTTCTTGCTCGCTCTCTCTCCTCCCTTCTACTGTGCTGGCATGTGGTGGACCAGTCCAAAACGTGGATCTTTTGTCCCAGCCAGGAGATCCTCTCCTCCTCTCCCCCCCTTTCTCCTCTCCTCCTCTCCTCTCCTCCTCTCCTCCTCGTCTCCTCCTCTCCTCGCCTCCCCTCCTCCGCGCCTCTTCTCCTCCTGTCCTCTGTTTCTTGTTCACTCTCCTTTTTCTCCTCCTCACCAGAGTGCTGGCACGTGGTAGACCAGTCTAACACCTGGGCAGACGTCCCATCAAATCCTCTCAGTAAATTCTCCACCCTCTCTCCCTGTCTTCCTCAATTGGTCTCCTCTCCTTTTCCTCCTCCTCACCAGAGTGCTGGCACGTGGTAGACCAGTCTAACACCTGGGCAGACGTCCCATCCAAGTTCCCCACCAAAATTCTACAGTACCCTGTGAGTCTTCTCTCTTGAGCCACCTTTGCTGAGCTACCTCAAGCATCAAACGAGCTGCAAGGCGATTCTGTGAACCACCTGTCAGTGCCTTCGATTCTGTGAGCCACCTTTCAGTGCCTTCGATTCTGTGAACCACCTTTCAGTGCCTTCGATTCTGTGAACCACCTTTCAGTGCCTTCGATTCTGTGAACCACCTTTCAGTGCCTTCGATTCTGTGAACCACCTTTCAGTGCCTTCGATTATGTGAACCACCTTTCAGTGCCTTCGATTCTGTGAACCACCTTTCAGTGCCTTCGATTCCCTATGCTGATGAAGGCCACTGTTTTTCTATTCCCTACCAAGACTGTACAGTACCCTGTGAGGGGATGAGCCTTCTTCCACAGTGTCCCTTTTTTTTCTTCAACCTTTTTTGTGTCCTGAGCACCCAGTGCTCTATGTTTGTACCCACCCAGTGATACATACATGGTCGGTAACATGCACACCAAGAGCATTGCCTGCCTCTCTCTCGCGCATCCTTGCTCAAAGCCTCACAAGAACGAACAACCAGTAACTCCACCCCGCACCTCGCCGCCTCCTGGCCCCCCTCCCCCTCTTTCACCCCACTACCCAGCTTGTGTGACAGCAACCACAACTGCACACCAACCACAACTGCACTCCAACCACAACTGCACTCCAACCACAACTGCACTCCAACCACAACTGCACTCCAACCACAACTGCACTCCAACCACAACTGCACTCCAACCACAACTGCACACCAACCACAACTGCCTCTCTTGCATCTTCGTAGGGATGAACAAGCACGAACTCTTCCCCCCCTGGTGGTGTGTAACATGCACACCATATCATATTGACTGCCTCTCATTCCTCGTTGCTTCGTAGGGATGAACAAGCACGAACTCTTCCCCCCCCTTTCCCCTCTCCTTCGCCACAACCCAGCTCCAGTGGTGTGTAACATGCACACCATATCATATTGACTGCCTCTTATTCCTCGTTAATTAAAATTCGGATCCCACTTCGCACCCTTCTGCACCTCCTCGCTCCCTCCTGCTGCCCCTCACCCTCTCCTACCCCACAACTCAAGCTATACGTGGTGTGTGACGTGCACACCAACTACATTGACTGCCTCTCTTTCATGCATCCTTGCTCAACCCGTTCCCCCACCTCTCCCCCCTCCTGCTCCACCGCTTCCCACCTCACCCCATGCAGCTGTACGTGGAGTGTAGCGTCAAGACCTCAAACTCTAATAGATGAGTTCCGTCACAGTTGTGTCAAGACCACCTGCATTGACTGCCTCTCTTTACTCTTTACTCAGCCGCCCCTATCCTTACTTCGCCCCTTTCTGCCCCTCCTCGCCCCTTTCTGCCCCTCCTCGCCCCTTTCTCCCCCCCCCACCCCCCCCCCCCGCCTATCCAACACCCACAACCCAGCTATACGTGGTGTGTGACGTGCACACCAACTACATTGACTGCCCACGTTTCATGGTTGCTCCCTCCTGCCCCCACCGTTTCCCACCGCACCCCACCCAGCTATACGTGGTGTGTGACGTGCACACCAACTACATTGACTGCCTGCGATGGTATGGCGACTTCGTACTCTCTAAGGTGCGTCCTTCTGAATGTTAATGTGTATGTATACAATGTATATGTTCATGTGTACATATCTTCTAAACGTACTGTCTGCTCGATTGCTTGAAGTCCTTGACATCTGCCTTTCTTGTCCCCCTGCCATATCAATGGGCTATTGAAAATTTGCTTCCTCATATAGTGTGTTCGTCAAATAGCTCATTATTTGTAGATTGGGGATAATAAGGTGACTTTATTGTGGTGGTGCCACAGACCCTCCATACCAAAGTGCTCCATAACAAGCAACAAGGCCATCTTCTGGCAGTGGTGCCATCAACCTGCCACAGAGATTTCCCTGTGTGTATTTTATCCCTATTCAAATGTATATCTGTGCATTAATCTACTGTAGAGTGTGGATAACGAGGTCATCCTATGGCGGTGGTGTCACAAGCCTGCCACTGAACCTGGCTCCACCCACCCTGCTGAGGTAAGCATCTTTTCCTGCTGAGGTAAGCATCTTGTCCTGCAGAGGTAAGCACCTTGTCATGCTGAGGTAAGCACCTTGTCATGCTGAGGTAAGCACTTACTTCTGCTAATGTTAGCCTTGCTGTTGTAAGCATCCCACTGACCTGTTAATCATGGCCGCATATCATCTCGTTTGGTGATTCTTGCATGTTCATCTGTACCCGCTCAATGAAAGTTTCCGTTTTGTGTTACCCATACACATCTGTGCCGAATCGAGAACTTTGGACATTCTGCAGTGTTACCCAGTGTCGGACTGTAGATTCTGGTTCATCAAGTTTTGTAGTCGATTAAAAAAAAATAAAAAAAAAATCATACGAATCTGTGTCATCCTGCCATCCCAGGGAACTTTGGACATTCTGCAGCGCTACCCAGTGCCGGATTGTGGATTCTGGTTCATTAAGTTTGATCTTGACTATATGGCCAGTATTATGGCCATAGGTACGCTTTCCTCTCTGACCCTTATTCTTTGAGTTCGTTCAGTCATCAACCTATGCCTTTTTTTATTTCTTACCAACTTTCCTGCGTTTTGATATTTAAAATGGAGGTTTTTTTTTCTTCCTCTTTTGTCTTTCTTCTTGTGTTTCTATATTCCTGTCCTGGTACAATAATTACACCAGAAAATGCAATTGATTACTGCGGCATGTCATGGTCATGTATCGTCATGCCACCCTTTGCCACCACCGCAGGCAACTGTGTGGGCAAGGTGTATGTGTACGACCTGCAATCCAGCCCTCCTATTCTCCTCAGCACGTGAGTGGGATGGGCATGACATGACGCGGATGTCAGTATCAAGGCATGTCATGGCTCGTCTAGGTGTGGCATGCTGTATGCAACAGATGGGTTTACTTTCTTTCTTCTTTGTCATGGGTCTTCTTTTTTTTTCAAATTGATTACAGCTGATGATTGTGCCAATGCCGGTGGCGGTTTTTGCCTTCGCAAATAATCTTGTTCTTTTTCCTCCTTCCTTCCTGATCCGATCCCCAAACCGGCTTTCACGCAAGGATTGTAAAACGCAAATCAGACAAACAGCTGTGTCACATGATGGCATGTAACCGCTGGGACCACTTGTATATAGAAGGCGCATGTGTCTGATACTCTTTCGCTATGTGTCTTCATCTACTAATCTTCTGGTACACACGTTTGTATGCCTCAGGAAATAACTACGGTAAATGAATAATGCCTTCTGTGGCCCCCCTTCCAGGATAATAATGAGCTGTGATGACGATGGCTGGCTATGGCGATGGGACTTGGTCATGTCCCACGATTGAACGGGGTGCTCTATTATGTTATCTGTGGTTTTCTTATAACCATACAGTCAGTGTATGATGCTCATCCTGTAATAAAAGTGTAGTTGTAAGGAAAATTCCTTTTCCTTACTTCGCGTCCCTGCTCAGCGCGTACACCACTGTTCCCGCCAACAGCACCCCACAATAAACCGTTACCACTCGCGACATTCGCCTCGACCCCATTCCCGCCACTGTTCACGATGCGACCCAACCTCACGGTTCGGTTGGTAACCCGCGCTCCGGACCTCCGCCTCGACATTCCCCAACCTCGGCACCAGGCCCGTCGCGCATCCCATTTTTCCACATGTTACCGTTACGGTACCACTGTAGCTTCGCTATATATTCTTCGCTCAATCCTTCGCTCATTTTATCTTGTCTCGATAGTGCAATCCTCGCTCGCTCACTCAATTGCACTCGTAACACTTGGTTATCAGAGCCTACTATCTTCTCTCGGACCGCACCCACACCTTCGTTTCCCCACCATCTCAATTTTTGGGGGGGGTAGACGTCTCTTAGCGACCAAGCACCGCCGCTCGTAAGCACGCACGGCCACGACAGAGGCTCTCGCTGAACTTGCCCGACACCCCCGCCATGGCTGAAATCACCCTCGCGACACTGACGCAAGCGCAGCTCGACCGACTTGTACGCCAACTCGAAGATTCGGCCCTCGAAATCGCCACACTCACGGCGGAACGCGACTCCGCTCGCCAGCAATCGACAGTGAATGCACCAGCACCAACAAATGCACCCGCACAATCCGAGGAGCCGATCATCATCTCGTGAGGCACACCGACACAGAACGACAGCGTGGGACAGCGCTTAGGCGTAGCCAGTGAGGGCGCCGCTCACTCAATGACTGGCATGGAGAGAAACAGGGCCGCACCAAGCCCGCGGGATCCCCGCGAAGCCCGTCGGCACGTGGAATTTGCAGCGACAATTGGCGAGTACGCTGTCACGGCACCAATGCCACTCAAGCTGCAGCGTCCGCCCTGTTTCGACCCGAGCCAACGTGGAGGTCTGACGGTTCAGTCGTGGGTCTTCACGATGAACATTTTCTTCGACGCGAACTACGTAGAGTCAGACGCGGCGAAGATTCGCCACGTTGTTTCGCTGCTGAGGGGCCCTGCCATGGACTGGTGGCGAGTCATCGTGATGTCGCCACGCGCCTACGAGCCACCGTCGCAAGAAGAAGGGCCCACGGGCCCAGTCGTCACCTGGAGTTCATTCTGCGAGACAGCCCAGTACAGCACGTGGGATGCGTGGTGCGCAGGGCTTCGGGCGCATTTCGAGCCGATTGCAGCTTCGATTTCGGCGCGTCAGAAGCTGCGCACTTGGCGGCAGCTCGGATCGGTTCAAGACTACACGAGCGGTTTTCTCGCATTATGCGAGCAAGTTGGCTATATGCACGAAGCGGAGCGAGAGGACTGTTACGTCGGAGGGCTACTGTCAAACTCATATGCTATAGTCTGTCTAGGTTGTAGTGGGGTAGTTCATAAAGGGTACAACACTTTTAGGTTTCCTACTTGTACCCACCTGCTTGCTAGTTCAGTCATTCCTTCCTTCACTATTCTGACAAGGTATTCTGAGCAGGTTCCCTAGTGGGAACGTTTTTTTTTTAGGGCCCACCACGATTTTTTTTTCCTGCCCTGCCCGAAGCGCGCCTCACGCCTGCCTCACCTGCGCCGTCGCGCGCCCTGCCCTTGTACGGCCCGTCGCGGCCCTGCCTTCGCCGCCCGTCGCTGGCCCGTCCCGGCCCGTCCCGGCCCGTCGCCGGCCCGTCCCGGCCCATCGCCGCCCGTCGCTGGCCCGTCGCCACTCGTCGCGGCCCTGCCTTCGCCGCCCACTGCGGCCCTGCCCTGCAGCCGCCGTGTCGCAGCCCTGCCTTTCACCGCCCATCGCTGGCCCGTCCCGGCCCGTCCCGGCCCGTCGCCGGCCCGTCCCGGCCCGTTGCCGCCCGTCGCCGGCCCGTCGCCGCCCGTCGCTGGCCCGTCGCCGCTCGTCGCGGCCCTGCCTTCCCCGCCCGTAGCGGCCCTGCCCTGCAGCCGCCCTGTCGCGGCCCTGCCCTGCTGCCGCCCCAGTCGCGGCCCTGCCTTCGCCGCCCGTCGCGGCACCCTGTCGCGGCCCTGCCCTGCTGGCGCCCCAGTCGCGGCCCTGACCTAAACTGCCAGCTGCGGCCCTGCCCTGCACCCGCCCCTGGTAAGCACCCTCGCCGCCCTGCCGCGCCGCGCCGCCAGGGGCCGAGCCGCGCTGCCCAGCCGAGCCGCGCCGCCCTACCGAGCCACGCCGCCCAGCCGAGCCGCGCCGCCCTACCGAGCCGCGCCGCCCTGCCGAGCTGCGCTGCCCTACTGAGCCGCACTGCCCTGCCTGCACTGCTCCTGCTGCTACTGCTGCTTCTCCTGCCACTGCTGCTACTGCTGCCACTGCTGCCACTCCTGCTACTGCCGCTATGGCTAGCCCTACTGTTCTTACCTTTGATGCTGAGGGGCGTGCGGTTGACTTTGACGTGTGGGTTGACGACCTGCAGCTCTTTCTTCAGTGTGACTCTAGGGACGGGGTATCCTTTTTCGATCACACGTCCAGTGTCTCTACTGCACCTGCTGCCACTGCTGACAGTACGGTTTGCTCGCAGTGGACCACTCGTGACGCTGTTGCTCGCCTTGCTGTTCGTAGTCACCTGCCCTCTGCTGAGCGCGCGCACTTTGGCCAGTACAAGACTGCTCAGTCTTTGTATGACGCTGTCGTAGCGCGCTACTCCTCCCCTGCCACTGCTGCTCTCAGCCGCCTCATGCTGCCGTACCTGTTCCCTGACCTTGCCGCCTTTGCCACAGTCGCTGACCTCATTACTCACCTCCGCACTAGTGACGCCCGCTACCGCGCTGCGCTTCCCACTGAGTTCTGTGCCATGAACCCCCCCCCCATGTACATCACCCTTTACTACCTAGTCACCCGCCTCCCTGACTCCCTTGCTTCAGTCAGGGACCACTTTCTCTCCCTTTGCCCCACCGAGCTCATCGTCGACCTGCTAGAGGAGCGCCTCACTGCAGCTGAGAAGAGTATCTTAGCTGTGGCTGCTTCTCGCGGCGACCCTCGCGCCCCTTTCTTTGAGGGGTGTTCCCCTGTCCCCCTTCTCCCCTCTGTTGCTTCTTCTGCTGCTGTTGACCTCGTTGGCACTGAGGAGGTCGGGGCTGCGTCTGCTCCTAGTGGGAGGCGCCGCAACAGCAAGGGCAAGGGGAGCAAGGGTGGTGGAGGGGACGGTGGGGGCGGCGGTGGAGGTGGTGGAGGAGGCAGAGGGGGTGGCGGTGGAGGTGGGGGTGGTGGCGGGAGTGGGGGCTTCGGTGGCGGCGGTGGGGGTGGTGGAGGCAGCGGCAGTGGCGGTGGAGGCAGCGTCAGCGCTGGTGGAGGTGGCGGCGGCGGTGGTGCTGGTCGAGGTGGAGCCGCGCAGCGTGGAGGCTTTGGTGGGAGCCAGCGCCAGCAGCAGCAGCGTTCCCGTGAGACCCCGTCGGCCCAGCAGCTTTGTGAGTGGTACGCTGGGCGTGCGAGGTCTGGGGGTGTTGGTCCTTGCACTTACGTTCTTCGCACCGGCGAGCGCCGTGGGGAGACGTGCGGGCTGCCACACACTACGCAGCGCTGCTTCAGTCGCCTGACTGACGCCTGGCGCGCTCAGTTTCCTGACGTTGTTGAGCTCCCTCGCTGGGGTGATCTGCTTAGGCAGAATGTTGCCATCTTTGATCTTGATTTCGATGCTATCCTTGCTGCTATGTATGCTGTGACTGATAGTGCCGAGGGTGACTGTTACCTGTGTGTTCCGCCCGACCCGGGCATTGAGGCTGCTGCTCTAGGTGCTAGTGAGTCTGCTGCTCCAGGTACTAGTGAGTCTACTACTCCAGGTGCTGGTGAGTCTGCTCTCTCTGGTACTGCACCTACTGAGGCCTTGCACACTTTCACACTTGACTCTAGTGCTTCGCGCTCCTTCTTTCGCGACAGCACCACACTCACGCCGCTCAGTCGGCCTGTCGCAGTCTCCCTGGTTGACCCCTCTGGGGGCCCAGTCCTTGCGCACTCTTCCACGGTTCTACCGTGTCCTGCGGCCCCGTCGGGATTGCTGTCGGGACTCCACCTCCCCTCGTTCTCTACGAAATTGGTGAGTGGAGCTGACCTTCAGGACGCGTGGGTTGACCAGTTCACCCGTGGAGGTCAGCGTGTGACCCACTGCACTTGCTCTCGGACGGGCCGCCACCTGGCCACGTTCACCCGTCGGCCTGGGTCGAGTCTGTACACACTGACTACTGCGTCTCCTCCGGTTACTGCATTTGGTCAGGTAGCTGCGTCTGGTCAGGTGTTTGTTGCTGCGTCCGGGTCTAGTCCAGCGTCTGCCCCCTGCTCGTGTCGTCCTCTGTCACACGAGACTCTCCTTTGGCACCACCGCCTTGGTCACCCCTCCCTGCCTCGTCTTCGAGGTATGGCCTCCCGTACCCTTGTCTCGGGTCTCCCCAGGTCCCTCCCTCCCCTTCCTCCGGGGCCTGCCCCTACCTGTGTTCCTTGTGTCGAGGGCCGGCAGCGCGCCGCTCCTCACTCCTCCGAGTTCCCTCCGACAAAGGCTCCCCTGCAGACTCTCCACATGGACGTGTGGGGCCCAGCCCGCACAGGGTCATGAGCGTTACTTCCTTCTGGTCGTTGACGACTACTCGCGTTACACCACAGTCTTCCCCTTGCGCCGCAAGGGTGAGGTCACTGAGGTGTTGATCGACTGGATCCGCGGTGCCCGTCGCCAGCTCAACGAGAGTTTCGGCTCGGACCTTCCTGTTCTGCGTCTGCACTCAGACAGAGTTGGTGAGTTTTCCTCCGACCTTCTGAGGGCTTTCTGTCGTGCGGAGGGCATCCGCCAGACGTTCACGCTTCCGGCCTCCCCACAGCAAAATGGGATTGCTGAGCGCCGCATTGGCATGGTCCTGGACGTCGCTCGTACGTCCATGATCCATGCGGCTGCTCCCCATTTTCTATGGCCGTTCGCGGTTCAGTACGCTGCGCATCAGATCAACCTTCAGCCTCGTGTCTCCTTGCTGGAGACCATACCTACTCTGCGGTGGACGGGGAAGGTTGGCGATGCGTCTGTGTTCCGTGTCCAGGGATCTCGAGCTTTTGTTCGCGATACTTCCGCGGACAAGCTGTCCTCCCATGCCATTCCCTGCGTCTTCCTTGGCTTCCCGCCTGACGCACCTGGGTGGCAGTTTTACCACCCCACCTCACGTTTGACAAGTCGGTATCTTACTACCGTCTCTTTCCCTACCGCACTGCCCCTCTCCCCCCCCCCCGCCACTCTTCCTAGCACCAGGTGCCCCTCCGGTAGACCCCCTCCCCCCTCAGGGTCCTGCCCCCTCACATGTGTCCCAGGTAGACCCTGTCGAGCCTGTCGAGGTAGCTGTCGACTCTGGTGCTGCTAGGGGTGCTGAGCCTGCGGGTGCGGGGCCTGGGGGTGCTGAGCCTGGGGTTGCTGAGTCTGAGGGTGCGGAGCTTGGGGGTGCTGAGCCTGAGCGTGTGGAGCCTGGGGGTGCTGAGCTTGGGGGTACTGAGTCTGGGGGTGCTGAGCCCCTCTCTCCGCAACGGCTACGTGAGTGGTACGCTCGGCGCTGTAGCCGTGCTGCTGGAGCTACGGGGCCTGCTGCTGGAGGTGCTTCTGGAGCGGGAGCTGTTGGAGGTGCTGCTGGTGCTGGAGCTGCTGGAGTCGCTGGTCCTCGAGATGCTGGTGCTAGAGGTACTGGCGCTGTTGGAGGTCCTGCTGGTGTTGGAGCTGCTGGAGGTGCTGCAGCAGCTGGTCCCGGAGGTGCTCGTACTGGAGGTACTGGAGCTGCTGGGACTGGTGGTGCTGCAGGAGTTGGAGTTGTAGGTGCTGGAGCTGTTGCTACTGGAGGTGCTGCTGGAGCTGGAGCTGCTGGAGGTACTGGAGCTGGTGGTGCTACGGGAGTTGTAGCTGGAGACCCTGGAGCTGAGGGTACTGGTGCTGTCTCTACTATTTCTGGAGGCGCTGCGCGGCCGCGACCGCACTACGTTCCGCTCCTTCAGCAGGTTCTTGGTCTCCTGCCTTGTACTGGTCCTACTCCTCCCTTACTGAGTCCACCGCCTGTCCAGTCACTGTCGCAGTTACAGCCAGCCTCTCCACTGCCTGGTCCTTCCCCTTACTCTGGACCGACTAGAGGTCTTATGGAGCGTCGTGAGCCTGAGTCTCGTCCTGCGTCGCCTGAGTCTCGTCCTGCGTCACCTGAGTCTCGTCCTGAGTCGCCTTTTCGCGCTGTTCGCAATTGTCGTCGTGTTTACCGTCAGCGTCCTCCTCCTGTCCCCGGCACTCACTCTATGACTCTGCGTCCTTCCACTGCTCCACAGCGTGTCCCTCTGCTGTCTCCTCCTGCGTCCTCTCTTCCTGATGGTCCGGACCCGGAGTCTGACTCCCTTCGTGCTGCTAGTCCTACTGTCACGCGTTTTCTGGCCACTGCTGTCACTGACCCTTCGTTTGAGTCCACTGCTGCGTCTGCTCTAGTTGCTGAGCTTGTTGACTTTGCTGCCGCCTGTCGTCTAGACTACGCCGCTAGTCTTGTTGCTGAGTCTGAGTCTGCGTCTGTCTGTCCTCCGTCCGTCGAGGGTGAGTGTGCTCTTGGCACGAACGTCCTTGAGGACAAACAGGAGGAGTTTGAGTTCTTTGCCGTTGCTTTACCTCATCTCGTGTCTATGCTGCTTGCCCCTGAGGGAGACCCAGATGCACCAGACATCCCGACCCCGCGCTCTTACGCAGAGGCGATAGAGGGTCCCTACTCCTCTCAGTGGCAGACAGCCATGGACACAGAGATGGCTTCCTGGAAGTCCACAGGCACCTACGTCGACGAGGTTCCCCCGCCTGGGGCGAACATCGTCAGTGGCATGTGGATTTTCAGGGTGAAGCGGCCGCCGGGTTCTCCGCCTATCTTCAAGGCGCGTTACGTTGCACGAGGCTTCAGTCAGCGACAGTGAGTTAACTTCTTCCAGACCTTCTCCCCTACCCCGAAGATGACCACTCTTTGGGTGCTGCTGCACGTCGCCGCTCAGCGTGACTACGAGCTACACCCGCTTGACTTCAGCACGGCCTTCCTACAGGGCAGCCTGCACAAGGAGATCTGGCTGCGCCGCCCACCTGGCTTCACTGGGTCGTTTCCTGCTGGTACCCGGTGGAGCCTCCGGCGGCCAGTCTACGGTCTCCGCCAGGCACCTCGTGAGTGGCACGACACACTCAGGACGACTCTTGCTGCTCTTGTTTTTTCTCCTTCCACTGCTGACCCGTCGCTGTTTCTGCGCACCGACACCATTCTGCCGCCGTTCTACGTTCTCGTGTACGTAGACGACTTGGTCTTTGATACTGCTGACACTGAGGCACTCGCCCACGTGAAGTCGGAGCTGCAGAAGAGACACACGTGCATAGACCTCGGTGAGCTGACAAGCTATCTTGGCTTGCGGATCACCCGGGACAGAGCACAGCGCACCATTACCTTGACTCAGTCACACATGGTGCAGCAGGTCCTTCAGCGCTTCGGCTTCACGTACTCCTCGCCACAGTCCACTCCTCTGCCTACCGGTCACTCGCTCTCAGCTCCACCTTCGGACGAGTCCATAGAGCCGAGTGGCCCGTATCCAGAGCTTGTGGGCTGCCTCATGTACCTGATGACCTGCAGTCGACCTGACCTTGCCTACCCTCTTAGCATTCTAGCACGCTATGTCGCTCCTGGCAGACACAGGAAGGAGCACATGGATGCAGCTAAGAGGGTGTTGCGCTACTTGTGCAGTACTTCGGGCATGGGGCTCGTGCTTGGAGGACGGGCTCGAGTTGTCCTCACTGGTCACGCAGACGCTTCCAGGGCTGATGACTTGACTACACAGCGGTCGTCACAGGGTTACACCTTCAGCCTTGGCTCCGGCTCTGTCTCTTGGCGGTCTACCCGCTCATCTTCTGTTCTCAGCTCCAGTTGTGAGGCTGAGATCTATGCAGGGGCCATGGCTGCACAGGAGTTACGCTGGCTCACCTACCTGCTGACCGACCTGGGAGAGCCGCCTCGTTCTCCTTGAGTGCTGTACGTCGACAACAAGGCCATGATTGCCTTGTGTCAGGAGCACAGACTGGAGCACAGAACAAAGCACATCTCTCTCCGTTACTTCCTTGCTCGAGAGTTGCAGCAGCGTGGTCAGCTTCGTCTTGCTTACGTGGCCTCTTGGGCCAACACTGCTGATTTTTTCACCAAGGCACTTCAGCCTTGTGATCATCAGCGTTTCTGTACTGTTCTAGGCACTTGCTTACTTCTTGACTCTACTTGTACTGTGATCTCTATACATATACCTGCATGCTTACACTTGCTAGGTTGTGTGCACTGTATTGCTTGTTCTCCTTTATATAACTCTGCATGTGAACTGGCCTTGTGGCCATTTGCTTGTGCTCAGAATGCGTGGTGAGGTCGTGATCCACCCTGAGCTTGCTTTGCCTTTCTTGACCGGTCTTGTGACCTCTTGTTCTCCCCCACTTTGCCTATGGGGGTGTGTTAAACTTATATGCTATCGTCTGTCTAGGCTGTAGTGGGGTAGTTCGTATAGGGTACAACACTTTTAGGTTTCGTACTTGTACCCACCTGCTTGCTAATTCAGTCATTCCTTCCTTCACTATTTTGACAAGTCGGTGTTTACCGGAGATCGATGCACGTTTAGTTGACGGAACGCCGCTGGCCATACGGGAAAAAGTGGAGAGAGTAAAAGTCTGCTGTGGGGGAAACTTCGGGTTTACACAGGAAATGCTCGCGATGACATTGGATGGGCACGACATTTTTTGGGACGTGATTGGCTGCGACGGTACAACCCGCGAATCGACTGGACGACGGGTAGCTGCACTGTGCGAACTAGCGGTAACTGGGTTGAACTACCTCGCTGGCAGTCGCCTGAGTCTTCAACTGTCCACGTTAACGCCATCACAATGAAACGGGCTGTCGCCGCTGGAGGTGACGTGTACGCGGTAGATATCGCAATGGTGGAAGAAGCAGAGCAGCCGAGCGATTTTCAGAAACTACTGGCGGCAGTACCACCCGAACTATAGGAACTATTGAAACAGTTCCCGGGGATTTTTCCCGACGACTTACCGGAGGGACTGCCACCTCAGCGGGCGCAGGATCACCGAATAGAATTAGAACCCGGGGCACAGCCACTCGTACAGCGACAGTTCAGACTGACACAGCCCAAGCTCGACGAACTGAGGAAGCAATTAGATTACCTGTTAGAGAAAAAATTCATCCGACCGAGCTCGTCGCCATTCGCCGCACCGATCCTGTTCACACCGAAAAAGGACGGAGGGTTTCGCATGTGCATCGACTACAAAGCACTGAACAGGGTTACAGTCAAATCGAGATACCCCATCCCCCGCGCCGACGAACTGATAGATCAACTACGAACAGCACGGTTCTTTTCGAAAATCGACTTACGGGGGGGTTACCATCAGATTCGGGTCGAACCATCGGACTGTGCCAAGATAGCATTTTGGACTAGGTACGGATCATTTGAGTACAAAGTGATGCCTTTTGGGCTGACCAATGTCAGAATATATTTTATATATATTTCTGTATAACTGTGTGTAGTTCTAGCTGTAGTGTAGTTACTGTTCTAGTCCCTGTAGGTGCTGCACCCTTTGCCATCTCTTGCTCCTATATCTTGTACCTTGTTCTCTTAGTGAAACACTTTTTCCTTGCTCTCTCTTCCTACTCTCGACACTTGCCTAGCACTCACACCCTAGGCACTACTAAGTCATTTCAACATGGTATTAAGAGCCGGTCCTTCCTAGACCGCTTCCTCTTTGGGCCCACCACCTGCTGCCCTACGCGCCACCCTCGTGTGGCCCTTCTCTCGACATTAGGCCCCGGCCCATCGCTCGTGCCCGTCGCCCCTAGGCCCTGGCCCCGTCGCCCCTAGGCCCGTCGCCCCTCGGCCCCGTCGCCCCTAGGCCCCGGTCCCGGCCTGTCGCCCGTCGCGCGTCGCCCCTAGGCTCCGGCCCCTGGCCCGTCGCTCGCGCCCGCCGCCCCTTGGCCCGTTGGCACCGTCACCCCTAGGCCTTGACCCCGTCGCCCCTAGGCCCGTCGCCCCTCGGCCCTGTCGCCTGTTGCTCGCGCCCGACGCCCCTAGGCCCAGGTCCCGGCCCGTCGACCGTCGAGCGTCGCCCCTAGGCTCCGGCCCCCGGCCCGTCGCTCGCGCCTGCCGCCCCTAGGCCCGTCGGCCCTGTCGCCCGTCTCTCCCATAGGCCCAGCCCGTCACCCATTGCCCGTAGACCCGCCAGCGCGTTCGCGAATGAGATAGCGACGGTCGCCGGCGCCAGAGCCATTGCCAGCAACCATTGCCCGTCGCCAGCCCCGTCTCCCGCAGCCCAGTCGCCCGCGGACTCGTCGCCCAAGGCGCCGTCGCCTGCGGCGCCGCCCCTCCCCATTTACCCCCCTTCTCACTACTGTTGGTGCACCCAAGGGGGGGAAGGGGGGGAGGGAAGGGAAGATTTGTCGAGGGGGACAACGCTCGTGGAGGTCGTCGCGGCCCTTTCCCTCCCCCCGGTCCCGTTTTCTTCCCCTCCGTCGCCTTTCCTGCCCGCGCCGGCTTCTGCAGTGCGGGGAGGTGGCAGGTGAGGGGGAGGTGGCAGGGGAGTGGAGCCCGCGCCCTGCCCGTGCCTCTGCCAGCACCAGCGCCTGTGGGGGGTAGGGTGATGGGGTGGCGGATAGTGGAGCAGCAGTGGGGGGGAGGGGATCTGCAGCACCAGCCCAGCCCCCCCCCCCCCCCCTTCTCCTCCATCCCCCTGCTGCGGGTGCAGCAGTGGGGGGGAGGGTATGGGGGTGGCGGGTGTGAATGAACTGCTGCCGCCTCTCCTCCTCTCTCTCCCACTGCTGCACATGCCGCTTGGGGGGGGGAAGGGTGTTGGGAAGATGAGGGAGTGGTGGTAGGGGTGTGACAAGGAGGTTTGGGGAATGGGGGAAGTTGTAGGGGGGTGGGCGCCATGAAGCCAGCAGCTCCAGTCGCCCGTGAGACCGTTGCGCCA
Source organism: Closterium sp. Naga37s-1 (assembly GCA_947471745.1). NCBI lineage: Eukaryota > Viridiplantae > Streptophyta > Zygnematophyceae > Desmidiales > Closteriaceae > Closterium > Closterium sp. Naga37s-1. The sequence continues at coordinate 1,342,070 of CANJKZ010000737.1, forward strand.
GCTGCTCGTGAGCCTGTTGCTCCTGTCGCCTGTGAGTCAGTTGCTCCTGCCGCTCGCTTAGCCGCGGAGCCAGTTACTCCAGTTGCCCATGTGCCAGTTGCTCCATTTGCCAGTGTGCCAGTTGCTCCAGTTGCCCGTGTGCCAGCAGCTTCAGCCGTTGCCCACCACCTCCTCTCCTCTCATGGTCCCTCCTCCTCCTCACTTGCCCTCTCCTTCTTCCGCTGCGCAGGGTGTACCCCTTCAGGGGGTGTTTCTGCACATGGCTATTCCTGCATGCAGTTAGGGGGTGTGTCAGAATATATTTTATATATATTTCTGTATAACTGCGTGTAATTCTAGCTGTAGTGTAGTTACTGCTATTGTCCTTGTAGGTGGTGCACCCTTTGCCATCTCTCGCTCCTATATCTTGTACATTGTTCTCTTAGTGAAACACTTTTTCCTTGCTCTATCTTCCTACTCTCGACACTTGCCTAGCACTCACACCCTAGGCAGTACTAAGTCATTTCAACAACCAACGCATCGGCGACTTTTCAGATTACCATGAACGAGGCGTTTAGACCACTCTTAGATAAATGTGTGATAATTTACCTCGATGACATTCTCGTCTACAGTCGGGACAAGCAGCAGCACTTAGCCGATTTAGAAGCGGTATTTACATTTTTAGAAAAACACAGACTACTGACCAAGGGTTCAAAGTGCGAGTTCTTCCAGGATAGGCTCGAATTTTTGGGGCACGTTATTTCGGAGGCTGGAGTAGAAATCGACCCAAAGAAACTGGACACGGTAAAAGCGTGGCACCCCCCGACGAACATCACGGAGCTACAAAGTTTTTTAGGGTTCATTAATTACGTGCTTTGGTTCGTACCCGACATGGCATGCTTAACTGCCCCGCTGACGGACTTACTACGGAAGGGGGTCGCTTTTGCGTGGGGGGAGAAAGAGCATGCTGCCTTCTCTACCCTGAAAAATGTCCTCTGTTCATCGCCCATACTGCGCATCGCCGACCCACACCGCCCATTCGAAGTGGTTACCGACGCAAGCGACATCGCCATTGGAGCCGTACTGCTACAAGATTTTGGCAACGGTTTACAGCCCATCGCATACGAGTCACGAAAACTGCATCCGCCAGAGAAGAATTACCCGATACACGATCGCGAAATGCTTGCGATCGTGCATGCATTCAAAGTGTGGCGATGTTACTTGACCGGCGCCGACGTGACAGTACGGACAGACCATTAATCACTACAGTACCTCCGCGCACAGCCCCACCTCAACCCACGACAAATTTGCTGGCTCGACTACCTCGAGTCAAATTTTCACTACACGGTCACCTACAAAAAAGGGGCATCGAACATCGCCGACGCATTAACCCGACCCACAGCCCAACTCCACGCCATACTACTCGCCCAGTCCAGCCCACTGCTGACAGGACTATTTACCCACGGTTATCAGACCGACCCATTCTTCACAGGCGGAAATTCGCAGCAGTTTGCAGCAGCAAAAGGAGTCTATTACGTAAAAGTCGGCACCGATCGAATCTGGGTACCGGGCTACACGCTACTACGGGAATTGCTGCTACAGGAGGCACACGACGGAATCACCTCAGGCCATTTCGGAGTAGAAAAAACACGGCAGCAGCTACAGCGGTATTAATACTGGCCCAAAATGCTGACCGACGTGCAGCGACACGTGGCATCGTGTCCCACCTGCCAACTCATGAAATCATCACGGAAGCGGCCGGCAGGGCAGTTGCAGCCGATACCACCCCCAGAGCGTGCTTGGCAGCAGGTGACGATGGACTTCGTCACGGGGCTACCGGCCGGAGCAAGTGGGAACGACACGATCCTGGTCGTCGTCGATCGACTGACAAAAATGGCACATTTCGCAGCCTGCAAAAAATCAATCACAGCCGAAGAAACGGCCCGCCTCTTCATCTCGACCATCGTTCGATTACACTGGATACCAGCAGCAATCATCAGCGACCGCGATACGAAGTTTACCAGCAACTTCTGGCGGAACCTGTGGCAGCAGTTCGGCACGAGACTTCAGTTCAGTTCTTTGTACCACCCCAAAACTGACGGACAGACAGAACGGAAAAATCAGACCATGGAACAGTTAATCCGAGCCACGTGCGACGACCCGACCACATGGGAACAGCAACTGCCACTCATCGAATTCGCGTACAACAACTCGCCATCCGCCACGACCCAACAGTCACCGTTTTACCTGAACTACGGACAAGACCCTACAGTACCCATGACCCCGAATCCCGACAACCCAGTACCACGAGCGCAACAGTTCGCAGAAATATTACAGTCAGCACGAACCAGGGCAGCCGAGGCAATAAAAAAGGCCAACGTCATCGCTACGCGCAACGCCGACCGCCACCGCAGACCCGTCACTTACCAGCCCGACGACTTAGTTTTACTCGACACTCAAAACCTTCGCCTGCCCATAACCCCGAAACTCCGGCCCCGATATTGCGGGCCATTTCGCATCAGCCACATGATCACACCTGTCACCGCCCACCTCCTCCTCCCTGCTGACTGGTATGTCAGCCCGTCCTTCCACGTCATCCTGCTTCGCACCTACATCCCATCCACCAGCCAACTGGCCCAAAATCGACCAGCCAGCATGACACGACCACCGACAGAACCAGTCATCACGCCCGAGAAGATTCTGAGCCACCGAGTTCGTGACCCACGGGGAGCTCGAAGGGTCGAATTCCTGATCCGCTGGAGAGACCGCACGCACACCGAGGACCATTGGGTTCCCCTGGACAGAATCAAAAACCGCCCTGTCCTCACCGAGTATCTGCGCAGCCGGAATTTCCGGGATGTACACGCGCTTTCGTAAGAGAGGCCTCCTTAGGGGGGGAGGTAGTGTAAGGAAAATTCCTTTTCCTTACTTCGCGTCCCTGCTCAGCACGTACACCATTGTTCCCGCCAACAGCACCCCACAATAATCCGTTACCACTCGCGACATTCGCCTCGACCCCATTCCCGCCACTGTTCACGATGCGACCCAACCTCACGGTTCGGTTGGTAACCCGCGCTCTGAACCTCCGCCTCGAAATTCCCCAAACCTCGGCACCAGGCCCGTCGCGCACCCCATTTTTCCACACGTTACCGTTACCACTGTAGCTTCGTTATATATTCTTCGCTCAATCCTTCGCTCATTGTATCTTGTCTCAACAGTGCAATCCTTGCTCGCTCACTCAATTGCACTCGTAACAGCAGTTTATCTTAACATGTTTTTCAAAAAAAAAAAAAAAAACTGTACTGTGTTCTTGTTACACGCTCTGCAGCTTTGAAATTGAGGGGAAACACTACATGTAACTTGCGACTGGCGAACTCTCGCGGAGTCACTGTAACGAAACATGCGAAAAGTAGGGGGCTCTCAAAATGCGTTTATGATGACGTGTTCGGCTTAGTTTCATTTGGAGACCGTGTCAAATACGTATTGAGTAATTTTGTGGGGTAATACTGGGAACGGGAATGCGAGATGATTGGGCGAATCTCGCCAAAGTTTCATTTCAAGCGACCCAAGAAACTGAAACAGCGCCTGGAAATGCGGCTGTGCCAGATTCTCTCACTCCATTCTCAGCTGGTCTGCGCACTTCCGACCGAACTAATTGAAGGCTGATTGCTCCTCTGCGAATAAGTGGACTGTTAGCTGCTAGCCTTAGCGCGCTTGGCTTCCTGCTAACGGCGTAACCATTCGAAATACCCCGGCACAGCCTACTCTACATATTATTGATCATTACAACATAGCGGTCACGCCTAGGCTGTACTGTAGTTGTGTGTGCGATATTATACTGTACATTTTTCCAATTTGTGCATTCTGTGGTCATGCATGGGGTGCGTACAGCTTATCATAAGTGGATTCAAATACCAATTTTCTTGTAGGAGTTGCGTAAGAACGCAGAATGGCGGGCCATGCTACGTCATCCATCCTGCAGTTCGCCACGTGGTAGAGCTCCGTTGACGTGTCGTTCTGGGAGAAAACTCGCGTCGCTGAAAGTCGACTTGCAAGGACTGAAAGAAGAAGACGTGGCAATCCATGGTAGGCTGCGTGTCTCTGGCTGAAGATTCGATTCGAGTCGCAAGATAACGACAAATTATACTGAATTATGATATCTCATTGGTGGTATTAACGGCTGCTCCGACACAAAAGGAGAGGAGGAATTTATAGCTGATCTCGGACCAAGGAAGTCTGGTTCACTCTATCTGTTATGTATTATCTGCGGCATAAGCCTCCGTCCTTTACGTATTCTTCTACGGTCCCCTTCTTTCTTCTTCAACCTGTGTATTCTTCTCCCTATATTCTTCCTCCCTCCCTCACAGGTTTCTTCACTCCATCCTCACACTTTCAACTCCCCTCCTTCTTCTCCCTCTCCTCCGCCTCCTTCCCCCCTTCCCCTGCCCCGCCTCCTCGCTTCCACCTTATCCAACCGGATGATACCACGAATACTTCTGACGCCACCGCCACGAATACCAGGTAGTGTTCTGGCCCTTCTCCTTACTGCCCGTCGGAGTGTCAGCTTTCTTCGTCGAAGAATCGCGGTAAGAAAAAGAAAGCTGACGCTCCAATGGGCGGCAAGGAGAAGGGCCAGAAAACTACCTCCTCGAAGAAGGCCTGGGTTCCAAAAAACGGAGGTGGCGGCTCCGCAATAGGGCCGCCGAACAAGAAGTAACGGCGCACGACCTCGCGCTCCGCTGGTTCGGCCGCTTGACTGCTCGACAAGTGATGTCACGCGTGCGGAACAACGGGGTGCATAACCTGAGTGCTAAAACTCTTACCACCGATGAGCAGAGAGCTCTCAGGATGGGTTTGAAGTTTGTGCCTACACCTACCAGGAATCCGTCAGTCGAAGCAGATCTCGATCAACTGCATCGGCTGACTTCTCTTCATTTTTTCTTCAAGGAGAAGGGTGACCCGACGGAACCTGTACGCTTTCGTGTGCGGAATCCCAGTTGGAAACCTGATCGGGATGTGGTCCCATTCGGACCTCTCTTTCTTGATGAAAGCGACAACGCCACGGCGCGGTTTCAACCTCTCGTTGGGTGTGCGCAAGGCGTTACGCTCCCTCGCCTCTGACCACCGCATCGTGATTAAGCCAGCTGATAAAAGCGTGGGTGTGATGGTGTTAGATCAGCAGCACTACTTCAACCTCTGTATGGAACATCTCGGGGATGAAGCAGTGTAGCAGCCGATCCTGCATGATCCAATGCCACAGGTCGTGAAGCAGCTGCGGATTTTACAGACGACGTGGGGACCGGCTTTCCCTGACAGCCTTGGGAAGTATTTTTTCAAGGAACCACCTGGAGGGTGGCAACCAACTGCTTTCTACGCACTGCCGAAGCTTCACAAGAAAGTTCCCGTAGGGCGACCGATCGCTGCCTCACATTCATGGGTGACAACTCCTGTGAGCAAATGGCTGGACGCAGAACTTCGCCCGCTGGTGCTCAACCGCCCAACCTACCTCCGGGATTCCCTCTCGCTGCTGACAACGCTGGAACGGACTGCCTTTCCTACGACAGTTCTGCTCGCGACGTATGATGGCGCCGCGCTCTACCCTAGCATCTCGATTGAGTGTGGCCTTGATGCGGTCAACAATTGTCTGATGAGGGAACAACCAAAGCTCGCCCCACCTCTCATGGCCATGCTGGGCTGGGTCATGAGGAATTCGTTCGTGGAATTCAACGGCCGGACCTATCATCAAGTACGGGGAACAGTGTGAAAATCTAGCGTGACTTAGGAGCCATGGCTTGTGAGTGTCGATGTAAGCATTGAATGTCGAGAGAGTTGAGTATCGAGAATGAGGGATTTCACTATAGAAAGTTGGGATACAAATAGCAAACCCTAAATTGGGTTGTACTCACTACAGAGTACCCCATTGCAGGCTAAACAGCAAATACATTCTGACACACCCCCATAGTCAAAGTGGGGTATAATCAGCAGAGCAAGCAGTCATAGAGCAGGTTCACAAGTACAAGCAAAGCTAGAGGCATACACAAAGGGCAAGTGAGGAGGAGGAGGCTGGACTGTAAGAGGAGAGGAGATAGGAGGCAACGGCTGATGCTGCAGACACACGGGCAACAGAAGTGGCGCGCACGGTGGCTACCAGAGCACATTTCCCTGGACTAGAGGAGTAACTGGCTCTGCGGCTAACTCTGAGCGGCAGGAGCAACAGACCCACGGGCGACAGGCGCAGCAGGCTCTCTGAGCTACCAAAAGCAGGGCACCGGACTACAGGTGCTGCGGACGACAAGACGGCAGCCTCCGCTCAACCTCCCCCAACTGTCCCACCCCCTTTTTACACACCCCTTGCTGCACCCCTAGCTCCACTCCCACGTCACCCCCCTAGCACCACTCCCTCGGCTCCCACACACCCACCCCCCTCAGCGGCAGCTGCAGCAGTGGGAGACGAAGGAGGAGGAGGAGGAGTGGACGGTACACACACCCGCCACCTCCATACCCGCCACCCCGCAGTTGCACCCACACCCGCCACCCCCATACCCTCCCCCACTGCTACACCTGCAGCAGGGGATGGAGGAGAAAGGGGGGGGGGGCGGTGCAGGAGCCGCTCGGACGACAGCAGGACGCGCCACACCCGCCACCCCCATACCCTCCCCCCCACTGCTGCACCCGATTAGAGAGATGGAGTAGAAGGAGGGGGGGGGGGGGGGGGGGGGGTCGGTGCTGCAGATCCCCTCCTGCCTCCCCCTGAACCTCCAAGCTCCCCCCCCTCTCCCAACACAAGGTGCGGCAGGGAGAGAGAGAGGAGGCGTGGCGGCAGCTGCTGCTGAGGCACATCCGCCACCCCCTCACACCCTCTCCCCGCCGTCCCCATGGAGGGGGGGGACGGGGGGGAGGGGGGCGGGGGCGGAGCTGCGCGTGCGACTGTAGGGCACGCGGGCTGGAAGAACCCCCTCTTTCCACCCCCTCACCCACCATATTGCAACAGGGCACCGGGGCTGCGGTTAGGGGCGGCAGGTCGCGAGGGGCCATGGCTAGGGGCGACTGGGCCATGGCTAGGGACGGGGCCGGGCGCTGGGCAGGTACGGGGCCGCGCGCGGGCTAGGTACGGGGCCGGGCGCTGGGCTAGGTACGGGCCGGGCGCGGGCTAGGTACAGGGGCGGGCGCTGGGCTAGGTACTGGGCCGGGCGCTGGGCAGGTACAGGACCAGGCGCTGGGCAGGAACGGGGCCAGGCGCTGGGTAGGTACGGGGCCGGGCACTGGGCAGGGACGGGGCCGGGCGCTGGGCAGGTACGGGGCCGGGCGCTGGGCAGGTACGGGGCCGGGCGCTGGGCAGGGACGGGGCCGGGCGCTAGGCAGGTACGGGGCCAGGCACTGGGCAGGTACGGGGCCGGGCGCTGGGCAGGTACGTGGCCGGGCGCTGGGCAGGTACGGGGCCGGGCGCTGGGCAGGTACAGGGCCGGGCGCTGGGCAGGTACGGGGCCAGGCGCTGGGCTAGGGACGGGGCCTGGCGCTGGGCAGGTACGGGGCCGGGCGCTGGGCAAGTACGGGGCCAGGCGCTGGGCAGGTACGGGGCCGGGCGCTGGGCAGGTACGGGGCCGGGCGCTGGGCAGGTACAGGGCCGGGCGCTGGGCAGTTACGGGGCCGGGCGCTGGGCAGGTACAGGGCCGGGCGCTGGGCAGGTACGGGGCCAGGCGCTGGGCAGGTACGGGGCCGGGCGCTGGGCAGGTACAGGGGCCAGGCGCTGGGCAGGTACGGGGCCGGGCGCTGGGCAGGTACGTGGCCGGGCGCTGGGCAGGTACGGGGCCGGGCGCTGGGCAGGTACAGGGCCGGGCGCTGGGCAGGTACGGGGCCGGGCGCTGGGCAGGTACGAGGCCGGGCGTGGGCTAGGTACGGGGCCGGGCGCTGGGCTAGGGACGGGGCCTGGCGCTGGGCAGGTACGGGGCTGGGCGCTGGGCAGGTACGGGGCCGGGCGCTGGGCAGGTACGGGGCCGGGCGCTGGGCAGGTACGGGGCCGGGCGCTGGGCAGGTACGGGGCCGAGCGCTGGGCAGTTACGGGGCCGGGCGCTGGGCAGGTAGAGGGCCGGGCGCTGGGCAGGTACGGGGCCGGGCGCTGGGCAGGTACGGGGCCGGGCGCTGGGCAGGTACAGGGGCCAGGCGCTGGGCAGGTACGGAGCCGGGCGCTGGGCAGGTACTGGGCCAGTCGTTGGGCGCAGAACGGAGGCCGGGCGCGAGGCTAGGTACGGGGCCGGGCGCTGGGCAAGGGACGGGGCCGGGCGACGGGCTAGGTACGGGCCGGTCGCGGGCTAAGTACGGGCCGGGCGCGGGCTAGGTACGGAGCCAGGCGCGGGCGAGGTACGGGCCAGGCGTTGGGCGCAAAACTGAGGCCGGGCGCGAGGCTAGGTACGGGCCAATCGCGGGCTAGGTACGGGGCCAGGCGCGGGGCTAGGAACGGGGCCGAGCGCGGGCTAGGTACGGGCCGATCGCGGGCTAAGTACGGGCCGGGCGCGGGGCGACTGAGTCGACGGGGCCAGCGGGGCCGAGGGGCACAGCTAGGGGCGACGCCAAGAGGCCGAGCCTAGGGGCTAGGGGCGACGCCTAGGGGCGACGGGCCGGAGCCTAGGCTAGAAGTGCATTAGGTGGTGGGCCCATTGACATTAGGTCCTAGGAAAGTTATGCTCTTAATACCATGTGAAAATCTAGTGTGACTTAGGAGCCATGGCTAGTGAGTGTCGAGGTAAGCATTGAATGTCGAGAGAGTTGAGTATCGAGAATGAGGGATTTCACTATAAAAGGTTGGGATACAAATAGCAAACCCTAAATTGGGTTGTACTCACTACAGAGTACCCCACTGCAAGCTAAACAACAAATACATTCTGACAAACAGCCATGGGGACACCTGTAGCCGTTTGCTTCGCGGTCCTGCTCATGAGCCGTCTAGACGAGCTTTTGAAGGAGAAGTGGACCGGGAAATCTCCTCTTTACCATGCGCGCTACATCGACGACGGGCTAATCATTTGGCCAAGGACGCGGGTAGAACTGGAAACCTACCTGCAAACCTTCAACGCGCTTGATCATGACATTAGGATCACATGGTCTATCTGTTAGAGACTAAGGGCGGAGTCTATGAAGATTAAGGGCCGAAATATCTAAAAATCGTCAACTATAATTCTGGACAGAAACGTCGTCGACAAAAAAAGCTCTGTGAAAAATCTCTCAAACTCGAGTATGTTGTAGCCGTTGACCGTGGCTATCTTCCCAATTTGAATAGTATCAAAATATGGATTATAGCTTGAGTTATGAATTTCGGCGCACTAGGGGGTATGCTGCCATAGAAACTTAACTCAATCACAAAGTTGTCTCACAAGTTCACACAAGAAAGTTGGAGTAGCAATTGAACCAGGTAGGAGGGGATGAGGAGGACGAGAGGGAAGGTCCCAAGGGAGTCCCTAACCAAGGAAACCCCATACCACACAATTCCCCTCTCTATAGGCACCCCAACTTTGACATTTGTCACTTTCCCAACTCATGCCATCCACCTCACCCAACTTGGCCACACTTGCCAATCTGGTTTGGCTTCTCCCAACCACTTGGCATCATCTAGAGTGATGGTGACGAATTTCCCAGCCCCCAAAAGATTGTACCCCATATTGAGTCAACCCGCAAATTCCCATAGTCGCCGCATCTCAATCAAAACTTCGAACGATCATAACTTTCTCGTTCTTTCTCCGATCGCGGCGATTCTCGGTTCGTCGGAAAGCTCTCAAGCAGAGGAGTCACTTCAGATATCTGCTCAAGGAAAATAACACTCACACACACTCAGAAAATCCAAACAACACCAAACACAAATTCTTGCACACGCTCACACCACGCATGCAACACACGAACATATGATGGGAGGCAGACAGACATGAATGCAAATGATAGCATCAGATAACACTATCTCGGATCGCTCCATAGATTTTCTTGATGCTGTTCTTTTCAAGGGGCCGCGTTTTAAGGAGCGGGGTACTTTGGACTTCGGCACGTACCAGAAGCCGATGAACACGTATCTCTACTTGCCTTTCGCTTCCTTTCACCCACGACACTGCAAGGAGTCTTTCATTCGCGCAGAGCTTAGACGTTACCTTCTTCGCTCAACTTCAGCTGCGACTTTCCTCGCAACAAAGCGGTCTTTCTTTCTCCGCCTTCGTGATCGTGGTTACCCACCCGTGTTTCTGCACCCCATCTTCAAAAGTGTCATCTTCGCTCATCGTTCAGAACTTCTCGCCAGCACCATTGTCAACCAAGCGCTCCGCCAACAGACAACTCTCCCATCTCGTGGGCCCCTACTCTTGAAGACCCAGTACACTCCTGTCACTGCGCGTCTCGGGCTGGGGGTCCTTTTGAGTCGACTCAAAAATCGCCTCATCACACGCGGATTGTATGTGGAGAGAATGTTTGTTGCGTGGAAAATTGGTTGTAACCTGCAGCGGTTACTAGTACGCGCGCGACTTCTGAAGTTGCCCCTTGGCGAAAATCTGAACCCAACCCTTCATGCTGACACTTTCGAGGAAGTTGAAGACGTGGCTGCCTGAAGTTTTCGAGGGTGGTCTGGATTGGTCCCCGTCATTTGGGTGACCTGGGTGTGGATAGCCTAGAGTTTGCTTTCTTAGAGGCCTTGCTTCTCTTTAGAGGCATTGCTTAGCCCTTCTTTCTCATTGTTGGCACTGATGAAGGTCTGATCGAGTTTTTCCTCCGTGATAGGCCGAAACATGTTTGTCCCTGTTTTACTCTACTGCTAAGAATTTGGGTTCTGAGATCGTTTTGAGCACTTGGCTGTACACAGAGCGGAAATCTACTGCTGTTTTTTGTCAAACTTATATGCTATAGTCTATCTAGGCTGTAGTGGGGTAGTTCATATAGGGTACAACACTTTTAGGTTTCCTACTTGTATCGACCTGCTTCCTAGTTCATTCATTCCGTTCCTGATTCTAACATGGTATTCTGAGCAGGTTCCCTCGTGGGAACGTTTTTTTAGGGCCCACCACGAACTTTTTTTTTTCCTGCCCTACCCGAAGCGCATTTTGCGCCTGCCTCACCTTGCCGTCGCGGCCCCTACTGCCGTCGCGGCCCCTGCTGCCGTCGCGGCCCCTGCTGCCGTCGCGGCCCCTGCTGCCGACGCGGCCCCTGCTGCCGTCGCGGCCCCTGCTGCCGACGCGGCCACTGCTGCCGTCGCGGCCCCTACTGCCGACACGGCCCCTACTACCGTTGCGGCCCCTGCTGCCGTCGCGGCCCCTGCTACCGTCGCAGCCCCTACTGCCGTCGCGGCCCCTACTGCCGTTGCGGCCCCTGCTGCAGTCGCGGCCCCTACTGCCGTCGCGGCCACTGCTGTTGTAGCGGCCCCTGCGGCCGTCGCAGCTCCTGCTGCCGTCGCGGCCCCTGCTGCCGCCGCGGCCCCTGCTGTCGTCGCGGCCCCTGCTGCCGCCGCGGCCCCTGCTGTCGTCACGGCCCCTGCTGCTGTCGCGGCCCCTGCCGTCGCGGCCCCTGCCGTTGCAGCCCCTGCTATCGCAGCCCCTGTCGTCGCAGCCCCTTTGCTGTCGCGGCCCCAGCATGTCACGGCCCCGCCCTGCACCCGCCCCTGGTAAGCACCCGCGCCGCCCTACTGCGCCGCGCCGCCAAGAGCTGAGCCACACCGCCTAGCCGAGCCGCGCCGCCCAGCCGAGCCGCGCCGCCCAGCCGAGACGCGCCGCCCACCGAGCCGCGCCGCCCTACCGAGCCGCGCCGCCCTACCTAGCCGCGCCGCCCTACTGCGCCGCACTGCCCTGCCTGCACTGCTCCTGCTGCTACTGCTGCTACTACTACTATGGCTAGCCCTACTGTTCTCACCTTTGATGCTGAGGGGCGTGCAGTTGACTTTGACGTGTGGGTTGACGACCTGCAACTCTTTCTTCAGTGTGACTCTAGGGATGGGGTATCCCTTTTCGATCACACGTCAGGTATCTCCACTGCTCCTGCTGCCACTGCTGACAGTACTGTTCGCTCGCAGTGGACCACTTGTGACGCTGTTGCTCGCCTTGCTGTTCGTAGTCACCTACAACCTGCTAAGCGTGCGCATTTTTGCCAGTACAAGACTGCTCAGTCTTTGTACAACGCTGTAGTTGCGCGCTACTCCTCCCCTGCCACTGCTGCCCTCAGCCGCCTCATGCTGCCGTACCTTTTCCCTGACCTTGCTGCCTTTGCCACAGTCGCTGACCTCATTACTCACCTCCGCACTAGTGATGCCAGCTACCGCGCTGCCCTTCCCACTGAGTTTTGTGCCAAGAACCCCCCCCCCATGTACATCACCCTTTACTACCTGGTCACCCGCCTCCCTGACTCCCTTGCTTCAGTCAGGGACCACTTTCTCTCACTTTGCCCCACCGAGCTCACCGTCGACCTGCTAGAGGAGCGCCTCGCTGCAGCTGAGAAGAGTATCTTAGCTGTAGGTGCTTCTCGCGGCGACCGTCGCACCCCTTTCTTTGAGGGGTGTTCCCCTGTCCCCCTTCTCCCCTCTGTTGCTTCTGCTGCTGCTGTCGACCTCGTTGGCACTGAGGAGGTCGGGGCTGCGTCTGCTCCCAGTGGGAGGCGCCGCAACAGCAAGGGCAAGGGGAGCAAGGGTGGTGGAGGGGATGGCGGGGGCGGCGGCAGAGGCGGTGGAGGAGGCAGAGGGGGTGGCGGTGGAGGTGGGGGTGGTGCCGGGAGTGGGGGCTTCAGTGGCGGCGGTGGAGGTGGTGGAGGCAGCGGCGGAGGTGGTGGAGGCAGCGGCAGCGGTGGTGGAGGCAGCGGCAGCGGTGGCGGAGGTGGCGGTGGCGGTGGTGCTTGTCGAGGTGCAGCCGCGCAGCGTGGAGGCTTTGGTGGTAGCCAGCGCCAGCAGCAGCCGCGTTCCCGTGAGACCGCGTCGGCCCAGCAGCTTCGTGAGTGGTACGCTGGGCGTGGGAGGTCTGGGGGTGCTGGTCCCAGCACTTACGTTCTTCGCACCGGCAGTCGTCGTGGGGAGACGTGCGGGCTGCCACACACTGCGCAGCGCTGCTTCGGTCGCCTGACTGACGCCTGGCGCGCCCAGTTTCCTGACGCTGTTGAGCTCCATCGCTGGGGTGATCTGCTTAGGCAGAATGTGGCTATCTTTGATCTTGATTTCGATGCTATCCTTGCTGCCATGCATGCTTTGACTGATAGTGCTGAGGGTGACTGTTACCTGAGTGTCCCGCCCGACCCGGGCATTGAGGCTGCTGCTCTAGGTGCTAGTGCGTCTGCTGCTCTAGGTACTGGTGAGTCTGCTGCTCCAGGTGCTGGTGAGTCTGCTCTCTCTGGTACTGCACCTACTGAGGCCTTGCACACTTTCACACTTGACTCTGGTGCTTCGCGCTCTTTCTTTCGCGACAGCACCACACTCACGCCGCTTAGTCGGCCTGTCGCAGTCTCCCTGGCTGACCCCTCTGGGGGCCCAGTCCTTGCGCACTCTTCCACGGTTCTACCGTGTCCTGCGGCCCCGTCGGGCTTGCTGTCGGGACTCCACCTCCCCTTGTTCTCTACGAACCTGGTGAGTGGAGCTGACATCCAGGACGCGTGCGTTTACCAGTTCGCCCCTGGAGGTCAGCGTGTGACCCACTGCACTTGCTCTTGGACGGGCTGCCACCTTGCCACGTTCACCCGTCGGCCAGGGTCGAGTCTGTACACACTGACTACTGCGTCTCCTCCGGTCTCTGCATCTGGTCAGGTAGCCGCGTCTAGTCAGGTGTTTACTGCCGCGTCCAGGTCTAGTCCTGCGTCTGCCCCCTGCTCGTGTCGTCCTCTGTCGCACGAGACTCTCCTTTGGCACCACCGCCTTGGTCACCCCTCCCTGCCTCGTCTTCGAGGTATGGCCTCCCGTACCCTTGTCTCGGGTCTACCCCGGTCCCTCCCTCCCCTTCCTCCGGGGCCTGCCCCTACCTGTGTTCCTTGTGTCGCGGGCCGGCAGCGCGCCGCTCCTCACTCCTCCACGTTCCCTCCGACATAGGCTCCTCTGCAGACTCTTCACATGGACGTGTGGGGCCCAGCCCGCGTCCATGGACAGGGTCACGAGCGTTACTTCCTGCTGGTCGTTGACGACTACTCGCGTTACACCACATTCTTCCCCTTGCGCAGCAAGGGTGAGGTCCCTGAGGTATTGATCGACTGGATCCGCGGTGCTCGTCGCCAGCTCAGCGAGCGTTTCGGCTCGGACCTTCCTGTTCTGCGTCTGCACTCAGACAGAGGTGGTGAGTTTTCCTCCGACCTCCTGAGGGCCTTCTGTCGTGCGGAGGGCATCCGCCAGATGTTCACGCTTCCGGCCTCCCCACAGCAAAATGGGATTGCTGAGCGCCGCATTGGCATGGTCATGGACGTCGCTCGTACGTCCATGATCCATGCAGCTGCTCCCCATTTTCTGTGGCCGTTCGCGGTTCAGTACGCTGCGCATCAGATCAACCTTCAGCCTCATGTCTCCTTGCCTGAGACCACACCTACTCTGCGGTGGACGGGGAAGGTTGGCGATGCATCCGCGTTCCGTGTCTGGGGATCTCGAGCTTTTGTCCGCGATACTTCAGCGGACAAGCTGTCCTCCCGTGCCGTTCCCTGCGTCTCTCTTGGCTTCCCCCCTGACGCACCCGGGTGGCAGTTCTACCACCCCACCTCGCGTCGTGTTCTGTCCTCTCATGACGTCATGTTTGACGAGTCGGTGTCTTACTACCGTCTCTTTCCCTACCGCACTGCCTCTCTCTCCCCCCCCGCCACTCTTCCTAGCACCAGGTACTCCTCCGGTAGATCCCCTCCCCCCTCAGGGTCCTGCCCCCTCAGGTGTGTCTCAGGTAGACCCTGCCGAGCCGGTCGAGGTAGCTGTCGACTCAGGTGCTGCTAGGGGTGCTGAGCATGCAGGTGCGGGGACTGGGGGTGCGGAGCCTTGGGGTGCTGAGCCTGAGCGTGTGGAGTCTAGGGATGCTGAGCCCGAGCGTGTGGAGTCTGGGGGTGCTGAGCCTGAGCGTGTGGAGCCTGGGGGTGCTGAGCCTGAGCGTGTGGAGTCTGGGGGTGCTGAGCGTGAGCGTGTGGAGCCTGGGGGTGCTGAGCCTGAGCGTGTGGAGCCTGGGGGTGCTGAGCCTGAGCGTGTGGAGCCTGGAGGTGCTGAGCCTGGGGGTACTGCGTCTGGGGGTGCTGAGCCTGCGCGTGCTGAGTCTGGAGGTTCTCCGGGTGTCCCGTTGCGGCGGGAGCCCCTCTCTCCGCAGCGGCTTCGTGAGTGGTACGCTCGACGCTGTCGCCGTGCTACTGGTGCTGCTGGAGCTGCTGGAGGTGCTGCTGGTGCTGGAGCTGCGGGAGGTGCTGCTGGTGCTGGAGCTGCTGGAGGTGCTGCTGGTGCCAGAGCTGCTGGAGGTGCTGCTGGTGCTGGAGCTGTTGGAGGTCCTGCTGGTGTTGGAGCTGCTGGAGCCGCTGGTCCTGGAGGTGCTCGTACTGGAGGTACTGGAGCTGCTGGGACTGGTGGTGCTGCAGGCGTTGGAGCTGCAGGTACTGGCGCTGGTGGTGCTGCGGGAGCTGGTACTGGAGACCCTGGAGTTGAGGGTACTGGTGCTATCTCTGCTGTTTCTGGAGGCGCTGCACGGCCGCGGCCGTACTACGTTCCGCTCCTTCAGCAGGTTCTTGGTCTACCGCCTTCTCCTGGTCCTACTCCTCCTTTACTGAGTCCACCGCCTGTCCAGTCACAGTCGCAGTTACAGCCGTCCTCTCCACTGCCCGGTCCTTCTCCTTACCCTGGACTGACTAGAGGTCTTACGAAGCGTCGTGAGCCTGAGTCGCGTCCTGTGTCGCCTGAGTCTCGCTCTGCGTCGCCTGTCCGCACTGTTCGCGCTGGTCGTCGTGTTTCGCGTCCGCATCCTCCTCCTGTCCCTGGCACTCACTCTATGACTCTTCGTCCTTCCACTGCTCCACAGCGTGTCCCTCTGCCGTCTCCTCCTGCGTCCTCTCTTCCTGACGGTCCGGACCCGGAGTCTGACTCCCTTCGTGCTGCTAGTCCTACAGTCACGCGTTTCCTGGCCACTGCTGTCACTGACCCTTTGTCTAAGTCCACTGCTGCGTCTGCTCTTGTTGCTGAGCTTGTGCAGCCTGTCGCCTGGACTACGCCACTAGTCTTGTTGCTGAGTCTGCGTCTGCATCTGTCTGTCCTCCGTCCGTCGGGGGTGAGTGTGCTCTTGGCACGGACGTTCTTGAGGACAGACAGGAGGAGTTTGAGTGCTTTGCCGCTGGTGTACCTCATCTCGTGTCCATGCTGCTTGCCCCTGAGGGAGACCCGGATGCACCAGACATCCCGACCCCGCGCTCTTACGCAGAGGTCATAGAGGGTCCCTACTCCTCTCAGTGGCAGGCAGCCATGGACGCCGAGATGGCTTCCTGGAAGTCCACAGGCACCTACGTCGACGAGGTTCCCCCACCTGGGGCGAACATCGTCAGTGGCATGTGGATTTTCAGGGTGAAGCGGCCGCCGGGTTCTCCGCCTGTCTTCAAGGCACGTTACGTTGCACGTGGCTTCAGTCAGCGATAGGGAGTTGACTTCTTCCAGACCTTCTCCCCTAACCCGAAGATGACCACTCTTCGGGTACTGCTGCACGTCGCCGCTCAGCGTGACTACGAGCTCCACTCGCTTGACTTCAGCACAGCCTTCCTACAGGGCAGCCTGCACGAGGAGATCTGGCTGCGCCGCCCACCTGGATTCACTGGGTCGTTTCCTGCTGGTACCCAGTGGAGCCTCCGGCGGCCAGTCTACGGTCTCCGCCAGGCACCCCGTGAGTGGCACAACACACTGAGGACGACTCTTGCTACTCTTGGTTTTGCTCCTTCCACTGCTGACCCGTCACTGTTTTTACGCACTGACATCACTCTGCCGCTGTTCTACGTTCTTGTGTACGTAGACGACCTCGTCTTTGCTACTGCTGACACTAAGGCACTCTCCCACGTGAAGTCCGAGCTGCAGAAGAGACACACGTGCACAGACCTGGGTGAACTGACAAGCTATCTTGGCTTGCGGATCACCCGGGACAGAGCACAGCGCACCATTACCTTGACTCAGTCACACATGGTGCAGCAGGTCCTTCAGCGCTTCGGCTTCACGTACTCCTCGCCACTGTCCACTCCTCTGCCTACCGGTCACTCGCTCTCAGCTCCACCTTCGGACGAGTCCGTAGAGCCGAGTGGCCCGTATCCAGAGCTTGTGGGCTGCCTCATGTATCTAATGACTTGCACATGACCTGACCTCGCATACCCTCTCAGCCTTCTGGCTCGCTACGTGGCTCCTGGTTGACACCGAAAGGCGCACTGGGATGCTGCGAAGAGGGTGTTGCGCTACCTGTGCAGTACGTCGGCCATGGGGCTCATGCTTGGAGGACGGGCTCGAGTTGTCCTCACTGGTCACGCAGACGCTTCCTGGGTTGATGACTTGGCTACGCAGCGGTCGTCACAGGGTTACACCTTCAATCTTGGTTCCGGCTCTATCTCTTGGCGGTCTACCCGCTCTTCTTCTGTTCTCAGCTCCAGTTGTGAGGCTGAGATCTACGCTGGGGCCATGGCTGCACAGGAGTTACGCTGGCTCACCTACCTGCTGACCGACTTGGGAGAGGCGCCTCGTTCTCCTCCAGTTCTGTACGTCGACAACAAGGCCATGTTGGCCTTGTGTCAGAAGCACAGACTTGAGCACAGAACGAAGCACATTGCTCTGCGCTACTTCCTTGCTCGAGAGTTGCAGCACCGTGGTCAGCTTCGTCTTGCTTACGTGGCCTCACAGGCCAACACTGCTGATGTTTTCACCAAGGCACTTCAGCCTTGTGATCATTAGCGTTTCTGTACTGTTCTAGGCCTTGTACCTACTGTGCCTCACTTGCTTACTTCTTCACTTTGCTTGTACTGTACTCTCTACACATATACCTGCATGCTTACACTTGCTAGGTTGTGTTCAGTGTATTGTTTGTTCTTCTATATATAACTCTGCATGCGAACTAGCCTTGTGGCCATTTGCTTGTGCTCAGACTGCGTGGTGACTTTGTGATCCACCCTGAGCTTGCTTTGCTTTTCTTGACTGGTCTTGTGACCTCTTGTTCTCCCCCACTTTGCATATGGGGGTGTGTCAAACTTATATGCTATAGTCTATCTAGGCTGTAGTGGGGTAGTTCATATAGGGTACAACATTTTTAGGTTTCCTATTTGTACCCACCTGCTTCCTAGTTCATTCATTCCGTTCCTGATTCTAACATTTTTTCCTTTACTTTAAGCCTACTGCACGCACGCAGCTCACTGAGCTATGTCTGGATCTCGTAATAGGGGACGAAGGAGGTAACCATTTGCCCCTCATCCTTCACCCTCCTCTGTCACTCCCTCCCATTCCTCCTACCATACAGGTAGAAGCTATCGAGAAGGAGTGTGAGCGATGGAGACAGGAAGGGAGTGTGAGGGGAAGGGAGGAGGAATGTTTGAGACGTCTCAAGAGACAGGAAGGGAGTGTGAGGGGAAGGGAGGAGGAAGCAGTTGCGTTGAATGGCGAAGTTGAAGGTCCCAAGGGAGAGAAGGATAAGGGAGACAAGAGGGCGGTTACAGAAGGCCAAGCAGCAGATTCTGGGGAAGTGGAGGAGGGAAGACAAGAAGAGAAAGGCGATGAGAGCAGAAGGGAAGGTATGGGAGCAGCTGACAGCGTTGCAGTAGGAGCAGCAACCATAGAAGGAGAAACTGTGTCTAAAGCACCTCTAGTGGAGAGAGGTGCCCCTTTCTTCCTTCTCCAAATAGACTCCACCAGCACAACGACCAGCGAAACAGAGCCCTCAGTAACAGCACATATGTTAACAGAGTACCAGCGGTTGGCAACTCAAAGCAAATCCCTCTCTTCCTCTTCCTCCTCCTCTCCGCTATCTCTCGACGTTGCGTTCTTTGACCCCTGCCATCTGCCTCTCTCCCCCGGCTGGCCTCTCCGCAACCTAAGGGTGAAAACGAGTAGCACAGTATTCGTTTTTTACTCGAAATTCGTCTAAGACTCGAATACAAGTCGAGTCGAGCTCGTTTTTCCTACTCGCTAATACTCGTTTTGGCCTGCTCGTGAATACGAATATTCGACGTTCGTGACTCGAGGGAATACTCGAGTATTCGTATTTTAACCCGTGTATTGTACCTCCCTGTTTTTGTTCCACGTTTGCAGGCGCTCGTCCGCATCGACGGTGTGGCGTGAAGAGAAATTTACGAACGTTAACTGTGGCACGACGCGCGCTCGTTACATGCGGGCAGCGGGTGAAATCGGGACCTAAAACGGTTTCCTGGGCTAGATTCTAAATAGTAACTAACTATCACTAGTAAGTTAGGGTTGTCAAGGAGGTTGAGTTGAGAGAGTTGAGGAGGACAAGGTTGGGTTGGGTTGACTAGGGAGACCTCTTGTTCTATTGGTTGGTTGTTTTTTGTTTTTTAACTCTAACGAGTGGCAGTTGAAGTGCACGCACGATTGTGTTCTTCCAGATGCGACAAGTAAACAAAACGCACGACAAGTTGGGAGTCGCGAATCTTTTTACGACTCCCTCTGTTGCGCTCAGGTGGACGCCAGGTGGTTTCGCAATCTTCTTTTCACGTCGCACATTGATTCGCCGAGCCGCCTCTGCATCGTATTGGGTGTTGAGGGGAGTCCAGATGCTGCGGGGAACTGGCTCGAGTGACGTGAGCCACGACCGGACAATCTGCTGTGACACAGTAAACAAACGACTAGGAGACAAAACGCGCGACAAATAGAATTCGCGGAATTTCGGAAAGGTATCGGAAAGGAAAGGCGGGACAAAGCGAATCTCGCGAAAGTCGAGCACGTGTGTGAACAATTAGCGGGACAGACGAATTTCTGAAAACAGTGCAATGCGACACAGAAATTTTGAACTCGCGAAAACTTGGAGTGCGGCTCGCGGGAAACCGCCTAACAAATTCATTCGACACAGAAGGGTGGAGGGAAAGGGAACATTTCCAGAGAGCAAACACACACATTCCAGAGAGTTGATTTCCAATTCCAGAGAGCTACTACTTTCATAACTATGGCCTCATCTTCATACTTGGCTACATCTTAGACCCAAACACTCCATAATTTCGCTACCTCGTTTACCCAATCTACGACTTTGATCCAATAGACGTGTTTTTATCTCCAAATGGTGGACCCCGGAGCATCTAGCATTTCTACTCCATCTACTAATGATTCAACCGCCGCGCAAGTAGTAGATGTAGAAGTGTCTCACCCCAAACCCAAGCGGGTCAAAACGCCATCTTCTAAGATATGGCTCATGTTCACCAAGTTGGAATGTGGCAAGAAGGCAAAGTGCAACTATTGTATTCTCAAGCCCTCAATATACGCTTTGACGGGAAGTTCTACAACCTCGATGCGGATTCATGCGATGAAAAGTCATCCTAAGGAATTTCGACTCTTGGTGGGAGATGCGGAACAAATGGAGGCGGAGGATGGCTCATCCAACGACATTTCGCGCGCATTATTGAAGATAAAGGCCTTTTCGGACAAGGAAAATCGGGAGAGACTCGTGCGCATCTTCGCCAAAGGCCTCATCCCGTTCTCATTCATCGAGGATGAAGACTTTCGGGCGTACTTGCATTGGCTCAACCCAAGGGCAAGTATGCCGAGCCGTGTGACTCTTGCGAATGACATTCATGCAGCCTATAATGCATGTGTGAGTAAGATTAAGAATCTTCTCTTGAATCTCTCATGCAAGGTGTCATTCACCCTTGACATTTGGTCCTCCCCCATGAATTCCTCGTACATTGCAGTCACTTGCCATTGGATCGATGATGACTTCAACAACAAGTCCATTTTGTTGGATTTTAAGCATTTTGAAGGCCATCACACGGGCGAAGCCATCAAGGACACGTTTGTGAAGTGCATGTACGAGGATTGGGAATTGGGGGAGAAGGTGATGGCCATCACGGTGGACAATGCCTCGAACAACAAGCGCTTCATCGACTTGTTGGGGGTGGAGAAGGGGTTTCCCGCGGAGAGGCACATGAGATGCTTCAACCATGTGATCCATCTTGTGGTTGAAGTAATCTTGAAACACCCCCCCATTGAAGATGCTCTCAAGAAAATAAGGGCGTTTGCAACACATCTCAAAGGGTCTACTTTGAGGAAAGGGAAGTTTTGGATGCGGTGCAAGGAGAAGGGTCTTCACAACATATCATCCCTTGCCCATGACACCCCTGCCCATTGGGGTAGTGCTCACTTCTTGATGAAAAGAGCAAGATTGCTCCGACCCGCCATCAATGCATACTTGGTGGAAGATGTGGACGATGAGGTGGAACGGGAGTTTCGGATGAGGAGTGAAGAGTGGGATTGCCTCGAGCATCTTGAGAACCTTCTTACGCCTTTTGCCGAGATTCAAAACATGCTAGAGGGCTCGAGTTACCCTACCTTGTCTTTGTGTGTACCATCTATCAATGCTTTAATGGATATTTTAGAGGGGAGGGTGGAGGAGAAGGGGGAGTTTTGGGTGGCTTGCAAGGAGGGACTTGAGAAGCTCAAGGGGTACTATGACTGAACATCGGAGTACACAATTGCCACGGTTTTGGACCCAAGGTTTAACCTTCAGTACTATGCCGATGGTGAGAGCATGGGTGGTGATCATCAAAGAACCTCAAGTGTGCGAGAGTACATCACCAAGGCATATAAGGAGTACGAGAAGAAACATTCCAAGGGAAAAGAAGTTGCCGAGATCAACGCCTCAACTTCAACCGCAACTCCTCATAGCACCTTAAGTAAACCAAAAGCGTCATCTCTTTTTGGTGCCATTTTCCATTGCCGCAAGAGTGGAGAGACCATAGAGATAAGCACTCAATTGGATGACTACCTTCGAAAGAAGAGATTAAGTGTCGGACCCGATGGGGTTCTTCCTTCGTTCAAGGATTGGTGGAAGGTGTACGCAACGTTTTTTCCCATTGTCGCGCACATGGCGCGCGACTAACTTGCCATACCGGGAACTTCGGCGGATTCCGAACGCTCTTTTTCAATAGCGCGTCATGTCATTACGGATTTCCGTCATAGTTTAGATCCTAAGACGGCCAGTGCATGCATTTGCTTGCGCTCGTGGATGGCTTTGGATGAAAAGCAAGTATAAATGGAGGGCCCTAAGAGTGTTGTTTGGTGGTTTAGTTCTATATGGTTAGGGTAGTTTGGAGCTATGGGTAGAATGGTAGATTAGTCTAGACTTGATCCACACATCCTACGAGCATTGATTAGTACCGTTCATTGGTTCAAACTTCTTCCACCGTTGTTTAGAGCCTTCTTTAGTGTTGATTATTGGTTCTTTGTTGTTCTAGAAATGTTTGGAGGATTAATTAGTACGGTATATTGGTTCATTTTCGTTTTAGAAGTGCCTATGGCCTTGATTAGCATGGAAAAATGGTATATTCTTCCTCTGAAGTATTGTAGAGCCTTGTTGAGTGTGGTCGTCGGGAATTCAACTATGTTGTGTAGGATCATTTCGAGTCTTAATTGTTGGTAGGTGGTTACAATAGTTTAGGAGCTATGGGTAGAGTGGTGGATTAGTCTAGGTTCGATCCTCACATCTTCTGAGCACTGGTTAGTATGGTTGATTGTATCAATCTTCTTCTACCATTATTTGGAGCGTTCCATAGTGTTGATGATTGGTTATTTGTTTTTTTATGGCTCATTTAGAGTCGTGACTGGTGTGGAATAATATTTTCCATAAGTTCACTACCTGTTGAACAAGCTTCCAGTTTCAAAGGTAGGGACGTCAATCCATCAGGCTCCTAGAAAATAAAATACGGTAGCAATTATTATTAGGAAATCAATGCCTGACAACTCAATGTCCACTAATCAGATTTCACTAAAACGAAACATCTACAAATACGACAATTGGGGTATCGAACTAGAGACATTACCACCCCCACTAATTACGCTAATTGCTGAGCCAATTCGGGCTGCACTTCGTAATGTTTGCTTAGAATCATTGTTGTTACAAATAGTGAATTATGATTGTGCACTCCTAACCACAGCAAAGCGAAGCACACAGTACCGAGGCTGAACGCAAAGAGTCAGAAGTTGACTCGAAGCGACGCAGACAGTTGGGGCGGATCTGGACCGTCGGAGCAGACGGCATCGGGCAGCTGCAGAAGCAAGGGAATTGGCGCGAACAGTTTCGTAACTGTACGCGCCGCACGGTTGGGTTTGAATTTGAATAAGGGAATGTACCCCTTGTGAGAATCATGAGAGGAATGAATGAACTAGGAAACAGGTGGGGTACAAGTAGCAAACACAAGTGTTGTACCCTCTAAGGACTACCCCACTACAGCCTAAACAGACTATAGCATATATAAGTTTGACACACCCCCATAGGCAAAGTGGGGGAGAACAAGGGGTCACAAGACCAGTCAAGAAGGCAAAGCAAGCTCAGGGTGGATCACAAAGTCACCACGCAGTCTGAGCACAAGCAAATGGCCACAAGGCCAGTTCACATGCAGAGTTATATAAAGGAAAGCAAACAATACAGTGAACACAACCTAGCAAGTGTAAGCATGCAGGTTTAGGTATATAGAGTACAGTACAACCAGAGTCAAGAAGTCAGCAAGTGAGGCACAGTAGGTACAAGGCCTAACACAGTACAGAAACGCTGATGATCACAAGGCTGAAGTGCCTTGGTGAAAACATCAGCAGTGTTGGCCTGAGAGGCCACGTAAGCAAGACGAAGCTGGCCACGCTGCTGTAACTCTCGAGCAAGGAAGTAGCACAGAGCAATGTGCTTCGTTCTGTGCTCCAATCTGTGCTCCTGACACAAGGCCAGCATGGCCTTGTTGTCGACGTACAGAACTGGAGGAGAATGAGGCGCCTCTCCCAAGTCGGTCAGCAGGTAGGTGAGCCAGCGTAACTCCTGTGCAGCCATGGCCCCAGCGTAGATCTCAGCCTCGCAACTCGAGCTGAGAACAGAAGAAGAACGGGTAGACCGCCAAGAGACAGAACCGGAGCCAAGACTGAAGGTGTAACCCTGTGACGACCGCTGCGTAGCCAAGTCGTCAACCCAGGAGGCGTCAGCGTGACCAGTGAGGACAACTCGAGCCCGTCCTCCAAGCACGAGCCCCATGCCCGATGTACTGCACAAGTATCGCAACACCCTCTTCGCAGCATCCCAGTGCACCTTTCGGTGCCTGTCGGGAGCCACGTAGCGAGCCAGAAGGCTGAGAGGGTATGCGAGGTCATGTCGTGTGCAAGTCATCAGGTACATGAGGCAGCCCACAAGCTCTGGATATGCGCCACTCGGCTCTACGGACTCGTCCGAAGGTGGAGCTGAGAGCATGTGACCGGTAGGCAGAGGAGTGGACTGTGGCGAGGAGTACGTGAAGCCGAAGCGCTGAAGGACCTGCTGCACCATGTGTGACTGAGTCAAGGTAATGGTGCGCTGTGCTCTGTCCCGGGTGATCCGCAAGCCAAGATAGCTTGTCAGCTCTCCCAGGTCTGTGCACGTGTGTCTCTTCTGCAGCTCGGACTTTACGTGGGCGAGTGCCTCAGTGTCAGCAGTAGCAAAGACAAGGTCGTCTACGTACACGAGAACGTAGAACGGCGGCAGAGTAGTGTCAGTGCGTAAGAACAGAGAAGGGTCAGAAGTGGAAGGAGCAAAACCAAGAGCAGCAAGAGTCGTCCTGAGTGTGTCGTGCCAGTCACGAGGTGCCTGACGGAGACCGTAGACTGGCCGCCGTAGGCTCCACTGGGTACCAGCAGGAAACGACCCAGTGAAGCCAGGTGGGCGGCGCAGCCAGATCTCCTCGTGCAGGCTGCCCTGTAGGAAGGCTGTGCTGAAGTCAAGCGAGAGGAGCTCGTAGTCACGCTGAGCAGCGACGTGCAGCAGTACCCGAAGAGTGGTCATCTTCGGGGTAGGGGAGAAGGTCTGAAAGAAGTCACCTCCCTGTCGCTGACTGAAGCCACGTGCAACGTAACGCGCCTTGAAGACAGGCGGAGAACCCGGCGGGCGCTTCACCCTGAAGATCCACATGCCACTGACGATGTTCGCCCTAGGCGCGGGAACCTTGTCGATGTAGGTGCCTGTGGACTTCCAGGAAGCCATCTCGGCGTCCATGGCTGCCTACCACTGGGAGGAGTAGGGACCCTCTATCGCCTCTACGTAAGAGCGCAGGGTCGGGATGTCTGGTGTATCCAGGTCTCCCTCAGGGGCAAGCAGCATGGACACGAGATGAGGTACAGCAGCGGCAAAGCACTCAAACTCCTCTTGTTTGTCCTCAAGAACGTCCGTGCCAAGAGCACACTCACCCCCAACGGACGGAGGACAGACAGACACAGACGCAGACTCAGTAACAAGACTAGCGGCGTAGTCCAGGCGACAGGTTGCAGCAAAGTGAACAAGCTCAGTAACAAGAGCAGACGCAGCAGTGGACTCAAACAAAGGGCCAGTGACAGCAGTGGCCAGAAAACGCGTGACAGCTGGACTAGCAGCACGTAGGGAGTCAGACGCAGGGTCCGGACCGGCAGGAAGAGAGGACGCAGGAGGAGACGGCAGAGGGACACGCTGCGGAGCAGTGGAAGGATGCAGAGTCATAGAGTGAGTGCCAGGGACAGGAGGAGGACGCGAACGCGAAACACGACCAGCGCGAACAGGACGGACAGGCGACACAGGACGAGACTCAGGCTCACGACACTCTGTAAGACCTCTAGTCGGTCCAGAGTAAGGAGAAGGAACAAGCAGTGGAGAGGCTGGCTGGAACCGCGACTGGGACTGGACAGGCGGTGGACTCAGTAGGGGAGGAGGAGGACCAGGAGAAGGCGGGGAGCCAAGAACCTGCGGAAGAAGCGGAACGTAGTACGGCCGCGGCCGCGCAGCGCCTCCAGAAACAGCAGAGACAGAACCGGAACCCCCAGCTCCAGGGTCTCCCGTCCCAGCAGCACCTCCAGCAGCTCCAGCACCAGCAGCACCTCCAGCAGCTCCAGCACCAGTAGCACCTCCAGCAGCTCCAGCACGAGCAGCACCTCCAGCAGCTCCAGCACCAGCAGCACCTCCAGCAGCTCCAGCACCAGTAGCACCTCCAGCAGCTCTAGCACCAGCAGCACCGCCAGCAGCTCCAGCAGCTCCAGCACCAGCAGCACCACCAGCACCAGCAGCACCTCCAGCAGCACCAGCAGCACCTCCAGCAGCTCCAGCACCAGCAGCACCTCCAGCAGCACCAGCACCAGCAGCACCCCCAGCAACAGCAGCACCTCCAGCAGCTCCAGCACCAGCAGCACCTCCAGAAGCTCCAGCAGTACCCCGACAGCGCCGAGAGTACCACTCACGAAGCTGCTGTGGAGAGGGAGGCTCCCGCCGCGGCGGGACACCGAGAGCACCTCCAGACTCAGCACGCGCAGGCTCAGTACCTCCAGACACAGTACCCTCAGGCTCCACACGCCCAGGCTCAGCACCCCCAGGCTCAGCACGCCCAGACTCAGCACCCCCAGACTCCGCACCCCCAGTCCCCGCACCCGCAGGCTCAGCACCCCCAGACTCAGCACCTGAGTCGACAGCTTCCTCGACCGGCTCGGCAGGGTCTACCTGGGACACAACTGAGGGGGCAGGACCCTGAGGGGGGAGGGGGTCTACCGGGGGAGTACCTGGTGCCAGGAAGAGCGGCGGGGGGGGGGGGAGAGGCAGTGCGGTAGGGAAAGAGACGGTAGTACGACACCGACTCATCAAACGTGACGTCCTGAGAGGACAGAACACGACGCGAGGTGGGGTGGTAGAACTGCCACCCGGGTGCAATAGGAGGGAAGCCAAGGAAGACACAGGGAACGGCACAGGAGGACAGCTTGTCCGCTGTAGTATCGCGGACAAAAGCTCGAGATCCCCAGACACGGAACGCGGACGCATCGCCAACCTTCCCCGTCCACCGCAGAGTAGGTGTGGTCTCCGGCAAGGAGACATGAGGCTGAAGGTTGATCTGATGCGCAGCGTACTGAACCGCGAACGGCCACAGAAAATGGGGAGCAGCTGCATGGATCATGGACGTACGAGCGACGTCCATGACCATGCCAATGCGGCGCTCAGCAATCCCATTTTGCTGTGGGGAGGCCGGAAGCGTGAACATCTGGCGGATGCCCTCCGCACGACAGAAGGCCCTCAGGAGGTCGGAGGAAAACTCACCACCTCTGTCGGAGTGCAGACACAGAACAGGAAGGTCTGAGCCGAAACTCTCACTGAGCTGGCGACGAGCACCGCGGATCCAGTCGATCAACACCTCAGGGACCTCACCCTTGCTGCGCAAGGGGAAGACTGTGGTGTAACGCGAGTAGTCATCAACGACCAGCAGGAAGTAGCGCTCGTGACCCTGTCCACGGACGCGGGTTGGGCCCCACACGTCCATGTGAAGAGTCTGCAGAGGGGCCTCAGTCGGAGGGAACGAGGAGGAGTGAGGAGCGGCGCGCTGCCGGCCCTCGACACAAGGAACACAGGTGGGGGCAGGCCCCGGAGGAAGGGGAGGGAGGGACCTGGGGAGCCCAGAGACAAGAGCACGGGAGGCCATACCTCGAAGACGAGGCAGGGAGGGGTGACCAAGGCGGTGGTGCCAAACAAGAGTCTCGTGCGCCAGAGGACGACACGAGCAGGGGGCAGACGCAGGACTATACCTGGACACGGCAGCAAACACCTGACTAGACGCAGCTACCTGACCAGACGCAGGGACCGGAGGAGGCGCAGTAGTCAGTGTGTACAGACTCAACCCTGGCCGACGGGTGAGCGTGGCCAGGTGGCGGCCCGTCCGAGAGCAAGTGCAGTGGGTCACACGCTGACCTCCAGGGGTGAACTGGTCAACCCACGCGTCCTGGAGGTCAGCTCCACTCACCAAGTTCGTAGAGAACGAGGGGAGGTGGAGACCCGACAGCAAGCCCGACGGGGCCGCAGGACACGGTAGAACTGTGGAGGAGTGTGCAAGGACTGGGCCCCCGGAGGGGTCAGCAAGGGAGACCGCAACAGGCCGACTGAGCGGCGTGAGCGTGGTGCTGTCTCTAAAGAAAGAGCGCGAAGCACCAGAGTCAAGTGTGAAAGTGTGCAAGGACTCAGTAGGTGCAGTACCAGAGAGAGCAAACGCACCAGCACCTGGAGCAGCAGACGCACTAGTACCTGGAGCAGCAGACGCACTAGCACCTAGAGCAGCAGCCGCAATGCCCGGGTCGGGCGGGACACTCAGGTAATAGTCACCCTCAGCACTATCAGCAAGAGCATACATGGCAGCAAGGATAGCATCAAAGTCTAGATCAAAGATAGGCACATTCTGCAGAAGCAGATCATGCCAACAAGGAAGCTCAACGGCGTCAGGAAACTGGGTACGCCAAGCGTCAGTCAAGCGACCAAAGCAGCGCTGCGTGGTGTGTGGGAGCCCACACACCTCCCCACTACGAGTGCCGGTGCGAAGAACGTAAGTGCAGGGACCTGCACCCCCAGACCTCCCACGCCCAGCGTACCACTCACGAAGCTGCTGAACCGACGGGGTCTCACGGGTGCGCAGCTGCCGCTGGCGCTGGCTGCCACCAAAGCCTCCACGCTGCGCGGCTGCACCTCGACCAGCACCACCTCCGCCGCTACCTCCACCACCGCTGCCGCTGCCTCCACCTCCGCCACCGCCGCCACGACCTCCACCGCCGCCATTAAAGCCCCCACTCCCGGTACCACCCCCACCACCACCTCCACCTCCTCCGCCGCCTCCACCTCCTACACTGCTTCCCCCGCCGCCCCCTCCACCACCCTTGCTCCCCTTGCCCTTGCTGGTGCGGCGTCTCCCACTAGAGGCAGACGCAGCGCCGACCTCCTCAGTGCCAACGAGTTCGACAGCAGCAGCAGAAGCAACAGAGGGGAGAAGGGGGACAGGGGAACACCCCTCAAAGAAGGGGGTGCGATGGTCGCCGCGAGAAGCACCTACAGCTAAGATACTCTTCTCAGCTGCTGCAAGGTGCTCCTCTAGCAAGTAGACAGTCAGCTCGGTGGGGTAAAGGGAGAGAAAGTGGTCCCTGACTGAAGAGAGAGAGTCAGGGATGCGGGTGACTAGGTAGTAAAGGGTGATGTACATGGGGGGGGGGTTCTTGGCACAGAACTCAGTGGGAAGGGCAGCGCGGTAGCGGGCGTCACTAGTGCGAAGGTGAGCAACTAGGTCAGCGACAGTGGCAAAGGCAGCAACGTCAGGGAAAAGGTACGGCAGCATGAGGCGGCTGAGGGCAGCAGTGGCAGGGGAGGAGTAGCGTGCAACTACAGCGTCGTACAAAGATTGAGCAGTCTTGTACTGGCCAAAGTGCGCACGCTCAGCAGGTGGCAGGTGACTACGAACAGCAAGACGAGCAACAGCGTCACGAGTGGTCCACTGCGAGCGAACAGTACTATCAGCAGTGGCAGCAGGAGCAGTGGAACCACCGGACGTGTGATCGAAAAGGGATACCCCATCCCTAGAATCACACTGAAGAAAGAGCTGTAGGTCATCAACCCATACGTCAAAGTCAATTGCACGTCCCTCAGAGTCAAAGGTGAGAACTGTAGGACTAGCCATAGCAGCAGTAGGAGCAGTAGCAAGAGGAGCAGCAGTAGCATCAGTAGCAGCAGTAGCAGCAGTGCAGTAGTAGCAGCAGCGGCGCGGCTCGGCTAGGCGGCGCGGCTCGGCCGGGCGGCGCGGCTCGGCTGGGCGGCGCGGCTCGGCTTACCAGAGACAGGTGCAGGGGCGGGCCGTGACTGCAGGGGCCGCGCTAGCAGGGGTTCGTCAGCAGGGTCCGGCAGGGGCGCGTCAGCAGGGGCCGGCAGAGGCACGTCAGCAGGGGCCGGCAGGGGTGCGCCAGTAGGAGTGCGTCAGCAGGGGCCGGCAGAGGCGCGCCAGGAGGGGCCGCGCCAGCAGGGGCCGGCAGGGGATCGTCAGCAGGAGCCGGCCGGGGGCGCGCCAGTAGGAGCGCGTCAGCAGGGGCCGGCAGAGGCGCGCCAGGAGGGGCCGCGCCAGCAGGGGCCGGCAGGAGATCGTTAGCAGGAGCCGGCCGGGGGCGCGCCAGCTGGGGCGCGTCAGTTGGGGCCGGAAGAGCCGGGAAGGGGGGGGGGGGGGGCGAGAAGGGGCCGCGACGGGCCGTCAGAGGGAGGCCGCGAAGGGCCGTGAAGGGCCGCGACGGGCCGCTCAAGGGGCCGCGAAGGGCCGTGACGGGGCCGCGACAGACCGTCAGAGGGGCCGCGAAGGGCCGCGAAGGGCCGCGAGGGGCCGCGACGGGTCGCTAAAGGGGCCGCGAAGGGCCGTGACGGGGCCGCGAAGGGCCGTGACGGGGCCGCGAAGGGCCGTTAGAGGGGCCGCGAAGGGCCGCGACGGGTCGCTAAAGGGGGGCCGCGAAGGGCCTTAAGAGGGGCCGCGAGGGGCCTGAAGAGGGGCCGCGAAGGGCCTTAAGAGGGGCCGCGAAGGGCCTGAAGAGGGGCCGCGAAGGGCCTTAAGTGGGGCCGCTAAGGGCTGCGAAGGGGCAGCTACGGGCCACTAAGGGCCTCGAAGGGCAGGCGCGAGGGCGCTGCTAGGACAAACGCGACACGCGCCTCGGGCAAGTAAGGAAAAAAAAAATTGTAGTGGTGGGCCCTAAAAAAAAACTCGAACCAGCTCTATACCATGTGAGAATCATGAGAGGAATGAATGAACTAGGAAACAGGTGGGGTACAAGTAGCAAACACAAAAGTGTTGTACCCTCTAAGGACTACCCCACTACAGCCTAAACAGACTATAGCATATATAAGTTTGACACCCCTTAGAGTACATGGCTAGCTAGGTCGTTTCATATTCCCTTGTACTACTATTTATATCTTTGTATTTGCATGTTTTAATCATCTCATTCATTTTACATTCACTCTGAATTGAGGTCAAAAGCCCACCACCACTGTACCACTCTGTGCGAACCTTCCTGAGACGATCCTAGGTGACGATCCCTTTCCGATCGTAACAATTGTCAGCCCGGATAGTACAGATAGGATGCATAATGTGCAGTGGGTGTAAATGATTGATTAAAGAATACACTAGGTGGTTCACAATGCAATTGTAACAACAACTACCGTACAAACATCGTTACAACGAAAAGGTGAATGTGTTTTTGAGATTCGGTGTACCTGCACAAACAAAACAGGAAAATGTTAGTATACAACATAAATATCTGGGTCGACAAACCCCTACTCGTTTACATTCGTATTCGATTCGTACTCGTGCATATTCGACTCGTATTTGTATTCGTGATAGAGCCACAATTCGATCAAATACAAATCAGTGGAGCTATTCGACAAATCGAAGATTGCATGACTCGTATTCGTACTCGTATTCGTATTTACAGCCTTGCCGCAACCTGCTCCTCCTAGCGTCCCTCCGATGGCAGGTCAGTACTCTTATGTTTCTCCTCCTCCTCCTCCTCCTCCTCCTCCTCCTCCTCCTCCTCCTCCTCCTCCTCCTCCTCCTCCTCCAAAGCATTCACGTCTTACCATTTTCCCCCCTTGCCTACCCCACCCTTCCTTCCCCCCTCCTTCACACCGTAATATTCCCGTGTTCTATCCTCCCAGGCCACGTCCCTCCATGTGCTCTGCCTGCGGCAACGGCACGGTCGGATCAGCCTGCACCACTCACCTTCTGACCATTCTCCAATCACAACCACTCTGCATGCTTTAAACTTCTCCGTGCCGTGCCATACCCCCCTCTCTATCCCTTCCCAGGTCACCTCCCTCCATGTGCTCTGCCTGCGGCAGAGCCACGGTCGGATTAGCCTGCACCACTCACTGCTGCTGCACGTCCAGATACCACCTCCCCCAGGCAAGTGATGCCACCTCCCTCACAGATAACACCTCCATCAGTCTTGACCAGATGCCACCTCCGATAGGCGTTCCAAAATATCATGAGTTGTTTGCGAGTACTCTCATTGTGAGTACTCTCTTTTTCCTTGCGAGTACTCTTTTTCCTGCTTCCCTCTGAGGGCTTTGCTATTTCATCTGCCCTTGCCCCTTTTCACTGGCGCCATTGTCACTCACTCTTCCCCCTCGCAGCTGATTGGCTGGACCCTCTCACAGCAACTGCCACATGTCCATCCGCCACTGGCTGGGAACTGAACGCCAAAGGGAGAACTGGAGCTCGGTGTGCTGACCTGGCGCTGCTGATGGATCCTGCCAGGCTGGCAGACGAGGCGGCATCGCTCAACCTGAAGCTGATGAGGTGGCGCGTGCTGCCACAGCTGCAGGTGGAGTGGTTGAATGCAACAAAATGTTTTGCTTCTAGGGGCTGGCACCCTTGGTTGCCAACTTGCTCGCTCTCTGCTGGTAAGGGGATTCTTCCTTCCAACAGCCTCTCTTTAGTGGGGCATCGTCGCTCAACCTGAAGCTGATGAGGTGGCGCGTGCTGCCACAGCTGCAGCTGGAGCGATTGAACTCAACCAAGTGTCTACTATTGGGGGCTGGCACTCTTGGTTGCCAAGTGGCTTGCTCTCTGCTGGTAAGGAAAGGCCCTCCTTCTAATAGCCTCTCTTCAGTGGGGCATCGTCGCTCAACCTGAAGCTGATGAGGTGGCGCGTGCTGCCCCAGCTGCAGCTGGAGCGATTGAACTCAAACTTCTAGGGGCTGGCACCCTTGGTTGCCAAGTTGCTCGCTCTCTCCTGGTAAGGAAAAGCCTCCCTCCAAAAGCCTCTCAGTCGAATTTTGATGAGGTGGCGTGTGCTGCCACAGCTGCAGCTGGAGCGGCTGAATGGAACTAGGTGCTTGCTGCTTGGGGCTGGCTGGCACTCTCTCGGGTGTCAGGTTGTTTGCTTGCTCGAGAAAGGTGTGGGGGAACGAATGAAGCCCGCACCTGCCTGCTTCGGAGCGCCTCAAAGGTTTCGAAGCTTTTCGGTGATTTGAAGCATTTGAAACGAATTTGCAAGCCTCTTGCTACTGAGATTCTCACCGCTCCCCCTTGGACATTTGAGTACTTTTTGTCACATGGTTGTTGCTTGCCATCCCACCGCTCCCCCTTGATTAAATTAAACCCTCCAGGCATGGGGCATCCGCGACATTACCCTCGTGGACTACGGGGCGTTTTCGTATTCTAACCCTGTGCGGCAGTGCCTCTTCTCTGTCAAGCACTGCCTGAATGGCGGCATGCCAAAGGCGCAGGCAGCAGCAGACGCACTCAAGGAAATACTTCCTACTGCCGTAAGTGTGTGATTTAACACATGTTTTTATAATCCCCTTTCTCTGTCAAGCACTGCCTGAATGGCGGCGCTCCAAAGGCGCAGGCAGCAGCAGATGCACTTAAGGGAATACTTCTCACTGCTGTGAGTGTGGTGTGGTGTGGTGTGGTGGGGTGTGGTGTGGTGGGGTGCTGATGTTAAAAGCCAGTAAGATAAAGCACATTCAAGCACTGCCTGAATGGCAGCGTTCCAAATACACAGGCAGCAGCAGAAAGGAAACATTCTCCACTGCTGTAAATGTGGGATTTTAATGATTTTAATGATTTATGTAAGTGCAACAACTTCTTGCACCAGCTTCAATTCGTCAGAAGCTTTCCCCATCCCACCCTCTTGACACACAAGTTGTTTTAACAAGTTTTTCCGAAAAAACTTGCACTTGCTTTCCCCGTCCCCCCATCCTCGTGTATTCGCAACTTCCTCGACCCTCCAACATCCCATTCCCCTCCAACAGCCGACCCTAAACCCTGAACCCCTGAATTCTGAACCTTGGACCTTGAACCGTGAATCCCCTCATCACCCTATTTTCCTACCCCCACCCTTTCTTCCAGCACACATCCGGCTATCGCCTCGCCATTCCCATGCCAGGCCACCCCATGTCGCCCTCCGGCACCACGTGTGCAGGCTGACGTGGCAGCCCTGCTGGCACTAATCCGCCAATCAGACGCCGTCTTCCTTCTCACCGACACGCGGGAGAGCCGCTGGCTGCCCACGCTGCTGTGCGCTGCTGAGGGGAAGGTGAGGGGCCAGTTTAGGTTTAGGATTTAAATAATTAGTAAAAAAAAAACTGCAGGGGTAAAACTTTGAGGTGAGTGGGAGCCTGAGGGAGAGCCGCTGGCTGCCGACCCTGCTGTGCGTGGTGTGCCATGGTAACGAGGTGACTTTTGAGTCGACTTAAAAGTCAACTCGTTACCATAGCCGCTGGCTGCCGAACCTGCTGTGCGCGGCTGAGGGGAAAGTGAGGGGGAAGGTGGTGGAGGAAAAGGGGGTGGAGGGTGGGGAAGGGTTAGGTTCAGGTGGAAGCCATGGAAGCTGGCACTGGTGCGCCAACTAAATGCCGTCCCCCTCATCAATGCTACTCTTGGCTTCGACTCCTTCCTTGCCATGCACCACGGGGCACCTGCACTCCCTTACATACCATACCACCATTACTTACTGTGTCACACCACACCCCACCATGCCACACCCCTCACTCATAGATGTCCAGCAATGCTGCTCTCGGTTTCGACTCCTTCCTCGTCATGCGCCACAGGGCACCACCATTACTTACCGTACCATGCCACACTCCACAATTCCACACCGCACCACACCCCTCTCAGGTGGCCATTAATGCGGCTCTCGGCTTCGACTCCTTCCTTGTCATGCGCCACGGGGCACCGCCGCTGCCTCTGCATGCCACGTCAGCACCAGCATCCTCTGAGTCAGCACCAGCAGCGTCTGAGTCAGTACCAGCAGCATCTGAGTCAGCGCCATCCAAGCGCCTTGGCTGCTACTTCTGCAACGATGTTGTTGCTCCCCTCAATGTGAGCTACCCTACCCTCATATCCTCTACACTGTTGCCCTCAGTGCCACCAGCAACCAGCTTCCCACAACCACCCACGACGACCACCCTGCCCTGCCGCAGTCCTCCACACACCCCACACCACATACACGCTTGGCTGCTACTTCTGTAACTATGTCGTTTCTCCCCTCAATGTGAGCTGCCCTCCCCTCCCCTCCCCATTGAGGGGAGCTGCCCTCCCCTCGTGTCCTTTGCACTGTTGCCCCTCTATATCAACCTCTCCGCCATTTCCTCTGCACCTCACCTAACCCTACCCCAACCTCTTGCACTGTTGCTTCCCGTGCCCATCTTCCCGTCCACCACAGCAATTACTTCTCTACCCATTCCCGTATTTCCGTCCCCGCCAGTCCACGGCTCATCGCACGCTAGAGCAGCAGTGCACAGTCACCCGCCCTGGCCTGGCAACCATAGCGGGCGCTCTGGCAGTGGAATTATTGGTGGGGCTGCTGCACCACCCGCTTGGGTAAGATTCGGCTGTAACACACAAGGGTCCAACTTGTATGGGGGTTCAGTGCCTTCGGGTCCAAGGAGCAGGTGATCTAGCTGGCAGCCATAGCGGGCGCTCTGGCAGTGGAGTTATTAGTGGGGCTGCTGCACCACCCACTCGGGTAAAGGTTCTAATGTAATAGGAGGTGACAGAGTACACTATGATGCACTCAAAAGGTTTGGCTGTAAGGCTCAAATGTGTATGGGGGTTTGCGGTTGAAGGAGCAGGTGGTGACCTGGCAGGCAGCCACAGCGGGGGCTCTGGCAGTGGAGCTGTTAGTGGGGCTGTTACACCACCCGCTGGGGTAAGAGGTGGCTGTAAGGGTTCCATGTGTATGTGGATGTATTTGTATGGATCAGGTGAGGATCAGGTGAGTGAGCTGGCATCCATAGTGGGGGCTCTGGCAGCTGGTTAGTAGGCTTAGGTGAGTGAGCTGTTGGTGCAACTCGCCTGCCTCCTACTCCCCCACCTCCCATCCCACCTCTGCATCTGCCCATCTCTGCCCGCCGCTCGGCCCACTGCCCTACCAGCTGCGTGGCTTCCTCTCCTCTTTCTCCCAGCTTCTCACTCATTCCCACTCTCCAGTCCTCCCGTCTCCCCTTCCTTACTCAAATCGCCGAACCAGCTGAAGGACACCAGTGCTGATGGAATCTCATCTTCCTCCTCTGCCGCCTCCTCCACTTCCACCTCTGCCCATCTCTCCTCACCGCTCTCGGCCCACTGCCCCACCAGCTGCGTTGCTTCCTCTCCTCCTTCTCCCACCTTCCCATCAGAGTGTTAAGACAACTCCCGCTCCTCCTGCCCTTGTGACCCATTCCCTCTCTCGTCTCCTCCTGTCTTCCCCCACCCCCACCACTCAGAATCGCAGCACCAGCAGAAGACACCACTGCGGACGGATTTCCTTCTGCCTCCTCCTCCTCCACTTCCACCTCCACCCATCTCTCCTCGCCTCTGGGTCCGCTGCCCCACCAGCTGCGTGGCTTCCTCTCCTCCTTCTCTCAGCTACCCATCACTGGTTTCGCATTCCACCAGTTCGCCGCCTGCTCCCTTACAGCGAGGATTCAGCATTGCGAATTCATTTATCTTAATATGTATGTTTTTTAAAGTGTATATTTTGATATGATCTTCACATCCTTTTTTCTGCTCTCATATTATCTTCCTCAGTGCAGGTGGTTTCAGCATACAGGGAGCGTG
This sequence comes from Closterium sp. Naga37s-1, assembly GCA_947471745.1. Taxonomy (NCBI): domain Eukaryota; kingdom Viridiplantae; phylum Streptophyta; class Zygnematophyceae; order Desmidiales; family Closteriaceae; genus Closterium; species Closterium sp. Naga37s-1. The sequence continues at coordinate 1,378,511 of CANJKZ010000737.1, forward strand.
GGTTTGCGTTCCTCATGGACGCGTTTAACGATGCCACGTATTTAGAGAGGATCACAGGCTTGGATAAGCTGCACGCCGCCACTGTGGAGATAGAGGTCGATTGGGACGATCGTGAGGATGATAATAGTGAGGACTTCGGGGAAATAGTGAGTGAATGATGGCCATTTCTTGGTAGTGTACAGAGCAAGTACAACCTTATTGTGATACTGTACAGAGCAGATACAAATTTATTGTATAATTGAGAGCCTGCCGCCAATGTGTGCCCCCCCGTCAGGCAAGGTTGTGTGTTGATGATTTAGTAGCATGATTGTAATTCAGCACGTTTGATGTATTTTTGTTTAACTCCAGACAGACCTACGGTAGCTCTAGTGGGCTGTACCCTTTACAGGACCTGTCGGCTGGCAGGAGGAATTTTAGGTTTGTGTTTATCACTTTCATTTACTCAAACCTTGTCCGGGCAACCTCTAGCAATTTCAAGGGCAGGTCTGGTAGGTTTTCCTCCTCGCTGGCAAGCATTTTCATTGGATGCTGCGTGAGTCTAAATTCTCGAACTCACCATCTAGGAGCGAAAGGCCTCGTCACTTTGGTCTTGGTTTCCCCATTCGACTCTGCCTAGAAACCAGGGAAAATTGTACGGAAATCTGGTGGAAGGGTAATTAGAGATATAATTGGTGCCTTTGTTTTATCTTTGTCCGTCTTGGTGTGGTGACCATTACACCTCGTTATAGGCGCGAATGGATCACACCAACCTCTACTGCCCACACCGCGCCGCGCCACACCGACAACGAGAAATGATGAACAAAAAATGCAGAACCGCACGGAAAGCTATATGTAACGTATAAAAACCCGAATATAAGATAACAAACCGAGCATAAACTAGGAAAGGATCACAACACCCATCCTCCGCGCTACAGCTAGCGCCACACCCACCCAATGCCATGCGGATGTCGTATGGCGCTGTTTTCCTTTGTAAAACATTCTCACCTAATCAAAGCCTCTTTGTTCGTTTCCCAGGCACATTCGGCCTTCTTAGTTCTAAGCGTGCTGTCAGCTCCTATTCCTCCATCAATCGCCGGCCCTTGCTTGCAGAGCTCGAAATCGCACATGATTTTGGTTTAGCTAACTAATCTGCCGCGAATGGCGGCTAAACGTGGCACCCAATCCACGTTACAAATACCAGCATTTCCGATTTTCGCCTATTTAATTTCGATCGCGTCCGCTTCATTAGCTAATTTCTTCGTTAAAGGGATTATTTGCGCGTTACAGGGATCCATGCCATTTGTCTCGAGTTCCTCCTTATCATCATCGAACGCAAACAATAAAGTAGTAGAAGGGCGACGATCAGCGAGGCTATTACAGACGTGTAGAAAAATCAGACCGAGGGCTGTAACGGGGATAGACGTGGTAATTTCCGGCGATTTCCAGCGTAGATTTTCCGTACTGGCACTCGTTTTGCTGCTCGCGTTAGCGGGTCGGCTTACAGCGGGGATCGAGTCGACGCGAACCGCGAGAAAAGCTGCGGTAACGGTACCGATCGTGTTGTCAACGTTGCTTCCCAACAACCGATACAACGCCAAGTGCCTCGACGGAAGGTACGAGTGCGTTGACTGGCGTTGACGGTACCGAGCGTGCTTGTAACGGTGGTCCCCAAGTCAATTTTCAGACACACGCAGAGAGAGAGGGGGGTAGCGGTAGGATCCCCCCCCCAACCCTGTTACACACCCTTAAGCCTTCCCCCCTTCGCACCCTCTCTCCCCCTTCCCCTCCAACCCCCATCCACCCCACCCATTTTTTTCTCGTCTCAGCCCCTTCCTCCCAGCCCGCCCCTCCCCCCCATCCCCCCCTCCCCCACACCCCCCGGTACTATCTTCGCTCTGGTTCGGTTTGTCCTCATGGCACATCCACCTGCCTCCCGGCGGCTGGTGCTCCCCTCTCGCCTTCTGTGATCTCCTCCCCTGCCCCGCTTGTATCCCCCGTTTCGTCCTTTTATTCATCCAACCATTTCTCCCCCCATTCCTTCTCCCCATCACCCCTCCTCCCCCCATCCCTTTCCCCCAGCCCCCCCCCCCCCCCTCCCCTCCCCGGTATTACTTCCGCCCCGGTTTCGGTAACGGCCTCTCATCGTGGCACATCCACCTGCTTCCCGGCGGCTGGTGCTCCTCCCCCTCTCGTCTTATGTGATCTTCATCCCACGCCCCCTTTTATCCCCAATTCCTTTTCCCCCATCCCTCTCCCGCATTCCCCCCCCCCCCCCCCCCCCCCCCCCTCATCCCGTTCTCCCATCACTTCCACCAGCCCCCCTGGATATAAGAGTCGGCTCAAAGGAGACTTTTGAGTCGACTCAAAAGTCAGCCCCCCTGGATATTACTTGCGCCCTGGTTTTGGCTACGATGCGTCATCATGGCACATCCACCCGCCCACCGGGGGCTGGTGCTCCTCCCCCTCCCGCCTTTTGTGATTTTCACCTCTCGACCGCCTTGTATCCCCCATCCCTCCCCCGTCCCTCCCCCGCATCCTTCCCCAAACCCCCCAGCCCCTCTGATTACTACTTCCGCCCTGGTTACAGCTACGGTGCGTCGTCATGGCACGTCCACCTGCGCCCAGGCGGCTGGTGCTCCACCCTCTCTCCCCTTTCACCACTTCCCCTCCCCCGCCCCCCTCCACGCAGTCCCCCTGGATAGTACTTCCGCCCCGGTTTCCGCAATGGTGCTTTATCGTGGCACATCCACCCGCCCACCGGGGACTGGTGCTCCTCCCTCTCGCCTTTTGTGATATTCACCCCTCGCCCCCATTCCTCTCCCCCAATCCCTCCCCCCACCCCCCAGTCCCCCCGGATATTACTTCCGCCCTGGTTTCCGCAATGGTGCGTCGTCGTGGCACATCCACCTGCCGCCCGGCGGCTGGTGCTCCACCCTCTCTGCGTGTGCGAATCGCAGCACCATATTCCTGGGTTCTTCTAAACCTGAGCTGCAGAAGGACAACCCGTACAGTAATGTAAGTCTTTTGACCAGCGTTGACTTGCGTTGACCAGGTCAAATCTACATCCACCTGCCGCCCGGCGGCTGGTGCTCCACCCTCTCTGCGTGTGCGAATCGCAGCACCACGTTCCTTGGGTCGTCTAAGCCTGAGCTGCAAAAAGACAACCCTTACAGCAATGTGACTGTGTTTTGTTATGGGCTTATAACGAGGGGTTGTATTGGTGATACGACGGCAACGAGTGCTCCACCCTCTCTGCGTGCGCGAATCGCAGCACCACCTTTCTTGGGTCCTCTAAACCCGAGCTGCAGAAGGACAACCCGTACAGTAACGTGAGTGCGTTGACCACTGATGACCCGCCTTGACTGGCCTTGACTGAGCCGTGAATCGCAGCACCACCTTCCTTGGGTCGTCTAAGCATGAGATGCAGAAGGACAACCCGTACCGTAACGTGAGTCTGATATGGTACGGGCGGGCTTATAGCAAGGGGGGCTCTACTGCTGACGTCAAGACAACGGGTGCTCCTCCCTCTCTTCGTGTGCTGATTGCAGCATCGCTTTTACGCTGAGATGACTCAACTCTTTAGGCGCCTCAAAAGTGGGTCCCCTGGGGAGACGTCTCAAAAGTCAGCGCCACCTTCCTAAACACTGCTGCTCACTGGAAGATGTCAGAGGGTCTCATAAGTCAGCACCACCTTCTTATGCCCAATAAAGAAAGCAGTGAGCTTGTATTGCCTATCTCCTTCCCTCCCTCCCTCCCCATGAACCCTCTCCCTTTTCTCTCACATTGCATTCCCGGTTCGGACACCATCCGAAGTTTGCCCACCTGAAGGTGTTTTGACGTGAGGATGGTGTCCGCGTTGGGCAGGGCCCCACCTTGGACATCTGGTAGGGTCTGGCATGCGACCACTGTCGTGCGTGTCGCTTGGGTTCGCGACCAATCAGAGAATGATGCAGTACACAATAGTAGCGTCAACTGCTAACGACCAAAACTGGGTGTCGGGCATGTGAAAAAAACGTGGGTAGCCAATTTCGGTCGGTGTGTTTGGTATATAAGCGATAAGTGATAAATTTACTTGGTTTGGGCAGACAATTTGAGGAAACAAGCCCGCAACAAAACACGATAGGGACAAAACACATTGTGTTTATTGAAATCACTGGTTTGTTGCACGATCGCACAGTTCGATAATTGACGTGCACGTTGGTCGCACGTTCGGTGGCCGACTGAAAGCAGAGTGTCCAGACTTCGGACCGCGTGGACGGACATTGAAATGTCATTTTTGGAAATTGCGCACCGCGTGGGCAAACTTCGGATGATGTCCGAACCGGTAATGCACTCTCATACTCATGCATACTTGGACATATTGAGCACGGGTCCATTCATCAACAAAGCTTTCCGCAACTGGAACCTTGTGGTGCCCATCCACCGCTTCCCTCCCATGCTCCCCTGTATACCCTCTCCCCCCACCAGGCCTCTTATGCCTACTTGGGAATTCTAAGCACCGGTCCGTTCATCAACAAGGCGTTTCGCAACTGGAACCTCGTCGTGCCCATCTACTGCGATGGAGGGGCCTTTTCGGGCACGGCGGGATGGTCCTTCCTTTGTACCCATCTACCATCTCCCTCTCTACCCCTGACTTTTGAGGCGCCTCAAAAGTCGTTCTTTGTGCCCATCTACTGTCTCCCTCTCTACCCGTGAACCCCTGCTTTCCGTGCACTACAGGCATCATACGCCTACCTGGGAATTCTAAGCACCGGTCCGTTCATCAACAAGGCCTTTCGCAACTGGAACCTCGTCGTACCCATCTACTGCGATGGAGGGGGTTTTTCGGGCACGGCGGGGTGGACGAGAGTGAATGACAGCTTTGGGATTTACATGGACGGGTGGAATGGAATCAAAGCGGTGCTGGCAGATGTGAAGGAGTTAAGGGGAATGCAGTCCGCCGAACGAGTGCTGCTGTCAGGTAATGCGGGTTCTCTGGCACAGCAGGTTGGGTCAGGATGAATGGCAGCTTTGGGATCAAAGCTGTGTTGACAGACGTGAAGGAGGCATGAGGAATGCAGTCCGCCGTACGGGTCCTGCTTTCAGGAAATGGGAATAGGTCAGGAGTTACCATGTAACAAAGAGCGATGCAAGATGTGACGGAGGCAAGGGGAAGGGGATGCAGTCTGCAGCAGGAGTGCTGCTCTCAGGTGTGTTTCGAAGTGTTGAAGTACCCATGTAACAATAAGTGCTGCTGTTGCCAGGTGAAAAGGATTGTTTAGTCGTGTCATGTGTGAGTTGATTCTGTGAGAGCGCTTGAAGGAGCATGCTTTGATGGCCAAGGCGACCGAGCCAACGCAAGTCAACGCAAGTCAACTCAACTGAAGCCGTCTGCCTGCCCACTGCGTCCCCTCCCCTTCAGGCCAACCGGCAGGAGCCCAGATGGAGCTGACTCTGTGTGAACACGAGGGAGTATGCTCTGAATGCAATGACCATCCCCTCCCCTCCTGCTTTCCCTCCCCTCCCCTTTCCAGGGCAATCAGCAAGAGCCCAGACGGTGCTGACTCTCTGTGAACACATGAGGAGTATGCAGTCAGGTCAAGTCAAATCGAGTCAACTCGAGTCAAATCGAGTCAACTCGAGTCAAATCGAGTCAACTCGAGTCAAATCGAGTCAACTCGAGTCAACTCAAGTAAACTTATTACCTGATTTTCCTGCTCCCCCTGCTTCCATCTCCGTCCCAGGGCAATCAGCAGGAGCCCAGACCGTGCTGACTCTGTGTGGACACAAGCATTAGTATGCACCGAGTGTAAAGACAATCAAGTCAACCTGAGTCAACCTGAGTCAACTCAGTCAGCATGCCTGCATTTCCCTTTGCCTCCTTTCAGGCCAATCCGCAGGAGCACAGACGGTGCTGACTCTGTGTGAACACATGAGGGAGTATGCTCCAAATGCAAAGACCATCAAATGCCTCATGGACTCTGGCTCGTTCACAGGTGAGGTGCAGTGCGGTGATAAGGGGTATTAGGTGGTGTATTAGTTACAACTACTCTTGTGCACCGAATGTAAAGAAGATCAAATGCCTTATGGACTCTGGCTCGTTCACAGGTGAGGTGCAGTGCGGTGATAAGGGGTATTGAGGGGTATCCGAGGATCGCATGGGGCAGGCGTACTTTCAGAGAATGGCCTCTTACGTTGTTTCTCTGCGCAAGTTTCATCACCTGTTTTCTTGCACACCCTTTGTCAAACTCCCTCCCCACCCCTCCCTGTTGCTCTCCTCCTCTCACCCTTCCACACCCCTCCCCACCTCTCGCCACTCCTCCCTGCCCCTCCCCGCCCCACTCATCCGTCCCACAAATCTCTCAACTCTGCTGCAGATTCGAACGATCGCTATGGCCAGCCTTTCTTTCAGAGAATGGCGTCTGACATTGTTGCTTTGCACAAGTTCACTGGCAGCACCAAGTGCGCCCAAGGTGAGAGTTGAGTTTCTTTCTCTGCACACACGCAGGTACGAGCTGTCTCAAACCTACCCTCCCGGAATGCAGTGGCCTCTGACTGGCATTGTCTCTCTGCACAAGTTCACTGGCAGCACCAAGTGCACCCAAGGTAAGAGTGTTAAGTTGAGTCGTCTAAAAACCCTCCCAGAGAATGCAATGGCATCTCTAACCTTGTTTCTCAAGCCATGCAACCAACCAAGCAGCCCTTGTTTCCCCCTCCCCCATCCCTCATCGCTCGCATCCCACTCGTCAATTGAGCGGTGGCACTGCTTCTTCCCGCAATACGCCCTGCCCTTCCCCCATTGAGCCTTGCAGCCAATAAACCAGCCCTCCCACTCCCCTCTTCTCTCCCGCCCCCCTCCCTCGCAGCCCACTCGTCAAGTGAGCGGTGGCATTGCTTCTTCCCGCAATACGCCCTGCCGTACTTCCCTCGCTCCATCCCCCTCTTTGTAGTCAACTCTCTCTTTGACTTTCGAGCCCTCATGCTCGGCAACCAGCTTAACCCCACCACCTGAATCACTCACCTTTCACTCACTCTTCCTTTGTATCCTCTCCTCCCCCAATCCCTCCCCCTTGCAGCCCACTCGTCAAGTGAGCGGTGGCATTGCTTCTTCCCGCAATACGCCCTGCCCTACCTCCCTCGCTCCATCCCCCTTTTTGTCGTCAATTCTCTCTTCGACTTTCGAGCCCTCATGCTCGGTAACCAGCTCAACCCATACAACCAAACCTACTCGATTCGCTGTGCTGCCGAACTGATCCGGCTCCTCCCGAACCTCACCGTCCAATCACTGACCGCCAGCTCGCCGCGGCAGCTGGCACTGATTTTATCGGCGAAACAAGCGAGTAAGGAGTGTACTAGCAGTGAGCAATTGGCAGCGCTTTGGGCAGCACAAAATGTGGGGAAGTTGGTTCAGAGCGTGCAGCAGAGGGGGAAGGATAATGGTGTGTTTATAATGGTGGGAATTGCACACTCGGTGATTGCGCTTCCGTATTGGAATCAAGTTAGAGTGAATGGGGTTAGGATGTGTGATGCAGTTCTCTCATGGTACTTACAAAAATGATGTAGAGTACCACCCCGTATATATTCAAAGTATACACCTTTCATTTTAAGGGCTTTCCTATTTGCTCACATAGTCACTCTTTTTACAAATCCCCAAATACTACAATAGAGCTTATTTTCATGCAATAATTAAATTGTTAGCTTTGCCTGGATAGCTATGATGTCCTGTTGCAAGTCTTTTTTGTCACAAATCAACTGTATAAAAATAACAGAGCTTCTATGGTCAAACTCTTATGACCTACATGAACTAACTGCAGCTCAAATGCGACCTACATTTATAAAAACAATGAAAGATAAAATAAAACATGAAGCATGTTGTCACGGCCACTGTAGTAATCTCCCTCGCCCAACCACACCAGCCCATGTCAGTTCCTGCCACAACTGCTACAGCCGTATCAGCTACAGTCACATCGATACAGTCACGTCCCACATTTGCTACAGCCGCATGTCATCTCTGCTACAGCCATGTCTGCTCCAGCTTGACTTTATCTGTGGAAGCCTCTAACCCTTTCTCCTGCACCGCCTGCACCAGCAGGTCGTATTGCTCCTCCACTGCAGCAAACAGCGCGTCGCTGTACTTCTCCTGAGCCTGCTTATACGGAGGATGGGCAGGCGAGGGGAGCAGTGGGATGGAAAGAGGCGAGCGGAAATGGGGAAGAAAATATTACATGAACCACTCACCTCCCTCCTGTCCCCCACCCACCTCGTCTCCTCACCTCCCTCCTGTCCCCCACCCACCTCGTCTCCTCACCTCCCTCTCCTTCTCACCTTACAAGTTCGTTAAAAGCACACCACGCTCACCTCCCTCCGGTCCTCCATCCCAGCTGTAACAGCACCAAAGTCCACCTCCTCCCCCACACAGGACCAATATCAAGTGCTTGCACTACTCTCACCAATCACTCACCTCCCTCCTGTCCTCGATCCCAGCAGTCACAGCACCGAAGTCCACCTCCTCCCCCACGCTCAGCGCCACCCCGTGGAAGCCAATGATTCGCTTCTCCCCCAGCTGCTTCTCCAGCTGCCGAGAGAAGGGAGTGGGGAGGAGAAAAGGGAGGGGGGAGGAGAGAAGGGTGAGAGAGGGAAAGGCACAAACGTGGCCTCTGTGCGTCGCCCTCACCGCCGCACCATGGAAGCCGAAAATCCGCTTCTCCCCCAGCTGCTTCTCTAGCTGCCAGGAGAGATGGGTAGGGGGGTGGGAAGGGGCAGAGAGAAAGGGGAGAGAGGTGTGTGAGCGCCGTGGCCCACTCCATCCCCTGTGAAGGTCTATGAAGCGCGCCTCCCCCAGCTGCTTCTCCGGCTGCCGGGAAAGATGGGAGGGGAAGGGTGGGAAGAGGAGAGGATGGGGGGAGAGAGGAGAGAAGGGTGAGAAAGAGAAAGGCACAAACATAGCCTCTGAGCGTCACCCTCTTCTCTCAGCGCCACGCCATGGAAGCAGATGATCGGCTTCTCCCCCAGCTGCTTCTCAGCTGCCAGGAGACGAGAGGGGGAAGACGGGAGGTTGGAGTGAGACGAAGGGTAACTGGGGAAGGTGCCCAAACATTTCCCTTTGAAATTTCTCAGAAGTACACCAACATATTCTTGACTACACCAACACCCCTTTTAATGGAGCACGTCCTTTTGCAAGTGGTTGTGAACTTGATTAAAGCCGCCTCGTTATAAGCAAGAAGTTACACCAGGCTACTTACAGTGCTGTGTGGTGGCATGATAGTACAGAACCATGGTGCAGGTGGAGGGTATTTCTTAGGGTTTTTTATCATTCTCAGAAATACCGTGCAGAACCTTAGGTGCAGGTGGACGGGGACTCAATACAAGCCACCTCCTTGTCAGAAAGCAACTAATCACCTACAGTGCGGGGCAGCGGCATGATGTCGTATGAGCAGAGGGGGGTGGGGTGCAGGTGATAGGGGACTCAATATAAGCCATCTCGTTACAAGCAAGAGCTACACCCCTTATGGTCACTTACAGTGCGGGGCGGCGGCATGATGTCATATGAGCAGAGGGTGGTGGGGTGCAGGTGATAGGGGATTCAATATAAGCCATCTCGTTACAAGCAAGAGCTACACCCTTTATGGTCACTTACAGTGTGGGGTGGCGGCATGATGTCATATGAGTAGAGGGTGGTGGGGTGCAGGTGATAGGGGATTCAATATAAGCCATCTCGTTACAAGGGAGAGGTACACCCTTTATGGTCACTTACAGTGCGGGGCGGCGGCATGATGTCGTATGAGTAGAGCGCGGTGGGGTGCAGGTGGCTGGGGATTCCCGACTCTGATGTGAGCCGGTGCATGAGAGCCACTGCCGAGGAGTCAAAGGCCGCCTGGCGGATGGAGAGGGGGGAAAGGAGGAAGGAGAGCAGGGCGGTAAGGTGGGAGAAATTGCCGAGTGTGTTTTACAGGCACCTCAAAGACGGGGAGAGGGTGCATGAGAGCCACAGCGGAGGAGTCAAAGGCCGCCTGGCGGATGGAAGGAAGGGGGTGGGAGAGGGGAGATGGGAATCAGGGAGCAGAAGGAGAAGTGGGGCTTGTGTTCTAGGCGCCTCAAAGGCGCATTCTCGATTCCGATGTGAGCCGGTGCATGAGAGCCACAGCCGAGGAGTCGAACAGGGACTGATGGATGGAGGGAGAGAGGGAGGCAGGGAGGCAGGGAGAGGAGAGAAGGAAAAAAAAAAAAAAAAATGTTTTTTATTCACCTCAAAGTCACACTTTCGATTCCGATGTGAGCCGGCGCATGGGAGCCACTGCAGAGGAGTCAAACGGGGACTGGCAGATCGAAAGAGGCAGAGAAGCAGGGAGGCAGGCAGGGAGGCAGGGGGCCAGGGAGGCAGGGAGAGGAGAGAAGGAGAAACAAAGTTTGTTTTTCATCGGCGGCACATAGTTCGTATCCGGGTTGATGCGGTCGCGGCCGCCACTGGGAGCGATCCACACGAAGTTGCCTCCCTGCTTGAACAGCTTCGACATCACTTTGAGCGAGCTGCTGCCTTACGGTCAATCCACTGCCTACTGCCCCCTGACAAACGAATCCTTCCTGTAGCACACTCACCGGAGGCACGTAGTTGGTCTCGGGGTTAATGCGGTCGTGCCCACCACTGGGAGCGATCCACACGAAGTTGCCTCCTTGCTTGAACAGCTTCGACATCACTTTGAGCGTCTTTCTCCCTCAGAGTCAATCCACTGCCTACTGCCCCCACTGCTCACTGCCTTTGACAAACGAACCCCTCCTGCTAGCACACTCACCAGGGGCACGTAGTTGGTGTCAGGGTTAATGCGGTCGTGGCCGCCACTAGGAGCGATCCACACGAAGTTGCCTCCCTGCTTGAACAGCTTCGACATTAGCCCCTTCAGAATGACCGTGAGAGACCTCCCATTACACCTCCTCCTACCCTGCTAGCACACTCACCGGGGGCACGTAGTTGGTGTCTGGGTTGATGCGGTCACGGCCGCCACTGGGAGCGATCCAAACAAAGTTGCCTCCCTGCTTGAACAGCTCCGACATCACCCCCCCTTGAGATTCACTGTGAGTTTGCCCTCTCTGAGCCTCTTACCCTTTCAAACACACCCCAGCACCCACCGGAATGCACTCACCGGAGGCACGTAGTTGGTATCTGGGTTGATGCGGTCGCGACCACCACTGGGAGCGATCCAGACAAAGTTGCCTCCCTTCTTGAACAGCTTCGACATCACTTTGAGTGTCTTTCGATTCTCCGCTCGCTTCTGCTCTGCCAGCTCTGGCTCGTCGTTCAGATGCTTCTTGGAATGCACGCACAGCAGGTTCCTGAGGGGTAGAGGGGAGTTGGAGGACGTGGAAGGGGGTTCAATGCGGTGGAGCCAGCTTCTGCTCTGCCAGCTCTGGCACGTAGTTCAGATGCTTCTTAGAGTGCACGCACAGGAGATTCCTGAGGGATGGAGGGGAGTTGAATGCAGTGAAGAGAGAGTTTTAAGGGGTGAGGAGGAGGAAGGTGCTTCTGCTCTGCTCTGGCTCGTCGTTGAGATGTTTCTTGAAATGCACGCACAGCAGGTTCCTAAGGGGTGGAGGGCAGTTGGAAGAAGTGGGGGGGGGTTCAATGCGGTGGAGTGAGCTTCTGCTCTGCCAGCTCTGGCACGTCGTTGAGATGCTTCTTGGAGTGCAGCACAGGAGGTTCCTGAGGGATGGAGGGGAGTTGAATGCGGTGAAGGGAGAGGTTTTTGGAGTAAAGGGAGAGCTTTTAGAGTGAGGAGGAGGAGGAAGGTGCTTCTGCTCTGCCAGCTCTGGCTCGTCGTTGAGATGCTTCTTGGAATGCACGCACAGGGGGTTCCTGAGGGGTGGCGGGGAAATGAGAGGGGTAGAGGGGGAGTTGAAAAGGGATAAAGTGGGATTTTTTAGGGATGCTGAGGAGGGAAGAGCTTCTGCTCTGCCAGCTCTGGCTCGTCGTTGAGATGCTTCTTGGAATGCACGCACAGGGGGTTCCTGAGGGGTGGCGGGGAAATGAGGGGGGTAGAGGGGGAGTTTGAAAAGGGATAAAGTGGGATTTTTTAGGGATGCTGAGGAGGGAAGAGCTTCTGCTCTGCCAGCTCTGGCTCGTCCTTGAGATGCTTCTTGGAGTGCACGCACAGGAGGTTCATGAGGGGTGGAGGGCAGTTGGAAGAAGTGGAGGGGGGCTCAATGCGGTGAAGTGAGCATCTGCGCTGCCAGCTCTGGCCCGTTGTTCAGGTGCTTCTTGGAGTGCACGCACAGCAGGTTCCTGAGGGGTAAGGAGGGGTACCAGGGGTTTCGAGGGGTGAAAGGGGGTGTTTTGAAGGGTGCTTCTGCCTAAACCCTGCCCATGCACGCACCTGCCACAAACGCATACACGAACTAACATCCACTCACCTGCCGAGGCTGAAGGGCATGCAGAAAGGGTCAAACACAACACGGTCGCCTGCCACATACGTCTGCACACAGGGGGGTTCAGGAGGGGCGAGGCGGGGCGAGGCGGGGTGATGAGGTGGGGGTGACACACCGCACTGAACCTCTCACCTGCCGAGGCTGAAGGGCACGCAGAAGGGGTCAAAGACAACCCGGTCGCCCGCCACGTACGTCTGCACACACGGAGGGTTCAGGCGCGGTGAGGGGGGGTCATGAGGGGTTGGGATAGGTCGGGGTGAGTGAGCATGGAAGAGGCTGACGCATGTCTGCACACACGGCGGGGTCAGGTGGGGTGAGGAGAGTTGAGGCGTTGGGGTTATGAGGGGTTGGGAAAGGTCAGGGGGGGCGAGTGAGCAGGGGTGAGGCTGAAGGGCACGCAGAAGGGATCGAAGACAACTCAGTCGCCCGCCACGTACGTCTGCACACACGGGGAGTTCAGGCGGTGTCATGAGGGGTTGGGAAAGGTCAGAGGGGGCGAGTGAGCAGGGGTGAGGATGAAGGGCACGCAGAAGGGGTCGAAGAAAACTCGGTCGCCCGCCACGTACGTCTGTACACAGGGGCCAGTGACTGTTCTCGAGCATGAGAGCAGTGACAGCGGGGCCATCACATGAGAGCATTGCCTATGGCACATGACGCATATTGGATGGTACACACAGCAAGGCTGACATACAATGCTGGTGGCGAGGCGCGGGTGGCTGTTCTCAAGCATGAGAGCAATGAGACGAGGGGTAGCAGAATACGATATGTAGCACACGGCACACATCAGTTTGACATACAATGCTGGTGACCAGGCGCGGGTGGCTGTTCTCGAGCATGAGGGCAGTGAGACGAGGGGTAGCAGAATACGATGTGTAGCACACGGCACACATCAGTTTGACGTACAATGCTGGTGGCCAGGCGCGGGTGGCTGTTCTTGAGCATGAGGGCAATGACACCCGGGTCCGCCTCTGTCTGGTGGTTGGTCATCAGAATGACGTTGTGACCCTGGCGGGATGGGAGTGAAGGGGGAGGTAGAGTGAGAATAGAGGAGAGGGAGAGTGACGGCACCCGGGTCAGCCTCTGTCTGGTGGTTGGTCATCAGGATGACGTTGTGACCCTGGTGGGATGGGTGGGGTGGGGTGGGTTGGGAGGAGAGAAACGAGGATGTGAGAGATACGGAGGGAGGGAGGGAGTGCAATAAAGGCCTTGACAGCAAGCAAGGTCCCCTCTGTCTGATCTGATGGTTGGTCATCAGCACCACGTTGTGGCCCTGGTGGGGTGCGATAGGGAAGGGGAGGTGTTGGAAGGAGTAGAAAAAGGGAGGGAAAGAGGAAGTGAGAGAGAAACGGAGGGAGTGAGTGCAATGAGTGCCATGACAGCGGGGTCCGCGTCTGTCTGCTGGTTGGTCATCAGCACCACGCTGTGACCCTGGTGTTGGTGGGACGGGTGGGAGAATGGAGGAGGAAATGAATGGAAAAGAGGGGAAGCGGAAGGAAGAGGGATGTGTGGGGGGGGGGTTCGTGAAGCGGGGAGGAGTGAAAGAAAGGTTAGCTTTCGAGTGGGCCCTTTGTGGGAGGTTGGATTGCGATAGAAATGACAGCAATGACAACCAACAAACACCAGCCAGATGCTCTTTCCGCATGAACCAGCGTCTTAAGTTTCTTTAGGCGACTCAGAAAACTCAGAGTCACCTCATTCGTCTGACAGCCAGCCAACGCTTGCTTTCAGGAGGGTCTGTGAATCAGAGGATTGCTTTTTCAGTTTCATCACGCAACCAGCAGCAGCAAGAAATAAGGGGAGTGAGAGCCGTGGAGGGAAGAGGCAGCGAAGGGGACGAAGCAGCAGCAGCAGACAGGAGCAGCCTCAAAGTTACAGGGTAACTGGTTGCCTCCTGCCTGTGCTGTTGAGAGCATGGCCTGTTGGCCACATTCCCTCTGCCGCCCTCGTTTCCCTCGCACGCTTTCCCTTCCTTCACGCCCTCTTGCTCATTCCCTCTCTTGCTGCTCTGGCGAAATCGGCAGTACCTGCTTCAGTCATCACTTTCAACACACCCCTCTGATTATCCGGATTTCTGGACAAGCTAAAGAGCCCGCAAAACCACAACCCTTGTGCTTCTGGCCTTGAACCCTAAGACATCAGGCGAGGAAGGCAGTGCTTTGATTTGAGGAGCCTAAAAAAGGGAAGGCGCAGAATCAGAGGCACTCATATGCTCACAGCGTCGAGGTTGGCTTGAATCTCGTCAAATACATTCACATTAGCAATGATATATAATTTGGGACGATTGAAAAATCAGCACACTCAGCACAGCATCAAGAAATAAGCCCTCACAGCATCAAGGTCGGCTTGAATCTTGTCAAAAATCTTCACATTGCCGATGAAAGATCGCCTGTCACATGGGAGAAGGAAGGGAGTGACATTTGCTATGTAGACCGGTCGAATATACGAGACTCGTGGTGAAAAAAAAAAAAACGAATATCCACAGATTTCAGTAGATGCGAATAGAGCACACTCAATGAGCGCACTGTTCTCACTCCACTAGTCGCATGCTGCTTACGAGTAGTTAATGAGGGGCCGCACGTAGTTCTGCCCAAAGGCGTAGTAGTCATACGGCTCGCGCACGGCCAGATGGTGCGATTCAAACTGGTGACGATCCTGTGAATCGATTATTACAGTCAGAAAAAAAGGGGAAAAAAAAAACAAGGTGAACAATTTGTAACACCCATGTCCTTTCTGGTCAAAGACTTCAAATTTTCCAAGTCACTTAACACCCAGACGGTGGAAAACGTGTGAAGCTCCAGTGCATGTGACTGTGATGTAAGGGGAAAAGGAAAATAGAAGGTCGCATATATTTCGGGAGGGGGAAGGGAGTGGGAATGGGAAATGAAGGTAAGGCAGCAAAGAGAAGACTTGACGGATTTATATTTGCACAAATTTTGCACTTTTGGAGTAACTTTTGAGAATTCTCAAAAGAACACTTGATTGACCTAAGACAAATACAAAAGTTTCACACTTGAAAGGCGCCTCAAACACGAAGAGAAGACATCATGGACTGACCTTTGCACAAGTTCCGCATGCACGCTTCGTTTCTGATATTTCTCCTGCACACGCTTGCTTTAAGACGGCTTCAGACAAACGTGCTTTCACGCTTCTTCGCCTGCATAAGGTAGGCTCTCATCCTAAGGCTTCCCTATCCATGGTTCTTGTGGGACGGCGCGAGATTGCTTATGAATAGAAACGTTGGTGTCGTCTCCTCATGAGCAACACTCCACTCCACTCCACTCCATCCTCCTCCCTCCCTCCCTCTCTCCCAGGCTCCCACCGCTCACCGTGATTCAAACCATACTCCTGTTGAAAAAGTCAACATGATTTGCAAATATAGCTGTTCTGCACGCGGGTTGAGTTTTGAGACGACTCAAAAGCCACTACATCATGCCTCCCTCTCTCCCACCGCTCGCCTTGAGTTGAATCATGATTCTGTCTGAGACAGTCAATATTTTTGGAAGAGACAGCTGCTCTGCATGGGAGACGAGGTGACTGAAAAGGCACTTCATCATTCCTACCTCTCACCAAAAACAGCTTCCCACCACTCACCTTGAGTTGGAACATGATTCTGTCGAAGACGGTCGACATGATTTGCAGAGACAGCTGCTCTGCATTCTCAATCCCGCTGGACGCAACCTGAAGGGAGGAGAGGGAGGCCGCGGCAACATAGGGGGGAAGGGGTGCGGGGGGGACATGGGTGTGGTGCGTCACGAGTGGTGTTGGTATGGGAGCTCACGCTGTGGCTGGGGACATGAGGGATTCCGAGCATCTGGCATTCCGCTGGACGCAACCCGCAGGAGGGAAAGAGAGGCCGCGGCGACAGAGGAGAAGGGGGGGGAGGGATGAGCTTGGGGACACGAGGGATTCCGAGCATCTGGCATTGGTAGCAGTGGACAATGACAAGCTTTCTGCATTCGAGTGCAAATGGTAGAAATCGGGCGTACCCAGCACGACGCGGTCGGGAACACGAACGATCTGAGAGGTGCCAAGGTTAATCCGCGTTTGACTTAGTGTGCATCAAATTACAGCCGACTGCATTCGCGTCAGAGTGGTACCATAACGAGTTTACCGCATTCGCGTACGAATTAAAGAAATCGCGCATGCCAGCACCACGCGATCAGGCAGACGAACAATCTGAGAGGTGCCAATCTTACTTTGCATACGCAATTGACTAAGTGTGTCAAATATTACCGCTTACTGCATTCACGTTCGAGTGGTAACATTTGGTAATGACGGGCTTACCGCATTTGCGTACGAGTGGCAACGTCGACCGGCTTACCGCATTCGCATACGAGTGGTAGAAATTGCGTATTCCCAGCACCACGCTCTTGGGAACACGAACGATATGAGAGGTGCCAAGCTTACTTCGAATACGCGACTGCCTGTGTGTATCGCGAATTACAGCTTACCGCATTCGCGTACGAGTGGTAGAAATCGCGCATTCCCAGCACCACGCGCTCGGGCAGACGGTACTTGGCGGCCTCCTTGGTTATCGCGTCCATCATCTCTGCGCACGTCAAGTCACGGAAGCGGATGATGACGTCAGTAAGGAGGGGAGAGAACGATCATGGGATCGTACGCCGTGCGATGCGGTGGAGGCGCTGATGATTGAGGTTTCGAGGGTGGTGATTGAGATGGCGAGAATGTAATTGAGGCGGAAAGGATGGCAGCTGCGTGCCATATAACGGCCGATGAGGCAGAAGCCAAAGCCAAGAGTTCGATACAGAGTTTCGAGATGTTTCAAGAACCCAGGGTTCGCTACATGGCCCATTGCAACGGCTCCGACTGACGACATTATTAACAACTCTTCGTGCGATCTTATTCGCGGCCAGCGTGTTTCAATGTACTCGATGCAACAAGAAGGCGGAACGCATTTTCAGAACGAGGAAGGCCCCGCGCTGGACGGGAGACTTTGCAAACAAGTCCTCTTCTCAACCCGTAGCACATGACCTTCCAAGTGGCCTGGTTCGCGCCAACACGAAAACTGGCAAATGCAAATGCGAACGCAAATGCGAATGCAAGCAGGCTATCTCACCTTCTTCGGTCGTCACTCCAATAAATGAAGACGACACAGCTGCAGGCGCATCTGCTGACGTGGCTGTGGCCGAAACCGTTCCTTGTAGCCTCCTCTGCGCTACCCTGACCTGTGCATGCTGAACCCTAACGGCCGTGCTGTGGCATCGCAGCCCGACAAACCGCTTCAACGAACGAATGGCTGAAACATTTCTAACGCTTGGAGCAGCACGCTCGTCCACTGCAGCCGCGACGTGCAGCGGTGAACGGGAGATATGAGCAGTAGCTGTTGCCATGCTGGTGTGAAACGGTCGGAACAGCTAACAAATAATTAAAGAGAGGCTGAGACAGTGGCAAACGCACAGAAGGAATCAGAGCACAAGGACTTGAAGCGAGCCTGAACGGATAGTAACAGGGAATGGGAGAGCTGACAATCTACTGATGGATTCTAGAATAGTGGAGGATTCAAGTGATGAGATCAGAGAGAATGAAATGGAAGTGGTGGAGAGCAAACCTCCAGACGACGCGCGAAGCAAGGATTCCAGCTTTGATGGAATCAGAGGAATTTCATCTGACGTGGAAAACAGGACCTTGCAAATAGCTGCACTTACGTGGAAAATCTGTATTTGTGGATTGGGTGACGTTACGGACGGCCGACGGGTGGCTCTCGAGGAAGCATGTGAGGCTGTGGTGGAGTGCGCTCAGTGGCTTACGGGGAGCCCTGTCAGCACGAAAAGTGTTCAGCTGGGCAGAGTAGCCCGAAAAAGTGGAGCTGATTCCGCTGAACATGTGGACGAGCCAGTGAGAGCGAGGGGCTGCCCTGAAATGTTTGTCAACGAGTGTTGGAAGGATGCAGTTGCTCCATGACTAAGATTCACACCGAGTTGCGCAGATGTACTATGACTTAGTTCCTGAAGAAGGTCCACCGAAGGTTGGAATATCCGCTGGTACTTTGGAACATCCAATGATTCCGCCCCCATTATTGAGTGTTTTTCCAGTATCGCCAGTTTCCCGTGTTTCTTGGTGAACAGGGTACAATACCCTCACTTGGTGCGACCAGCTCTTCCTGTCACAACAGTCTATTCCTCATCGGCCTATAAATTCAGCACACCTTCGTCATTCTTCTCACTTGATCTTATCTGAGTGCCTCCCCTCTTAGAGTTTCGGAGGCACGATGAAGATGATCCGCCAAGTGAGCCTCAAGTAGGCAATGATATGAAGGCGGGTCATGCCCGAAATTTGAAAAGATACTGTAATCTTGCCTGCTCTTTATGCGCGAGGTTCCTGTCAGTGGAAGATTTATGAATCCTTGCTCATCGGCTCTGAGGTCTAAGGATTGTTTTGATCAGCTTTCTGATAAACGGTTACTGCCTTTCAATTTTACGTTGAATTAATTTGATACTCTTGAGCTGCATACAGTTGAAAAAACACTCCATAACCATTCAGTTGCTTCCACAGCTTAACGCTTCACCAGGCTGTCAAGCCGATTTGAGGAACAACTCAGTGCATTGGGCTCGAGTGTCAGCAGGGCTAGTCACTGCAAGCAAGTGAAATAAAGAAAGATGAGAACAGAGTTTCAGCCATATGGAGCTTAAAGCAAACGGACTAAGATTACCTGTGTGGCCAATGGTCCTCTCTGAAATGAAGATCTCGTGGTCATTGCCCCCCTGCATCAGAAAATGCCCACAAGTTTAGCCAAAACTGTCCTAATTCGCTTATGCCGTATCTTTGTGAGCCATATACATACCTTGTACGTCTTATCTCCAAAAAAGTGGATGGTTGGGAAGTCCTTGTCAACAAACTGGAGGCAGTACGTTTTGTCCCAGCCAGTCGGGAAGACCTGGTAGGCAAGGGTCGCGTTAATTTGATATTCCTTTTGACTGATCTATTCCAAGTATTGGACAAAGGGAGTGGTCGAGTGACAATCGGAAACTCACATCGAAACTGATTTGGCCACCAATCGAGAACGTCAGATTCAAATCTGCAAACTTTTCCCGCAGCACTCCAACCATAGTTTCACGAATCTTGTGAACCTGGTGAGGGATGTAGGCAGGGTATAGGGTGGGGGTCAATGAGTGAAAGATGGAGCCCGGATCAAAGACTCGTTTCCATGAAGGGGTGTAACATGACACTAGATCAAACACAACCAACTGGACTGTACCTTGTCATATCGCTCAAACTCATCCCTTTCTTCTTGGCTACAATTTCGTCCGATAGGAGACACATTGAGCATGCCCATCCTGAACTCTATGAATGTTCCTCTGCCAAAGGGAGAAAATAGAGGGATTCAATGCAAAACAAGAGCCTCCCAACTTGAAAACGCAAAAATAAAAAAAGAAAGAAGAAAAAAGAAAAAAAAAACTGTATTTGCGAACAATACAGCAGCCTTGACTCACCTCTTAATAGGAATGTCAAGGTCGGCAATGTAGTGGAGTGTGAAGTTGATAAATTCCTGCATAACAACCACGCGCTTCGTTCAGGCGATGAGAGCCTAGACTTCGGTACTGTGCAGAAGAACTCCAGACCCCCATTACCTTGAGCTTATCATCGCCCAGATAGGTTTTCAGGCTCTGAAATTCACACAGATAGTCGGATTTAGTCAAAACAGGTCAGCAGAGTTATATCTAAACATGGAGAAGTGCTTGTGCCACGACTACCGACCGATGTGGTTCAAAATCGCCTACCTGGCTACCGATCTGCTCTCCGCCTTTGTGTGCCACGAGGCCGTTCTCAGAAAACACATAGTCGTGTGCCGTCAAGGCTGCAAAGGGCAATGTTGCGTTAGAGGGATTCTTCCGTGTTTCTTTGACTGTCTTCACGAATTCGAGTGGTGATGTGGATCAAGATAAGGCTAAAGCTGACATCACTTACTGTCAGGCCCCAGTTGCTCGGTAATTTTTGACAGGTCCGATCCTCCAACGATGCCAACGGTCACTGTCTGATAACATCAACCGCAGAAATAAAAAGAAACGCACTCAGGTCCTTCGCTCGAGAAAGATTGGGAGACTGTCAAACAAGCCTTCTGGGCCGAGAGGCAAGACGGGGTGGAGGAACTGGGGAAATATGTTACCTTGCGGAGCTTCTGCATGAACTCCACCATTTCTGGCTCCACTAGCTGCAGCACAGCAGCGGCGAAGACAAGGCGAAGAAAATGTTACAACCGCGCGAAGAGATTGTTACGCGTCGGAATGCTACAGGTCGTTATGTTGCAAGTAGGGATCAGGAGCATGATGCTTGACAAGACAGATAGGTTGACAGAACGAGGCACCTTCCGAGGCGGCGTGAGGGTGCCATCCACATCGAACAGAGCGATCACCCCAGGAAGTCTGTCGGCCATTTCTAGTCAATAGAGCAACTCGTAGTGGCTCGAGATCTGAGGAAACTTTGGAGACGAGCTTCAGAAGGTCGAAGCAATTTACAATGAAATGCAGGGAGCGGATTCAAAATTGCTGAAAAAGGTGGCCAAATGCTGCGGGCGAGCAGAGACTCGGTTCGGAATACAAGAGCCAGTTTGATCAGGGACGGAACAGTGTTGCCCTGGAGTTGGATTGGAGCTGGTTGGTGGTTGGTTGGTTGGTCCCCACAAGAGAAGCCCATCTCGCCTGGAAGCTGGTTTCCTCCATATAGGCAGCATTTTGAACTCGTTAAGGGGTGCACTTTTCGCAGCTATTTTGTAGCGTTATTAATCTGCTAGTCATAAAAATTATCGCAGGGTGGGAAAACCAAGGTACGCACGGCACCTCCAATTCGGAAATTCCAAGGCTTCAGGAACCACTACCATGCTTCCTTGGCATTAGATACCATACCTGATGCAGCGACGGTCGGACTAGAAGCAGTTTTCGGTCTCCTGAATTCGCTTCCGCGACCAGCTGAACGGAGGCTACGCCGTGTTTTCTAACGCGTCGCGAATTCTCTTCGTCCAAGCGACAATTCAAGGAACTGTGTAGAATCCGGAATAAATATCAGAAGTCGGTGTACTGTTTCGCAACCATGTTAGGACGGCATTCAGGCCAAGAAGGCACAGGATGGAAGGAGCAGATCGATCCACGTCAGCAGAGTCAACATTATCAGCAACGTGGCGGAGAAACGGTGTCGAATCCACGTGTCTTTCGCCACGATGGCACGTCACCCTTACCGCTGGGCATGGACTCCTCCCCGCCGCCAGCTCATTGGGTCCGTTTCTTTTACTACGGCTCTTCTGATGGTTCCATCATTGTTTATTTACACTACTAGTTCGCTTAGCACGCAGCCTTCGCCACGATGGCACGTCTCCCTTACCGCTTGGCATGGACTCCTCCCCGCCGCCTTCTCACTGGGTCCGTTTCTCCTACTGCGACTTTCCTTATGATTCCATTTTACTTCATCGTGTTCGTCAGTGCCTTTATAGAACATGTTCGCTGGTTCCATTTCAGTTTATGCTCATCAGTTCCCCCAGCTGGTAACCTTCACCAGGGTTCCTCTGAGAGCCTGCGCATGTGGTCTTTCTCTTTTCGCAATTTATTCCTTTGGCATCCTCCCTCATTCCGGCAATTTCTTCCTGATTTCGGCATGTCCCGCATTTAGGAAATTCCTGATCCCACCAATCCCCTTCCAACTCCGGCGATTTCTGTTGTGGTTCTTTCACTTTCCCTCCTCTTTCCTCCTTCTCTGAATCACACCTCCACTCCACCAGATTTTCTCCCAGCCACTTCGATCCCTACCTGCACTCACTCACTTCCTACCTACCAAGTAGCTGGACTCACTCGGCCACTGGACGTCTTGGAATTCCTATCGATTCCTTCCTTATTCTGTCCCCTCCAGTCTCTTCCCTTCCCCTTAATCTGAGGCTGCTCAACACCTGTTTCTCTCCTGTCCCCCACAAACCAGGCGGGTCGGCGCACCGCAGCATGGCCACACGTGCCTGACGGCTGCTGAGCCTTCTGCACCCTCATTCCCACTTGGACCCCCGCCTACCCTCCCGCCTCTGCTGGTAGTGTTGCTGCTGGTAGTGATGCTGCTGCTGGTGCTACTGTTGGTGGTTCTGGTGGTGCTGATGGTTTCCCTCCGTTTCCCTCTTTTCCCCCTTCACACCAGGCGGGTCGGCGCACCACAGCATGGCCGCACGTGCCTGACGGCTGCTGGGCCTTCTGCACCCTCATTCCCACCTGGACGCCCGCCTATCCTCCCACCTCCTCTGCTGCTGCTGCTAGTGCTGCCGCTGCTAATTCGTCTGGCGTTGCTGGTGGTGCTGCGGCTGCTGCAACAGCTTCTGGAGGGGCCAGGCTTAGGAGTCCAGGGCCAGGGGGCAGCAGTGGCGATCTGGGTGCGTCTCTGGTCTCCGCCCTCTTCCCCAAGGCGTCTGATCCGGCTCCTGTCGTGGTGAGTACCATAAGGGGGCTATGGAGTTGTTAGGAAGGTTGTCAGTAGGGGCAGGGGGCAGCAAAGGGGACAGCAGTGGCGATCTGGGCGCGCCTCTGGTCTCCGCGCCCTTCCCCAAGGCGTCTGATCCGGCGCCAGTGGTGGTGAGTGCGAGAGGGGGACCGTATGGGGGGTTCTCTCTCCTGAGGGGCAGGAAGTGCGGAAGGGGCAGCAGAGGGGGCGGCAGTGGTGATCTGGGCGCGTCTCTGATCTCCCTGCCCTTCCCCAACCCCAAAGCCTCTGATCCGGCTCCTGTCGTGGTGAGTACCAGAGGGGGGTTGGGAGTTGTCAGGAGGAAGTATAGGAAGGGCAGTCGGCAGCAGTGGGAGTGGGAGTGGCAGTGGCGATCTGGGCGTGTGTGTGGGAGTGCGGTCTCACTGACGCATCGCCCCTGAGATTTGTTTGATTCGATGCCTTAGTTTCTTCCTCTCTTCGCCTTCTCTCTCCCCCTCTTCCCAGTTCTTCCACATGTGTGTGCGAGCGCATTCCCCTTGAGGCATCTCCTTCACTACTCATGTTCTCAGGAGAACATGCTGAGTCAAATAATTTCTCTCTTGCTCCTGCTTCTCTCCCTCTTCCCAGTTCTTCCACGTGTGTGTGGGAGTGCGGCCGTTCCGCGGCATCACCTCTGTCACTCGTGTTCCCCAGAAAATTTGTTTGATCCAACTCAAAGGCCTTTCTTTCTTACTCTCTTCGTCTTCTCTCCCACTTCAGTTCTTCCACGTGTGTGTGGGAGTGCGGTCGCCCCGAGGCATCACCTCAGTCACTCGTGTTCCCAGGAGATTCTCCGACTTCATCAATCTCTACAGCATGGTAAGATATGTGCATGTTTTACCTACCCGTTCAAAACGTCTCGTTTCAGTACACGTTGTGAGATGTTGCAGAAACCACACAGCAACGTCTTCTATGCCTCAAGTTAACCCTCTCTAATTCGTTCCACTCGTTTCCCTCTTCCCGCTCCCCCTTTCCCGCTCCCCCGTTCCACTGTTCGGCCGCTCAGCTTCTCCGCTCCTTTGACCGCCGTTGCCTGCCCTCCCCTCCTCCCAAGCTGCCGCTGCAGCGAGTCTCCACCGACAGCCACTGTCTTGAGCAGCGGCGCCACGGCCTCAACGTGTGGCTGCAGCAGCTGCTGTGCACTCACTCCCGTTTTTCAACTCAAACCCCACCCATCTCTCTCCCCTCCTCCCTCCCTTATGTCTCTCCCGTTCTCCCCACGTTGCCTCAAAACAGCTTCTGCGCTCCTTTGATCGTCGCCGACTCCCCGCCCCTCCTCCCAAGCTGCCACTGCAAAGAATCTCCACCGACAGCCACCGTCTGGAGCAGCGGCGCCGTGCTCTAGATGTGTGGCTGCAGCAGCTGCTGGATGATGTGGAGGTGTCCCGCTCTCGCCCCATGGCGGCCTTCCTCGAGCTGGAAAGGGTCGCGAGAGCAGGTGAGTAAGGGTGGCGTTGCTACATTCCGATACTCCAAGCACTGCCTGGAGCAGCGGCGCCGTGCTCTAGATGCGTGGCTGCAGCAGCAGCAGCTCCACCCCCCACCCGCCCTCCCCCCCAGCGCCTGTTGCACCTTTCAAACGCTCCCCACCCTTTTTCCCCTGTTCCCCCTCTGCCTGTGCCTCCTGCAGCTGCTTTGGCAGAAGACGAGGCGGAGGAGGAGGGGGAGAGAGGGGAGGGGGAAGCAGAGGAAGACGAGAACATTCTAGAAGCATCTGGCAGGCGGAGGAGGGCCGTGGGGGCACCTGTAGCGAATGCTGCAGGGAAAGGCGCAGCAGCAATTGCAGCAACCGCAGCAGCAGCAGCAGCAGCAGCAGGAGGAGGAGGAGGAGGAGGAGGAGGAGGAGGAGGAGGAGGAGGAGGAGGAGGAGGAGGAGGAGGAGGAGGAGGAGGAGGAGGTCAAGAAGGAGGAGAAGGAGGAAGAGTGGGAGTGGGAGGCTTAAGTTTGTGGGGTTTTGGAAGCGGATCGGCAGCTAGCAGTGTGACTAAAACGAATACAGCTGCAGTGGCGGCGGCGGCGGCAGCAGCTGGGAGTGATAATATGGGGCATGACTTCGGAGGAGGGAGCGACGCAGGGAGCGGGTTTGAGTACCACGATGGGTCCCGCATGGTGGCTTTCACACGGGACTTTTCAGATGCCTCTTCTGTCGCTTCCTCTGCTGTCACACCCTCCCCTCACCCCGCCTCCTCACACCCTCTCGCCTCGTTTGAAGCACCTCTTGAATCGCCTGCTGTTGAGAAATCTCAGAAGATTTCTCCTCTCCTGGTCGCTGCCTCACACCCTCTTGCCTCGTTTGAGGCATCTTCGTTAAGCAGAGAGGTTGCAGGAGTGGGGGATGGTGGTGGGAGCACGCATATACAGGTGCAGAGTGCTGCAGCTAACAGTGAGCATGTGGCTAGTGGACTACAGGGGAACAGAGATGGACTTCTGTCAAGTGCGGGCGGAGAGGTAGAGAGGGCTATAGATGACACACAGACACCAGCAGGACGGGGAGCAGACGATGAGGGGGCACGAGTAGGGGAGAGGCATTTTGGGGATGGAGGTATGGGAATGGGCAGGCGAGAGGTGGGAGCTGTGCTGGTGGGGAGCGGGAGGGAGAGTGAAGGAGGGGGGCATTTTGAAAGGGAGGAGTTGGGTGAACGGTCAAGTGGAGGGAAGGAGTTGGGGGAGGGGAGGTTGGCAACGAATGGGAGTGTGGATGGTAGAATGGATGGGCATGCAAGTGTGCTGCCACATACTGTTATTGATACTACCACCACCGCACACACCACCATACATCCCAGTGACACCGCTGCACCACACAGCACCACAGGCCTCACCACCCCACCACACACCACTATACACCCCGGCGACGCAGAGCTCATGGCAGAGCTAGTCCAAGGCGTTTCTGGGCAGGTGGCGCTGAGCCTGCCCGAGGAGAAACGGGCAGCGGTGAAAAAGATGCTGATGGGGCTTCGGAGGCGCCTGGTAGTTGCCCAGACGGACATGGGGGAGCTGATGGAGCGAGTGGCACAAGAAACTGCTGTGAAGGAGTTTTTAGCAAGCAAGGTGAGAGAAAGATGATAAGGTACAGGAGGGGGGCATATTTGGGCGGCGACTGGTAGCATAAGCCTTTTCTATAAGGTGAGAGGAAGGCAATATTAAGGTTAGAGAAAAGGCTTATGCTCCTATAACTACTGGCTCCTCTCCGCACCCCTGTTTGGCTCAGGTGCGAGGGTTAGAAGCTGAACTAGATGCGGAGCGCAGGAAGCTGCGAGCAGAGGTGGCGAGGAGAGGGAGGTTCTGGAGGTGTGGGAGCGAGAGGTAATAAGGTATGACCAGTCCCTTCTCCCCTCCCACTGACTGTTACCCTCATCCTGCAGGTGCGAGGGCTGGAAGCTGAACTAGACGCAGAACGGAGGAAGCTGCGAGCGGAGGTGGCGAGGGAGGTGCGGGAGGAGCGGGAGCGACAGCTGGCAGCGCAGTGGCAGGCGGAGGAGGACCGGGCGGCACTGGGTGAAACAAGGGAGAGCGTGGGACGACTGGAGGTGAGTGATTGAGGCGGCTGGCAGCACAGTGGCAGGCAGAGGAGGACCGGGCTGCTCTGGGTGAAGCGGGGGAGAGTGTGGGACGACTGGAGGTGAGTTGTGCGTGTAGTCGAAAGAAGGAGCGTTGGGATGGGCTTTTGAGAGTGGGAGTGACAGCTGGCGGCACAGTGGCAGGCGGAAGAGGACCGGGCAGCACTGGGAGAAGCGAGAGAGACTGTTGGGAGACTGGAGGTGAGAAAGGCTTGTAGCCGGGGAAAGGGGTGCTGGGATGGGCTTGTGGCAGTGGGAGTGGGGGTGGCAGCTTGCGGCACAGTGGCAGGCAGAGGAGGATAAAGGCTGCTCTTGGTGAAGCGGGGGAGAGTGTGGGTCGACTGGAGGAGAGTCATGCGTGTAGACAGGGGAAGGACATGCTTGTCGCAGCGGGAGTGGCAGCAGGAGTGGCAGCGGGAGTGGCAGCTGGAGTGGCAGCTGGAGTCACCCCTGTGTACCACACTCCACCACACAAGCAGAGAGAGAAAGCAGAGCTACAGCAACAGCTGCTGTCAGGAACGGTGGAGCACCAAAAGGCTCTTGTCTCGACTCACATGTATCTTTTTCACCCTTGTGTACCGCACTCCACTCATGCAGAAAGAGAAAGCAGAGCTACAGCAGCAGCTACAGACAGCAACGGAGGAGCACCAGAAGGCACAACAAGACAAGGCTGCTGAGCTGGCAGCTGTGCAGGCGTCCGAGGCTCAGGCTCGGGCCGAAGCAAAGCTGTTGGCTCGAGAGGTGAAGGTCCTTCGGCAAGCTGTTGCTGAAGCTGAGAGGAAGAGACGGGCGGCAGAGGAGCGGACAGCTGAGCTGGAGGTATGTGATTGGTTGGTCAGTTGATTGCCTCTAAGGCGCTTTACAATTCATCATCTACTCGTGGGTTTTGAGGGGCCACATGGGCTGCTGGGCTGGATTTATGTTGTTTGTTGCTTGGCTAGAATTGAACTGCAGAGAGGTGCGAGTGCTGCTTCAGTTCAAGTCAAAAGCCTCCTGAGTTCAATCTGCTTCTCCCGTCCTCCTATCTCTCTCCAGGCCCAACAGGAGGCACGCAGGGCTGCCGTATCAGCATGGCACGCCAAGGCATAGCGCTTCCTCCAGGAGGTGCGAGTGCTGCGGCAGCACATGAAAGACGCTGCTGTGGTGTGGTGTGTGCCTCCCATTCACACCCTTTTCCCCTGCTCTCTCTCTCTGTGTCCCCCTCCAGGCCCAACAAAGCACGCATGCTACTTCCGTAGCAGCATGGCAGGGCAAGGCAGAGCGGGTGCTGCGGCAGCGCATGAAAGACGAGTGTGATTCCCTCGTAAGCCCCTTTCCCCCCTGGTTTTTCCCAACTGCCCTCTCCAGGCCCAACAGGAGGCGCACAGTGGTACCATATCGGCATGGCAATCCAAGGCAGAGCGCTTCCTTCACGAGGTGCGGCTGCTGCGGCAGCGCATGAAAGACGCCACTGTGGAACGGCTTTCAGGGAGTGAAAGGGCTGGAGTCAGCAAGAGAGGAGGCGGGGATGGGATGAATAGAAACGGCGGAGGAGCAGGAGGAGGGAACAAGGAGGCGGAGCAGGTAGCAGCAGAGAGTGCTGGGGCAAAACGAGGGGGGGAATCGGGAGTGCAAGAGGAGATGGAGTTGCTTGTTACGTCAGACAGGCGGCTAGAACTGCTGGCGGCAGAGGTATGTGATTCAGAGCAGTGGTGTTATATTATCACAGCAGCACTCACAGCAGGAGTGCAAGAGGAGATGGAGCTGCTGGTTACGTCGGACAGGCGGCTTAAGCTGCTGGCAGCAGAGGTGCGTGCTGGTGCGATCAGAGGTGTTGTGATGTTTCCATAGGTGTGTGCTGCGAGGAATCACAAGTCCTGGAGACTCTGTTTTCTCCAAATGCCTCCTTGCTTTTCAATGTAGGTGTTGCTGTGCGGTGTGCAATTCATTTTCCCTGCCTGCTACTTAGCGTTTTTTTCTCTCTCGGATTTTGAGCCATCTCAGTTCTCCATATGCTACTCTTCTTTCCCATTTCTCACGATTCCACCATGCAGGCACGTCTTCTGAAGCCTGGAAGCCCAGCTTCTGCACTCGATAGCAACAGATTTGAGACAAATACGAGCCGTTCGGATGATAGAAGTGGTGTACTTGGTGGTATGTCTGCAGCAGCCATGCAGGTGCCAATCAATGGCTATGATGAATCGTTCGGAGAGCGACAGAGTGAAGATAGAGGCAGTGTACTGGGCCGGGTTCATATGGTGGACAGCGCATTTCGTCATGTTGTGGGTGACTTGCTAGAGGACGAAGCATCGCTTAGGTGTAGAGTAAATGCACTGCTTAGGCATGCATATCTCACTGCAGCTGAAAATGGCGGTCCAAATGGTACTGACATATAAACTGTACTGAACGTGTAATATTTCCACCATTAACGAAGTGTCGTACATGCACAGAGTTCAACAGCGTTGCCAATCATATCTACTGTATCTGCATACAGGTTGAATGGCAGAGGGGCATCACAGACTAATGGTACGGGTTCCAGCTGTTGTAAGGAGATAGCTGGATTGATGCATAGTGTATTGGTGTAGAGTCATTTACGGGTTTTTTTGTACCCTAATTTTTTGAAATGTTTTATG